>JAWNLV010000117.1:822500-2115375 GCA_035042125.1 Drosophila longiperda
GGCTCGACCATATTTTAATTGACTATTGGACAAATTGCAGCTTAGTGGCAAATGTACGTGATATGCCCTCACAACTAGAGTCGCTGCTCCTCTGCCGCTGCGCTGTCGATGTGAAAAGCATCCGCATCGATTCGGAGAAATTGCTCGAATTCCGTTGATTAACAGGCTGTTTGTAGCCGCAGGTCCTGCGCCTCTGCACGCATCCTTTATCGCAACAAAGTTTTAATGGGCTCTCATGAAAACGCGAAGTGCCCTCAAAATGGTACACGTAGCCCCATTCTATACAAGTTTAATGTCATTAGACTTGCCTACCTGCCTGTCTACCAGTCTCATCTCTCATCTCTTATCATTATCATTATTATATTGAGTTTTATGCGCACAAACACGATGTGTTGCTGAATAATAAGCATCGCCTCAAATCAAATGGCGTGAAATAAAAAAAAAAAAAAGAAGCGAAATGATTTCCAATGAAATCAAAATCTAGCCCTCTTATCAATTCTAGTGTTACAGCCTATTGACCCTACTCTTCCTGCGTCGGCGCTCGCAGCAACTCATCTTCTACAACGAAATACTAACGGAAACTTTGTTGCCAATTTGCATACAATGCAGTTTGCAGTTGGACGCTTAGATTCAGATTTGAATACCCTCGGAGATGGGTTTCCAATATGGTCGTTAACTTTGCAATGCATTGAAAAACACATTTAGAAACTCATTTGTAATATGCTTTCTATCTTTCCGTTTATGGCTCTATCATCATAAAACTTCATCAATTCATTTTGTGAGTACTCTTGTCACCATCGTACAAATGTGTATACTATATCATAAAAAATTTGCCATACTTTCCTTAACTTACTAGGGAAGGGTTTTTTCCAATGTGTGGGAATATAATTGATGAATTGCTATAGTATCTTTTTGTTACCCAATTTTATTGTTAAACATCAGTATTTTTAGATTTCACATCACATATTACAAACAACTTTATATATAACTTGACACCTGAGCTTTGCGGATTGTAATGTGGATAGCAGCTTAACTCTAATATACCAGTCAAGAGAGAAAATTGTATTACAATTTTTGGAATGCATTTCTACGCTATAGAAATACATATCTTTATAATAAAGTTTATGTAAATTATAAAAATATGCAACAACATATTTCAGGGACTGTCTATTTAGGACGAGCCATTCTAAATTTAAGAAAAATTACTTCGTATGTTTACAGATTATTTCTAAAAATATGAAGAACTTCCCAAGTTGTAGGTAGGTTTTCCGATTGATTTTATTATCCTGACTGCAATAAAAATAGGTTAAATACATACATCAGGCAGAAGAAAGCAGCTCCCCCATTGAGTATATATATATATATATATTATTGATCAGGAACAACACGCCGATCTCAGAGACTATAAATGCTGACCTCAAATTTGGAATATAGGTGCTCGTAT
The DNA here is from genome assembly GCA_035042125.1 of Drosophila longiperda. Classification (NCBI taxonomy): domain Eukaryota; kingdom Metazoa; phylum Arthropoda; class Insecta; order Diptera; family Drosophilidae; genus Drosophila; species Drosophila longiperda. The sequence continues at coordinate 823,945 of JAWNLV010000117.1, forward strand.
ACCATTCGATAACTGCCTCCGTTTCTCAAATATAGTTACATTTCGCTTTCCAATAGCAATAAAACCACAATTTTAAAAGCAGAGGCTTTTAATTATATTTATTTTCATAATAATAATATGCATATGTTTATTATAAACTGGACATACGAAAAGAGTGCAAGTGCAGACTTACTCACATTTGGGTGAAAAGCTTTCTTAAAAAAGAACTAAATGTTAAAAAAAAAATAACTAAAAATAAAACTCTCTTACTTTAATCAAAATTTGTGCAAATTGTTGTTCAAGTGCTTCAGTTCAAACTGTCCTCGTTAGCATTCCGGAGTATTGTTCAGTTTGTTATCTCCAACAGCCAAGTTCTTATATTTGGTAGGTTTTGTTGCACAATTTTGTGCTCAGATTTTGCGGTGCATTGTTGTGGGTGGAATGTTTTTGGCTTTCAATTACCTATTCCCTGCATTTATGTGAAATAAAATAGCTGACGCGAACTCCAATATCGGCAGCGACAGCGACGCTGACGCCAATCGCTTTGATCGATACACATTCACATCCAATTTTTGTGCCATCCGCTTGTTCTTTGTTGTTATTGCTATTGCTTTTGCTGTTTCTGCTGCTGCCGCTGCCGCTGTCGCTGCTGCTGCTGCCTCTGCTGCTGCTGCTGTTGTGGTTGTTATAATGCCGGTTGGGGTTCATTGACTTCTTTGAGCATATGTTTTTGATGTTATTTCCATTGTTTTACTGTTCGGCTGTATATTGCTGAAGCCTGGTGTTTGTTGTTGCTGCCTTAGGCGCCACCAGTCGCTGTCCGAGTGTTTATTTCCTCTTGGCTTTAATGTATTCATTTATTTATTGTTTGTTAAGAAATTAATAAAATCGTAATTAATCCAAATACCAATTGCACATTTGCAAATATGCAAATAAATATATCGTTAATTGTAGGTAGTATCGTTACCATACTATTCTAATTTTTAGACTCTGATATACCCTCAAAACTAGAGCCTTGAAACTTTAAACATATTGTCCGTGCCACCGTGGGACAAAGTGTGCAAATTTGGATGCACTTTCACTAGGAAGTGATGATGTGTATTGCTCGTAAAACCACAACTAATCCCGCCCCAGTTTTCTGGCAACTATTAAGCCAAATCTACCAAACTTAGATGGTTTGTTATTAGGAAACTCCCACTGTAACAAATTCACAAGCCTGTTTCTTCCGAAATTAAAAATCAAACTTGAAAGATTGTGTTATGATAATTAATATTATTAATTTTAATACTATTATTACTATACTACAACATTAATTATAGGTACTCAAATTGTTTTGTAAAATGATTAATTTACCTTTTGCTCGTTAGGCTAAAACACTAATATATATGTATCTCTCTCTTTTTCTAGCTCACCCTCTCTCTCTATCTCCCACTCTTTGTCCCCTTATCTCTCGGGCGCACATATTCACTCTCTCCTGTTGCAATCACAACCCAAGCAGAACAAATCTCAATTGCCCAACAAGTTCAATGCACTGTCTAATTCCGTTTATCAACCAATATCGAACATCGAACTTCTGCTTGTGAGGGGCGTAAGCAATCGTTTCCACAATGGTTGACATAACAAATTGAATTATAACATTTTACTGAACATCCAACGTGGTTGGATTGCTGTTCTCATTCTCATTCTCATTCTCATTCGATGGAATCGTGTATGCGCTGAATCGTTCGGTTTTAATTAACACATTGCTGCCTCGAACTTTCGACTCATTCACTTTAAAAACTCGGCACGCTTCACTGTGCAAACGTGGTGGAGTGCAAACTGTGGATTCGCTGGCAACCATCGAGTACTGGAAGTTCTGTAAGCTATTTCCCTCACTCTCTCCCACATTCTCTGTCTCTCTCACACACTCTCCCTCACACCTTAACTCTCTGCGCTTAGAGCAGCGTATCGAAGGGCAAATTCCCATAGGTCTGGCCAGGCCAGATAGCACTGGAACTGAAGCTGCGGCAGCGGCAGTGGCAGCGGCAACAGCTGCTGCACGTCGTGCATACTGTCCAAGTAATTTATAATATGAGCGACGTGCTGATAAATGAGCTGTCGTTGCGCCAGTTGCTAAATACTAAACAGCCAGCCGCGCTTAGTTAGACAAACCTGACCAAAAAAAAATTTAAAAAAAACCCACAAAACAATACAGATAGCTAGAAAATAAGACATAGAGAAAGAAAGATAGTGGGGCAGAGAGAGAGACAGAGACAGAAGTAGAGAGAGAGCCGGAGAGTCCATCGCTTAAAGGCAGCGATTCGGTTCGCTGCGCCGCTGGAAGCCTCCAAAGCGCTCCAACTGCAATTTAGAACGAGGTCTTTAGACTGCCATTAAGGCACTTTACGTTCCGGCACAGCATTCCGTATTCGCCATCAAATCATCAACACTTCCCGGCTGCAGCCCCCAAGCGTGGCGCAACATTATTTATGCAGATTTTTTTGTGAAACAAAAGCTTCCAACTTAAACTGTCGCAAACGTCCCCGTCAACGCACCGAGCGCAACAAGCGTGAGAACTAGCGCCAGCTATTGCCAGCTATTTCCAGCTATTGCCAGCTTTGGCACAGTGGTGCCTCTTTTATGCTATGAAAACCTTACTTATCATCGTGTTAAGAATTTTTAATAATTTTAATTTAAATATCATTTAAAGAGCTGCTCGATTCGAACCATATTCAGGACTGAGATTTTATGCTCATAATGATAAAAGTACCAAGAACCCAAAAATTATTATAATCTTAAACTGAATGCAAAATGATTGGACGTTATAGTTTATGGCTAAAAGGGAATAATTATTTACTTATCTTTCATGTGATATTCATGATATTCTTGAACGATTTAAGTCTGGGCTCTCTTCGCCGCTTAAATCTTTTATTTTCTATCTTAATCATAGATTTTAAGTATATATCGTACAAGCATTAGATAAGTTCAGTATATTAGCGCGTATTTATTAAATTTTTTTTTTCTGGAGACACTGTGCTAAGGGCCACATACAAAATGCGATGCCATTAAGCTTAAGTTGGGGGAAAAAACAAAAAAAAACACAAAAAGAAAAGTGCTAGATGAAAACCCATCAAATAAAACAAAACTCTTCACATGCATAAAACTAAGTGTGGGTGTTTTCATGTGTGTGTGTGTGTGTGTGTCTGTGTGTGTGTATTTTATGGTGCATATGTGGCTGTATTGTGTGTGATCTTGTGAGTCCGGACTGCTGTTTGGCAATACAATCAAATTTACACGCTTATTAATTTTTACAAGACTTTGTCCGACACTTGAGCAAACCACCAGCAACATGAGCGATGAACAACAACAACAACAACAACAAAAGGAACAACAACAATAATAGTAGTTCATACAACAGAAACGACAACAACAACAACAACAACGACTCTGCCTTTTGCAAGGTTCCATCGTGTTTACCATTCGCCAACAGCAACACACACACACACACACACACACACACAACATCACACACGCACAATCACACACAGCTGCCCATGTCTACTGACTGACTATTGAGAAGTAGTTGTACCGTTTGATGGTGGACAGGGGTTGGTGGAAAAGAAGAGCTGGTAGCTGTGAGGCACCTCTTCAAACAAATATTCAACTTGTATTTTGTTGTTGTTGGCTCATATTTTGTGCACTGCCTGCCTGCTGGGTGGGAAACAGGGACAGTGGCAGAAGGGGCATGTGGCAAAGGGCGGTTCTATTGCTCTACTATTTCTACTTAAAAAAGTTTTGAGGCTTATTGGGCGATGCTCCAACTGACACAGGACCCCAAAAGGGCCACAAGCGCGTGGAGATGTATAAAAATGAAAATCAAACGTATAAACCACATAATGCCATGCAAAATATTGCCAAAGTACAGTTTTTCATTTATTTTATTTTTTTAAGCAAGTATCTAAACAGGGACCTTCTGTCACGTTTTATACTAGTATGTCATGTGTGGGTACACACACACACACACACACTCATGACATCAAAAGGACGACGCACAGCAGACCACATATTTGTTGTTGGTCCGGAAGTAGTTTAAGTCGCTTTGGGAGTGTCCAACAAGTAAAAGGAAGCCGCCACACGCACGGGAAAGCGTATGTGTGCAATATGGAAAAAGGGCATCGTAGATAAGGTGAACAAAATATATATAGAAATTGGATGCTTTCATAAAAAGTTTATCTTGAAATAAACCTTTGGAAAATGTGCAAAAAAAAAAAAATAAGTATTCGAAATAAGTTTATCTTGAAATAAACCTTTGGAAAATGTGCAAAAAAATAAGTGGGAAAATAACAAAAATAGAATATGAAAAATATAAAAAGAAAAAAAACTTACAAGGTTTCTGTAAAATGTATGTTAAAAGTTATGCAATTAAATTATTAAATATACTAAATTGTTGCAACTGATAAGAATTGCATACTCAGAACTTTATTCAGTTTACAGAAGACAGTAAACAATGCAAATAACCACTGTGCAAATACTTTTTCATCAAGATAAAATTCAATTTACCTTTGTAAATATGTAAATTTGTAGAGCTTGGTAGACAAAATTTAATAGTTTTTTGTTTTAGCAATATTGTTGAAAAGATTTTCATAAATATGCTTTTGGAAACTTCCTTTTGTTTAAACTTTCGTATTATTTTCTACAAGTTTTGTGTGTGCACCTTTGTATTTCTTTCTTATTTATTTGCTTCAATTATTTCGAATATTTCGAATGAATAATCCCTTGCCAGCCGATAATTAAATGTACTATTTGTGGGACAGGACAACGCCTCGAGGCACATCAACAAGAAATTTCTTTCCTTGATTAATTACATTGGTATTTTTGTGACCGGAAGGAAGTTCGCAATTTTTTTCCTTTTAATTGTGAATAGCTAAGAAGTTGAATATAAATAAAATAAAAAAAAGGAAAAAAATTCTTTGAGCTGCGCAACTTTAACTGAGCATGTCAGAGTCAAGTGCAGTCATTCGCCGAAGCTACACCCACTCAGAGCAGGAGGCAGGAGTCACTGGCAGGCAGCTAGTGCCGGAGCAGATGCTGTGACAAATGTCGCGCAAACATCATGCACTTAACTAAGTATATGGCCACTATATGGTCGACACTTGAGCACTTGAATGACGAACATTGCACACAACTCCTTTCACCAGGGAGCTGGGAGTGGGATTGGGAGTGGGAATGGGAGTGCGAATGAAAGTGGGAAAGGGGAAGTTGTTATGAGCAGTAAGCCGTATGCTGTAAGCAGCTTAAGCCATCCCTGGAATGTTTGCCACAAGTCACGTTCATTTGGAAAATAACTGAATATGTGTGCATTATGTAAAAGGAATTTATAGATGTTTTTCAATCAAATATTCCCATTAAACGTAATAAATATGTTTCACACTATTTACACACACACACACATTGAGAAGCACATAAAATATATATTTAACAAAATTTCATTGGATAAATGTCTGACAGATATTTGACTTGTGTGTTAGTTTTGCCATCAAAGAAGTTTTGGTATTTGTTTAGTTGTTTGCATATTGACATTTGTACTAATAGTTTTTAATTTTTTTTACAGCTATGACGGAGGAAATAACTGGCAATTGGAGCTATTATGTGTACATATCCATAACATTGGTTCCAGTCTATTTGGCATTTCAGCTCATTAAGTTTTTGGGCTGGCAGCTATTCGTGAACAACTGAGCAAATAACAAACATTACCTAACAAAAATACCAACACCAAACGCCTGACAGCAGCCTGAAGAAGAGAAGTCATAATCAAAATTGAATTTGAAATTGAAATTGAAATTGTGGTTGAGAATTTGGGTGTTGGAAGCTGGCAACTGGCAGCTGGCAGCTGACAGCTTGCACTTGCCAGTCATCGAGCTGCCGGTGCAGTTCCAAAAGGTGCGTAGTCACTTGAAGGCAGCCGCTGTTGTCAGTCGAGAGTCGTCAAGAGTGCCGGAAAGTACTGCTCTGGAGCACTGTGTACCATGTAAGCATTGCCAAAGTCGAGCCTAAGGCAACAGCCGCTGCAAATAATTTGAAAAGTATTTAAATATGCTTATGACTGAAGTTTTTTTCTTACTTTTGCAGAGACGCTCACCCACAAGGACTCGTCCCGGCGACATAAGCGCACAAACAGCGAATCCAAGAGAGATTGAGTGAATGAGACAAAGCTTGTCAGAAAGTTGATGACAGATAGAGAGTAAAAGAGAGAGTTTGAAGTTTTATCCAGGCAGTCAGATCCTTAAGCACATGTCCTACACACACACACAACACTCACTGTGGCTGTGGTACCATTAAACATAATTTGCTTAAGTAAATATGTTTAAAATGAAATAAAAACAACGCAGCACTTATAAGAAATAGCTGAGAAGCAACGTAAACGATAAACCTCGGCACGGGCCACCACAGCTGTTTGAGCATTTGTAGTTGAGTGTGGAAATTGAAGTCAAACTTAGTTGCTACTGGCAGATGGTCATTCTGACTCCACTGGGACACTGAGAGGGCGTTGGGATAGACAGAGTCAGCTAAAGGGGGTGCGGCGGATATGCAAAGCAATCAACGTCAAGAGCAGCAGAAGGAGAAGAGTATAGAAGCTGAGGCAGTAGGAACCAGTAAAAAGTGTATGCACCAAAGACGCAATAATATTGCCGTGGTAATCTGAAACAACAATAAGTAAAACACAAAAAGCCGTAACTTTAACCGAAACAGCAATAGCCACATCCCAAACCCAGTCAAAGCACACCAAGTGTAAATAGGAACAGGCAACTGTTCAAGGAGGCAAACTAAAACTTGTAGGCGCCTGTCGGGTGCAGCTCAACAAAAAAAGAAAAAAAAAAAACAAAACAAAAAAATACATAGAGAAAACCAATTTGCATACTAAAGCTTTGTAACGTCCGGCAGCGAGTGCTATTCTGCCAAGGAAGGCAGGCAGTCATCCAAACGGGCTTATTGCTGTCAGTCCGTCAGTTAGCCAGCCAGAATCAATAGGGCAAAGCAAAGAGACAAGTGGAGCGCACTGAGGCTGGACCTGAAGAGTTTGCTGATTGAAATCAAAAAGCAGTTAGCTTCACACCTCAGTTGGCCGCAAGCAACAAGGAAGCAAGCGACACACAAGATGCGTCTGCCATATCGCAACAAGAAGGTGACCCTTTGGGTGTTATTCGGCATAATTGTTGTCACCATGTTCCTATTCAAATTCACCGAGCTGCGTCCAACCTGTCTATTCAGAGTTGATGCCACAAATGATATGTCATCGCAAATGGTGCGCATGGAGGTAAGAAAATACATAAGCACACACATGTGTTTATATATATATATATATATACATACTGTTGCAATGTATCACACGTACAATAATCAAACACATTCACAGACACACACACACACACACACACACACATGAAAGGAACTCAACTCAACGAGTGTATTTACACTTGAGGGTGTGTACGTATTTAGAAGCGACCAGTTGCCAGGCGACGATTGCAAATGATAAATCAAAGTGTGGCAACAACAACAACAACAATCCCAAGCAGCAGCAGCAGCAGCAACAGTGTCAGCATCTATGTGTCGTCTCTATATAGACCCAAAGGAGAGGATAACTAATTTCATGTTGACTGCACACGCTGACCTGACCGCAAGCCATGCCAAGTCATTGGGGAATTTGCTGGTTATCGGATGGCTGAACATCATTCTCTAAATACCAAAAAAATAGGAGTAGTAGTGGTGCTACTGGCCAGTGGTTGCTGTGGTTAGATTGCTGTTTGTACATGATTTGATCGGCTGCAACAAGAGCATACTTAACATATTCATATTTCAAATGTGGCAAATATGTATTAATATTTTGGTCTAAAGTGCATTATAGCTGTGCCACACTGTACAACGTTCATTTATTGCTCTTAAATAGCGTAAGCCTTTCAAAATGTAACCACAACAAACTTTGGCCCAATTACTAATTGCCCAAATCAATTATTCGTTATTTGGCCACATTCTGTGTTTGCGCTTGTCGCTTTCTTATCACATCATAGCTGTCATCCGATATATATATATATATATATATATATGTGCTTAAGTGAGATAACGCTTTCCGTTATCAAATCGATTTAAAATGCTGACTATAGCCGTAAAATGAGGAATACCACAAATCGCTAGGTTACAAAAAAGTATATTTTCCTTTTTTTTTGTAATATAATTTCACGCATTTAGTGCCCACAATGATTCAGCAATTTTAAGCGGCTCATATTATGGGCTTAGACCATTCAGTTTAAAGCTTTTCTCAAGCTGTTTTTCAAACTGCGCAGGAAAATCCTTTAAATTGACATTAATGCGATAGACACGCTAAAGGTTAACGGGCTTCTGTTGCCAATATACAAACTTATGCACACACTCACACACACACTCACACACACACACACACACACACACACACACACACACACACACACACACACATATACAAACGCACCTGTCTATTTTTTGTGTGTATGCCACAATTTTTAGCCCACGCAAATTCTGTTCACATTACCGTCAGTTGCCTTTGGCACCTTTCTGACATCCCGGCAGGCTCTCATCCCCTCATCCGTTCGCCCTATAATTATGATCATTATCATCGTGGAGACACGTAATTTTTACCAGCAACTTTTCTCTAATTTAATTTAATTTCTTTTTTTCTTTTCATTTTGCCTGGTTTCATCACCTGGTTTCTGGTTTGTATGCGTCCCAGAAATACGTCACAGATGACAATCAGCGGGTTTATTCATATAACCGTGAGATGCCATTAATATTCATAGGCGGTGTTCCCAGATCTGGTACGACATTAATGCGCGCCATGCTGGATGCTCATCCCGATGTGCGGTAAGTTTGCCACGGCGTCTCCTTACCCTCCTTACCCAACACGTTCCCCACTCAAAAACATACAAGCATTTGCATGCAACCAGGCTGCTGGCAACATTTGAGTTTAAGCCAAAACATTTAAAGTCAACAGGTCAGCTGTTAGAGATTATCCAAAGTTTGTTGAAGCCATTTAAACCAGTTGAGTAGAGTAAAATGAATTAATTTTGATATATCTATCTGAATATGAAGATTGAGTGAAATGGCAATTTGCAATGTGATGTAAATTTTGATGTGTTGTATGCCAAAACTAATTTGATGTTCATGTTACTAATTTGAATCCAATTATTATTTAATCAAAAAATGTAATACAATATCATAATTAAATGAAGATATTATATTCTTTTTGTTAACCCATTATACTAACTTGATTGATAGACGTGAGCTGCTTTGGGGAAAATTCATAGGAAAACATATTTAGCTCTCATATTTCGAGCATGTTTACATGTTCACATGGCATATGATGGATGACAGAAGGCGTCCATGTGTCGGAATTATTCGTATGTTTGTGGTCTCTCCCCTACTCCCAGTCACATTCTAAGTTAGATTAGTTTTTGTTACGCATGAGTAATTACACCTGATGTCCTCCATACGATTGAGGTGCAAGAAAATCCTTAGAAAGAGGTGGCTAGGAAAAGCTCCAATTGCGAATTCAGTTAAAGGGGGATTATTTGTTTTGTCTGCTTATTTAAATGGCAATTTGCATTTTTATAGTACTGATTCTTGTCTGTGGAGTCATATCAACTGAGTTGTGCTTAGCTATTGTCTGCTGGAGTCGTCGTTCATGACTGCTGACAGAATTCAGCACCACTTTTTCTGATGGCTGCACAGCACAATTTCCGCTATTTAAAAACTTACTTCCGAACCAACCAAGAGGCAAGGACGCATATAGTTAAGCTTATACCAAAAGCTATATATATATATATATATATATATATATATATATATGGAGCCACATATACATGAAAAGATTCGTGTATCTGTGTATGAGTGTGTCTGTCTGTGTGCTTAAAATACATGTGCGTATTCCAACACTACTTTTTTGCGCTGGCCTCGTTAGCTTTTGTTCCTCCGATTTGCATATAAGCCACGCGCATGTAATTGCTCCAAGATTATATATATATATATATAAATATATATATATTTACATATATATATATATATATGTATGTATGTATGCTGGCTTTGTCTAACTTCAGTTAGCTGAGAGAGTGTGGAAAGCATGAGAATCATGCTTTCAAAGGCCATGCAAGTTGAGAAATTTCTATGGAGCCTCATTGCCATTAAGCTTAAATGCTCCTCTGTGAATTTCGAGCAAATGAGTGAATCATAAAAAGTGAATATAGGATTGCGACTGGCAAGGGTACACTCTACTAGAAATTACCCTCAGTTGCTGTTTGTTTTAAGTATGTGTATTTTAACACCTACATCGCAATCAAATAATCAGGCTATAAAATTCTTATACTAACAAAAACACATTATAAATCAGCTGATATATATATTTATATAGATATTTACAAGTGTATCTGTATATTTATCTACGACTATATTGTATTTTAAATTGCGACAAAAGTACCCTCAGAAGTATGCTATAATTTTATGTATTTTGCAATTTATTCATTAACCGAATGACTTTTTGTGCATTACGACAACATTTGCATCAGCTATTCAAAGTGATTTAATGTATGCATAACTCTTACTTCATTCAAATGTAATTAGCATATTAGGAAATTAATTTCACTTGCATAGTGAAGCAGAAGTTAAACCCAAAGAGAAATCGCATTATGCGACTTGATCGACTTCGCTTAAATTCTCTGGGATTCGCTAAGTTTCCGCTAGTTGATTTTGTAGTTGTCAACTTGTGCTGAACTTGAACCTTTTTGTAATCGCAGTTCCCAAGCATTTCTAGTGCATTCTTAATTTTCAAATTAAATGACCTCAAATAAAAAGCATAAAAAAAAAACAAAACAAAAAACGGTTCAACTGCAAGCCAACATAGTTGGCTAAGTAAAAACAACAATTTTGCGTACACTTCGAAGACTGAAGACTGTTGGTCTAAAATGTGGCAAACTAAAATTGCCATGTTTAGCGTTTCAATATTGTTCTGCAGTATCCATTTTCATTTAGTCGATTGCATTAGCAAAGGACCAGCCAGACCTATAAAGGGCAACGGTGCGTGGAGGGTTGGATAGTGTGGGGCGGAGGGGGGGATGGTTGTCAGGTCAACAGAGTAGCAGGCTCTGTCAAACATCATTGTTGTTTACTGCTGCTTTGTAACATGGCTGCGCATCCTCATCCACATGGTCACTGTTCTTGTGCTCACCCTAGTACTCATCCTCATGCTCATGCCCTTTCCCATGCCCATGCCCATGCATATCCATTCATCCTTCCGGCGCGTCCTTGCTTATTTGCTTTTATGTCTCATCCATTTAGCTGCGGGCAGGAGACGCGCGTTATTCCGCGCATTTTGCAGCTACGCTCGCACTGGCTGAAATCCGAGAAGGAGTCGCTGCGACTGCAGGAGGCCGGCATCACCAAGGAGGTTATGAACAGTGCCATCGCACAGTTCTGCTTGGAAATCATTGCGAAACATGGCGAGCCGGCGCCGCGCTTATGTAACAAGGATCCGCTAACGCTCAAAATGGGCTCCTATGTAATCGAGCTATTTCCCAATGTAAGCCACACACACATACACATGCACATGCGTGTGTACATAAAGTATATAGTGTATATCATAACACACACACACACATTCATTCTCTCCTCCTGTCGGTATACGCAGGCCAAGTTTCTGTTCATGGTTCGGGATGGACGGGCGACAGTGCATTCGATTATATCCCGCAAGGTGACAATCACCGGCTTCGATTTGACCAGCTACCGTCAGTGCATGCAGAAGTGGAACCACGCTATTGAGCTGATGCACGAACAGTGCCGGGACATTGGCAAGGAGCGTTGCATGATGGTGAGTAGTTTGCAACCAGCTGACGGCAGTTCAGTCGCTGCCTCCTCAACAGATTATCTTTTTAATTAAAGCAATAAAAATCTGAAGTATTTGGTTATTGAATGCAGGATAGATCAGATAGACTTGGACTAAAACTAATTCTGGTATCTTATTGTAATAGGTGTACTATGAGCAGCTGGTGCTGCATCCGGAGGAATGGATGCGGAAAATCTTAAAGTTCTTGGATGTGCCATGGAATGAAGCAGTGCTGCATCATGAGGAGTTTATCAATAAGCCAAACGGTGTACCGCTGTCCAAGTGAGTAATTGATGGATGATAAATGCAATGACCCTTTAATGTTAACCCTTCTATTGATAATCCGCTAATGCGTGCGCAGAGTGGAGCGTTCCTCGGATCAGGTAATCAAGCCTGTCAATCTTGAAGCGCTGTCCAAGTGGGTGGGACAGATACCCGTCGATGTGGTGCGCGATATGGCTGACATTGCGCCCATGCTCTCCGTGCTGGGCTACGATCCGTATGCGAATCCGCCGGACTACGGTAAGCCAGATGCATGGGTGCAGGACAATACATCTAAGGTATGTGCAACAAACAATCAAACAGGCAGACAGCCAGACAGCCAGGCTAGCAGAAAGTCAACCAGGCAGACAGACAGACAGACAGTCAATCGAGCAGGCGCAATGGACACACAACAACATACAACCGATACCTCTATCTTACCCAATCCCAATCCCAATTCCATTTCCATGCTCATGTGCCTGCCCTCTTCCATGCCCGATCCAGATATATATTCGCAAAGCATCCAACATGGCGCCCATCCCTTTTGTTGTCGTTTCAGTTAACGTTTTGTGTTGTCATCTCGTTGTGCTCCGCCTTTTGTACGTGTTGTTGTTGTTGTTGTTGTTGTTTGGTGTCCTTGTTGTCACCATTGTCGTTCTTCCGTTGGCTTCTGTCATTGCCATATTTTGCACTTTTGCTTTGTGTCTACGATTTCAGCATTGTTGGCCAAATCCTTAGTTACATTTCTGCCCTTTCACATATGCCCTGCTCAACTTATGTGTATATATCTCAATATCCCGTTCAATGTTACCATTCCTCAGTTTAAATAAACATAAACTCCATTCAATGTTACCATTTGTCGGTTGTTGGCTCAAATTTCGAAATTTCCGTATATTGATGATCATTTTCCATCCATTTTTATTTATTTATAACTTTAATTAAGTGTGCTTTTTTCATTTAATGTATGTGCATAAATATCTACTTCATTATCATATTTAAGATATATCTTAGTTCATCAAGATCCCATTCGAGTATTATTTTATAAAATTGATATTAGCTAGTCTGGCTAGTCTTACTTGTTACACTTGATTTTGTGTGTTGCTTTTGTTTTGTTATGTTTCGTTTGTTTGTTTTTTGCACTCGCCTTTTTTGCACTCTTGCATTTTTTTTATTCATGTATATTTTTTTTGTATGTTTTTTGTTTTTTTTTTAAATTTTTATTTGTTTCAGCCACTACATAAGGCATTGTTGGTATTGTTGTTGTTGTTGATGTTTTGGAAGCAGTGCTTCCTGGGGAAGCACACACACTCACACACATAAGGGAGACAAATACGGGCCACAGTTTATGTGCATGTTGCACAACCAACCGTATTGATAACCACGATAATAATGACGTTCACTTCATGTCTGGGGTATCAGAAGCATAGCTTTGGGGCACGTTTAGCTTGAAAAAAATAAAGAGTTGCATATTTTTTCTGTGTGTATACATAATCAAAAAACTACAAAAATTCAGCTTTTTTTGGTTGCATGCTTATTTGCTGCCTGTTGCTAAGCGGGTCACTGTTTATATATATATATATCCTCCTGCTGGGCAAATCACGCACATAAGAACTAACATATAAATGTAAATATATATGTATAAATAAACATATTTTTACAAACATAGCAAAAGAAAGAATGACCGACTTTATAAACTGCCAATTTGAAATTAATTTGTCAGTAGTTATTATATATATTTTATTCAACTTTACCATCGTACATTAAAAACTAAAAAGTGTAAATACACATTTATTGCATACATACAAAAAAAAAAAAAAAATGGGAATAGCCTTGGGAGACTTTTAATATGCACATATGAAATGTAGAATAATAACGTTTTGTGCAGCCTGGCAAAGAAACTGTTCATTATGAATCAAAATAATAAATTACATGCAACTGGAACCGCAGCCCGGGGCAGAAGCAAAAAAAAAAAAAGCTCGCGTTGCACATCCTGTCGAGTGAAGTGCTGCACAGCTGCTGGTTTCCGTGGACGCGTTAAATTAGCAGCTAATTAATTAGAGCAGCTCAAGTGAGTCAAGTCGAGTGCTGAGTGGTCCATGCAGCACGTGGGTGGAATGGGTTGTTGCGAATGTTGGTGGTAGGGTGGGGTGGAAGGAGTGGAATGCATCCTTTTACAGGGTGTTTGGTTGTGCTTGCTGTCTTGCACCCACCACTGCTTGACAACTTGAATTGGCCGACATTTGCTCGAGGACTGCTCATAAATTAAAATTTTGTGAACAACTGACAGGCAGCTGCTGCTGCTGTTTCTGTTGCTGTTGCTGTTGCAGTTGCTTTTGCTGTTGCTGTTGCTGCTGTTACATGGCTCATAACGCTCGGTCGGTTGGACGACCGAACGGTTGGTTGGTTGGATGCAAGGATGGTTGGCTGCCAACTGCAGGTGGTTCAGGTGGTGCGGTTGAAAGCTTTCTGTTCAACTTCATTTGACTGCACCTTTGATTTTTATTTTATTATTATTTTATTTCTTTTGTTGGATGCTGTCACGCAGCAACTCGACTGTCACCACGCCAATTTCTGTCAGACACACCGTAAAGATTGTGTGTGTGTGTGTGTGCGTGGCATTGCGCTGTAAATGCCAATTTAAATTGGCAAGAAAAGGGACACAGCAATATGTAAATATTTGTGTGTGCAAAAATATATATAATATATATATATATATATATAAATATGTGTGTGTCTTTATATATATATATATATATTTGCATGCAATTGGAATGGGGCTTATTAATTCTGAGCTACATGCCCAAAACAGTTGGCCTGTCGGTTTATAATACACACACATATACACACATTTACACTCGCTTACCAGCTTATCGATTTGTGTATATGTTTAAGGCATCAAAGGCATTTCCAGTCAATTGAAAGGCTGCCAATTTCATTTTATCCATATAATTTATGTTAATTTGCAAACATATTTAAATTACATTATTTTTTTATTGATTGACCGAGGTTGGTAGAAACCTTATCAAAGTGTTTGGCATTTTAATATAAAGTGCGAATGATAAATTTAAATTAAAAATATATTGAAGGAGCAAATCGCGAGTCACGGTTTTCCTTACAACTGAATGACAATTATTATGTGGGATCGATTTGCGAACAATCTTTGGTGATTATATTATTAAAAATGTGCATGTAAATATTGGCGATTAAAGCTTGCACTATTCTATTTTAATTGCCGCACATGTGGCAAGAGCATAATTAATTATGCCAAAATGCTTGCGATGTCGACAGCGCATTTACACTTCATGTTGCAGCTGTTTGCATACGTGTTGTGGCGGCTATGTGGGTGTGTTAGTTGGCGGGTGTAATCTGCTATTATAATGGCACATTACAACAATAATAATAACAACAACAACAACAAAACCAACAATCAGAATCACAAAAACGATTATGGAAACAACAAGTATGGCAAGTGCTCCAATTATACGTATGTGTGTATTGGTGTACATGTATTTGTATCATATTGTGCATCATAATGTTGGCAAAAAAACAATATATATTTATATATATATATATAGTACCATAACTGATTTATTCCTGTTTTTATTGTATGTAGCTAAAAGCCAACCGCATTCTGTGGGAAAGTAAAGCGAAGCAAGTGCTGCAGATGGACACCAAATCGGATGATAACAACAATAACAACATCAACAACAACAATTTTCATAAAAATAATGAGAATAATAATATTGACAACAACAATAGCAACACCAACAATAACAACATGTTAAATATTAATAATATAATGCAAGAGCCACGGAATCAAGAGCACGAGGAGAATCCGGATCCAGAGCAGGGACAGGAATCAGAGCAGTCACAGCTGTTGCATCGGCAAGAACAGCAGAGACAACAGCCAAAGGATGTTATAACGATAAAGCAGCTGTCGCCTAACTATAAAAACAACAACAATAACAACAATAACAACAATGGCAAGCAATATGTCAGTGCACTGGAGGACACATGATATCCGCATATACCGATAAGATTACAGCGTGGAAAACATTGAGACAACACACACACAATGGACATGGGAGAATGACAACAGCACTTTTAATAACCAACAATAAAATGCTTTCAACTTGTATGTGTTGTGAGAAGGACTAGGTACCAAATTTAAAAAGCGATTAACCAGCTAATTCAGACACGATTGCCGCATATAGGACACAAAATATACAACTACACTTTTATATATTATACATGTTATTGGTGTATAAATAAGTTAGAGATGATTAGTACTTACCACCAATAATAATAAAAAAAAAGAAAATGGAATAATGTAACCAAATAGAAAACAAAACTCGTTGCAGGATGCTCACAGCTAAGCTCCTCTTAAATACTATAACCCACAATATTGTTATAACGAGTAAATATTAAAATTTACATACATTTATATAGCCTTTGGCCATTTTGAAATGTTTTTTATAAATGTTTTTTCGAGACTTGTGTCTACTTAATATTGTTTATTATTCTTTTTTCTACTTGTAAGTCACAAATCAAATTAAATGTTTGTACAGCATGCATATAACAAAATATAATATTATTATTATTATTTTTTTTTTTTGTTAAATTAAATTTTTAAAAATTCTCAGAATTTCAAGCTATAACAAAAGACGCGCTCTTAAGCGCTGTGAGTTGCAGCTGAGAGCTCAAAGTATAATTTTAGATTTGTTCTCAAATTAAATTTATCGTTATGTGTTTATTTCAGTTTTAGCACAAGAATTAGCTTTTACTGATTGTAAAGCTCTACAAATGGCGACATACAAAATAAATATTGTAATAGATTTTAGCGAGAATATCTCAAATATATTAAATTCATCAACAACATACAAAAATACAATGTGAATTTTAGCTTAAAATTGTGAAAAACATACAAGAAAATAGGCTATTTTTTTTTTTTAATTTGTTGCAATAAATTGACTGAATTTATCTTTGTGAATTATAATATATATACATACATACAACAAATATAATTATATATACACATGCATATAAATGTCTAATGTAAATGAAAGTTGTACTAGTTTAATACGTAAATATGTGCATGCATATTTGCCTGTGCGACATATTAAATTTAAAATTAGATAAACAAAAAAAAAATGCGAATAGGCTTAAAATCGAAGAGCTGTTCATGTTATAAGGCTTAGATTAATTGAATTCAAATCTGGTAAACGTTTTGTTTGAGCAGAAGCGAATTTGCCCCACGTACATTGCTGCAATACCTGTCCGTCCCCACTTGCGTGTGTGTGCGTGTGTGCGTGGCTTATTCTTTTCCTCTGCGAAAGAGTTGAAAGCCTGTACTTACATTTAGCTTTAGACCTTAAAGTTTTTTTTTTCTGTATTTAATTACCTATTTTATTCATGAGCATTGTTGAAAAGAATTGCTGACAATAAATAAATATGAATTTTGCGAAATGCATACCAAACAAAACTAAAAACAAGAAGATAAATGAAAGACCATAGCAGAAATATTATCAATGTTTGATTTTAGAGAAAAATATCAAATATCGCTATCTGCCTCACTCTCATAACATACATGCATATAATGATGTATGCATAAATTATAGTTGACCCAACGCATATAATTACTATTATTATAATTACGTTTGCATATGAAAACTGATTATGTGAATGTGAACTATTTTTTATTAGCTTCTTGGGGAAATTTTGTTTTAAATATTTACCCTAAAGTTACATGTTGGCAGTTGCTGATGGTAACAAAAAAAAAAATATATATACATATATAAAATAAAGGAAAACCTTATAATAAGAAAAATACGACTATGTATATACCACATAAGTAAATGTTATTGTAATCTTGAGAAATGGGTGAGAGGAGAGCAGCGTGCTTGCAGCTGACAGACAATCAAAGCTCAATAACAAATCCTAAACGCCCAATACATAACTACTTTTGAAAGTTAGCAAATTTATAATATATGTGTTTATCAAAATTAAAATTATGACCATCTGTTTCCCAGCACACGCTGCAAGATCCAATGGCAATTTCAAAATGAAAGCCCAGTCACACTGTCATCAAATCAATTATTGGATTGCGTATTCATAAAAATGAATAAATATATGCAGACATGCATAATAATACATAACATAAGCAAATTGTACAATATTTATTAATGACAACATCCAACAAAGCAAAAATAAGAAAATATTTCAAATATATTATAAAAATTTAAAAAAAAAAAATAAAAGTTAAACATTAAAATGTATGCGTTAGTAATTTCTTTTTTGTTAAAGCAGATGGATTGACTCTAAATGAAAGCCGTGCATTATATGCAATGATAATTGCATATTTGCTCAAGTATTATTACTAGTAGCTTAAATACTATTTTGTTTAATAAAAATATTGTAAAATTTGCTTGCAACATCCTTTTTCTAATATTTAAAGTTGTCCAAATAACCTTCAGAATGTAGTAATCGGATAATTATTATCTGAGCCCCAGCGTAGCAGATATAGTGCAATATCTGAAGATTCAACACAGATGACATACATATGTGTATGACAAGCGTCCCTTCATCACCCACAATAGTGTTACAGCATACACACACAAACAAAATAAATTGTTCAGAGATATGATGATATAACACTTTAATATTTTGATTTATGATTATTTACGTTTTTTTTAATTGGTGTTGTTGATGTTTTATTTGGAAGAAACTTACATTTCTTGTTCAATAAAAAAAAGTGGTACTTTTCATATTTGCTTCTTTTTGAGTATTTTGAATAAGCTAATAATAACTATTTAGTTCATTCTTTTACTTTTATTAAAATTTTTTGGCATTGGTTTTTTTCTTCTTTGGTTTTGTTTAAATGTAGTTTTACGAAAAAATTTATTTATTTATTTATTCCTCTTCCTCCTCCTCTTCTTCTTCCTCCTCCTCTTCTTCCTCCTCTTCTTCTTCCTCTTCTTCCTCCTCTTCTTCCTCCTCCTCGGCCTCCTCGTCTTCTTCTTCGACGACCTCCTCCTCGACCTCATCCTCATCCTCGGCGATGTCCTCATCGGCCTTGGCATCCTCCTCACCCTCGGGTGTCTCGGGCTCACCGGACTTCTTGCCTGGTCGCTCGCCGAACCACTTTGGCAGTTTGGCTATATGGGAAAAATAATACAACATTAACATATTGAGCAAATTTACCCAGTTACATTTATCAAAATACACATAATACAATATAGACATGGAAAACATGGCACGACAATGAACAAAATGAATAAGTTTGATAGTGTTTTCTTGTCATCCCCACGGTACAGTAATAATTACAATGAGTGTAACTAACCACTAGTACCATAATGGGTACACTAGTCTGTAGTACAATACCAGTAGCAAGTGTATAGCTAGGCAATTTACATACATTTTTGACGGCCGGTGTATTGTTCCTTCTTCTCGTTCCAGATCTTCTCGTTACCCTCCTTGGTGATCTCATCGAAGCCCTGTGTTCCGAAAGTGTATGCGTTTGTGTGTTTGTGTTTTATTGATTTTTGGAATTTTTTTTTTTTTAGTTTATGCAAGTATGACGAAACAGTTCAAAACACGCAAGTACAGTTCACAATTATTAAATATATATATAGTGTACAGGACATAGAAAGAAATAAAAGAGAATAGACGTCAAGTGTGATATCGTTAGCTACATTGTATGTATGTAATGTATAGATGTGTATAGATCCCCAAGAAGTAATATTCCAGTACGTTGACGATTTATACTAACTGTAACACTGACTAATTCACTGACTGTTTGACTGACTGGCTGACTGACACAATGGTGAAGAATTTGGTCACTTTGGCGGTGCCTTTGTTAACATTGAACATAGTATGTATGCGGGTACGAGTAGTACAGAATAGTACAAAAGACATATATGTATATAAAAGACATAATATATATAAATAAAAAAACATTTAGTTTGAAGAGAGCGCAAAAGTTTTGTTTTGTGCGCGCTTACATTTTGTGCGCTGAGTAAATCTTTCCTGTCTCTCTTGCCATGTTTTTTCTAAGGTTTCCGCATACACCGTATTATAGCCCTATATAGATAGTACACAGAGAAAAATACAGAGAACAACCCATTGTTTTGCTAGACTTTGGCAAATGGAACCTGTGGCCAAGCAAATTATCAGCCCTGGCTACCCGAATACTTACACCCTCGAAGAGCTTCTTCTTGTCGTCATATGAGCGGGTATCCACACGTCTCTCATATTTGGAGGCGACTTGAATCTTGGGCTGTAATCAAATTGAAGATACGAGGTTAGAATTGCTTAATAGACATGTGCCTGGACGGGCTAATTGCTTACCGGGTATTTGCCGGTCAAGGCTTCTGGGTCGAGACCCTTCTTCAAGGCTTTGTGCCTGAGCTGTTGCTTCTGTCTTTCCTTCAGCTCTTTCAACTGTAAGTGAGCGTATTTTTTTTGTTGTTGTTTTTATAACTGTCATTATGTAAGTTTCTGTATTTAAATTTTTACTTACATCGTAGTCCTGACGTTTCTGCCTTTCTTCCAAGTCATACTTCTCAGTTTCCAATTTGACGATGAGCTCCCACAGTTCCTGGGCCTTCTCACGCAGCTTCTGCTCGCCAAAGCCTTCGATAGCGAGGGGCTTAATGCGGAACGACAACGAGATCTTCTTCTCCTCCTCCAATTGTTCCTTAGTCTTGTTACGTTCCATGGCGGCGGACGACAGTCCCAACTATATGCGTGCAATTTTCGATTTTTTTCCATTTTAAAATAACACATTTCGTTGTGTGTTTTTGTTTTTTTTATGTGTTTTGTTTGGTTTTTCATGTGTTTTTTTACAACGACAACAATTTGTGGTTTGGGGGACGCAGGTTACGGTGGTACGTGTTGAACAGGTACGGTTTTATTGTGAAAGACATGTATTGCAAATGATAGATTAGCAAGATTGTGTTGTGTGTGTGTGTGTTTGTGTGGTTGTGTATGTTCATGTGTATGTGTGTGTGTGAACGGGTTTGTGTGTAAAATGAGATTAAAATTTAAGTGGGAACGAATGGATACGAATCGAAGAAATACATAAAAAGTAAAGGTAGAAACGACGAAAATACGAGAATGGTTTGGGGAAGTGTATCAGTAGGCTGCATATATGGAATTTAATATAATTACCACGCCTGTCTCCTTCTTGGCAATGGTGAAGTTGGGTCCCTTCTTGTCCTTGTCCTTCATGGCCTGCAACATGGCTTGGCGCTTCTTTTCGGCCTCCTCGAGACGCATGCGCTTCTCTTCAATTTCGCGCTGCTTCTTCTCTTCAGCCTCGCGGACACGACGCTCCTCCTCCTCCTTCTTGCGTTGGGCCATCTTTTGCTCCTCCTCGGCACGGGTGACCTTGCGCTTGGCCTGCTTCTCCTTCAGTTTCTTCAACTCATCCTCCTCCTTGGATCTCTGTTTGCGCCATTCGCTGATGTATTCTTTCAGCTGTTCATCGAGATCGGAGCGCTTTTGATCCTGACGCTTGATGAACTCTGGATCGCCCTCACCTCTGCACAGCACATCAAACAGGACAAACAATTAGTAAATGCCTCAAAACAATCATTCATAGTTTAGCTGGCTAAACTAACTAAGCTGTACGACTACTATATCTAGATAGTTATGCCTAAAGTTAATTACATTGAAGTCAAGTTGCTTTTAAATTTTGTTTGAGTATTATGTATTTTTTTTTTTTAATAATTAAAACTTGTACGCTCTGCTAATATAAGTACACTCGTACATACATATGTACATAAATAATTTATGTATATGCTTTTGGAGTGGTTAAAAACTTAACAAGTAGTTGCCATCTCTAATAAGCATTAAATCAACTAAATTGTTAGTAATATCAACTACAGTGCGACTTTATAGCCCAACTTGGGCAGCAGCAGCCACTCGTAAATTATTTTTTGTTTATTTTTAGACTACACTAAGAAAAAAGTAAGGCAAGAACAATTGTTTTATAGATATTATGGGGTGTATGAGTATTGCACATATTGAGTAAAAGTTATCTATATACAAAAGTACATAACCTATGCAATTAGGTGTAGTAGACGTATGTGGTGAGTAGTGCATACGTACCACATACAATACATATGGTGAGTTTGGTGAGTATTCGGTTAGCATTCAGTATGGTTAACATATATAGTTATAATAATAATAATAATGGCGCTGCTAAAGATATCACTAAGAATTTAGTACGGGTTAGATGTTACATATCAATTTGTACACATTTCGTATGGCATAAACTTACTCGGCTGGTGTCTGAGGTGGTTTTCTATACGTGAGGCAAACATGGAGGTGGTTTTGATATATTTGGTGGTTTTGTGTTTCAAAAATTGTTTGGTTTTATTTATAGTTTGGCACAAATTCACGATGATGTACGCAAAAACACGTGTTGGGTTGAGAGATTTGTTTTTTTTTTTGTTTTTTTTTTACATGTAACAAAAATATTTATTTTTTTTTTTATACAAGCAAAAAAGTTGTTGAAAAGAAAGAGAAAAACATTTTTTCGTTTAAAACAAAATTATTTTAAAAAAATTATTGATGTTGCAGTGAAACGTTTAAAAAAAAAAAACAATAAATTAAAGGTAAGTACGTATTTGTAGTTTGTTGTTTTCTGGCATGTTGTTGAAAATTGTAAATTCTAAAACTAAATTCCAAGCAACGAACTGTAAGCTATTTATAATAATGTTCAAAATTCAAAACTGGAACTGGAACTGGTGCCGGTCACAAATGAATGTTTTATTGTCGGAGCATACAAAAATAAACAATTTTGCAGTGCTTTGTACAAAATTTAATGGAAAGGTTTTTTTGAACTTGTTGGAATTATTGTTGGAAATGGAATTCGAGCAACCAATTGAACTTAATGCTGACTAGGACAGTTTTGGGTTTCGAACATTCCGGATTTACACATTTTTTCTTTTCGGGGCTGCACATAGATGCAACATTATTTAATTTTTTAACAACTTCCTACAAAATTACTAATGTTACAAAATTGTATCTGTTTTATTGCAGCTTCCGAGCCACTTTCAAATTGAATGTTAAGTATATATATAAATATATATATCTCACACTATGTATTTTCGTAAGAATTGGTTTCGGGGCGTTATTAAATATACGAATATGATTAGGTAACGCATTTACTTACTTCCTGTAATAAGAAAGAGAAACAGAGAAATGGGGAGAAAGAGAGAGAAAAACAAATGTGATTTAAAGTTTTTCATGTCTTAAATTCTCAATTGGTTGAACAAGAAGCCAGGCCAGCGATAGACGATTTGACATTTGCCTTTTTTCTCAGAAATTTTGAATGGTTTTATTCATTTTTCAAATTATATAGGAAAGGGAAAGACATGTTACGAGTAAAAGTACGAATACAAATACGAATACAATACATATACTTATATATTTATATTGAAATAAATTCTCAATTTTGGGGATTTGGAATGTGGCGGGGTAGGCAATAATATGGGTGGCGGGATACACATAAATAGCTTTATATATGTACATGAAGATTGCCAAAATGGTTGTTTGGAATTTGGAATTTACTCTGATGCTTGGATGGGGTTCAGGGAAATATGTGTTGGATGTGTTATAATTTTGTATTTTGTAATTTTTATTATTATTATAATTTTTTTTTTTTTTGTGAATTCTTAAAATGATTTCCTTGCTTGTGTGGATATATGGAATGTGTGTCAATAAATTTTTTTTACAAAAGATTTGTCCAAATTGAGCAAATAATAATTGATATATATTTATAAAGGATAAGATTCAGTTACAAGTACAACAACATTGAAAACAAAAACGTGAAACCAAAAAAGAAAACATTTACATGTATAAAATGATAATGATAAAATGCAATGAAAAGGAAGCTGAATTATTAACAGACAAACACACAAAACGGGGGATAATTTTCGCGAATGCACATTGAAATTTTTTTTTTTGGCCATAACAGGTAAAAAACGAGGACTTATGCAAATACAAATGTAAAATACACATATAAAGAGCATTCATTTTTTTTTTGTATAAAATCATAATAAAATCATAATTGTTAAAGACACCAATCGAGATTTAGCTGCTAAGTTTGGCCACAAAAATACTTACGTCTCCTCTCTGGTCTCCTCGACAACCTCCTCCTCCTCGGAACTGCTGACGTGTTCGTAATTAAACGATTTACGTGTATGGTTTTGTGCAAAAAACAATATCACAGGTGCATTTTGGTTCGATTGGTTCGATTGGTTCGATTGGTTCGATTGGTTGGTGTGTGTGCAAAATAGTTGTACGAGTTGTTGTATTAAAGTTGTTTGTTATTGATTTCGAGAGAGACAAAACGACAACATTAGCAGTTGATTGATTCAAACATTTGGTTTGTGGGAATTAAGGTTGACGGATACGGTTTTCGTTTGCCGGTATATAGTTTTTCCATTATTATTATATATATGGTTTAGGGTTTTTTTTTTTTTTGGTTGGGTTGTTGTTTGGTGGTTGGTGGTTTGTGGTTTGGTTCGGGTCCAGGTGGGTGTGTGATGAAAGTAGAATTTGTGTAAAAAGGAATACAAATCAAACATGTGCCATAAAAAATATAAAATAAAAATGTAAACACCCAATGCTTAAAACATACACACACACAACTAAAAAGAAACTGTGCATGGTGTGTTCAGATTTATGTATGTGTGATTTAGTTGAACAAATCGGGTTTGAAATTACTGCTTACAATATACATATTGAGTCAAGATATCTGATTAAATCGATAATCTTAACTATACCAAAAGGCACACTTTAACTTACGACTGAACTGAACTGAACTGAAGTATGATTAAATAGTAATCACATTTTTTTTTCGTATACTTAATTTTCTTGCTGTTGCTTGCCCAAGAACTTGTACTTACGTGTATTCCTCATCATCGGACATGGTTACGGTTTAGGATTGAAAAAACCTGCAAAGAGCAGAGAGAAAAACAATCGAATTAGTCAATGACATATATTTTATGAGAAATGTTTCGTTACTGTTACAGTTATTGTGGTTCACTTGTTGGTTGCTTAGCTATGCTGTTCACAGTTTGTAATGTTTACTGCCAAATGTCAAATGCATCAACGCCAGAAGAAACAGCAGAAGCAAAAGCAGAATCAGAAGCAGAAGCGGCAACAACAACAATGGCCAAAAACCAAAATAGCAACAGCCTCCTCCTATTATTGTTGTTGTTGTTGTTTTCGCCTTGATATCGCGCTATATTTAGACATCACATATTTATACAGGGCAGTATCTGTGTCTGTCTCTATATCTATATATCCCCAGCATACATATATCTCTGCACGTATGCTGTCATAAGACACACACACTCACACACATACATAAATATATATACAGAGATCCATATTTATTTTTTTATAGCTAGCGACAACGTTGTATCAGATCATAATTTGTGTACCTCTCACAAAATTCGGTTATTTAATTTTAAATATTTTTTTCTCTGTCTCTAGCTGCCTGTGAATATGTTTGCAAACACACAAACATATATTTATATTAGAACACATGTGTAAATATATGTGTATATATAAATATATATATATATATCATATATAGAGTGTATGTGTATATACTTGTATGTGTATATATCTTTGAATCTTATTTTGCTTAATTTTTCTGTTGAGATTTGTGTGAAATGCTTTGGCTTTCTAGCTAAATGTTAAAAATAGATGCGAGTATTGAATTTCCCTGACGACGACCGAAACTATGCAAAGCGCTAAAAGAGCTTTTCCGATGACTTTCGATCGAGAATCGTTCAGATTTGTACCTTGGCACTAAATCAAAGACACTGCAGCTAACACACAAAACTGAATACAACCAATTTCGGCTAAACTACACGTTTAGCAAACTGTCAAAAAGTTACATTCATTTGTCAAAAACTCCGACAGAAACAAGCAATCCTGTACGGCTCAAAGAATGCATGTTTGTCAATCTATGTACGATGCAAAAACTGGGTCAGAATATATACTTGCATTTATAAAAATAAAAATGCATTTACATATATATGTGATATTAAAACTGACTTGAAACCAAGTTCAACAACTTGTAGGAAAACATTGAAAAGAGTTAGGGGGTACACAAAGCGTATACTTGATAAATAGCAAGTGAATGTATTTTTTATCAAAAATCATAACGTCTGATTAGAAAATCTAATCATTGGCTGTACAGCAATTTACAAGAGTTAGGATAAGCCTTCAGATATATTATGGGAATAATAACTTTGGCATTAATATTTTTTTTCTCAATATAGATATAATAAATCTATAAACATATATACACATTATATGTAGTTCCTAAGTGTTTGTTTAATCTCCCAATTCGCTTTTTTCTATTAAGTTCTCGATTCGTATCTAACTTTCGATACTTAAAATCTGTACTTTTCGCAACATATTGGAAAATATTTGGAAACTAGATCACAAAAATCGGCTGAGTTAAAAAAGAAGAAGAATATTTTCGTTTTCGTGCTGTGCTGTGCACTAAATATAGAAATTTTCCAGCACCGATTTGGACATATCCGATATGAGTGCGAGAGTGTGTTTCTGTAAAATATGTACATGTATGACTGAGTGTGTGTGTGTGTGTGTGTGTATGTGCGTGTCGTGGGTGGGTGTCTGTTTGCCTGCTTGGCTTATGACGCCTGCGCAGTTCCAACGTACACACATGGTTGTATCTGTATTTGTGTGCTTGTCAGTGTTGGCCATTTTGCCAAGGTAAAGCACACACTGCCAGGCACACACAGGCTCACACGCACACACACGCACACACACGCACACAAGCACACACGCACATATGAGCATATATAAGTGCCGAGCTTATTTTTAAAATTTGTAGATCGAAAAGATAAAAAAAAAATATATAAAAAAAAACTAAATTCTTTAGATCATATAACACTTGGCTGTGGCTCTCAAAGCGCTCTCGTTAGGAGATTGTTCGATTTTGTTCGTATTCCTGATTTTTGTTGCTGTTGTTGCTGCTGCTTCTTCTTATGTTGTTGTTGTTGCTGCTGTTGCTTATTTAAATGTAGTTGTTGCATATCGTTGTAGTTGCTGTTGCCGTCGTCGTTGTTGTTGTTATACGCCCTAGGGCAATTTTTTATAGTCAGTTGCAGGCATTGAACAACAAAATTTCATTCAAGATATGCAGAACAGAAAAAAAAATTAATGTAAAAATCAAATTCCAATTAGAAAACCGTTTCTGTTTTTCGTTTTAGCACACTGCATTCGTAAATTGTTTCTGTGTTTTTCACTTAGAAAAAAAATGTATAAAAAAAAAAGTACAAGAAAAAAAATGCATTTTCTAAAATACACAAGATTATATAAGAACATTTGTTTGTCATCTGTTTTTTTTTTTATTTTTATTTTTGTTCTTTCTTTTTTTTTCTGTTATGCGTTTTATAAATTCAACTTGCAAGGATTTTCATTTGAATTTGTTCAAAATTTGTGATAAGTTTTTGGTTTGTACGAAAACTTTGTCAGTTTTGTAATATTACTAAATTTTTTTTTTTCATTTGGCTAAATACACTTGGCCAACTTACTTAGTGAAAAAGAAACAAATTGAACTCTCAACTAAAGTCCGAGCAGCTGACGTTGTAGGAGCGAATGCTGCGGTTCGACTAAACAGACTGACGATCCAAAGCGATGCTACACGTTATGTTAAAGAATTTTTTCAGCTTGCGGAAAATGAAAAGCATTTCCCACCACTACCAGTGCACGCTCACACACCACACACAGGCACGCATATGTGCACACATAGACAGACGGCAAAGGTCTCTAAATACACACAGTCAAATATACATATATATATATATATATATATATATGTATATATATGTTGGCTGACGCCATTAAACGAACGGGCGTGAAAAGGCGCGCTATATGCCGGTCCACTGGCGATCGCCAACGATGGCCAACAAGTGGTGGTGAACGGGGGGAGTGGCTTTCTACAGAGGCACACCACACCACGACAATGATAGCCGACTACACCATTCAGCTACGAAATACTTGGCAACCATGCTGCAGGAGCGCATAGTTATGCATGGACTGGCGGTTGGAGACGTAGCGTGGCGTGGGCGACGACAAAAGCGTATGTGTGGGTGTGTGTATGTTTCTCTGTGTGTGTGTGTGTGTGTGTGTGTGTGTGTGTATGCGTATGCGAGTATGTGCCAGCCTGGCAGCAGTAACAATTTCAGGTGGGTTGCCCCCGCCCAACCCCGTCTTCATCCGCTTGCCGCGTCGCCTTCTTGCGGCTGAAACATAAACTTGTTGAATAAACAAAACGCGCGCACACACACACACACACAAAGGCAGCAAGCGAAACAGAGATTTCCATAACGAATACATCCAATCGGCTATGTGCTGTATATAGGGTGTATGTGTATATATACAGCCAGTTCGAGCATGCATATAGCGAATATAGCTGCCATATAGCGCATCTATGCGTTGGCGTTTGCGTTGTTTTTGGAATCAAATATCGTTGAACATAAATTTCACAGCCATTAAATTTGTTAACATACATACATACAGCCGTACGTATATATGTAAGTGTATCCAGATTATGTATATATATATTTATATACAATAACTAGGCTAGCAATGAATACTGCGCAAAGTTAAGAATCCATCTGTAGAATGAAATTCGCCCCAATACGTAAAAATGCATTTTAATAATTAGATCAAATACATATATGCATATATATGTTGGAGCAGAAAATAGATTAAAAAATGTCAACGTTGCCAGATTGCAACATCATTTGGACACAGTGCGTGCTCTCAAAATCCACGTATCTTGATGATTTATCCCCGATTGTTTAAAGCTATCTAACATAAATTTGTATTATATAGAGATATATAATATATATATATATATATAGTATATATATATATATATATTTAAATGTATGCTGACGCCGATGCTGGCTGCCAAATAGCCGGCCTTAATCGTCTGTCTGTCCATCTGCCTGTCTGTCTATAAAATCGATCTATTCGTCATTGTTCTGCGTTTGATTTCAATTTGAACTATTCGTTCAACTTTTTGCTTATTATGAACAAACCTAAAATCTAAAATTGATTCCACACACAGGAAAAAACCTAGTTTACAAATTCAATAAAAATTCAATCCAAGCTCTTTGAATAATGCACATGATACTCACATACATAAATAATCCAGTATCTACCATCGATAACTAAGAAAATTCAATTTTTCACATATTCGAGTAAGTAATCTTAAGTTTCACGTGAATAAATTTCTGTTTGAGTCCTAAGTGAATTATTACCCAAGCCACTATTAGCTCTTTCACCGATCGTTTTCCCGATAGTATAATTTTAACTGTCAAATTATACATTATATTTACAATCACATATACAAAATCTTAATTACTTGGTGAACTTGTGTTGTAAGAATCTGGCAAATAAATTATAGTTTTCTTTAGATAGTTCGTATAAGTTTCGTATAAGAAAAAAATAATCGTTCTCGTATGGTGCCAATTTTTGTATACATTTTAATCAAAACCACTCCTCATCTTTTCAGAATTGAGATGCACGCTCTTATTTATACACAAATTAATATAATTAAAGTTTTCAGGTAGAATTCCGTAAGTCCTTTAAAAATTAAGATTAAACTTATTGCAAAAAAAAAAAAAATGTTTCTATATTATTTCAGAAGATTACATTTTATTAGCTTCGTTAATTTTGATTGTAACGGCTTAAAAATCAAAAATTAAACTAAGAATAATCAATATTTGTGTGTAAAATAATATTGTTTTTTTAGTTAGCTTAACTGACATATTTAGTCAATTTAAGATTTAAATATAATTAATTGGTTATTATAAAATTAAACCATATTAGAAAATTTACTTAAGTATTATTATTTTCAAATTTTAATTGCATTGTTCTCATTTTAAGATATTATGTATTAGTAAGAAATAAATAAGTAAAAATGAACAATCATCAATAGTAATGTATTTATTTTGATTTTCAATATCGTTTATATTAAATTAAATACATAACAACAGAAATTTTCACAATATAAGTTGTGCTGTTAATCGAGTTTATTTATTTATTTTATTTATTTATTTCTTTTTTTATTTGCTTCGCATTTGATGCCACTGGGTAAAAGTATCTGCTTATATTTAGAATTTGTATCTATATCTATAAAATTAACACACATATATATACTAGATTTATAAATACAAATGTAAGCAAGATACATGTATGTAGACAGTACGGGACTCTACATAAAAATGTACAGCGAGACGATCACAAACAGAAATTGATGATGAAAAACACACCTGCAGCAGATCAACATGTGCATAGTTGATGCACTAAATCTGAGAGCGAGAAAAGTAAGCTTGAACTTCAGTGACTAAGTTTACAATTGCATAATAGATGATCGAATAGTATTCAAATTCCATTTGCTTAGGTCTTGAGTGCCATTACATATCACAAACACTTTTTCAATTGGTGCTATAAAAAGGTAGAGTCCCACATACGAATAATGACCCATTTAAACGTTTGTAGGCAAAAATCTAATCATACCGCGTAAGCCCAATTTAGTCAACGCGAGATATATATATATATATATTTATATATATGTGTATTTATGTCTTTATAAACATATTTGCATACTTATATCAATTTCAAACTGTATGTCAATTTTTGGGGCCGACGTACATTAAAAACTTTGAACTTAGTGAAACCAAGCCAAATATTTCAACAATCTGTTTTTCATATATGAAGTACACATATGTGCATACACAGATACAATGTGTGAAAATATACATACTTACGTATGTACAGACATATATATTTTTTTGTTGCCTTCAACTAAATTTCAATTTGCATCATCTTCAACATCAACAAAATCAAGGAAAACAAATAGCAATGTTTCGGGTATTGAGTTATTTTTGGGGCTTTTGTGTGGGCGAAGATGCGCTCGGCTTTCCTTCGGCTCTGCTCGGATTTTAGCAATCCACATACATATCTACATTTAGGTTAGCTCACATAAATCCACATACTTTAAATAAATATATGTGTAGCTTTTATAGTGTCTACGACAATGTGTTTAAAGGTCTATCTTTGGGGACCGCTTTCTACAGCGATTGCCTGCAGATTAAATATTAACTTCATTATGAACATGTATATTCCCTTATTAAATCGAAATCTTAAAAATTACGAAATTAATCGGACAAGTTTGTTGTTTCAGTGTACAACAATGTAAGTTTTTATTCATTTTATTGGAAACTTTTGCCTTTATATATTAAACTCAATTTATGCTACCCATAGTAATTGCTTTTATCGATAAGGAAAGTTTTTTAAAACCATAACATTGTCAATATTTTAACGATTTGTAACTTCATATCTGTAAACAAAAATATCTAACAGGCAACACGGCATCTTAAATAAATGGTTTAGGAATTTGGTTGCAAAATTATAGGAAATATAGGAATTTACACAAGAATTCCAAGAACATCTTAAATTTAAAATACTTTTTGGCCACTTTAAGAATGTTATGGATTCCATCGGAATTTTGTTTTTTTTACTTCGATTGGAATCTTTCTTGTATGAATTGTGTAATAAGGTTTGTAAAACTCGGTCACACCAATTGAAAGAAAATATTTGTACTAACATCATATTTTGGTTCTAATGTACGTTGGATATTAATATCACAATATATGGCTAATCTACCATCGCAACTCTTTGTAAGCATTTGGATTAGCTGACTGTATACGGAATTTTACAAGGTTTATTGATAAGAACTGCATAGGAAACTCTGTTCAAAATCATGTATGTTTTGTGTTTTCATAAATCACAGTGGTGTTTTAAAAAAAGCAAACATATTTTGTAACCTAACAAACAACTCATTGTATGCCAAATTTAGAATATATATGTGCGACGTTCGATTTAAAAATAAGTTCAACCGAATTAAACGAAACGAAAAACAGCAAACTATAAAGTATTTAAGAATGAAATTATAGACAGCAAGCATAAGTGAACCAGTCAAAACCATGTAAAGAAGTATACACACTTTAACGCAAAAAACACTTAAAATGCTAAGCCACTTTAGGACCCTATTCCTAACTTTGTATTAAATTATATATAGTTTATTTGTAATGCATTCATATGTTCAAACATTCTTATTTGTAAACATGTATTTTATAACACTTGAATAGGAACAAGCATTTTTAAATGAACTTACAAATATTTAACACAAAAATTATCTGTCGAAATCAACATATACCATACCTATTTGTTTATTATTCAGTTTTTTGCTTATGTGTAAATAAAAAATTGTTTGCAAAGTCAACGTTCAACAATCCTTCGGTTCTAATACGAAAGATATTAGCACTTGTTGTGAAGCAGCTAACTACGAAATTTGGTTTAAATTGAATTTAATTAATTTTAAAATTATTGAATTTCATTTCATAATTTTTGAAACCGATATTGTTCAATATAATCCCAAAAAATCTATAAATATAAAAACCTATATTTATTAGTGACTTGTTAGTGAATCAATAATGCACAATAGCATTTTCACATATAGTTTATTAAAGAAAATTAAAATTTTTCATTGCCGCAAATTTGACCAGTTATACTGTAATATCGACATATTTCGATTTAAAAAAAGGTAATTTCTAATTTCGGCTTATTTGTCTACATTCTTAATTTTTTTGCGGCGCATACGCAATTCAACATTAAATTAAATATACATGTATTAAAAATTATTTAATCCCTATATTTGCACACAGCTGCCTTCGGAATGCTGTGTACATGTATATATATTTTTATCAGAATGCAAATGTGTTTTTGTATTTCATAATTAAAGATGCGCAGTGCTTGTCAGACGGTGATTACCAATATTTACGTATTGTATTCTACGTGAATATGTACATGCATATAGCTGCTAATAAATACACAAAGTTATAACGGACCGTCCAGATTATAAGTTAGTATATTCGATAATTGGCAATTTAATGTCGGCTAGTTGTTATTATTTATCGCAGTAATTGTCCCATTGTTTTACATTTATCGGCTAACCACCACTATATTTTGTCGATAGTTCTATAGCTCGATTTGTTAATTTTAAAGAACCCCGAAATAAGATATATTTGTACAAACATACTCATAAATACAAATGTATGTATGTTTTTTCACGTTTGTTGATTAATGCGTTATTTCATTTTTGCTCATTTCCTTTGTTTTCAACAGTGACGCAGCGTGGACGCGCCTCCGTTTCCCCGGCCCTTCCCCATTTATCAGCGTTTTTGTTCTTGTCCGACTAACGCGTTAAATTTCTGCGAATTGTGCAAAGCTCGCATATAATTTAAAAGGAAACATGGCCAGCGAGCCAGAGAACAAGCCACCCATATTACACATACTGGTCGTTGGCTTCCATCACAAATTGGGCTGTCAGGTGGAGTTTTCACATCCGCCGCTAATCGCCGGCTCAACTGGTCGCAACGAATGCCCATCCGGATGGAAGTATCTACCAACGCTGGCTCTGCCCGACGGCTCGCATAATTTTATAGAGGATACAGTGTTCTTTAATCTGCCCAGTCTGTTTGAACCGGCGGAAAGTATTTATGGCGTCTCGTGCTATCGTCAAATCCCCGTGGAGAAACTCAAAATACGGACCGCAGACGTGACCCGCAGCACCGTACAAAAATCCGTATGCATATTGGCACGCCTGCCCATCTACGGCTATATTGAGGTGAAACTGTCGCTCATTGCCGACGCATTCTTCGACCAGGGTGACTTCAGCTGCACCGAGCTGCTGGTGAAGGCATATCAGCAGCTTAATTCGTGTCTGCTTGAAGAGGAGACGCGACGGCCGTTGCGCCACTTTCATGTGGGTCTCTCGCTGCGCGAGATTGTGCTTCAGTGGCGCCACAAGACGCTTATACTGTTCAAGCTTCTGCTCCTTCAACGGCGCGTTGTCTGCTTTGGCTCCCCGGTGCGCGGCATGTGCGTCTTAATATTGGGCATGGCATCGCTGGTGCCGCGTTTGCTGGAAAAGGGCTTCCAGGAGGTGGCCTGTGTGCGCACTTCCCGCCCGCTCTCGCCAATGCCTGACTTTACGGATTCGCTGCAGCGGGAGGCCGAGGTGAATGTTAAGACAGAAGCTGAAACTGAAGCTGAAGCTGTGGTTGAGATTGGATCTGATGCGATACCAGAAGCAGAGGACTTGACGCTAGTTTCCTCGGCCGCCTCCGCTGGTTCTCAGTGCTGCAACAGCAGCGGGAACACCTCACCTCACACAACTCCAAACTCACATTCGCAGGACTCAAGCTGCCCTACCACAACGCCCACGCACCATGGTCTGCACCGCGTCGACTCAACGGAAAGCGGTACCAGCGCTGGGGGCAACAAGCGAAACGGACGCAGTAACTCATTGACTCGAGAGGCAAGCGTTGATACATTGGCCTGTAAGTGAATAGTTTTATTCCTAAAAAGTATTGTCTGGCCTAATTATGGCTCTATTGGGTTTTTTTTTTTTTTAAATTTTAACGGCAATTCTAATATCTGATTCGTTTTGTCAGCCAATCTTGCCGCACTCTGCGCCATTAATCCGGATGAATACCGAGCACCTGTCAGCATCTTTGCCAGCGGCAATTTGTGCCTGCCGTATTTGTCGCTGCCGTACATGGATCTACTCAGCGATCCGATGGTGCTGTCGTACATCATTGGAACCTCCAACGTGCTGTTCCAGCAGAAGCGTCAGCTGGCTGACGTCCTCGTTGATATCGAATCGGCCAATTTGGATGCTCATGATCCGGAATTGCGGCGCCAATTGGTGCTCAGCACCGAAGATTTGCGCTACATGGACTACATACTGAAGCACGTACAAACGCCCAAAGAGGATGCTGAGGGAAGCGAATACTGGATACGCGAACAGTTTCAGGGTTACATACTGGCACTCCTACGCACTGCGATAGCGCCGGGTAAGTCGAAGTGAAAGCCAAAATTAATCGTATCCATAATCGGATTGTTTTGCACAGATGTTAAGGACAATGATCACTTCAATCCAAACTTTATGAGCGCATTTAAGCGCACACAGTGCTACCAGGAGTGGTTTGATGTGAGACCAGAACCCGAATTTTTTGATGCACTACCCGTTGGTCATCCGTTTGCGGGCACTCTGTCCGTGGCGGACATGAAGCTTAAGCTGGCGCAGTAAGTAAATTTCTTGTTGCAGGCAAAATCCTGAATAATTAATTAATTTACTTCTTTGTTTATTACCTGACAGGACCATGCAAAACAGCGAGAGCGGACGAAAAATCAATCAAGCGGTCAATAACACTAGCCGAGCCGTTGGCGGCGCCATCTCGCAGGCCAAGGGAGCGATCTCCAGTTGGTGGTCGTCCATGATGCCAGCTCCACTTAATAGCACTGACAACGCTGCTTCCGTTTCTGCTGCTGGCAGTGACTGCAACCAAAGTCACATTGACGAGGGCATTGACGGTGCGGCGGCATCACAGCAGCCGCCAGAGATCTCAGTTTCATTCCAAAACCACAAGGACGAGGCGGAGCTGGATATGATTGGCGTTAGCATACACATCGCCAGCCGAATCAGCGATGATAATCAGGAGGAAACACTCCAATCGATTAGCAACTCACCGGAGCATCAGCAACAGCAGCCGCAGGGCATCGTTGAGATTGGCAGAGAGGCCGAAGATCTAGACAAAATCACTCCCGAGGGACATGCAATGACAGCAACAACAACAAACCAAACACAATCTCAGCAATTACGTGCCGGCTGTGGCAATGATCTCGCTCTCTCCACGGGAAATGCGTCCGTCGTGGAGTGCAACAATGGTGATGTTTTTATAGTTTGAGCGGCAATCGCAAAATACCAACAACCACCATCAGCACTACAACACACCACACCATACACACACTACTGTATAAATTTACCTAAGCTATACTACACACACTATACACACTATTCACTCACACTTATTTATTACAACAAAATGTTGTTTCAGTGCATTTGTTTTGCATTGTTTTCTTCTGTTTCACATTACTCTAAATTGGCCAAAAATTATATTATATATTGTATGTGTAATCGTATGTATGTAAGCCCAAACCCAACACCCGCCCCCCCCCCCCCCCAAAGCGAACGTTCTTTATATATATACATATATATGTAATAGTACAATGTAAAGCTAAAGCTAAACCTAAACTTAATCCGTACCAAGTGCAATTTAAAACAATATAATCGAAATATTTGATCCGCGTGGCAATAACTAAGCGATAATCCAAAGCAAGCAATTGTAGCTCTATCTCACTCACTATCTCTCCGTCTCTCTCTATCTCATAATGATATTTTATAGAGTATTTCATAGTCAACAATGCAAGTCAGTCGTTCAGGTACTGTACGAGGGCTGTTTATAAATTCCACTTGAAATCTTGAATCATTGCAAGAATTTAGACACTCATCCAATAATACTTATAACCGAAATGTAATTATTTCATATATGCAACTCTTCATGCAAAATAAACAGTTAATGAATTGAATAAATAATGAAACTTATTATTTGTGGTTACTTGGGATCTGATGGATCTGCCCTGATCGATTGACATTCAAGGATATATGAGGTCATCGAAAAAAGGTGACATCAGAAAATTCTTGCATTCTTGAAAACTTTAAAAATGATTTGGATTTGCTTTTACCAGCCTTCAGCTCTTTTCAACAATAGTCGTTCGAAACATGGCTCACATTAGAAATGGTCAGAGATATGATCACTTTGGATATTAAACTAAAAATAACAATCTTTCTGATGCTTAAGGGATCTTCGTTATTTGGAATGTAGTCCTTAACATGGAATGCACGCAATGCATGAAAATACTTCAGTGCAAGTTCATCCGTAAGGCTGTTTTCTAAACAAAAATGTTCTTTTTATGATAACAGTATTTTATTTATTATTTATATATATTTAATTAATAGACAATTTAATTTCCTGTAGCCTTAAAAATGCCACATTCAATTTATCCTCAAACGGGGGTAACTTGATGCTCTGCAGCTCCCGTTCCAACTTGGCTAACTTGTCGTTGTTTTCTGCAACTATCGCTTCAAACTGTTTGCTCATTGCCAAGCGTCAGTTTCTGCTGATAATTTTCATACTTCGCGCTGAGTTCGAAGCTGCGCTTATTAAAATGCTCTTCATGCTGTGCCCACATGGCTCGTTTGGCTTTAAATGTGTGGTGCAATTGCAAAACTTGCTTCTCTTTTGACTGAACTTGATTGTACATATTATTGACTTCCGTTTGGAGATCCCGGTTTTGTTGGGTCAGCTCGATTCTGTGCTGCTCCAGCCGATGCCGCTCCCTGCGCGGCTAGCTTAGAGAAGCGCTGGCTGCGTTCCTGAATATCTGATTGCAACGGCGGCAGCGACAGCAGCAGTTCCAGTTTATTCTCCCCTCTAGCGCTGCATATATTTGAATCGAAAACGATGTTCTGCGCGTGCGTGTTGAATTTCTCCACTTGGTCAAGCAGATGCTTCTTGGCACCAGCACCTGCTGATCGTAGACGCGTTCAGTAAACTCAAACGTTAGTCGATTATAGAAATGCTCCCCGTGCTCCAAATCGCTAAGCACCAGTTTCATATGCACTGCAACTGTTCCACGGTGTACTTTTGTCCGCCCACTTCGTGTTGCACACACGAATACTCCTTTTCGCGTGTTTGAGAGGTCAGAAACTTCTTCTAGAAGCTGCTTCTGGGCAATTGATTTTTGCAGCTGCTCCAGATTGTGTTCGTTAGGTTGTTGCAGCTGCTCTTCCAATTGCTGTAGCTCCATCTGCACGCGATTTATGTCCGCATCTAGAGATTCGATCTCGGATCTGTGTGTTGGATAGATCCATCGAATCAAGGGTATATTGTACATAGCTCGGTTGTTCACTAGTTTCCACAAATGAGAGCTCCTCGTCTTCGCCAGCTTCCTGCTCTTTGGCAAGCGAAGCCGGGGCAAAGTCCTTAAAAAAATTAAACATGACAATTACGTGACCAAACGAATGCTGTGTTGTGGGCGTCATCAACCACGACTTATTTACCTGATACGGATAATTAATCTTATGCAAGGCGCTTATATGATTCTTCCACATGATTGCTGACAACACTTGTGCCATTGTTCCAAATGATTTGAAAAAGAAATTCACAATGCCTACAAACTGTTTCATCGTCATTTGGCGAACTTATTTGAAAACCAGGTAGCATAGACGAATGATTCATTTCATGCAAATATTCGGCAATCAGCTGCGGCTGCTCCTGCACCAACTTCTTGTCCGTGTGTGCACCGGACCGCTCCACTTGCGTTGCCTGGCGAAGTCGCATCGGTGTCGTGCCACTGAACACATTACGCTTCTTTGTGGGCGTCGGGTCCGCCGCGTAGGGGCGTGCTATGAGCATGATCTTGGGTTAGCCGTGACTGTGCCTGCCAGTTGCTATGGTTAGGCCTTTTTACTGATGTCAAAGTGCTGCCATGCGACCTAAGGTTGGATAGGCAAAACAGTTGTGATTTTAATACAATAAATGCACAAATAAATATGAACGGGACTTGCCTGGATTGGCGTTTGTTTAAAATGGCGCCATCATCACGAGCATCGTCATGAAATTCTAAGGTTCGGCGTGGCGGATACATCGCTTAATATAAATCTAATACTCTTATTATATAAGTATTATTTATCTATTTAATTCCATGCCAGCCTTAAGGACATACAATAATTAACTGCAAAACTTCACATAAGACGATATGTATCGCGTATTATGGCTTCACCAAGTGCTCTACGATTGCTATCGATATAAAGATCTATCGATATGAGGCTGAGCGTCGATCTACAGGGCTGCAGTTAATGGCACTATCCACAAGAACTCTACACATAAAATTTCTCCAATAGGTGTCGCGCGCGCTTTACATTGACATTCTTCTTTTAAATACATACACATTAAATTATATTCCACTAATATTATTAAGAAAAAAAAATAAAAACTGTTGGAATTGTCCATCATCGTGTATTTGTGTACGTGTAAGTTTTCTGTGTTTGAATTTAGGTAGATTACAGTTGTTTGTATTGCGTCGCTTTATATGGAATTTAATGTTATTCCGAAATGTCTTATTGCGTGCTAACTAAAATGCGGCCCCTCAGGTATGTAGATTATGTATGAAGAATTATTCAGTGTATCCATGTTGGAGCCGTATTGCTTGTAAAGAACCAAGCGAGGGCCAGCAAACTGCTGGCCAGCAGATCGACCAGCGCCGTCAGATATGGTATGGAAGAGTTGTCCGGATCGTTTTCACATGGCGTGCACCTGTTACTGAGTTCAGAATCAGAGATATGCGTGTTTATTTAACTTGA
Source organism: Drosophila longiperda (assembly GCA_035042125.1). Classification (NCBI taxonomy): domain Eukaryota; kingdom Metazoa; phylum Arthropoda; class Insecta; order Diptera; family Drosophilidae; genus Drosophila; species Drosophila longiperda. The sequence goes on from JAWNLV010000117.1 coordinate 863,472, forward strand.
AGAGTGCTCGCCATGACCACTTGACGACTTTCGTGTACAGTGGTAAAATACCAATTATTATTAATGCAACATAGTTGATATTTTGCTGACTGGCACCGACACCAAATTGCCGCCAATACCGTTAATGATGCCGCCAATACCAGAAATGAGACGACAAAGCCGTTGAAGACCTCCACACCGGCATCCAACACGCGACCACCGAACCTGCAAAAGTTATAATCAAAGTCTGGTGCTGGCAGTGACCGCAACCAAAGCCTCATTGACGAGGGCATCGACGGTGCGACGGCATCACGGACGAGGCGTAGCTCGATGTGACAGGGGTTTACATACACATGGCCAGCTGAATCTGCGATGATTATCAGAACACGGCTGCCGGCTGAAATCATACGACTAAAAACTAAATACAAACAAAATACACAAAATAATTTTTGCTGATCTAAGTTTGAATACCTAAAATACTCTAACAAGCGAATGGAATACTTAAGGGAGTGCAAGCTGCGTGACATAACCAATATGCCCACTGTGTGGCCATAACAATGAGCAGCTCATCAATTTAATAAACAACAACAACAACAACAACAACAACAACAACAACAACAACAACAACAACAACAACAAAAACAACAACAAAAACAAAAACAACAACATCCACAACAACGATGCAGATGACTCGCTGCCACTGAACAATAGCAAATTTCGCAATCGTTTTTGTTTTACTTGTAAAATACACAACATAGAAACAGAATTCAGATATATACTTTCTGAATATTAATGCGAATTTTGGTGATTATCTAAAATTTGGTGATATTTTTTTATGTGAGTTTTTCTAATTCTGTAAACCTGTCGATAAACATTCTTATACATTCGCAGCAGACGTCTTTCGTTTCTCGCATGCAAACATTGATCCACTGACCAGAAGGGCAAATAGATCGCCCAGTTTACTGTCCACATTGGGCGAGTTAGTTGTCATCAGGATTGTGCGATGCTGCCGCTCGCGCAATGCAAAAATATAGAAGAGGTTTTCTGTCTCCGCATTCACGCACTCTAACGGTATAACGTGCAGCACAATTTGTGCGTCTGGCAAATGCTTAAAGTCCTTGCAGAAATCGCCTTTGACCTGACGTTATTATCGCGACGAGCGATTGGCCGATCTCCTTTACCTGAAGGCAGAGCAATCACGAGTCGACAAATTGCTGCAACTGGTGACGAGAAAGACCCTCAAGCGGCACAAGTACATCAAATGCTCGATAAATGTGAATTGGGTGTAGAGATTCGGGTTATGCAGTGACATTTCAACTTGGTCGTAGGAATTCGCGGGTCGCTTCATCACAACGTAGCCCTGAATGAATATGTTGCCAGAGTCGCACAGCGTATTCCGCATTGTGGCCAAGTATGACCAGCATTTCATTTTAAAACACCTTCAGCGAAAATTTGCTCACCACAAATGTTTTGGAATACATTTTCGAAACGTTTTAAAACTTATTGACAGCTTGACGCCTTTCTGCGTCTTCGTCTTCCTCTCCTTCATCCTTTTGCAGATTACTGAGTCGATTCGACCTCCTCATTGGGCTCAGTGAACCATGTGTCGCATGTTGCATATTAGATTTGGGTTCATTTCAATTTGTATCCGAATCCTCTTTTGACAAATTTTCAATATTATCGCTACTCAACCAAATCCATAGCTGTCTGTCCAGTACATAAGCCTGTTTCATAAGCTCAGTGATGCGTTTAGGCAGCTTCTCCTTGAGTTTTGTTCTACTTACCCTGCCTTTTTTACTCATCCGTTCAGGCGTTGACTTACCCATCTGTGTACACATTGCCGTTGAGTATAGCTGTCAGCAGGATATATACCCAAAGGTCTGGGTAGAAGCGTTGGATCGTTGATCATCAGAGTGGTCATCAGATATTGTTCAACATTCAGATTTTGAGTGTGCTGCTTAAAGCACATTATGCGCCTCAATCCCTGAGACATTGTCACATTGCCCAATGGAAAAGTGGCCAGTATCCAGTAGATTTTCACCTTTACTACCACAATTTTGTTGGTGCGCAATGTGGCGGCTATAAGTAAAGAGAAAGCCGGAGAGCAAATAGGACGTCAAGATGAACAACATCATATACCATGGACACTTTTTGAACACCTTGTTAAGGACAACAAAGCAGTAGGCGTCATACCTTTATCACCAGGGTAATTATCATACAGGATATGAACAGGAAGCAGCCAGACCACAAATTGCCATCGTGTGCCGGCATGGTTCTTATCAAGTAAAATGAATTGACACTTCTCGGTCCTCTACTATTTCCTGTCGCAAAACAATTTGAGGGACACTTAAAGGCAGGATATGGATATTGGCCAAATTGACTATATTCGCGGTATAGGTATATTTTGTGGCCAAAATTTAGTTCATATTTAATGACTTTGCCTAGATACTAATAAAATAAAATATGTAAGAATCGACTATAATTATGGAATTTGTGCAGCTGTTCAATAATATGGTAAACTATATTTTATAATAATTTAAATTAATCTGAAAATTATCAGAAATTAATTTGTATAGGAAATATAAAAAAGAGTGAATCCAAAAAAAAGAAGAAGAAATTTAGGATACAAATCAAACTTTTATGCCCGCCTGGAACGATGTGTTTTTTGTGGAAAATAAAACTCGTTTTAATATGCTATGAAAAAGCTATTTTGTGACTTTGTCAAAATGCTTATTTGATGGCCTTAAATGCAAATACAATTTAATTACTAAACTTTGTTAAAATGGTGACTGGGAACATGAATCCAAGCAGAAGCACTAATACAGACGCATCGATCTGGCTCTGGCTAATTACCGATTGAATGTCCTTAATTAGCTCATAGGGACAAAGAAGGACTTCCGGTATTTCAACATTAGCGGATGCTATCCGCAGGTGTTCACTGCTAATGTCATACTGCACAGATGGTAATCCCTCAAGCACAGAGCCAGATACGCTTGATGGGTCGCCCAACAATTTAGTTAACTTTCCAGCTATCGCCCATCCAGGTGTGCTCATAGAACCTCAACTTGGATGGCATTAATATTAATAAATTGAACTTTAGTGGCAGACCATGCTGCAACTTCACATCGTCCATTTCGTGAAAACAGATGCTGGTAATAAAATGGTCCGTGGTTGCCCGATTGCGCAGTGTATCGCAGTCACTGCAGCTGCGGATCTGTGTCATTTCCATGGAAATGGTCCGTATGGCGCCTTCAACAAGTTGATGGAGTCCAGCTGTCGCGTTTGGGGCATGCCCTACAGCTATTTTTGGTATGTAAACTAAAGTAAGCAAAAGTCTAAATCAACATTTTCCTTCTACTACTATTGAATTACACTTTGTACAACTTACGTTTTCCGCTCTCTGACCATCATTTCCCGACGCGCTTGTTTATCTTATTGATGGATGCTTCCCACCGCAACTCAGATTCTATAGTTTTCAGTGTGGTCATCGAGAGACCCGAACTGTCTGGCTTAAATCGCAGCGTAAATATAAAAAATAAAAATAACGCTGGCATTAAAAGCGCTGCAAGGATGGATAGCTTTCGCTTTTTTCAACTTTTAATGCTGTTTTTTATAGCATCAGATAAAAAATGCGACAGTTCAGAATTTTCAACAACATGTTTTTGTGTAACCTTTTACTTAATGTTTATATTTCGATTTCAATTTAGCTCATGTCAAAAGGAATGAGAATTCACAGATTGTTTGTTTTTTAATATAAATATTTTTATTACAAGTTTTATATATATCTTAAAAATGCTAACAAATAAAATATAAATATTGCCAAATGACTATTCAGTTAAGTTTTTGCATAACATTTTTGAATGCAAATTAATCTTGACAGTATGCAATTTGGTTATTTAACACACAACAAATTCAATTTCATACTTGTGCATATTAATTGGTTTCCTTTAATGCAATTTGTGTTTTTCATTTGGCTACCAGATATTCCAACACAGCATAAATGTGTAGCGAATTTCGACAAATTTGACTTAAAACTTTTTGTTCAAATGGACAAAAAAGATGAATAAATGTGAACATAACTTAATTAAACAAAAACTGAGAATATATAATATACCTTATATATATATATAAAAAAAAAAATATATATATAATATATATATATTATAATTATTCATTTATGCATGTGCACCATCATGTTCTTGGGAATACCCTTATGCGCTTTGTCAAGACATGTGTCATGTCATGGCCTTAAAATGACAAGGAAAAAAAAATAAAAAAAAACAAAAAAAAAAACAAAAAACAAACACAAAAAAAAAGCGGTAACAGCATCATCTTGAAGATGACAACGCAAGCGCATCTTTAGGCCCTCTATGAGTCCTATGAGTACTTGGTTGAGCTGTGCCAAAGTGTGTGTAGGCATTTGTGCTACGAATACAAGGGCCTAGGACTTGGTGTCCTTGAATTTTGGGATACATTTTTGTTATTGTTCTTGTTCTTGTCTATTTTTTTTTTTATTCCTTTCCATGTTTTTTCTTTATGATTCCATAAGCTTGGATGTGGTGCATGTCGGTGGGGACTACTTCGCACCACAAGGAGCAACACCCGAAAATTGCTTGTACCTAATTCTTCAAGAAGTCTGTGCATGAGCATAAATATGTGCTTGTTACTAATTTACATACATGTGTGTACAAATACATGAATATATACAGAACAACTTATGTGTGTATATGCATTTACATATGCGAGCCAGTTTGTGTGTGTGTGTGTGTTTCTGTTGGCTCCACATCTTAATTATATTTGTACGCGTATTTTTTTGTGTGTGTGTGTGTGTGTGTGTGTGTGTGTAAGTATTTCAGAAACAGATGTCTGCTTGTGTGACAAAACACTAAAAATATCTCAAGCATGTGGCATGGTATGCCAGAAGTTGCCAGAAACAACCAGGCTGGGCACCAGAGCGCGCAGTCAGGCACTCAGAGTCACGCCGCCAAACCCCCAAGACCCCTTTTGCCCCTCCCCTCTAGCCATCGGCATGTAACAACAACAGAATCTTTATTCCCAAATCGTCAATGCTCATACCCATGCCCATTTTGGCCGTACAAAACAGCAAATGTCAATGCTTACACTCTCACGCAGAGTATGTGTGTGTGAGAATGAGAGAGAGAGAGAAAAAGAGAGAGCGCTGTATACAGAGATGCAGTGATACAGAGAGAAAGATTGAGAGCTTATTCACTTGAAGCTTATAAAGAATTTCCCAACTTGTAGCAAAATATCCTACACCCCAACAGCATCTAAGATGGCAGACAAAGAGAAAAACAGAGAATCCAGAAGAGAAAAAAAGTGGGAGAGGGAGAGTGGCAATGAGATGGATAGCAATAAACAAAAGACTTTCGCGCTCTTCGAGCATAGCTCGGCTGATTCTGCGCAAATGCTCACGCGCACATCGGCCGCCGCCGCCGAGGTCGTGTCTCGGCTGACGCTGTGCATCCATCGAACCCAAGCGCTCTACTGATGGATGCTGGCTGCAGCTCCAGCTGGCTGGCCTAGTTATTCAGCGAGGAATAAGGAGTGTGTGTTTACTTCTTGCGCTCCTTTACCAAAATGCCAAGTTGTCGGCATATGCTCTTCGCTAATATTACCGAACCACGCATGCTTGTATGGGTGTGTGTGTGTGTGTGTGTGTGTGTGTGTATCTGTGTGTGTGTGTGTGTGGTCTGATTGTGTCACTATGTCAATAGTTGGCGTTGGTCTTCTTGGCAGGTACTCCACAGCCACTTGCTGAGAGTAGTAAGCGCCGCTCTTTGCAGCTGATGTGCGGTGCTGATGCCAGACTTCTTTGCCACCCCGCCTAACCTGCGACACACACACACACACACACACACAGATAAACACAGACATAGCCACAGACACAGACAGCATGTAACAAACGTGAAAGCAGCAACAGCAGCATCAGCAACAGCAGCGACACAACGCTTCTCGTTATTATGTTTACAATGTTGTGCAAAGTTGTAAATGAAGCTCAAAGACAACACATACATGAAGGCACACACAATATTACAATATATACAATATAATACAATATATACATACATACATAGCTTTTTGACCTTTCTTAAATGCAGCATAAAATACTTTAAATAAAGTTTACCATAAAAGCGACGCAATCTCATTTAATCAATACCATCTTGAGATTATCTGGAAATAAAGTAGGAATATGTTCCATATATGATACTGAAAATGTAGTAATAAGTTGAATTAGAGTGATGATAATAATATTATGTTTTGAGTAGGTAGCGCCTTTCTGGTTTTTTTTTTCAATTGTGGGTGGGTCTGATTTGTTCGCACATTTTGGATTTTTTTTTTTCTCTAATGTATTTTCTTTCATGTTGTGTAAAGTCAGTAAAAGTCCATTAATCTTTTATCATCAATTGATGATCGTAAGTGTGATTTTCAATTTTATAACAAATTAAATAATGCTCAGACAATATGCGATTGCTTTAAAATTGTTTTGACTTTTTCCTGTCAGGGGCAGTTTCTTATTGCATAAGCTTTTAATTAGTTTGCAATAATGAGAAAGAAGCATGTTCCGTTGCTGTTTGCATGTTGTACACAATGTTCAAACACACACACACACAAACACACACACACATGTGTATGTGACGAATGACTCTGCTTGCACCAGTGGGTGTTTCTGTGTGTGTCTGTAAATAACAAAAGGCAATGAACGAGGAATACTAGTGAAGTTAAATGGTAGTTAAAGGGCGAAGTTCATTGTGTGTGTGTGTGTGTTTGTGTGTGTGTGTGTGTGTGTGTGTGTGTGTGTGTGTAGGAGAGTGTTTGCGAAATTGTGACTGCCTTTTGATATCTCATTTGATTGCACATCCCTTTCAGTTCATTTTCATCTACAACGGCTATTAATTATGCATGCCTCAAAGGTTCAACTAGTAAATTGGACGCCTCTTAAATAACAAATATGTTGTCAAAAAGTGTAGCATAGTTTTCAGCGTTCTGTACTCCCTCAGGGAGGCAATGATTTGTTTAAGGGCCACGGGCAGTGTATGTAGCGACTGTTGTGGCTGGGTAGCTTGAAAGTTTGGGTCTTGATTAGGTTGGCAAATCGTATATTATTGGATTTGACAGCCTTCAATTCATGCAAATTTTCAATTTTTGTTAACTCGGATTTGCCGGAATTCCGGAATTTGCTCTAACGAAATTTCGCATGTATGTGTACAACCAGTTAGGTTTGTATGTATGTATTCATATAAGTGAACAATTTCCAATTTAATCATTCATGATCAAAGTAAAGATTGCTTTAATTTTGCAATTATTCGTGTTGCTAGTAAAAACCAAGTATTAGTTTTTAAAAAACAAATTTAAAAAAACATACATTATCAACTAAACTATTAATTTTAGTCAAAGATTTAGGCTTCGCAGATCACAGCAATAAATAACTGCTGATCATAATTTATAATGAATTTGTGTTTAGTATGTGATTTCATTTTATATTTAAATTTGATTTTTAAGAGCAAGAGCTTGTATTGCTCTTAGAATTCCTATGCCACAGTCGCTAAAGACTGTTGGCTAAATGAGAAACATTATTATTAATTAATTGTCGTTATTATAAGTGTATGTATATATTTATATACATGTATGTATTCGTAAGCTGCATATCTGAGTAGGAGCATAAATCAGACCTTTTAACGACTTTACCATTGTATTGTATTTGAGCGCTGATTATGTTGCCTGAGTCTGGGAATTCACAGATGGCAACAATTCTCGCTGCCACTCGATGTTTAGACAATAAAACAGTCAAATTTAATTGTACAGATTTTAATACAAATTTTGTGTTAAAGAAATTGCAATAATTCTACGTAATTTAAATAATTTTTAGAAAATCTAAATTTAATCAAATACAGGTTGTTATATTTAAATTTATTTATTTTTTAATTCAAAACAATCAATATACGATTTTAGGCAGCATGTGTGCTGATATTGGACTCTGATTTTGTAATGCCCGATCATATTTTATAGCGTCACGATATCCATGTCAATTCTTGACTAATTCACGCAAAATTCTGTACAAGCTTGGAGACGGAAAAATACTTTGTTAATGGATTACAGAAAATATGCATCCATCCTATTCATGAGTTTTTCTGCTTAACTAATTATGGGTTAAGACAAGACGAGAAATCCTTTGAACATTTTTCAATGTTGCATTGAAATAAGCTATTAAAAGGAAAATTCCGGAAAATTGCAACTCATTGAGTGGAGATTCCTATTAAAGATTATATAACGGTAAATTCTATGCTAAACGTAAGCAACTTTGTTAATTGTTGCCAGTATAGAAAAGATGCATCCTTTCTGTTCAGACAAGGAACCCTGAACTTATAGAAAATGAGTAAAAAGGATAAGATTTTTTTTTTTTGCAAATGTTTGTCTGTCTGTGTGAATATAAAATATTCTTATTTATTCTTTTTAGTTGATTGATTAGTAAATTCTTTATAATTTTGCAATGATGCACTTAACCATGCTTTTAGCCAAGCAGAGTAGCTCTTTGAGTCGAGCTGTGTGTTTGTTCAAACAAAGTTTACACTTTCTGATATTGACTTCTTAATTTTGCTTATTATACTGAAACTGAGTATTCTAGATAATAGAGTAAGCCGGCAACACCAACTGCAGCAAACAACACCTAACCAATTAAAAGTTTTTAACAACTTTTCGAAATAACTCTAAAACAACTTAATTTTTTTGCTATTTTGGCTTTTTTTTTTTTCATTCTTTTCGGTTGTTGTGTTCTTAAATATATGCGGGACCTGCTGAGTGCTCCAAAAATTCTGCTCTCAATGTTTAAGCCAGTCCCAGTGTCTGTAGTTGTAGTTGTGTGTATTTGAGATGACTGAGAACTTGGTGTCGGCATGAATCGGCATGTGTGCGGCTTCATCTGTGTGTGTGTGTGTGTGCGTTCTTTCGTATCTACAAAATATCCCATTTTTGCTAGATAAGTTCATATTATCGTGTAAAAAACAGGGGCGTTGATACTTCCGCCCCAACCCAATAATATTTTGGCCTACATCGCCCACAGAACCCACCGAGAGAATACGATAAAGGGTCCAAAATGAGATAGCGATGCCGCAAATTTACAGTCAGCAACGCGCTTAATAAGAGACCAACACGAGGCACTTTTTGAAATACACGGGGCTTTGGCTGAATAGTTGCAAAAAAGAAAAACACCATCAATAACAAAAGAGTCGCAAGAGAGAGAGAGAGAGAGAGAGAGAGAGAAAGTGAGAGAGAGAACTTATATGTGGGGAGACAACTGCGATGCTGGTGGCTCAGAATCAAAATTGAAGCCGGCTCCAGAATGCTCAACTGCTCATTGCCAAATTGCCAAATGCTGAGCGTAACGTTCGTGGGCATATGCGACTGCGTCGTTTGTTGACGATGTTGCTCGGAGTCGGGTGTCGGGATTTTGGACGTGTGCCGTGCCTATGTCGTGTGCTCATGTCCTGCAGACTGCAGACGTATGCGAGCGCTTTAGAACGTTGTTTGCAATCGCGGAAAGTGGCAACGGGAAATCAGTGACGACAGCTTTAGCACCGCCAACAGCAACCATAACACAATAGTGCCAGAGTATAGCCACTGTCAACGGCCGCATCCACAGCCACAACCGGAGTCAGAGTCAGCAATAAAAAAATAAAAAAAATAAAAAAAAAACAAACACACAGACAAGCAACGGCAACTGCACAGGAGTCAGCAATTCAATTAAGGGCAAAACACACAAATGCAGATGGTCCTTGGATAATAAAAAAGTATAAAAAAAAAAAAATAAATAAAAAAATAAAATGACAAGCAAACAAAGATAAAATTTTGCGATTACACAAAATTGGCATTCGGAGAGCAGGCGCATTCAATCAAGCAACAAAACCCACTCATTAAGCAATCGGAAAAAAAGAACTGCACCTTTAATACGATAGAAAAATATTTTATAAAGATTTTTTGCCATTTTTTTTTAACGTTTTGCTCTTAAATGACAAACAAAAAGTGTTCATGTAGTTAAGTGTGCTCCAAACAAATCTTCAAATCTCAAAGCGAATAGCTAAATTAAAAAAAAAAAAACAAACGACAAACTAATTTACCAGCTACGTGCCATAAATTATAAATAAATTCTAAACAAAAATGTCTTAAAAGTATTAATTAAATAAATCAAGGGAAATAAGTTGCGGACAAAAGGGATAGGTAACTAATAATATTACTATCATTAAAAGTATCTCTAATTATACTAGCTACTACTAAGAGCAATGGGCATTAGCATTTGCTTTGGCACACAAGCCAACATATAAATACAGCAAACACACAGGCACAACACACATACACTCATACACACACAGGCACACACAAACGTAAAAGACCATGGACAGAAGTACTCGCATGCTTTTAAACGTACAAATGTTCATACATACATACATACAAACATGCATACCTACATGCATACATACATGCACACATATATGTCTGTGTATACATGCTATATGCTTTGGATTGTCCGGGTCAACAAACAAATGAACAAAAAGCGTTGCATGCTTACAGGCGCTGCATTCTTTCGCATTTTTTTCCTGATATATGTGCACTTTTTTCTGGTTACTTTATTAGACAATGCTTTATGTATATTACTGTGCACAGGTATATACAGTTTTTGAAACAATTTTTTTTTTTTTTTTAATTCAAATTAAATTTTATGCACAGAGCTAGTTCAAAGACGATATATCTTTGTCTCTATATATATTTATTGTCTCCAGTCACCAGTCACCATTCACAATTTAAAGAATTCCATTCAAATTCCAGTAAGAGTGTTACTAAATAGCCTTTGAGGTGTTGTAAACTGCGGCACAACCGAATTAAAAAAGTTGAATACAATTAGAAAGTTTTGAAAATAGTTATTATAATTCGTTAAAAAGCTACTTTCATATAATTAGAACAAGTTTTTCATGTGTAATATTTTATTGTAATTAGTTAGTTTTTACAAATGTAAATTCCGGCTTTTTTAAACACGGTAATCTTTTAATTTTTTACTGTGAATATTAATGCATATATATATATAAATATATATGTAATATGTAAATAGGTATAGTGAAAAATTCATTTTAACTTATATTTGTGCATAAAATTGTTAACAGTTAAATAATAAAAAAAATAATTTATAGATGTAATATAAAAAAAGGGAAAAATTATAGTTAAGTTTATAAATTTATAATTAATATATAATTTATATTTATATATATATATATGTATTTAAATATATTTATATTTAAAGACTATTGGAAAAAGTTTTAAGCAAAAATGCCTGAAAGTTTTTCCTATTGAGTCTCGTCGACAAATGGGGGCGGGGTCGAAGGCGGCGTCAGCTGCGCATGACTGACAATCGTGATACGAATATTGTTTTTCGCCCGTCGGGCCATTTGTCCGTCGTAGATTAGATTAGGGGATTTGCTCTGGTCTGCATGGTACGGTAATGGGGGGCATTTTAGTTAATTGGATATTGAATGCAGCAGTCCTCATCACCATCATCTGGGCAGCAGCGACGTTACGGCGCTAACTTTATTTGTTCCTTTTTACCCGGCCAGCATCCATATTCCCCAAGGCCCCCAAAGTTTGGGCGCGTTTTCGGTCAGCGAAACTTGGGCATGCGTCGATGGCGGCTGCTCGGCTATACCATATAGCGCACATTTTGGTTACAGTTTTTCGATGCTGGTTTTGGTGAGAGAAATTTAAGCTGCGAGAGCTAAAAATCACTGAGAGAAAACTCTCAGTTGCGTCTGGGCTTGTCAGCTGCCTGCTCACTGCTGGCTTTGTTGCTCTGGACCAAGTATTGGATGTATGGCTTGGGCATAATTTTCGCATCTTTTATCCACGGTGTTCGTGTATTTGTGTGTGTGTATATATGTGTGTGTGTGTGTGTGTGTGTGTGAGTGTGCATTCTTATGGTAGTCGGTAAACAGCAAGCGGCGCCTGATGAACGTCCGGACCGCCCCCCGACAGCAGCTACTTCTACGTCTGCATGCCATAAAAGGAGAGAGAGGGAAGAAGTGATAAAAAGAGACTGAGAAATTTTCTATGTGCTCCGAATAATGAGGAATTGCCAGACAATTCTTGAGTCCAGGCTCCGTGTTTTGTTTCACTTTTTGTTTTTAAATATATATTTAGTAAATTTGGGTATTGTTCTGCCCTATTCTGCGCGTAAAATGCATTAAAAGCATGTTTAAGCCTATTCAACGTGTATATTGTTAGTGTAGAATTACCAACACTGCGAATGTTATTAAAAATATTGTTTAACAGAGCCAGGAAAATATAAATATGAATATATTGTATGAATTGTGTGGATAGTTGGCCAAATGCCTAAAGCGATTCAAAACCACATTGCTGTGGTTGCAAATCCCATGAAAGGTCAGACATTGCCAAAAATCAGCTAACAGCCAAGTGAAAACCAGAACAGTTTTACAGTCAGTGGTTGTCATGTACACAAATACATACATACACACATAGATGCAGGCTAGTGTGCGTGCTTGCAACGTACATTCGCTGGTTGTATGCCCCACATCATCGTCAAGTTGCAAATTTTGCGCTTTATTGAGGGATGGGCCTATGCACTGCTCAGATAGATAGCTCCCAGCCTGTCCAAAACAATGACCGTTTCAGCACAATGCCGCTGGCAGAAAATGCTATGTGATTATGCAGCCACACGACTGAGGCTGTGGCAAGTTGGTGCTCCCATTCTAAATTGCTGCGGCGGCTGTCATTAACAGGGTGATTGTTGGACGCCAATATGAATTATCTGTATGGCTGACGGTGATGGTCAGAGTCAGAGTCAGAGTCAGAGTCACGCCGTAATCAAATTTTCAAACTGACTTCTGCGTTAGACAGCAATTTTCCGAGTGTTTGCTCACCTATTGTATGGCTCGTCGCATAGCTTCTGAACCAAATAAAATCAAAAGATAAATATTTGCATGTGTTTACAACAATTTTTAATTCTCATCAAGTGTTTACTACTTGTATTCAAGTTTAAGTTTCAAGCTCGAAACTTATTTGTTCAAGTGTTATTTAAGACAAATAAGTTTTGATAAAAATTGGCTGATTTAGAGGTCCTTAATGATAAATAAAATACAATATTTAAAAATTAAAATAGTCTTATAACATATAATTTGCAACACAAAGTACTCAAATTTGTTGATGTTGGTTAAGATAGAGGCTTTCATTTCATTGTGCCTAGTTAACATTGATATTTTTTTAAGTTTTTAAATTCACAGCAATTTGAACACAAGTAAAAAAAAATTAATAAAAAACATTGTGCACAGTATGGTTTTAAATCGACCGATTGTTCCTATGGCACCAAACAGATATGATCTGTAACTACAAGAATGGAATGCATTGAGAATTGAGAATAGAAATTGTACTCACTAATTAACATAGAGCATTATTCAGGGACATTCGCAACACGATTTGCTCATTTTCCCTCCCCTCCCCTCCCCACTCAAAATGATGGGCCGGCTTGCCGCTTATGCATTCCATGTTGTGGGGGTCGCCGCAATTAATTATTTAAGCAATTCAAGCATAGAATTGCATTTGCGGTTGTGATTTAACTAAGACCCCTTTATTACTGCCCTTGCCTAATTAGGGGGGCAATGACAGTGGGTGCAATTATCAATAAATTTCGAATAGTCTAATTAAAATTTAATAATGCATCACATTCATCAATAAGCTAAGCTAATTCAAATTTGTGAGCCTAATAATATTTAGTGAATCAGCACAGATTCAGAACCTAATTAAATTCGAGTGTGTAATGTGCATTTGGGAAATTCACTCAATACATCTGCTTGACTGTGATGCACTTCAGTGCCAAAGTTACATTGAGGCACATATGACATGCTCGGGTGTTGGCCCACTGTGCAGATGCTGCTCTGGCGGCGAGGCGAACTTCATCGACGAGCATCAGCAGTTGGTTCGGGAGGCGCCGATTGCATAGTTGTGGTGCACTGATTGGATAGCACGTTTAGCCGGGACAATCCAATAGATAGCGGACACATTTACATATATGAGCATAATGTACGCATACGTAACGTGTACATAATTTTATCTGAATTATTGTCATAATTATCGGTTCATTTAAAATGCTGTTCACTGCTATGTTAATATGCGAATTGTTAGTGTTCTCAAAACTACTCAAATAAATATATGCAAATATTTTAAATAAAATATTTTACTTATTTTTATTGTATATGTGTTAAATTTGAATTGAAATGTTGGCATCTATTCATGCATATTCCTTACACTAAATTATTTAACCAAACAATCGAAACTTTTATATATTATCTTCTTTTTCGTTGCAGGTCAATTTGACATATTAAATAATTGCATCGAGTATTCACGATTGTGAAAAGTTTTTGGTGAAACGTGCAACAACAGACATTTTTTTTTTTGTGACAAGAGTTGAAAAGTGAATTTAATATTGTGAAACTCATACAAAAAGGAAATAAGTCATTTATAAAGAAGTGCGCAAGAAAGTGGGCGATAAATTAGTCGCAGCGAAGCGGGGCAGCAAGTGCACTGTGCAGCGCGAAATGATGCCCCAATATCGACTCGACCTGCACACTGACGTCAGCCAGGCCACATCTAATCCCGCTTGCCCCCCACTGCCATACAACACAATCTCTGCCACAGTCACAGCAACAGCAACTGCAACAGCAACTGCTTTAGCCTTTAGATCAAATTAAAGACAAGGCAAACAATTAGCAAAATTAACGCCAGCAATTAGAGCGATAAATTCTAAGAAGTTACTTAGAAATTTAGAAAATTGTGACAATCGTATGTGAGTGAAAAAATATAGCGAACGTGTCAACCAAAAAAAAAAAAGAATAAATAAATAAATAAATAAAAAAAAAATAGAAAAGAAAAGAAAAAAAGCGCACCAGAAGGCGCTGAAATCGGTTCTCTTTGGTCGGTAAAGTGCCAAAGCCAACGCCCAAACTTACGTCCACGTCAGTGCAACCGCCGTCATGTGGTGTGCAGCCGTTGTGGTCCTCATCATAATCCAGCTTTGTGAATTTGTTTACGCCGCTGGTGGTAAGTACACAAAATTCTACAAACTTTCTGTGTTCCTCGATTGTTAAGTCCTAATTTGTGTCCACTGTGCGTTTTTGTTTTGTTATAAATTAAATATTTCGAAATTTCATATTCTACATTATTCGTTTTGATTTTCATCAGAATCGTCATAATGAGTAGTTTTCACGAAATTCCAATTTAATCATTACGCTTTCCGTTTGTTGTTTTTTTTTTTTGTATGTCTGCTGACATATTTAAGTTTTCCTTTATACTTGACCAGTGCCAGAAACCATCTTTTTTTTCTTCTTTTATTGAGTATTTGCTATTTACACCGTTGACTTAATGCGTATATATAATTTTTAAATCGGAAAGAATGCAACACGAAGTTTTCTTATAAATAGCTTTACTAAATGGGTTTCCCTCCACTTTTCATAGCGTTTGCCACAAGTCAAGCAATGCGCCTGTGGCATGAAAACCATAAATGTGCAAGACTCTTAGAAATCCTTGGACTCGGTAAATTATAAATACTATCAATTCTTTTGTGCGTATCTTTAAGGATTAGTTTGTAGTTTCACTTCACAGACTGCATTCAAGGCATAGATAGTTGGCTTTCACAAGAAATATGATGCTTTATTAGGACTGATGGCAACTTGGGGCATATAAATTTGAAATAAGTTTGGCTGAGGCAACCGCGTGACTCATTTAAAGCCATAAAATACATATTCAGCTATTATTTTTATGCAGCTCAACAGTCAACCCTTAAATATATTTTTTTTTTCACTAAACTTACCAAGCTTTCACGAAGTTGCAGTCATGATTTGCTTTTGAGTGATGCTCATATTGTGAGATTTGACCCACATATGTGATTGGGTGTGGTATGGCGTGGTATGAGTGACACTCGTCGTGCAACAATGCAGATATTCAGTATAAACACATTGTGCATATAAAACGCAATATTTTTTTTTTTTTTTTTGTTGCATTTCCAGCAAAATTCCAGTATAGACATCAGCCAATACTGACGTAGATTCATCTCAGCAATCTGTCCTTCTTTGACAATATTCCTTTGTGTATATTTTTTTTTATCTCTTCAACCTGGCAGGTAAGAGGTAAAAGTTATTTATTCGAGTTTTCGATAGACCGATGCCAACTGTGATGTGAACCTTAAGTTACATGCCAATGTCTATGTGATGCCAGGGAGTTGAAACGTTAAGTTGCCTCACCATTGTTAAAATGACAGTTGAATAAACAAGTTAAAATTGCGACACAGAACTTTTGCATAATTGTCCCCATAGGGGATCATAGGTGTGGACCCATAGCTTGTGCCACATGCCACATTGCAACTTTACTTCACTTTAAAGTTTGAAACATAATCACGTGAATACAAAATAGACAAAAGAATTTTACATTTCTTAACTTATTACGCTTTCTGTGTATTTAAGTGTGTATTATATAATACAAAATACTTCATTGCGAGTCGTTGGTTGCTTAATAGAATTAATATGTAATATAAATATATATCGGAAATATTTTATCTGACTAAATCTACTTGGTTTTTGAGGTTAGTCAATCAAGAATACCCATATACATATATACTACTGCACATATATATACTTATATATATATATAAATGTCACATACAAGTATATATATATATACATATATACTACTGCACATATATATTCATATATATTTTTAGGTGTTACATATATAATTTAATGAGTCCGCGATTTGGAATTGTTGCTCATAGATTGGTCCCAGTTGTTGATTCTGAGCATTATTTGACTTAAATGGGTTTTGTGTTAGATGCAGTTTTATCCAACATTTTTTGAAACTATAAAGATCCTACATTATTATTCTCTGTTTATTATGCCCAGGTAAAGATGTAAGCAACTTGATATTTCGGCACCTCAAACTGAAACAAAATGTTGCGGCTTTCACGGCCGCCCAAAAGCCAATTACCAATTGCTTAAAAAAAAAATATATATATATGTATATATATATATATATATATGTATAAATTTAAATTTTTTTCTCTCAATTTCCACAATAACATCAAATGCTAGTTACCATGAGACGTGCATGGATGTTGCAATCAGAGTAATTAAATTAATAAAAAGTTTGAATATCAATTCACTAGATGAAAATCACTTGAATTATTATTTTTACTTTTCGTTGTCAATTTTAGTTTCTTTTTTTCTAAAGCATTGGAAAACAAATATTGTGCTCTTATTTTCCTTCTTTTTTTTTGCGAAATCTTTTACTGATGATGTGATTGTTTGTATTACAAGTGTTTGTTGCTTTTGTTTGAAAACCATAGCCCAAATGGATAGTAAAATGTATAATGGAATGATTAAAGGGATAGTATTTTACCGTAACCATTGTATTGTTTTAGAATTCCTACGCTTTACCGTCGTATACGAAATTTGGCAAAGCGTTTGGATTCTGAAACGGTATGTGGCCAGAGACAACAATTGGAAGGTTAGTTTTGGATGAAATTATGTTACATTATTAACTACTATAGTTACGAATTCCATTTTAATAATGAGATGAGATCAAATTTACCACTTTATTTGTGAGACTTCTTAAATAGTTGTGAACTTTCTACCAACAATTAAAGGATTGAGTATAACTTAATATATTTAACATTTTATAATGTTGTTACTCAAAAAAGTTGGTCTTAACTAGAGCAATAAATTTGAAGAGATACTATTAGTTAGCTAGAGATTTGTTATACACGATAATTCAGACACCAAACTGATGTTTATCAAATTAGCTGATTATCAAACACAATTTAAGTTTTAACCACATTTTTAATTGTTTATTTAAAAATGATTATTTTTGTTATCGAGTTTCGTGTCAATTAGTGTTCTAAATATATATTTTTTTAAATAATCGTGTTATACATATGTGATATATATTTTTTATTTATTTTGCAGAAGCTGATTATACCCTCGATGATTCATTTTGGAACGAGGAAAGTCCTGTTGGTATGTATATTCAGTAGTTGTGTAAAATATGTTTGATTACCCACATAATTTATGTGCGAAATCGATATGCAAATGATAATATTTATTCTGTTTGCGAAGATCAAAAAATTTCTTAACTTGCATAATATGCTATTTTTTTTAGATTCGAAGCTTAAACAATTTGGTTTTTTTTTCATTTTTATGTATAAGTGGAAGAGATCCATAGGTGCTTATATAATTAATTTTTCAGGTGAAGTGGAACGCCTGCTCAAAGAGTATCGACAAAATCAGGAACTTGTGCGTCGTATTGGTGGACATTATTATCAAATTATTTATCCTGTACAGCTGCGTCATCACGAAAAGATGGGAATATCAACGCGTGAAGTTAGTCCCCCAAAGGTACGCAAAGATTTGCATAAGAGAAATACTAGAAAAATCGAAACAAATCCAATGGTATGTTCATATATATTTTCATTTAGACGTGCTACTGTTTGTCTCATTGTTTTTGCCCCACTATCCCCATCCCTCACATACTCCATGTTGTTCTATATTTTTTTCAAAATAATCCCAATCATACTCATTGCCTTAAGTCCATAATTTTCTTGATTTTAAAACTTAGTTGCAACCACTGACTTTCTATTGATGTTTAATATTTGACTATTTATACAATTTCTCGTACTCTGTGTAATCGACTGTTTTATGCCAGCAAACTCGCCGTTTTTGACTAAAAGATGACTTCTGCCTATGTCTCAACTGCCTTATGTGTTTAGCTACTTAATTGTTTCCTCGTTTATTAATAACCGTTCAAAATATTTTAATTAATTTTTTATTTTTAGCCGGGACAACGCCCACGTCCACACGATGACAGCGTTTTTAGCAGAGGCAGAACAAAGGTAAGAAATAAAATAATATAAAATAATAATTAAATAAAATGTATAATTTATTATATAAACTTAATCTGATCCAGTCCAAAGTTATGTCTGGGTATTTCTTTAGAATTTTATGGGCTCTCAAAGTATTCTTAAGTTGCATAGTCTTTCAGATAGGTAATTTTCAAAATCATATTCAAATAATCCAACTAAATTTTCTTAGTGTATACGAAACGAATATTTGTTGGTGAAGTCAAAAATAAAAAAAAGTATACTTATTTTACGTATATTTAATTTTTGTATTACCTTTTTTTAATGACAATAAGTTAGGATTCAATTTCGCGAAAGTCAAAAGCTACAAGTTATGCTTTATATCAAAATTTTGCAAACAGTATTAAAAACTGTGTAATTATTTACTTATAATTTTAGAAACATTTTCATCGTACCTCACTGCTTATCAAGGCATTTAATCACAAATTCCGATTGGATTTGGAATTAAATTCGTAAGTATTAAAATAGCTTGATTACAAAACTGGTGCTAAATTTCTATTGTTATATATTTGACATGCTCGTCTGTCTATTTATAGACAACTACTCTCACCCAACATACAACAGAAACACTACCACGTCGGTGGATACTTGGTGGATGGCAACCGACATGTAAGTATTCATTGGAAAGTGTAAGGAAAAATGATATGTAATTTGATAAGTTGGATATGGTAAAACATAATTAGATGATAATGCACAAAGTCAGGCCAAAACAATGTGTTATTTAGCTCAACTGGTGTTACTCAAAACAAAAGATGGTAAATACTGTATTGGCAACATTTTGCAACTGATTTACAATAAATTTGATGTTACGAGCTGATTCCATAATGGGTTTTATTTCGGCTTTAGTTTAATTGAGATATCCAATAATGTGGCAAAGTATAAATGGGTCGACAAATTTAATATTACAATTCGCCAAATACGTTGCAGATACATATCAGTTTTTTTTTTTTTTTTTTTACATATAATCAATAACTAAAAAATAGATATATATTGAATTTTTTAATATTTGCTGAAAAAAAAATTCTATTCATAGCAATGGAAACTGTTCAATGGAAACTTTTTAATAATTAACAATTTTGTATTTATTTTTGTTCAGGATATCGAACACTGTTACTACCATGGTACAGTCAAGGATTATCCTGGTGCCAGTGCTGCGTTTCATACTTGCAACGGCGTCAGCGGCGTCATACACATTGGCAACGAGACCTTCGTCATACATCCCTTTTACGGCGGCGATCTGTCGGTAAGCTGACCACTTCAATGTCATATGCCCAGTCGGTTATATTCATCAACGCTTTTAATATATGCAGAAACATCCGCATGTGATTTTCGAAGCACGCACAAAGGCGAACAAGGGTTGTGCAAACTCTGGAAATTTGGACTCGTGGCGTTTATCACGACGCACAAAACATTTGTCCGCTGGCGTTGTCGATGAGATTCATCCAAATGGTGCTGGCCGTTACAAGCGGGATGTGCGCGAGGCCACCAAATATATTGAAACGGCCATCATAGTCGACAAGGCCATGTTCGAGAAGCGTAATGGCAGCACACGCGCCGAAGTCATTCACGATGCCATACAGGTGGCCAATATAGCGGATTTGGTGAGTATATACTGATAGCTACAGGTTCTTGTATATTAATGACTATATATATATGTATCTATATATATATATGTGTATGTATTTGTGTGTATATATTGTGTGTTATCTTGGGGAAATGTCAAACTGTTTAGTACTTTCGCACACTGAACACACGCGTCTCGGTGGTGTACATTGAGACGTGGGGCAAGAACCAGGCGGCTATTGATGGCAGCAAGGACATTAGCAAGGCCATTTCCAACTTTAATGACTACACATCAAGAAATCTATTTCAAATCGAACGGGATACGACACAGCTACTAACGTAAGTACACACCCACACTCACACCCACCCACCCACACACACACACACACACACAGAATGTTCACACATATACCCACTCACGTACATTTGATTTGAATTTGCAGCGGAGAAACATTTGCTGGAGGCGAGGCCGGCATGGCCGTACCCGAGACTGTCTGCACTCCCCGTGCAGTTGGCATCAGTGTCGATGTCAATGTGTATGAGCCGCACCTTTTGGCTGGCACAATGGCGCATATGATTGGGCACAATATTGGCATGGGCCACGACGATGGCCGTAAGTGCAATATAATTATTTAATTTGAATCACAATTATGCGAAATCAATATTCAGTTTATTACGAATACATACGTTTCACGTTTACGTTTTACGTTTTACCTGCAAATTGAACGATTCTAAACACAAATACAATAATTTTGTCATTTCTGAATTAAGCAACGATTTTGATTATATTGCTCGTTGCCCTATACAAACTCAGACATGATTAACCCTTAATATATATATATATATATATATTTTAATTTGATGCATATTAACATTTAGCACGTTATTAAATATTATATATATATAAAACTATATTTGTATGGTGAACTATTTGTCTTTGCTGTATCATTTTGTGTGCAGTTCATTCAATTGAGTTATTATTTCAATTTACCGCAGGTGAGGAATGTTTCTGCAGGGACTGGCATGGTTGTATTATGGCGCAGTCAATAGTCGGCCAGGAAAATGTGCAGCCATACAAGTTCTCCGAATGCAGCAAAAAGGATTACATTGACGCATTGCGCACAGGTCATGGGCTTTGTTTGCTCAACAAGCCCAACGAGGTGAGATACACATACATTGTCTTCTTCCACTTCTCCAGTCCACCAATCAATACACAATAGAATTCCTGTTGTCATTGCGGTTACTTGATGTGTGTATCCTCCGGTGGCAAGTAACTGCAGCAGCACCCACGGATAGCACATTTGCATTTACCCAGCTTCTAAGCAAAAATAAGTCACTAAAAAAAAACAACAAAACCAAAAACATACACAATGGAATTGTGCTAATATTTGGAATTAATTTATTTCTGTCACTTACAGATTGAGTTGCGCCGGAACTGTGGCAACAAAGTCATCGAGGAGGATGAGGAATGCGACTGCGGCACGTTCGAGGAATGCGCATTAGATCCCTGCTGCGATGGCATCACATGTAAACTGAAGTCGGAGGCTCAGTGCGCCAGTGGCGCCTGCTGTGACCAATGCCGAGTAAGTGGAATGTGAAAAGTGGAAAATGTGATTAATTTTGACTTTAACACAATTGTGTTTACGCCAGCTGCGACCCAAGGATTACGTTTGTCGCGACTCGCACAATGAATGCGATTTGCCCGAGTATTGCGATGGCGAGGTTGGCCAATGTCCCAGTGACATATACAAAAAGAATGGCTCCCCCTGCGGCCTCAGCAAGTCTGGCATATCAGGTAAGTCGAATGATGATGGATAGCTGTTACTTATAATTTTATATACTTATAATTTTATATACCTTCTCGATAGGTTACTGCTTTCAGGGCTATTGTCCAACATTAACCTTACAATGTGAGGCTATTTGGGGCTACGGCGGATTTGCTGCTGATCGCCAATGCTATGAACAGTTCAATTCAAAGGGTTCCATTAATGGTCACTGCGGTCGCGATGCTAATGAACATTACATCAAATGTGAGCCAGAGTAAGTGTCCTATCCGCTACTACAAATGTATCCATATAACATGTATGTACATATGTGAATCATTGCTCTTGTTAAGAGTTGTTTAAGTGGCAATCAAAACAATTTTGCTTTCTCATCAATTAGCAGTGCCTCAACTTAGTATTTCCAAATTAAAAACCCATTCACATGAAATTGAAATTTATCACGACCGAAATGGCTTTTCATATTTGCGTGCGTTTTTTTTTTTTTTCTTTCTCTTGCCACAGGAACGTGCAGTGCGGCACGCTTCAGTGCAAGGAGGGCGAACGGCAGCCAGTTAACGATGGGATCGACCAGCTTTATTCGCGCACAATTATCTCTATCAAGGGGCAGGAATACGAATGCAAGTGCGTAACGACTACTATATATATATATATACTCAACGAGTGTATGTCTGTGTTATGGTCGGGTGTGGCAAAAGAGGATGGGGTTGGGGGGTGGCGTTTGCTTTTGATGCTTTTCAGAGTTAAAAGAAATTAACATATAAAGCATATGCATATTGCAGAGCAACCAGCGGACAAGTGGGCTCAAATAGCTATCCAGAGCATGGACTAGTCAAGGATGGAACGCCATGCGGCGATAATTTGATTTGCCTTAACCAAACATGCGTCAGTCTCTTTCCGCATGTGGATCAAACCAAGTGCCCAACAAATAAGCAGGGTCAAGAATGCTCGGACCGCGGTGTAAGTACAAAAAAAAAGTGGAACACACTCATTCAAACAACTCAAAACTCAATAACAGCAGCTATTCAACCACCTGAATATCCACTTAAATATATATATATATATATATATATATATATATATATTTGATACATATATATTCTCTCACCTATATCCCAATCTTTGGCAGTTCTGTACAAACGCAAATCGTTGCTTTTGCGATATGGGCTGGGGCGGAACGGACTGCAGTACGGTTGTGCTGCTGACGACGCCAATGCCAACGGAGGCATTGCCAACGCCGGAGAATACAATTAAAATGGAGAAGAAAGAAACTCCATATGGTAAGAAATGGGTGTGGGTCGAGGTCAGCGGCTACACAACGTGGCTTCATTTTGATGATATTGATATTGGAACACATGCTAATCGAATCTAACCACATTAGAATTAACTTAATTTAATATCAATTAACTTAGCCAATCCGGCGTTATGGAGGGGCATCAGTTACCCACCGGCACTAACGGTACTAACAACTGCCACAATCGAACCCAAATAGCGAACTCACACGGTCTCTCGTACAGATTGATAACTGATTTGATTGCAATTCGATACCATCGGTATACATAACTGATTCGATTACTCGTATGACAATGGTAATTACATCGATTGCTAGTCTTGTTAGGCGGAACGCTCGTAAATACATATTGAATCGGCATTATGCAATGATCTTAGATTCAGCTATTTAGATATAGAACAAATGGAATAGTTCAACAACTATTTAAGCTTAATAAACATAGCGGGTCATATAACATCAAATCACAAACTCAATTCACCAAGGATTCAATATTCGATTTGTTAAACAAACACGAGTTCCACGATCAGATCATACCATTCGATTTTCCAGAATCAGACTCACATTAAGTGCATGCTGATTCCTCAATCAATTAATCGCAAATGTTCTGGATCTGAATACTAAATGTCTATAATTTGTTTTGGTTTCTTTGTTCACTTCATTAAAAAAAAAAGAAGAAAAGCAACAAATACAAATAATTTGAATATATTTGTAACTTTAAGAAATGATTCTTTTAAATTTAATTAGATATTTTTTTCAAATCATTTTGGATTTGTTAGTTTCATTTTTGGTTAAATTTTTTTGCCATTAAGTTGGGTTTATTAATTTGTGTGTTGTCTTTGTTATGCAACATATTTTAGTTAAACGTTAAGTAGGCAATTTATGCAGTTTTTTTTTCTAAGCGGTATTCAGATTTCAGAACAATTTTGCTACATACAAACAATAATATGGAAAAACAAAATCAAAACAAAAGAAAATTAAAATAAAATAAAATGAAACAACCATTTCCAGGCACCTCTGACCAAAATAGGATCAGCACATTAACCATGGTCATCATTTTAACAGTTATCGTCAAATGTGTCTTCATTAGTTTTGCAACACTGGCCGTTTGCTACAGGTAGAGTACTCAGCAAGTCATCAATCGGTTACACCGATCATGCGCTCACCTATACACATACACGCACACAAATGCATACATATGTATACGTATACGTGTACACGCATACGCAATGAATACACAGGCTTAAGTAGTAATTGCAGTAGTTTTCAAATTGACCAATGAGTCGGCGACTTTGTGGCCTATGTTAATCCAATGTGTATGCATGCATGCTTAAAGCTTTCGGTCAGACAGAGCACTTCATCAAACACATTTTTTTTTCTCACACACTCTTTCAATCTTTCTATCGCGCTCTCTTCCCTTGACTCACTCCCTCACTCACACATCTCTCTCGCTCTTTCTGTCTCTCTCCATCTGATGCTATCGCGCTCTTTTCACGCCTTTGCTTGTGCAGCTACATAAATATATTATTATTATTCGATTTGAAAAATGTCTGACCAATTGCTTTAAAATGTGCCACGCCTTTTCAAACATACAGCGTATGTGCGTGTATGTATGACTGTATGCATGTGCTTGTTTGTATATAGTATTTTACAGACAAATGTACATATGTTTGTATTTACATACTTACATACCTGCCACAGCCATTATGTGTGAGAATTTGTTTTGAATATGATTATTTTTACATTCATTTAATGTTTTGCCATTTTTTATTTGTATGCCTTACAAATTATAAATATATTTAAATGTGGCAGGTTATATGTATGCGTGATATATGAATATTAATATGCATATCTATGCATAATATGTTCGTACATATGTATGTATGTACATAAATTCATATACCTATATAAATGTGTACCTATGCTTTTCATTGACTTATAGTTTAAATACTAAGGTTAAAGTTTATAATTGTGTGTAATTCGTGTTCGTGTTGCTGTGCGTGTACGTCTATAATTTGTCTTCACATACATAATGACATACAGTTTGTTTGTATGTATGTTAATAGCTGCATACATATATATATATGCGTATGTATGTATATGTCTGTATGTATATGTCTGTTTGTATTAGTGTTGTTCAATACTTGATGTACTTATATATCTGCGCGTTGGATCATGCTATGAGTAATCTGTGTTTATTTACATATCGTATATCAAATGTCGTATATATATATATATATTTATATATATATACATATATATGTTTCTGTACCCCTATATGCATATTTTGGGCAGTTCTACATATAAAACATATACAAACACTCGCATTACATTGTACATTGATACATACATGGACATATATATATATATACATTCACAACAACATCCACGAACATTACAATATAGGTAGATACACCCGACCAATTCTTCTTCCTGACACTAAGAAAAATACACACACAAAGACACACACATACACACATACATACAAAGACATATATGCATACCAATAATGTTTTAAAAAGTTTACGATTCGCAATTGGAATATTTTATATTCCAAGATTCTTGTCAACAGACAATACCCATAAGTAAAGAATCTTACTATACATGAAAACCTATCTAGAAATATTTATATGTACATATGCCCATAATAAAACTACATTTAAGAGGCATACATATCTGCTAGGCATATAAAAGAGGTCGTAGCTCAAAGGTGTTACCCTTATTATAGAGTGTTCCATAGTTTTGATTACCATTGTCATAGCCTGGGTGCTGCCGAATTGAAAGAATTGAAACAAAACTAATGCAAAAACAAAAAAGAAAAATATAAATTAGACAAAATCAAATAATAACTAAAATCTTAAAAAAAAAAAAAATAAAAATAAAAAATAGTAGTTGAACTGTGACCAAAGTGAAAACTCGATTGTGAGAATCGTTTGATTTCGAATTCATTCGATGCGTTTTGTGGCCAGAAAACACTTTGTTGGTAATCCAGCAACTGCACACAATATGGCTTATGCGAACATGCATATATATATGTGTTATATCATATATAGTCCAATACATATATATATATATATATTTATTAATTACATATATATATTTATACACACATGTATGTATGCATGTAAGATGTTCAAATTTATGCACATAAATGTCGAGTTGCTTTTTCTTGTGCGCTGAGGTTTAAATTTTTTTTGTGATAACTCCAAAAACAAAAAGAAGAAAACGTACAAATGTTTTTTGTTTGCTTGTTTTTTTTCGGCTGATCTACCCACCTAACTGCAAAACTGATATCGACGAAACCAACAACTTCAACAAACAAAAAAAAAAAAAAAAAACTATATGTGTAAATAAAATAAAAAAAATAACAAAAACTACAAAAACAAAACAAACGTCTGGTATATCACAACGTAACGTATGCAAATCAAATATAAAAAATGTTCTATAATCCAATGAAAACAATTATTGTCTGTACACCTTGGCGTATGCATAATATTGTTCATATGTACATATATATATATCTATATATATGTGTATATTTGCATCGCATATTATCAATACAAATACAAACACACAATAACAATCTTACCCATCCAAACACACACACACTCACACACACACACACACATACACACACGCGCAATCACGCATGTGAAATCAAATGGCTAAAATATCTCGTATAGAGAACTACCACGGCTCAAATACAGTGTTCCTAGTCGGTGTTCTAATGTCAGTTGTAGGGTTCGTTTTTATAACATTCACCTTGATGGCATTGTGCTACAGGTCAGTTGTAGTACATAGAAACTTCTCCCTGTGTCTGAGGTTAGTTGAAAAGAAGTAATGAAAAAGCCAGCTCTAAATACAAATACAAATTACTACTACAAAAAAAAAGACAAAAAGAAAACAAAAAAAACTAAAAAAAAATCAATGCAAAAATTACAAAAAAACACTAACAAAAATCGAAAAAAAAAAACTCAATGTTTTGTTTATATGTTTCTTTACAAATTTTATTCATTTTCTTTATCCAAATGTTTCCCTCTTTATGAGTCGTAGTAATTAGTGCATTTAAATATGCATACAAATGTATATATATGCACGTATGAGTGTATCTTCTAAATACATATATATGTTTGTATGTGTGTTAGCTTGTACATATGCAGTGACTACTGCAATACATGCATATGTACATCAATATAAACGTTGCTCCATGTTATTTTTTGTTTTTGGTTCGTTTGAATCCATTTAAGGAACGCGTAATTGCCATTGCACCGACTTGCACATGCTCTACATATAACCGTTTGCTCATATTTATGTACATATTTGAAATTAAACTAGTTGATCAAACTAACTAAATTAAAAACATCATACATACATATGTACATAGTTCAGCATATGTATATAATAATTCATAAATATATATATACATACCAAGTATATACTCCCGGTTTTAGTTGAATTTCATTCTTCAATTACCAATTCCTTACCAATGTAAATACTGATATATACATCAGATCCTAGGTCCCAAAACCTACTGACCAATTTCCGATTAACCCGTAAAAACCGGCATTTCAAATACGCTTTTATGCGTATATACTATTTATATTATGACAAACAACAGGTGTATGTACATATGCATGTATTCTTACCACAAAGTCCTGCATGAATATTAAAGTGTGTCTATACATCTTTACATAATGATACACTTACGATTATATGTACATATATTCAATTTTAGTTGAATGATACATATGTAACATAAAGATACATATTGTAATTGTAAAAATAGTATCTAATTACATGTGCATGTACATATGTATGTATGTATATAGGTACGTATGTATGCATGGGGCATGGGGCATGGGGCATACATACGTACAGACATATACAACACACAACATTACTTTATCTGTACAGCGGCACACATAATCATTACAATCAGATGTTGCATCTAGAAATCCACGGTTCGTTTCTGATGGGGATAAACACCACACAATAGTCAGACCTTAAATTGGTGTGTTTTTTTTTTATTATTTTTAAAATGTATATATTTGATTAATTTGAGTAAAATAAAACAAAGCTAAAATGACACACTAATAACTAGTTACAAAATTTATAATTCTGATTAGTAGTACAACTATGCTGGAGAAATCAATGCAGAAAAATAATAGAAAAGCAAATATTAGCAATTGAAAGATATTACATACCCTAACCTGCTAATTAGTTTACCACACTTTTTTTTTTATATTGATGATAATTTACTAAAAAGTAACAACTAAAAATTATAAAAATGACCAAAAGTATACAAAATAGACATGATAAATAAGTATAAGATACTAAAACAAGACGGATATAAACAAAACAAAAGGTATAACAAAAATATCAGTATATAGCTCAAACACATTAAAATATCAGAATAAATTGTTAGTTATAGGAAGTTTAAATATTATGCTAAGAAATAGAATATAAACGATTAATCACTTGCAAAGACTGATTCGCTTCTAGCGCTCCTTCTCCTCCTCTCGTATTGCAATCGTAGTTTAAAGACACACATACATATATAAATTTAATAAATTCCCAAAAAGAGATTTGCATGAATGTACTTATGTATGTACGCACATACATGCATACATAGTACTTATATTCCCCCTTTTAAATTAGGCAAAGGATTATAATCACATACTATCAAATGAATAAAATGGGAGCTTCTGTAGTACACATAAAAGTACATAATAATAACATATGCATATTTATATTTTATTTCCAAACTTAATTTCAATACATAGTCTTTTATTTCAATGTGTTAGTATCAATTATTTTTGATTATTGTTAATGAGTGAAAATCATACGATTTGAACAAGGCCACGCCAAAAAAAAAAAAAAAAACAAATGGAAATTGCGATCAGAGCACCGCTGATCGCAGATCTTGTTGACTATTTTCATTACTACTTTTGTTCAGTTTAGTCTTCCTAAAGTATTTAAAAATGAAGAAATACAAAAAAAAAAAAAAAAAAAAATATAAAAAATAAAAACCAAAACCTTACATGATCGAAATACTATATAACTAATGCATATGCCAAAGTACTTACATATTATCAATGCCACATCATTGATACTTAGTAACAGTCACAAACACCATACACACACAACCTACAATACGCACAACAAAATAACAAGGCACCCGCTTACTTGCAGCCCAAAGCCAAATAATAATTAAAGTAAGGAGTACGCATTTAAATGCATACTCTGAAGATCATATTGTATGTAGGTTGGGAAGCAATTGCCAAATGCATCTGGAAGCCACTAATGGCAAATGAAGATCTCTTTTTGCGCTTAGGGCCCAACATAGACGAAACTGACTTTGAGTTATGGTGGTGCTTTCTGCTGAGAGAGCCAGCGATGTTTCGATGAGCAGCCATCATGAGCTATTCGCAAATGTACCAGTATTATTAGTATACAATTTACACACAGAAATACTTCAATACTTGCAAAGCGATGTTTTCTTTGTGTATTATCGTATATGCATCGAGATTCGATATTAAACACTAAATACACCTTACCCCAAAACACCTATTTCCCTCTTCCCAAAATTCCCAATTCCAGTCGCTGTGCGACCAAAAACTAAAACAACAAAATTTTTGACTTTATCATTTGCCATACTCATTTCAGCAAGCTCAACGCTAACATCGCTGTCTTTAATGCATGCATGCATAAGTAAAGGTACATCCAATATGATGTACATCGAATATGATGTACATCCAATATGATGCATATCTATATGTATATGTATATGTATATGTATATGTATATGCATATGTATATGTATATGTATATGTATATGTATATGCATATGTATATGTATATGTGTATGTATATTTATATATGTATATGTATATCTATATGTATATCTATATCTATCTATATAAATTTTACAGTATCGGAACTGTATTTAAATTTGTTAAGTATTTATTGATTTGAAGATTTATTGAAGCTTCAATTAAAAGTAGCTTTTAAATTTTAAATTAAATTTTACGATTACTGATCGTATATTGAATCAGTTCTAAAAGTTATATTTGATCGAATCAAAAGTGGGATGATACCAATATCAACATGCAAACATGCATATTTAAAAGCCAACATATGTATATACTTACACATATACATACATGTAAATATACTTAACACACGTCGCCCCCCGTCTTTCATTCGACCTTCAACTTTCTTTTTGTTACTTACTGTTTGTATTTATGTCTCATCCATGCTTGTCGCTCTTCCTTTCTATATCTGTCTGTGTCTCTATTTCTTTCTCTCTCTCTCTGTCTCTCTCTCTCTCTCTGTCTGTGTGTGTGTCTCTTACTCTTCATATGTCTCGGGGCTAAATGCCTGAGTAATTAAATTCATGCGTGTTATTAATGAGTATTGAAAATGTTATTTATCCCATTTAGTTCATTTAATATGGGTATATCTAAGTATATCCAACTGTCTGTATGTATGGTGTATGAATGCAGGCATGCACAATTGTGTGTTCGTATGTAGATATGTTTGTATGTATGTATGTATGCGTCAGGCCAATAAATTGTTAACCGAACAAACAATAGCTCTCCCCCTGTCCGCGCCTACATATTGCTAATTGTCTACATGCCTGCATACATCAAGAACAATCCATTCCATGAAATACTGTGAAAATTACTAATTAATTGCGTCAATTATTGATTTTGAGTTATGTCGTGTTATGTCGTTGACGTTTTTGACAAGCCTTTCATTGATGATGTGTTAGCCCAACACAATTGTCAAATCATCTTCTTTGTCCTATGCTGAATTCTGATGTCATCAATTTTCATTTAAGATTGACTTCATTGTTAATGCATTTATATATGTACATACTTTGCTTTACTCTTTTGTGTTTATCGTTTTCGTTTCTTAACGGCACATTCAATGTATTCAACTTGTATTGCAACTACATACCTGTATATATATATATATATATATTGCATACATACATGCTTGCAGTACAATACAAATTTGTACATAATTATCGAATGAAACTAAAAAACAAAATCTTAATGTAAGCATACTGTACAAATTCATGTGTAAACATATGTATGTGGGTATGTATTTGTTATCATTTGTATTTAAATTTGTGTAACAAAATTCTTTATGTGGCACTTAATTTTCTGTTTCACGAAAAAAAAAAGAAAAAAAAAATTAAAACAAGAACAACAACAATTTTACGAGCATTTTATTAATCAAGAATCTCATCATAACCTTTCGTTTCCCAACAACAACAACAACTACAACAATAACAACAACAACATCAACAAAACCGAACCAACTACAAAAAAAAACAAAATCAACCAAAATCAAAATCAAAATCAAAATACAAAATCAAAATTCAAATCAAACAAACAAATTTATGTGTGCAAACACCGTGTCTTATGTACACACACCCATATCCTTATAATATGGCCCGAACGTGTGTGATTGTGTGTGTGATTGTCTATCTGCCTGCCCATGTATGTGTGCCTGTGTGCGTGCCTCTGTGTATGTGTGTGTGTGTGCGTGCGTGTGTGCGTGTCTGTCTGTATGGGTGTGTGTATGTTGGCATACCTCCGTCCCATACACCACGAATATACATGTGCAATATGTATGTACATTTTCGTGCCTCAATCAACCAACCAACCAATCAATCAATCGATTAACCAACCAACCAACCAATCAATCAACCAACTTACAAATCAATCAAACAACCAACGACCAAATTCAATCCATCGACCATGCCAAACGTATCGAAATGACTTTGTATATAATCTAATACAAATAATTTCATAATGAATTATAAATCCAAATCATACGCACCATTCAACGCTTTAATCAATTATGTATACCTATATACATACATATATATATATATATATATATATATATGTATATGTATGTGCCCTGTGTGTATACAAATCTATGAATTAAATACATATAACGCATATAAAATAAACAACAATAACAACAACAACAAAACAAATCTGACGTCGATATCAACATGAACATAGACGCAAGACAACCACCATTAAGTACGATCCGCCGTTCTCAAAGAAACCCATCCCCAAGGGTTACGGCGGTGCGGCAACCGCGCCCAATCATCATTCCGTCGAGGAGGTCTCCTTAGATGGATCCAGCAAATTGGTGTACGCCAATCAGGCCGGATTCAGGTGAGCACTTCCGCCTACCTCAAATATTAATTTTTAATTTATTTTTTTTTTTTTTTGACATGTATCTACCTTAAAATGCAATATATATATTTTTTATAAAATGTTCAATCGAAATTGCTTTGTGTTTGTTTTCAGGGATAAGAACTTACACGGACGTCGCTATACGACGGGTGGTGAGGACGACCAATCTCATGCAGGTTAATACAACATTCCCTAAACATATTCATGCGCTACAGGTCATCATACCAATACTAATACTAATACTTATACTAATACTAATATCAATATCAATAACAATATCAATACCAATACCAGAACATACTATTTAACAATCACACAATCTTCAAATATCGTAAACCTAACATATTGCTATGCATAGGTATACCAAGTAATTGACGTTCTTAAATTAGTATATATATATATATACTTATTATATATAATGCAGTGCCTTTGCCGTTCCCGTTAACGTTGCAGCTATATACTAATAATATTGCTATATTACTATATGTACTTAAATACTATCAACTTATATACGTTCTTCAATTTATTTGTAGTCTTAAGTTAGTTGCCCCACACACAATACTATATAATACTAACAATACAAGTTTTTAATTGGTTCCACTCAGAAGCTGATCTTAAGGATTTCTTTTAAAACCAGTTGGTCGAAATTATTATGAAGCAAGTCACACACCGTACACACAAACATTTCTTTTGTCTTTGTCTTTGTCATAAGACATATATTTTTATTGTCAATGTTTTTGCTGCATTGCAAAACTTTAGAAAATTATTTTGTTTTGTTTGTGTTTTTTTTTTTATCTTTAAGAGCTTGTATGCCTTAGCTAAATGCCAATTTTTAAATGTACCGAAGTTTGCGTAATTAATGTGTCCTTTTTAAATGGTTCTTGAATTTCAAATTAGTTTAAAGAACCTGTAAAATTGCCAAAAATAAGTATATATATTCTTATAACTATTACAGTCGAGTATGTTATGCCAGTATGAGTAGTATATAGCTAGTCATTTCATTAATAATATTTTTTTGATATTCAAGAATCTATTAGAGGTAGGTCGACGATAATCGATAAAACACAGGAAAATAATATTTATTAGATTTATTACTAAAAATCAACAGTTAAAGAGTATAAATATTTCAAGGGGCGAATAGTCAGACTTGATATTGATACGTTAAATATAATGGGTAATCTCAATATCAAAAACACTTAAGTAAACTTCAGATTTATATTATATTGTTTAACTAAATATTTAAGAAAACCAATTTATACGTATGAAAATATGATAATGTTACCAATTGAAGATATTAATAACAAAACTAAGAATAAGATGGAGTAATGCCAAGACTTAAGTTTTAAACTAATCAATTTATTGTAAATGAGCGTTTTAATCTTTGCGGCACTATCGCTACTAACTCTTTACTGCTACTATCACTACTACCACAAATACTACTAGTAGTAATACTAGTAATATTATAACTACTAAAACAACTACTACTACTACTACAACTGCTCTTAAACCATCTACTTCTAATACTTCTAATACTTCTAATACTACTACTACTTCTACTACTTCTACTACAACTGCTCTTAAACCATCTACTTCTACTACTTCTACTACTTCTACTACTTCTACTACTTCTACTACTTCTACTACTTCTACTACTTCTACTACTTCTACTACTTTTACTACTTTTACTACTTCTACTACTTCTACTACTACTACACTTTCTACTACTACTACTACTACTTCTACTACTTCTACTACTACTACTACTTCTACACTTTCTACTACTACTACTACTGCTACTGCTACTACTTCTATTACTAAAACTACTACTACTTCTGTTAACTGTTACAACAACAACAACAATAACAACAATAACAACAACAACAACAACAACAACAACTACTCAGCTCTCTCTGCTGTCTGACTCTACAAGATTTGTATGTTCTTTTGCATGTACATTGGACATTGGCTCGACCATCGAATTTGGTTATGATTGGACACCACAGAGAAGGGCATACTGAAGAAGCATGGCTATGGACTTGTGCATGGCGAGCAGCTAAAAGACAAGTGGTGCGATGACAGCCAGTCGGACAATCTTGAGCTGATTACGCAGGACGGCACACAAACATCCACAATTGGTGGTGCTGCCGCTTCAGAAGTGGAGCGTACTCTTAAATCGCTCAATGGTTATCACGAAGACATTTTGGAGGCACTGCGTAATGCGGCTTCGCATCGTGGCACCGGCACTGGGAACACACCAGTCGGCAGCGGTAGCTTGAGTGAGGAAATGTTACGCAAAACGCTGCAGGAATGCGGCAGCGCCCAGCTGGCCTACTCTGTGGAGCCGTACAAGCGGGCGAGCGGCTCCAAGACGAGCTCTCGCGAGAACATTTGCGACAGCGCCGCCGCCCATGCCATTTTGCTAGATGGCAGTGGCTCCGCCCTAGGTGGCCTATCCCTGGGCGCTGACATGAGCGGCGTACGGGGTGTGGGTGGCGGTATCGGTGGTGGTGGTGCAGTTGGCGTAACAAATGCTATTGGCCACGGCGGTGCATTGATGCATCATCATCGATCCCAACATCAATTGCATCAGCCAAGTGGAATGGCAATACAACAGCAGCCAACTGACGAGGATGATGCCCCATCAACTGGGCCGCTGCGTATACGCAATCTGGAGGACCTCATCCGTCAGCTGGAACATCACTCGTCGCGTCACATGAGCCCCAGTGGCTCCGAAGACATACGCATGTCCGAAACGGAGGGCGATCGTCACTATAGATTAGATAGTTCCG
This sequence comes from Drosophila longiperda, assembly GCA_035042125.1. Taxonomy (NCBI): domain Eukaryota; kingdom Metazoa; phylum Arthropoda; class Insecta; order Diptera; family Drosophilidae; genus Drosophila; species Drosophila longiperda. The sequence continues at coordinate 899,072 of JAWNLV010000117.1, forward strand.
CCGCTTGTAGTGAGTCCTCGCAAGGGTTAGTTTCGCATTCGTATACAATTTCGAATTTGAATTCGAATTTGATATTTTGATATTTTGATATTATTTCAAAGTCATCCCAAGAACCCAAGTTCCTCAGTCCAAAAAAAAAACATAAAGAAACAAAAATTTCCGCCGAGTCCGACATACCCGATACAAGCTTTTCATGCATAGCTCTTACATTTATTTTGCATACATGCATACTTATTATACACACAGCTACACACACACACACACACAGACACAACTCAACACATTTACTCTTACCTTGTTTGACTATTAGTAGGATTTGCTGGTACTCGTACTCGTTCTCGTACTCGTAATTTGTTGAATGCGCTCAACATCTGTGTGCATTGACTGCGATTCGAAAAGTATGCAACTTAAATAGCCAGTACCAAAAACCTAAAAAACAAAAAAAAACCAAAATATGCTTGTCTTATAACTATTATTTGTACTCGTATTATCTGTCACCCAGTTCAACTTATAATACTATTTAAAAGTAAGCAACTCTATAACCTGATAAATGTAGCTCAATTGCTTCACACTGTTAATGGTCTAGCGTAAATTGTATATGGCTTTAACATTCTTCACAACATTTGCAGACATTGCAACAACATAGAACAACAACAACTGGAACAATCGCATATGCATACACACAACACAGTGACACACCACCACTACCACCAACACACTCACCACACCACACCACACACCACACACACACATCAACAAAGCCAGACGAGCATGTCTTAAGCAGCTGTTGTCCACTTGGACTTCAGCTATTTAAACCGAAAATTAGCCAACGCAACTTTCTATTCGCATTTCTTGCAGGCTTCAGACTGGAATATCTTGTGTGATAAAGGTTGGTTTCACCTACGTTGGCACGCCCACAATTATCAAAAAAAAAAAAAAAAAAAAATAGCCTAATATCCCTCAAATGTTATAAGTCACGGGTTCGCACATGGACCCATGGATCCATCTATGTGCATACACAGAATACAAAATACGACTCGCTGTTTTACAGCTTGCCACTTGACCAATGTCCAATCGAGAAAGTCACACAACATTTTTTGGATTTTGATTTATTTTTTTTTATGCCTGTAAAATTGTTATCGATAACTTCTCTGTCTTAAACTAGGTCTCGGTATCGGTCTCGGTATCGGTTACGTTCTCCCAATTCCCATTCCCATTATGCCTTATTCATTTGTTGCGCTTAAGTATGCTAAAGAAATTTGTGATTGCTCTTTGCTTTTCGATATCGCCAGCTCGAATCAGCAAGCAGCTCAAACTCAGAAAACCGCTACAATCCACCCGTCTTACAGCAGCCGTTGTCGGCCCCGCTCTGACGAGGACCCGCGCTTTGCCTATGGCGGACGTTACCGCCAGCCGGCGCCCACTGGCCGACACACAACGCATCCGTCGCACTCTCCGCACGCATTTGGACACCACACGCACCATTCGCATGCCCATGGCCATGCCACACACGGCCCACACTCATCGCACCACTCGTCGCACACGCATCTGCACCAGGATGATGAGGGCATCTACGAAAGCGCTGATCACCATGAGCGCGGCGCGCTCGACACCCGACTCGATCCACAGGAGACGCCCGAGAGCGAGAGGTAAGTCTCCGCCTATCAGCCAGCACACATATGTACATAGATATATATAAATATATATATATATATATATATATATATATATATATATATATATATATATATACATATATGCCACTGTCGCCTCAGTCGACTCCTAGCAACCAAAGCAACCATGTTACGTAACCATCCGCCCATCGCAACTCTCTTTACTGGCTGCTCTCCTCCAATATGCAGCCCACGATTTCCCAGCAATTTCATTAATTTCAGTATTATCCGGGATAAAGAATCTAGCCTATTTGGTACATTTCTACCATAAACAGTTTATATTAACGCTTATTTGTCGATCAGCTCAAAATAGGATATTCAAGTTATTGCGTAGAAAATAATTGTTTCTTTTAAATATTCCCTTTCATTTCAATCCATTCATAAAGATTTATAACAGACAAAGATTGTAGACGATCTCAATTTCGCATCTTTTCTATATATAGTATATAAAAAAGTTGATTGATCTGTGTGCAATCAAAGACTATTCAGTTGCTTATAATCCAATAATTGTACAATATTTTTAATCGGTGGATTTTGAACACGTTATTTGGCATTGCGAAATAGTCGTCGGTATGAAAAGATCTTAGCAGTATATGCATATATATATTTTCATAGAAGTAGTCCCTTGGCTCGTGCGGATTTTTTGTTGTTTGTTTGTTGAAGTCCAAAAATATGGTTGCCATCATCCGTTCAGTTTCGACTTTGTGCTTTGATCTGCTGACCAGCGTGAGAGAGAGGTCAATGTATTTGCAGTCGAGTCCCAGCCTAAGGTCCTGAGTCCTGATGAGCCCCCCTTGTGTTCTTACCATGTACCGTTGTTCCTGTTACGATTATTATTTTCTAGTGATGACTTTATTCAAGCTCAACAACAGTTAGCCCGGTGGGCGAGTGAGGATGTGGTATCCGTCGTGGTATTGGACCAGCCGCAATCCGGCACAATGTCGGATTCCCAACCATCCAGCGGCGTCGCGCCCATATCGGGAGCTACAACGAACAACGTTATGCACCATCAGCATCCGCACCAGCACCACGGCGATCATCAATCCTCCGCAGCGGCAGCAGCGGCGGCGGCGGCAGCGGCAGCCAACAGCAACTCTATAGTGGGTATGGCAGTCGTCCCAAATGGTATAAATGTAAGTCAGAGGGACTACTACCCCTCGCCACCCTCAACGGAGACGGAAAGCAGTGGAAGTGTTATCCAGCCACCTACACGCCGCACGTTGCAGTCACAATCGGCAGACACGGCAGCCATAAGTCAGCAACAATTGCAGCTACACCAGCTGCAATTGCACCAGCATCAGCAATATCAGCTTCATCATCAGCCGCAGCAGCAGCAGCAGCAACAATCAGTCGATACCAGCAGCAGCAACAACAGTCAATCCGGTCAAATAATCGAGAATGGCTGCTACCCGGAATATAAGCATTGACAGTTCAAACAGCTTTAGCTTCACCCCCCTCACCCACAAACCGGCTGAATTCTCCCACAAAGCTGCACAATTTTCTAGCCAATCCCATTGGCAGGCGCTGGCAGAGGCAGAGGCAGAGGCAGAGGCAGGCAAGCATTCAAATCATACGATTCTGTCAGACTATTCGTATTCGTACTTGCGGTACTTTAGCCATATGCTTAAATAGTTTAAAAAAAAAATAACCAAAAAAGAAAACAAAAACCAAAAAAAAACAAAACAAAAACAAAATAAATATTAAAAACACAAACGGAAACAAAATATGGAAAAAAGTCTACATACTCGTATATAATTACATACATACATTCATACATACATACATACATACATTCCAGTAAGTATACACTTACTAAGCATGCATACATACATAACTAGATATGTACGATGAGATAAATGTGAAATTACAAATTATGGCATTACGCCGCACACACACACACACATACACACATGTACATACATACAGATAAATATACAAATATGAATAGATTCATATAAATATACATATGAATATTTCATGCATATGTACATACATACATACATACATACAGACATACATGCACGTATTGGATTTACATGTGAATTATGCCTAAGAATTTTTATACTCCATAAAATACGTAGTACCTCAGACGTGTCCGACTACGTTTGATAATTTCAATATACATCTAGTAAATGTAATAATTGTAAATACAGATGCTTACATCTATTCATTAATACATACATTTGTGTATATGTATTTGTGTATGTGTGTACTCAATCCAGAGCTGGGAATTAATCGATATTTAAATGGTTTATTTTGAAACCACTTTCGATGGTATTCATATTCCGATCAAAAACCTAAAAGGTGTACGACTATTTATGTATCTTGAAAAGACAATTCAGTATTTACATTTTCTATCTCTCTCTCTCAAAAGTCGATTGGAATTAACGCATTTTTACCTATTTGTATCTCTGTAGCTCAAATCGCCAGACAGTGTACATAATATGCATGTCATTTTATTATGATGACCACTGAATCAGAGATGTCAGAGATGCTATTGCACTTTTGTGAAAATTGTGCTGCAAAATTGCCCTTGATTGAGAAAATTTTTTTTAATAACGACTGATAGATTTTTTGGTGCAAGATGCCGCCAGTTCACATTGAATAACCCAGTGGATACCCGTAAACATAAGATTAATAAATTTTAATATGATAAGAAAAGTTTAAATGATTAAAGTTAAGCAACATTTGTAACAAGAACAATTATAGTCATACAACATACATACCAAAAACAAAAAAAAAAAAAAAAATATCGCCACTTATCGTTAGCATTATTGATCATGCGATAAATTGTTAGTAGAGCATTTATCGGTTTTGCTTCCCGTGGCAGACCAAAAATAACATTTTTCATATTTTTGCTTTTCATTCTTCCAGCAAAAGCAAAAATTCATTTCCACAATCTGGTTTTTTTTTAATGCAATAGTTAATGATCTCTACTGGAATAATACTTGGTTTTGTACACAAGCTCAATACTAGTGGCATAATTAGTTAAGAAATATAACGATCATATAAATTCATATATATATATTCATATATATATATCTATATGCAATGTTGTAGATACCATGGCAAGTGCTTACTCGAATGTTGGTTAAAGATGGGACAAAGTTTTTTTTAGCTAGTTATTGAATTGATGGGTATTGTTAATGCTCCAATTACAAGGAATGTAATAGTCAAAAATAATGTTAAGAAAATAATACATGTTTCCATATGTATATTAATAGTTAGTGGTAGATCAACAAAAAAAAAAAAAAGATTCAAATGAAAGAGAAAGAGAAACACACATTCCTTTAATATAGTAATAACAAAAAATACTGATGAAATAAATAGTTACATTATGTTATAAGTATGTGCATTTACATATGTATTTATATATGTATGTATTATATACAGATGCGACATGTACTCAGCTAAGAAGTCTCTTTCACACCCGCATAATTGTTTCTTAAAGTCAATTATAAGTAGATAATTATAAGTCGCAAAAATGTAAGTCTCCTGAAATATCGACTTACTTTCTTATCTACAACGAGCTTCAAAAAGGGAATTTGGTTTAGGTATGAACAGGTTAAATCTTTCCGGGATTACCTCGTCTTAATAACAAAGCCAATGCCAAAGTTAACACATTTTTTTATTTATCCTAAATTATTATGGGCTTTTTCAAATATTTTCGGATTTTGCTCAAGGATAATTAGCTAGGCCAGGCTTCTTTCTGGATAATATGGTGACTTACAAATCAGATGCCAGTGAAAAGGAAAGTGCCTTCGATGATCTGCTCATAGACATCGTTCACTCTGACTATAGCTGAGTAGTCCTGGATGACCCGTATTACTTCTGCTTTCTAAATTGATGCCAGGCGAGTTAGCTTTATTCCTTTGAGACATTTTTATGACATCAAGAAATTGATGTTGTGTTCTACATAGAATTAACCATACCAAGGTAAAATCTAACAAAAAATGTGCAAATCAAAATAATTGTTTTGTGTAATGTGCGACACTTAGTTTCCATTTGACTTAAAAAGTAAATGAATGTCGAATAATCCAGTTTAAAATGTATATAGACACGTATTTCATATAGTACATGTATGTATGTATGTACGTACATGTAGTTGTCTGTACTGTGTGCACGAAAATTGGCAAAAATGGCATTTGGCATAGCCAGCCACATCGTTAAGAATTTGAAACAAATAACCAGAAATACCAAAAGTTGGTGCACTAATTAAAATCAAATATGTATGTTGTCAATAGATTGTGGTTAGGCAAACAATGAAATATGCACCTACACAGTATGCTTCTATACATATATATATAGATATATATATATATATTTGTATATATATATATATATGTAAATAAGTGCATATATATTGTGAAAAGTAATTCAATGTTCATGCAAGCATACTTACACTAAGTAATTTTAACATCACAAATACATACTTCACACACTTACACACGCACACATCCACACATACACACTCGCATATTCGTATACTAGAGATGATTATGTGTTTAAACACATTTGCATAAAAATACATACATGAAGTGTGTGCTATGTAAATGAACAATACATAAATTGACACATTTGGGGAATCTATTTCAGAACATACAAAAATTGAACAAGAAATTCAAAACTTGAATTTAAATTGTAAGTGTTTAGATATAAGACAGCATGTGACTCACATTGATTCGAGGTGTGTGTGTGTACGTGTACCTGTGTATGCATGCATATATGTGTGGGTGCTATTTACACCTTTTGTATGCATGTGTGTACATACGTACTAACATAGTGTAATAATTAGGTATTTAGCCATGTAAGTAAATTTCAAAATGATATTGATTGGTTTTTATTGTGACAAGTGCAGTCGGAACTGCTAAATATGATATTATCTAAGATAGATTGATTAAAGCTATTGTTATATATACAACACACATACAAACACACAACAACAAAAAAAAAAAACAAAAACAAACACAAGTAAATAGGCTAAATACTATTTGAACAAATGAATTTGACACTTATAAATAAGAAACGGTACACAGGACATTAGAAAATGAATAATAAAAAAAAAAAATGAAACCATTGAATGTTATTTAGAGATCAAACTTAAATCGCAGTTGGCCAAAATGCTGACGAGCACAAACAGTAACATAATTAACAACATCAATAATATTTTGGATATGAATAAAAGAGTCTAACATGAATTTATATGCCAATGGATGCTTAACACTTAACACACACACACCAAAACAGGACACACACACACACTCATACAGAATCACGCAATACATAGATGAAAACAAACCGAACAGCAAACTAATTCTTGCACTACAAACTCTACGCAATAATATTTATGTACGTATAACTTACACATACTTAGTCCAAAAAAAAGCAACAAAAAAATAAATAAATAAATGAGATAGTACCAAAAAAATAATAAACACTCAAAATTCACATATCGCATATCAACAGAATGTGCTTAACTCAAACTGCTTCTGATGGCCTTTGGATTTTGTCTTGTCTATAATCTGAACGATCTTCTGAGATTCGGATTCCACACGCTTGCCGCTCTACAGAATTACGAATTTAAAGTGTCTTCGTATATTTTTGTTTCATTATGAATTTATTCATTTTGTCATTCTGTAAGTCTTGGATTTCAAGCCATATGAATACCTATCATTTATGTTGTACAGTAAAAGATCAGAAGTTCATTTTCATGTTTTTTCTAGTAAATCCTATACATTGCAGCATATGTATGGGAAATATTTAAAAACCCTATCAAAAGCTCGCAAAAGATAAATGAAAATTTTTAAAAATATCAACTTTGAATTTTTGAAAAATTAATATATGTTCATAAATAAATAAATACATACATATGTATATTGTTTAAATGGAATTGAGCAATTCAAAATCATTGAAATTTGAATAAATATTGCAATTTATATATGAATATGTATGTTCATACTGGCACTAACGAACATATGTATTTACATATATATATATATTTGCGTGTATTAAAGAAGATGGCAACGAAATTATGGCTAAGTGATCCAACTGAAGTATCCATCTGAAGTATGGTATGAATATAAACACACACTCACTCACACAATACACACTCACACCGTATGTTTGTCAAGGAAAATTAAAAAAGCAACAAATCGGAGAGAAGGAAATAAATGTTCATTATAATAAACTTTTTGAGACAATTTCTAAAGAACTGTTAACTGTTAATAATATTAATAAAAAAAAAAAAAACAAAATAAAAGCAAAAACAACTGAATTGTATGGAACTTCACCCCATGAAGTCATAATACATATAAAATATATGTACATAGATACACACATACGTGCATATGTATGAGGCTGAGGAGAATAAAATAACAACATAGCTGTAAGATGCCAATTGGATAATATGGTCCATAATGTGGTCTAAAGTAATTTAAGTAAACATATAAAATAAATAGTAAGCGCAATACAACAAATAATACAAAAAAAACCAAAACCAAAAAAAAAAAACAAAAAACCAAAACAAAAACCATAAAAAAAACAAAGAACAGCCACAACATTCAAAAACCAATTAAAATTTATTACAAAATAAAATATGAAAGCAAAAAAAAAAGATCAAAATTAAATAAATGTATATGTTTTTATGTTTTTACTACCAACCTAGCAAATAACAATATTTCACTATAGACACCTACATACATACATTGTATGTATGTATGTATCAATACACACACTTACACACACAAATATATAATAACGAGAGCTCACTGTACTTAACAAAAAGTGCATATGTACAACAACAACAACATGCATTCTAATGTAAGACATTTGTTTTTCATTTCTATCTGGTTTTTTTTTTTTGTCAAATCATAGGTTTGAGTCGACTCTACCCTTCACACACACACACACACACACTAATTAATCTAATTTATTTATTTTCAATTCACTTCTTTATCACTTCTATTTTAAAAGATTTCAATTAATTTCTTTTACCATTGTACATGCGAACATAAGAGTAAGTAAGTATTTGACTGACAAAGATTTGAGTGAAGGATTCAGGATTCAGAAAGATCTGATCTGACATACTCGATATACCCACAACGATGAAAAGTACCAACATTTTAATCTAGCGATGTACTTTTATATACAACCATTAAGAGCATAAACATTCCCATTCTCAACTTCAATAGTCATATTCATGTCTGACTGTAAGAATCCATGTCATACGTCTGTGGAGAGAACAAGCATTTTTATAGTGATTGTACACATTCATGGACATATTAACAATTTTTTTAATATGCATAATAATACACACACATGAATATGAAGTTATATATATATATATATATCATTTATATATATATATGCTTCATATAGTTACCCTAATACATTAACTATAATTTCACAGTCTGGTGCGACAAACTTTCTTTCTAAATACTTGAATTTTGCTGGCAAAATATTAAATATTTGTGTATATACAAATTTAACTAAAATCAGAAAAAATAATAAATAATCGTAATTCGAGATACAAATTCGTTAAGAATCTTATTAAAATCCCAGCTGGGATTAAGATGACTTGATGCAAAATCAAAACGGAACAAAATAAAATCTCAAATTGTAAATTTGATAATATATTTGATTTGACGCACCAGACAAGCAATGCTTGTTTTGGATTGAGTTTAGGGTTTACGCGAGGACGCATCTCAGACACAGGGCTATAAATAAATTCAAAGAAATTATATTTTAAAACTGGCCCCGCTAATATAAAATTTTGTTTTATTTTCAGATACTATCGCTAAAGTATCTCAGATCTGAGATATTTCAAATGCAGTTGACGCTGGGCTTACACTAATAACTACGAGCTTGGGCGGCAGAACCGCAGAAAATGTAATTCGTCAAAAAAAATTGGTTGAGCATTTTGGCTTTGATGTGATATGAATGATAACAATAGAACGCTATATTTGCTAAAACTTTCTCAATTAGTTTTTAATTGTATTCGATGATCGATTTCGAGCTACATTTTGGACAGATGTACATATATATTTACATTTTGGGTGCATTTGAGAATTTCTGTTGAGTGCCAAAATATGTGGAATGACCGCCAGGGGCTTGCAGCACTTTGGAGTTTCACACAGACACAAAGTCTGAAAAAATATATATATTTAAATAAATAATAATAATAAAAAAAAAAACCAAAAAGTGAAATGTATAAATAATTATAATAACAGCGGAACAGCTGGTGATCAATATTCATTTCTCCCCTTAGAATTTTAAAACGGCAAAAGACTCCGTCATGAATCGATTGGCTACCGAAGCAATATCAATGAAAACGAGAGAGAGAGAGAGAGAAAAAAAAGTAAAATTTGGACATTAAATAATTATAATTTAGAGCATAAATAAGATGGTCTATCTGAAGAATTGTCTTAAGTTGCTTTTCAATTGTATTTCTCTCTGGTATACACATACATATAAAATATATAGTCTAAACATTAGTTATTTTACAAAATTGCAATTATGTCTTTAACAAATCCTAATTTTGTGAACTTATGGATATATCTGATATATTTGGATCCTTAAGACTACTTTTTAACGGGATGCCTCTACGGACGTCTCCCTGCCATAATTCATAAGTAACTGATGAATGCCATTAATAAAAGATAAGCCTTCAGTAAATTCCATGAAGATGTTTTTTTTTTTTTTAAATAAAATGAACACCATTTATATGCTTAACATAAACAGAAAATTTATTTTATAAATGGGTGGATGAGGAATATATAATTTGCTCCAATTGCGTCAAATATGGAATCTTGTGCGCTCCTAGCTGCTGTCTACAATTTACTTGAAGTATTATTAACAGCCCCAAGTTGTATTTTGTGCCAATATAAATTCAGATTAATAGATTTGCTCATTTACTAATATGGATAGAAAGGGCGTATTTAGATATTTAAATAAATAAATGAACTCTTACATTCATATGAGTAGAGAAATATGTTTTCCACCAGCTCATAATTCATATTGGACTACTACATTGAAGTTACCTTCCGACAGATGTGTTATTTTATAAAGATTCGTTTTTTGCTAATCAATGAGGAAAAGTTTGCGTTTTTGGTGAGCTACTTTGGCTATTCTCTTAAAAGAGATTTTTTAAATTGCATGGTTATGTAATAATCCGGGTTCATAATAAAGCTGACTTTGTTGCATGATCGCTACTTTCGATATATATATATATATGTATTTATATTAAGTTGCCTATATCGAATACCGATAATCGTAGGATGTGTTATCGATACACACATCCTACGATTATCGGTGCAAGAAATGTCCTCGCTAAACCAACGCAAAATGGCGGTTCTTTTTAAATTTTTGACAGATAAGATTCGAAATTTAAAAGTACAGTAAAATAACTCTTTAATCTTTTTGTTAAAAAAATTTAATATATATATAATATATAAGTAATACTTTATAATTATAAGCAAACTTTATTTATTACATAAAAGAAGATTTAAATTGTAGAATTTTCAATATATATTTTTACAGAATTTAAATAATTGCTTGCCTGCCTGACTCCATAATAGAAATGCGTTTGTAGGTGCAAAATTATAAAAATCATAATCAATTAGCGTAATGCTCTTATAAATAATTATTTTGCAGCGGACGTTGCACAAACAATGAGCATAAAGAAGAGGGTGGGTGGGGGGTTCCTTATATTAAAGTAAAATACCGAAATGGAGGCGAGATCTATGTCGGGGACATTTCGGGTTGATGGATGGAATAGTAGCAGGCAGGTAATGCACATCTACGTGCCACAACATGTTGCAAGCAAACACTGATAGCTTGATGGATGCTATGCGCATGCCAGACTCAGTGGCCGCCAGAGCCATAGCCAAAAACCGACTTAGGCTTGCCTCAGCCACCTTGTCTGGATTTAGACGGCAAGCGTGCAACAACGAGCGCAAGTTGTGGTCAGCGCATAACCAGAAATTACACACTTACTCCTCCGGGCATACTGATTGGGATGGATATTTACTTAAGCTGTCAATAACACTTCTGTGTTCGATTCTATATTTTAAGCCAAGTGTCGCGGGTGTTGAATATTTTGTTGAAGTTCGCTCTGGTAGTGAACATGTTACTGCAACCGTTGCCATTTTTAACTAGGTAAGTTAATGACCTAATGCAGGGCAGTGCTTGTCATGCGTTCAATCACACAATATCCCATGCTCATAGCCACTTGGACCACTGCAAATAGCTGCAAAACTGTCAGACGCGGTCAAGTGGACGACGGGCCGAGGGAATCGGCTTAGATATTGTCTCCCACAGACACAATGTGCTTAAGTTGATTGCCTTCCTTACGACACACGACATACATTGCATACATAATTCAATATATTCAATTTCAATTAAAAGATTGCTCTCGGCATAGTCTAAGCTAAATTCGTTGACAAGCGAAGTACAAAAAATCCAATTTGATTTCAAAGTTAAAAACTAACTTTATAATAAAGCCATTGTGCATTATGACACATTTCAAGTGTGTGTGTGTGTGTGTGTGTGGGTTTAAGGACTTGGGTGTTTAATCGAGGGGTGGGGGGGGGGGGGCACAAGTGTGTGCATTGGCATACACAATATGCTACGTACAAAAATTATTTTGCAAATCAAGCATTTTCCAGCCAAGTGTGCGGAGATTGATTGAGGAGGAAAAATGCTAAGTGAGAGAGAGAGATCTACACTATGCCAAATGGCAATACACACTATATCATTAAGTTGATATATATAGATAATTTTAAAGATATATCAATGCCATTTGAAAGGGAAGGTAATGAACAGCATTCATACATATGGCCACATTTGATGGGACAAATCCAAAGTTGCATAACACTTGCCCCAGGGCCATCAAAAACATCGACAACGTAAACGTCACAAACATTTCACAAATCTGCAGGCACCCACGCATAAACATTAAGATTACCTCATCTCAACACTGGAAGTGGTGGCAAGGTCGTGAACTGAATAACACGGGGGTTTTTTTTTTTTTTTTCTTTTTATTATTAAGCGGCTCAAAAGCTGAAATAAGGCAAAACACCCGCGGCCAGTAAACAGTAAATGTTGCACTGTGGAACGAAAAAATGACTTAATGCATCCCAGCAGTAGTCACCTCATCTGCACTCTGCTCACTCTCCAAGCAGAACTTGGCTAAGCGCTAGATAAATCATTTAAAATGCAACTGAAAAGCATTTGAAGGCTGCTCATTTCAGTTTTCAGTTTTCTGTTTTACATCGCTTTTTAGAATTTTTCGGTTTCGTTTTTAGAATTTGTGACATCTGCTTTGCTTTTGTCAAATTTGCAGACTATTTTAGAATTTGCATTCATAAGTTTTTGGGCATTATTTCTACCAATTGACAAACTGTTTAGCAACAATAAAACATTTCTTGAGTTTCGGAAATTGTTGGAAAAAAAAAAACCTGTCGCTATAAGCATAAATGCAAAATACGCATACTACAATAAAAGCAGCTCACACTTACATACATACATACATACATACATACATACGTTCATACATACATGCACATTTGGATGGGCAAAAAGGGTAGAAATTATCCGAGCATTCTTTTGTTTGACTGTAAACTGCGTTTTTTTTTTTTTGTTTTTTTTTTTGTACTTTTTGTGTTACTTTCGTTATGCCACTGGCATATCAGCGTCGACACTTTGTCTTTGTTCGCAGATACCCTGTAAAAGTAGGCAGAAGAGATGTATGAATTGATGAATAAATGTATATGAAATGTTTGACGTAGAGTTGCACTTATTTCCAGGCAATTGTACATTTAAATTTAAATCTTAATCATAATAATAGTTTATATGCGTTTTTGAGGAGTATCTTGCGATCGCATTGAGTGAGTTAGATTACATTTTTTGCCTTACAATTGCCAGCTCAAGTGCTTAATTACTAAAGCCACTTCAAGTGTTGAACAATGCTGAAGGGAATGCCAACAGTGTTATGAATCATAAATTGCTTCTATCGGGCTGCCAGCCTCGTGGAGCACTTAATTATGGCAGACACGAGTGTTTAGAGGTATTCCATTTGGGCAACTGGGATTCGACTGGTGTTGTCCAAAATGAACGCTTATTAAATAATTGGGACGAATCTATTCTCTGTTTTATTTGGAACGATTTTATGCGGAAAGTATATTAATAATAGGCTCTTTGACAGCTTCTTAATTTACTTGAACCTTCTTGAAGGGCATTGGGGTCGAGCCACTTCAATGGAAGTAACCAGAATGCCGGTAATAACGAGCGAGTTTAAGGCCAGTCGCATATACGAGTCATTTCGCGCTCTGTCCACTGTTCCGGTCACTGTCCAAAGTCGCCTCAGTCGCCGCCATGTGAATGAGACAAGCACCTTTGAGTCTGGCCGAGCAGTGCGAAAGACACGGCTGCGCACCCCATCGGCGGATATGCTGAGCCGGAATATATCCAGCATATTGGAGAATCTGCTAAAACGCTACGAGCAATCACAGTTGCCCACACATGGTCAGGGTATGCCAACGGTGGTGCGGACGAACATACTCATACGCAGCATGGGACCCGTTTCGGAGCTGGACATGGACTACTCGATGGACTGCTACTTTCGTCAATATTGGCGTGACAAACGGCTCAGCTTTCAGGGGCCCATCAAGAGTCTCTCGCTGAGCATCAAAATGCTGGACAAGATCTGGCGGCCGGACACATACTTTTATAATGGCAAGCACTCACACATACACACCATAACCGTGCCCAACAAGCTCTTGAGACTGGATCAGGATGGCGGCATACTCTACTCAATGCGGTGCATAACTTGCCTATAATCTGACCATCATTCAGTATCTAATCTCAAACTCCATGTTGCAGCTTGACGATTAAGGCCACCTGTCCGATGGAGCTAAAGAACTTTCCAATGGATCGGCAATCCTGTCCACTCATCATAGGCAGCTGTGGGTATTATTAAGTGTTGGAATTTGTAGCCTTCGCTGATGTGGATGATTGCATTTCATTTCAGATGGTTACACCAATCAGCAGCTGGTGTACGAGTGGCAGAACCATGATGATGCTGTCTCCTTTGTGCCCGGGATGACACTCAATCAGTTTGATCTCATCAGCATGATGCATCGCAATTTCACATCCACTCGACGTGAAGGTGACTTTTCCGTGTTGCATGTGGCATTTAATCTGAAGCGACACACCGGATATTTTCTGATACAGGTAGGCAAACATTATCCTTATAACCAACTGATTAACCTACATAAAAACTGCCAATGTGCAGGTCTATGTGCCCTGCATTCTGATTGTGGTATTGTCGTGGGTCTCGTTTTGGATACATCGTGAGGCAACCAGCGATCGTGTCGGTCTCTGCGTGACAGCGGTCCTAACGCTCTCGACCATCAGCCTGGACTCACGCACCGATCTGCCCAAGGTGAAGTATGCCACGGCCCTCGACTGGTTTCTGCTCATGAGCTTCCTCTACTGCATTGCCACACTGCTCGAGTTTGCGGGCGTGCATTATTTCACCAAATTGGGTAGCGGCGAGATACCACGAATGGAGGAGGAGTGGGAGGATATTGGTGCGTTGGGCTTCACGTCAGGTGAGATTGCCGACGCTGGCGAGGCGAGCGATGACAGCGAACCAGCCAACTCTGATAGCGATGTATTCGTCTTTGCCGACCACGACACTCTGCACTGTGAGCTCCCATTACCGGCTGATCTGAATGGTGGCGCCTATCCCAAGCGCAATGCCTTCAGCTGTCCCATATATAATGTGAGTTTCATATTAATATAATAATAATGATATATTTAATTAAAGTGTCTGTGTGTTTGAAAGCAGAATCAGCAACAGAATCCCCCACACATTTTTCCAAAACTCTCCTCGCATACCTCGACCATGGAGCGGACCACACAAACGGAGCCGCCCGCCGTTTCCCGGACGCGCCAGATGTGGCTCTGCCTCAAGGGTGACGTCAAATTTCGCAGACAGCGGGAACGTGATGCAGCCGCTGAGAAGAGTGTCCAAGGACGTGGAGCGAGCTATGTAAATAGCATATCACTGATTGATCGTGTGGCTCGGGTTGCATTTCCAATGACATTTGCCCTGTTCAATTTGCTCTACTGGCTAGCCTATGGCATGTATAAGAAGGAGTTCTCCTGGTCAATGATAAAAGCCTAAGCCACATTTCCATATGCGTTGTTAGACTTATTTACATATATCTATATATATATATATATTTTGCGTAAATCACACATATCCACAATTCTTGCATCTATAATGCAAATTTCTTTTTCCGCATTCTCCATTTATCAAAAACATTTTGTATCTGCCTTTTAATCAAATAATTGTTTTTATTTTTATTGTTTATAAATAAATTGTTGCTTTTGGATAAGAATTTGTTGTCTTGCTGTTTGTTGTTTTACCAGTTGAACTCGATATGATGGCCAAGTGTAGTATTTTAATATTCTTTGAGCTACATTTATTTTCTAAATAGAAAAATGCTTTAAGGACATCATTAATGCCTCTGTTAGCAAGGATATTATTCTTTTCAATTTGGATCTGATGAAATGTTGTCAATCTTGTCATATATTTTGCATATCTTGCTCGGTTGACTCATATTCTTGGAAGGTATGACATACATTTTGTCCGTTCTTGGAGTTCCCTCTCAAAGTACATCCCTAATCTCGGAAGTAAGAAATTTTAGAGAATTTTGCCTATGAAAACGAATTTTGTTACTAAACGCAACTGTTTTGATTTGGGTTATATCATTTTTGATTTCTGAAATATCATAAATATCATAATTGTTTTATATGTATTTTTATAATTTGAAAAAAGGAAGTTTTCTCTGTTAAGGAGACATATCTGAAGTCCAAACGAGATAGTATTGCCTTTAAATGTGGCATCTTATCTAATATTGATTCTTTGGTTGTGCAGACAAGTAAATAATTTCCATTTGCTCATCCCAAATAAATTGAAATTTAAAATACATAATTTTGGCAAACTGACAGCACTTCAGATAGTGTTGGGTTTGCCAATTTATTAGCCTTCCCGATGGTCCAGTATAAATTATTTCTTTTATAATCATAGTTTGTATATTTGATAAAAAGCAAACTGCTTTTGATGAGGAAACGGCAAACATCCAAAGATCCGTTAAGTTTGCGCTTGAATAATTAATTATTATAAATTATGTTATTCTGAAAATAAATGCCACCCAATTGTTCAATCCAAGTAAGGGGAAATAAAAATGCATTTTGTTTAAAATATGTAAACCATTTAAATAACATTTCTAAGAAATATACAGTAAATGATTTGTATGATAATGTGAATATTGTGAATAATAATGAAAAGCATTTGAAAGAACGAGATGGAAAATATTTTTGAGACTTTCAGCTAGCTGAGTGGATCATTAATTGATTTTTTACTTAATCCTAAATGGTTCATTATGCTTAACTGCTCAAATCAATATTTTGCCAAATGCATACCAATTCCTTGTATAACTTGGCTTAACTCGTACTTAATTTAGCTATAAGTAAATATTCAAATTACTGGGAACACATTTACTGTGATTTACTTATGCGCATATCAATGTATGTATGTTTCCTTGTATGTATGTATATATATATATATATATATATATATAATGTTCACTAAGTATTATGTATATGTATGTATGCTAGTATGTTGGAGGTTTCTCATTCATTTATATATATATATAAATATATATATATATATATCTAAATTGGTCAATGTCAATATATATATATATCATTGTTCATCAGTGGGAGGGCAGCAGGTGGAGGCCAGGGGCTATGACACTTTGGTAAATATGACTAAGATTTTCATCAGCGACTACTTATTCTAATATGTAGAAGATCCAGTAGCCCAGGTTGAACGCACAAAAGCTAATGGGGAATATCATCCGTGAATACTTGTCAATAATGTTAACATCCTTGATTTTTGGTAATGTCGATCTAATGGCTGAGGCGCTCTTTTTTAAGGCATGCATCATGCGTGGACGCGCTGAGGTTCCTGCACAAACAACGAGTGAGACAGAGCGATAGAGAGAGAGAGTGAGTGAGAGAGAGATATATATAGAGAGAGAGAGTCTCTTTTACCTCTTTGCCCACGATGTCGCAGCTGACTACGACCGGCACCATAGTTACGAGTAATGCGAAAACTTGGCGGGAATTTGGCCAAGTCCATGGTCTCTGTGCCAATGGAGCCGAGGGTCACATTATAGTTACCCTTACGCAAAGAAGGTATAGGACTCATGCGCACGTCCTGCAACTCAATAATGTCTTCTGTGGTTGAACACGTTTCGGATTTTTCCAATTTACCTGTTTCATAACGAGAATTCAAATAAAGATAGAATAACAAAGAATATGCGACTCGGAGATATGCTCTTGACTTTAATATATCATTATGGTTCATACCTATCTTATGTTGATCACAATCCTTCAGCTTTTTGATCTTCTTCTTGGCCCGCTTGCCCCAATATGTATAATTGACCGCAGCGTATTCAAGGAGCGCCGCAAATACGAACACAAAGCACATCACCAAATAGATATCAATGGCTTTTACGTAGGAGATGCGGGGCAAGGAGCTGCGTACTCCCGTACTGATCGTTGTCATGGTGAGGACTGTTGTTATACCAAGCGCTACTCGGGCGCTCGTCGCCTCGTGGTTAATCCAAAATGATACCCAGGACAGCATTACGATCAATATGCTGGGCAAATACGTCTGGAACACAAAGTATCCAATGTTGCGCTGTAATTTAAAGGATAGCGACAGCCGCTGATAGACACCAGTGGCCAGCCTCTCCTTCCGGTCGTTCGTTTCATAACCAATGATCGTAAATTGTGGCAGTTCGGCGTCCTCCACGCCGCGCACCGGCGTTGGCTTCCAGTACATGACCACGTCGCTGACCGTGTAACCGTCTATTGAATATAGAATATAGAATATAGAATATAGATTATAGAATATAGAATATAGAATATAAAATATAGAATATAGAATATAGAATATAGAATATAGAATATAGAATAAAGAATATAGAATATATAATATATAGAAGTAGAAAAATGTATCGAAATTCTACTGTAAACAACTATTCGAAACACTCATCGCTCCAACTTTAAAACTTAAACTGAAAACTGAAACTGAAAACTGAATCTGAAAACTGAAACTGCAACTGAAAATTGAATCTGAAAACTGAAAGTGAAACTGAAACTGCAACTGAAAATTTAAACTGAAAACTGAAACTGAAAACTGACTACTACTATACAAATACAAATTGAAAAACATAAAAAACAGTGAAACTGAAACAAAACATATATTCCAATAAAATTGCTAGAAATGCAAAACATGCAAGAAATTAAACAAAAACACATAGCAAACAAATGGATTTCTAGCTCCAACTAATTCATATTTCATATCGAAAAAAATCAAAAGATTTCATATATAAATAGTAATAGTAAATATTATTCCTAACTTACAGCTCTCTATTTCCACAGTGCAGTTTTGAGAGTCCAGTGGATAGTAGTGCAAATCCATCATGCAGGCCAGTGTCGTGGTAAATCGCATGCCATAGGTGACGGCTCCATCGCCGCCAAGACGTACCAACTTGTTTCGCTCAGTGACGTCATGTAGGAAGCTGTGCCATCAAAAAACACATATATGTTCTCAAATACAGAGAGCTAGTTAAACAGCTGACGAACCTGTTCTTGTCGTTGGCAAAGAATGTATCTGGCACCCAAATCTTCTCCGCAAAGTCTCCAGACAGGGTCAGCACATCGTTGACGCCATCGTCCTCTGCATCTGTATCGTAGTATGGCCCATAGATATTAAAAGCCAGGCGCTCATCGCGCCAATACTGATTCAAATACATTGTTATAGTATAGTCCTATAAAGCAGATTTACCGATTAATTACAGTTCCATCTACAACTACATTTTGTATGTTTGTATGCCACTTACCATATTAACTTCTGAGATTGCATCAAAACTTGCTATAGTCAAATCCATACCCACGTGCAATGGCTCTCCGCCAAAATTTGGCCGCAAGCGTATATCATATCCTTGGAGTATTTTTGAGATCGTTTGTGTCACATTCTCTAAGCGACCCGCCAGCATTTCTTTTCGCTTGCATCTGGGAGAAAGAACATTGCTTCGAATTAATAACATAGATACGAAAATATTGGAAGATAATACCTATTCGTAATTACAAATGCGAGTAGATTTTATAGCTGCCAAAAATATGTGTATCAAAGAATCATGTTTGATATGATTAAATTCTACTTATGCTATGCAAATGTCTTTGCTTATTTTTTTTTAACTGCAGTTATCGGCATATATATATATATTTATATATATATAATTGATTTTTGTATGATTTATTTTTAATACTCACCGAACCAATGACAGCTGGGCGCTCAGCAGTAACAGCAGCAGGCTACAACAGACGCCCAGGTACCAATTGCTAGTCATATTGGCCACGTTAACAGTTGCGATTGCTATTGTTTTGTGATTCTCAACTGGTTGGCATTGTCTGTGCTGTCTCAGTTTTCAGTTTCATTCCGGATACTGATACTAATTCTCTGGCATCGGTTTCCGTTCGATGCGGATGCGGATGCGGATGTGCCTTTCTTTTCTTCCTTTTTTTGTGATTTATTTTTTACTTCATGACTATGGTGCACTATATATATCACTATATATATATGTACAATCAAATAGTTTAGGTACTGTATTCAAAATTGACAGGCGTTATCTTTTTTTCTTCTAGAAAATACTCAAAACTGTAATATTATAACGGCTAACATATGAATATTTTCAGTATTAGCTTTGTATTTTTGTTCTATTTATGAAAAACTCGTGCAAAATACCTCATAAGAATAAGCTTCATAAGATCCGTTGTTTCTGGAGCTGTTTATATGTTAGTTATGAAAACTGTGAGTTGAATAATTGGCTATCCTCAAAAAAATAATTGAGACACATTATCATGTAATACTCAAGTTGCTACATCGTTAAAGGTCTAACTGAATGTTCAAATTACACTAAAAAATATTCACATCAACTTATAATGCTTGCAAAATATATATATATATAAATATATATATATATATATATAATCGTAAGTACCAGGTGTGAGTACATAACTGTAGGCTTTCTAATAGCGCATTGTGAAGGCGCCTCTTGGTTTTTTTGCTTCACGCAATTTTCTTCTCGTTAATGTGGGCCCTCATCATTGTTGCCACACACACACACACACACACACACACACACACACACACACACACACATTTATATATAAAGATACTTTCATGTGTTTGCCTTTTGTGTGTTTGACCCATTTTTTTGCAATTGCAGCTACTGCACAACAAAAAACAAAAAGCAACAAAAAAAAAAGAATGAAAAAATGACAATTGTGCCGTACTCAGATTTTATATTTTTAATGACATATATTTATAGGCAAACCTGCATTACTATTTACAAATGCACATTGAAATATGTGTGTGTGTGTGTGTGTATGTGTGTGTTAGTATATGCATGTGCATTTTGGGTGACATTGTATTCATACACTTGCGTTGCCTTTATTTGTAATAATTATTGTGTTTTCTTAGGAAACCCCACACAAGTCTCACGAAAGTGTCAATAATAAATCACACACACACACACACACACACACTTTTATTTGCACACATTAATTTCATGAAGTTGCATAAAATTGTTTAAAATAAATGTGGAGCATTCGAAACAAACAACAAAATACAAAATACAAAATACAAAAAAAAAAGCACACCAACGGATGACACTGTTATAAGTCGAACGAATAACGAATGTGACACGGACGCCCTAAAATACGGTTTCGCACACACATTCACATTCACATTCACATTCACTTTTGCCCGCTCCCCCTTTGCCAATACCTGAATATATGTATCTGTATCTCATCGCTAGGAGCGAGTCGTGAGCAGCTGCGAATGTATGTGGAACGCCTACCGTGTCTAGCTAACGAATGATTACTGTCAGTTACCGTTGTTCGTCTTCGGCTGCTGCGACTATTGCTCTAATTGGTGATGATGTTTTTTGTTGCCTCTCGCCCGATGTCGACCACAAGTCCTGGGCCTGCGCATGCCACAGTCGGCATCTCCCACTGTCACACGGAACAATTTCATTCAGAATCACGAGATGCCAATGCTCATTTAGGGTTGCCGTCGTTTTCAGCTGCCAAGCGCCATCTGGTATGTCAAACACATACACACACACACACACACACACACGTGAACACACCCACACAAACACAATTTAAGTAGCATACACACAATGAAAGTGAAAGCAAAGAGATAAGTTACTCCTTGCACAGACTTTTTGAGAGCAGGCCATGTAGTTAGCCAGGTTTTGCCTTTCTGATACAAGTAGGGGCATCATTTACCTAACCCTAAGGGGAACATTTTATTCTAGAATGCCATACTTCATAAAAAA
This sequence comes from Drosophila longiperda, assembly GCA_035042125.1. Taxonomy (NCBI): domain Eukaryota; kingdom Metazoa; phylum Arthropoda; class Insecta; order Diptera; family Drosophilidae; genus Drosophila; species Drosophila longiperda. The sequence continues at coordinate 921,234 of JAWNLV010000117.1, forward strand.
AAACACTCCGTTTCGGTCGCACGGCGCCAATTGTCCGCCTCATAGATTGTGACGTCACAGTTTACGCGATTTGGCGTAATGAAAACAAATGATTTCTGAATAATTAACTATACATCTTTATACATCATTCTGATGCCCTGTGAAAGGGATGTGTGGGCAGGGGAAGGGGGATGAATAAAACTATTTTTCTTTTACAGTCGCATCTAATTTTATTTACTGTTTAGCAGCGTTTCAAATGAGATTCCTGCAATACGTGTTTGACAGCAAACATATCTAAGAAGCTCAGTTGTCGAAATGCATCTCTGCTTGGTTTATTCTCAATGACAAAAGCTCTGATGCTGCCTATAAAAAAAAAATAAAAAAAAATAAACACATCGGGTATGAATGCTGCCCATTGCTGATGGGTTGGGTTGGAGCGAGCTTTTGCAATGGAAGCCATAAAAAGCTTTAAAGCACACGCACAACAAGGGCAAGCACAGCATCAGTTTTACGCAATTCGCGTTTATCTCAGTGTGGGTATCCAATTGGGCAAAGGAGTCTGCTTTTTCGGTGAGTCCATTGAGAAACGATTGTGTGTTGGTTTTCTGAAATCTGAGCGCAAGCTTTTCTTTACATACAAACACACACACACACACACACAAACACACCCACACACACACATACAGATTGCCATGCATGTGGGACAATCGGCTCAGCTGCGAGTGTCTGTCGACCACTGCTGTGAATCTCTGGTTAGTCAAAATTTTTCGTAGTACGGAGCAGGAAAGCAGACGTTACAAGCATCCAACAGACGCACAAGCATCACGCTTGAGCAAAAAATATTAAAAAAAAAAATAATAATGAAATAAAATAATAATAATGAAATAAAATTAAATAAAACATACACCGAAATTGGGGCAGGAGTTGGCCAGCAGTACAAATTAAATATAATTTGATGCAATAAAGAATCAACGGAATTGGCCAGATCTAAAGTGATAGGAAATTGTGCTACGAGAACAACTATAACAACAACAACAACAACGACAAACACTACGAAAACTAACTCAACAACAACAACAACAACAACAAAGACAACGACAACAACAGCAACAACGATAGTGGTGCGATCGACAGGAGTGGAACAGCTAAAGCCAGCAAATAGTTGCAAAATACTAATGCAAATTTGTTTGCTTAACGGCTTAAATATATATATAAAAAAAATCATAATATGTATGTATCCACATACATTCTGCTGTTCGTAGATGTGAGTGATTGCGCATGCTCTTAATAATATGTTCCTTCGTGCGGTCCGTGCAACCAAATAAAAAAATAAAAAACAACAATCATTAAATTGTGCCACAAAAAAGCAAATAAAATCATTGTTTAACAAAAACAAAAAAGGATAATCTAGGCGAAAAACCCAACGTTTTTATCAATGTTATAGAAACAGTTTCGTTTGAAAGTTTTTTTTTCGTATATCCACAAATCCGTGGGCCGCAGGCAGAGCCGCTGCCGCTGTCGACGTTCACAGTGGGTGTTTCCCTTGACGAACACACACACACACATACACACCCACACAAACACACACACACACACAGACACACGGATACAATACGTGTTCACACATACATTGAGTATAATTGTATCTACTGCTTAACAATTGTGCAGAGCATCATTAATGGTCAAAACAATTATTAATTCGAAGTTAAAGCCAAATATTTAATTATTGTAATTATTTCTCTGAAGTAAATTGAATTCAATAATGAATTGTTTGATTGACTAGTAGTTGCAAGCAATTTTTGTGGCTCCACAAAGTATGCTACAGAGCAGTCGCAACAGGCCTTTCAAAGGCAAACAATCCGTCCATTGAAAAAAAAGAGAGAGAGAGAGAGAGAGAGACAAACAACCGTAATTACATTGAATGTCAAAGATTATCAATTTGTTGTTGTTGTCGTTTCCGAGTGCAACAACATGATTTTGTATCTGATTCGCCCATACATTGGTCTGTTGAGCACTTAAGCGATGCTGCTTTGGGTCAACAGCAGCAGGGCGCATACCTATATCCATATATCCACTTATATATATATATATATATATATATATTTATATATATAAATATCTATCTATATTTACATTATACATTTTCAGAACATTTTTGTTTTAAATATCAAAAATGAAACCCAATATCAGTGAATTACAAAAAAAAAGAGATTAGTACAAATATTGTTTAAGTGTTATTGTTGCAAATGCTACGTGTAAAAAAGTACTATATATAAAAGTGACGAAGATACACACAAATTGTGTGGATATACATACGTATTTAAGTAGGCGGATAACATGAAACAAAGTTAATCAACATTATCTATTGGCAGTTCAAACACGCTCGTTGGATCATCGCAGCAAGCGTTAATCGAAATAAATAAAAATATACAATTAAATGACATCAAATCAAAATTGCCTAAACTTTTACAAATGTGTAACAAGTGAAGCATCAAAATTGAGAATCAAACTGAGCATTGCGCTAACAATATTTGAATGCAATTTGCATTTAGCAAAACTCAAAATAGAGAAAACCAGCTTAGCATTATTAAATAAATAAGAACAATAATAACAAAATAGCTCAAGTGTTTTTACATACATATGTGCAGTGAACGAATTTTCTTGCCAACGTATACAGCCGTTGTACATACGTATGTATGTGCCAGTACATATGTATGTACACACGGTCTTGTGAATGTGACACCTACGCAACGCGAAGCGCATTAAAGTGCGAACACAGTAGCCAAAACAGCAGCCCAAAAAACTTCAGCTGGAAGCGCGCCACACGCACGCGCCAAAATCAAATAAAACAAAAAGAGACAACAGAAGCAGCAGCAGCGGAAGCAGCAGCGACGGCAGCAGCAGCCGACGAGGGAACAGCATCAGTCGCAGCGCCTGTGTTGCGTGCGTGCGTGCTTTCGTACGTGCGTGCGTGAGTGCGTGCGTGCGTGTCTGTGCCTGTGTCTGTGTCTCTCTCTCTCTCTCTGTCTGTGTCAGTGTGTGCGTGTTGTGTGTTGGCAATGTATGTGCTAGTCGTGCCGTTTCACCCTTTGGTGTACCTGATATGCTTTGGTAAGTACCGTTATCTCTCTCAAATACACACAAACATACTCGCCCACACACACACACACACATCTGTGCATACACCTACTGGATTTGTATATATGTATTTGCATTTGCGTACTTATCAATGAAACTTGATATTTATTATAAAATAATAATTAAATGTTACGCCATCAAATGGCAATCTAAAAAAAACAATTCAATATAATCAGCAGATGTATGCACAAATTATTATATATAATATAAATATAAATATGCTTTGTTTATTAACATCAAATCAGTAATTGTAAATAAATACAATTTTTATTTCTTGTATGTTTTATTTTTTTTTTTGGTTTATTAAATTTTTTACCCACTCAATTTTATGGCAATTGCATAACTTCAGAACTACATACATAGTTGTCTGTATACCACCTGTTAGTTGATTAGCCCACGCTTTTTATGTATGTACATACATACATATGTATGTACATATATACATTTATAGTTTTGCCTTACTGCGAATTAATATATATATAATAAGAATATTGATATTGACTTTAAATTAAATCAAATCTGATATTTCAACCACTTGTGGCATCAAATATATTATTTTGAGATAGTCAATTACATATATATATATATCTGATAGCAAACTTTTGGTCAGAACTATAGCTGTGGAATGAGGATTTAATATTATTTTATTAATATAATTTTGCTACATTGCTAAACATTGTCTTCGTATCAAAATAAAAGTCTATAAAATTTAGAATATTTCAAATTTTTTAGTCTTTCTTTTCGACTTAAATTAAGCTTGAATTAATTTGACTTTTTGTTTGCTTGAAGGTGTGGGAATTGGCGATTTCACGTACGGACTTGGCAAGCAGTTCAACAAGGGCGGCGTACATAACCAGAATGATGATGAGGGAAAGAGTAAGTTGGAGTTTCCAGAGCACTGGTACCAGCAATCCCAATCGAATGTGAACGATGACGAATTAGCCGATGAGCTACTGCGCAAGGAACATGATCACGACTATATAAGCGTTTCCGACTATCCACCACATCTGGAGCACGACCATGAGCACGACCATGAGCATGAGCATGAGCATGAACATGGCCATGATCATAATTATGATCTTATGAGTAGCCACGGTCAAGCTCACCATCCAGATCGCCATCCCGATCCCGATCCCGATCTTGATCATGATCACGATCATGATCATGATCACATCGATGATCATCATCTCGAGGGCATCGATGAAGTCGACAAGATGTATGGTCACGTCTTTACCAAGGAACCGATGATACCTCATAAGCCAAGCATTGCTACTGGCGCTGGCGCCACAAGCACCGGCGACACCCCAAAGTTCCGGAACGTTGGTGCCCAGGGTGGACGTGGCGATATGTATGTTGTACGTGAATCCGATCGACAGTCGAGCACTCGTGGCCGTGATGGTTTTGTCGCCGGAGCAAGCAACAAGCAGAAGGGCTTCCGCCCATTTGCAAATAGGGTCGTTGTCCACGACGATCCCCGGCAGCTGACTCAGCCCGGCGATGGGTACATCGCACCGCCGTCCAATGGTTGCCACAACAGCTGCGAGGCATTGCAGTGGCAGTGCAGCAATTGCCAGTGCATCGAGTTGCATGGACGCTGCAATCGCGAGGTGCAGTGCACCGATGGCTCCGACGAGTTAGACTGCGACAATACGGACGACATGAAGTCCAAGCTGGAGAAGGAGTGCGAACAGAGCGGCCTGCACGTTATGTGTCCAAAGACCTTCCGTTGCATTAGCAAGGATTGGCTGTGCGATGGCGACGATGATTGCGGCGACTACTCGGATGAGACGCATTGTGGAGCGCGCACCAATTGCACGGAGGATCAGTTTGAGTGCCAGAACGGCTTCTGCATTCCCCGGCCGTGGCTATGCGATGGCGAGAACGATTGCAAGGATTACTCGGATGAGGTGCACTGCAATCGCAGCAACTGCACCGATGAACATTTCACCTGCAACGACGGCTACTGCATTTCCCAAGCCTTTCGCTGCGATGGCGAACGCGACTGCGATGACAACTCCGATGAGCAGAAGTGTCCGGCCGTGATGAACAGCTGCCCGGAGGGTGAGTTCAAGTGCCGGGGCGGTCTGGGCGGTGCCGGCGGACCTAGCGGCCAATGCATACTAAATCGATTCCGCTGTGACGGTGACAACGACTGCGGGGACTGGAGCGACGAGGAGAACTGCCAGCAGAAGCCATCGCAATGCACGACCAGCGAATACAAATGTGCGGATGGCATCTGCATACCAAAACGCTGGAAATGCGACAAGGAGCAGGACTGCGATGGCGGCGAAGATGAAAACGACTGCGGCAATATGAACCCTGAGCACCCCTTGACCTGTGGCCCCGACGAGTTCACCTGCCACAACGGCCGTTGCATTTTGGTGAGTAGAATCCCTACAAAGATTGGGTTGTATTATCAGTAATAGTTTTTGGATCAACAATACTTTCTATATATATTATAAAGTGTTCCGATCCGACGAATATAAAGACAGTTGAATTATTATTTGCTTAAAGCAGGAGAACTAAATGGGATATAAACATATTGATATAAATGGGGTTGGACAAGGTTCCTTCATTGCTTTCATTCCTCGTGAAATGTAATCTTATCGAGTGGCCAAACCAAGTTCATTTTATCTTTACATTGTTAATATCTCAATATTCTAAAGTACTTTATTTAATTGCATCCGTTACAGCGAACCTGGCTATGCGATGGGTATCCGGATTGCTCTTCTGCAGAAGACGAGGTCGACTGCCATCTGCTGTGTGACGCCGGCCAATTCCTGTGCCCTGCCAAAAAGAATATCACCAATCTAAAGTGAGTTTCATCATCAGCATTAACGCTTCACCTGACAAAAAAAAAACTATTGGCTTAATGTGCATTGCAGAATTTGTGTTCATCAGAAGCATGTCTGTGATGGTCAAAACGATTGTCCACTTGGCGAGGACGAGGTCAACTGTCCCGTCGAACAAAAGTGTCCCGAGCCTCAGCAATGCGAACAGCTGTGCATCCGTACTGCCCGAGGACGAGATGAATGCGCCTGTCGCCTGGGATACATTATGAATAACAATAAGCGAAAGTGCGTTTCTCTCCAATCATCCAACTCTGGTCAGTTGTCCAAGCTAATTCTCATTTTTGGTTATTCCTAAACAGCTGCACGGACATCGATGAGTGCCAGTATCTGACGAGTCCGGTCTGCTCACAGAAGTGCCATAATACGATGGGTTCATTCGTTTGCTCCTGTGAAACGGGTTACATATTGAGACCGGATCTGCGCACCTGCAAGGCGCTGGGTGGAGCAATGACCCTACTGGTGGCCAATCGTTGGGATATCCGGCGCGTGACACTGAGCAATAATCGGTATACGGCCATTGTCAAGGGACTGCATAATGCGATTGCATTGGACTTTCATTATCGGAAGGGGATGATGTTTTGGTCGGATGTCTCCACGGATGTCATCAAAATGGTTTACGTTAATGGAACTCGTGTGCGTGACGTCATCAAGTGGGGACTGGAATCACCGGGTGGCATTGCCGTCGATTGGGTGCATGATCTATTGTTTTGGACCGACTCCGGCACACGACGCGTTGAGGTTGCCAATTTCCAGGGCAATTTGCGCACAGTGATCGTTTCAAGCGATTTGGATAAGCCCCGTGCCATTGTCATACATCCGGGTGAGGCACTGGTATTCTGGAGCGACTGGGGACCAAATCCGAAAATCGAGCGTTGCCACATGGATGGATCGCAGCGACAGGTGATTATATCGAAGGGTGTCACCTGGCCAAATGGTCTGGCCATTGATTATCCCAACGGCAAGATCTACTGGGCCGATGCCAAGCAGCATGCCATTGAGTGCTCCAATTTGGATGGCAGCGAGCGGATCAAGGTGCTCAGCAGCCATCTGCCGCATCCGTTCGCTCTAACCATCTTCGAGGACACCATGTACTGGACGGATTGGAACACAAAGACCGTCTCGGCAGCCAACAAGATAACCGGCAAAGGCTTTCGATCTGTACACGAGAACTTTCACTTTCCCATGGATATACACGCTTACCACCCAGCCCGTCAGCCGGACTATCAGGATCGTTGCCAGAAGGATAGGCGTGGCATGCGCGGTGGCTGCTCACACTTGTGCCTGCCCAATAAAAGCTCCCGTCGCTGTGGCTGTCCCATCGGACTGTCGCTGAAGGAGGATGGCAAAACCTGCAAGAGTGCACCCGATAAGCTTGTCCTGGTCGCTCGCCGCAAGGATATTCGTTTGCGCCAACTAAATACCAAGTCATCTGGGCCAAATGATATTGATATGATTGTGCCGCTGGACAATTTAAAGCATGCTGTCGCCCTCGACTGGTGCAGCGAAACCGACTTCATCTACTGGACAGACGTGGAGCGGAGTTCCATTAATAAGGCCCATCTGAATGGCAGCTATCAGCAGCGCGTTGTGCACTCGAATCTGGTATCACCCGTTGGCCTGGCCCTCGACTGGATCACCGACAAACTGTATTGGACGGATCCCTCCACAAATCGCATCGAAGTGGCCACCACAAATGGCAAAATGCGCACACTGCTCGTCTGGGAAAAGTTGGACAAACCGCGCGATATTGTTGTCAATCCAATAGGTAAGCATCCTGAAAGAACTTATCACATACATATAGATATTATATAGATGTATATATGTATTTGACAATTGTGGAAGTAATTTTGAATAAGTTCAAGTTATTTTCAGCAATTATATAACATTAGATATTTAATTTTTAACATTTGATCAGAACGCAGAAAATATTCCTTTAATTTTTATATATTTTAAATTCACAATATTTAGAAAATAACAGATTTTTCCGAATGAAATTTAAAACTAAAAATTTTTTGGTGCTGTCCTTCAACAATTTGCATTCGCGTCGCCCACCTTCTAAGAACCCCTCAATAATACTAGGAATGACTGTAGCCTCTGCAGTTTTTGAGTAGAAGTCATTAAATTTTTGAGGTATTTAAAGTAAATTTCATAGCCACGCCCATATTTCTAAAGGAGTAAGTAAGGAGTATTTCTCCCAATATTTTAAAGGAATCGTAGGAAAACTCCTTCAATCAAACTTTGAGATAAAACAAATATTTGTAAATATTTTAATCTTCTTAATTTTTAAAAATCAAACTTGAAAATAAAACAAATATTTATAGAAATTTGAATATTTTAAATTAGTTTCGTATTAGGAACAGAGAGAGATTTCTCCAGTTACACTTAATGTTAATTGATTTTTGTTGAAACTTGCTCAAAACCCATAGATGGACTCATGTTCTGGTCGGATTGGGGTGAGGAGGCAATGATCGAGCGGGCAAACATGGATGGCACCAGACGTGTGATTATAGCGTCCAAGAAACTAATATGGCCCAATGGACTCGCCATCGATTATGACCAAGATAAATTATATTTTGTTGACGGCGGCACCAAAACTTTGGAGAACATGAACTTTGATGGCAGCAATCGCAAGGTTATAATTAGTAAGTATTTAATATTATTGTCCTTGTCTCAATAAGGAACTAATCAGCTGGCGGTGCTCTACAGATGGACTGGGCCATCCCTTTGGGCTGGATGTGAGCGGTGGTCGTGTGTATTGGACCGATTGGGATACAAGGTCTGCACTGAGTGCCGATAAGATGACCGGCAAGAATGTCGAGACTGTCATCGCCAATAGCAGTGATCTGATGGACATTCGGGTGTTTCATCGATCCCGCAGGCGTGTCCACAATGCGTGCGATAAGCAGAATGGCGGCTGCTCCCATCTGTGCCTCCTGAATCCAACAAGTATTACGTGTGCCTGCGCCGTTGGGGTGCAGCTTAAGGAGGACGGACGTACATGCTCCGAGGGACCCGCAAAATATATACTGTTTGCCCATCGCATTGATATACGTCAAATCTCATTGGACTTTGATCATCTAATCGATGTGGTGCTGCCGCTGCCGCCAATCTCCAATGCAGTTGCGCTGGATGTTGATCAGAAGACTGGCTACATTTTCTGGTCGGACACCATCGAGAATGTCATCATGAGCTCCAGTCCCGATGGCCTGCATGTGCACAAAGTGATCGGCGAGAGTCTGGAAAATCCAGACGGACTTGTCGTTGACTCAATTGGGCGAACAATTTATTGGGCCGATGCCGGCAGGCACACAATTGAGGTGGCCACCCTCGAGGGGAAACATCGTCACATTATTGCCTACAAGGACTTGGAGTCGCCGCGTGGTCTGGCCCTCGATTACGAGGCGGGCCTTCTCTTTTGGACGGACTGGGGCCACTATCGCAAGATCGAGCGTTCGCATTTGGATGGCAATGAGCGTTCCCGCATTGTGACCGCAAATCTCGGCTGGCCCAACGGCCTCTCACTGGACCTGAAGAGTAAACGCATCTACTGGGTGGATGCGCGTCTAAAGACCATTGACTCCAGCGATTATACAGGCAATCAGCGCAAGCTCATCATGTCTTCCCTTCACCATCCTTATGCCCTCGCGTTGACCAGTGAGTATATCTATTGGACCGACTGGAAATCGAAGGCACTGCACATGGCGGATCGGCGCAACACAAGTGCCAAGCGTGATGTGATGACCAATATTGATGGCTTGATGGACATTAAAGTGGTTGTCAAGCACCATCTGCTCACGGAGAACGTCTGCGAAGACAACAACGGCGGCTGCTCCCATCTCTGTCTGCGTAACCCAACCGGATTCAGTTGCAAGTGTCCAACTGGGCTCAAACTACGTGAAAACAGCACAACCAATTGCGAAAATTTGCCAAATGTAAGTTCAGCATTTCAGTTATATACAGTTAGAATCTTAAGTAGAGTCCCCCATTATTTGGGTATGGATTCATGGATGAATGGATGATTATTATTGCTTGTGCATTGGCATTGTTCCCATTTGGATTGTAATTGTTGCCAATTGTTGCTATTAATTTTAGTGAGTAGCATAATTATTACCTTGATAATTATTACTTTTGTAGTTAGTTTTATTTTTATAATAAATCAATATACTAAGTATATATACAAATGAGACTGCGGAGCTGGGAGGAAGCACCGGGACTCCGACAGGCCAATTTTGGGCGGCTATAATCAGAAACGATTTAAGCAAGTAATATCCATGGGCAGGAATAGACTAAGGATACTTGTCGGTCTACTGAGAGGACATTGTAGACTAAAAAGCCACCTGTCCAAAATGGGTATCTGTAGCAACAATCAGTGTTAGTTTTGTGAAGTCGAGGAGGAGTCTTCAACTCACATCCTAACGGATGTCGCCCTTTGCCCCTCGCCTTTGCCAGGAAAAGATGCAGCATATTGTCAAAGACATAGTAACCCTCGACCCATCAAAGATCCTGATATTCGTTCAGGAACTGGGGTTGATGGAGGAGCTATAAGCTCAGATGGGGGATAAGTCAATTAGTGCAGAAGTAATATCGAAGAAAATGAATCTTATTTTAACTGCAGAAAATATATTTTTCTACTGCATCGTCTAGATTTTGAATATATGTTTTTTATGCTAAAACATAATAAATTTATTTATTTATATATAAAATTACATATCTTATTTATATATTTTATTTAGGACTACCTCTTAATTGCACTGCGCGCAGGCATCGGCATGATTTCATTAAACAGCGGAGATTATATGGACGTGGTTCTGCCCATCAGTGGTGTGCACGGTGCTGTTGTGCTCGACTATCATTACCGGAAGAATCTGCTATTCTTTGCTGACGTCAATTTGGACATCATACGGCGTGTGAATCTATTGAATTTTACTGAGAGCAAAGTGATTGTCAGCACCGAGCTGCTGACACCAAATGGCATTGCTGTTGACTGGGTTGCCGATAATCTGTATTGGTCGGACACGGATCGCCGGCTCATTGAAGTGGCACGCATTGATGGCAGCTGCCGCAAGAAGCTGATCACCGATGGTTTGGGTGATCCTCGCTCTCTTATCATACATCCCTCCAAGGCGTAGGTTTCGGGCATTTGCAAAAACTATAATTATATTTGACTAATCAACATATTTTTTGCGTTTTGTTGCAGTTATCTATTCTGGTCGGACTGGGATTCGCCGTCGAAAATCGAACGCAGTTACCTAGATGGTTCCAGTCGCACTCCCATTGTGACATCGGGTGTTGGTTTTCCAACTGGTCTAACCATTGATTTTGCGTAAGTTCCTTATATAACCAGAAATTGGGAAACAAAAAAATAAGAGGGGAGCAAATTATAAGCAATTCAATTTGATTTTCAAATGTTTTCTAAAGTTTTTGCCCATCATAAAATGTATAGAATTATCGAATGAGATAGGAATTGCCAAAAGCTACTTTTGTGTTACGAAGCGGGACAGAAGATGGCCGACATCGGTATATTTGCCATCACTTTTCACTCACATATATATAGTGCTATCCTTATCTTTTTCGCCATAACATAATAATGTTTCTGTCTCTTTCGCACATGATAAGTAAGTGCAAAAAAGAAATTGAAATTGAGGCGTTTGGCTAAAAATAGATATTTTTGTTAGTAATTATTAATAAATTGTAAAATATTATTGCTGTTTTATAATATTAAATATATATTTGATAACTTTTGATCTCTTACAGCAACCGACGCTTACTTTGGGCGGATGCTCTGGAGGACAATATTGGCCAGGTGGATTTTAATGGCAAACGCCGACAGACCATTGTGCCATATGCACCACATCCATTTGGCCTAACCATGGTAAGCCGGATTCAGTCACAGTTTTATGGCATATTCTAAAATTAACTATTATCGCATTCAGTTTGAGAGCAACATATACTGGACCGATTGGTACAACAAGTCGGTTTACCGCTCCCAGCGAGTGCCCCGCATGGGCTACAGCTATCCTTTCGAGGTGCGAGATGCGCTGAGCGGTGCCCTGGACATACGTGCCGTGTCGCAGCAGCGCCAGGCGAAGAGCTGGAATCAGTGTGCCCAGGACAATGGCGGATGTTCGCATCTGTGCTTTTATCGTGCCATTGATTATGTGTGCGCCTGCCCGGATCGCCCCGAAAGCGATGGTCGGCCATGTTTGATGGCGCCCAAAGAGTTGGTCCCAGCACGCTTTGAAGGCGATCCCGATTACTCCGACGAACTGAGTGATGACAACGCATCGACTGAAAATCAGGAAAACAATAACCGCCAGGACAATGATCTCAAGAAAAAGGAAGACAACGAGCGTGAATTGTTTGTGCTCATTGCGCTCGGCGTTGTCATTGTCATGGTGGTCATTATAATGCTAGTGATATTTAGTAAGTCTCCTTATACAACCCACAATCTGTAGAATTGGGTGTTCATTTTTGGCTTTCGCTTTTGCAGTGCTCGCTTTTAATACGAATCGGAAAAGCTCAAAGCGTAGCTCCCGCGGCTCCAGCCGATCAGTACTGACTTTCTCGAATCCTAACTACAACGTTGACGGCACACCAATGGAGCCAAAGACAAACATCTGGAAACGGTTCAAATACGACAAATCCCAAGTAAGTTGCTATTATTATTGTTTTTATATATTTAATTTACTCACTTAAACATAATTTATAATATTATTACATTAGGATCGCGGTGGGGTCTACGAGGAACGCAGTCTAACAACGGAAACTGCTTCGTCCAGCCTATTTGTACCGACGCCGTCACCGATGGCATCGCCATCAACCAAGACTATGCAATTGACAACGCTCTCGACTATCACATAAACTCAAATGATGTTACATAAGTCATCACCAGAAACATTCCCTATTACATAATTAATAATACGATTTTGTTACGATGTGGATGAAAAGAGAGAATGACAATGAGGATGACAATGACGATGATTATGATTATGATTATGATTATGATTATGATTATGATGTTGTAAGTGTAGGGCTAAGAAACTGAACTCCTCAGATTCTTTAGGCAAAGCATATATATTAACTATCTGCCTAACTGGCTGTGTAATTTTGTTGATGTTAAGTAAATGATTAGGCCTGTAAATGACGTGAATTTGTATCATTTTAAATGTATATTTTGACAGCCAGTTATTTATGCCGTGATTATACTTGCCTAAAAGCAAGATCTATGTAGTGGGCCAGGATAAATATTGTAATTAAAATTATTCACAAAAAAAAAAGACTACGCTGTCTGATGAACGGGCAAAAATATATATATATCCAAACGAAATATATTTGCTCGTTCGTCTGTTAACCAAAAAAGAACATAAACTCAAATTCTCTCATCATTGTGAGAATGAAAAAAATATATATTTAACAAGAAGACAACATGTAATGTGCTAAGGAATCAGAGTTGTAGAACAAAATGTGCTTCACTAAAAACATATGTTCATTTTTTTGTGTTCATGGAGCTTATTGTTAACGAACATGTTCCATTAGGATATAGTTTTCTTAAGTTGCGAAAATATGTAAGTGGAGCAGCAATCTTAAATGGTTTGTAGGCCTGCAGGATGCTATCTCGCTCTGGCCCATAGTGTTCATGTATTTTATAGTATATACCAAAAATCAAAAAAACTTACAACAAACTAGGAAAATAATAATCGTTTTGCATTTACATTGTGAACTAACTGTCAAGGATAGCAGCTTTTCATGTTTTTTTTTTTTATGTTTGGTTTTTATGTATTTTAATACTCTAATACCGAAGATTGGGGTTAACCTAAAATACTGCATCAAATCGTAAATGTGAGGAGCTGATTTAAGTGTGTATAAAATCGGAGATTGCAACAAAGTTGCAATGAGAAGAATTGTAAATGTTAATAGTACATAAGCAAGTATTATCACGTTATAAATGTGGCTTATCTTTTTTAAAAATCGTCGGGGCGAAAAATTGTAATATAATTCACAATTTTTTTTCTTATGAAATTACATTAATATATATATCTATCTACAAATGAAATATTTTAGTTTAAGGCCTTACATTCACTATTCATTTAATGCAATTACATTAATTTTTTTTTTTAATATTTTCATTTGATTTTTCGTTTAATTTATTGTGAGTTTTGGCCTATCGATTCACCACGCAATAATAAACTTCGCCCATAGGTAAACCACTAATATTGACAGACAGTAACTAGTACAAATGTATGTACATATACTTATAATGAACAGTGTTGCCAACTCAAATGAAAAGTCAACAAAATTGAATATTCAAAAACATGGTTGCCTTTACAATAACTGCAAGAAATCAAAAAAAAAACTTTAACTGATCTTAATATAACTTTCGGATGTTTATACTTCGCTGATAACATTTTGTTGATTCTGCTGGCAATAATATTTTTAGTAATCTGGATACAACAATATAAAATTGGCAACACTAAAATTATGAGTAAAAAAAAAAATATATATATATATATATATATATATATGGAAAAAAAAAAACTATTAGAACTGGTCTTAATCTCCCATATTTCATGCATATGGGATTTTTCAATACAAGCAATCGCGATTTTAATCAAATTTAGCGAAAGTGGAATTGATTGGTGTTTCGGAAATCAAAAAATAAAAGAAAGCAAGAAAAAAACTAAAGCTAAAAAAACAAATTTTTCGATTTGCACAGCTTTGATTGTTAGTCATAGTAATTACTCGTTTAAATCTTACGTATGCGTAAATATATGTACATATATATATATATATAAAAAACAAAAAACAACCAAAAAAAAAAAAAGAAAAATTTAAAAATGTTTCTTTGTGTTGGTGACATTATTAAAACCGTTGCGTTGAAGCTGCACTGAAAACTAAATATGTATGTATTGTATGTACTTATTACAAAAATGAATGAATTGTCATCGCAACGAGATCTGTCACAACTGTTTTGCGTTTAAATTTTCATGAATGATATGCAAAATTCATAAATGTAGAAAAAAAAAAAATAAGAACATATGATGTATGTAAATCGACGAATGTGTCAATTTGTAAAATAATTTAACCAAACCTTATCGCACATTTGGGACAGGTCGAGTGCTCAAAAAAAAAATAAAGCATAAAATGGAGTTGATATTACTAAATATTGAGTGATTTATTAAAACCGTTTCTTTAATTATATATATATATCTATTTTCTATTCTGATTCCCAGCTCGTAAGGGTGTAATCTTTTTCCTTGTGTTGTACAAGAAATTTAATACTAACGTCCGGAAAATAATATAACTAAAATTTAAAGTAGAAATAATTATTGTTCAGAATTATGTTGAAATGCATTTTTTTTCCCCCGATTTTGTCTCGATCTTTAAGTGGGCCGAATTGTAGCAAGTTGTTTTGGGTCAGACCTGCGCAATACTTTTCAAGTTATCTTAGAAACCGCAGACGATTACGTAAGTTGGCGCATGTATTTACTTTTCGATACTTTAAGTACTCTGAAAGTCACATCATACGCTAGCATCGATGCCATTTGCTTGTCTGTTGGACCAGATTGCTTGTCAACGTCCTGTACCGAAAGGTATCGATATTTTGGCGTTCCATCGTTAAGCGATGAGTTTTTTTGTTACGATTTTTTCAATATTTTAAATGAGAGTGTCAAGTATTTCCAAAATATTAGAGACATATATTTGAATTTTCAACAGATCGCATTAGATGTTAAATATATATGTTGTGTATATACATGTATGTATATATATATATGTATACATATATATATTCATATATATGATCTATTGATATATTTATATATTGCAGTTTAAATTGAAAAACGATGCCCCTTACAGATAATAATACGTTTCAGGGCTAGTTGCAAATATGACGTATTCGTGCAAAAAAAAAACCGGAGAGTCTAAAAATCGTGATTAAAAATAGGGAACAGGATTCATGCAAATTTCGCGCTGGGCCATTCGGCGAATTCCCACTTTCCCACGCAGTCGTGTTGAGAGCCATGCGCTCTCGATGCCAGCAAAATAGAGAGTGTCGATGATGTTTTCGCCATTTCGCTCCTTCGTGGCTCGTTAAAGTTTAACCATTTGTTGGCCCTCGTTCTCGGCTGTAATCAGGCATCCGTTATGAGACAATGTGCATAGTTTGGGCAGCAACGAGGCAACGAGGCATCGTGGGCGCACCAGTCGCACAATCAAGTCCAGCAGCCACAGTCACACACATTGCAAGTCCCCGACAAGTCTCACTTCACGCATCAAACGTGCCCTGATTTAGCTTGTTCCGGTTTTGACTACTCGTGTGTAGCCAATGGTACGGATAAGTGTCTATTTTTTTTTTTTTTTAAACTATCTCTGTGCTTTTTGTTTATTGTTTTCTGTCTTATTTATTTACATAAGTGCAAAAATTGGAATATTCTTAGTTGTTGCATTGCAATGCCAAACTTGCCTATGCTACCACTAAGCGGACTGTGCCACGTATTGTTCATATATATATAATGTCTTACCACATATCCGTATGTACTTTTGTGAGTTTGGGTGTGGGAGTGCTCGTTTTGGCCTTAGCGTGCTGCTAATTTGTTATAAAGCGTAACCAATTATCTGGCCCTCACCACACACAAGCAAATTAACCAAATTAACGAATTATCAGACCGTTGTCGACTTGCTGTCCAGCCTATCAATAAGTCCGTATGAAAAGCTTCAATTATGTACATATATATAAGGAACATGTGCTAATATATATTGTGTCATTATTTCCTGTCCGTTCTGATTGTGAGAGTGTTTCCATCCGGCTTTTATATTTTCTCTGAACAGACTCCTAGACAACTCTGTATTCCTTATGGCGTAAAATTGTAGTTTTCAGTAACTTTAAAGTTAAGTTATTGTGTAATATTTGGTCGATTAAATAAACTATTTAGTATAATTCATTGATAAAACATGAAATGATTAAACTGCTGATGATACCGAAATAGTTGTAGGCTTCATATGATCAATGGTGTCAGAAACGAGTACAAGAGTTGCCCAACTTTGAAAGTAATTTTAGGCATATCATTATGATGATGTCAGCAAAAGGCGCATCACATTCGCACATGGGATGTTTGCCAGCATTATGTGCCCTACATGTGTGTAAGTGTGTAGGTGTGTGTGTGTGCGTGTGTGTGTGCGTGTGCGTGTACTTTAATTACACGCAAGTAAATAGTTATGCCCATGAACAACTGTTTAAATAATTGACATGTACATCTTTGTATCAGTGTTGGTGTTGTGAATGTTTTTCCTTTTGTTTTTTTGATGGTGCACCTTGCTTTTGGCTTCAAATCGTCAATGCCAAATAAAAGAAAAGCGACGTTAATAACGCCGAGTGCCAGAGAGTTCACTCGGAGAATGAACAACAACAAAAGAAAGGGAAAAGAGAATGAGAATGAGAACTGAGCCCCACTCGACCGTATGGTGCAACTGCAGTAACTGAATACGAAGCGAAATGACAAGCGGCCGAACGGCCTCCTATTGCCGACCGCCGACTGCCGACAGCCGACTGCCGACAGCCGACTGCCGACTGTTGACTGCCGACAGCCGACAGCCGACCGCCGATAGCGATGGCGCTAGCGAAGTGACGCGGCACTGTCGACGGCGACAGCGACAAAGACAGCGACAGCGACAGCGACAACGACAGCGACAGCGTCAGCGCTGTGCATTTGCGAAGGCCGACGACAAACATTTGATGCTGCTGGCGTTTGGATACTTGTTCGTACTTGCAGAACCCTCCTCGACTCACGACTAGCGATAAACGGCAGCGCAGTGTTTGCTAATATTCAACATTGCAGGTCCTCTTCAATTAAATTACAGTTGAAAATGTTGCAAATGTTGCGACAGATTGCGTGCATTTCGTTCAACACTTTTCGCTTGTGGGCCGCCAGTTCAGTTGTGTTAATCTTAGCACAGTTATTGCCAGCAATCGAAATTGACGGTTATTTTTTATTAATTGTGAATGTTGCCTTATCATTGAATAAGTTGTGCATTTTTGTTTATTGTTTGTTCTGCACCACACAAGCATCGAATGAATGTGGGTGTGTATGTGTGTGTTTTATTTAATTTGCTTGCATTTTCGAGACTTCGTTCGTCGGATTAAGTTTTCCACTCAAGCTTCTACATTTATTCACAATATTAAGCGAAAAAAAAATGTGAAAAGTTATATGGTATTAGCATAGTAATTGAAATTGAAAGTATTTAATAGAATGGAATTTTTTTTTATTGTTCAAGTGCTAATTATATGGGTTTATAGCACCTACTTTCTACTGTTACGATGGCTGTGCTATGCTCCATACGTATGTGTAATTATGTGAAATTACATACATACAAACGAACATCATTTCCACACATATATAAATTTTTGCATCATTCCGACATATTCATATGTATTTAAAAATATAAAATGTTTTTTTTTTTTTTTGTTTGCCACGTTCGGTACGATGGACTTTAAAAAATTAGCATCAGCAAATCGCTGAAAGTATAAATTAAAATTTAAATTAAATAAACAATTGAAACGAATGGAAACGGAGCTGTTCTTCCTGCAAACTTAAACTAAGTAAACGATACTAGTTAATTGGTGAGTATTGATCTACTTGTGTCTCGCATAAGTACAGTAAGCCTAAAAGCAAATTGGCTAGAAAATTTACACTTTGCTACGCAATTGAAAATAATCGAAGAAAACGTAAACCGCAAACTGTTTTAAGCCCCTTTACCTGACATGGTCTAATTTGGCTTAGACGTACCGCATTCAGATTCTGTTCTCATTTCCTTAGATTTCCCAGATGAAATTTATGTGCGTTTAAATGAATGAGAAAAATATCTCGATTTTTTGAGACTCCCCTGATCGTCCAAGAATTAATAACTATTGTAATTTAGTCGTATCAATTTTTAATTATTGCATTATTCAATGTTATCACTACTACGTTGTATATTTGTAAAAATTTTTCAATATTTTGTATATATAAAAAAAAAATTAATATTATTAACAACATTATGTTACAATAAAAAGTACTAAAATTCAAAGTTAAGCTATTATTGCAAATAACTTGATAGTATATCAAAATATATATTCTATATTTGTAGTTTTTTTTCAATTAATGATCAGTTTGATCTCGCGCAGTAAGAAAAATGTATTTAAAAATGTAAAAATGAAAACGTTACTTGGCAAATATTTAGACAAATAATTACCTTGGGGCCTTAAAATAGCAAAAGAATTTTCATCTAAATTGTTCAAATTATGTGTTTGTGTATTTAATGATTATATTTTTTTTTTTCTCTCTTTTGTGTGTTGCAGCAAGCCCATCATTGGGCCACTTCAAACTGGCACATCAATTTTGGTTTTCCTATCCGCCACCTGGCGCTGGCGGCGGTTCCTCAAGTAAGTTGCATGTACGATGTGTGAGTTGCAGCATTTTTTGATTTCTTGTACGTCTTTTTTATAATTTTTGTTTTTGGATCTTTAGTTTGTTTCCTATATACCGGCAAGTCTCTAAATGTACCCAGTCTCTTGCTCTGTTTACAGTTCGATTAAATATTCTTGCGTTTGTATAAGTACGTATGTAACTAAGTGAAACTGAATCGTATATTCATAGATGTAATACTATATACTATGCTCTATATCAGTACAAAATTATGTGTATGTATATTAAATATTGATTATGTATCTCAAATTTCTTGGATACCTTTATTAACATGAGACTTTTTATCGTGTAGTACGAGTGCTAAGTACCGTGTTCTAAATGCTATATCAGTATGTACACTAGATAGTACAACACTTTATAAAATCAGTCACTATTTTAATTTTATGTTATCTCTTTTAATTTCACTTTGAATATCGATCCACTAGGCATATGTATATCGACCTACGTATGTATGTATATAGTCAACAATTAACAGAACAACAAGACGACAACTTGAAAAGAATTAGTAAAAAAAAACAAAAAAAAAGAAGAAGAAAAAACTAGGAAATAATTGAAAAAAAAATCTTCTTGAATAATTAGAAATTTGTTAGAAATGTGTTTAGCAAGTGAATCGCAAATGTAAACTTTAGAAATCGTGACGATTATGGGGAAAGATGAGGAAATGAATTTTATATACGTTTTTTTGTTGTTTATTTTTGTGGATTTCACTCGTTTCACTCGTATATTTGTTTTTTTTTTTTTTTTGGTCTGTGGCTGCTGCTGCAACAACAAAACAAAAAAATGTTACAATTGATTTTGCTTAAAATGAACGTACATACATCAAATACTGGTTAAACTCAACAACAGCAAAGCAATGCAAAGCAAATCGTTACGACTAAATTAATAATCATTCACATTTTGTTGTTTCTTTCTTTCTTTTTTTCTTGATATTGTGTCGTTAATCCACCTTGACACAACCACCGCCCACCGCCCACTTCCACGACCACGTAACGCCACCGCTCAGCTACTAATATTCTAGCAAGATCGTATTCGTAATACTTGCCATACATTACAACAACAACAACAACAACAACAACAATAACATCAACAACAACAACATCTAACGGTACATCAGCATTGAACATGAATCGTAGACAAACACACAAACGCACACACACATCCGCGTATGTATGTGCATAGCAGCAATCAAGAGAATTTGAATATATACTCAGCGTTTCGACCTAAGCAATTGTCCAACACACAATACAAAAAAACATACACACGTACATACCAATACACACACACACACACACACACCTACTGTCATTGCATATGCAGCAGTGGCATTTGTTGTGCCT
Organism: Drosophila longiperda; assembly: GCA_035042125.1. Taxonomy (NCBI): domain Eukaryota; kingdom Metazoa; phylum Arthropoda; class Insecta; order Diptera; family Drosophilidae; genus Drosophila; species Drosophila longiperda. The sequence continues at coordinate 942,000 of JAWNLV010000117.1, forward strand.
GGTAACTCTAAACTGCCCTTTTTCACACCCACACCCACACACAGCCACAGCCACAAACACACACTCAAGCTGCTGAATTCGCCGTTAAACGGAAACGCCGCTGTTCAAAATAAAAACAAAATAACAAAAAAAAAAAAATAATAATAATAGATGCAAAAAAACAAACAACTAAAACAAAAAGAAAAAATATCAAAAAACAAGAAGAAAATTCGTCTGCTTTGCACACGCAACACTCGAACGGTTGTAAATTGAAATGCTAAAATATCATACAACCGACACATCTACGACAAGAACAACAATAACAATAACAAAAATTACAAAAATTACAAAACAACAACAACAATAACAACATCATCAACAACATCAACATCAACATCAACAAAGAACAACAAAAACCAACTGACACTTATCGAGGTAAGGAGTACGCCTGTCTCACTCAAACTCGCTCTCTCTCGCTCTCTCTCTCTCTCTCTCTCTCTCTCACTGTCTGTCTCACTCTGGTCTCGTAGTATTGCCTAAATTGAACAATTTCAAATCTATCGCCTAGCTTATGGTTTCTATATTATTAATATTATTATGATTATTATTATGATTTATATTATAATATTAGATAGTTTTGTTGTGGTTGCAGAAATCATTGAATTCCCAGTTCTATGTTTGCAAAGAGTACATAGTACATAGTACATAGTACATAGTACATAAATAGTACAATAAATACATATATATTTATTTTTAGTTTATCCATTTCGTTTCGTTTCTCGGTTCGTTTCTCGTCTCGTTTCTCGTTTCGTTTCGTTTCGTCTCGTTTCTCATATAGTTTGCTCTTGTTCAACACTACTATACTAACACATAGCTGTACATTGCAGTACATAAGTAGGTATGTACAATAACTGTAAGCACATAGATAAGTGCATAAGTAGAACACCTCTCTGAGTCTCTGTCATATTTCTCGCTTCGAGTGATTCCCTTTTAAAGGTTATGGCACATACATATGTACATACATGCACATATATATATATATATATATATGTATGTACCTTGCACTTAATACAATTATTGTACTAAGTGCAATGTTTATGAAATAAGCAGAAGCCCAACTAACACCATTCAAAACTGGTATGTACACTTGTTTGTATACAATACTTATATATATATGGATGTCACAATATTAATACATATCGAAGGCCACTTAACCAACGCATTTGTCAACTGTCAACAGACAACATCACCCAATAACATTAGCTTTTTCTACACTTTCCCCCCACCCGGCTACATATTGATAAATAGTACTTGCAGAGATATACTAATATGACTAGAAGCATTATGTTGTTGCACAATAAAGCCGTTAGCCTAAATCAATTCAGATTATTTAAAAAAAAATTTAAGTTCTTTAAAGTTCAGCAAGCATTAAGAGTATACATTTGATATACACTTTTACACTTTTTACTTAAATATATACAAATTAAAACTAATCTTCACAATATTAAATTAATGCGGAAGTCAATCACTTTTTTAAATATATTTTTTCAGTTTAATACGTTAAATTTCAATTGGAATGTTGCAATAAAAACAATTCTCTTAAAATCAATTTTCTTTTTTTTAAAGTATATATTGAAATTTATATTACAATTCTATTATAGACAACTTTTAAGTTTAAAGCTAGTTTTTGCTTTATTTCTATGTTGCATCTAACTTCGCTAGAGCTTCACACGTTTAAAAAGATCTAATCAAAAAAAAAAAAAAACAGATATTTGAATAAATAAAATTTAAATAAAAATGATTGGATCAATTAAATGCGATTGAGTTATAATTCTATTCCAGTTTATTTGTCTTAGCTGAATAGGTTCAATTGGAATGTGTGCACTTTTAGGCCAACTCGATATGCATATAAAGAGAGTCGCAGAAATCGGTATACGGGAAACATTCGAATATTTATGTGCCCAAATATATTGAAACTGATCCATCTATGAAATGTACATACATACATAAGTACAACAACAGCTACATACCAGTGTGAAAACCATAGTTTTGCTTACTAGTAGTACCCCTTAGTAGTAGTTAGATTAATTTAAAAATTAGTATGTTTTTTTTTTAGTGTATTTTGTATTTGTATTAGTATTGTGCACGAATGAATGCAAAAGGGACGTAGTGCAATTTAGTGTGTCTTCTCTGAATGCGAATGTGAATCTTTAACTGTTTATGTACATATGTACTGCATGCTTATTCCGATACTCTCGTCCTGTGATCCTCAACTATCTATGTAAATATGTATGTATTTTTGGTTTTGTATGTTTTGTATGCATATGATTGGTTTTTATTTTGAAAGGTTCTCTTTCTTTCGAAATGCGCATGGAACGTGCAGTCTGAAGTCGACGGCAGTTTAATTTACCGTACCAATTAGTTATTAGTTATCTGCATTTCGTTTCTGTTTCTCTTTCATTCGTTTACCAACAACAACAACAACAACAACAACAACAAAACCAACGCAGACAGCAAAACAGCGCAAACCGACGAGGAAAAGCAGCGCGATCGGCAGCGCAACGAGCGTGAGGCCAAAAAGGAAGAGCAGGACGCGATTAACTACAAGGTGAGTGAGTGTCTCTGTGCTCCTCCTCCTCTCTCTCTCTCTCTCTCTCTCCCCTCTCTCTCTCTCTCTGTCTCTCTCTCTCTTTTTTTTCTTATTCTCTGACTGTGTGTGTGTGTGTGAGTGTCGCGTGTTCGTTCACGTGTACTTGTGTGTGTGTGTGTACGTGTGTACGTGTGTCTGTGTGTGCGTGTGTGTGTTTGTGTGTGCAAGCAGACGCATCTCTAACCCAAAACCAAAAAAAAATTAATTTAAAAACAAACACCTATTAAATCATAAACAAAAAAAAGAAAAAAAGCCAAAACAAAATTAAATGAAATTTATGCACGCGTTTCTTCATCAATCAAATCAAAGAATCGCTTGAGCGAACAAGAAGTGAGCCCAAAGATGAGATACTACATACGCACTTCTCGTAATTAAGCAAAATAATGAGCCTAAGGCTGATGAATTTATAGTTAAAATGCACTTTGCAACAATTGCATGTAAACAGCGCGACAAGGAGAACCGAGAGGCACGTTTGCTGGATTTTGAAATACGACGCCAGCAAAAGCGTGAGGAGCAGAACCAGCAGAGACAACAGCAACATCAGTTACAGCAACACCAACAACAACAACAACAACAACAGCAGCAACAGCAGCACCAACAACAACAACAACAACAGCAACAACAACAACAACAACAACAACAGCAGCAATCTCAAAACGAAAAAAGTCCACCAACAACATCGTCACATTCACAGCAACAGCAACAACAGCAACAACAGCAACAACAACAGCAATATCAGCGCCAACAATTGCAGCTGCAACAAAGTGTTGCAACACAATCCAACGCTAGTGGACGGGTACATACGCCGGAGACGCCCAAGTTGCAAACACCACCAGATCGCTCACTGCCGCCAGCCTTCCGTAGCCGCTCCATCGAGCGTGAAGCTCTCTACGAACGCAAGCGCTTCTCGGTGCCGAGCGCAGCTGAATTCAAGGTTTTTGTGTGTTTTTAATCTTTGTGCACTGTTTTTTTTTTTTTGGTAATGTGAGCAATTCACTAAATTACTTGTGTTTTGTCCTCTTTCCCATTTTTTTTTTGCGCTGGGCTTCGTGTAGGAGGCCGTAAGTACGACACCATCTCCGCAAACGCAAAACTTTACGGAAACGCCGCCGACAGCATACACGGGGGCATTGGCGGGACCGCCAGCAACAGCTGCAGCTGCCACAGCTGCTATAATACCCATACTACCGCTCGGCGTTGCGACGCTGCGCGATGATTCTACGGAGTCCGAGCAGTCCGTGACATGTGCCCAGACCCAGCCGGATGCCTACCATCGCATGTGAGTATATCAATCGACACACTATAAATCGTATTCCAATTACAACTTTCAACTTGATATAATATATATGTTCCGCTGGCACAAGCTGAAATCATTGGCCAATCAAAGTCATTTGAAGCTCAGAAGCTTTCAAGTGCTTTTCCAATTCCTTCAGTTTAATTTATAAAATAAATAATTTAATAGAATTAAAAATTTACAATTAGTAAATTATAATTTATAGACTTTTACAGAGTTACTTTTAGGTTTCAATTCACATAAAATCAATTCTGCAGCAGCAGCAGATTTTCATGGTGCTCCCAGCAATAAAATGCGCACACCCGCTGCAAAACTCTTCCCGAGAGCTTTTGAATGCGTCATGTAAGGGTCGTGATTTTGTTGGCGATGCAAAGCTTTTGGCTTTTCAGCTTCCGCAACACTTTGATGACCGTGTGAAAGGTATCGATGCTTAGTTAGCCAAGACATCCACCTCAAGCAGCATGTTGGAAACTATGCTTAAAAACTTGCATATATTCAAAGAAATAGAAAATAATATTTAAAGAATTGTCGCAAATAATTGTTTGATAAATGACTGAAAGCTATCAATATTATTTGTTGCTTAGCTCAATTTGCTTTTACGCATTTAAGTACAATGGGGAAAACCGCCTCATAAAATATTTATATGAATAATTCCGGCTGAACAATATGTTTGTATCCCACATCTATATATTATTTATATTCGAGTATAAGTACAAGAAAATTAGTTCACAAGCAGCCACTTCTAGTGGCACTTGTAGTAACTTGGACTTATATGTGTAGTTGTCTTCGTTCGAAATATGAACATATTGTGCATACGACGTAAAAAAAAAATAACAGAACTTTGTGAAATAACACTACAAAGAATTACGAAAAAGCGTATTAATATTTCTTTTAGATATTTATATAATCTCATACAAATTGATTTTCTTAATTATTTATAGCTGTAAATATGTATGGGCATATTACACATACGACATGTGGTAAAAACTTTTCAAATCTACTCTAAACCTAATGCTTAAATTGTAACAAATTGAGCTGTCAGCTGGTATCCCAATTCGAAAATTATTGTACTTTTATGCTAATGCCTATAGAGATCGAGAATATGTATGTTCAATATAGAATTAGTATAGTAATTCTTGCAGATGGAACACTCTTTAAGAATCTGTCACATCTGTGTCACGGTGGACTTTTGTGTGGTTTCAAAAGAAACACCAGGCGACAATAATAACAAAACAAAGAATAAAGAAAACTTAACTCGGCTTACGCTTTGTATTAGTCAAAACAAAAAAAAAGTGCAAACACTGCCGCTCGACACAAATTCCGTATGAACAAGACACACATATATAAACACAATGTGTGTGTGTGTGTGTGTATGTATTTGCATACGTGTACACTCGTGCACACGAATAAACGTGTCCATTTCCATTTCCATTTCCCTTGGCAAAACACATTTTGGACAGAACGTAGTAACAACAAGGGGGAGCTGGGTTGGACTGGGATGTACGGTGTTTTTTTTGTTCGTTCGATGGTATGTGTTGCACTGCGGTTTTGGAATGGTGCGCTTGAAAAGTGGAACACGTGTGTGCCACTCAAAATTCACCACAAAAACAGAGAGCCAAAAAAGCTTGTTTCTGTTTGTAACACTCTCAATTGCAATTGCTCTTGCTATTAGCATGCTCTTTTATTCCATAATTCTCTCTCTCTCTCTCTCTCCTTCTCTTTTGCTCACTCTATTTCTTTCTGTGTATTTTCTATTATTCCTCGCTCTCTCTCTCTCTCTGTCTGTCTCTCTCTCAGTTCGCCGCTTTTACCACATTTTCCTGTATTTTATTGTTTTTCTGGTACAAGTAACACGTGCATTTAGCTTTGTCGTCGTTTCGATGCCAATGCCGATGCCGTTGCCGTTGCCGAGATGTTGCCGCCGTTTCATTTTTCTGTTCTTTTATGTTTTTTATATTTGTTGCTGTTGTTGCTGTTTTTTTTTATTATGCTGCCTTCGCACAAATGTTTTCCCCGCTCGTCCGCTGGCCAATAGACAGAAAATTTTGTAGTCGTGTGTGTTGTGGCCGTTGTGCCAGGTCGGCCAAGTCTGCTTTGCTGCTTTGCTGCTTTCTGCTTTGTGGCCTCTGCTTTCTGGTCTCTGCTTTCTGCTTTCTGCTTTCTGCCTCTGCCAGTGCCACTGCCAGCGTATTCGCCATTTTCGCTTTGCTGTTTTTCGGCTGGCGGGCCAAAATATTTTGTCTTTCGCCTGTCGACTTCATTGCGGTGTTACGTGTTTCGCGTGTCAGACGCAACGGACGGCGACGGCGCGCGGCAAAAGCGGCAAAAGAAAACAACTGAAAAATATATTAAAAAAACAATATATAAAAATATAGATATATATATATATATATATATATATATATACAAATATATGTATTATAACAAGCTGTAGAAAAGCAATCGGCAACAATAAAATATCTGTTTTAAAACATTCGTTAATTTTAGCGTAGAAATAGTGTAGAACTTTTTAAAACACAAATATTTACAAAAGTCATATGTATGTATAATTTATGCAAATATTAAATGCAGTGATTAATTATATATAACAGTCAAACGCACATTATGTATAAATAAATAAATATATATATATATATATGTGTATATATTATATATATCTGTGCATGCACACACATTGACAATACAATGAGTATGTAACAGTTTCACAAATCGAATAAAATTCAAAAATTTGGTTTCTTAATCGACACTTAAGTGCCATTTATGATGTGATATTGTGTGCTCAATCGCCAAATCGTGTTTTATCCAATCACATGAAAGATTTGCATATATATATATATATATATATATATATGTGTGTGTGTGTGTGTGGCTAATAATTGATCATAGTGCTGCTTGCAACACTTTTCGTTGGTTCATCTTACAATTTCTATATTTGCCTTGATATGTGAACATCAAATCCAATCCCATTGCAAGCCAACTTTGTCGGTTATCAAGTTGCTCTTTGGATTTTTCTTTGTTTTTGTTTAGAGTGTTTGTGGCTTGTCCCATTGTTATAACATACAGATTGAAGAGCATCTCTTAGTTTGCGTCTTGTTTGAGGCTTTACTTTGCAACACGCGCCGGCAGCAACTCTGAAAGACTTCTTGACGTGGCCAATACACATATTATATTTAAAAATATTAACTATACTTTTATTTCAGTTTTTTTTTGTCAGTGCAATCGAAAAGTGTTTGCTTTGAACTTATCTAATCCTCTATTGAGATTTTTCTATAAGTGTGTGGGTTCTTTTGCTGATCTCTCTGCAGCTGTGATCCTTGAAATTTGAGTTATTCTCAAAAAAAAAACCAAATAAAACATTTGTTTTACTTTTAATATTTTACTGTCAACTACAAAAACAAGAAATGGAAAAAATTACGTATGTTTTAGAAGGTTTCTTAATCAACTCACACACACAAACACTCAAACACACACACACACACACAGTAACACTCAAGGACCATTGCGCCTGTGCCGCATGTGGCGCGTTGCACGTCTCAACATCCTCATTACACTTTGCAGCATTCAGTTATTTATTTGTTGTTTTTTTTGTGCGCAATAAAAAAAAAAACCATAAAAAACAAGCATAACAAAATCTTTTATCCAACCAGACTAACTCAAAATCAGATGTGCATATTATGCACCAATTGCCAACTGTCCCTCAAGGCAAAATCATAATAACTTAATCATCAAGTATTTCAAATTCATTGTCAATCAAATCATCAATAGTCTGCCATTTATTATTTATAATATATATGTTTTTTTGTATATAAATATATATAAAATATTTGTAATTGAGTTTGTATCAAATTCTTTTGGCTGCTTTTGTTTTCATGCGCGTGTCAAATGATCTTTTTGGTCATATAAACATGACAAGTATTTGAATGTTTATAATGTTGCATGTCACACGAAACATTGTACCCAGACAAACACACAAACACACACACGCACATATATATATATAAATAAGCAAATATGCGTGTCGCGATCAAAAGAAGCAATCATAAAACAATTTATGTAAAATTTCAAAGGCCTTCAGAGTTGCCTTTATATCGATTGCCTTGCCTTATAACACCTGGTATGGCATCTAAATGTATTTAAGTTCTTAGCTAGAAAGCTAATGATTTTCCATACTATTTGCCATCTATAACGTAAGTGATGTAAAAATTCGATCAACACGCTTGAATATAGTAGATAAATTAATACAATTTAATGTTTGACTTTGGTTAAATGAAATTCTTATATGGTCACTCAAGGTAACATTCAATTAGTTCCTAATAATAATAACAATTCGTGACAGTTATTTGTACTGCCTACAAGCGCAAATAAATGCCAGTAAAAATGGCATTGTATGGGTCATGGAAATCTGCAGTAAATAAACACAGAAAATGCGGCATATCGACCAGTTACCAGTAACGCGTAACCATAAAAGTGAAACGACAAAACGAGTCTGAATTCGGCTCTATTCATACATACTTATGGCCAGTGAATGCATGTATGTATGTACATAAATATATATATATTTGGGTATTTATTTTATTATTTATAATGCCAACTACGTGCTGCGCCCAAGCGACACTTTCCTTGCCCCTGGAAATATATATATATATATTTGTGACACCGTACATAATCTCGGCATCTGTGGTCTGGTGAATTGGAATACATTTATAAACAGCGGCAATCCAAACATCAAAAATAAATACAAACACCTCAACTTAATGCGATGCATTAAAATGCCAACTTTCTGGGCATTTGTGCATAAAACATTCAAAAATAAGCGCATAAATTGTACAAACAATTTTATATGTTAACGCATATATATATCCACATACAACACATTCGTACATTTAGCCAGGTATTTCAATTCAGCTTACAATTTATGTCGTTTTTTTTTTTTTTTCATATCTTGCTAACTTTTTGCTGCACTCATAATCCATTTCATAGCGTTGGCCGTGTAAATGCACATAAAAAATGGATGCTCAAAACAACGCGGCTTGAGAAGTGACGCAATAAAACTTGTATATGTACATCGCTGTGTGTGTGAGTGTGTGAATACTATTTTCAGCATCAAGAGAAATCAAGGATGGTTGAATGGTTGGGTAGGGGAGTGGGGTCTCAGTTGGTGCCACTGTGTCCATGGCAGCTGCAACGAAGTGCATAAAATTGTATTTTTTTTTTGTTATAGCTCTTTTTCTCCTCTCCTTGCATTTTGGGCCGACTACAAAATCTGTGCAGAGGGTTGCTCCCATAAAGATCAAGGACCCGGCCCAGTAGCTTTTATGTAATTTGCAAACTCTGCGAGCCAGTTGACATAATCCCGCAACCAATAGTCAACAGCAGCAGCAGCAGCAGCAGCAGGCAGAATATGGCCTAGACTCTTGATTTATGTACCAAATGTGTCAAAGCAAGGCTGAGCGGGACTTGTAAATGCATACAAAAGCAAATAGCATATATATATATATATATATATACATATAAATATATATATGGGACACAGCTGAACAGATAATCAGCAATGAGACAATTTAAGCACTGAATAAAAAATCAATAAATATAATTTTGTATATAACTCTCGCACAACCACACACACACACACATACAAACACACACCCTACGCACACTCATCTAAAACAAAATCATAGTAATCCGATTCCATTCGCCCAGCAGCTGTTTTCTATAGCATACATTTGGGAGTCACTGTAAGCGCACAATTCCAACAGCTGCTAATCTACAAATAATTGTGTCTAATGATAAATTATACGGCATATTAAATCGACAATTTGGCTAGGCCCACTCACTCACACACACGCACACACACACACTCACACACATACACTCACACACACACACACATACCCACACACAAACACACGCTTTAAGTGCTAAGCAACTATTTTAGATATTATCAAACAATGCATATAAAATTGCCTTTATTATTTCAATCTGTGATTTCTAAATAGTTTACATTGTTGACGAGCAAATGCATTATCCAAATTAAAACGAACTGATGCCTTCAGCAATCCCAAGTGCTTTGTGCACATTTTATTTTTTTTTTATTTTATTTCAAGTTTTTGCAGCTGCGATTTTTTCTGCAATTTTTAATTTGCTGTAATGAGTCAAGCATCGTTTTCTGTTGAATATTTAATGAAAGAAACTAACAGCTAAAATTATCACATTTACTGCAGCAAAAAAAAATTGATTTTTTTTTTTAATTTAACTGCTGTGCCGAGCAGCGAATCTGGGAAATTAACTTTGACAAGTGTATAAAATGTTTTTGCTGTAAAAAAAATTAGAATTAAAATCAAATTCATTGTCATTAGCTGAAGTGTACAAGAAATTACAAATTCTGTAGATCTTGTATGAAAATGTTGGAAGTTTAATGACTGCTTTCAAGCTGGCAAAAGCCAGCAATCGCTGATCGAAATTCCCTGTTGAACTTAACTTAATGCACTGCTGTTGCCATAAAATCAATAAATAATAGAATAAAGTGAGTAATATTATGTGTGTTGTTGTTGTTGTTGTTGGCTATGTGATGTTTGTTGTACTTTGAAATTGTGTTGATGTTGACTGCTTTCTGGGGCTACCCTTTCCTGTCCGAAGGTCATGGCAGAAGTCAAAAGAAGTTGACGCCTGCCGTGTTGCTAATAGAAATTAGGCATTGGGTTATAGCCAAAGTCAATGCTGAGGCTCGGTCACAAAATACAAAATTTGCATTTTGGTCCGCTCGGTTTTTTGTGTTGCGTGACCAGCCACGTGAAGCCAACATTTGGCTTCAAGTCACGTTTTTCATGGTTTTGTTTCTTATTTGAAAAATTGCAGAAAAGAAGAAATAAATAAATAAAATAATATTAATCAATCACCCAAAATTATTAAAGCTATTTACTCTTTACTGCTCAGTAAGTTTGCTAACTGCTGAATCGTTGTTAATCCAATTTGTCAAACCTCACTTGTGTGTTGCAGTGTGTAAATCAGATTTGCTGTTGGCATCTGCCCCACTTTGGTTTGGGGCACACAAATTGCGCTTGCGTTTATGACACCATCAACTTTGACCCCAATACTTTAACAGCTTTTGTGACAGCTCTGCTCTCCAGGACTTGGATGTGGTTGCGAGTGTTTACATGCCACACAATGTTTCGCATTCAAAAAGCAACAATTACAATTCTGCCATAGAGCTGCTAATGACTTCAAATGGCTGTTCTGTTGAATAATTGTGAGCCACGACCACGATTAAATTATCTAAATATTTAGCATTTTTGTAGGTTGTATATATATATATATTATACCAATCTTAGTTGAACTTTTGCAAATTATATTCTGGTTCCGGTTCTGCGATTATTGCATAATTTCCTGTCTGGCAGAGTTGGGAGTTTTTTTTTTTATATAAAACATTCCAATTGCATATGTATGTGTGTGTATTATATATATATATATATATATATATAACAACAGTAATTGATCGATATTATAGAATCCAAAGCAACAAATTATTGACTGGACTTGCCTTAAAGTAGCAGCTTTAGCTAAAAGCTGCTGTGAAACATTCAAATTGTGATTATTAGTCAAATTTAAGTAAAGTAGTGTTCAAATCGGATAATCAACAAATGTGAATTCAAATAATAAAAATAAATATAATTAAGTCGAATGACACAACAACAAATGCAAACAGCCAAGTTAACAGAAAAGGGTAACAATCATGGAATCCAGTCAGTAGCAAACAAGTCGAGCAGCTGGCAAGCAAAATCCGCTCAACATGTCCATCGTGTGCAGTCTGAACAGTGATGGCAGCCCGGCCAACATCAATACAAATACCAACACCAATACAAATACAACTGCGAATGCGAATGCGAACACAAATGCAAATACGAACGCAACTGCGACGCAGCAGCAGCAGCAGGGCAGCACAAGTGCAGCGCACACAGCGTACGAATACGCGCAGCAAGCGAGCATCGCTGGTGTGCCGAATGCCAGCACCCCTCTGCTCCTTGACCATGAGAGTCACAGCGGCGGTGTAGTCACTGATGCTGTCGGCGAATTGGGCAATAATGGCAGCTTGGCAGCTATAACGGTACTGCAACCGAACGGGGGCACAGCGAATAGAGTGGAGCCGCCATCTGCAGTGACTGCAGCGCCAACGGTAGCGACTGCGATGGCGACGTCGATGGCAAAAACAACGGCGACTGCCGCTGCGACAGATACCGTAATGAACGTGAATAACGGCATTTTGAATGTGCCTGGTATGGCGTTGCCAGGTACATTGAATTTCGTAATGGGCGCCACGTCCGCACAAGCGACCAACAACGACAACAACAACAACATGGACAATGCCAGCGATGACTCAAACCCGGTCACCATTTACAGGTAATGCCAGTTGCAGCTGCTTTCAATGTCTGCTCAAAGTGGCTAACTAGAAAAGTGGCCGACATTGTTTACAACCAGTTTGTTTCGATACTTGGCAATGAGTATCGAGTATTTTTTTTTTTTTTGCTATAAACAATTCTATAAATACTTATACAGATATGCGCGATTATTTCAGGCAATAATCGGGGAATATGTTTTTTGAATGACAATTATTAAACAGTATTTTTTTTTTTAATTTACAAATACAAAAAGTGATTTAATTGAAACATTTTTATGCGGGTCTCTTTGCAGGTGCCGGGCTCCTATAGCGTCACTCGACTGTATGGAGGAGTTCAGTGGTACGGGCGGTCATCTTGATTTCGGTATCGAATTTCTCACTATTATATAAACTTATAATTTTGTTGGTCTTTTTGTTAAATATTCTTCGATTGCTTGGCTTGTTGAAATTTCTTTTCTTTTCTTTTGATTTTTCCTTATCATTTTATGTTTTTACATTTTGTAAAACTTAAATATGTACATGCATACATATAAAAAGCCGCACATACATCCATCTCGAACATCGTCATGTTTTCCGATCTCGGAAATATGGTACGAGTTGCTTTGATTTCTTTCCTAACCGGTACGAAACTCCTTGGAAGAATTGTTATTCGCAAAAATGTACTTTTATTAGGCAACATTTATATTGACAGCTGCATGCACAGCTTGGATTTCAATTAAGCCAAAAGACATTCGGCTAAGGCCATAATTAATTACTTTATTACCCTTGCAGCGGGGTTAGCAGAATATTGTCCTTAAATTTCTTGATCAGTTTGCCAGACTGTCTGATTTTAGACTACATCTTTTGGAACAGTTGAATTCCAAGCTGCAAGAGTCTATATTATTTGGCGTGCCTAAGAATATATAAATCCAAGAATTAAGAATTTTGCAATTAAAATTTAAGTAATTTTATAACGATCACAAAAGATCTTTAGATAACAATTTATATTCATCGCACTTACCAAATGACTTTTGGTACTTTTGTATGACGTCATTAAATGTTATGTTTTATTTTTTATATTGCTGATTATTGCACGTTTTTTATGTGTTTCTTTTTATTATTTTTTTTTTGCTAAAAAACACTCTCTTAAAGGGATTCACTAACAAAGAAATAAACAAACTTTTGCCGCCGCATGTTTACCGAATTCAATCCGAACCCAACACACTGATCCATCTGTGGAATTGTTGTCGACATGGTCACCACTTTAGGTCGCTCGATAAGCCTTGGCTCTAATCCGGCGCTGCCGCTGCGGCATGGCTCGACGCCCACACCTGGATTGCGATACAAAAATCTGGGCAAGAGCGGACTGCGTATTTCGAACGTGGGCCTGGGCACATGGCCAGTGTTCTCGCCGGGCGTCAGTGATGAGCAGGCCGAAGGCATTCTAAAACTGGCCATCGACAGTGGCATCAATTTATTTGACATTTCCGAGGCGCACTCCGAGACGGAAATTGGCAAAATATTGCAGCGCACGGGCTGGAAGCGCACCACCTATGTGATTACAACGAAGGTGTATTGGAGCACAAAGTGAGTAACACCAAGAAAAGTACACCTATACCTACCCACATATATATATATATCTATATATATATATGACTCTTTGTTGTATAGGTCCGAGGAGCGGGGACTATCCCGAAAGCATATTATTGAGTGCGTGCGGGCAAGTTTGCAGCGTCTGCAGTTGAACTACATTGATATCGTCATCATTCATAAGGCGGATCCAATGTGCCCCATGGAAGGTGGGTATCTTTGCCTCATATAACTCTAGCACTACTTATACCGATTTCCGACCATTATCTGCAGAAGTGGTGCGAGCGATGAGCTATGTCATGCAGCAGGGTTGGGCCATGTATTGGGGCACAGCGAGATGGTCTCAGGTGGAGATAATGGAGGCCTACACCAACTGCCGACAATTTAACTGCATCACTCCGATCGTGGAGCAGTCGGAATATCATATGTTCTGCCGCGAGAAGTGCGAACTGTATTTGCCGGAGATGTACAACAAAATAGGAGTGGGTCTGATGGCGTGGGGACCACTCTCCATGGCATTGAGCGATACGCAGAACGGGGACAAGCTCTTCCTGCCCAAGGGATCGTTCAAGACCAAAAGCTTCTCATGGACCGAAGATGAGATCAATCGAAATGTGCGTCTCCCCATTCATATTAATTGCTATATTTTTTATTATTTTTATCAAAAAAAAAACGATGTGTTTTGTTGCAGGCTGCACTGTCGCCGCAGGGTAGCTGGGGCAAGGATCGCATTGAGGAGGGACGGCGTCATTGCGATCGGTTGCGTGACTTGGCCGCGCTGGCCGAGAAGCTGGGTTGCAGTCCGACGCAGTTGTCGATTGCCTGGTCACTGAAGCACGAGCCCGTCCAGTGCCTTCTGCTGGGAGCCACCTCGGCGGAGCAGCTGCATCAAAGTCTGCAATCGCTGCAGGTGAGTTGCCAAGCCTCTTTTCAAGTTTCAATCATTACAGCTAACGGACAAATTCACAGCTCTTGCCGAGGCTGTCGTCCAGCGTAATGCTGGAATTGGAGCGCATATTAGAGAATAAGCCAGTGCGACCGCCAATGATATCGACACTGGCGCTTCGGTGACAATCAGCCTGCCCGCAGGGCCCACTCAGTCTGAGCGGCGGTGGACCCTGCGGTGCCGATTCGCCCAAGCATGAGGAGGAGGCTTTCATTGAGGAGGCGGATGCCAAGGAGGCTGCCAAGCAGGGTTTCTGTGTCATTCAGTGACGAAAGGAGTCCTTAGATAACGATAATAAATTATTGAAAGTGATTAGCAGTAAAACTAGCCTAAGTAGCAATACTATGACAACAACAATAAGCAAACATGAGGTGCAACAACAGCAGCAGCAGCAGCAACAAACCTATCAGCAACGTGCCACACCAAGAACTGCAACAACTGTTGGCCCAATTGGCTCGCACGCCAAGCAGATTCAATTTGATACGCTTAACAATAACAATGACCTGGCTAAGGATGAGCCAGAGCCAGAGCCAGAGCCGGAGACAGATCCAGAGTCTGGCATTGCCCCATTGCAGACGAGGGCCCAGAAGCGACGCTCATTGCTTGACTTCAAGTCATTCGATTTTCACATCAAGGCACTTTACAGTGGCCTCCGGGTGGGTGCTGGGCACAAGATCGGATCGGATATGTCCACCCAGTCGCACTCGCGCTCAACCTCGTTGTGCGGCGGCACAAGTCTGACCGTAACAGCTGCTCCACTGCCGCCGGACCTACGTATCGAGGTGGTTGATCCGGAGCTGGAGCAGGAGGAGGAGCAGGAGTCGATTAATCTATTGTTGGACCATTCGCAGTCGCTGTGCATGCCGCGTCGCGACTCAACAGCATGTGCATCATCATTGTCGCCATACCTGCTGTCACCGTTTATGGCAACTGGTGGTGGCTCTGGCATTGTAGCGTCCGCAGCTGAGACGGGCAACATGCGCCGCTCCTCGACGTCGGATATAGTCTCGTGTCGACGTCGCGGCTCCACTGCCAGCAACAATCGGCGGCCCAGCACCTCGGATCTGTTGCGGCGGGCACGCGAGCGTCGCGGCAGTGAGGCACGCATGGGACGCAGTGTGTCGCATGGCACCATGCGCGGCGCCGGCGGAGGTGGCGGCATGGGGGGCAGGCGTACTAGCATTGCGTTTTAGGTGCAACCTCAATCGCTACACAAGTCAATATTATGATTATTATTATACTTAACATTATTATTAATATTATTATTGATCAAATCAGCTGACAAATGGCGCTTATGAATTTTTACACACATAAAAAACTAAAAAAAAAACCAAAAAAAAAACAACTCCGGTGAGTAAGAAGTTTTTTAAATTAAACGAAAGCAATGCAAAATCCAAACCAAAAATCAAGTGACACACTTTAAGTACTCAAAAGCATATATTTACTACTATATACTATATACATAATATGAAATGCGAATGAATACTCTAAAACCAAAACAAAATAAAACCAAAACAAAACAAAATAAAACAGAACAGAACAAAACATTACATCAAAAAATATACACTTCATAAATGATCTAAACATATTGCCCCATCTCGTACACTTTGTTACTATATCTATCGCTTCCCAATCATGAAACACATGCTCCATTTTTGATGACAATATTAGATCCTAACTAACTGTTAACCATTCTCTCTCAAACGTTTGGTTCACTTTGTCCGGGGTGCGCTTTTGCTAAGTATTCGCTTTAAGATGATTAGTCCCCTTGAACACATACACACTTATACACATACATACACAAGATGCATGCACACTCGCACATACATGGTATACGAGTACGTGCAACACATACATATGCACCGATAACACAAAATTTGTAGATCATAAAACTTATGTGAATGCTCATATCAACTTAAAAACTAAAATGCAAAAAAAACAAAACCAAACAAAAAAAAAATCAAAACAAAACAAAAAAAAAAACTCATTAAAAAGGCTTTTTTTTATTAAATTAGCTAATTAATTAAAAATAATCTTTAAAAAAAAAAAAATGTTAAACAACATCATAAAAATTCATAAAAAAAAAATTAACAAATTATAAATCAATTTTAGCTATTAAGCAAAGAACAATTTAAATCCAATCTAATAGACATAAATATTATGTAGCTAAAAATCAATTTGAATCTAAACTCAAGAAGTTTTTTTCTAACAATGAACAAGATTTAAAAAATGCCTTTTATTAAAAATACACACACACACACACACATAAACGTACACACACATTTCGCTCAATACAAATTTTGTTAAAGAAAAATTTCAGTCACAGCCTTGAAATAGTACTTATGCGTATAATATAAAATATATATATACATATAAAGTGAGTACATAGGTATATATATATATATATATATATATATATATATAAAGAATTGTTAGAGATGTATGAAATAATGAGCGTTATATGCGCATATACAGCGTTTACATAATTCATATTTACAAATACATATACAAGCCCATGCAGTATATATATATATATATATATATATATATATGTATATATAAAAAATATATATATATATCTATATATTTATATATATATATTATTTATTTTATCGTTCGAGTACATATATAAAGTCTTTTCACATACGGACTGTGATTTCACGTAAAGTAAATTATACATATATATTTAAAAATAAATATAATATTCAAAACAAATGTTGTAATACAAAAATATATAAGACATTTAGTTTAATCAATGCAAAAACAAAAAAAAAAAACAAAAAACAAAAACAAAAGCAAATACAAAAAACAAAAAACAACGCAAAATCAAATGCAAAAACACTGAACGAGTAGGCAACAGTTAATTTATGAAAACTATATTATCGTACATCAGCATGTAGTATCTGATGTACTTATTGGTACATACATACATACATACATACATGTATGTACGCTAATTAAAGCTGAAGCTCAATTGAGCTCTTACACTTTTAGAATAGTTAACAAATTTGATAAACAAAAAAAAAAAGAAAAAAAAACAACAACAAATCGAGTGGCATATTCTAAACTTTAGAATTGAAAAATGTAGATTGAAATGAATAAACCAATTAAATAACAATTGACACTATGTATTCACAATTAAAATGCGTTTGCGTTTGCCTTAATAAACAATATGAGAAGAGAGAAAAGAAAGCATTAATTAAATTAAATTAAATTAAATTATTAATACTCATTACAGTTTAATACAGATACATTTGTTAACAATATGTATATCATTAAGTCAATAAGCAACCAGTAAAGTAAATTTAAATCAGGCCGGTTTCCTCAATCTTCAGTTGAATTACGGTTGAGCTGCCTGATCCTCTATCCTTAATGCTAACTGGTGCTTGAGAAATCGTGCCTATTCATAATATGCAACATCAGGTCGTAGGCCAAAAAACATTATGAAATTTAATTAGTTAATTAGTTCAACGGATAACGTACTTTTCTATTAACTTAAGAAAAACTTTTGCATTTTTTTGTAGTAAATCCGTCCTCAGTAACGGCCAACAGACAAGAAGTGCGATCAAGCATAGTCGAGATTTCACGACTATTAAGTACCCTGTACCCAATATCAGAGCAATCAAAAATTTCAGCTGCTTCAAGAATTTGTAGTTTTGCCCAATAATACTAAAAAGGAAATGAAAAAAAAATAAAAAAAAAAACAACAAAAAAACAGATATCTTGGGCATGCCGAAGATTAAATACCCTTGCAGATTGGACACAATCAGCTCCCATATAATCTATGAATCACGAAAAAAACTGGTTGACACGCGCTAAGTAAATTTTACTGTCCATCTTCGTCGACACTTTGGATATATATAATATAAGTCCGATGTTGATAAATTCCTTACCAAATAATAATACATTTTCTTAATATTTTTGTCCGTATTTGATATAATGTCTGTTGTATGATATATTTGTCGAATTATATCGGCCTCGACACACAAATACATACATCGACGGGGATAATGAATAAATCGTAATACGCTCTGCAAGGGTACGAAATAAAAATAAAAAACTGAACATTAATGAAAAAAGAAACGATATGAAAATTATAAGATTGTATATGTATATGTATATGTATATATATATCTATATGTATATGTATATATATATCTATATGTATATGTATATCTATATGTATATGTATATGTATATGTATATGTATATGTATATGTATATGTATATGCATATATTGCATAAGTGCGTTGATGACTACAACAAACGAATTCAAGGAGCCTGACACGTCTACTTGTTCACTATTTGATAATTACGGGGTCTGCATGAAGAGCCGTAAGCTCAGCTGAAACTAAGGGCACTTGCAACAGTCGAGCATACCCTGCACCTCCGAATCCACTTGGTTTATCTGCTCACAAATATACCCTTCGACAAATGATACTCCGATGTGGCTTACGAGATTCTTGTGGTAAAATTTGTAATTGAATGCAGGAGACGGACAATGTTAGATATATATATTATATACATATGTATAATCGTTTAGTCTATGGGTACAGGGCCAGAGATATACATATGTGTATTTATGATGCCAATGGAAAGCAATAACAAGCGATAGAAAGCGTCGGTGAAATGTTCAACTAGTAAATTAATAAAGCAATACAACAACAACAACAAAATACATATTTAATAAAACAAAAAAATATAAAATCAACTTTTACTTTACGTCTATTGTTACTAACCCGTAGGTAGTAAATTATAAATATAATAATAAATTAAACAACTTGAACAGTTTATAAAATGACAATTGTAGCATATTACGAAAGAAAGCAAACAGAAACAAAAAGTATTAAACATATGCGGCATGCAACAAAGTAAATTCAAACCAATTATAAGAACTATATAAAAAGACAGCTAGTGAATAATCTAGACAACAAATTTTACTTTACACAAAAAAAAAAACGTGTTTAAATATTCAAGAATAACAATTAAGAAGAATATATAATATAGCTCAGCCAAGAAATGGTGCTTGGGCACAAATAATAATTACATTAATTATAAAAAAAAAACAAACAAAAAATAACAGCAATTAAATGCATAAATATCTAACAAAGTTATTTTCTTATCGAACCTGGCAATAATAATTGTAGCAAGGCATATATTTGCATACCAATAATAATATTTCCACACAACAAAAATTCTCAATAAAAACACACATTTACAGTCATTTCAATAATAATAAAAGCAAAACCAGAAACCAAAAACAAACAAAAAAAAAAAATTGATTAAATTACAAATTCTTCATCCCGCATAAGCGAAAAGGGATAGTCAACTTTAAGCTAAGTATATATTCAAGAAAATCTATGACTTTGACTAACAGCAAGACCAGAACCATTTCCAAACTAAGGTCAAACCAAACACATGAAAAGTGTATCAAAAAAATAATAAAACACACTATTTATTATTAAATCACACGCAAACAGAAAATAATAAATAATAATAAAAAGTTAAAAAAACAATTAAAATCGGTCAGTTCACAGGAGTCGGCCATAACCGACTACGTAATACTCTGATACCAGCTGAAATAGGTAGAAAAGGCCCAACATGCAAGAAGGGGACTCGACAATTGAAAGCTGTCAGTGATCAATATATTCCTTATTGGCCGACTTTCACTAATATTATAGGCCTATTCGGAGGTTATCAATAATCTACATAATTCCATGCCATGTGCCGAGGAAATAAATTTGACTTTATATGGACAGATTCATAGACTGACGGTCGGCGTGACGAATATTGCATATAGCCAATATACTTTTCTACCTTGAATATCAGAGTATACAAACCGATATAATCAGAGCATTCTGTTTAGTTAATTTATAAGAGCAGATCTAAGATGACGGCTAAGAATTATATATTTGCTTTTTACTAATAACGGCGATGAAAGCGAATAAACAATGAGCAATTCGTTTTCACATCACTTTGAAAATATATTTAATATTAATATTTCGAAAATGCAAAAGAGTTATATGAATGAAAAGGCAATAACACAGCTCAAATTCTGAGAACTTATATGAAAATACAAACTCTTATCTTTCAATCTAAAGTGTCACGATTTTATTCTATAATTCTATATATAGTTTTGAGTGCAAAGGCTTTTAGCATTCAAGTCAATGTTTTGGAACTTCAATGGTTATTCAATTAAATACTGTGGAAGGACAACAGCGCCTCAATTTTATAGATGAACTTAATTAGAGGACTTCAATCATCAACGACACTAATTGTCGTATCTTCTACGGTTTTGAAGGTGTATTTATTTATTTATTTTTTGCTTATGTATGTGGTTGAAATTGGATTTGCAGATGTTATTTTTTATATATTTCTAGTTTGTACAATTTATGTTCTTGTTAATATGATCTTGATAATCTGTTAGAATACTAATTTTTTGTTTGTACTATTTTATTAAATAATAACACCCGCAATACGCAGATTTTTGCTAGACTGTGAAGTTAACTCAACTTAAAATATATTTTTTTTCACGAAGCTTTATTCTTCTTTTGGATTGTCGAGTCTGCATCCTTGGTGTCGCTAGCTGTTCCATAATCGCTGACCATTCAGCTTTAAATATTATATCATCGACCGAATGTTAACTTAAATTTAAATGAATATATTTGAGTCGCGGAAATCTTATTATATGTTCTGATGTGCCATAGATAGGTAGGACGCAATAACATTTTTGCTTAAAATTGTTTTTAATATCAATTTGTAATGGCGATAAAAAATGTTTTATGTTTGTAAATTGTGCAAACAGTTTTCTTTATTTAATTTTTTAAGTATGACTAATTATTATTTTGACTGGAAAGATTTCTCAGAACTGCATATTGCCATAGTGCCTTAGAAGAAATGTTTGTATGTGCAATATTATGTTATAAGTTCGATTCACTCATATTGGTAAGTATTATCTTTACTTTACAGATTGAAATTTTATCAGTGGAAGTGTCTCGGCAGAGTCCCATTAAAGGATTTCCAAAATTTGCAAAAAATTATACAATGAAATTTGTAGAAGAATTTCAATTATTAGATTAGCCCTAATTCCGTACCATCCGTAATTGAATTGAAAAATTACCTACACCTTAGCATTAATAGACAACAATTTAATTTATTTTTTAATCCAACTGTTAAAATATTTAAAATTCCATTATATGAATTTTTTGCGCATATAACTTTAGATATACTGTAAAAGTCAATGCGCTCATAAATTAAAAAAAAAAAAAAAATGTTAAGTATAAAATTTAATTTGGTTTTTAAGTGGAAATGCAATATTTAAAACACAGAACCAAAGGAATTAAATTAGATGAAACAACAAAACATAATAAATATAACTATAAGTTTTTGAGCTTATTAAAAATCAAACAGTTTTTATATATTAAACGTTATAATTCTATTTGGTTGACTTCTTAAAATCTTAAGAATAAAACACGCATTAAATGGATTAAATCTGTATCCGATTCAATTTAAGTTTGGAAGCGGAACGGCTGCTTCTCAAAGTTTGCTCAGTTTGTTCCGTTTGGCAAAAGCCAAAAGCTGTGCGCGATAAATGGGACCACGACGCAATACTTCAAGCTGGCTGCTTTCCTCGTCCAGCGCATCGAGCAATTGCTGCCGCCAGGGCAGCTGCATAAGGCGCTTGGTGGACATTAATGAGGCGATTGGGAGCTGTGAATGGTGTTCCATGCTTGTCCAGAACTCCTGCTCATTGAGCACCAGGCTAGCAATCATGCCATGGCGCAGGGCCGATTTCGCGTCTAATCGTTCACCAAAGAGCAGCAGCTCGGCCGCCTTTGAGCGACCAAGCAGCTGAGGCAGCGTCCAACTGGCGCCGCCCTCAGCACAAAGGCCCAGTTGGGAGAAGGGCAGCCAGAATTGGGCGCTTTCTGTGGCATAGACAATGTCGCAAAGCGCGGCAATGACTACGCCAAGTCCGACACAATTGCCCTGGACCAGAGCAACGATCACTTTGCGGTTCAGAAGCATCTTCTTAACCAGCGCCTTCATCACAAAGTTGGAAGCCTTAAAATGAGCGTCCAGTGCGTAATCGCCGCTCTTGCGCTGCAAGTCGAGCACTTCGGTCAGGTCATTGCCCGATGTGAAGGCGGTCGCATTGCCCGTCAGACAAACAACACTGATCTCCCCATCCGCATTGGCTATGTCCAAAGCCCGTAACAGCTCGTTGATGGTCCGACGTCGGAGAGCATTTTGTACCGCAGGCCGATTGAACTGGACAATTAAGAGTTGGCCGCGGCGTGTAATCAAGAGCTCCTTGAACGTCTTAAAATTAACCGTATCAGCGGATCCACTCATTGCAACGCTGGCAAACAGACTGGTCGGATCAGAGTTTCAGTTTACTTAATTGCTGTGTGTGTGCCAAGAAATAAGAGACAAGAGACAACAGGCTTTGGTAAATGTATACACAGATATACACACACACATATATATACATGCACACCTACATTAAGTTCTCGCTTATCAAAAACTGAACGCAGAGAAGGTCGCTCAGCAATTGCCGCTGCTTGATCAAAGTACAACAGCAAAGAGTAGTCAATGGTCCCCCCTTACGTCTTTCAACTCTGTTAATTTACTACGTTGTGCTTACTCGAGCAACGCATTTCTTGTAAGAGCAGCAAACACATGCAACATGTACAAACAAAATGCAAGAGGCAACAACAGAGATGGAAAGTGAGAGAGAAAGAGAGTGAGAGAGAGAGACAAGAATCGACAACTGGTTGCACGAGAAACGAGATAGTTTGATGATTTGTATTCGAGGCACAGCCGAGATAAGTTTCAATTCAAAGCAGATAATTTACACAGAAAAAATAAAAACAGAAAAGCTGCTTTAAGCTTATTTAGTTACAGTTGTTTTTCAAGTTTCAAATTAGGCTCTAATCTTAACTGTGAAAGAAAAAGACACCTTTAACCGGACTCTTGCAGCTGATAAGATTATTATTATTAGTATTATTATTATTGAGTACAGCAAAATTTCAGTAATAAGCCGAAAAATATGGCTTGAGGACTGGGGGTTTTTAGCGTGTACCTCAGCAAAAGCTGATAAGATTACGGATCACAATTCATCTGTTTTTTTTTTATATGTACATACATGTACATTCATACATTTACGTAAGTGTTGCACGACGACATCTTGAAGAGCTGGCAAACTTCAGAGAGTCACAGATTATAATGCTTACGTTCAGTTAAAGACTGTTCAGCAAGACCGAAGATGCCAAGTGCTGTCTTGGCTCCACTGCAGCACCAAATTTTTGTGTTTGTGTTTGTGTATGTGGGTACGAATTCCCACGGCCATACTTAGTGCTCATCGAGGTGGGAGAACTTCTTGCGTAGCTTTTCGCGTCGCACTTTCTTCTCAGTGCGCCAGGGCTTGGCTGGAGCATTCCCAGCTACCAGATTGCCATCGTTTGCCAGACGCACATGCGGGAAATTGGTGCGCCCTTTTACATGCGCCACGCTGGGCTTGTTGGTGAAAAACTGTTGGTCTAACTCATTGGACGTGCTCTTATTAATCTGTGAATATTCGCAATACGTTAAAATAAAACGAAGTCTTTGGCCATGTTGATTACTTACGCGCATTGCACGCTGCTGCTGGGCGGGCAGCTGGGACTCTTCTAGGGGTTTGCGTTCGCGATCTGGAAATGTGTGATACTCCGCCTGAACGACCGACGGTGGACCCAGGGCAAATAACAGCTTGCCATTGACATAATCCTTAAGCACATAGCGCGCAGATCTTGCCTGATCCGGTTGACCATTAGAGGTCATGAAGCCACGATTATCTGGGAAAAAAAAAATGTATTTAACAGATATTGGATTGTGTTGGGACTAATTTCACTTACAGCCATAGGCGAGGAGCAGCTCCTCGGAGAAAGGTGGACGTTCTTGATCCTCACCCTCCACGGGCTTAGCTATCACAATACCATACTTATCCTCAAGGATGTGGCGCGGTATGCGTTCGCAGAGCAAATTCACGGCGGGCACATGATCGCGCATCTGATCAATTGGCAGAATACCATTGAGCAACATGTCCGCCTTGGTAAGCACAAAGCTGGGCATCACCAAGCCCGGACAGTCGCATAGCAGTATGTCATCTTCCAGGAAAAGCGTCTGAAAACGCTTTGTCTTGCCGGGCGTGGCCGACACAGAAACCTTCTTAACCGTCATCAGCGAGTTGATTGTACTGCTCTTGCCCACATTTGGATAGCCGACCATGCCGATGGTCACATGTTGGGCAGTGTGCCTGGGTCCCACGAAGATGTGTCTCAAGAAATCAATTAGTTCGGTTCGCGATAACAGATGAGCACTGTTCTTGTCACCAGGCAACCTGGGAAGCACGAGCTCGTCCTTATTCACTGGCTTTGTTTGTATCTTGCTCTCGATGGCGTCCAGTGTGTGCTCCACGGCATCCAACGACTGTTGGATATCTCCGACAGCGTCACGCAGCAGCTTAAGCTCCATCGACGACGATGACGACTCAGCCTCCTGCTTAGCTGCCTCCGCCTCTCGCTTGAGCTCCTCCTCGACCAGCGTGGCTGAGTAGAAGGCCGTGCGTATGCCCTCACAGTCGAAATAATTTGCCCAGTGCTGTCGCTGCTGCAGCGTTAGTAAGTCTGATTTGTTCACCAAGATCATGTTCATTTTGTTGCTGTCCACCTCCTTGACGTAACGCTCCAAATCTACGCTTCGAAAGAGCAGCGGATTACGTCCATCTACTATTTGAATAACGACATCGGAGCGCTCGACGACACGCCACAGCTGGCGCCAGAACTCGAGATTCTTTTCGTATGGCGTCATCATAATCTCTTCGTTCTCTTGTAGCAGCGCCAGGTCTCTACGCCAATTAAGAAAGGCATCGTTTTCTGCACGCTCCAAATCCTCGGCACTTGTTTCCTTTGTCCATTTGGGACGTCGCGGTATCTTCAGCCGATCTATATAATCGGCATGCTTCTGGTGCATCGTCTGCTCCTGGGTCTTGCTGAGCAGCCCTACGCGCTGCCTTGGATTCACGAATGTTATATTCAGCTTCTCCGCTTGGAACTCGGTGCCTGCCAACTCGGCAGTGCGCAGGAAGGCGTTGAACGATGACTCCTCCGTTACCGACGACAGATTTAAGCGGCCCCAGTCATAGCCGTCCTGCAGCTCCGTTGTGTGTAGCTAGATATTTAAATGCAATCATGCACAATGCGAATGTGTGTGTTACAATAATTGTAAATAGTTTGCTACAAAATACTACGCACCATTGTATCGTTGTCCACCTTGCGGCGTGGTTGGTGGCCAAAGCGATCTTTGATTAGTTGGCGTCCCAAATTGGTGCCGCTTTTATTCTTCTTGCCCATTTTGGCAAAAGAAATTCAATTTTTAAATATATTTATTAAATTACAAACAGAACACGTGCCAGACCTTCAAGCTGAACTGAGACGATTTATCGAAACTTGGCGTGTTGAAATATTTTTGCTAGTGTGTAGTGAATTCGATAAATACCAACACAAAATATTTAATACCAAAGTATTATCGATAGACAATCGATATCTTGTAAATGCCAATTTTTAATATAGTTTATTCAAATATAAACAACTATTTAATAATTGCTAACAACATTGATTACAATTGCATTTGCAAGGTGTGTGTTAAAATGATTTTTTTATATTTGGTATGGCATCGCAGTTTGTTGGAAGTTGCACAGCATTTTAAATAAAACTAATAGTCCTACATACAAATACACTTAAGCTATTACACAGAAATGCAAAGTGAAAGCTTGAGAGGACAAAAAATAAGATTTATCTTTTGATTTAGTAGAGCTTATCGTCGTCATCATCATGCCACACAATGGGCCAGATGGCATTGCGGGCACAATTGCCGCCCAATGCCTTGCAGAATGTATTGAAGGTGCTCGACTTGCTGAAGCCGAGAATCTCTCGCTCCTCGTAGATGCGATACGTGAACGTGCTCTCGTAGGTTCCCACAAAGTGACGGGCATACGCGCAGATCAGCTGATCGACAATGGCCACGCCCCCATCCTTCAGTTGATGCCGCTGCACATTCGACTCGGGCGTAAAGTGCACAAAGCGAAACCGATAAAAGAGTTCCTTGAGCTCGAGCAGCTCATATGGCGTTGCATCGCTGGCCACAAACACGCTACTCAAATTGAATGCCCGCAACAGTTGCTTAATTTGCTGTGCTGCCGCTTTAAGAGTGGGCGTTGTCGACTCGCGCGATTTGACAAAGTCGCCGCGTCGCAGATGGGCGCATAAGTAGTCGCCACCGCGTGCATCGCGCTTGGGTCGCTCCAGTTCCCACATGGCTGGTCGCTGTACGCCCGCCGTCGAGTCTGTGGTGGCCAGCATCGCGAGTCGAAAGTCGGCGGCCACCTGGCTGACAGATTTAGCAAAGCGCATCGAGCGACGTGCCAGCCAAAAGTGCTCGTCTCCCCAGTTGTCGTGGAGAACGGTTTCGGCGCTGAGCACCGCATAGACACGCATATCGTCCGTATCCTCCATGCCCGCCGTATCCTCGTCAATTGCCTCGCGCAGCATTCGCTCCAGCAGACCGGCGCTGCCCTGGAACCGCACACAGTGATACCGGCAATAGCTCAGCAGACGTTGCTGCAACAGCGGACCACCGCTGATGGAGTTCTCGTTGCAGGCCTCGAGACGCTTGCCGGTCATCGAGTCTTGGGCGTCGGGCGTAATGCGCTCGTACTTGTCGCGGAAGACGCCCTGATCCAGCATGATCTCGTAGTGTGTCAGTCGGAAGGCTTGCGACACATGGACGTAGGGCGGCGACGGCATGCCAAATTTCCTGTATTCGGCAACAAACTCATCGTAGTCCAGGACGGGCGCATAGCGCCGCAGACTGTCCAGATCGAAGAAGTTGCGCCACATCAGGTCGCTCTGCCTCAGGCCGTGCGAGTGCCAGTGGTAGAGGCGTGGCCAGGGCGGCAACACCAGACGCACATTGCGGAAGCGCTTTCGGCGTCTCAGGCGACGCACAAACACCGCCATGCGAATATAGACGTCGCGCCGCAGATTAAAGCCCTCGGAGATGTTGACATCGTACAGAATATAGACGGTTCCGCGCAGCGGCAATATGTCGACTGGGCAGGTGTTCCTAGCGGGCAGCCGCCAAAAGAGACGCTGCTGGCAATTGCTATTGTTTTTGTGGCTAGTGATTTTTGCGATTGTTGTGTTGTGGTACGGTGCTTGGATGCCAGAGGCTGTTGCTGTCTGTGTAACGGCGACCAAGAGCAGCAGCAGCAGCCACTGCACCGGCCACCATCTTTGCATTATTAGCCGTTTAGAACCACACAAAAATAGGCGCTGGCTCGATTGGAAAACTGAAACCAGAATTGTTCATCTGTTATCGATGGCGGTAGCTATATATGCTTATACGATAGAATTCGAAACTGTGGTGGCTAGACGATTTAAGAGTAGGCAACTTATTTCGCACGTCATCGGTACTATCGATATATCGATAGGCGGTGTCAAAGTAATTGTGATCATTCAGCTCAACAGTAAGCGGCGCACGTGCCAGTGTTTTGAAATTGTTCTGCTTGTTGCATTTATTGAATGATCCTATTTATGACAAGAGTAGAAATTGATTAACATAATGAGCACACAAAAACTGGAGTACGATGCCAATCTGGGTGGACGCATAACGCTGCCAAGCCATGTGTCCACCTATCACTATGCTGCTGGTGCACTCAAGGAGATCAAGTCACTGATTGCGGATGCCCAGTTGCCGGCCAGCAGCAAGCTCATCTTTCAAACACTGCCCAAGCACATGCGCCGACGCGCCATGTCGCATCATCCCAAACGGCTGCCTCGCAAATATCGCGCCGCCCACAAATCCCAGATGGGTAAGGCCGGCAATCAGCCGGTGAACAGCAAGCGACCATCGCGTAAATATCGTCGCCGTCCAAAGAATCTGATGCGCGAGTATGTGCGCCGTCAGCGCAAGCACATCTGGCTCGAGACGCACATATGGCATGCCAAGCGCTTCTTTATGATCGACCGCTGGGGATACCGGCTGCCCTATGCCAGCTGCGACAAGACATACCGAGCCTGCTATCGTGCGAGTGCCGAGCACTGTCTGCTGCAGGACATCTCCTACTACAGTTGCGTGCAGCTGAACGGCAGCATAGAACTGATGCGTCCCGGACTGGCCCGTCTCACCAGTCCGCACTGTGGTCTCAGTATGACTGCCAAAACGTTTCTGAGCGGACGACGCGAGGGCAGTGTCCAGCTCTTTGCTGATGGCCAGTATCCAATGGGTGCCCTGCAAACTGCTAGTTTCATGTGGCGCCCCCAAGCGGGGCAAGGAGAGCCTGATCATGTCGGCACGCTATGGTTGTGGCTTCACCCGGCTGCTGCTGAAGCAACCATTTTACAGATTATCAATGTATTCCAACTAAAGTCGACTAAACAGCAAAAACATGTTCTTCCCCCAGAAGCAGATGCTGCCAACGCTAAGGATCTGCGCTTCTGGACGCACACCGTAGCCTTTGAGCGTCACCGAAGCTACGACAATGTGGATGACAATTTGAAGCTGGTGGTGCTCAAGCAGGAATTCAATCGCTTTCGTTTGACCGGACCACGCGCCCAGCGCATACTTTCCGCCAGTCTGCGCACTGCCCGTCCAGACGACTATCTCGAAGCGGCGCTACAGCTAAGCTCGCCTAGTGAACTGCTATCTAATCTAATTGTTGGCGTCAATGTGGTCGATCCGCGCCTGCAACGACCCGGAAAGCGTACCAAGACGGATGTGCCAGCCGTCGTCAAGGCTGCAGCCCATGATGCCAATGAGCTGCTCGTTTCGCAGCCAGACAGCCTGCCGTATAGTGATTTATGGGAGCCGGAGGTACGCGAGCGTCTCGGTCAGCAGATGCTAACAACACACCAATACAATCAGTTACGCCAGCAGCACGCTGTTGTGCCTGGCGAGCCGTGTGCCTTTGAAGAGCAGCTCCAACCAGTGCCACTGCTGCTTATCCAGCGACCAGGATCACAGCAGGCGCACTACAAACGTTTGGGCTATGGCTCTGGCTGGGATGTGATAGTGCCCGCTCGCTATGGCATGACACTCTGGCTGACGCTAATCATGTGGGGCGCTCGGCCAGGTGGACTACGCGAATTCGACTCGGTTGCCAGGGAGATGGGTGTCGAACACCATTTACCGGACTCAGTAGCGGGTAAGTGCACCTCAAACTCGCAGCTTTGCCACGGTATGGTTCCAACATCTGTTTGGTTTTTCTTTTCTGCAGGACGGGATCAGGCATCACGGGCAGCTGCGGAGCGTCGCACACGCTACTTCCGTCTGCCGCCGAACAAGCGCTGCAACTACCGTAAGCTGGCGGTGGTCAGTCCGTTTCTGGCGCCCTGGCCGCAGCTGGTGCGCGATTGGTCGCCTACGGCTCCAGCTGGTTTTTATGTGCTGCGTGATCGGGTACTATTGCAGCACCTGGATGAGTGTGTGCGACGTCGACAGGCGCTGCCGGTGCAACTGCCCGATCACTGTCTCATCCAGATTCAGTTGCGTCTTCATTCACGCGGTCAGTTGGGGGACAACGCATTGATTTGCTTGCCCACAAGCAGCGACTGGAAGCGTCGCTGGCAGCAGCTGAAGCGCGACGAGAACGCGCCCGTGCACAGTGAGCCACCGCAGCCGGATCTGAACGACCGACTGCGCAGTCAGCTGCGCCACAGCCACAAGTGCCTGCTAAAGCGTTTGCGGGGTCGGCGAGTGCGGGAAAAGCGACGACTGCAGGAAACGAGCACTCGGCGTGTGAAAATACGACCAGCGAATACAGCGCAACTGGTGCGTGATCAGTTGGCCACAATGTGCCGCCTTTGGCTCCCCACGGATCCGGCCGAGACGTGCGACAGCGTCCGTCGCCAATGCAGTCGCAAGGTCTTTGGCTATGTGAGCAGTGCCGGCTTCAGTTTCGTTGAGGCAACTGTTTGTGCTGTCGGCTACATAACGCCTGGTGGATTGCGTCAATTGCTAGAAACCGGGACACAAAACGCATCTGGCTCCCAAGGACAGCCACCGCTCTGTCTGGTGCGCGATACGGACAGTCGAGCCTATCGATTCGCCCGCTTCCAAATCAATACGAACGTCTCAGCTGCAGTTTAGCTTAAAGACAGAAATCAATTAATTTATAAAAAATATATTTATGTACATACATAAGAGTAATATTAAAAACATCAATTGTGTCTATAAGGCAATATATCCATAGAATGTTGATAATTTCACTACAAGTTTAGTGCTTAGCAAAATTCGTTGAAAACCAAAATGATTACTTCAAAATTTTTGATTGGACAAAATGAAATTTTTTCTGTATCTTAAGAAGCAATTTAAAATGTTGATTGACGCTTGGATTCCTAGTCAAGGGTCGGGGTTATCATTTGGCCAATCATGCAGACTATTTTGGAGAAATCAGGAACTACAAATGACATCGACTTCATACTTTATATGCGCCATTATTTAAATTATTTATAAAATCCAACGGCGTATTATTTTTACAAAACATATAATAAAATTATATTATCGAACTGAAAATTGTATTCATAATATGGCCAGTTTGAAGTAGTCAGTTAAGGGACCATATCCATTTCGATATCGTTTATTTGAGTTTCTGAGACTTATTAGGACCAGACACTGCTCAAAGGACATCCAAATCAATTCCGAGCTATGAAGGATTTTTCGTTATTGACCCGCTTCCATTCTTCCTCCATCCTGATCCTGTCGTCAAAGAAATACTCTTTGATTCATATAATTGAAAATGCTTTTGAAATTGTTGTACATATTTAATACTAATTTTATTCAATTTAAAATTACTTGTATGCCATTTGTTGTTTTTATTTTCATGATTTTTTGTTTTTTTTTTTTGTTTTCGTTTACCATCAATTTTAGCGTTTGTTATGTAATTTTTCATATGTATGCATGGATGTGTAAATATGTGTGTAAAAGTGTATGGATGTGTGTGGATGTGTGTGTTGCACTCAAGACGAGCCACAAGTTGCCCGCCGAGCGTGTTGAGCCTGGTTGGATGAGTTTTTTCGCGTTGGAAATTATTTTGGTATCTAAAATGCGACAATTATTTAAAAGTTTGCTTACAACTTGAATGTGTCGTAACTGCGCATATAATTCTCATTGGTTTACAAATTTTGTTATTATTAATATTGTTTTTTTTTTGTTTGTATTATTTGTAATTATGTATTTATTTATTTAATAATGGTTTAATGGTTATGGGAAAATGTATATTAAATGTTTATAAATTTCGCTTAATGCTTCACGTTTTTGTTCTTATATTTTTGTTTTATATATTGATTTTTGTATTTTATTTTTATTTTTTTTTTTAGTTTTTATTTACTGAAATTACCTATATGTACTTGCATACATGTATGTATATGCAAGTAAATATGTGCATATATACATACACTATATATTTGTAGTTGTATATTTCTGAAAACTTTTGACTTGTTTATCGTTCGTAATTTTTATATATTTTTTTTTATTTTATTTTTTTGTTGTTGTTGTTGTTGCTTGTGCGGTAAGTTAGCCATTAACTATATATAGTTGCTGGTTGTTGTGCATATATCTTCTGGAGAAGTGAACTTCTCATGCGTTTTAGATACAGTTACATAATTCCATTATGTGTAGACGCGTTCTTTTGTAAATTTCACTTATAATTATACAACTTAGTTGAAACATTCAATAATTTATGTTGTAGTTATTAAAAATACATAAAATATGATCTTATGTTAAACTAAATATTTTAAGAAAAAAACAAT
The DNA here is from genome assembly GCA_035042125.1 of Drosophila longiperda. Lineage (NCBI taxonomy): Eukaryota > Metazoa > Arthropoda > Insecta > Diptera > Drosophilidae > Drosophila > Drosophila longiperda. The sequence goes on from JAWNLV010000117.1 coordinate 974,679, forward strand.
TTGATGTACGCATATAAATTTGTATTTATCATAAATCGCTCATCATTCATATCGAACTGCTGCCTATCTCCGTTTATGCTTTATCAATTGTATGTATATATATATGTATGTATTTATGTATGCGTATGATGTATATGATGTACACTCATAATAATAATATTTATCGATTACTAAATGCTACACAATTACATGCTTAACTGAATTTGATTCGCCACTTGAGTGCTTAATTATAGTATGTATGTATGTATTTATGTATGCATGTATGCATGTATGTATGCATATATATATATATAGGCATACATACGTGCTAGCAAAGACAGTTACTCATCGCTCATCGAGGGCTAAAGAGTTGGCGCCTTTGCGAATGTGTATTATGTTTTTTTTTTGTGTGTATTGACTACTTACGGCTTGCGGGCCAATCTTAACTACACGTTACATATGAAGTTAATACGAGATTTTTTTCGAGTATAATACGTAAGTACGAAATGTGTAAATGGCTTTAAATTACACTTAGAATTTGAATTTCGTTTTTGGATTGCTTTGATCACGTATCGCGCAATGCCCTATTCGGAACTGATGTACACCGATTTACATGCATATCATATATAAGTATGTATATATAGTTAAATATATAATATATATATATATATATATATATATATATATATAATTATGTATTGGTATAAGCAGTACAAGAGACGGCAGTGTATATAATTTTTGCCAACAGAACACACAAGTACCCCACCTGCCACCTCGTACTCGATTTTCTATGTACTTGCAATGCAACCGAGTACAAAGTGTGTTCCAAAAACTGATATTCCCTTTGAGTAGAAAGTTCTCCAATTATTTATTTGTTTAGCATTTTGTTTTCCCTTCTTTGTCTTTGTCTTTTGGCAACATGTATTAGTAATCTTAATTGGTTGCCTATTTTGAGCCAGTTTTTTGTTTTGTTGTTTTACTTGTTCATTGGTGTTATAAGTAGTTGTTGTAGTTATAGTTTTTTGTTCATTGTGTTTTTTTTTTTTTTTTGTTGTGTTTCGTGGTGGCAGCGATGAATGGAGTTTGCCGCCTTTTATCCGCGAGTGTTCCATATAAAAGTTTGAAATACTTTGAATTTGGTGGGTTAGTATACATATATTTATAGATATACGTAGCATATCTTTAAAAATGGTTCTTAATTTGTAATTGTAAACGTTTTTCGTGTTGTGTTGTCATCTCCTAAATGCGTTTCATTGTTCAGGGATTTAAGAAGTGTTCTGGCGAACCACATACGACCATCTCTTTTTTTTCTGTTTTTTTTTTTTTTGTATTGCAGCTATTACATACATAGTTAAATTATTATAAATACTATTAAGTTTCTGTGTTTCATTTAACATCACTACTAATAATCAAAAAATGGACATTTATAAACGTTTATCTATATATTTGTATATATCTGTATACATGTATATATTTGTATATATATATATATATATATATAGCATTATGTATATATATATATTACACACAAACATACGTATATATAAACATATATAAGTATTAAAAATGTTTGGCTTTTGGCGGCACATAACCGCAATATGATTTTTTTTTTATGTCTTGTGTTTTTCTCGCACATTTTTTTTTTTGCATTTTAGTCTGTTTCACAATTGGCCATGAAATTGGTTGAACGTATTTGAGTCGTTTATTTATTTTGTAATGTAGTTTTCTTTATTTTGTTATTAGCAAAATATTCAAAGCAATCGAAAGAGAAAAAAAAAATATAAATAAAGCAAAAGTCATCCAAAGTCAATAAACTATAAATAATTCATCACAGTTTTTTTGTTGTTGTTGTTGTTGTTTTTCTCCGGCTGTTGTTTCGAATGGGGTAAAATCAAAAAACCCACAGAAAACTTGCTTAATGAATTCATGATACGTGTAAACTTTGTGCTTGACTCCAACACAATTCATGGCGTTCCTCCACATGCATTTGGCGAGATTGACTTCATATATATGAATGTCCACGTACAAACAAACACACACACACACACACTCATAAGCAGCGCTACTCACACACAAAAATGTGTAATTGTTGTGTGTTAAGAGCGTTGCATACTTTGCGACGCTGTTGCATTCAAATTATGCGTCCAGCTATAATAAAGGATTTTTTGGAGTCCTCCAGTTGGAGTACTCAACTGCAACGCGAAAAGTAAACAACCTTTTTGTATATTAATATCTTGTTGGCTTAATTGCTACATGATTTTTAATTTTTAATTGAATTGCAGCAGAAATTAAAAACGAAGGAACAAAACACAAAAGAACAGTTATGTCAATATTAAGGTAAAACTTTTAGTTACAAAACACATTACATAAACAAGAAAAATAAAATTAAATATATATTTAAATATATATATGTATATATATATATATATATATATATATGAAATATACATTCACATAAATTAATTAACGTACTATGTGCTGAAATTGTAAAAATATAATTATTTTTCACTTAATTTCTTAAAATAATAAACAAACAAAAATATGTTGCATCTGATATGCATTTGCATTCAGAATTAAGAATTCAATGACTAAACACTATGACTTAGTTCTTAAGTTGTAAAGTGTGAGCGATCGCAGCTCACATGTCACAAATCGAAATTCTATATAAAAATAAAAGCAAAAAAAAAAAAAAATGAAACTAACAATAACGAAAACAGAAAGCAACAAGCGATTCACAAAACGTACTTTGACAGTTATACACAACTTGGTTTCTTTTTAATTTGATTTTTTTTATGTTTAAAGTTATTTGATTTTTTTTTTTTTTTTCGTTTTTCGTCGTAGTTGATTTTTTATGGTTTTGGTATTTAGCATCAATAAATGTTCAATCATACAATCAATACACTCTCTTAAGTTTTGGCTTCTGGCTTTCATAAACCACGCCATACAATGGTCAAATGGTTCTTTTGTGGAACTCGCTTCCTTAAATACACATCATATTTTGCTGCTGTTTTTCCGCTTCTTGGTTTGCTTTGTTCTGTTTTTGTTTTGCGGTTTTTGAACTTAGTTAATCTATACGCACGCGTAATTAAAAACAAAAATTTATATTCATATATATATATATATATATATATACATATATATATATATATATATTTGTATGTATTATATATATAATATGCAATTAGAAACTAACATTAAACTTTTTCTTTGCGTTTCGGTTCGCTATAATTTTTTGTTTTTAATTTTCGTTTTGGTGCATTTCATAAACTCTTCGTTTTGCATACAGATGCATTGTGGTAACACCTTACTCCAAGCGTGCCTTGTAGGTGGTCTTCCAGATCTCGGCAAGTGTGACGGCGCTGTGGAACCGATGGAAAATGCATAGGGGCAGAGTAATGCGCTGGATGATCGACCAGGGTACAAAGCCATAGAAATCCAGCTGCACCTGTCATATTCAAAGAGAATGCAAAACGCATTAACAAATTGGCCAAAATCATTAGACACACAAGGAGGATCCACAAACAAAAGCATGCAGGAAAATACACTGACAAAAATCATATAGTTAACATATGAGAAATGTGTATATATATGTAATATTTATATTTGTGTTTTATTAATTGCGATTTGAATAAAATTTAAATATACCTTTAAATAATTGTAGAAATATTTTAATGATTTTATTTGACATTACTTCAAGTTATTATGTTACTTTAAGTTAGACTCTAATTTCTCATATTTATGTTAATGATAAATAAAATCAAATTGTGCTTAAAATGAAATTTGAAAGCATGCAAAAAATAAAGATATTCGAATTTAAAATAAAATGTGTATATATAATGAGGATCTATTTAATATGTTGATGACATTTTGAAGTAAAACATGCTGATTGCTAATAATTAAATAGTTAAAGAAAAAAAAAAAAAAAAAGGAAAAAAAAAACAATTCAGTTCACAAAAACATGTAAAGTTGAAATGGTTGTTAATAATACGAAATCGCATAAAAAATAAGGATGATAATGAATAGAATGAATGGAATGGAATGAATATATATCGAATATATAACGAATATATAACGAATAGAACGAACGAGAGCGTTAATCGTCTTACATAACTCAGTCTCGCTTACGTACATATCTACTTACAGGATTGGCGAATACTTTTTGAGCTTCGAAGGTGTAGATGGCGAACATGGCCACGTTGCAGATGAGTAGGAAGGTGACAATCTGGCGACCCGGCTTGCTGCGATCGTGCTCCGGCAAGTGGACGCGACGGCGCGACACATCGGCAATGAAGAGCAGCTGCAAAATGACCTGGAATACGGCAACGCCACCGGTGGTCGTCACCAGCAGGCTGGGCTCACTCTCCAACACCTTGAGGCTACCGGCAATGATGCTAAACACAGAATAGGTAAACAGTCCAAAGGCCGAGATGCGCAGCAAAATGTCATTCAGATTCGATTGTTCCTCGCAGCGGAACTTCAAGTTCTTCACCCTGTTCCAATTCAAGCATGTTTCAAGTAAGTTGAGGATTCATTGGTAATCTTGATCAAAAAAAAAAGGAGGAGATATTAACGCACCTGATGAAGCCAACAATGATGGCGAGTATGGCAAAGGCCATTAGAATACAGTGACTGGCATCGGCGAGATAAATGGCCAACAGCGAGAACTGCTGATGACGCACCAAGACGAAGAAGAGTATCAAGCAAATCAGCGCGCCGACCAACAGCAACAGACCAAAGAACAATCCCTTCGAGGAGCCAACGCAGTCGACGCGACCGGAACGTGCCTGCTGCGCCATGGCAACGGCTCGACGGGAGAGCATCACCTCGAGCCTATGCTCCAGATCCTCATCGTTTAGCCGGCCCGGATAGCGGCCGATGTGCTTCCACATGACATACAAAACCACCGCGCCAATCAACGAGTACTCAATGATAAACGGATACAGATACGGCGCCGAATCATATACGATGCTGCCCATTATGTCAATGCGTCCACAGGCGGTGGAGTTGAGTGTGCCAATGTTGGAAGACAGTGCTGCCGGATAAATGTTGTCCAGGCTCTCCAGATTCTCAAAGGCAACCAGCCCGTTTGACTCATCATGCGAGATATCCGAATACGTTTGGAAACTGTTCTCCATGCCGGGACCAAAGAGATTGTTCATAATATTCACGGCGCTCTCCGTGGTGCTAACGGGTGTGCTGGCGCTGACACTGGTGCTTGGTGTGGATGAGGCCAGATTGTTGAAGAATGAGGAGATGCCGGATGTTGCGCTATCGATGGCTGAATTGCCCTCGGCAGCAGCGGGCAACGTTGGTGCGGCCACATCGACGGGCGTCTGGCTCGGTGCAACGCTTGAAAAGATGCGCTGTAGTCCATTGAAGGGATTGGTTGTTTCGCTGGTCGTGCTGCTGCTGCTGCTGCTGCTAAAGTCGGCGACGGTGGCAGCTCTATTAAATGGAATGCTCGTGGTGGATGTGCTGGTGGTTGTGCTGGTGCCGGTGCTGCTGCTACCCGCGGTACTAGTGGCAGCGGTGGTGCTAGTGATAAACTTCTTCAGCTTGCGGGCCATAGTAGTGCTGTGCCATTGATAGCCAGGAGTTGTATATGGCGCCCTTGTTGTGGTTGTGCTAATGCCGCTGATGCTGCTGGTGGTGCTGCTGGTGGTGCTGCTAATACCGCCCATGCCCAGGGTCTTCGAAATGCCATCGACAGTATTGCGCACCAGCTTCGACAGCACATTGTCGCTCTTGTAAACGTTCTTTGGGAGCACATCCTCACCGTCGAGCACCTCGAACTCGGTGTTGGGTCCAGCCTGGGTACGGAGCACGGTGCCAGCATGACGCAACGCATGCTGACGTATCGAATGGCCAATGGACGATGCATCCGGATCAGCCTCACGCTTCTGGTGATAGATCGTTATCTCCAGCAGTGATTCCTTCACCAGGGTGCGAATCCACACACAAATGTTGGTGGCCACCACATGCATCAGGCCAAAGCGAGCAATCACCTTGAAGCGGTGTATGTTCAACTGAGAGAGACAAAGATAAGAAGAGAGAGAGAGCGAGAAAGAACAACAGAGAGAGAGAGAGAGAGAGAAAGGGAGAAAAGGCAAGGCGCAAGCGCAATTTTGAGTACGGTTAGGAATCGCACTTACAAAACTAAGTATGTATATATGTATGTAGGTATGTATGTATGTATGTATGTATGTATGTATTTATGTATGTGTACAATACAAAATAAGTTGTTTTATACATGAATACAAAAATATCTTCGGCACTTTGACCGAAGTCTTAATACTCTTGCAGTGCCAAAATGGAATTTGAACAACATTTCGCTCAACTTGGAATATCCTGCAAGGGTATAAATAAAGTTACATAACTGTAATACCCACTCCCAAAATCCCTTATATAGTGTATATATAAAATTGAGTTTATATTTATAGGTTATAAGTATAAATATATATATATATATATATATATATCACACACACACACACACATATATAAATGTGTGTTTATCGTGAGTGTAGTGAGCATAGTGAGGGTAGAGAGTAGAGCAGAGATTAGCAGAGTAGCAGAGATTAGCAGAGTAGAGTAGAGTAGAGTAGAGTAGAGTAGAGTAGAGAGTATAGTAGAGTAGAGTAGAAAATGAGTTGTATATCGTACCTGAAATGGTGGCCTAGTCTGCGATCGCGAATGGGGCGGAGTTGTGGGGATTATGTACACAAAAATGGTTCATTAAAAAAACTAAGTACTTTGCACAATTTCGAAATTTGTTTGTAAAAAACAGAACAAAAAAAAGTTAATATGATGATGATGATTATATGAAATTGGAATGATGATAAATGCTTGATGAATGCGTGTACGTGTTGTAAATTGTGAATAATGTGACTGTTAACTATGCTGCTAACTGTTAATTGTTAATGTTTAACTGTTTTTTTTTTGCTAATCACTGGCTTTGACTTTGGTCAGAATGAGCAGTTCGACTGTGTGTGCCGAAATGTGACATGATTTGTGAATGCACTCAATTACTGTTTATGCACTCAAAGAGCACTCAAACTCATGTCTCAATCACTTGAATGTTGCATTTGTTGAATGAAGCAAAGCGAATAAAAAAGCATATGAAATGACTGATGATAATAATGATGATGTTGCAAGTTAAATGCGAATGAATCAAACTGAACTACAAACTGCCAATTAACGCGCCAATTTGAACGAGCGATAAGGACGAAAGGATAGTGAGAGTTAAAAAGAGAGATCAGTAGAGAGAGAGATAGGGAGGAGAGTGTGAGAATGTGAAGCAGAGAGGGAGCAAGACAGAGAGATTGTGAGAGAGTGAGCGAGAGAGAGAGATAGAGACGAAGAGTCACAGAGAAAGAGACAGAGTAACCGACCGGAGCCTGAAATGTTGGATCAAATGTGATCTTGACATGAGTACAAAAAATATGGCTCGCAAATTGTCGGCAGGAATATCCTTGGGAACTCAGCATTATGTAACGGAATTTAGAGATTGACGACTGTTTCTAATGATTTCCAGCTTTACAATTCCGCACTCCCCTCCAGCCCTGGCCAACGACTGTTTCGTAAGCTTAAACTTAGAACTAACCTCAATTTGACCGGTGGCTGGGACTGGGACTTTGTTGGCTTTTTTAGTTTTGTTATTTATTTTATTTTTATTTTTTCTGTGTGTACTCGTGATTTGTTAACATACAATAGTTGTGGTAATTGAAGTAGATAATAGTAGTTGGTATGTTTATTGTATTTGGTAGTAAGTAGTTAAGTAGGCTTACAGTGTTAGTAATTAATTATATTTAGATTAAGTCAGAGTTGGGTACTCGACATGAACTGCGCGCCCAAATGCGGACTAAATGGACTTACCCGTGCATTCATGAATATAAAGTACATCTGCATAAAGGTGAAGATCATCTGCAGCAGCGGGTTAACCCCAATCAATATATGATGGCAGGGCGAATCGAATGGGATCTCAAAGAACGAACCAAATTCAAGGCCAATATAGATCATTGCACCAAGTCCAAATGCTAAGAGAACCAAAAAAAAAAAAAAAACAACAACAAAAAAAAGAGACACACACCACAAATTGTGAAAGCACACACGAAATCAAAAAGTAGAGAAATAAAATTAAGCAATCAGTACAGTAAAGCACGCGTATAATAAACAATGTAGAATTCTGATGTTTTACCGATGGCACCAACGCGCAGAAAGAAACTTCCGTGGGTGAGATCGCTGTGTGTGGTCTTCCGCTTGCGTACGTTCTTTGGGGTGACGGCCACTTCGGCATCGACGGGTGCTTCCTGTGCATGGAAATAAAAGAAAAAAGCAAACCAGATACTTATGAATATATATATACTATCTATCTATATATATATATACAATAGATGCGAATAATGAGAACGTCACATTGAACAAATTAATGCGATCGCCTTAATTGATGTGGCCTTATCACTTGGCAGACCACGTCACATAATTAACAACGAACTGTTAATCTACCCCATTTGGGTGCACATCTCATGTTGCACATATTGCAACTGTGGCTGCCCTGACACCGATGGGAACGGTTGTGGGAAAAAAGCCATAATTGCCTTGACACTTTTTTGAAGCAAAGCATATTTTATGTCAAAGGTTAACTGAATAATTCAGTTAATCGTTTGATATTGGCTCTTAATTTTTAAGTTTATCCCACTTAAATATCTGTTAGGAAAGTGATTGACCCACCTGATATGCGGCGCCTTTTGCTGCTTTTCCAGATTCCTTAGAGCCCTTCGCATCCTTCGAATCGGCTGGATCTGCATTCTTTGTTTTCTTTGATTTCTTTTCCTTTGGTTGTGGTTTCGGCTTGCTGCCCCCTTTGCCGCCATTGCAGCAAGAGCTCTCTGCGAATGGCACAGAAATGGTTAGAATCAGTTAACACTTTAACATTATATAAAACTTACCCTGCAGCAGGAAACAGAAGACGTACAACAGGAAGAGTATGCTGATGCCATATAGATAGGTGAAGAACGTCTCATAGTAGAGCACCGGAAGTCGGTGTGTGGTCACATCGCTGATCACGTATGCAATGCACACGACAATCAATAGAATCGCATAAACCAGGCTCGTCACGATAAACAACGATGTCCTGCCAAATCGAATGTGTTCAAATTAAAATCGGAGAACATTTTTTTGTATATACTTGTTCCCAATTTGGAAAAATTATAAATTTCTATATGTATGCTTTTGTGTGGAGTGTGTGTGTGTGTGTGCGAGTGTACCCGTGTGTGTGTGTGTGTGTGTGTGTTGAACAATTTACATGACCCAGTCCTAAATCGTAACATTGTTGACAACACAAGTGTGTTAGTGTGTTAGTGTGTGTGTGTGTGTGTGTGTATTAGTGTCAATTACCTAATTTATAGTAAGTAGGGGTTTAATTGGTATATTTGAAATTTGCATTCACTGTGCTCATGTGTGTGTGTGTGTGTGTCTTTGTGTGTGTTCTCTGCCTCTGGCTATTAGTGTGTGTGTGTGTGTGTGTGTGTGTTTTTCATGCATCTTGAGAGCATCGCTTGACTGCCCGAGTGCACAGGCTCATCCACATGCATAATTAGCTATCGTCGCAGACAACTTGGCAAATCTTTGCTTGATTTTGCTTGTTTGCCATTCGATATGCGATGCCAATCAACGCCTATTAAAATCTACATTGGCATCAAATTTAGCACAGTGGGTCTCCACATTATCTATTTAGCTATTCACATGAAAAGCTTGTCAAAAGATTAAATTTATTATATTAGAATTTTGTTCACTTCTACATTGACATTTGAATATATTGAAAATATTTAGAATATATTCTGCGCATTTTGTTCAACTGTGCGCGATTTGTATTTCAAGCAACTCCTATGCAATTTTTTGACCCAGTTAGTCGACATCATCAACGGCAAACATCTTCTCTTTTCCAAAAGAGTGTCACCCACTCAGATTATTCGGAGCACATTTACACTCATTTGCATGTTGTGGATGTGGATGTGGATGTGTATGGTGTGTAAGCTGTGTGTGTTTTGCAAATTATGCCAGATACTGTTTGATTAGAAACATATACATATGATGAAGCCTGATGTTCGATCATATCAGATTTAGATTTGTAACTGCAAAAAGGGTTTGCAAAATATAAAAAAAAATTGTTGTTTCCTTTTGTGAAGATTTCGTGTGGGACATTGGGAAGAGGTCAAAGAAGTTAGAGCGAAGGATTGCAGTTGTATTGGATTTGATTTGTATTATTGGGTATATTACCATAGTTCGATTGGTCCCGTTATTGGATTTGTTTCATATGTGCCATGCACCGTTATTTTCGCTGGCATAAAACTGTGCTTATTTGGATTTGGCTTGAACGTGTAGCAAACCCTATAAATTCACAATTGACAATTGACAGTTGACAAATTTTTGTTTTTTTTTTTTTTTGTTGAAGAAAACATTTTGTATACAAATATATGGCTACAAAAATAACAATTATTATGATAATTGGAGAAATTTGGGTGCTTCTTGGAAATGGAACTTTGGCGTTTTCATTGCAAAAATGTGTTAGTGAATACATTGATTGATAATTGTACATATTACAGTGTAGTTAACTACATACATATATAAATACATATATACATACAGGCGAGTATATACAGTAAAGTTTTTGGGGATACGTTTGTGTGTGTGTGTGTGTGTGTATCTATACATTTAATGTGTGTGAGTATTACTGAGTAACAGCGGCTCTGGCACTTTTGGCGGCCTTGAGAAGCATACACTGGCCACCCATTAAACAATCTCTCTGCTATCTTTTCATCTCTCTATATATGTCTCTCTCTCTCTCTCTCTCTCTCTCTCTCTTTCCCTGTCTATTCCCCAGGCAAGCGCACCTTTGCAACGGCTGCGGCATAACATTCTTCAGCTCCATTTCCTTGTTGGCTGCGTTGTTCTTCTCAGCGCTGTCGGTGCTGCCAGCGGTGTGGGAGCGGGACACCGGCAGCGTTGCCATATTGTCCCCGCCCTCAACATCGACGGTGGCGACCTTCACTTCACCGCCGCCCATTGTTTCCGTTTCCGTGTCGGTCTCCGTTGTGCTTGCTGTGTTGATCACTTCCCGATTTCGATCACGTTAAGATCTTTATTGTTTTTTTTTGTTTTTTATTTTTAATATTTCAACTTTTATTTGTCTTTTTTAAGTTTTGTATTTTTATCACAAGACTTGGTTCACTTTGTGCGATCTGGTTTGGCTGTGGCATCAATTATTAATGAAACAGTTTGCAAGCTGGTGTTGCATGCAACGCATGTAAGTATGCAACAAATACTTTTTTGTTGTTAATTGCTCTCGCTCTTCTTCTGTATGCGTTTGGGCATTTGGATTGGTGCTCTTTTTTTTCTATATTTTGTGTGGAACGCATTTGAAATGCATTTGACAAATGAGGCGTGGCCAAAAAAGCTTAAGCCGCACTTGAAGTGTTGCTGCTGTTGCTGCTGTGGCTGCTGCTTGTTGTTACTGCTTTGGAATGCGTCCTGGAGCGACCTAGTGACCTCTCTTCTACGCAGCGACAGCAAGTAAACAACAACAATTCAGCCTCAGCAAATTCAACCCTCTCTCTCTCTCACACATTCCGCTGAGGCAGGGGAAATTACTGCGTGAGATTAACTACAAAAAAGTCGGCATTGAGTCAAACAGCAGCAGCAGTTCCTCTCTCTCTCTTTCTCTCTCTCTCTCTCTCTTTCTCTCTGTGTGTGTGTGTGTATGCGTGGCAGAGCTATATGCTTATGTACCATATACACATGTACACATTGCTCCCCATAGAGCTGAAACTGAAGCTGAAGCTGAAACTGAGGCTTTGACTTGAGCACTCGAGAGTAAAATTTTCACATTTGCTCTCACAGCTAGGCGCTTGGTGCTTGGTGCTACAAAATGTAGCAGACTAAATAGGCATACAAATGTACGTGTATTGGTGTATTGGTTTAGGGCTGTATGTGTGGGTGGGTGTGTATGCATGTAGCTGCCCGGTGCTAATAAAACCAGGATAGACATTCAATAGCGCGCCCAACGTATTTTTTTTTTTTTGCAATGCAAATTGTTTCAAAACTGCAAGAATTTTTCAAAAGCAAATAACAAAAAAAAAAGTATTCATTTAACTGCACTAGTTTTCAATATTATATTGCTGAGCTGTCTTATCATCTAATTAGCTGATATTTGATCACTATATACATTTTTTTTTTTTTTGTAGTTTTTATCATCACTTTTAATCGTTTATTTTGTCACTTTTTCACAATTCGCACAGCTTCTGCACAGCTTCAAAAATAAATGCCCAAAAAAATTGATATATATATATATGAATATATATATATATATATGGATATATAGATATGATGGTCCAGACTTAAAACTGAATTGTGTGGCTTTCACACTGACTTGCGAACGCTGCATACAACACGTCCAATGGCCTTTACTATCCAACTACAACTGAAAAGGCTCGACTCGGTTCCAAGTCCCGTCGTTCTGTGTGTGCCTCTGCAGCAGCCGACCAATCTGCGCCGAATCTGCGTATGTCCTCTTCTCCTTGTGCTCTCTATCTCCATCCCAGTCGCACTCTGCATCTTTGGTTCACACTCACTATCTCACTATCTCACTCACACTCTCTCTCTCTCTCTCTCTCTCTCTTCATCTCACCCTCGCATAGGATGCACAGTGTGCGCTTCGCTCTCTTCGGGAGGATGCTGCTGCTGCTGCTGCTGGTGCAGGGCCCAAACTGACTGTAGGGGAAAACGACGCGTTGTATGCCAGAAAGTAGGACACATTGTGATTTCACATGTTCTCTGCATCGCTGCATCTCTGTCCCTTTCCCAGTTTGTGTAGTGCATATTTGCATAAGATTTTGCATTTGTTTGGTATCCCTTTCTTTATCTGCTTTGTTCCATCTCTTTTTTATACACACACACATGTATATATATATATATATATATATATGTGTGTTCTTTTTATTAGAATGCTAATGACTTGTTTGGTTGCAGTGATTGCTGTGAGGATTCGACCTGCCCCATTCCCCCCCCCCCCCTCCAGCAATCGAGCTGCGAATTCCACTTGCCTATCTTGTTGACAAAGCGCAAAATCGTTTAAGTGTCGTTTACATCTCGGATTTGTGATTTTTACTACGACGACGTAGGCAGGAGCCGTATATAACTCTTGACTACCGGCTCCTTGGCCATAAGGGAGTGGTTCAGTGGCTTAGTGGCTCAGTGGCTTATCACTCTGACTTCGGCGCACTCATTTGTCATTTGTCAGCTTGTTTCCGGTGCATTCATTCAACAGCTTTTTATAATCTAAAGTGATTTTTATTTATAAATTTAATTCGATCTAATTTAATACTTGCAGATATGTTGACTGCTTTGATTTGATCGAAAAAAACATGTTTTAGCTTTATGCATTTCAATATTTAAATTGAGTTTGCAAACAAAAGACTATATTTTCAGTCTTTCAACAATGCATTAAAAAAATGGGTCACTTGAGCTGTGAATGCAAAACATATTTCGATTCCCACGACGTCGTGTCTAAGCAGCCAACAGCCAGCAGCCAGCAGCCAGCAGCCAGCAGCTAGCAGCCAACAGGCAGGGTGAGTTTTAACCGGCGGGATGATTCTGCAATTTGGCAGTGCAGCCCACAACACATTGAAGGCGGCGCAGGCCGCAACAGTCGAATCAGAAAATCAAAAGAAAAAAAGGGCGAGCTGTCAGTTAACTGAAAGCAACAGCATAAAACTTCATTACCCACGTTTGTCACGGGTGTGTGAATGTGTGTGTATGTGTGTGTGCCGAGAACGGGCAATCTAAACCCTACAGAACATGAAAGGCACAGTGGGTGCGATTGCTCAAAACATTATTAAAACTTCTTAGAATGCATGCACTAGAATAAAGCTCAGACTAAAGTTTACAAAATTTCGCATTACACTGGCTTAATGCTTTTATGGACCTGGCTTTTAAGATAATCTCCACGACAATTAAGCCTATTGACTATTTCACGTAAGTCTTAAAAGAGCAGAAATTACCAATCAAAGCATTTTGATCAAACATTCGGAAAAGGCTTTTATGTGAAGCGTTTTCATGCACACTTTATTTATGTGCTTTGCTTCACAGTGCGCTGCCAGCAAGCATTTACGATATAAAAAAAAGCAGCGACGCTGGCATCGGTGCGCAGTTCATTTCCTTTAACAGTCTGGCGACGAGCCATTTTATATCGTAAATTTTTCGTATTTGTTTTTTGCGTAGTTTTGTTTTGTGCACGTTTCACAACAACCAACATCGCATTCTGTTTTGCTTGCCCATTCGTCGATTCGAAGCCGTCAAAGCTCTGCAGGCAGACCCAGCCTGGGCGCTGCCAGTCCTTATTCCCGTTCGCTTCGCGTATCAATAAGCCAAGCCAGCCGACTGCAGGGTGCGCTGCCCAGGAAAGGGTTGCATTTGACCAAGGGCTGAATGGGATTTGCGTCGCGTCGCGTTGCCAACAACTGCGCCGCAGTACACTGAATGACAGACACGCTGATGTATGCGAACGGAGTTGCCAAAAGGGAAAGGGGCAAAATGCCACATTCGGTCCAAAGGCCGCACCCAGAGGCAACTATAAGTATAAGCCGATAAAAATGGGGAGCAGTTGGCAAGCACTAACTAAAAAACCAAGAAAAAAAACCCAAACCCAAGCAAACAGAGGATAAATATTTCAATAGACTTAATGAGCAAAAACAGAAGCATTCCTCACGCATTGCTGCATTGTTTGGAGTGGATGGATTTGCGTGAATTACATTTGAATATATTAGATGTGTCTGGTCAAGATATAAATCAGAATATTTATATATATATATATACACACACCATATGTAGGATCTGCCAATAAATTCACTTATTCTGAAACAATCATTAATGGAAGATATTGCGATTTATAATAACCTCTTTTAATGCACCAGTTTTTCATAATGAATCGAGGGCATATATAGTGGCGGGAACTATTTATATTTCGCTCAAATTAAATGACAATGAAAATGTGTTAGGCTATCATCAGAAGGCAAGAAGTAGAACACATTATAGGGGCTGATTGAGCTCAGCCCTCGTCCTTGTTAAATATAGCTTCTGTAATTGCCCACCAGGTGTTTTTTGGTGCTATTTATAAAAAAAAAAGATATTGAGTTTTACTATGGCAAGAGCCGTGCTTAATTGAAGGTGACAATCATTAACCTTGTGTGCGTTCATCCAATCATGCGTCGCAATTTTCCGAGAGTTGATCATCCAGAAATAGGCAGGCAACTCATACGGAGTTGGAGAAGGTTAGGGCTATCAGAATCGATATATAGATGCCAATATGGGCTGGTTTTTCTTCGGATTAATTTCATCGATAATAAGGCAAGAAAGTGATGATAAAACTCGACATTAACTACAATTACATAGCGAGTTATGTGAAACTTGAAAGTGTCTGATTTGACATGTGCCACCCTTTCAAATTGCGATTGCATGTTTCGATGTTTTTTTTTCCTATTGTGTGTCGAATGCGAATTTAAGTCATTCGTACAATGACACCTAAGACAAGCAGAGACAGAGACCGAAACGGAGACGGAGGAAGTCACCCACAGGGAGAGCAGCCAGATACTTGCAGTTGACAGCCAGTACTGGGCCAAAGATTATGCCGTGCTTGGCTGTTGGCTCAGTCCCGGGCCCATGCCCAAGTCCGGGTTGTTGGGTTGCTCTGTCTGGTTGCCTACTGAAAAGTTGTCAACTTGCGAATTTTGTTAGCAACTTCTTCAGCTTACACGCTTTTCGCCATTGTGTAACCGATTTTAAATGTTTTTTTTTTGTTTTTTTTTTGATTTTTTTTTGTTGCTGCCGAAACGCTGGTTATTTGTTTCATTGTGGGAGCAAGGGGAACTTGGGAGTGGCAGATGAAATTGCATGCTGCATGCTTAACAATGACGATATAATCGGAAATGTAAGGCAATGTGCCTCTGCCTCTGCCCGTGCCTCTTCCCGTGCCTCTGCCTCAGCCCTTGCCTGTTGTGAGGCATTAGTTCATTGACATTATAATCTGTTGGTTTGCCAAACAACAAAACAGCCAGATGACAATCCGACAATTTTACAACAATAATAAAAGAGAAATAATATTTGGGAAGTTGGCCAGCAGAGAGTAGCTGAGTAGCTTAGCCAGGCTTAAAATACATATCTATATATATATATATATATATAAGTATTAGATCAGCGAGAAGTAAACCACAAATTCCATACAAATAAAGTTATATATATTAGGAGTAACTAGTGATTAGCCGGTTGCCAGTGTTAGTTGATGTGCTCTTGTACTAAGTACTACGCTAAACACAATGCATTGAGATCAACATTAGTTCTATTGTCAACAAAGTGTGGCAAAGCAAAAGACAAAATATTGCATACATTTTTAGTGTGGAGACGGAGAGAGGAAACTAAGGAGTATTTGGATAGTTATATATTAATATAAATGTATCGAAAATTTTATGGATTATCGAAATGAATAATACCAAATCTGACCTTTTCTGTGGATGCGTCAGAACCAGTGGATGATTACCGCTGCAAAGGTGTCTTGCGTATTAGTTGAATGAAAAATGTACAAAGCTTTCGTAACATCTATGAGTACATAATAGGGATTGAGGGTTACCCGAGATAACGCTAAGTATTTGCCATGAACAGGTTTGATTATGCAGGAGCAACTCTCTCTTGAGGACGAGTCCATACTACATACACACATATGAGAAATTATAATCAAACAACGAATTCTAAAAAAAAATTCAAGCTGTGAAAGAATGGATTGCTTGGCACTTCGTGGTGGCATGTGGATTGTGGGGGCAACAAGCTCCGATACGCATTTGAAAGATTTGGTAAGATTGTGAATCAAAATAAATTGTGTGTTTTTCAGGTTATTAATTATATATAAATATAAATATATATATATATTTTTTGGACAACATAGAAAACGAAACACACATTTAGTATAAGGGTGGACAACTTTGGGGTGTTTTGGTTATAATATATATATTAAAGTCTCAGTATGGAACACACTTACTTGGCATTTTTTGGTCGTCGTGCATCGATCGGAAAGTCATCATCGAAATCCAAATTGAAATCCTCGCCCAGATCGTGGGGCACCAACGGGGTGCGCTGGTGAGCGGGACTCGTGTGATATCCATCGCCTTGCAGCTGTATTCAATTGTGGCAAGAGTGAAGTTTCAAAATGCATTTCGGTTAGTTTTTTTTGTCTTGATGTTTAAATTGCATAACAGCCATAACAATAAATTGGAATTCGTATGTACAGCAATACAAGAAAATAAAGCACAATTATGAAATCAGCGTCATTTGAAAAATATATAGTTAATATTTAAGGTGCATGCATTTCCATGTTAAATTCAAAGGATAACAATTGAAAAACAATTCCAATTTATTGCCAAAAAAAAAAACATATAAAAATCATAATGATAAATACACATTTCAATGTTTTAACTTAAATTAAAGGGGCGAATCGTTCCGTTACTCGTGCAAGGATTTTGATTTCATTTTAATTTACATATTTTTTATTTTTGAGCTAATTTTTTGTGTCACATTTTGGAGTTAGTTGTGGTTCATATCGAGTTGTCAATCGATCAGATTATAAATCAATCAATCAGTCATTTAATCAATCAAGAGGCGTTTGTAATTTCACATGAACATAAACTGAACTTTTCTATAATTGAAAAGCTCAAACAATAATGGATTATTGTAAACATTTGCTATAAAAACTACACAACAAAAAAGCAATATAATATATATATATATATATATTATTATGGTATATATATATAGTCATAAGTGTGTAGTTATGTTTGGGCTCATATGCAATATTTACAAGCATTTTTCAATTGTTGATCGATGGATTTTAGTGTTCTCTGGAATCGCCTGAGTATTTGTACATTTATGTGATTAGTTTTCTTTTGGACATTCAGAAATGTGTGTGAATGTGTGTATTATATATATGTTATGAGTGTGACTGTGACTGTGACTGTGACTGTGAGTGTGACTTTGTGTGAACCTTTTTTGAGAGCGATATATTGCATATGACTTTGGAATCCTTGGTACGAGTACATTCAACAGCCCCTACCTTGACCACAGTGCCGACCTGATTCGACTCGGATGCCGACTGGCGATTATCCAGCAAATTGGCCCGCTCCATATTTTCCAGTTGTAGTGTTTCCCTTGGCTGATCCAGTAGACGTTCTCGCATTTCATGTAGATAGGGACACCGCTGCATTCCTTAATCTCCTCGCCAGCGACTTACAATTGATACTTTCCCCAACTTTTTCTATGCTATTTTTTTTCGTTTTTTTGTTAGTTTTTTTTTTGCTCTTTAAGGCTGAACTGATGCGTTAAATATTGTAGAACTATCTAGTTTTTTTTTGGGAAGTGTTAAGCTGTATTCCTAAAGAAAATCCCTAAGATTTTAGTAAATGATTATTCGTTCCAGTGTTGGTATGTTTAAAGTTCTTTTTGCGAGAAGTATAAAGTTTTTTAGGAGGTAATTTCTATTTGTTCATATAAATCAGTCATTCAGTTTGCAGCAGCAGTTTAATATTAAGACTTTTAGTTAGAAATTGGTCGTTCTGGAATGAGAAATAATATATAAAATATGTTAGAAAACTGCAAAAAAAAACAAAGCAGATTTTATACTTAAAATCTCAAGTACAATTGGAAATATTGCTAAATTGCTATTTTAAAATGATTGACATTGAAAAAAGCAGAGCGCTCAACAAGTGGAAATTTCAAAAAAGTTTTATGATATTATTTTCGGATTCGGCAACATCGCTCGATGGGCACATCTGGCCAGCAGTCTATCAAATTTCGATTTGCTGGATAATGTTTATAGTCAAGTCAACTAAATTCAAGCAAATTTCTGATGGATCTTCAGTGATCTTGATAGATTGATGAGGGTCACACACCCAATAGATGCGTGCCCTTTGAATGCCAAGTTTTTTGTGCTGCTCCAACAACAAGTTGTACAGAAAAAAACCTACTAAAATCAGCCGACTTTTATACTCTTGCAGAGAGTGATTATGTTTAGATTGATGTTATTCATATAACGCATTTAGGAAAATATTCTTTTCGTACGTCTTAAATTTGAACTAAGATTTTAGTGAATATTTTAAAACGTGTTAAATTTGTAATTTAAACTTTATTATTCATATCAGTTTTCAATACTTTTTTCAGCAGTTCCTATGAACAGTCAGTCGAGAATAACTGTCATTGATATACATATATATATATATATATATATATGTATTTATATATATATATATATGTACAACATATATATGTTCACTTGAATTTGTTATAATAAGCTGCCCCACATATTGTTGGCTGCTGGCCAAGAGCTGAACCAGCCCAGCACGCCCCATTTATGCATCCGAGACGCATGTGGCACGCATGCATGTCCGGAGAGCAAGTGCATCCAGCAATCGCTGGCTGCACATATTGACCAGTGTTTGTTTTGGATTTGTAGGCGAGGTCGTGCGCCATTTCAGCCTATTCAGCAAGCTGTAAACACAGCATAAAATACAATTCGCTTTGCGTGAAGAATGTGCAACAAAGCAAAAAATTACATTTAAATATGAACCAAATGAAAATAGTAAAGGATTGAAATATCGACAGCGTAATTGTATAATTTATTTGCCAAATATTATGTTCATATTCATATTAATAAATATAAAATCTATGCATTTCTCTGATGCCTTTGTTTATTTCTGGGGCATGACTTATAAATGTTTGGAAATGTAATATCACAATAAAAAAAATAAATAAACCAGACAGAAAAAGTAAACGATACTCAGATATATGAGCAGTGTACATATGAATAGTGGTTTGGATCATATATCATAATGCCTAAGAGTGCCTCAACTATAAATGCCGAACTTTTCAAATAAATATTAATAAATAATAAATTAATTCAGTTGTATATCATATTAATGGTAATCTTATTTAAACATAAAAATACTGTTTGGGTGTTCTAGTCTATATATATTTCGATATTTCGTCAATTGAAGTGGCAGTAGCAAAATTAACACCAACACAGAGTCTCAAATTGAAAGCTTGCTTAAGGCCATTAACGGTCGATGGCTAACAACTGCCGTCAAAGCCGTCCAAACGTCCAAACGGTCATTTATGGTCTTAACTGAGAATCGAGTTGAGCTTTGAACTAGTGCAAAACTAACGCAAACCCGTTAATTGCAATGTTTGAGAAACTAAAAGTGTTGATTGGGTAACCAGCTGGCAAGCAAAGTGTGTGAAAGTGCCACAAAATGATGCCACATGCAGCATGTTTACATTTTCAGTTTTTAGCCGCAACAAATCATTGCACATCTTCAGTGGCTGATCGTGGGTTGCATTGCTCATTAATGTTAATGTTGTTGTTATTACAAGTACACTTTTTATGATAGTTGCACAAAAGTGTCCGATGACAGATTAGAAGCGAACAACAAACAGACAATCAGACAGACAGACAGACAGACAGACACAGAGACACAGACACCAACCGCACCCACAACCATCGCAAACTTACGGAACATTTTAATATAGAAAAGAAAAAAAACCAACATTTTTCTTTTCGCTTTTTATGTGTCTTTTTTTCTTCTATTTTTTATTGTGTGTGTGTGTGTGTATGTAAGTGTGTGTGCAGTTGCAGATCTGTGAGCATTAAAGAGACGGAGCCCACATTGAGAACCGGAAATGCAATTGTATAGCTGCAAACGAATACCAAATTGGGATTGGGAATTGAAATGGAAATATGCATAGGAATGAGCAGAGCTATCTGACAGATGGACACATTTTGTCTTCTGTCAGGCGCTACATAAATATAATAAAAAAGCCAATACAAACAGCACCCAGTAGAAAAAGCCCGGATAACATAAATCCAATTTAAAAAGGACTGCACGACTGAAAGACACCCATTATTGACAAGTGGGATAATTTTTTAAATTCTTCATTATTGCCATTAAGATCTAATTTGCCATCCAATTTAATGACGAAATATAGATAATTATATTACAAATCTTTGGCTACAAATGCAATAAAAATGCACATTGAATATATATATTAACGAGGGAATAGAAACTGAAACATGGGAAAATAGGGTGACCTTATAAGCCGAAGCAAAAACAAAAACAAAAACAATAACAGAATCAGAATCAGAAAAAGAAAAACAATTCTCAATGCATTTCTGTCAATGATCCACAACTGGCGCTGCTGCTGACGTTGTGGGTGGAGTGGGGTGGGGTGGGTATTTTGCTCTGATTTGCTTTGTATAATTTATGTTTTATTTATGTTGGTTTTTTTTTTTTTTTTTACATTTTCATTTTCATTTTCATTTTTCTGATGCGTTCCTTTGGTCAGCTTTGAGTGCTCAAAAGCCGTCACGCTGCGATGGGTGACGAAGGGCGACAAATCGGTCTCAGCCACCCCATTTTGGGCTGCAATTTGATGGTATTGTGCACGTGGAAATGTGCACTGTGGGCGAGGTCGCCGCCTCATTAGCTGGATATGCAGATATTAGTATTTTTATTTTATTTTTTTATTTTGTCTGGGCTGTATTTCTATTTCAGCTGTGGTACTATGCCACATGCTAACCAACCAACCACCCACCCAAAGGGTCAGCGGAAAACACACCACCGTTAGAACCACTTTCAACCCTCGCATGTTCAGCATGCTTTGACAGAACTGTTTATAGCAACAACAAAAAAAATACAAGTCTTATGAGCGACATAAGTCGGAGACTGTCAAAGCAACTAAAATAATGTTGGTTTTGTCTCTGGCCTCTGCCAAAGCAAAGTTCAAGGCGAAATGAAATCAATGAATGTTGCAAGTTGAGACAGTTTGTGTTGAGATCGTAGAAAATTGAAATCAGCTAACAATATTTTGTAATACTTTACAGATCGATTTGATACAAAATCTGTTTTTTATGAAGAATCGTTTAATGTTATGGAGACTGATCTATGGCAAATACATGAAGATCAAGTTTCCCACTGGCTTCCCTCCATCAAAATGACCCAGTTCTGTGGCCAATGTACTTAAGCGTTGTATGTTTTGCGACCCGTTGTCAGCCTTGCGGTTTCCGATTTCATTTTCAGTTTTCTTGCAATTGCTCGTAACATTTGCCACTACGAAATAACTTTTGTCGCTATTGTTTTGGTGGCACTTCTATGGGTTTACACACACCCATCCAGCCAGCCAGCCAGCCAGCGAAGGTAGCGCAGCAAAGCAAAAGAAACGCAAACGCATATTGCGGACATTCCAATGTCTTTCTAATAGAAGACCAAGAAATGTGACAACAAGTACGACCACTCACACTTACACACACATGTGTGTGTGTGTGTGTGTGTGTGTGTGTGTGTGTGTATGTGGGTAACTACGACGTGCGTCAACAACTTGAGAAGGGCGCCCAAAGTTGGAATTGATTTATGATATTTTACAAAGATCTTTGATGCGACTATTAGCTAATTTGTATGTGTGCATGTGTTTTTTTTTTTTTAATTTTCTATGTAATAAATATAATAATATATATAATCAGCTATATAATTACTTACTTGATTGGTAATCTTCTTCTTCACATGCTTCTCATTATTCGTTTTGCGTCTCTTTCAACTTTCAAATGGAATGGCAGTTAAGCTAAAGTGGCGTATTTGTGTTATTTGTTTGTTGTTGTTGTTGCTGTTGTTGTTACACGTCTCGCATGCCGTTCTTACGTCTTCGTCCTGCTGGCAATATATGTGGTTTGCCAATGTGGCGCGGGAAGTGATGGTTGGACGTGGCAAACGTCTGAGTTGGGGTTTGATTGTTGCGCGCGCTTTGTGTTTTCTGCGTTGGCTTCGGTTGTTGTTGTCCTCGTTTTGACTGCCTTTGCCAAAAATATGTTGCGTTTGCCGGAAACGGATGGGGGGGCACACACATACGCACGCACGCACACAGACACAAAATGGACGACGACGACGCGCACTTAGACAAAAACTATCGTTCACTTGCTCTGAATTTGTTTTGGTTTTTCGTTTGTTCTCTATTAATACTGATGCTGTTGTTGATGATGTTGTCATGAGCTAACAAGTTTCACAAAAAAAATAGTTAAGCTCAACACTTGAGGAAAAAAAAAAGAAAACAAAAATTAATGCCAGCAATTATAGCTGGCCTCATCGCAGCAACAAAATGCAACAGTAACGGCAACAGCAACAGCAACAGCAACAATAGCAACGCCAACAATAATAATAACAATAGCTACAAGTATTTGATTTGAATGTCTATTCAAGCGAAATTGGCCACAGACTAAATGAAAACTTGGCTAGACAATAAGTCAGATTTCGATGTTGATTCTGATCGCGATTTCATTAATTGTTTTTTTTTTATTTCTAAAGTTTCTATTGTGCTGTTGCTGTTGCTGTTGTTGTTGATGTTGGTTTTGGCTATTTTCTTGTGTTGGCGCTTCCGCTTGCAAGCACCGTATTGACTCTTCCATCACTCGTAACAGTTCGTGTATGACTGAGCTCGAACGCAACTAACAACTCAAAACGTAGAACGCATACAAAGCTCTGCCAACGGCAACAGCAACGTCGCGTCGCAGCAGCTGCAGCGACCGCAGCAACAGTCGACGGCAGCAACACCGACCAACAGCAGCCGCAGCCGCAGCAGCAGCAGTAGTAATAGCAAACGTAGCAGTCGGCGTCATACGTTTTCTGTGTATCGTAAATATTTACGATATACAGAATTGCTTGCCGCTGCTTCTACCGTTGCCAGTTTCGCAGTCTACTGCACACCGTGTTCGTTGTGCGAGTTGGCAGACAAAATGTAATGATGAAACGCAAAAAAAAAAACAACACGATGATCAACTGAATAATGATGATGATGAATGTCTGGAATTGAAATTCTGATGACCGACACTAATGCGACAGATTGCATAATTAAACAGCTTATTGACATTTTTTTTGCAGTGTGCAGTGTATTTTCGATATACCTACGAATGCCTAATAATATAATAAATTTCGAAATTTTTCAAATGCATTAAAAATTTTTGAATTTTACTCATTATTAACTTTCAAATTCCACAGCTAACGGAGGAACATTGTGAATCGCTTCCTAAAGACGAATTTCGACGGGATTATATTTGAATACAGAATATCAAAATAAATACATATAAATTAATTAAGAAAAGTCTTAATCTGGAGAAAGAAAGAACATATTTAAAGTACAGCAATTTTTGGCTACCTTTCTTATTATACATATACATATAGTCTATAGTAGTATATAGTAAATATAATTTTATATTTGTGGGAAAGTGAAGACAGTTATGTTATTTCTCTTAATGTGCAAGCAATTAAGCTCCCAAGAAATTTGGTACTTCGGACTTCGGGGCTTAGTGAAAACATTTTCTGTTTTAATCGCTGTGATCAGATCCGTCAAACCTTTATTTTCGATTGACTTAAGTTGTAAAAATATGACAATAATTATTAAAGCTTATTAATAGAAAACGAATTTTCGTTGTTTTCTATCTCGGATAATGTACACTATGAATTTACAGTTTGACCAATCCCTACTTCTTAAGTAAACTTAAAAAAAATATGAAAAACATTATGTTTTTATTACCCATGAGTATTTGGATATATTTGTAGATTTGAATAAGATAAAAAGTAGAATAACTTATTATTATGCGTGTTGTGTACGATTTATATGTGCATATTAATGTATTGTGTATTTATGTATATGTAAAAGTGTACTCATAAGGACACAGAAGCGTGCAAGAGGCGCAACATGGCCCAAGGATGTCGTCGGGACATCGGGAGTCAAGTAAGTCAGAGCGAGCATTTCTGCTGCGAGTGTAGCTGTGGCTGTGTCGGTGACTGCTGCTCCTTCTGACTGTATTTGGGCTCTCGCTGGGCTTGGGTTTTGGCGCATGCGTGAGAAATGGGCAAAGGACATTCACCTTTTGGTTTTAGTTTGCCGCCAAAGAGGGTGCATTTGGCGTAAACCTGCTTTCCTACCTAATTGCAATGTGGCGCGCCCACAGTTATTATTGCCAGTAGGTTGCAGTTGGTAGTTAGTAGGTGGTAGGTGGTAGTTGATGGATGGTTGGTGGGGGTCTCCAAGGTGTGGGTGGTGCGTGGTGCGTGGGTGCAGGCGTACGCATAAATACATATAAACCTAGGTGTGTGTGTGGGGGGGGGGGGGGTATATATATATGTAAAAGTCAAGCTGCAGTTTTTGTGGACAATGCCGCTGCTCGCCGGGCCTCAAATAAGGTACTAATTGGATTACAAAGGCAAACAGGGCCCTTGACAGGCCCTGGATAAACAGTAGGACACACCAAATCGCCCACTTTTCTTGTATTTGTAATTGAACTGAACAGAAAAATAAAGAAAAATAAGCGACTAGAGAAAACCATAGAGAAAAAAGCAAACAACAACCAGAAATGCTAACCTAGTTTTCCACCAGCTCAGTTGGCCAGGGCGTGGTTCAAATCCCGGGTAACGAGTTTGTATATAAATTGTTACATATGCCTTAAATAGGTACATAGGGCCGAGCCCCTGGCTGAACAGCATCCACAAAAGTGCAGCAAAAATCAGGGGCAGCTCACAGCATCCACAACCGAAAGCGAATAATACACTGATAAAAAAAAGAGAGAGAGAGAGAGTGAAAGAGAGAGCGAGAGATAGAGAAAGAGATAGGGCAAAAGACAGAGATATATATAAACAGCTACATAGAGAGAGAGAGAGAGAGAGAGAGAGAGACAGGGAGAGAGAGAAGAGCATTGGATCCACCTGGAGAAAG
This sequence comes from Drosophila longiperda, assembly GCA_035042125.1. NCBI lineage: Eukaryota > Metazoa > Arthropoda > Insecta > Diptera > Drosophilidae > Drosophila > Drosophila longiperda. The sequence continues at coordinate 1,000,506 of JAWNLV010000117.1, forward strand.
TATTTAGATGCCAAATTGAAATGCTGCAGCCACCTTTTACTGAGCAGCCCCGGGCTTTTAAGCTGCCTCGTCGTCCACGAGATACGCAAGAGATTTTGTTTTTACACTCTCTGCAAATATTTGCAACCCTTAGCCGGTGTTGTGTGGCACTGCCACTTGCCACAGATACATGCCCATTTCATAATACGAATGCGAGCACAAAACTTTTTTTCACCTCTTAACTTTTTGAGTTCATTTTTTGCTCCCAATTTGTAGCATTATGTTTATTTTGCAAGCTGAAAGAGAGAGAGAGAGAGAGAGAAAGAGAGAGGGAGATAGAGAAAGGGAAATTGCTAACTAGCTCCGATTTAATCCAAATAAAACAAATTGTCTTTTCATAGTAATCGAAATGGTTTTTTATTCATTTTACTGTTTTACGGGGTACACACAAAACTGGAGTTTCTCTATATGAAAGTCAATTTTATTCGTATTGCCAGAATCTATTGCATTATTCAGCTGTTTTTAAATCAAATTTTAAGTAATTATTTATTATTTGAAATTTATATTTTTTATGGCATTTTTTTTACTTTGGTAATAAAAAAAAAAGTTGCTAGTTAACGCTGTAAAAATAATTATTTTGGTATGACGTTTATTTGACTTTGACTTTTATTTATGTACTTAGTATGATTTACGTTGTTTTTATCATTTTTTTTATAGTATTTCTTTGGCTACTGGAATAGGAGTTTTCAATACACATTTTAGTGGAGTTCGAATTCATCTCGTAATTAGTAACTAGTTTAATAAATTCTAATATTACGCTTTGTAAATACATATCAATTTCGATTAGACATTTTTGATTATACGATTTCCATTTCGGAATTCAATTTATTTCAAGTTTATTTGATTGTTGTTATTATTATTATTATGTTGGTTTTTTGTTTTTTTTTTGTTGAGCAGTGTTTAACTGTTGATTAAATACATGTAAGAAAATGCATACAAAGTTACAGTTAGACTAATTAAAAATTTAGTTTGAATATAAAATTGAGATAACTAAGTTATACATACATATACAATTATCATTCAATATATGTTTTCTTATGTTGAAAACTTAATTATACAATACCTGTTGACTTGCTCTCAAAGATGAACACAAATCGTTGATTGCACTCACATATGTATACACACTCCGATATGTATACATATGTGCCGCACAATGTGCACATATGTCTACATAAAGCAATTTCAAACTTAGGCTAAGTAAAAACTCTTTGGCGTTGAAAAATATACAAGTGAATGTTGGTCGTATATGAATCAAGATTTTACACATACGGGGTTTTGTAGTTCTAATAAAAACTTATGTTTAAGATTTAGTTGCACGCACGTATGTATATATATACACATACATACATACACACACACATTCTGTTTAAATACTATACCTTTATGGTAGACAAAAAAATTGTTGTTTTTTTTTTTTTTTAGATTTTTTTAATGTGTGTTTTTACTCTTAAGTATTATAAAATAGATAGTTTGTCTTTTTATTTTTTTTTTTTTTTGCTTGTGCGTTTCTGTTGCGTTTCTCATTTTGATTTGTCTTTCTACTGTTTGAGCTTACCAAATACTGGATATTTATTACAAACACGTAAGTCTTAGCCAAGTATTTTGTGGTTGGTTAATAAATAATGGATGCAGCATAACATATAATGTTTGGCATATCAATCTGAACAAGCATTAAAAAATTATCACAAGAACTTATGGATAAGGAAAAACGAACCTTCTAACAAGTAAGTACTCGTATTAGAATGCTTATAAATAAATAAATAGTATATAGGAGAACATCGAATATTCAATTTAATCAATGCAATTTAACAAACCCAAATTCAGTTATTCAATATAATGACAACGATATCCGATTAATAAACGAGGAATTTTAACAATAAATTGGCCGATTCTATATATCATCGTGTGTTTTTTTTTTTTTTTTTTTTTTAAAGCGTTGCAAATACTTAGGCTTTCACTTGGTATATATATGTTAATGTAGATGGATGTATATTTTATATATATGTTTGTATGTATGTATGTCTGTATATTTGATTGATATCAACTCATTTTTAGCTGTTGTTGATATCGAATCAATTCTCAGAGAGACCATACCATACTGAATAACCTTTCTATATCATATGCTACTATGTAGTACAATATATAATTAATACTTTTCATGGTTGTTTGACTTTATCGCTCGCATTTGGTGGGGTTTATGTTTTTTCCTCGACATATATTTAATATGCAAGTAGATGTATTTTGATTTGGTGTACTTAAGATCGATTATGCAGCAACATCTAAGTAAATACTTTAATATTTATGTATGTATATGACTATATATGTATGAATATATATATATATATATATATATATATTTTTACTGCTATATGCATATAGAACGTTTATGAAGGAATGCCAACTGTATTTTGGTATAGTATCATTTTGCTATCAGGTTATATGCATACTCACAACTTCTTGCTCCCCGTAAAGTATTCTGCTAGATTTGGACAAAGATGAAGTCCCTAGTATGGAATATGTGCCAAAAAAAAACACTCGCTGTTTGCAAACTTTGTAAATCTGTCATGGAACTTTGTTATAGACATATTTATGCATTATATTTTAGGAGGCATCTTTTGAAATACCTTTCTTTTTCGATTGTGAGTCTATAATCTGGGTATACGAGTGTGAATATATACTGATTCACACCTATAATCGTCAGCAAACCTTAAATTTGTCTTGCCTCAAACACTCACACACACACACACACACACATACACACACATACACATGGTATACGATAATGAGACGATTATTTGAAGTAGGACTTGACATTGCTTATGGGGTTTTTTTTCTTCTCAAATTAGCTTGGAGCTTTCGTTATATGAAGTCTTCTTATGATTTACCTGCAATCATATATATATAAATATATATATCTATAAATAGATATATATATAAATGTGCATGCATATGTAAATTTGTTTTTTTTTTAGTATTTGATTCAAATTTCAGTTTCATTTTCATTGCCATTTCCAACTTACGGATATGTTTTAACTTTCGTGTTTTTTTTAGTTTTTAGTTTTTGTTTTTCGAGTTGGCTCTAAAAATTATTTGCACCCGTTCAATTTGTCATGAAGGTGGTTCTTAAGTGGTTGCTGGGTGGTGGTGGTGCTGTTGGTGGTGTTGATGGTGTTGGTGTCGGTGTCTACGGTTTTTTGTTTGTTTGTTTTAGGTTTTGCATGTTTTGTCTATGTTTGGTGGGTGGTGGTTGAGGAGGAGTTGGTCGAGTGCTAAACGAAGCTGAGCTCATGTCCGCTGAGCGCGTCAATGAACTCAAAGTGCGCGTAAACTCATTCACCATTTATGAGGTACACCGGACAGAAGGCCTTCTCAGTGTTGAGGCTCTGCGGCGACAGGGCCCGGCCGGGGGCCCGTTCTAGTCGGCTGGCTGCGCTGCCGCCGCCCTGTTCGTCCTCGTCCAGCTGGATAGATGCCACTCCAGCTAAGCCCGATCCATTTCCGTTGCCATTGCCGTTGCCATTTCCGTTGCCCGTGCCATTTCCGTTAGTGACTCCTCCGGCTTCAGTGTCAGTGGCATTTTGACCACCGCTGCCACCGCTGTCTGCCTCATCAACCGCCTCGAGCTCGCCACCAGCCAGAGTTGTCGAACAGTAGCAGTAGGATAGATTCGTCTTGAGATCCTCACAGAATTGTTGCTGCTGCGCAATGCTCTGAATGCGCGAGCGGGCGAATTCTCACATGTACGTCGGCTTGAGCTTGTAGGCCCGCTTCCAGATCTCGCAGAGGCAGACCGTCGAGTGGAAACGATAGAATATGGCCAGTGGCATCGATACATGGGTGATTATGGTCCAGGCCCACAGACCATAGAAGTTCAGCTGTATGGGATGCGATTCGGCACGCGATTTCTCCAACGTACTTATTGCCCACATGGCCAGATTGACCACCAACATGAACGTGACTATCTCACGTCCGGGCTTCTTGCGTAGATGTTCCGGGCTGACCGCCTGTCGGCGACTGGCATCCAGTATGAACATGGTCTGGCAGGCGGTCTGCACGATGGAGGCCAGCGCATTGATCGGCACCAACATGTCATCGCTGCGCAGTGTGAAATGTCCGGCGATAACCGTGAAGATGTTGTACAAAAACGAACCGGTCTGTGCCCCCACCAATAGGATGTCGTCCAGGGAGAAGCTGCGATACGCATCATACTGCAGATGCCGGATCTGTATCATGCCCAGGAGTGTGGCTATGGTCGCTGTGCCATAGATAAGCAGCTCACAGATGGTCACCTCGGTTACGGCCAGTGCGACAAATTCGGGTCGCGAGATGAGCACAAAGAATATGATTAGAGAGATGATGGTCAGCACCAGGATCAGTATGCCCACAAACAGACCCTTGTGGGCGCGGGCACAGTCCACGGAGTAGTGATGAGGCGATCGTTTCATTGGGGAGCTAATCATGTCCGGTCGCTGCTGGGGTGTGCTTTGTGGACGTGAGATGCTGCGCCACATCACATAGAGGATGGCGGCACAGATCAGCGAGTACTCAATGGTGCAGGGAAACAGAAAAGGTGAGGCATCCTGTACCAAAGTGCCAATGATATTGGTGCGCCGGCACTCAAAGATCTGATACGGACCCTTCAGGCCGCGTGGCTCACGCAAATGTGCAGTCGGATCGTGCTGGACGACAGCGTGTCCACGCGAGTGTCCGGGTATGCGATGCGAGATGCGCAGTGTGCGATTCTCCGGATTGTAGAACGTTAGAATCTCGTGCTTTGTCTCCTGGATCAACACGTTCAGCCAGACAGCCAGATTCGTCCCAATCATGTGCATCAGGCCAAAGCGAGCGATGATCTTGTAGCGATACACTTTGATCTGTTCGTTGTTCAAAAAGATGAAGTACATCTGGATGAAGATGAAGGCCATGCGCGTCGCTGGCGTCAGTGCCAGGAGCACATTGTGGCACTTGGTGTCCGGATTCAGCTCAAAGTACTGACCAAATTCCAAGCCAGAGTAAATCATGCTGCCAATACCAAATGCTGCAACAACAACAATCACAAAAATGACAACGGATGAGTGACGACGGAGGAAGGAGGGCGAATGAGGGACAACAGTTTTGCCTGCTGATTACTCACCCACAGCTCCCATGCGCAAATAGAAGCTGCCATAGTGATGCTGCCTGCCCAGTGGCGACAGCAGCGACGGACGACGCGCCTGGATGGGCGGCGGAATGCGGCGATTGGTTGACGTGCTATCCGTATCGGATTCATCCATGCTATCCGTAGTGCTCGCCTTGGCCGTTGACTTATTTGGCGATGTAGCTGCAAAAGGCGAAAGGCCAATAGATTTTGAGTCATCAATTCCAACTACATTCTCTCTCTCTCTCTCTCTCTCTCTCTCTCTCAGATCACTTACCCATGGGCACTGGCAGCTTCGGACGACCCCAGAGCAATGTGGCATACATAAATAGTAGGAAAATCATGCTGCCAATGTACAAGTACAAATAGTACACCTAAAATATGTGGAAAAACAGAAATGCATTGAAATAATTATTGATCAAAAATATATCAAATTAATCAAAAAAAAAACTACTTAATTAAAATAAGCTTCATTTAAATTTAAAAAAAAAAATGAATAATTACCACTTTTGTTGCTGAATGTTTTTCAAAAATAAAAGTTCAAAATACACTGAACAAAATAAGAAGTATTAAAACAATGCTGTGCTGACTGTTCCCATAAATAATACATTTTTTTTTTAAGTAAATAACTTTTATATTTAATATTTTGATATATATATTTAAGGGAATTAAGGAACAGACTGAATCGCACTAAGCAAAGTTTATCAAAGTTTAAACTCCACAAAATAAATGTATTCCTCAAAAAAAAAAAAAATAAAAATATATATATATATATATATATATATATATTATACTCGAACTAACCTCATAGAAGGATGGTGGTATATAGGTTGATATGACCTCAGCCATGGGAAATGCGATTCCCATGACTACCAGCAGTTTGCCGTATAGGGCCGAGAAGAGAGTGGCCAAAGCATCGCCGCTGCAAAGTAAAATACGAAAAATCATTAGAGGATTAGAATGCGAAATCCGTATAAAAAAATAGGTTGATACTTACGCTTTAATGCGCGGCATTGGGGGATAGACGAAGGAGGGGCGATGGGTGCGCTTGATGGCCGGTATTACCGGATAGTTGGTCAACTGATGGGAGTGATACATGAGTGCCATTTGGCCATCGGTATGTCGTAGTTGGGAGCTGCTGCTGTCCGGCGATGAGGGCGTCTCTGAGCTATCGTTGCCATGGCGACCATTATTGTCATCGCCATCGCCGTCACCGCCGCCGAGTATGAGGCCACTGGGTCCAGCGCTCTCCACGCTATCCTTTGTTGGCAAACTGGACTCATCGATGGTTACGTGATGCTGCGATCCGGAACGTGCCGACATGCGACCCGGCGAAACGGCTGCAGTTACGTGTCCAGCCTCGCCGGACGCGGCCAGTAGCGAGCTGCTCAGCACGGGAGTAGCCAGCGCCAGGGCACGTCGCCCGTAGCCGGGCGAGCGTCCATCCACATCCAGGGCAGCTGTCGATGGCGAATAGCTGCTCGGCACTGTGGGCGTCGGCACGCGCACACTGTGTGTGTGGTGATTCTGATGATGCGGATGCTGGAACTGGTGCGGCAAGTGGTAATGATGATGGCTGGTCGTAAAATGTGCACGCGGCTGACTGGTCACCACACTGGGTGGTGCTGTGGTAACGGCAACGGCAACACTAACGGCAACCTGCTCGCCGCCAGACAACTCTGATGTCTTCTGCTCATCCTGGTAGCTGAGCGTGGCCACTGGTGGCTCCGTTGCGACAATGCTGCTGTCAATGCTACTGCTGCTGGAATACGAGTTGATGGATACAGAAGACATGAAGTGCGTGGCTGGGTTAGTTGGATCGGATAACATTTGCCGTGCAGTCGCAACGATGAGCGACGGCGATTCACTGATTGTGCCGCCAGTCACCAGATCTCCATGAGCCCCGCCGTTTTGTCACTTTTTTTTGTACATTTTGGGCGCAGCTTGCGCAGATTTTGCAGACTCTCACAGATAGGCTGAACAGTGGCTTAATTAAATAATGGACCCACTATTGCCATGAGCTCGCACACACATGCACAAACCCATTGTGTGTATATGTGCATCGTGTTAATGATGTATTCATACTGTGTGCAAACATTTGCAGACACTTCCGCCGAGGCGACATTCACATCGACATCCACATTGACATCGAAATTCAAGATACAAAAGACACTCAAAAGTGATGGAATTGCATGCCTCAACGCTGCCAGCACATATATGAAATATGTATATAGATATCATATACAGATCACAAATGAACTATTTCCAATCTCATCTTTATATGTGTCTCCAAAATCTGCGCATTCTTTGCGCGCCCATAAATCATTTTTTGTAGCCCCATCAGAATCATTTGATCTATGTCATTGTCATTGTCATTCGATGCAGAGCAGCTGCTTTCAGCGGGCGCTCCAAAATTGTGCCTAATAATAGTAAAACAAAAAAATAAAAAAAAAATAGTAAAACAAAAATAATCAAACAAAAAAATGTGAAAAAAAGAGAGCAACTAATGATAAACCCCCTCCATAAACCGCAGGGGCTGCCCAAAGTGGCAATTGAAACTAATCGTTTTCTAGCCCAAATCCAATCTAGAATTATGAGCATATATACATTTTGATATATATATATATATCTATATTGTGACTTGGGGTAGCTGTTTAGTGTTTGGGGCAGACTTGAATGAGATTTATACTAATAATTTTAATTGCATCTTTTAGATTTACAAATGATACATTTATAAATGGATCAATCATAAACACAAAACTGGACTCAAAATTTAAAATACCATAATTAAAATGTCATTTAAATATTTATTAATTTTAAATATTTATTTATATTAAATTTATTTATTTAAATGTAATTAATAAGTAAGCATATAAGACACAAGTGCAAATTCATCAACTTCAAATATATCATTTTTTTTCGCATTCACAAATCTAAGGTTATTCACACCGTCTGTGCTGTATTCATATTTGCATTCACATGCATTCACATGCATTCGTCATTCACATAACACTTGTGAATGCAATGAAATGCATTTACTATCGTATTTGGATTTAAATTGAAGTCTGGATTCCAGATGCCAGATTAAGTTTGAGGTTTGAGCCACTCGAGAGTATTTTGTGAAGAGCGCAGCGGCACTCGAATGGGTGAATGGGTGCTCATCCTTATGGTGCAGTCCAGGTACTCGGAATGAGACTGGCAAATTGCAACAAGTGTGCCAGGCCGGAGCTTATAAATAACCTTGACATAGGGCGACTCTGGCATAGGGCGTATGTGGTTTCAATCCAAATAACGCACTTCAAGTCGACAATTTTCAGGGAGTCGACCTGACGGACGGACTGCCTGCCAGCCTGCCCCTGGTTGATGCTTCTTGTGGTTGGTTAGTGTGTGAATATTGTGAATAAAGTGAATACAGTGAATGCTGTGCAACATGCACTCAAGCGCTCTTGTAATCGCATTTCTAAAAGCGTGCTGCATACTTTATGGCGTGTCGCTTGGGGTTGTTAACCTGCCCTCAACCCAACTTAAGTCAACTCAACCCAAACCCAGCCCAAATCCACCCCAAACCCAAACCCAACCCAACCCAACCCAACCGAACTCATCCCGACGCAACTCGACTGTTGCATTAATGGCCGGACGTGGCATGAGGTGCGGCATGTGGCACAAGCGTGCAGCTTAGAGCCACACAAAGTGGAAGCCAACAGATAAATTTACACTGCAAAATTAAACACAAAAAACAGAAAACTTCAACGAAAAACAATTTGTAAATTATAAATTGATTTTGGTGATATTTTTTTGGCTGGTGCTGTATAAATAAATTGATTGATATTGATATATGCCGATATTTAATTTTTAGCTGAAAGGTGTATATATATATATATATATAGGTATATATATATAATTTGTTGTTTAATTTAGCTATATATATATATATATATACATATATACATATATATGCCATTGTTTTCGATAAGTAAAAAGTACATTTCAAGTCGAATGCATTAGCTAAATAAATACTGTGAACAAAAACAATAATAAAAATAAAAATAAAAATAAAAACAACAAACAAAACATATTCCAACAATTGTTGTTTATTTGTGTAAAGATGTTTGCATTTGCAGGGAAGACACATTCGCAACGGTGTCCAACATTGGATCTGGTTATGTGACAAGGCACGCGCTGACTTGGAAATGTCCATTATGTGAATGCATTGAGGGCACTGAATGGACAAGCTGTCAGCTGCAGGAGTGGCAGTTGTCGCTCATCCCTGGTGCATCTGTTTGGACATAATAGCCTTAGCACAACATACATTCAATTGACCTATTTTGTATTGGCCATGGCTGGACGGAGCCGTGTCAATTGTAGCACTGCGTCTGTTGGCGGCACCAGGTGACATTAGCGGAGGACAACAACCTGAAGGAGCAGCAGCCTCTCTTTGTTCCACTAGTCGTTTTGTGGCAAGCCAATCAAGTTGGTAGCTGTTGCAGTTGCCACTGCCACTGACACAGCGACAACTGACGCCCACAGGCAAAAATGGAGGACAAAATGTCGTAAACGCCATGTGGTGCCTGAATGGTTGTGCAACTTGTCAGGGTGTTGCACTGGAAACGTGATGTTTAATTAATGCAAAGTGTAAAAGCAACGCTGGCAACGCTTCTGACTCTATTCTATAGTGAGACGCATCCATGCGGGGTGAGTGGAGGAAAAAGGGGCGGCACATTTGTAGTATGCATTAGACGAAAGCCCTGGGCAACATACAGCATACAACATACAGCATACAGCATGCAACATGCGGCAAGCGTTGAGTGTGGGAGCCTAACCGTTTTGCTCTACTATTAATAGCATCTAATGGAGGCAGACACCAGCCGAGAGCCAGATACCCTCAGATCCTGAGAGCCATCGCAACGCTTATGTAATTATCAAAAGTGTGCGTCTGTCTGTGCCACTGAGCTGGTCGTTGGAGTGCTTGCCTCATCATAATGCAATCGGAGTAGACCAACAAGCAGCAGCAAACAATAACCAACAGCTAAAACATGGCTTCCACACACACTGTTCACCAATCCACTCCAGATGAGCATCACGCGATAAAATTGCATTTAACCAGGGCAAAAAATATTAAATATCAATTTTTAATTGAATATTTATGAAAATAACTAATTAATCAGAATAAACTAGATTAATTTCCATTAAGGTTAAATTACGAAAAAAAAAAAAAAAATGTTGCTTTTTTAATTTAACTTTAACGTTGCTGCATCAAATTGAGGCAGATTAAGCAGATGAGCATCCCAAGCGCACTTGCCACACTTTGTTGGACTGCCACAAAAGCCACTAAATATGCCGCTCCTTGCCTCTGGTCAGTATCTCTCACTCTCTCTCCCCCTCTCTCTCTCACTCTCTCTCCCCCTCTCTTCCCTCTCTCTCTCTCTCTCTCTTCCCCATCTCTCTCTCTCTCTCTCTGAGGCACATTGCCAAGTTCTTTGGGTTTCCAGCAGAAGTTTTTTATCATTTCTTTTGTATAAAAACATTTGTTTTAATTGTAATAAGTAAAAATAACAAAAAATAATAAAAAATAATTAAAATTTGTAAATTTGTAAATTTTAATAAATGAAAACAAAAAATTAAATAATCACAGAATTTGAAAAAGTATTAAAATTATAATTATCAATGCAAATATTTATATTTTTAATATTTAATTGAATGTTATTTTTTTTTGGAACTGCTCCCATTTCCCGCGGACTTAGATTGATCAGTATTCGCCAGGAGAGGATTAATACTTGATTTAATGTGGGTGTATTTTGGGATTCGATTGAGGTGCTGCTTACCTGTCTGGTTTTTTAATCGCAGCTGGAACTGAGGCAATGGCCGCTGCTGCTGCCTCCGCTAGCTTGGGCGGGCTGCTCACCATTGGGGGGCTGCAGACGCGCGGGGGTGTGGTTACCCTCGGGGGACTGTGCATGTGCCGCGGTGGACTCTTGGCAAGCTCGGGCGGTGAGCTGCGCATTAGTGGTGGCGATGGCATCACCGGAGCACCCTCGCCAACGGGTGGACTCTGCACGCGCTCGCCACTGCGTTGCGAAGATGACTTCAATGATGGCGCCGGGCTTCTCATCGAGATGGAGACTTGTGATTTAAGAGATGTCTGCGACTTGAGCGAAGATTGAGGCGACAGCACTGCTGCCGTGCCACCAATGGCGTTGGCAGAAACAATCGAGCCTGTGCGAGAACCGGCCCGGGAGCCGGCTATTGAGCCTGCCTGAGAGCCGGCCCGTGATCCTGCATGGGAGCCGGAGAGTGGGCCGTGTTGGGAGCTAGCGCGGGAACGCTGACTACCGCTGCGACTGCGGCTGTCCGGCTTGGGTGAGGCCGAAGCGGAGGCCACCACGTTGCCAGATGCCATGGCTGCAATGGCACCACTGGTGGACATGATTCCACCGCTCGCAATGCTGGCTGCTCTCGGCGAGCTGATGCTATCGGCTGGATCATCGTCGTCGGCTTCGTCGTCGGCCAGCTCATCGGAATCCACTTTGGTTAGCTCCTCCTCATCAACCTCCAAAGAACGTGGTTGCTCGGGATACTCGACATCTGCCGGTTCATCCTCGAGGCCGGCCGGTGGCGGTGGTATAAAGCCGCGTCCCAGGCTGTCATCGTCTAGCTCCGCAAAGTTTTCTGGCGGCGGTGCAATGATTGAGGACGCCGAGTAGCCATTACTAGGCGGTGTGGTAATCGTGGTCGACTCATCCTCATTGTCCAGGGATCTGCTGTACTCCTCTGCGGCCAGCTGCTGACCACCGCTCATGGGCAGCGGATCCAGCTCTAGCTGTGGCTCTATCTCGGACTCTTTCTGCTCCGGCTCTTGTTCCGACTCCGGTTGCTGTCTGGGTATGGCTTGTGCAGAAATTGGCTGTGAATCCTCCTCGCTCTCAGATGAGGGAGTCTTGGGTGCTGCCTTGTTAGCATGCTGCGCCAGCGGTGACATAATGTGGCCGATTTTCATCACAGGCTTTGGCGGCGGCGACGGCGGTGGAGATGGCGATGTCGATGGCGATTTGGTCAGCGGTGGCGTTACAGATCCCTGCACATACGACAGATTAGAGGGCAATGGCGGCAGCGGCGGTGGTGGTGATGATTTATCCTCATCCTCGTCCTCATCATCGTCGTCATCATTGTCAACACCGGCCTCAGCGCCGTCCTCCTCCAGGTGCACAGCTGGTGGCGGTGGTTGAGGTACCGCCTCCTCGGCATCGTCTGTTTCCTCGCCATCGTCGTCGTCGGTGCGCAGTCCAGCATCATCGCGTGGTGACAATGGTGGCGGCGGTATCAGCTCCAACTCGAGCACCGAACTGGAACTGGGCGAGCAAGGTGGCGAACTCCCCTCCATGCTGAGCTGCTGCTGCGGCGGCGGCGTTGGTGTTGGTGGCATATCCTCCGTCTCTGTCAGCGTCGGCAGCGGCTGGCCAAGCAGACCGGGTGGTGGCGGTGGTGGTGCCACCAGCAGCAACATCTCCTCGCTCAGCGATACTGTCGGCAGCGGCGGTGGCAGTGGGAATGGTGGCGGCAGCACTTGAACGCCCGATCCCGATGCGAGTGCAGCATCCAGATTTGTATTGCTATTGTCCACATCCTCGATGTCCGAATCGATGCCCTGGGCAAAGTCCATGTAGAAATTGTCGCGTGAATCGCTGGAGCCGCGTCGCAGTTTTAGCGACAGCGATAGATCCGGGGAGCTATCCATGTTGTGCTCCTGTCTCCCTTTTGCTGTATCTCAATTTGTCGCGTTCTCTCTCTCTCTCGCTCTATTTCTCTCGTTATCTGCGTCTTCCTTTCTGGGTTCACTAAAATTCCTTTACTCGATTTGCTGTTTTTATTTATTTTTACTGTTTTTCTTGTCTTTTGTTATGGTTTTTGCAGTTGGACGCTTTTCACTTTATAGCGTCTACGCACATTTTGTGTATCCTGTGTATCCCTAAAATGCACAAGTCTCAGCTAAGAACGCACACACACACAAACACACACACACACACACACACAAACACAAACACACACACGCATTCACATACGCATGCCGGAAAAGTCATCTACAGCTTCTTACTTTGTTAGTGTGCGTGCGTGTGTGTGTGTGTGTGTGAGTTACTGGCCGGGGCCGGGGTGGTGTGGGGCGTGGCAATTGCATTTGCTGCGAATTTCGCCTTTTTACGCAACGAATCCTTAGTGCGTGCATGTATATGTGTGTGTGCGTGTGCGTGTGTGTGTGTACGACAAAGTGCGTAATATGAAATACGCAACAAGAGCAACCACCAAACGAACAAACAAACAGCACAAAAATGCAAAATTTCCTTGCTGTTTGTTTGTTTGTTCGTTTTCGCTGGTTTGTGGCGCAGTTGTTGTTGACTTACTGACCAAATAGACACACACACACACACACGCACACACACACACACACGCACACACACACACACTCACTCACAGAGAGACAAACGCAGAGGCTGTGTACCGTTAGTTAGCAATTGCGATTTTGAAATGCTAACGAACTGAACAACAACAACTTTTGTGTACATAAAAATGCCGAAGCCTTAGTTGTGACTACAAGGAACAACACCAATATGTGTATGTATTTTGTGTGTGCGTGTGTGTGTGTGTGTGTGTGTGCTTTTGTAGGGCAGGAATTGCTATGTTTGTGTGTAAGTTTTGCACAGGAAAATGTAAGCAGTAAGTAATCTGAAGGCAGAGCTTAGGCAAACGCCCCACTTATAACTGAACTTGAAAGTACCGTTATTTAATATCAACAGATTTGATTTGTTTAAGTTTTCATTGTTTTTTTTAAATTTATTTTTAGTTGATGGTTTATTTTATTTAAGTGTTTTTGTTGGTACTTTATGTTGTATTGCAATTTGTGTTACACATTTACGTTTCGGTTCGGTTCGGTTAGGTTCGGTGCGTTTCGCTACGTTTCGGTTTCGGTTTGGTCCGGACTTTTTGGAGCACACGGAGTGCGCGCCTGACGCTGGGATTTTTTGGATTCCTGCTGCGGCGGCACTTAATACTAGAATGAATCGTCGTCAGTGCCGTTGTCATTAGAGCAGCCTCTCAGCCTCTCCAACTTTCCGACTCTCAGCCAGCATTAGCAGCAGCAGAGTCAGATCCACCGTCGAACCGGGCGGCACAGAGAGAGGGAGAAAGAGAGCGCGTGACGATTGAGAGCAAGGAGAGAGAGAAAGATAAGTTATTCGAGAGAGAGAGAGAGAATGCAAGCAGCTGTATACAATGGCTGTTGGCCATACGCATGGAGTGATGAATGAATATTTATAATATGTATAGACAATATAGGTGCATCCATATGAGCGGCCCACTGTGCGGCCCAGTGTGTCTCTTCATCTTTTTTGAGGAAGTGGGCGCTGCGTAGTGACGCCTCAATGGAGAGCGCACGTTGCAAGAGAAGTAAGCAGCTCAGCGAACACAATTGCAGCTTGCTGATAACGGAAGTGCGCACGCCTTGATATCCGTGCAAAATGTGCTGGAATTTCGCAACTTTTTTTGGGGAGAGCAACGGAGAGTTAGTCGGCTTGGTGTGCGTATAAAACAAATCGCAAAGTTCAGACCCTTGCAGCGTCTTACTGCGATTACTGGCATTAATCTATTCATATATAATGTAAAACATTCATTTTTTATAGCATTTAATGTTGAATGATTAATCATATAAATCAAAATGCGCGGTAAACTCAGTAAATCGCCCATCGATATTTAAACGATATGTTTTGGTGTTCAGTAACACCAAGTATTCCCTTAGATGCGATATATTGCACGTTTAAGCATAATCGATTACTCGCGCATTTTTTTTAAGCATTTATCATGAATAAACGCGATATTTAGTCTTATATAATGTTAATAAATTTATTAAGTTTCAATATTAAAGTAGCTCGTGCAAAATACTAAATACAAAGATAATTATCACAAGTATACTAGATATCGATATTATACGTTTTTGTATCAATAATATCGATATGCGTTGTGCCACAATAAGGTATCATCCATGATATTGCTTATGGACTGAGCAAACACCGTAAAATTTTATGAAAATTAAATCAATTACAATATCTTATGTGTATCAAAATAAGTCGATGTTTGGGAGTCGCTACTTAAATTGCCATCGAGTGGAAACACAATGAGCTCGCGCGGAACGAGCGCTGGGCTTACGCTCAATTTTAAAGCAGTGCTGCTGGGTGAAGGTGAGTAAGGCTCCAATCGAAATTGGGATGGTTTTGTTCGTTTTGTGTCTTTGTTTTTGATGTGCAATGCGCTGCGCACTTGCAGGTTGCGTGGGCAAGACATCGCTGGTGCTGCGCTATATAGAAGATAAGTTCAACACACATCACCTTAGTACGTTGCAGGCGTCTTTTGTGACCAAAAAAGTGACGCTGCCTGATGAGCGACGTGCACTGCTCAACATTTGGGATACGGCCGGGCAGGAGCGCTTTCATGCACTGGGTCCCATCTACTATCGGGGATCGAACGGAGCACTGCTGGTGTATGACATCACCGATCAGGACTCATTTCAAAAAGTCAAGTCATGGGTGCGCGAACTTAAACAGATGCGTGGCAGCGAAATTGCGCTGGTCATCGTGGGCAACAAGACTGACCTTGAGGAGCAGCGTGCCATTAGCTATGAGACGGCTTTGCGCTATGCGCAGACAGTGGGTGCACAGTACGTGGAGACATCCGCCAAGGAAAATGAGGGTGTCCATGAACTCTTCGAGCTGCTAACCCAACTGATGGTGGAGCATCATGGAAGCAAACAGCGAAACGATACCAATGCATTGCACCTGCAGAGCACCGGACAAGTGCCAAATGCCGGCACTATCAGCATCTCGGATGATGGTGAAGGTGATCAGGAGGGTGGCGCTGCTTCCTCACCAAATCGCTCCTGCTGTGGCATCTAGGCTGCTTGTCAGTCGTCTATTGTGATAATACATATGTAATAGTAGATCTAATTTCAATGTGTATTTGTATATAATACGTGTATTTATGTATCCCCCATACCATGTCGAGCTAATCTGCAGGCATGCGTATGCGATTTAGTTACCAGTTACCAGTTACTTTTGAATTTCTAAACCCATCTCCCCTAAAGTGTCCAGTATTTTGTTTTTTGTTTATTATTGTGCAACTTGTTCAAGTCACTCATGTTTGTTTTTCTATCTTTGGCTATCGTTAATTAAATTTTTTGTATACATCAAACGTATAACTTGTGAATTTGTGGCAATTCTTCGGGCGCGTGTAGATTATCCATGCGGACGAGCGCGACTTATCTCCCACCACAAGCGGGGTGAGTAGGCATCTGTATGAAAATTAATAATGTTTACACGACGGGTCTCGTGACTCGAAGTACCGCAAAGTTTAAAAAGTATTTACAAATTAATTTTCAGTTACATTAAGTTTTTTTTTAAAAGTGTAGATTCTCTTACACGACTATTAAGATAATTAATATCCAAATTAATAATATATTCCTAAACTTGGCTTAAACTGAGAAAGAAACAGAAAAAAACTCTTGAATTACTATATATGTTTATAATATTGATCTGAATGATATGTCTTATTTTTTTGAAAACTAAAATTACAATTTTGCTTCAAAATTAACAACAGACAGGTGAAAATGTCTCAGACTTCTGAAGCAAAATTGTAGAACATTTTCACAAATGTGTGGATAAAAGTCTAGACTTAGTTTATAGGAAAATCATTGAACTAAAATTATAACAATTCACGAACGATAACAATTTATTTTGAATAATTTATTTCATTCATTAAATAGTTATTTTTCATAAATGCTTTCGTTGAGCTGGAGTAGTGCTTTTCTTTTTATCAATTTCCATTACTCATTCTAATTAATTTTTTTTATTAACTGATGGGGCTTATCAGTTCTCGTCGTCGGGTGTGACGGGGTTTCACATGTTTACACCTATACATAAACATGTCTTGGTTACCCCAAAAGACTTGAATACAACTATGTTCGTAAAGAGGCGGAACGCAACTATGCGAGGCGAGGCGAGCGGCATAAACTATTTGACGTTAACTATATGTCGGCCCTGGGCTTATTATCTTACAGCAATGCGGCAATTGCCGATGACCGTTCGAGCTGTTCGGTTGGTTCAATTAAATGGGCGTAGAATGTACCTGCCAAAACGATGGACGCTATTGTTGCTGCTCATGTTGCTCTGCCTGATCGTAATTGTTGTCCAGATGCTTATGAGTTCACCACTGCTGAATCAGTATGGCATATTGCGACAGTATTTGGTTAGCAAGCCAGCGAAGCAGCCAGACACGCGTACCATTCTCGTCTGGAACAGCTTTTTTGCTGATGATCGCTGGAAGCTGCCGTTTGATACGTTGGGACCACAGCAATTTCGCGATGATATTCATTGTCCTATCTATCAGTGTGAATTTAGTAATCGCCATGACTACCTACCCAGCCTGGAGCTCTATGACGCCATCGTTTTTCATGCGGCACAGCCATTCCCATGGGCAGCAGCGTTGCCGCTTCATCGTAGCCCCCACCAGATGTATGTATTTGCCTCTTTGGAGCCACCAGGGGAGGCAAAGCACCGCCTAAGCGATGAGCAGAATTTCTACAATCTGACGATGAGCTATCGCCTGGACTCGGACATTGTGTGGTCCTATGTCCAGCTGATCGATGTACAAACCGGAGCACTTGTGGCGCCCAGTCCACATCCGAATTGGCGTCAGCCGCCAGCTATTGGCAGCTGGAATGACAGCACTGTATGGCGTCTGTGGCCGCAAAAGAAGCGAATGGCCGCCTGGTTCGTTTCGCACTGCACGACGCTGTCGAAGCGAGAGAAGCTAGCTGCTGCACTGCAGCAATATATCGAATTGGACATCTATGGAAGCTGCGGCACACTCAAGTGAGTATATGTTCAGCCTAATCAGAAAGTTGGACTAATCCCGTTGTGCTTGCAGATGCTCTCGTGGTGATCCGCATTGCGATCAAATGTTGGACACGGATTACATGTTCTACTTGGCCTTTGAGAATTCCCTATGCGTGGACTATGTTACGGAAAAACTCTACAATACGCTTTCGCATTACATTGTGCCCGTCGTGTTTGGCGGAGCCAACTATACTCGCTTTCTACCCCCCCATTCCTACATCGATGCGGAACAATTTGAGAGCGTGGAGCAACTGGCGGAATATATGCGTTATGTATCCAGCAATGTGGAGGAATATATGAGGTACTTCTGGTGGCGTCAACACTATAAACTGGCCGAAAGTTCGCCGTTTTGTGAGCTTTGTGAGCAGCTCCATAGTCCCAGGTCGATGCACAAGACGCAGTTCTATGGTGACATCCAGGATTGGTGGTTTAACAGTTGTCGCTTCGATTCTCCCATTCGCTTAAGAGGAGAGCAGCAATAGCCGCCGCATGAGACTGAAAGGGATGCACCTATTGCGGCTGCCACAAGTGCAAGTGAGTCAACAACAGGAAAGCCATATAATATTTTTGGCCTACTTGGGGAATATAATGCCGGGCATTAATTGTACCGATATCATGGGTTTTACTGTGCTTGCCACGCCCGACCATTAAGCCGCTAACTTAATGAATATAGTTTTTATTTACATATCACATCAAAGTACAAGTGTTCAAAGTGTATAAATATTTATGCGCAAATAAGAGGCTGTCAACAAATGTAGATAAACATATATGTAAACTAAACGCACTCGAAACAACTAACAACAATGTGATTTGTGATTTGTGATTTGTGATTTGTCCAAACAGCTGTCTTTTAAAACTATGCACCCCTGATTTTCTTATCGTTGATGATAAGATTTTGGTAATGTGCGTACTCTCCAACCTGAGTCACAAACACACTTGCAGATTGTAATATATGTATCAATAAAATAGTTGTGAGCAATGACAATCAAAATATACAATCTATAAATGGTAAGTCACTGCGTGTGCTAGCATTTAAGTGCATACCTTAAATATTCCTCAATATATATTATATATATATGTGAGCTATAAAATGTATCTAAAATATGTCGTTTACAGTAGAGGCCACAGTACAGTATATAGTACTTTTACAATATTTTTCAATTATTACAATTACAATTACTTATTTCGAACTTAATTTTAAATGCCAAGATCAGACAATATTGTAATAAATATTATTTTTACAATATGAACATCTTGAAGAACAAATAAGTTGCATTGATTCTGAAAATACCAATTAAATTAATTTATAAGAAATAAGCATAATATTTATACCTATTTAAGGCCTACCCAAATCAATTACATTTTAAATGTCATTCTGTTCGAGGGCTGCACAACGGGCATTTAGGGACAGTGTTGCGCTTATTAAGAGCAAAAAACAATGTTTCACAAGACTCGCGCAGGCGCCAGAGCAAATTTCAAGTGTCGGAAATTATGATAGCGACAACAATGACAGGAATTGTTTGGTTACTTTTTTCTTGGCCCAGCTGCAACCCCCACTTCAAAGCGTTCTCCCATCACTTTCTGTGGCTCTCTTGAAGTGCGAGCGTGAATTCTTAATGTTGTTGTTCTTGAAAAGAGATTATGCCCTCGGGTTTGTCACGTTACAGCTTTCTGGCACAGCACCGGCCTGCAGCAGCCTCTTCGACCCCCCCACCGACATACAGGACATCGATGCAGGAAAGCAGCTAGCCAGCAAACGACGTCAGCTGTGTGTGTGCACGTGCTTTCTGCTTCTGCTTCTGTATGTATATGAGAAAAGTTTTTCTGTGCGCGCTACTCGTGGAGCTTTTTCGCGGCAAGCTTTTGAAGGATACCGCTGTGTTCGCAAAAAGCACTTCCTATGATTTTTCGTGGCATTTTCAGTCATTCTGTTCTAGATTTCCCGATAGTTCAAATCAGAGGTAACAAAGAAGAAAAAAGGCATTTTAAAATAATATTAAGAAAATCTACACAAAGAACCGCACCATTGCCAAAAAAAAAACATTCAAATTAAATACATAACAAAATAATTGATTTCCTTAACTTTGAGTCAGAAACATTCGCAACTGTTTTTTTTTTAATTGTTCTTTGAAAGTGCAAAAGAGTGAGACGTAAGTTGCATAATTTTCAAAACGAAACGAAAAACACATCAAGAAGCGAAACGAAAAGAAAAAGCGATTTGTTATAAGACAAGCAAGATACATGCACGGTGCGACTACTACAGTTACTTCAGAATATTCCTCTGTTTTTTTGTTACAGTTATTTTGTTGATATCTGTATAAAGTTGTGAATGTCTAAAGTCGCGAATGAAATGGCTGCAAAAACCTTTTAAGTAAACCGAACCCTGATAAAAGAAAAACTATTTTCATAACGTGTTTAACAACTTAACGAAAAAAGATAGAAAAAACGTGTAACCAATGTACATGTGCGTACATGTGTGTATGAGACTGTGTGTGTGTGTGTGTGTGTGTGTGTGTGTGTGTGTGTGAGTCTGTCGTCTGAGGGGGGATGTGTGCGTAGGCGCTCGGGGCAGTAGGGTGCACGCAACACATCGCTCTCTATTTGCTTCTCCAGCAACGAAGCACATATCTTTTAGCCTTCCTCTCTGAGTGCGTCTCAAAATCATCGATTTTTCCTGGCGATAACAAAAGCGAAAACAGCAACAACAACAAGTAAAAAGGTTCTACTGCCCCCCATTTTCATTGACGTTTGTCCTTATTTTCCGTACTTTTATTTTGTATCTATTGACCACTTTAACAAATACAAACAGGTTTCAAGTATAATTTCCGTATTTCGTAATGTTTTTTAATCCATCGCCTTCTTGGTTGTTGCTTATAAAACTAAAAGCGAATGTTGAAAATCAGCCTTGAAGGTTACACTTAAAGAAATTATTTTTGGCTTAGCTTATGCTATCGCAATTAATAATTATTGTGCTATATGTGCTAAAAAAAATATGCAAGTATTTTTTTATTGTATATTTTTTTAATATTTCCAATTTCAATTCAAATTCAAATTGTTCTGCAAATTATAAAGTTTGTGATGTATATTATTTCAAAAGTTCCAAGATCAAAGTTCTCTACAAAAAATATATAAATATTTCCATATATTTGTTTAATCTTATTAACAACAATTAACAGAAAATTTTTCTGTTAAATAAATTGTTTTCTTGTTTTCAGCAAAATTGTACTATGTTTTCTACGATTAAATAACATTCGATTGGGTGTTTTCCTAAACAAGTCCGATAACTGGAAAGCTTTTGCTTTCCATTCATTCGTTTTGG
Organism: Drosophila longiperda; assembly: GCA_035042125.1. NCBI lineage: Eukaryota > Metazoa > Arthropoda > Insecta > Diptera > Drosophilidae > Drosophila > Drosophila longiperda. The sequence goes on from JAWNLV010000117.1 coordinate 1,021,933, forward strand.
CAAGTGTAAGCAAAGCTGCCATTGTTGCCGTTACAGTTATAGTGGTTATTTCTAATGCTGTTGTTGTTGCTGTAATTGTGATTGTTGTACCTGCTGTGGTGAGTTGTGTGTGGTGGTGTGGAAAAAAAGCTTTGGCAAGTGGCAAGTTCATGTGTAGGTACACAATTGTGTCAATCCGAGAGTATAGATGTGGTTAAGTGTGTGTCTCTCTATGTGTGTGTGTGTGTGTGTGTATTTGTTCAGCACATTCATTTTTTTTGCATGCGATTACAACTTTTACATGCAACGCTCGCAGTTGAATGCAACATCCAAATTGAATAAAACGTCAAACAGTTTTCGTTGAGTATTTCGGCAAATATACTGGACATTGCGAGGGGTCAACGGTGCGGCGGTGAGTGCCTTCGTATCTTTCCCATTGCCAAATAGCGACATACCCATTAGTCATCCAACGCATCGATAGATTCTGTATGTAAACACATGTATACATACATACACAGATATACATACATAAATACATACATACATGTGCATATACTGATGAGTAGTTTGCTCAAGAAAGAGTATCATTCAACCCTTCAACTTGAGTACGATGCATACCCAATCCGAGATACGCTTCAGTAACTGATTAAATAAAAGTATTCCCAGCTTACATAATGCTCGCGTCCGCCCTTACAGTCCCGTAGAGCTGTAGATCTTAATACATATAAGTATATATTCAACAAAATATTTGTATGTATGTGTGCCATGTTCATGAATATAATAATTAATATGTGTATGTGTGTGTGTGTGTGTGTATGTGTGTGCTTGCAGACCGATCTCGATGTCTCCGCAATTAGATAATGCTTAAGTTACCAAAAGGTTTAAAAAAGAAAAAGAAGAAGTCGAAAAAGGACCAAGAACTCTTCACCGAAGAGGAGCTCGAGCAGTACAAACGTGATCTCAAAGCTAAACAGGAGGCGGCCGCCAACAAATCAGAAGCTGGCGAATCGGACGCAGCATCAGACGTCGAGGGTGCAGCATCTACATCCGGCTCCAGCCAGCCAGCGGCTGCCCAGGAGCAGCACCAGCATCAGCACCATCATTCGCATCAGCAGCAACAGCAGCAGCAGCAGCAGCAAACCGCTGACGCCGGTGACGAAGAATGGGCCAAGTTTAAGGCTCTAACCTCGGGCGTCGATACTATACTACACAAGACACAGGACGAGCTTGATCGCATCAAGAAGGAGTCCTTTTACCAGCGCCTGCCATCGGCAGCCGAAAAGAAGAAGCAGGAAGACGAGGAGGCTGCTCTCCGCGAAGCGCAACGTATCGAACGCGAACGTCAACTAGCCGCTGAACGGGAGGCCAACCGCGACAAGCTAGCGGAGGCCGTTGTAGAGCTATCGGATTCGGACGACGAGCAGCAGGACGAAGTCAATGACATCTTCGCAACCGACTACATTGAGGCAATTACCAGTGGTGAGGTTCAATTAGGCATCGTACCCGATTCACCAGTTCTCGATCTAGACGACGGACCCGATCCCTTCGATACCGCCTACGCGGAAAAGGTCATCGTTGGCGCCGACAAGGCCAAGACAAACAAGAAACTAGTCAGTCTCGGAGCTGCCGTCGAGGTCCTCTCTGGCCGCGTCGATCGCGAACACGCCCTCGCCCTAGCCAATCCAAAGCGTAAGCTTCGCAAGGGCATTCAGAATCTTCTGCTCAGCGAGAGCGTCGACCAGGGTGATACAGAGGCGGATCTGTTAACTGGCGAGCCACAGCACAATTTACTTGACGATCTCGTCGATGACGTGCCCGAATGTGTTGGGCCCATTGATTTAGGTGTATCGCTGCATTTGCATTTGATCACGCCTCAAAAGGTCGACGACGACGAGGACGAGGAGGGAGGTGAAGCGGCATTTGCGGCACTAAATCCCGATCTAGCCGAGTTTGATGCACTTAAGGACGAGGAGGACGACGAATTTGCCGAACTTGCTGCCGAATCTTTAATCAAAAAGGAGGAAATTACCATAGTCAGCCAGGTCGTAGTACCACCAGCAGAGCAACTCGCCGAAGCTGCCGCCGACGCCAGTTGGGCAGAGTTTGAAGCAGATACCGAAGAGGAAACATCAGGTAAGGAAACATCCTAAGCGAGTTCCCCCAATTTCCTTTTTAAATAATCTTTAACCAAGTGCTTAAACATGGATGCTACCAGCAATATTATTGATTATTGATTAATTTCAAGATTTAGCAAAATGTATATTTTTATATATAATATGATGTTGCAGGTAAACCAAAGCGTCCACCGCCGCCGGCGCGTCCAGCGACAGGACCGCATATTGTGCCCGGGGCTATCTACGTCAGCGACGACGACGACGACGAAAATCTAGACGACGATCCTTTCAATACCAACTACGCGGAGCAGGTGATCAAAAAGACAACCGTACTCGAGCAGGACGACGATTTTGATCCACGTGCCGACGAGGAGGTAGCTGGCACCTCGATATTACAAGCGCCCAGTCGTGATCTCTTGGCTGGCAGTGCGACCGATTTGAGTAAGGTGGTGCCAGCACCACTTGCGCCCACACTCAGCGTCGATCAGCCGGAGGAGCCACAGGACTTTGATCCCTTCGACACATCGGCCATTAGTGCTCTCGTTCAGCCCAAGGCCACCGAGCTGCGATTTCTGGAGCGTGAGCTGCTCAACGAAACCGGCTCGAGTCTCAAACACTCACTTAGCGATCCAGACTTTGATCCGCGGGCCGGTCAGCAAGAAGAGCAACCGGTTGCCGCTCCAGCTGAGGTATCCATTGCGGAGCCGGATTTTGATAGTGCACGACGAAAATCGTCACTTAGCTTGAATATACAGGCGCGAAGCGTTGGCTTTCTGGTGCCATCACAGGATTTGCTGGCCGCCGGTAATGAGGGTATACTGGGTGCCAACAAGAAGCCACTGACACCCTACTACGCGCCCACTGCGCAGTCCATTGCCGAGCGCGAATCGGAGGATCCGTTCGACACATCGTATGTGCCGGATGCGAAGCTCAGTGACATTGAGTTGAAGCACATTGAAGCCGATCTTATTGCCGAGCCAACACTTACGCAGAGCTTATCCGATCCCGACTTTAATCCACGTGCACCGCCCACGCCGGTGCCAGCGGAGGTGCTGCTGGCCGTCGAAGAGAACATCAATATAAAAGTACTAACGCCCGCCCAGGAGCGCAGGCATCTGCCCAGCAGCGATCAGGAGCTTGACCCATTCGACACATCGATAGCAGCCAATCTACAGCCCGGCCAGACGGAGCTCAAGCTCCTCGAGAACGAGCTGCTGCCCGAGAGCGCCAGCAAACAAGCCAATCCCGGAGCTCTGCTCGATACCCAGAGCGACGCACAGGAGCTTGGACTGGGCGATAAGGTGCTGACGCCGTCGCTGCCAAATCGCACAACACAGCAGCTGCTGGAGCAGCAACCACAGGACATTGATCCATTTGACACATCCATAGCAGAGAATCTCGCACCTGGCGAAACGGAAATCAAGCTGCTCGAGAGCGAGCTGATTGAGCGATAATCCCACAAACCAAACAGTCGAACACACACACACACACCCACACACACACACACACACACAGCCAGACAGACAGACAGTCAAAATGGCGAATCCGTTTCTTATGGATGACGATTTGGATGGAGGCGATGCAGCCGTTAATCCGTTTTTGATGCAAACCGAAACGGAGCCAAGCGAGGCGGACAATCCATTCGGTGAGTCAACCTCGAATCCGTTCGCTTTTGGCGGCGATGATCTGGAAACGGAGGCGGAGCCCGCAGCTGCTGCGAACATTGATGCAGCGATGAGTTTCTTTGGCACCACCATCGAGGCGGAGGACGATGCGCTCAGTCTAAAGTCTGCCGCCGAGGAGGATGATGAGGGCAAGAAGGCGGAAGCGCCACCGCCGCGACCACAGCCGCCACAAAGCACACAGGAGCTAATTAATACGGTCTCCAGCCAGCTGGACGAGACGAGCTCGGAGCTGCTGGGCCGCATTCCTGATACCCGCTCGCCAAGTCCCGTATCCATGCGGGATCTACACTCGCCCAGCCCTACGCCCGACTCGGGGCTGGCCGATCTGCTCGATGTGGATGTCTCGGACAGTGGCTCCAGCGCCAACACCCAGGCGATCGAAGTGGACCTAATGAGCGGCAATGTCATTGTCGCCTCGCCACTTGACAATCCATTTGGTGTGCCAACGGCGCTGCCCAATTTGCAGGGTGCCGCACCAATGGCGTCGCCAGCCAAGCAGCAGCCACCGCGGCCACCGCCGCCGCGTCCATCGGCACCACCACGGCCAACTCCGCCGGCGCACATGATGCAGGGACACGGACAACAGCAGCCGACGCCGACTCCGGCGCCGCCCCAGCGTCCACCGCCGCCAGCAGCAGTAGCAGCGGAACCGACTGCCGGTGCCGATGATCTGCTGGACATGTTTGGGAGCAGCAGCAAGCCGGCAAAACCGCCGCCGCCCAAAACCAAGGAGGACATACTTAGTCTGTTCGAGCAGCCAGCTGTGGTTGTGGCGCCAGCGGCAGCTGCCCCACCGGATTTGCTCAACGATGATCTGCCCGAGTCGAATTCGCGAGAAGATCCCATCTTCAGTTCGGTGCTGATACGACCGGATGATAGCACCCATGATATAACCTCACAGCCGCAGGCGGCTATCGTGGCTCACATTGCGGCTCCGCCGGAAACGACGCAGAGGCAGAGGGCGCCCACGCCAGACATTGAAATTACCACAGTGGAGGATCTGCCGCGCTCCGACGATGAGGAGGAACCAGAACTGGCGCCAATCGTGCAGCCAAAGCAGCAGGAGCAGTCGCCAACTGACAGCGATGCTGATACTGAGGTACAAGCAGAGTCGGAACCACAGCATCAGCCGTTCGATCTGGAACCAGCACCAGAACCGGACACGGAACCGGAGACAGAACTGCAGATTGCCATTGAATCGGATCAGAGCCCACCCACGGAATCGGCAGCCACCGCACAAGCTGTAAACGAATCTCACACTGAGCTAGTCGACGATGAGCCCGAGCAGATGGACACCGGATTAGATTTTCCCGGGCTTGCGAGCGGTCAACTGTCTGCCAATCCGTTTGCCAGTCCCGAGGAAGAGGACGAACCGATCTTTGCGCCTGCACCAATTGTCGGCAACATCTTTGCCGTGGATGAGCCCGAAACGGAGGAAAAGGTGCCACCGGTGGTGCAACCACGCGCAGCTCCACCCATTCCACAGCCAGCTTCCAGCTATGTCAGTAACATCTTTGCAGCTGAACCAGATGAGTTTGATGCATTCTCCGCCAAGTTCGATTCGGTCAAAAAGGACAATGTCAGCATACTGGACGGCTTTGGCCCTGGATCCGGTGCCATAACACCCTCGGGAGGCGATGGTTAGTAAAAACAAATAAGAATAAAAACAAGGGACAATTGCTTAATATTCGGTTACAATAAGTAATGCCAGGTGCCGCCAAAAAATATCGATATTTTAAACCGATTCCTTGTTATCTATTCTCCCAGTTAGCCTCATAAATTGCAGTAGAAATTGGCTTTTGTGAATTTTGTATTGCTCTTACCCAAATTTGAGGAGCCTCCTAGTAATCTTCCTTCGAAGGTTGCTAACTGTGCTTCTAAAAATTTGGTTCCTCTTTCAAGATACATGGTTTTATCGATGTATCGGTTACCTTTCACGTTGGGTGACGCATACCTTAAAATTGTGGGAGATATACGGACTTATCGAATAACACTCTGATTATTTTTGATCGATTATTACTCCTATCAAATGTGACGGATCCAACTCAAAAACTTGGATAATACAGCCATTTAATAATTTGAGGTGTGGGCGCTTGAGGGCGGCGTAGGTGGGCGTGTAATATTCAATTTGACAATAACCAATTAGTATATCGATTTGCGGTTATCGATCTCCTATTTCGATTTCCTAGCACTCCAGAGAGTAACAGATGGTAATCAATCGGTTTATGTAGCTTAAGATTAATTTGATGGAAATTAAAAGCATTTAAATTAACTATTGCAGCTTGGGGCGATAGCGCCTTTGGATCAGCGACGACAACGGCAAATGCTTTTGGGGAGGTTAACTCTGTGGACGACGGTTTCGGGAATGAGGATGACGACTTCTATGCCATGCAGGCGCCAGTGCGTGCGGACTCCGTGGAGTCTGTGGACAAAGAATTCAGCGTGGTCATCCGACCAAAGGCGGAGGGTGGGTCTGGGGTGGCACCACAGCTGGCACCGCCGCCGCCGCCGGCGCGCACAGCTGCTCAGTCGGCAACTGATCAAACAACCACATCGCCATCGACGGTGAATCCATTTGAGGATGATGTCAGCGGCTTTCCAGCACCACCGGCTGCCACAGAAAGCAGCATGAAGCGCACAGATTCGCAGGATACGCCACAGACGCCACTGTATGACGAGGATGTGTCCCAGCCACTGGAGGAGTTCCCCCGTCTTCACTATGTCGGCCCCGGCTGGGAGATGCAGCTGCGCCAACCCAACAAGAAGAAGATTACCGGCCAGCGCTTCTGGAAGAAGATCTTTGTGCGCCTTGTTGTGCAGAACGATGTACCCGTGGTGCAGCTACTAAACCAAGCCGGCGACAAGCAACCCTTCCAGGAGCTGCCACTGCAGCCCTCCTACTCGGTGTCGGAGATCGGTGCGCAGCAGTACGATCAGTTTGGAAAAATCTTTACCATGAAACTGCAGTATATATTTTACAAAGAGCGGCCCGGCGTACGACCCGGCCAGGTGACCAAGGCGGAGCGCATTACCAACAAGCTGACCAAGTTCGCGCAGTATGCCATCGCTGGCGACTATGAGGGTGTAAAGGAGTTTGGCAGTGATCTCAAGAAGCTTGGCCTGCCCGTGGAGCATGCACCACAATCTTCGCAGCTCTTCAAAATTGGCTCGATGAACTACGAGGACATGAAACAGTTTTCCGTTTGCATCGAGGAGGCGCTCTTCAAGCTGCCCGCTTTGCGTGAACGTGCGCTCACCTACAAAATGGAGGAAGTGCAAGTGACGGCAGTGGACGAGATCACCGTTGAGCAGGACTACGAGGGCAAGATACTCAAGCAAATAGCGCGTGTGCGCCTCTTCTTTCTGGCCTTCCTCACGGGCATGCCAACCATCGAGCTGGGCGTCAACGATATGTGGCGACAGGGCAAAGAGGTGGTTGGACGCCATGACATTATACCCGTCGCCACCGAGGAGTGGATACGCCTGGAGGCCGTCGAGTTCCACAGCGTTGTCAATCAGCAGGAATATGAGCGCACACGCACCATCAAGTAGGTGCTGCCTTCCTCAATACGGATGGAACGGCCAATATGGTTGACCAATATTTAAATGATTTCAATAATCTGACATTTCCACACTCTTTAATCCTGCAGGTTTCAGCCACCAGATGCCAACTACATAGAACTGCTGCGCTTCCGCGTGCGTCCGCCAAAGAACCGTGAGCTTCCATTGCAGCTGAAGGCCACCTGGTGCGTCACTGGCAACAAGGTGGAATTGCGGGCCGACATCCTGGTGCCCGGATTCACGTCACGCAAATTGGGCCAGATACCATGCGAGGATGTCTCTGTGCGTTTTCCCATACCCGAGTGCTGGATCTATTTGTTCCGCGTGGAGAAGCACTTTAGGTAAGCTATCTCTGATCGGTTATCGGCTTAGAAGTATCAAAACTTACATTGGTCCTGACAGATATGGATCCGTGAAGTCGGCCCATCGACGCACCGGCAAGATCAAGGGCATTGAACGCATATTGGGCGCTGTGGACACGCTCCAGGAGTCACTAATTGAGGTCACCTCCGGTCAGGCGAAATATGAGCATCATCATCGCGCCATTGTCTGGCGCTGTCCGCGTCTGCCCAAGGAAGGACAGGGTATGTCTTAAACTCAATTTGAATCCCCTCGAATCGTGCGGATTCAGATCGGCAGTTGCATCACTTGCATTACTTGCATCACTTGCATCATTTGCATTTCAGGCGCTTACACCACACATCAGCTGGTTTGCCGCATGGCGCTCACATCTTACGACCAAATACCGAGCGAATTGGCGCCATACGCATTCGTGGAGTTCACAATGCCCGCCACGCAGGTCTCGCATACCACCGTGCGCTCTGTGAGCGTGCAGGATTCCGATGCCGATGAGCCGCCCGAGAAGTACGTCCGCTATCTGGCGCGGCACGAGTACAAGTAAGTAGCCATTGTGCAGCCACTTGGGCAGCCAATCCTGTCATCATTAAATCGAATCTATTTGTAACTCATCTCATCTTGCTTGCAGGGTTGGCATCGAGACCACGCACGGCGAATCCACGAATGCGTATCTGGCGGCAACGCGACCCATCCGCCAGGAGCCCGCCGCTGCCCCAGCAGGTAGCAAGCCGACTGCATCGCCTGTGCCACCCAGCGATACCGATTCGGACTCCAACTAAGCGTTTGCTTCAATCGAACTGAGCCCATTTCATGGTTGAGTTTCAGCTTTCAGCGATCAGAGCGAAGAGCGAACATCCACCTACAAATATCTGTCACGTATTTTGTTGTTGTCTTTCGTGTTCCATCTCAGTGGATGTAAATGATTCAATTGAGAGTGCTCTGTGTGCAGTTTGAATATTAGGTAATGATTAGTTGACAATAAATACAGGAACAGCCACAAATGAAGAACGCCCCAACAAAATATCATTAATATACGGATGGAAAAATGGTCAAACGAAAGGTATAAAAAACGAAGCAAAACACAAACATTATAAAAAAAAAAAACACATACTGATAGCCGTATTCGAGTCCTGTTGAGTCCTGTTGGTCTCACACATAGCAAAAGCAAACTAACCATTAATTTAACCTATATGTAATCATCCCTATTAACTACCTATGTTAACCAAGCGACCAAAGGAGCGAAGTCAACCCATACATATGCATAGAAATAATGGTTATAGTAAATGCACCAAGCAACATATATAAATTCAAAATACAAACATTAATGCATTAACACAAACATATATATATATATATATACATCTGTATATATATATATATATATATTAACGAGAATGTTTATAGCCATATTAACGGATGTTACATACATATATATATATTAAGCGCAAGTGACAAGATATCGTTCAACTACGATTTAAGATTACGTCGACAAAAATGAATCCAACATTTATCAACTTCAGCATCTACTGAACCTGGTTGCATCGGACTGCAACGGACTGAGTAGCTCAACTGGCTGGCAATTCGAATGGAAGAGGTGTCAACAAAAAAGGCGACAGGCTAACGCACACACACTTGAACACCAACAGACACACACACACACCCATACACACACACACAGACACGTTGACATACATATATATGTGCCGCTATGGATGAAACTGGATTGCAGCAAGTGGGCAAATGCCTATCCATGGAAGCCGGATCAGCAGGGACAGCAGGCTTGATCATCGTTCAACTCAGTTCGCAACAGTGAAGACTAAGTAAACTGGAACTCTTACTGTAACTGTAAAACTATCCCTAGCATATTTAATATCAAAGCAAAAATAAACTAAGCTTTATGAAATAATTTATTTAAATTTATAAACAAAATCCATTCAAATTTAACTTCAAGCAAAATGGAAATGCATATTCAAATGTTATTGTTGTGAATTAAACTATATTATATATTCAAATCAACAAATTTAAAAAAAAAAAAAAAAAGAAATATAAATTAAATAAAAAAGCATAAAGAAAATAACCCCAATCGATATAGTAAAAGCGTCTTTGTTAAATCAAGCAAAAGTTTATAGAGCAAACTACATAAAACCAAAAATGAAAAACTCAAAAAAAAACAAAAAACAAAACAAACATATATGAGGAAAATAAATAAATATATACATATATACAAAAGCTATATACATACATGCATATGAATACTTTATTGAGTTTAACGGCTAAAAATGCAGAATAGATTTGTTAATTTAGTGTTAAACAAATATAGCACATACTTGTGCAATCCGTACTTGTATTACGAATCGGCCAGCTTAATTTCATACCATCCCCAAAATCAAAATGTAACCACAAAGTTTTTCCTAATTTCATTGGTTTCGAAAAACACAACATTTAAACATTTCCAGTCACACAAAATAAAAAAAGAAGATAAAACCGCTAAGAAAATCATGCAATACAAATATACACATATTATATATATATATATATATATATATGTATAGATATATATATATATAAATGTATATGTATATATGTATATATATATTATACATTATATTAATTAAAAAAAACCCTTATATGTATATTATGAGCCCTTAGAAATGATGAGCATACGTTTCTTATTTATTGTATTGTATGTTACTTAATTTACCTATGTTTAAAATTATATATATATACACTGATAACTATTGTATGTACCATAAAAAGTGCAAGAAAAAATCAGTCCAAGAAATGAATACGTGACAAACAAAACCCTTATTCCCATTGAGAGACAATTTTCACATGTTATATATTAAATATACATATACATAAATGGTATTATCTGATGAACTAAATACAATATAAAAAATGAATATTATGAACAGAACCGACGCAAAACGCATTATGATGGAAAAATAACTAGTCAAATGAGAAAATAAATATTGAAAATCCTCAAAAATTTAACCAAACAATTCTTATTTATATTTTAAAGTCGTCTATTCCTATTCCTATAGGAGTCGAACTATAAATATTATATATGCAACGATTGTTCTTTTCTTGTTCTTGTCTTGCGCTGGTTTTTTTTTTATTTTTTATTTTTTATTCTTTATTTCTTTGGTGCATTTTTGGCTGCAGTCTCGAGCCATTTATCATGTAGCTGGCCCAAAGCCAGCATCTAGCCAACCATCTACGAATGTTGTAATCAGTGCACATGTGCACAATAGATTTACCACACGAAATCCTTGTAAAATATTGTGCTCAATTTTGGTCTAAACATCTCAAGTGCTGACTCCACAGCCTGATTTCAGTAAAACTTTTCCCTGGCCCTTTGCAGTTTGCGAAGTGCTTGTGCGGACAGTTTGTGTCTCTCTCTCGTTCTACCTCTCTCTCTCTATCTCTATCTCTCTCTCTCCCTCTCACTCTCTCTTCTGTCTCAATATTTGGTTGTTTTTGATGCTAATCATTTATGCAGGACCACTGTTTATTCGCTGCAGGCACTTTACTCATTTTCTAATCTGCCATCTAAGCAGCTGATGGACTGCAGGGCGTATTAGTAATATTTTTCTACGCCTTATTAGTAAGTAGACATTTTCAATCAAATCATGTGACTTTATCTTTATATCTTGTGTGAGGCAACTTGCTGTGTTTTATTCTCTTATTCATAAGATGGAATAGTATGATTTCCGTTTCATATAGAATTAATATATAATATATTCAATGTTTGATATATAACAGATTCTTTAAGAGAAGTTGAAGTTGTTGAAATGTGTAGCTGCTTGAAGTGCTGCCACTCGCACAAATATGGCTGGTTTGGGCTTTGGCTGTACGTGATGAAAACTGGCTGTCAGACAAGTGGCAGCAACCGTCAAAATTATTCTCTTCCATTTAATGCCACTAAATTGGAGCATAGCAAATTTCAGTCCAACATCTGATATAACTGAGTTAGCCAATGCCTAAGGCTCGAAAACAAATTGACAACTGTGGATGGACCTGTGGCCAGAGTTGGAATGGCTGCCACTACCTCCGTTGGCTTATTGCTGTCAGATTGGACTCTGGGGTGAACGGAATGTGGCATTTGGCATTTCAATCTGTCTGCAGGAACGTGAGCTCTGTGTTATCCACTGAATAGGCGTGCTGACAAATAAATGAGTCACGAGTGAATCAATAAATGAGTTCAGAAAATGACACAAGCTGCTGCCAACAAAATGAGTTTGTTTACACATATGTGATTTTGACAATCATCTAGCAAAAATTGACTTAAATTGCCACTGGCAACATGGCACATGCATCAAAAATAACACAAGCCACGCCTATTACAAAATTCAAATAAATACAAGTGAACTAAATTTTATTTAGTAAATGTCGTTTTTATTTATTTGAATTTATATATATATGTATTAAAGTGTGTATTTTCGCTTCGTATCAACATTTAAATAGTGTGCATTTTTTTTTGCTTTGAAACATTGCCAATTGCATTTGTTTCTGGTAACGGAAGCACCTATCAAAAGCTGTCATAAAAAAAAAAACAGAATACAAAAAAAAAAACCCAGCTGAAATTCAGTTGGCAACGGTCTAAAACTAATTACTGGCTAGCCAGAAAATAAATTCAAAAGCGCATTAAATTTGAATCAATCATGTAGCTTCCCATGCGCGTTGTCATTGTCAGCATTCGCAAATCTGACTCATGCTGGAAAGGTACGAAGGGACTCCAATGATTGGCAACAGAGTCGTCCGTTGGCTGCCCCAGCTTATGCGGCATGTTGCGATTCGCCGATTTTTATGGCGGCCATAACAACGTCAAGTGGTTCCGGCTAACAATCCGGCTGTCATTACCCACCTCTGCACCACCTGCTTGGCCATAAAAGCCGAACGGGCTGCACGCATAAAGTGGCCAAATGGCTTAAGGTCTAATTCCATCCGGCTGCGATGTTGACCCAATTTGACTTGGCCAGATGCGTGCATAATTATGCAATATACCAAAGGACGACGCATTTTCCAAAATTGCTACTCAACAATAAAAAAAAAGAACACCAACAACAATGAGATGTACAACATGCCCTGCAACTCCCCCCCCCCCCCCACCAAACCAAGCACACAAACACCTCCTCTTCGATAAGAAGAGCTGCGTTTGACGCCTTCGAGGGTCATGCCCAATGCAAATGATGTGTGTTCCTGCACTATTCGGTTGTATCCTTTGCCATGGCTGCTGCTGTTGTCCTCGCTCTTGCCTTTAGCTTATATATTCTGGCTCACACACACACACACACACTCACAGAGGCACACACACTTGCGCTCATGTAAAACACATATGGAAGGCAGCATAATTTGTGGCATTCTTTCGTGGACGGCTAAAAGGGTCTTCGTTGTCGTCTGCGAGGTATATTCTGTGCAACATCAAACGAATTTGCATAGAAAACTGCAAATTTGAATTATGGCCAGCAGCAGCAGCTGTTTCAACTGCCTGCTACAACCCCTTCTCTCTCTCTCTCCCCCCCCCCCCCTATCACCGTATGTTATAAATACAAGATTGTGTATACATCAGTTGGCCAATCAAACAGAAAACCATAAAATGTTAACGCAATACTGTCTTGATAAACGATTAGCTTCTACACTACTCATATATGCAAATGCTGCGAAAATCCAATAAGAAATTGTCAGACACATAAAACAAAGAAATTTTGTAATTTTAATAATTAAATCAGTCTTACAGACACAAAAGTTGTAGTTGTTAAGAGTTTAATTTACAATATTCGTTATTGTAATTATTTTATATTTGTGCATTTAAATGGAAATTTATTTATTCTTCGACTAGAAATGCGATAAGTAAGTTTAATCTTGACAATTTGGTAATAATAGTTTTTATGTATTTGTCAGATTTACATATAAATATAAAATATTTGATTAAGTGCAGACAGTCTTGTATTTATTCCATTAAATCTTATTTTTATAAAACAAAATAAATCTGAATTTCAGTTAAATTCAATAAATTTATTCGTGTATTGAATGCCTGAGCATGTTGTGTATACCCTGCTCTCCCCTTTCCCCATTTGCATGTTCAAATTGTCTAACATCAAATGCACATATGTATACTGTATGTATGTATGTAGGTATGTATGTATGCTGTATGTATGTATATACATGTTGAACTGTGTTATGACCAGTTGCAAGTTAGTAAGCATATTTGATGAAATTTAGATAGAGATACTCGTGTGCGGGTGGATGGCATGTGGCATGAGGCATGGGCCCTTGGCTCGACTAGCCGTGTGCGTCTAATGCGCCTAATAGACCCGTGTTTGCACCAACTTTTGCCAGCGCCGTGAATGCTATTGGTTTTTTTTTTTTTTTTTTTTCGAGGATGGGCCACTTGTTAGGCGGCGTTTTGCTCATTGCTCTTTGCGCTCTTCAAATACGTAATCAGAGAAATTTTCATGCGCATTTTTTAGTCGTTTTTCTGGGCAAACAAATGTCGCTTTGAGCTGACGCTCAACTTGAAATACGTTCCTCAATTTCCATAAACACGTGTGCAAATAACACGTGTGCTCAGACCAACCCCCCCCCCTCCCCTCAACCCCCACACCATCTTTAGGGGCGCCGGTGGGATTTTATTTGGGCAGGGGTGATCGGGCTCACTGAATGTTTCCTTAACATTAACTATTGCCGGCATTTGATTGAGAGCATTCCATGTTGGGAACACGTTGAGTTTTTTTTTGCAATGCGCCTAAAATCGAATTTTATTTTTATTTTGCAACAAGAATTTGTCTCCAGCTGTTGAGCCTTTGTTTTCTTGAATTTATTTCTTTTGTTGTTGGTATTTTTTTTTTTTTGTTATGCGTGCAGCTGCGACAAATTGGTTTCAAGTTACTACATGTTTCCCCCCTTCTAATGGAATTTCCATTAAGCTATTAAAAAAAAATCGAAATGCACGTGCCTCTAACTCGATGCATGTTTTTTGATTAACATATGAAAATAAATGTGCTTTATTTGGGCTTACTTTAACTATTCCATTTTATTGTGGCACAGCTAACAATTACTAAGCTGAAAGGTTAATTTTTAAATTCAAATCATTATTAAATTATTGATTTTTGCATACATAAAGTACGTCATTTAAAACTGGAATTTGGATTTCAAATAATTGTGTATATGTGAAAGAAATCGACATACATCGAAGCTTGTCAGTGTTGAAGAATATGTCATTAATAGATGAGTTAGTTGTAAGCAGCAGCTCACATTACTTGTGGTCTAGACTCACTGCAGCAGAGACTGGTGGCTGGAGAGGCTGTGCCGATGGCTTTTGCAAGAATCGCAACAGATAAAGTTTCTGGCAGGGGCGTAGCTGGGGTCTCAGAGAGTTGGCAAGTCATTAATCAAACTATTTCCGAACATTCTAATTAAAAATAAATTATAATTAAATCTCAATGGTTTTTTGTGTTTCTTAAAAAACTGATTCTTTTCAGATTTGTTTCTAATAATTGAACATTCATAAAATTCATTTTTTTTCCTATTTAAATATGGGCTCTACGCCCATGACTAGTAGTAATCCAATAGGTATATGCAAATTGATATGCCAATGAATGCATTGAGATCAGGTCTTGCAGGGGATCTGTGTAAGCTAAGGTTTGGTTTTGACTAGCGTGGAGATGGTGCCACATTTAGTTGAGAGCCTTTGACATGGATCGTTGGCAGAATTGCGTAGCTGTTGTAACTGGCGCCAGTTCGGGCATAGGAGCTGTGCTTGCCCAGCAATTAATCCATGCGGGCGTCATCGTGGTCGCATTGGCCCGCAGGCTGGACCGAATGGAGCAGCTACGGCAGCAGTTGAGCGAGCCACTGCGCGATCAGCTCCATATTAGGCAGTGCGATGTGACCAGCATGGAGTCGGTGAGCGATGCCTTCGATTGGATCGAAGAGCGCCTGGGCGGCACAGACATTTTGATCAATAGTGCGGGCAAGCTATCCGGAGGCCAGTTGGTGACAATGCCACTGGACGTTGTGCAGCAGGTGTTGCAAACGAATGTCATGGGTGTCGTCTACTGCACGCAGCGCGCCTTCAAATCGATGCGTCAACGTGACTCAGTTGGCCATGTGGTGCTCATCAACAGCATTGTGGGTCACCATTTGTTCAATCCGCTGCCCGGCAGCCTGCAAGAGCTGAACATGTATCCGGCCACAAAGCATGCGCTGACTGCCATGACAGAGCTCTTCCGTCAGGAGTTTCGCGACCTCAAGTCAAAAGTCAAGATTACGGTGAGTAGCGGTGTCCGTCATCCACAGATTCATTCAATTGTTGACGGCTCACTGTTTTATAGAGCATTAGTCCGGGCTTGGTGGACACAGATCTGGTGCCGCAGGCCTACAAGCGATTGCCCATGCTGCAACCCGACGATGTGGCCAATGCCATCATTTATGCCCTGGCAACGCCGCCACATGTCCAGGTGCACGAGCTAACCATCAAGCCAATGGGTGAACCATTTTAGAAGTGCCAGACAGAGTTGTCTGCCCAATTCTTAAATTTTTGCAGCCAGAGTTGTCTGCCCAATTCTTAAATTTTTGCAATTTTAAACTAACAAAAAAAAAAAGCAATAATAGAATAATCTAAACAATTTGTAATTATTTGTTTATTATTTATTTATTGTTTGACATTTTAATTTGGATAGATTAAATGCGAAATGCAAGAGATGGGAAGGGAAGGGAAGGGAAGGGAAGGCAGAGAGAATTGGTTATATCAATAATAATTTATTTCCAGCAATTAAATTTGACATCGTTTGCGTGCTTTGGAAAATAAACAGTTGTGTTGAATACAACAAAAGTTGCTAATTGTCTCATTGATCAAGTGGCAAAGTTACGCAACAAATTGTTTCGACATGTAAATGGGGCACGTGACAGCAGTGAAATATTCAATTAATGCAAATCATCACAGGAATCGTTTTGGGTGCGGCCAGCCCAATATAAGAAACGTCTCGTTGCGAATGTGAGTTAGTTGTCGAAGTGTTCCGCTGAGCGGGGCACATAGTCGGATCGCTCTGCTGGAAGTTAACCCATGGAACGCTGGGCAAATTGCGTGGCCGTTGTGACCGGTGCCAGTTCGGGCATTGGTGCTGCTGTGGCCATGGATTTGGTGCGGGCTGGTCTCGTCGTCGTCGGCCTGGCACGTCGCGTCGAGCGTGTTGAGGCGCTCAGGGAGCAGCTGCCGGCGGAGCTGCGTGCTCATCTGCATGCCCACAAGTGCGATGTGGGCGTTCAAGCGTCTGTCACAGCGGCCTTCGATTGGATTGAGGAGCATGTTGGCGGCATCGATATACTGGTGAATAACGCTGGCATGTTGCATAACGGTCAGCTGTTGACCCTACCAACCGACCAGTTGCTGCAGGTTATCCACGTGAATTTAATGGGCGTGGTTTACTGCACACAACGCGCCTTTCGCTCCATGCAGCAGCGCAATGTCGCCGGTCATCTGGTGCTGATCAATAGCATCACCGGTCGCAATATCATTAAACTGCCTGGCACGGGCCTCCAGTGCCTCAACATTTATCCGGCCTCAAAGCATGCGATTACCGCGCTGCTGGAGACGTATCGCCAGGAGCTAAACGACTTGAATACCCAGATAAAAGTAACTGTAAGTAATTGTGGTGCACATGGATCCGCAAAATATTTATTTATTCCCATGTTATCCATGGCAATGCAGAGCATCTGTCCCGGTCTGACTAATACAGAGATTTTGCCCGACTCCTTGGACACACTACCAATGCTGCAGCCGGCGGACATATCGGCTGGCATTATGTATGCCCTAGGCACGCCCCCGCATGTCCAGGTGCACGAGCTGACCATTAAGCCCATCGGAGAGCCCTTTTAGGCCGGCAGCTATATTAAAATTGCATTACTGTGTGCGCCAGCATGGTGGGCGTGGCTGTTGCCACAAACCCAAAGCTGCTTCTCTATGAAAATTGTGTTCTTTATTTGAAAAAAAAAAACCATCAGTTTGAGGGCAACTTTGGATTGTGGGTGGGCTGTGCCTGTGTGGCTCTGCCAGTGACAGTGAATGTGGATGAGACAGTGGCTGGAACTGTAGCTGTGGCTGTGGCTGTATCGGTGCGAGACACTTCCGGCATGCTGCAAGGTATGCCAAAATACGAAAATAACTTAACAGTAGCTTGTCATTTGGATGCAGGTTTCCATGTCTCGTGCTGCGCCACTGCCGACGTGTGTCAATATTGGAAGCGTGCGCATTTGACATAAAATGTAATATAGTCACAAACACACACGCGCACACACTCACACACACACACACACACACACACACACACACACACATTTAACTAGTAACTTGCTGTGAAAGATGCTGAAATATGCTGCAGCATCTCCGGAAGTTTTATGCAAAATTGCAACTCCCTAAAAATATTCTGTACACGCAAAGAATATTGCTAATGCTGAAATCTTTTCGATTCTATAGTTCTTCAATATCTGGAGCAACCAGTAGCTTCTTAATGATTTTTACATTTAATTCCCATTTATGTTAGTTATGCCATGGAAATCGTTTAGCTCAAAATTTCAGTGTATTTCGCATATTAAATTTCATTTGGATTTTCAACTGAGAAGGAAACAAAATATGCCCGAAAACATTGATGGCTTCCTAGTGAACAGCAGCAGGAGCAGCAACAGCAGCAGCAGCAGCAGCAGATATATTGGTAATGAGAATGCTGCTGGTAAGAGGCAACTTCTGCTGCTGCTGCTGTTGCATTTTGTTGTTGCTCTATTTTTGGCATCACTCGCGTCGAGTCAAGTTGTCAATGTTGCATATAAACACGGCGTTGTCAATATGGTCGCTGTGCGTGTTGTGTATAGCTGGTTGCTGCCAGCCAGAAGTGGCAAACTATGGTGCAGCATTTGTGGCAGCAACAGCATCCCTAACTAACATGCATCTCGTTTGCATGTCTCTTTCTGTGGCAGCTCCATTGTCTGCGCTTTTGCCTTCTCGTCGAGAGAGCTAATAACGTTGTGCATCCAGTTTGGGGGCCATCAGACGACACGTTACTCCAGCCGCAGGACGCATTTGTCAGCATTTTGGATTTTTATGCTTGCCTCCCCAACTGGATGGCATCCAGTAAGCGTCCCTGCAGCGCCTTGTGGTTTCTTTAAACTTTGGATTAGGATGAAATTTTAAATGGATTCCAAGTGATGCACTCAGCCGCAGCATTTACTTTGACCTTCTTTACAAGTTTTATTGTTGTTGTTGTTGTTGATATAACTAGCAAAGTGTATTTATTACTCAAGCCTTTCACATTTTGTTACACAACAATTTGTGGCATGAGGTAACATCAAATCAATCCATAGGCTCTGCTTGTGGCAGGCAAACAATAAATTTAAATGGTTTTGACTACATTTGTTGTATCCATATACTTAGCAAATATTAAACATTAATATTTATAGACAAATTCCAAATATTGATCCTAATCTTAAGGCAAATCTCAGAATAACTCGTATTCTTCAATATGCCCAAAACTGTAATTTTACTTTGAGGAGTTGCACAAATGTAAGCCTAACCTATCATCAGGTCATGCTACATCAAGGGAGGAGGGGGGGGGGGAGGGACTTAGGCAGGGATTAAGATGCTGGATACTCAACAGTGGACTGCCATATAAATTTGGTAGATTTTTGCTCGAGCTTGGCATCTAAAAATTTACATTCAAATTGGACGCAGTGTCTCCGTTTGCGCTGATTACGCTAATCAGCATGCGTTGAACTGTCGTACCGTTAATTTGGTGTCCTTCACCAACACACCCTCCCCCGTTCATAACATTTTTTTTTTTTGTTTGGTTTTGTTTTTGTGGCAGGAAGGGCATGAAGTTGGGTACTGTGGAGCGCACTCTGATTGATTTGCGGCGGCAATTTGTGGGTCGCGCTGTCTAATTAGCATAACGCTGACAGCGTTTAATAAGTCGCTGGTTGCGACTCAGGTTGCGGCAGGTGCTGCAAATGCCGCAAATGGAGAAATGGAAAAGTGGGGAAACTTGCATTTGGTGGTCCTATGCGAGGCAGCGCTTCATGTAGTTGCTTTTAATTAAAACTTCAATTCAAATCAAGGTGCGGCACAGTGGCGCTTTCTCAAAAAAAACCCAACATTTCTCTCAACTAAAGTAGAAAATGTAATATTTATATTTAAATTTATATATTCATAAATTTATTAATTTATAATCTTATTTGTAAATACCAAATATACTACATATAAATAATTATAAAAGTACTTTACAGAAGTTTAAATTTGTATTCATGTTTTTGAGTTCATATATATATATATAATAATTTATTTATATAAATTTAAATAATATTCAATTGCTTATATTTTTGTCGTATGTTGCATTCACATTTTTAGCGATGCAAATGCGCATTTATAATGTATAATTTTAACCGTGTATTTGCGGCAAAGGTGCCACTGTATGCGGCAGCTCAGGTTCCGTGTCTCGTTCAGCTCAATGCTGTAAATTTAATTAAACAGCCCCAACGACACTTTCCCCCCCCACCCCCTCCTCCATCTACTCATCACAAGCCTTCTTGGTGCACGATCAACGCCAAAACCGAGAAACAAAAATCTTGAATGCTTTGAAAAGTTTTAAGTTTGGTTCAGCCATATATCAAATTTCTAAAAATATAGTTTTTTCCTCTTTTATATGATGTGAGAGAAGTGAAGATATAAAGAGAAAGCTGTAAGTTGCATTTCGGCATTAAATTAACCAGATTCTATGTGTTTGATAGGGTCTTAAATTAAGAATGCAATAATTAAGACACTTTTTAAATTCATCAAACTCGTACTTGTTTTATATATAATAGCTAGTAGTTAGTTTTGGTTGAATCATATCATTATTTATATAGTTATTAAACTGAATAGTACTAATACTCCGAGCACTTCTTTGCTAGCAGTTCAGCAACATTTGCAGATTTCTGCAGATATCGTCAGGGTGCTCGGATGTCCCGGCTGAGTACCACTGTGGTCGTCTAATTGAATGATTTGACTTGGCTAACGTGTTGACCTGGCAACTACAAAGTGTTGCCTTTTATACACCTTAGTTTCACATAAATATATTATTATTCTTAATGTTTATAGGGCTAGGCCATGAGTGCTCTACAATTGTACCATATCCAGGAGATTATCACAAATTTACATCCCTATTGATCAAGGCTAATTGTTAATCTTGAATCTGAATCTGGCAAATATCTATTTTCTTCAGCTTCATTTAAATGTGGCTTGTTAAATGTTTTTGATCAGTTTGGTGACCATTGGTTCTGGTGTCTTTGGTAGCATAGTTTGTAGGGGTTACTCCTACTATTACTATCTTCCCGTTTTGTGTGATCTTTTAAGTGTTCTGGTCAGAGCATTAAGAGTTGATGGATATGTGAGTTGCACGACCTGCCATATGACCCCTCACTTCTCTTTAGGATGTGTGAAGAGTATACATGTTAGAGGAGCTTGAACTGCACTCGGCTTGTAATCGGAGGCAAGTAACTGACAGTGTGCTATATTGGAGAGACACGTGATGCTTGCAGTGGACCGTTGACAACCAACGGACTGTGGCAGCCGCTTAACTTACACAATTTCCGCAGTGCTTTTCTCGTTTTTCCGCTTCCTGCCACGCTGCCACGCTGCCACGCTGCCACACTGCCACGCTGCAATGCGTCGCGATGCTATGCGATGTGACGCTGCGTTTTCTTTTACGCCGCCCTCGCCGCCAACTAATTATAAAGTTGGAAACGGAAACATTTACAAAACATTTAGCGAAAAATGCACATTTACGTAAAACGTGTACGGACTCTGTAATGGTAAAGGCCCCGCCCCGCCTTACCAACCAACCGCTTCCACTGCTACCCCCATCCGCTTAGCTCGACGACACGGACACGGACACGGACACGTTAAACGGCCAGCCGGGCATGCAAATGTCGTTGTCGACCGCAAACGAGCAGCGAGGAAATGTCAGATTCACGTCTTGCCACACTCCTCCCCACCCCCCCGCCACCACGACCTTCTCAAAGCTGCTGTATGCCTCGTTGCCTCCTTCTCAATATATAAATTCACACATTTATAAATATGTGTGGGTGTGCGTATGTGTGTGTGTGCGTATGTGTGTGTATGTGTGTGCGTATGTGGTTAGGAAAACGAAAGCGGCCACAACTTCATTTTAGGCCGCACCATGAGATAATAAATGTCAGGCCTGGAGAGACGTGGACATTGTGGCTTATGGGCTTGAAAGTTTTTTAGCTTCATGCATTGCTGAATATGTTATCTTTGCATATGTTTCATCTCGCTTATACAATTCTCCATCTCGCTCTTTCTCTCTCTCTTTTTCTCTCTCTCTCTCTCTCTCATATCTCTCACTGGAGAGAGAGAGAGCTTTCACTGCCCAAACACGTACCTATAAGCAGGAAATGCGGCATTTTGTTGAATTGAGCGGAAAGTGCAGGTTTTATTCGCCATTTAAACTGAGAGCAAAAACACAAAATTATAAAAGGGGCTAATCGCTCTGGCGGAGGCACAATTCAATTTGTTTATGTCAAATTTGTCATGCTATCTCAATAAATTCATTAGAATCCGCTAAACACTATAGTTTAATTATCTTATAATAATTAGGTTATTATTCTTAATAATTTTAAAATATAATGTATATTTTTTTTTTTTTTGTTAATTTGACAATCGATCGCCCTTTTGACTAATTAAATTAAGTCCGCCAAATGCAGAAGAAAATAGCTTAAAAGATTCTGAAAAGGAACAGCTAAAAATTACTTATTTATTTCAATTTTTATTTACTTAAATTTGAATATTTTTAATAATTTTTTTGGCACTGTCATTTAATTAAATTGGTGTCTTTTTATTTAAATATTTTACAGAATTTCATGTCGTTGGATTGTTTTTTTTTTTTTTTTTAGAAAGAGCACAATTTTTGAATAAAAAGGTATTTTATGTAATTTACAATTTTAATAATAAAGCTATATATAATAATTTCCATACGAAGTGGTAAACCTGATTTTGAAACTGTTGCATTTTGCAACTTACATCTAAAAAGAAAATTGATTTAGTTTATGAAATAATTTCAGCAGTCAGCTCACAAAATTAGTTCAACTTGCAATTTATCACACGCTGTCTAATGATGCTCAACCAGATGTTTTTCATAAATATTTCATCCTGCTGCAGAAAAATTGATTCAAGTTATTGAGTTTGAAACATATTTAAAAATTGTAAAATTCAATTGTTCAAATGCAAAAATGTAAAAAAGTAATAGTGCAACGTGAAGCTAAAATTATGCCCAGACTTGAATCCAAACTCTGTCTTTGTAGTAAATGTGAATTTGTCAGTACTCACACATACATATGTGTACTAAATGTGTGTGCGAGTGTGTGTGTGTGTGTGTGTGTGTGTGCAAGTGTGTGTTTATATCTGTTTCCAACTCAGTTGCTTGTGTATGATGCTCACGTTGGTCTCTGTCAGACGATAGCAAAACTTGAATTACATAACAAAGGATGCGGAAACTATAATGCCCACAACAGCAACAGTTTTGACTGCAGTTAACTGTAAAGCAGACAACAGTAACAAAATAACCATATTTTGCTAACCAGCACTTTTGCCACCCATTAAATATATCAAGAGTAAAATATTTATGCTGCACCACAAAACAGGGTGGTCACCAAAAAAAAAATGCTTTATTTATTATTATTATTATTATTAAAAAAAATAAAATAAAATAATCAACATGTTGCCCGAATATTGGTATTACAAGCGTAAATAAGATATGGACTTGGATTTTTCCATTATCGCTCCCAAAACCCATTCTCATTGAAAAGTTCTGCTTAATCGACTAAGACTGGCCAAATACAAACACACATTTATATGTGCATACAAAACAGCATTCTTGTCTTGCAACGTGAGTGTGTGGCAAGAGAAACTTCGATTCAATATACACTCAGATAGTGATGTGCCACACACACACATCACGGAGAGTGCTCAATATCAAAGCAATACTCCACAAAAAGTTATTCATAGTTGAAACCTAAAATGGGTCATAATATATAAAATTTGATAGATGAATTGAAATATTTGAATCGTTTTCGAAACGTGTAAACATGTTGAACTTGAGCTTGCACATCACTAGATGGGAAATCGAATGAAACGCTGGCAATTCAAAGACATTAGCTGCCACAATGGATGAGTATGAGAACACATAACACGTTATGCAATAAATACTTCCGTTTTATAATAATCAAATGACGATTGTGGGCGACCATTCGCATTTAGACTGCACTGTCGCACACTGCTCCAACTTAAATGGCACGGAAATAGCCATCAGCAAACCCAAACCCAAACTTCAACTCAAGCTCGAACATGCCATTGGAGTTCCAACAGCGGATGGCCATCAAATGGTACACAGATACTAAATGTTCGATGGCGATGGCGATGGCGATGGTCGAAGTTTTGTTCAATGGTCTGGTGAGTGCCCTCTGCTGGTGCTCTGTTGGTGCTCTGCTGGTGCTCGGCTGGCGACATCAAAGGCAAGAGCATCGCACGGAGAGACTAATAAAAATGGCAACGAAATTATGCAATTAGTAGCGTAATATGAAGCACTTTACGGGCATTGTGGGCGTTCTCGTTAATGACACTTTTATCCAGGAGTTGTTGTTGTTGTTGTTTGTTCTGTCGTTGTTGGGTAGAGGAGATGGTTGTACAATATATATATAAATAAATATATATATATATAAAGATGTTTGCCATCCATGACGCTGCCGTTAAGGCAAACACAATGTGTTGCAAATGGGGCGTGGCAATGTGTTAACGATAACTTTTAAGCTGATCGGATTGTCAATCTCTGTTTTGCTTGCTTGGAATATGGGTAAACAGCGCTCAGCTTCAACCAGATTATTCTATACACAATGTTTGAGCGCAAACTAAATGTTCTACAACTTTAATTAGTTTTTCCATTATGTTTGTGTCGTTTAGATTGGTTAACAATGCGGTTTAGTATCTAAAAATATAAAGAAAGAAAAGTTATCGATTTTGAAAAAAAAAAACTTTGTTTAAATAAAACGTTGTCAAACAGGTCGCAAATTATTTCGTGTGTATTTTCTGTCTGTGTAGCGCATGTAATCCGTGGCATGTCTCAGATCTGTGTTTCTCCTCTCTGTGATATATCATAATTTCAGATTTGAACTAGCAGCGTACATGCAACATGCATCCTTAAGCCAAAACACAGCGTTGCCAGCCAAGAAAATTTGAGAATTGCCGTTACACGACTTGTCTTGGCCTTACGACTAACATATATGAAACAGTGCAGGAGTAAGAGGGTGGTGGGAGGGGAGGGGAGGGGTAGATGATTAAGTGTACGCCCCAATACATACATAGACATGCACTAATATTATGTATAAAATATATGGATGGGTAGCGCTGGTAACCTTGGCGTCGGTTTCTTTTGCTGCTTACCGGATTGCTTTGCATATCGCTCTGACACAGCCTGCCTCAGCAAAGGTTTATGTGTGTGTGTGTGTGTGTGTGTGTGTGTGTGTGTCTGCTCCATAGCCAGGCAGTAGTCAAAACATTGCAGCACTGGCATTAAACAGAAACACACCCCAAGTACTGGTAGTAGTCGGTGTGCACAGCATATAAATAGTTGCGATGTAGGCAAGATAATGCACCGACACAAATTAGTTTTATATATTTAATACAAGTTTTTTTGGTTTGTTTAAAAAATGCTTATTTTATTTAATTAATACTTATTGATGTTAAATTATGAATATACTAAACCAAACCAATATGCTTTGCCAAAATATATATTATGTTGTAGAGAATAACGATTTTAAGATTTAGATTTTTGTATTTTTTTTTTTTTTCATAACTGAATTAAATATTGCTTAAACAGAAATTTCAATTAGATTTGATCCTGTTTGCTTTCTTGCGGTGCACAATTTATTCGCTGTTGGCGAAATAATGTCATAACATGAAGAGTGATATTCCACGCTCCAATTACGAGCAGCCGTGCTCGTGCTCCAAAAGTAAAATGCACAACGTTACGGCCGGCAGAGAGTCGGGCAAGCGAGCAAAGCAAGCAGGCAAGCAGGCAACCATCAGCGGCTCTGCCTGTGGCATGCCACAGACCAAGCTGGTCTGGTCTGGTCTGGGCTTGGCTGTGCTTCATTCTGCTCCGCTCCGGCCTGCTCACTTTTGTTGCAGCTTGTGCAAGCATTGGCGCTTATGTAACCAATGTCATCGTTATTTTTAACTTAATTTACATGCTTAACTAAAGTTGTCAGGAAATTATGTTGTCGCATGCAGCTTTCAATTATGTTGCATGCAAGAGGGCAACGTGGCCCCATGCCACCTTACCACCTTACCACCGTACAACCTTACCACCGACACATCTCCGACAGCAACATGTGCTCGCAGCTGTCGAGGGAGTCGCCAATGTTCGCACATGTTCACACCATCATGTCGGTACAACATGGCGTATGAATTCGTCATTTGTCATTTGTGCACATCACATTATCATATTTGTGTTGGCAAGTCAATTACAAGGCGTCTGTCTGTCTCTGCAAAATGCAAAACATTCAACAAGAACTAAATGACAACATGCATAATTACGACTGTTAATCGAGTTATGCAAATGCATTAAATCCATTCACTACTAATGATCAATTTTATGTTTACAGCTATTTTATATTGCTTTGCTTGTAATGCTTTTAATTCCAATTTTGTATTTATTAAAATCAAATCATTCAAAATACTCTTAATGGTCTCTCTAATGCTGCCTCTATAAATCCCATATTAAAATTTTTTTCGTACATTGTGCAGCTTGCAACAATTTATGCAATATGCAACATTGTTGCTACAGTCATCAGTCACCAGTTTTTAACGTTTCCATCATTTTGATTTTTCTCAATTGGCGATCCGAGCTTGACATAGCAATCGTCCTTATTTTAATGTTTACCAAAAACCCGGAAGTCCAGAGAAACATCACTAAAATCAATAGGGATATTTTTGGTTTGAATCGCTTTTTGTTAATGCCTTCCTCAACTCTTTGTCGACGTTTATTTTCAACTTGAGAGAATTACTGATATAAATCTTGAGTTGACCATTTTCTATATCGTCCAAATCAAATGTTGGACTCAGAAAAGGACTGTCGTCGTCGAGGACTGTTGCTCATTTTAAATCTGAAATTGTTGTCCTCAATTGCACTTCAATTTATAGTTGTGTTGCAACAAAGAATAACAGTTTATGCATTGCAACAATAGACAATTTAATAGAATAACACAATTAAATCTCAAACTGTTTCTAAATAGTTTGTATTTGTTTTTTAGCTAAAATTGCTAAATTGAATAGAAAATTCATCCTTTTGGGTTTTTAATTGGTTTTTTTTAGTCACTTGATTTAATTCTAGAACATAACAAATATATTATTCAATCTTAACTCAAACATATAAAAAGAGGCATTTCTATTTTTTTGAATACATTTCATTCGCACTCCGCAAACATTCATCTTAATGTTTTGCCTCTGAACACGTTTGTTTTATTTTTTATTTATTTGTTTTTTTGTTTTTGTTTTTTGTTTTTTGTTTTTGTGTTAAATGATGAACGCAGAGCGACAATTAAATTTAATAGCAACGCAATTAACTCTTAATTTATATTTTGGCTTCGTTTTTGCCAATGTTTTTTTTTTTTTTTTGTGTACATTTCGGGAATTCCCCGCACAAGCTGCGTGCTTTGGATCCATTGTCTTTGGCTCTGAATGCGCGATGTGGAGAATTCTCGTTGAATCGACCATGTCGGGGGAGGGTGATAGGGCGACACTGAAAAAGTGTGGACTGCGACAGAGGTCATTTTATTAATTAACCAACAGGCCAAGTTGCTTTGCATTTGGCCAAGTCCGTGTCCGAGTCGCAGTCTGGGTCCGCTCAACGCGTTGCCCAAAACATGCGGCAAATTGCGTGAATTATCTCAGCAATATATATATAAATATATATATATATATATATATATATATATGGGTGTGTGTGTGTGTGTGTGTAGGTTTTGACCAAACATGGGCGGCTAAATTAATATAAAATGCTCGCAACTAACCGCCCATACTTTGGGAACCCCATCCACCCTCCCCCCCCCCCACAATCTGCTCTGCTCTTTTGACCCTTTGAATTACTTCATTAAATTTGCATATTAGGTGAGGACTTGGTTGCCCTTTGCCGCATTTTCCAGCTGTGCTCAGCCCAGACTCGTCTCCTCTTGTCCGGATTTCGTTTTTTTTCTCTTTCTTTTCGTATTCCGGCACGGAGGCAAAGCACGGAGGCCCATAGCTGTCGGATTGAAATGTAGGTTTAGAATGGCAAACACATTTTTGTTAGATATCCGAAATGTAGTAATCAATTTTTATTTTATTTAAATTTATTTTTTAGATTCAATATATAGATACTTTATCAAATAATGCTATCGGTAAGTAAAGCTAGATATTGTAATCTTTTTTTTTTTAAATTTTGCAGAATTTACATTCAACTTGTTGCAGCTTGACTTAACTTTTGACTGCAGCCAGTAAATTATCATGCAGGAAATCAAGTATTACTTATACATACGCTCCGATATCCAATATCGAACCGGTGCCACAGTTAAGTTCTACGAATGGGAAGCCATCTTAGACAAGTCTTTAATTATGTTAATTATTGTGTTCCTTGACATGGTGCAAATGGCACTCGACCTACACAAATCCGTATCAACTGACCCGATGACCC
The DNA here is from genome assembly GCA_035042125.1 of Drosophila longiperda. Classification (NCBI taxonomy): domain Eukaryota; kingdom Metazoa; phylum Arthropoda; class Insecta; order Diptera; family Drosophilidae; genus Drosophila; species Drosophila longiperda. Next base: position 1,050,400 of record JAWNLV010000117.1, read on the forward strand.
TCAAGGGCAATAGCCCCCAGCGGCAACTGAACCCGCCGCTGTCACCCTACCTCCCACCCCCCCTTACACACACACACACACACCAACACCTGTTTAGTTCTCGCGGTTAATGGCACAAATGGAAATAGCGGACGGCTAGACTATCGCCATCATCATTTAACCATCATCATGATGATGGCGTCGTTATGATCATCACCTCAATGTCGCGTCCTTTCTGTTGTCAACGTGCAGAGACCGCAACCCATGGAGAGAGAGAGAGGCGCAGACGCAGACGCAAACCCGCCGTTGCCGTTGCTGCTGCTGCTGCTGCTGCCGGCTGATGCTATAAATTAGAAAGTGTCAGGTTCGTTACGTAAATTACCTGGCTGTAAAAAACGAGAGGCGAAAAAAGCGATGGCGTCGCCGTCGCCCGTCGCCCGATGACTGGAGCACCACCTGAGGTGTTGGTGCCGGGACCGGTCTCCTGGCTTGGGCAGTGTCTTTTTATTTGCGCTTCGCGCGCCGAAAGGGCAAACAGATTTGTCAAGGATATTTACGGCTTCGCGCAAGTTTTGGGTGGCGACGAAGGGCCTAGTTTAGCTTTCCATGCTACGGCAAGACTAACACAGAGACGCAGAAATTAAGCGAGAATGAGAGAGAGATACAAAAAAAAAAGATACAGAGAATGCGAGCGAGCGAGAGAGAGAGAGAGTGAGAGAGGCACAACAGACACAAAACAAATAAATAAAGATGCTGACCCAGAAATAAAAATGAGATTAAGTGTGATTAACACGCTGTCGAGCTGAGATACCGCCATCTTCCATAACATGTTTATATATATATATATATATATATATATTTGTGGGTGGCTCTCTCTGTGTGTGTGTGTGTATGCGTATTTCCCATTATTTGCCTCACATTTTACTTATTTCCATAGGCAGCAAGTGTTTATTTATACCCTTTTAATTAGTGAGGCTGTAAATATATGTCTGATAGTTCATTCCAGTTTTTTTAATTTTAAATTATTTTTAATACTGTCTAATAATGCATGATATATCATAGATTGTTTAGGATCTTTTTTTACTATATCATTTGCATATTCCGTAAGGATATTCAGTCTTCGGCGTGATATTCAGATATTCTTAGTTGCTTTTGTATCTTTGTATCTGTTGTTGGACTCAGCTTTCGGGTACTTCTTTTTTTTCGCGGATTTGCTAATGTTCTCTTTCGATCTTTGTCCCCTTTGCCTGTACACCCCCCCCCCACTCCACCCACCCCTTCTGCCATACGCTGTTGTCCTTGGTAGGAAATTTATTTGGTTACAACTTGATTTGCATAAAAGAACATTTACTTTTTAATTAGGTGTAAAATTTATGCACTTCACTTTCGCTTCGGCTGTTTTGTTATTTTTTCTTTAGACCTTCTGCTGATGAAGTTGGCCCGGACTCCACGTGGCTAACTAAGTGCTGGACACAGGAGTTTGGTAGCAAGTTTTTTTTAATTATTATACTACCCTTTGTCACAAAGTGTGTGTAATAAAGTACAGATAGTTGATCCCATAAGTAAATTGAAGTAAATTTGGTTACGTAAGTGTTTACTATAATATTACAAGTTTTAGGTAATCTCTATTCCAACAAAGGAATCGCTACAACTTATTCCAAAACTTATATTTATCTTGCTTTTTTTTAACTAGGCAACAACTTTAATAAGTCAAGCTTTTAGAGTGATAGTTTTATCGTCTTCCACATATCGTTTTAGAAATGGCGAATTATAAATAATTAATAATTATAAGTGTCAGTTATGTTTCCCATTCAAATTTGAAACGTTGAAACTTGTGTTTATATTCATAAATCAGAAATCTAACCGAAGATCAAATATCTTTAATATCTAATATTTTGGAGAGGTTTTAGGCCATGTACACTCTACAAATCAAATTGTTGAGAGCTTTTGGTTTCAGAGCAGATTTCCAGGCTAGCCATAAAATGATAAACCTATCAACATAGTTCGGGCCTTAAGTGGTCTAAGCCATTCACATTTTAGCCTGATATTCTTGTATTCCAGCTGGCTAAATAATTTATTTTTTTTGACTGCACATTTGTTGCCGAGGAGAGCAACTGAAAACATAATTTCAAAGGTAAGTTTTGGTGATATAAAATGACTTGTGACTTGAATCCTCCACCTGTCCAAAAACCAATCGTACAAAAGTGCTGACAAATGCACATACATACATACATACATATGTATGTATGCATGTATGTATGTGTTCAATAGTGACGTCAGTCAGTGAGTGACTTTTTTAGTTGACAGTTTGATCGCTGGGGAGACCGAGGGGCCGCACAAGCCGCATCACGTCGAAAATATACATTTGCCTTAACCAACACGTTGCTGCTTCATGCTTCTTGCTGCTTCTGCTTCTGCTTCTGCTTCTGCCTCTGCCTCTGCCTCTGCCTCTGTCCTCTCGCTTTGCAGCTGCTGTTCGCATTTATATCGCTGTCGGTTTGTGGAAACACTTGTGTTGATGCTGACGCTGGCGGGTAGTTAATCGGTCGCTTGCAATGCCAACTGTGAGTTACCCCTTCCCCAACCCATTTCCTCGTGCCCCACTGCCACTGCCACTGCCAATACACTGTGGGCGGTGCCAGGTGTGATAAGGAATTTTCAGATTTCTTTTGCTTCACACATACGTTTCATGAGTCTGTCCAATACAGGGTGATCCAAATTGCGCTCTCTCCCGCTGCAATATAATGGACAAACATTCGCATAAGGATCAACATTAATTATAGTTTCCAATCTGTATCAAATGCCTCTTAATAAACTGGGTTCAAACATGAGGAACAAATATAAAAAGTAAAAATTTAAAATTACCGGTAATAAGAATCAGATGAGTATAAATATATATATGAATATATATTTTTCATATAATCATATTTTTATTTTTTTTCACTGAGCACCCTGTTTATTTTGAATGCGTTTCGGTTTTTATTTTTGCGCCTTTATTGGAGAAACTTTTGTTGCTACTTTTGTGTTTTGTTTGCACATTTCTGCGCCAACAACTGTCAATCTTTTTCTGCTGCCATTGCCGCTGTGGTGCCTGATGAAGCCTGCCCCAAAGCCACCGTGTACGCCTTCTTCTACGTCTTCGTCTTCGTCCTCGTCTCCACCACCACCTGCACCTACACCACCGCCTGCGACCCCAACTCCGCGTCCATCCTGGTTGCCGTGTCCGTCTCCGACTCGTATTCTGCTCATGTGTTTTGATACACATATTGTATCGTTTTGTGCCACAGCCAACAAAGGGCCGTACGTGTGCTCCAGGGAGATGCTCGAGGTGTGTGTGTGTCTATGTGTGTGAGTGTGGGTGTGCAAGAGTTGAGTGGGATATGTGCGCAAGGGGGTGGTGCTCGGCATAAGTGGCTGCATAAAAAGAAGTCGACATTTATTTGCGAGCATGCTGTAAATTGTAAATTACATTCCTAATCTTTGTAAGAAGCTACACAAACACACACACACACACACACAAACACACACATACACACACAGAATAAACACACTCAAATGGGGCGATACACTAACTACACTTTAAGGCTGCTCCGCTCGGTCCAGGCACAGCTCTGGTTCCCCAATGAGGCAGACAGACGCAGGCTGACAACTGAGCCGAGCAGACACACAAGAACATTGGATGAGTGCGAGGGAGGGAGAGGGAGTGGGAGAGGGAGAGAGAGGAGAGGGGGGTAGCACGTCACGCACTTTTGCTCATTTGTGTTTGAAATTTCATTGGAGACAACAATAAATACGAGCAAAGTAATTTTAAGTAAAGAAAGTTACAATTTCGGTTGGCAACTTGAGGCAACGCCTTCCACGCATCTTTGGGGGCTCTGCTGCATTGTGACTTTTATGCTTGCCGTGATTTGTGCCTGTCTGTTACTCCCTCTCGACCCCCCTCTCTCTCTCTCTCTATCTCTCGGTGATGTGCTGTGTGTGTCACTTAAAAATTTGCGCCAGTGGCAATGTCACGTTTTGTGTTAATTTAATTACAAGAAACCATTTGTAAATATCACGACGTGATTTGCAAGGAAACGCATGTCGCCACAGGACCTACAGGCTTAAAAACAAAGCACCCCCCCCCCCCACATCACCCTCTCTACCGCCACGACAACCCCTTCCACCAGCACGCGCACAGGGTGTGTGTGTGTGTGTGTTCGTGATATAAAATGATATACAATTTTCAGGAGTTTACATTGGCATTTGCAATTCATACGCAAGTAAATTGTCTTCGCGCTATCCTCCCCACAACCCCCATCCCACCCCTCCCCCACCCATTACAACTACAACAATTAACAAGAACAGCAAGAGCAGTAGCACCGCATGATACCGTTACTCGCAACGTCGTTACCATTCTGCCAGTTGTTCGCCACAAAAATATCCCTTTTGCGCCGAAATGTTGCCGCTGACTCTGCCAAGCAGCGCAACATGTTGCTAAGCGCCGCACGCACCGCAACATGCTGCCGCTGAATCTGCGAGCCGGCGTTTGATGTTGCCCATTTGCCATTTTGCCATTTGTCATTTGTCATTTGCCTATGGTTTTTATGGGTGACCTTTGCTTATGGCATCATTTCCAGCGCATTTAACGTAAGCGTTCAAATCATTAAATGATTCTCATGGGATTATTGCAATAAAGATAAACTTAATTATATTCATAATATCTATTTTTGAGAGACATGCATTCAAACACACACACACACACACACACACACACACACACAGAGATAAACTAAATTCAGTGCCATTGAACGTTAATCTCTCTTCAGCAGCAGCAGGCCCCGTCCGAACAAGTAAATTGCAGTTAACAGTCAATGAGTTCAGCGGAGCATAAAACACTTTTTGCATTGATAGGAATTATGTAGGCTTAAGTAGCATTGAGTAACCAAATAAATCGCCATTAACCAAGTGAAGAATATGTATGTGAGCCGTGGATAAACGAATTATTGAGTTGCATAAAAGTAATTATCGGATATTATATTCAAATGAAAACCACTCAATTTTTTTTATCTATCTATCTTGATTTAAACACAAAACGAGCGGTTATTTTATGCAGATTTGTATAGTTTATGAAAAATGGCATTCATTACAAGCCAAACACATAAAAGAGATAGAAAATGAGAGAGAGAGAGAGAGAGAGAGAGAGAGAGAAGGAGAGGATGGGTTGGGTAGGGAGTGAGTGAATGAATAATATACCGAGTTCTGCTGAAAGGGGCGCTCCACGATTACTTTTTCGTGGCAGCTCAAGCAAAAAGCGGCAGTCATTAAAAGTTGCAACAAGAAACTACTTGGAGTGCACTCTGGGTCGCCTCGCCTATTACTTGTCCTAATGGCGTGCAATTTAAGCTTGGCACACACACATACACACATACACACATACACCCATCCCACACGCCCCACGCCCCACTCCACGCCACACTCCACACTCACGTGTGCCACAGGGTCAGGTGCAATAGCATCATCTAACAGCAGTTGTTGCGCACTTAAATTAAACACCCGGCAGCACTTTGGGCAATTCATTTCATTTTGGGCTGGCAACAACTGTAACAGAAACAGAAACAGAAACAGAACGAAACAAACACACAAACACACAAACAACACACAAAAATGTTCAAATGCAACAACGTGACAGCTCCATTCCAGGAAGTTGGCGCCCCGAGAATGACCAACTGCAGTAATTGCAGCGCAAACTCATTCAACCTGTCCAAGGAGAGTCTCTGGAGATATATATGTGCACACATCCTTATTACCGAAAGTGTTTCCTTTGATATTTGTGTGTTTGCCTATATAAAAAAAAAATATTTATATATAATGCCAGAAATTATAAAAAATATTTTTGCATTTCGTAATTACGCAAAATGTTCAGATTACCTCACCAGAAGCACTTAAAAGTATATAAAAAAAAAAAAGTTTCTTAAATTTTCCACAATTCCAAAAGTGCCCTTGAATCATTTTTGGGATAAATTTTGCCTTCAATCTGAAGTGGAGTTTTGTACATATTTAATTGGCGAAGAGCTGTTCAAAGTTTTTGTGGCAAGGTTAAAGTTTCATCTTCATTCTCGCAATACATTTTCAAGTGTTAGTTTTCGAAAATTGCTGTAACGTGAATATAAAATTAATAATATTAATTAGGATTCATACAGAGAAAAGGAAGCACCGAATTTGATCCTTTCAAGTATGCAGCTGTGAGGTGTAAGTGTGTGTTGTTGAAATTGAAAGAAGAGTTGCTGCTCATAGGCTAGTTGCATGGATCAGAGACGCCACAGATGTCTGCCGCATGGTGTCGAGGTCGATTGTGTGGCAATCGCGGCGTTTCATCACACATGGACAACGCTCAAAAGTGTCTCCGAGCCGAGCAGAGAATCCGCCACATTAGTTGCCATGTGTGTGTGTGTGTGTGTGTGTGTGTGTCTATATACATAGGGGTATTCGTGTATGTGTCTATGTGTGTGTTAGCACAAAAGAATTGATTTTCTTGCTTTTTGTAATCAAAAGTTTTGTTCCCACGGCGCGTTTACACTGATTTCCTTCGCACACCCACACACCCATACACACACACACACACACACACACACACTCGAATATAAACATATATATACATACGCCGCTTAATTTGCTGCAGTTTGCGAGGACGACAACGATGCCAACGACGGTGAGGAGACGTTGGAGTATAATAAATTTTTGTGTCTTACCAACACTCTGACAAATTAATTAAAATGATTGGCCTGCTTGCAGGCTGGCTGGCTGGCTGGTTGGCTCTGGCTGGTTGACTGGTTGGCTGGTTGACTGGTTGGCTGCTACTGTCCTGGACCTAGCCAAGCCCCACAGGAGCTGTCCTAACCCCCATCTACCCATTTAACCACACATACAGATTCACGCACAACCGCCACGCTATGTAGATAATCGAGTTTGTGTGTGCATTGGTGTGTGTGTGTGTGTGTGTGCATTGGAGGAGGGGCTGTCAGGGAAAGCGGGGGCTGTTGTGTTGGTTTGGGAGAGGGTGTTCAATTTTCACATACGCTTGCACAGCGAACGGCGCGAAGCTGGCGACGTGTCGCTCGCAATTAGCAAAGTAAGCTTAATGTGGTTTCACTTGAATTACTTACGAGTTCTGCTGCGGTGCACCCAGCAACGGAGTCAGAGCGGAACAGATGGCGGGACAGCGAGCGGGACGCAGAGCGTGGTGCATGGCAAGTGGCATGCTTTCCAACTGCTCATCAATTGCAGTGAAAAACCAAGTTTAAGTTCAATTTCCTCAACACAAATTTACCAACTGCAACGAACGCCCGGAGTCAAGATTCGCCAGCATACATTAACATAAATAAATCAACTGATCAAATGGTATATAATTAGTATTAATAAATATATATATTCAGTACTTTCCCCCAACTGGTCTGCAGTTGCAAATTTGAGTGCAACTCAACAACAAATTAGATAATCGAATTCAATTCAGCGAAATACTAATTCTTTTTGAGTTTTGGACATGTCAGTTATATTAATTTATAATTAATTTTTAGTGACTTAAAACATGTCCCTTCTATATAATTATTTAAAGGTCTCTTAAAGCAACCATAAATATTAATACACGTGCATATTTATGTCAGTAGCTGAGAAAGCATTTCGAAATGCACCTTTCGGTACTGTAATGAACCATCAAGTCTTATATAAAAGTGTTAATTGAAATAAATAAAGTCGTCTTCTTTCTTTTCATACTATTTTGCCTTCATAAGTCAACGTTACGCATCGCCAGCCCGATCAAGTTTCAAGTTTCGATCTGGGTCTGTTGGCATTAAAATGCAAATTGCAGTAGTGCAAACACAACTTGCGGGAAAGTTAGGGAAACTTGTACTGCGATATGGATATGCAAAGCAGGAAAAGACGATGACGATGATGATGACAGTCATCTTCATTAAAAAGAGCGAGATAGCCAGAGAGAGCGAGAGAGAGAGAGAGAGAGAGCGAGAACAGTAGCAAATGAAATACGCAATTGGCAAAGTTGGGTGTCCAAATTGCAGACGTGTCAACTCCTTGGCCCCAGTGTCCAAGGTGTAACACAAACACCAACAGACGCAACCTGGCGACACTTAAAGAATGCAACAAAAAAAAAAAAAGATAAAGAAAAAAATGTCCCTGCCCTTGTTGCCATTGTCAGTGTTTTTTGCATGCATAATGAGCGAGCAAGAATAAGATAGACAGCATGAAAAGAGAGAGACAGAGAGAGAGAGAGGGAAAGAGAGGGAGAGAGAGAGTGAAAAGGGGGAAGCCAAGTGCACTTGTGCGACAATTAGAAAAGTTGTTTTCTGCATGACTGACTGACTGACTGACTGAATGACTGACTGAATGACTGACTGACTGACTGACTGAATGACTGACTGACTGAAGACAGTCTGGCTGCATGAGAGAGTGTGAAGAGACAAATGAATGTAATTGTGTGTGTCACTTTCGTTTTTCATCCAGTGAATGCAATGCTTAAGGCAGCAGCAGAAGCAGCAATCAGTGCATGCACCACCAACTTGTATATACATGCCTGGCAAATAGATCACACACACACAACACACACACACACAGCACACACGCCAGCAATGTATGCTGTCACTGAAAACAAAAGCCATAATTTATAATGGTTTTATGGGCTCGCTCAAATTGATATAAAGGTCAAGTGTGTGCACGTGCTTGGTGGTGGTTTTAAGTTTAACGCGACTCACTGCATCCATTCAGCATCCCAGTGCCCATGTTCGCTGGATGAATTCTGACGAGCATAATGGCAACCAGAGAAATGAGGCCACTTTGCTGCTGGCCTGGCTGCCTGCCTGTCTGTCTGTCTGTCTGCCTGTCCGTCTGTTTGTCTGTTTGTCTGTTTGTCTGTCTGGCTGTCTGTGACGTGTCCCAAAATAAAGAATTAGCCAGCGATTATTAAATAATGAAAAATGTGCAAATCTCCAAAGATCCACTTGGACCCTCATCTTGGTGGGACACGTCTGCGTTCGCTGACACTGAGCAAGTCCAAGCCGCTGGTGGATTTTACCAATAAGTCCACTTTGATGCATCAACTGGAGGCGCTCGTCGATGCCGGTTGCCATCATGTGAGATTTTTCTTGGAATCCTCTGATTTTTGGCACTGAAGAAGAGAATTTATAATTTAAGATGTCAGATTTCAGATCTGCATGAAATGAAAATATGCTGAATATAAATAGATGGAAATATTTGATTTTTTTAAGAGAAGTTTTGAGAGGAGACACAGACTTTTGGACATGTCTTAAATAATTTGAGCAATAGCTGAATGGATGACAATTAAGATCAGCACAAATTGAGAACAAGGAAATAAACTTTAGTAAAAATTTGAAATACCACAGCAGCAGTCTGGATTTAATTAGACTATATTGATCTGATCAACAAGAACTCTCTTGTTTAGTTACATAATTATTTATCCCAAAATTCGTAATTCAATGACAACATTGGGTTAGAAGTATGTAGAATTATTGAACACTTCACAGATTAGCACAAAAATAAATTAAAATCTTGGATTTAACTTGTTAACTTTTTAAGGAATTTATGTCTAGTGTGTATCTTGTTTTTGGTTTAATACGTTGTTTTGGAATTGGCTAAAACTGTTTGGGGGCTGAATGTTAATTTGTGAGTTGTTTCAGGTTGCCCAATTCGATTGTATCCCAATGCTTAATTATATTTAATTATATGTTTTTATTTTTTTTTGGCAAACGATTTTTGATGTATTTTGTTTTAATTTATAAATTATTTATTTATTTATATTTATAAATTAATTCACAAACATTGTGTTTTGTGTGCACAGTTGGTTTTTGACGGGATATGGCAATAATCAGATATATATGTATATATAAATATTTTTATGAATGTTTAGATACATATTTATATATATATATATGTATGTATATTTATTTTTGTTATTTATTTATAAGAGAATAAATGATTTTCTTTGCTATGAAAGCTATGAATTTGAACAAATTTAATTAAATGTAGGTAATTAATATTAGTTGTGGCGTTTTCTCTGCATTTCCTCACTGGAAATTTTATGCTATTTTAATGAAAACTATTCACATAAATTGTCTGAAATATAATTAAATGTAGCACAAAATAAAATCATTAGGAATGACTTATATATTACTATTTGTATTTGTATTGGTTTTGTTTTTCATTTTTTAACATTTTAAATTGTTTTTTGTTTTATTTTTTAATACTTTGCTTTCGTGTAAAGTTGTTTTTTTTTTTAATTAATAAAGGTTTTAATTAATTCTCGTTTCTTTCTTTTCATTTTTTGTTTTTAATATTCGTTTAGTTATGCATCAATCTTGATGTCCAGTTTATATTAATATAAAGCGAAGAATTTACCTAATATTTTTATAGGAAGCAAGTGATGCTGAAAACGAAACATAAATTACAAATAAGAAGCTAAAGTTACATACATAAATCATCATACATATTCTATAAGGCACCACCATTAATTACTGACCTGATGATTGACCTGATGACTGACCTGATGACTGACCTGATGATTGACCTGATGACTAACCTGATAACTGACCTGATGACTGACCTGATGATTAACCTGATGACTGACCTGATGACTGACCTAATGATTGACCTGATGACTGATCTGATGACTAACCTGATGACTGACCTGATGATTGACCTGATGATTGAACTGATGACTGAAATGATGACAAACCTGATGACCAACCTGATGATTGACCTGATGATTGAACTGATGACTGAAATGATGACAAACCTGATGACTAACCTGATGATTGACCTGATGATTGATTTGATGACTAACCTGATGATTGACCTGATGACTGACCTGATGACTGACCTGATGACTGACCTGATGATTGATTTGATGACTGATCTGATGACTAACCTGATGACTAACCTGATGATTAACCTGATGACTGACTGTCCAAAGTTGGCCCAACAATTTTTGCGAATGAAATGAAGGGTGTTGCACATTGGATGCCTCGTGTACGTCTTCGAAAACTTGTACATCTAAACTCTAAATTAAAATGTGCATTCAATGGCCATAATCATCTGACGATGCTACTCATTTTTAGAGGTGTAGATTGTGTGTGCGTGGTTTTGAAATTTTCCCTGCGAGTATCCTGGCCAGTGCGTCCACTTCACCATTGCTGCATAACTTCCATTTTCATAATCGGCTTATTGAGTCAGTAAGCCGATTTGAGTTTCTCCCTTATGTTTTGTAGCTTATTGCTAATTAAACAAATGCATTCAATTACAAACACACACAGAACAATAATCAACTCATAATCAGCAGTAATAAGTGCGGTTTTGGCATCGAGTGCATTGTGTTTTGGTATTCCCATTAACCACCTCAAAAGAAACCTCAATTTTATACAATGCATTTGTTAATTGTCATCTAATAGATAACGTTTATGATGTGCAACAATTTATTTATATAAACCACCAACTATTCTGAATTAACCGATTGCAACTTAACTGATTTGGTCTACATATGCAATTAGCCAATGGTCATTGGCATCGGTGAACAAATTGCATTGACAAAAGTGGCTAAAATTCAGTTTTATTATTGTTTTTATTTCTGTGGGAACACTTTTATATTTGTAAATAATTATTTTATATTATTTGATATTGTCAGTTCAATTGAAAATTATATGCATGCTGGTTTTTCAATGGAAATTGAGTAGGCTTAGTTCAGTTTTGCTCAAGCATATCCATTAAGGTGCCAAAAGACTCATTTTGAAATTGATTACAGTTAAAATTCAGTCATAGAGAAAAATTACATATATTATGAGAATTTTTTTTTATTGACATGCTCAGAAAAGAGGACATTAGGTGCTATGTTGGTTGTCTAATGTGAAATGTGAAATGTGAACATGTTTTTCTCCTTGTACCTTGTGCAAATGGGGCAGTCAGCGAAATTTTATTTAAATTGAAAAGGCTTCTCAGTGCCTTGGAATATATATGTGTGTGTGTGTGCGTGTGTGTGTGTGCGTGAAATGGAACTGAGTGGCTGAGGGGACTTGAAGTGGTTGGTAGCCACCAAAAACAGCATCAACAGCAGCAGCAGCAGCAGCAGCATCGCATTTGGGTTAATCTGAATCCGAGACGAGGTTGTAAAAGTCATTCAGTCAGGAAGCAATAAAATGATTTTACGCCAATGCTATGAAAATGCTGAATTTGAATAAAGGTTTGTGGCGCTGTTTTGCTCACATCCTCATCACCAACACCACCAAAACCAAAACGAAAACCACCAACACCACCATCATCATCATCATCATCATCATCATCATCATCGTCGTCTTCGACGTTTGGACTTATATGGCCATCGATTGCGTCTTGGCGGTTGCTTTTGCTTCCATTTGCTTCCTCTGCTTGCCAGTGCCTGTTTCCTTGCTGCTCCACAAATTTTTGCTGATGCAGCGGCCAACGTGACGCAGCCGGCGACAGCTGCAGAATTTTTGTGCCAATTATGCGTGTGTGTGTGTGTGTGTCAGTGTGTTTGTGTGTGTGCCTCTCTGTCTGTCTGTCTGAGTATGTGTTTGTGTGTGTATTTTGTGTGCGCGCATTTACGCAAAACGATTTCGGCTAATGCACAACGCATATTGAAGCAATTTGACTTGTAATGCTTATCCATTCTATTGCACAAGAATGCGCGCCTGGCTCTCTGTGTGTGTGTGTGTGTGTGTATGTATGTGTGTGTGTGCGAGGGTGAGTCCTTTCTGAGCATTGCATACATCGCCACACACTCGCTTACACATACGTCCTGCCATTCGCAGCATCAACTTTTGGCTTCAAAGCATAGCAAATGGCGCAACTGCCCTTACGTGCCACTCCGAACACCCCGCACCCCGCACCACTTCCTCAACGCCTTTTCCTTTTACTGTGTGTGCTCCTGGTGCTGCCTGACGCTGTATCTGCTGCTGGTCTGCATTTCCGTCCGGCACTTTGCATTGTTCTCTTTGCTTGGTCTGCCATTGTCATCAATTGCATTGCAATAGCCATTGCCCGACTGACGCACATAGATGCTTCTGTATCATCATCCATCTCCTCCCATTCCATCCCATCCCATCCCATCCCATCCCCGACACCCCTCCTCCTAGCACAACCAAAGCATAATGTCTTCGTCTTGTCCTCAACGATGTCTTCTTTCGTTTGGCTACGTCGTTAGGTGCTCCTTACATAACCCCAACTGTCAATGCACACTTGCTACAATTTTGCAGATCCTTGGCATGTCAACTGCATTTCAGTTAGTCATTTCAGTTATTTTATTAGATATGCAAACAGTTTCAGCTGCCTCTGTTCCATAACTCAGCTATGATTTGCTTTCATTTTCATGTTCTCAATTATGTAACGTTCACTTTAAGACTTTGCATTGCCCACTCTTACCATCCAATATTATTCATAATCAATGCTGACGTATTAGCAATTATTCAGAATTATTATGGCTAAGAATTATACATGTGGGGTATGCGGTTTCCGGCATGGGATTCAGTTTCACCATTGAATATAAACATCAGTTCAATTAAACAATATCAGAGCTTTTATATAATATAATAATAATATTAATGTTTATTCATATTTACCACATCAGCGAATGCCAATAAGTCTATATTTTTAACTTAATTATACCAATTACCTGGTCGTACTCTCTTACCAATATTTTCGATTCGAGTTGATATAAAAAAAAAGCTGCTGTTTCAAAAGCAACAAAAACAAAACAAAATATAATTATGATATTGACATGCCTTTATCTATGTGCATACATTGATTATTCAGTTTTTGAAGTCAATACCCTCAACAGCTAAAAAGCAATGCCAAACAAAAGCGGCGCATGCCAGCGAAGAATGTGGCAAGTTTGGGCAGCTGCTGTTCTCCCGCCATTCTTTGCTGTTGCCTTTGTTTCAAGGGGCTATAAGAACGATGAGCTGCTGCCCAAACTGATAAACCACAATCACATCCAACATATCAACATATCAACATGCAGTTGGCCACGTTATTTGGTAGGTTCCGTTGGCCTTGGGGCATTCAATTTACGTCTAAATAACTTGTTCACTTGCTTTTAGCAGTCACTGTGCTTGGAGCAGCAGTACTCATTCTACTACCGTCGACAAGAGCACAGCCTGGAGAAGGTGGAATACGTCCGCCAATCTGCCGCCTTCCTGCCGTTTGTGGCTTTCGCAGTCCGCGCGTCTGTGGCCGCACCTGGGGCGGCATTTGCCGTCGCTTCAATAACATTTGCGAGCTGATCACGCTGAATGGCCATCAACTGGGCAGCAGCACCAGCATTCGTAGGCTGAGATGGACACACACAGCGGACAACGATTGCCGGCGGGTGCGTGGCGTGGGAGCAGCGAAGGCGTTCTGGTGCCAACGGGACTGTCCCTGGCGTCCGGTGCTCTGTAAGCACACGTCGCCCCGTGGCCAGATTTGCGCCCGTTCACGCAACGGTCAGTTGTGCAAGGTGCTGGCAAACCAATGCCAGTTGCGGAACAAAAACTGCCACAATCGGCCCTACCACAGTGAGTGTTCAGCTGTTAATCCATTGATCCCACGTAACTCCTAAACCTTTTCTTGCAGATTGGCAGCAGACGGATAACCGTCGCTGTGCCCGGATGCAGCTAGGCGATAGAGAAAGGGCCTGTGTCCCTTTGCTGAGGGCTACGATTCCCACGGAGACAGTTAGTCCAGTGCTGCCAACATCCCCACTCACAATTGGCACTACTACAACTCTACCGATTGGAACTACAACAACAGAGCCAACTGAAGGTACCACAACAGATCCAGTTGGAGCTACTACGACAGGTCCAATTGGAACTACTACGACAGGTCCAATTGGAACTACTACGACAGCTACAATTGAAACTACTACGACAGGTCCAATTGGAACTACTACGGCAGGTACAATTGAAACTACTACGACAGGTCCAATTGGAACTACTACGGCACTGCCAATTGGTACTACCACAACAGAGCCAGTCGAAACTACTACGACAGCTCCAGTTGGAACTACTACGACAGCTCCAGTTGGAACTACTACGACAGCTCCAATCGGAACTACTACGGGACAGCCAATAGGAACTACTACGACACTGCCAGGTACTACTCCAGCAGTTGCTGGCTAAGCACAATTGTTGCAAGTCTTCTTTTTGTTGCTCGTAATAATTATTAATAAATATAAAGTCAGTCAAATTCTGAAATGCAGCGGGAGTATTTTTGTTCCATTTTGCCACAACTTGAATAGCATCCAGGGATGCGATTACTGCCACGCCCATAACGCATGATTCCAGCTGGCTGCCTTTCGCCAGCCTGGGTGAAAATTATTTTATTGAACCCAATTGTTTTTGGCTTTGGATCGTTTGTTATTTCGCGGCGGCAAATTACTTTTTATGGCTGCCGAAGTGCCGCTTGTCGAAATTTTGTTGCTTTTGTTGTTGCCACTGTTGCCAGTGTTGCCAATGTTGCCACTTCTCTGGCTGTTGCTGCGGCTGTTTTACAAACTTAATGGCTTAGAAAACCATTTGCATTTTTTAGGTTGCCCAACTTTTATCAACATTATTGGGGCCGTATGTTTGTGCCGCTAATTTGCTTTGGCTGCATCGACCACGCCAACCAAATATTTTGCCAACTATTTGTGTATTTTTCAGCTATGCAGCTGGCAAATCAATGTTCAATTTCAGCGCTCATATTTTTTAATTATCATATTGTTGCAATTTAATGAATATGTTGTTCAATATCTGTATATAAAATGGCAAGTGTTCAATATCCGGGTTCAGGGTATATAAGAGTGGAACTTATTGTTTTTGTTGTCAACTCAAACCAGTTGTATCCAGATAGATAAAATGCATCCAAGCAAAAGCTAAGGATTTCACTTGCCGGATTTACTTGGCCATCGACTAGCTGCAGTTGTAGCTGGAATATGATGCCTTTTATGAGCCATTTGGCTTACTTTAATAATCAACAGTGTTTGTTACTTCAGGTTGGCCTCTAAATCCAATTGGGAATTGTTCTCTTATTCTATTTAATTTAATCTTAATTTACAATAGAGATTATACTATAATTCACTGAACTATTTAAAAATAGTTTGAATAATATTTGATCTTGTACTCATACATTAACAACAATAATATTAATATACACGTAGATTTGAGTTGTAGAGTAAAATATAAAAGTTAGATTATTCTCGGAATTTTATAGATTTTGATGCACACTGTGAGGCTAGTGAATCCATTTGATATTTAATATTGCAGCAGTCAAAGGAAATTAATATTTATTTGTCAAACACATACTTCACATTATTCACAACAATTGATATCGATCGATAATCTGGTTAGAAGTTTAAGCTCCAAGAAGATTTTTTATTTTTTGATAAATAATTTTATTATTCCCAGTTGGGGAAAAAAAATACTTGAAATAACATCGATGTGTGTGCCTCAATAAAGTGAATGACCCATTAAAAGTAGCTTTGTGGGTTGGCCTATCATTCGCAGAAGTGCAAGTTACTGAAATGAACTTTGAACTGAACACAATCGAAAATATGAATTTTGTTAGTTGCTGTTTATTTGGGCTAAAAGGGTTTTAGTGCTTGTGTACATGGCAGAACTTTGAGTGCTGTACAAGTTGGTCAAGTTTATTGGCCACAAAGTGAATTTCAATTCTGATGCAACTGTGGCTTTTAAGAAAGTGTAAGATTTTAGTGTTGTTTTTACCGAGCTGATGTCATGTAAAGGCACAATTCAAAATGTGTATAGGTAACCATATAACCAAAATTAAAAAATATACAAATACAATAAATAAAGCAGCATAAAATATATACATTTTGGTTCTACGATTTGATTGACAGAATTAAATTCGATTATTAAAATGTCATATCAGGCAATCATAGACAGTTCATATCCAACTAAATTTACTGAGATTATATTACTTAAAAATATTGTATAAAAGCTGTTGTAAAAGGCCCAACAAAATAAAAATAAATCCATGTTGAATGTAATTAAAATAATCTTCAAATTTGAGCTATGCGTTCAATTTAAAAAATAAATGTTTATCAACTTAGCACTTTTGGTTTATTTTTGAGCACAAGAAATATCTCTACAAAGCAATATAAATGAATTTTGATCAGCATATTGAATTTATAGTGAATTGCCTTAACAAAATGCAGTAAGTTTGTCAATAGTAATGAGCCAAACTGATTTTAGCCAAGTAGTCTTGACCTAAAAGAATTCAAAACTCATGGAATTAAGAATTCCTAAATATGATTTTGAAATCAAGTTGTCGACTGATTGCAATTGTGACCGGACAATCAAAAAACTACGAAAGTTTTGTGTCAACAAGCCAAATTAATTGAAATAAACATTTAATAAACGAAAACGAAAAATAAGCATGCAATATGAATTTTACAAGAATTTCCAATTTGGTCATTACTAAAAAATTTGCATTCGAAATACTTTCTATGCTCAACATAAAATATGTCAAGTTTGCGATAAGATATGTCTTTATTTAGTAAATTCCCCATTGTCCTTGTGAAAGCCTCTAAATGCTGCTTGAGAATGGAGTATTTGTATACTTTGTATTTCGAAGGTATTATAGTATATTAGTTTTGGTCCATCTGTATGAATTCATGTTTGCAGTTTCTGAGTTGAAGATGTCAACTTTGGTAGGTATATTACTGGTAACCGTCAGTAATAATAAAAAAAACACAACTGCAATTTAAAAGGCAAATTTTACTTTTTTACTATCGGTTATCAGCTGGTTTTACTTATGGTAAAATTCAAAGTAATTTGAAGTCGGTTACGTCTGACTGAAATGTTCTCTCAAGTTAAATTTGATTTCGTTTTATTTAGCATTGAGAACATTTTGGGTTCGCTTCTGTGGTTTTTTATGTTATGCAATTTACATAGATCTGTGCTTCATTTAAAATATTTCCACACACACATACACACACACACACGCACACACACACACGGCCAGTAAGCGACAAGTGAGAGAATCAGAGAGGGCGAATACTCAGACAACAAGCAATCTAATGTAATTTGCTTTTTACATGGTTTTTTTAGTTTAAGTTTCCGGTTTGCATTTGGTCGTTGCGACCGTTTCCGTTTTGCCTGCAGTGTGGCCAAGACTTTATTGAAATTGTTTCTTTTCATTTATAGCTTTTGCGTTTTCTGGCTTAACTGAGCAGCAGACAGGGCAAGACCGTATTGAAACCGTTCAGCACAGAATGGACACTCTGCTTGCCCATATATTTGTTTGGCTTTTGTAGTTGAAATATCTTATTATCTGCCGTATACCTTACGTACCGAAATTCGTGCATATTTCTTATCCGACACACAAATAACCCAGGATCCAGGATAGCAAAGAAAACAAAACAAATTTTCGACTAGTCGAACACAATTTATGGTTATTCATTTCCAAATTCTATACAATTGAGAGACCAATTAATAAAAATAAATATTTCAAATAGTGAATAGAAGAAAGCAAAATAATACAAAAAATATTGTAAATGTGTACAAAGAGTTACATAATATCAGTGATTTTTATTATTCCCACGGCTTATGCAATTTCGTATTATATCAGATATTCATTTTATTAGTATAATCCCTAAGAACCATCACGTTAAACTTAATGTCTATGCAAGTGGCAATAATTTCAGCTCTTTGGAAACATTTTGCGGTGTGTGATGCAGTGGATGTGGGAAGGGGGGAGAGTGGCTATTGGATAGAAAGGGTATGTCGCTCAATTGCAATAATTTACATGCAAATGCGTTTGGCCATAAATGTGCCAGCAGCAGTGACAATGCTCTTGGAGAGCGCGTCCACATTGCCAACGGGGGTTTCGGGGACAGTGAAGGGTGGGTTGTGCTGATGTGCTGCTAAAGTTTTTGGCCAAATCGAACTAAATTACGCAAACAGGCATTTGGATGTGAAGAAAGTCTGACGTAATTGAAGACGTTACTGAAGCTGAAAATGAAAATCAGCTCGTCAGGCAAAAGGGGCAGCAGTCACATGTGCTGTGCTTCTGGGAAGGCTTATAGGGCATGGACGCATTTGAAGCTGGCAACCTTTTATGCAGATGTATCCCTTACGTATCTATATATGAAAATGTATACGCTTGAATAAAGAAATACGGTGTAGAGTCGGCGCACATTGACAAATTGTGAAAATGACAGCTCGCTGACTCTAACAGCCGCCAATGCGGCGGAGACATTTGGATTGGGATACATTTTGGTCGTTTTCGACACAAAACGAAAATCCTTTTGACATTGTATTTACAAAACGCATTTGTCGCCAACGGAAATTGGCACAGATCACAATAATAAGGCCTCAAAGGAGGAGGCAAACAAGCGCGAAACGAAAGTCAGCCAAAAGGAATTTAGAAAGCGCCTGTCAGTTGAGCTCAAGGATAACAGTTACAGGAACAAGAGGAACAAGTACAGGAACAGCATGCCAAATACAGCTTGACAGCCTTTACATCGCATTCAATTCGTATTCAAGAATCAAAATATTAAAATATTACCTACTGTAATAAGTTCGATATCCCAAGCCAAAAGCGCAGCCAGCAACTAATGAAGTTGCTGGCAAAAGCCGCTATCCAACTGAATATCATGGGGATGCAACATCAATTGGCATAATCACGCACAGCAATTGCGAAAGCGACTCAAGCCAATCATAAAATGAAAGAGCACCCAATCTATTCCATACTCTACTTTACAGAGGTGGAGGACAATCACTGGCTAAGCACAGTCGCGAATCCGTTGACTTTACTTTGATGAGTTTAAATTAATATAAAAATATAAATCTTATATATATATTCCTCGAAAAATCCAAAATATTTATATAAATTTATTCAATGACAGATTTATACATTTATCGCAATCGTTTTTAAGTATTCTCCGAATTCCAGTCATTCCATCTAAGGTATTCAGAAGTCTGTTTGGACAGCTTGTTGATGACTCAAAGATTTCAACGGCATCCTATTACAAGGTGGATGGTGCCCCGCAGTCTGTGGTCGCAAGAAGGAGCTGCTCATCGACGATGGCGTTGAAGAAACAAAAGCCACAAACGGGTTCCATGGTTGCTGACATTGACACGGCCACTGCGACAGTTGGCGTCTCATTCATTGGTCCTGCCGCGGCAGAGGCGACATGAATCTGAAGTCATGTTGAAAAGTGCAAATCAAAATTGAAAAACAGAAAATGGCTAAAAAGAGGCTTACTGCAGATTTCAAATAATGAGCACATCCTATGATTGGATGACAGACAAACAGAGCACTTCATTCATTATCTTTATGCAAATTTCAAAAATTTAACTTCTGACTTGGAATACTTATTGGAGAACAATTGTTAATTGAATGTTTACTATTTGGCTGGCTCGAATGCAAGACTTTGATGCATTGTAATTTTATTGTTCGAGCAGAGCAAATTATTCAAGCAATTTTGCAACCAATGTAATCGAATAAAATGGACCAAGTGCAGCCAATTGGAATTTTGTTGTTGCTGGTCTATCTGGATTTATATACAAATTGTATAGTAGAGAGAACATGCAACAGAATGGCAACAGTCACAGGCAAAACAACAAGTTTCTGACGTTAGACTAATGTGCGACCATGATGATCAATCAATGCGACTATTCGTCAGTCGGTCAGTCAACCAACTAGCCATTCAATCAATCAATAATGAACAACCACTGCCAGCCATGAATGTGTGCAATGTGTGTGTATATGTGTGTGTGTGTGTGTGTGGTATCCAGCTTTTGGTCAGGTTCGTGTACCAATCAATAACGGCGCTCAGCGAGCCGTATGTGATTTGGTCCAGCCCGTGTCTGGCGTGTCTGAAAATCCGCTGGCTTGTCTACTATAATCAGTGGACTATCACTCGATATGTAAAGTTGCACTTAAAGTTTCACTTAAAGTTGCCCCTCGGTGTCTGCACATAGTTTGACGTGTGTGTGTGTGTGTCCTTAAATCAAAGTAAAGCTTCAGACATCCTGCAATCCTGCACAGAAAGCATACCAATTCATGTGGCCTGCAAAGTTACTTTTATAGCACACACTTCTTACTCTCTCCCTCTCCCTCTCTCTCCCTCACTCTCTCTCTCTCTCTCTCTCTCTGTGTGTCGTTTTATTATCTTTTTGTTTCTATCTCGGTTTGGTATTAAAAAACTTTTGAAATTTTTGCGAGCCCAAGAAAGTGCAGGCTACTCTTTATTGCGTTAAAAGTGTTTGCTTTTACACAAGTCTATTTACAATTCTGGCACACACTTAAATACACATGTATATATATATATATATATATAAATATATATATATATAAATACATACCTCTAGGGACAATCGGCAGTTGCCACGCCCTACGGCTGTTTTTTTTTTTCCCCCGGGGCACTGTAATTGATTTATGTGTGTGGACGTGCGTGCAACGGCTGCTTACACTTTGCACCCAGCCAAAGTGCCCCAAACAAGCTCACCTGCCATCCTGCGGCTCTTCCACGCTTCAGTCTTTGGTGGGTGGCAGAAAAGGCGGCGAGTACTTTTGATCTAGTTGAAAGTGTCCTGTCGGAAGATACCCTTAGCCCAGCCTTATCATTTATTAGAAGGCCACCAATAAGTTGATTATTTTTGACAATTTTTCTCAAATAAACTTTTGACTTTAGGCACTTCGCAATGTTGGCCTGAAAAACTGAAAGATTATAAAGTCTGTTGCGAGTATAACAGCCTTAAAACTATCTAGACATCAACTAAATTTTATGAATGCATGAAAATATTATTTTATAAGAATATAAAAAGAAAAGTTATATTTAAATGTCTCATGTGTATTAAGGATAGTTTTGTCTTTGTATATACAATACAAATTCTAAGTGCAACAATTGATAAAATATATTTCACGCTTTTCTCAACCAGCCGGATGGAAAAGGAATACTTAGATCAACAGATATTGTTTGCTTAATTTAGAAATCATCTCCCAGAATCAAATATATATATAAATTTATATATATATTTAAATTGCAACATCAAGATTTACCAATTCACAAATATACTTTATAAAGAATATTTATCAGTTATTTATATATATATCAGTTCTGAGATAAAGGAATTTATTTGCTTAAGGAATTAATAATTATTAATAATTTATAGTACACATAGTCGATCGATTTGCAAACCAGTTGATTAAAAGCCTTAAAGTTATCAAATTGAAATTGACCAATTTTGAGATGTTGCAGTAGCAAAATATATTTGCAATTCATCACCTTCTGGAATCTGGAATCTCGACATCTGCAAGTCAATCGGACACTGGCTGTCAGAGTGTCAGAGGCAAGCCAGTTTTGCGGTGCCTTAGCTCTGCGCCGCAGTGCTAAATCCTTGCGTAATCATGGCACGAGAGAAAAGTGCTTGCCTCAGCGGCATCAGCTCTTTCCCATTAATGTGACCAACAACACCACCTGCAACAGCATCAAAAGATTGAGCTTGAGTTGAGTGGAGATAAAAATTTATGGAGTGGTCATTCATCACAAGACGGGCATCTTCTGTTTGTGCAACCAACTTTGCTATCTGAGTTGTAAGTCTATTGGCCGTTTTAAGTTTAAGGAGTTATAAAAACAGCAGCACAGCAAAAAAAAACCGAAAGAACAACAACAATAAACAGACATCAACAATCCCAGGAGCAGTAACAATACCAATAACTAACACGCTGTTGCTTCGTTTCTTTGCTGTTATTGCTCATTTGTGGATGTTGTCTTCGGCTGGTTTGCCGTTTATTTTGCAGTTGCTGTTGATTTACTGCCACTGTCGCTGCTGCTGTTGCACAGCGCTGCTGCTACTGCTGCTGCTGCTACTCCTGCTGCTGCTGCTGCTGTTGCCGCTTCTTGAAACTTAAAACTTTCAGTTATAATGGAATTTCCTTGTCAAACACACGGTGGCGACTCCCTCGACAGGGCATCAGCACAGCACGTTCTCTGATAATCCACTAATGTTTTCATACTCTGTTTCCGCAGCTAAAACAGTATATATTTTTGGTAGGTGCAATGCCTGCCCCATGTTGGTGTCTGCCGCAAATTCTAGACATAAGTTACTAATAGCAACCATAAGAAACAAATTTCGAA
The DNA here is from genome assembly GCA_035042125.1 of Drosophila longiperda. Classification (NCBI taxonomy): domain Eukaryota; kingdom Metazoa; phylum Arthropoda; class Insecta; order Diptera; family Drosophilidae; genus Drosophila; species Drosophila longiperda. The sequence goes on from JAWNLV010000117.1 coordinate 1,073,519, forward strand.
GAAAATCTATATTCGAATATAAAACGAATTATAACACCAAGATAATCCCAATTCTCCCCCACCAGGTTCAACCACATTGCTCCCAATTACTATAATGGGAAATATGTATGGACAAAAAGACCGCAACAAACAAACTTTGCCATTGGCTTGGATTTTTTTTTGTTTTTGAGGCATATCCTGGTCATCTGCCGCACAACCGTTCAACAAATTGCCGCATTTTAGTTGCAACTGTTGGCTCCCAACCTGAATCCTTTATTTGCCACGTATTTTTTTATTTGCCCTGACATCACTTTGCATGACTTGAGTAAATTGCGCAATTAGTTTATGCGAATTTCAATTAATAATTCCGCATTGCCAACATTTTGTACACCCTGCAAACATCATCTAAATGGCAGAAAAAAAAAAAAAAAACAGAAAACAGTTAGTTGCTTTAGACGAGAATGCCCGACTGCAACATTCTCTCCAAAATATGTACTCAATATTTGGGGTTCATCACTCTTTCTCACTCTGAGATTGACTGGCCTGTTGCACAATCGCACATCTTCAGCATGCATTTTCATTCATTTTTTATAGTTGTAGGGTATTCAAATAAAAAATTCCAAATATTATATAAATTGTTGCCAAGGGTCTAAAAATGAAATTTATGAGGAAAATTTTTACACGAACCGTATGGTTTGCCATATGTCCATTTATTGTCCTCGCGTAGCCACTGTCAATTTTCGTCTGTCCGACTGTCCGTCTGCCCGTCTGTCCGTCTGTCACTGCAGCAACCCATTCCATTGTCCAAGTGGCTTTTTGTTACAAAATATTTGTTGACTTTTTTTCTTTTCATTTTTTTTTTTTCAAATATTTTTCGCAAACTTTTGGTGCATTTTAGTTGGTATTTTTTGAATAGTAAAAAAGCGGTAAAAAAAAATGTAAAAAAATTTAGCTGTCATCATACATAAAAATACATGTATATATATATATACATATATATGTATGTGGTCTGCTAGCATTTATATATTTACACTTATCAGTCCGGAACTGGTAACTTGCACATGCATTGTGTGTGGTGGGGGGGGGGGGGGGAGTCACTATTCCCAATCCAGCTTTTGTACCTGGCCAAATCGAATGAATGTTTGAGCAGCCATGTGAATGCATTTTGTATCTTTTTACACTTTCAGCATGAATGTTTTGTTCTTTGTGCTTGCAGCTGTACATCAGTTAAAGCACAAAAATACGAAATCATAGCCAAATCACATCTCTTCATTATATTAGGATTTTACGAGTCCAGTTTCAATGAAGCGCGTTACACAGCAGCGCCATATCTGGATTCGATGCTATTGTCGGCGCGATTTTTTTGTGCGCTTCATTGATTTAATGGAAAAACTTTTCGGTCCACAGTTTGTTTATCAGCAATTTTACTACCCTTCCAGTGGGTATTATAAAATTATCGTAAAGCTTGCCATGCAATAAAGGTGAGGTCGTCGTAAAGTACACATATGCTTCCTCAGAGCCATGGAGTCGATGTTGTCATCATGCCCGTAAGAAAATATTCCATTTTTTATCCTTCTTCTTTTGACCCGACAGTGTTTTTTTTCAACTAATAATTTAGTTGAAGAAGGGTATGCGATTTGCAATGTTTCCTTTATTTCTTCAGTGCTTTTTTTTATTTTTGTTCTTTTCGTTTTCTGGCATTTCACAAATTGACGCTCATAAATTGACTCGGTGGTGGTCAGTTTCATGGATGGCATAAATACATATATCTTTGATATTGTTGTTGTTGTTGTTGTTATGGTTGTTGTTGTTGTTGATGGCCAGGCAAGTTTATTCCATATGTTTGGCGAAGCTGTTTATAGTAATTTTCAATAGTTTTGAGGTGAAAAATATGTTTCGCTTGTTTTCCTCATATTTTTTTTGTCGGTTTTTCCCATGTAATAATAACATTTTCCATTTAGCTCTTGTTTATTCATTAAATACTTTAGTTATGGGGCAAGTTATGCGACACTAATTTATGCACTAATCTAAAATATTTCATCGGTTCGCTTTGAATGAAAAATGAAAATAAGTTGCCAATGTTGCTCAAAAGTAGCAATTAGAAAACTAAAACAACCAGACGAATTCTTGTCTATTGGATCAAAATCCACAATGAGTAGCATCCAGGTGGAGTTTTACATTAGGACTCAATACAAAGTTGCCATTGTTGGTCATAAGGTTATAAGTCAAGTAAATGGCCCAGTTGGAAGTGCTTGCCTTGAGAATGCCTTGTAGTCTGCATATGAAACCATGCCCCAATGCAAACCATGGAGTTTCAGACACCTGTTTATTATCAGAAAGATTTACGAAATCAGAGATTTGCTTTACTTGTCGGAGTTGACACAACTTGCCACAAGTTTTGCTCCTCGCATATATATTACGGGGGGCACAGGGTATACACTGAGAACTTGCCACAACGTCAACCATATCCCTGTCCTTGCCATGCAATTAAGTCGAAGCCAAATTGACAGCCCACCCAGACTGTTGACATCCACTTCACCAAAATGTTGTTGATGATGATGATGATGATGATGAAGATGATAATAATGGCGATGTCTTACAGTCTGCCAATTTGAGTGTTTTTTGTTTGAAAAATTGTATTGCCTGAAGTAATGCAAACAACAAAAAGTTGCTTAACTTTTAAAGATGGCTTAGTTAATGCGATTTACTACACAGCTATTTACTGTAATACATACTTTAATACATACCTTAATACATACTGTAATACATACTGTAATTCATACTTTAATACATACTGTAATACATACTGTAATATGTACAATCTTACACTGTTATTATGATTATTTTTAATTTTATTCTCTGTCACTGAAATTGTTATATTGAAGACGTAGTCGAACTGACTTGACATGACTTGATTCGACTTGACTTGACGTAACTTGACTTGTGGTCGCTTCGAGTCTCAATTTGCAGAAAGAGTCACAAATTAGGTCGCAGCTGCTGTTGCAAATTGTCTTGACGGACCAGCAAAGTGTTTTCAGTTTGTTCAGTTACCCACATATTGTTGCACGTAATGCAAATGGAGTCAACGTTAAATACTTCTGCTTCAGCTGCAGCATCATCATTTACTTTAGTCAAATAACAAACAACCTTCAGTCAGCATATGAACAAACAAGCCAATTTGCATTGATGCAAGATATCTTTGTGGAGTTGATGATGCAACACTTGGAGAAAAGTACATTTCATTGAATCTCTATAAACTTAATGACGCAAAAATATGTAAGCGTAATGACAACCTATTTATAAATGTATTATTAGCTAAGGGTCCACAAAAACACAAAGGGGCAAGCGCAATTTACATAAGTAAAAATGCAGATAAATATGAGAATAATTTATGTGACTCTCATTTTTTATATATATTTGCCAATAAGAAGGCTCTGCCTAATGGATCGAAAATATATTAATTATCGATACTACATCCACCCGGGATATACAATAATTTATATATTTAAATATTGAAGTATCTAAATCTTATAGTCATGGTTATATCGACTCGGTTGTTAATCAGGATTGGAAATATATACGGATAAGCTTCTATCTGCTGCACAAACGTTGGCTAACACCAAGGAGACACAGAGGTATCTATTCTCTCAGAAAAAACATTGGCTTGCCAAGATATATATATAGATATATATATAAATAATTGTTTATTATTATACACCTGAAAATGTGTATATTGCGCGCATATTGATAATGCTCTGCATCCGAGTTTGTGAAATTCGTGTGAATACAGCGAAGTAGATACCTAATCAACTGGATGCTGCACGCTTGCTTGTTTTTAGCAATTGTGCTGCAAATCCTGTTGCACACACCGTCTCTATGGCACCCACACACACACTGACACACATTAGAATAGATGTCGTTTCGCAGACAAGCCAAACCACTGCAATGTTGTTGCCACAGGTTCACGCCTTAAACAACCCACACACCTTCGCCATGATACACACACAACCACACATATATATATATATATATATATATACTTGCCGCTACTTTCCCTTGGTATGTGTGTGTGTGTGTGTGTATGTGTGTTTGCAAGCCTAATTAAAATTCTGCATTGCGTTTAACACCGCTGATGAGAATACGTGCTCAAGAAAGCGGAAATTTTCATTTAATTAAAATTGTATATAAAAAAATAATAGAATAGTCTGAAAATTGCATATTCTTAGTGGGCATTTTTTTTTTAACAAGTAAATAAATAAAATATGGTTTTCGTTCAATTTTTTGTTTGTCATTTATTTATATTTAGTTCTTGTTGCTTTCAATACAATATTTTTTTCGTTAATAATAATTTCATTTATTGTATTTGTTTTTTTGAATTCTCCATTGGGCTTTGGGCTTTCTTTTTCTACATAAGAATAGAATAATTGAAAGTGTTATGTTTTGCATAAGTTATTAATGCCAATTACATCCAGTTTAAAGAGAATAAATAACACACACACTGCAGATCATCTTAAAAGCTGTCTCTTATTCCTATTATTCCTATTATTTCTTTACTTGTTTATTTGCTTATTTCTTTTTTCTTTTTTTTTATTGGCAATTTTTATTCTTAAGTTCGACTCTTGATTTTGTTTTTGCATATGCATTTTTCAATATGCTCAGCTATAAATTTTTGTTTTATTATTAATAGTATTTTTTTTGTTTTGTTTTTTTTTCTGTTTTTGCTTAAGTTCATTTCCAATTTCATGGTTTCCTCTGACTTTTAAATGTCAACTTCAACTGTATACACATACATGAACACATGAACATCTATGTAGCAGAATGCCTTGTACACACATATATAATTGTGCATATGTACATATGTGTACATACATATATATATATATATATATATATTGTATTGTTTTGCAGTTATGATTTAAACAGAAGCTTTGGATGGGTGAGTGGAGATAAGGAACATGAATGGAGCAAACACCCAAAAAAAAAAAAAATTACTACATTCGTTCAGTTCAGTTCAGGAAGGAAGGAAAAGGGGAAGCGGATGTGGTTATGGGTTTATTGGTGTACGGAACTGGACTTTGCATAAATGGGGCAACATTTCTTATGATTTGATTTGTTTGAGTGTCCCTCTTTTTGCTTACAAATAGTCTTGTAGAAATTCTTAAGCTTTGTTTGCATCTATATTGTTTTGTTTTTTGTCATTATGTAAATTGTTGCACTTTTACCATAAATTGCTTCTTTTTTTTTGTTGTTGTTGTTGTTTGTTGTTGTTTGTTGTTGTTTGTTTTGTTGTTTGTATGGCTTGCTTCACTTAGTTTTTTGCATTTGCTCTTGGCTATAAAGTAATTTTTAAACTACGCTGCTCTTTGCCATATACACTGTATGTATGTAATTATGTCAATGTTTTACTTATGCATAAGTAATGCCATCAATTTAATTTATTTTTTATTATTATTATTTTAGCTTAGGTTCTTAGTAAATCTAAAAATATTTATGTATTATTTAAAAACAACAAAAATCAAAATATTTATTTATTGTTTTAAGAAACTTAAAAAATACAAGTTAACTATGAGAAAAAATTGATTTATGCATTTTACAAATGAAACTCTTTGAGTTTTGCCAACATTTTGTTGTATGTTGCTTGCGCTTTTTATTATTTTTAATTTCATCATTTAAATTATCTGTTAATTAATTAGTTAATATGTTTCTTTCGCCAGCTCAGAGTTTGCAATTTAATTCTAATTTTGAGTTTTTAGCTCTTTTAATTCTGTTGCTATATACTTAGTACTTTTTACTTACCGCGCTGCTTACAAAAAAAAATGTATTTAATTCTAAGTTTTGGCATAAAAAAAAAACACTGATTACAGTAGTGTGTGTGTGTGTGTGCTTATATATTGCCATATATATATGCAGCTGGCATTTGCTTTGATTTTTCTGCCTACATTTATTATGGGTATTTTCAATTTTTTTTGGTTTAATTTATTTTTGTATCATTACTTAGAAAACTGATTTCCATTTCAATTTCCGTTTCTTTTGATTTGGTTTTATTCTGTTTCTGTTTTTACGATTCAACTTTTATTTACATTGAATATTGTATTGTGTGTGTGTCATTGTTTGATTTTTCCGTTTTTTCTTTATTATTTTATTTTATTTTTTTTTTTTTTGGAAATTCTCCTCTACTTTAAATTGCCATAACTAAACGAACGTTGAACGTATCATGTTGATTATCACTAACCTAGTTTGTTTTTTGTTTTGTTTTTTGTTGTATTTGTTCATATTTCAGTAGATTGGGGCTTTTGCTCATAAAGTAAATGCATTTTGGGCCACATTGAAAACATAAAAATCATTTTGCCATTTTTACTGATTATAAAAAGTTTGAATGCTAAATGAATTGAATGCCACAGCAAATATGAAATATGACAAAGGGTTATCGGATCAATGGACTCAAGAGACACTTTGAGGTCGCTTGCGAATTCACTGAATTGAATTGGATTGAGTTCTGAACTTTTGGGCACTGCATTTTAAAAGCGTCTGATTCCTATATATCTATATATATATATATATATATATATGTATATACATATGCATTCTTGATGGCCCTTGCGAAAGTATCGATAAATGAGAGCAATTGAGATTGAGTTTCCGGATAAATGACAACATTCACAAGTCGCAAATGGTGCTGTTAAGGGGCCTCTAAAAAACGCGAATTGCAATTGAAAATACATTATACATATATGTATATATATATATATATATATATATATATATATAAGTGCCGATGAGTACGAGTGGCTCTAACAGACGCTCAAATGGTTCGTATTGAGCACTACTCCAGCTGCCATATAGCCTCCAATGGCGCCGTTGTTGTTGGCACGATGCGCCGCCTGGTGATGATTGTGGTTGTGACTGTGATTGTGACTATGAGTGCCGGGACCATTTCCATTTCCATTGGCATTGCTGTTGGCTGGCGTGGTAGTGACGGCGACGATGGCAACGTTGCCACCACCACCAGCATCGCTATTCTCCACAACGAGACCAGCGATGCCCACAATGGGACTGCGACTGCCCGATTTGGCCAGCGTCAATGGTACGCCACCAACTGGCGTTGTTGCTGTGGTGGTGGTTGTGCCGGTGCTCAAACTGGTGCCGCTTATGTGAGCGCTGATGCCGCTTGGCACGCTCGACATGTTGTGTGAGACAGTTGCAACGGCTGCTCCTGCCCCCGACGACGACCCAGCCCCAGCCCCAGCTGCAGATGCAGCTGCAGCTGCAGCATTGGTCGTGGTACGCGTTAGCTCCTCATTGGGAATGGAGAAATGTCGATACGAGATATATTCGGGCGGCATCGCTGCCTGTCGCTTGGCGTTCTCAATGCGCTGCTTCTTGAGCTTCACATAGCTGAGCACCGATATCATCACAATGAACACGATAATGCCCAAGCAGCAGCCAACTATGAGGCCCAGCCGTCTAGTCAGTATGGAGTGTATAAAGCCATTGCTGGACAATCCATTCTCATCGGTAATGAGGCTGGGCGTCGAGTCCAATGTCTGCACGTCTGTGCAGGCCGAGATGTGCGAGTTCTTCAACACCTCGCTCAGCACTTTGTCCGTCACGATGTTGTTCTCAATCAACGGCGCCTGCTGCTGGTCCAACTCATCATCGACACCGTTCAGGTGCTGATATGGCGAATAGCTGTCCGACAGAGATTGCAGGGCGACATCACCAAATCCAAGACCAGCTCCAGCCTCCTCCCGTGTCTCATTGTAGTGCAGCCTTTGAAGCGCATTAGCCAAAGGCTCCGAGAGCCAATTACCAGTTCCGATGACACAGATGTGATACCGTGTGTTGGGGCTCAATTTGGTTAGCTTTGTCGAGCTGGCCGTGCCATTTAGTCGCTTGCCGTGTATCTGTGGAATAAATGAACCAAGTTTTCAGATTGTTATCGTTTGTTTAACATTTACTTGCGTGCCAACCTCAGCCCCAAACCCCATCGCACCCCAACCCACCCCACAATACCACAATCTCGCCAGGCTTGGCCTCGTCGTTTTATTCAAATTATTTCCCGCTGCCAGCGGCTGCACTTTGAGCACCGTTTCCCAACCTGAACGATGGGTGTCATTTTATGTTTTTTTTTTTTTTTTTACTTTTGTTCAACTACTTTTCGTTATTAATAATTCAATTTTGTGGAGCAGTCTAATGTGTGGCATACAAAATTAATAGTAATTAAGAATTATTAAATAATTCAAAGAATTAATCTAAGAATTTGATGAATTCGAATCGTGAAAGGATCTGTTATATGTGTATAGTAAGGAAGAGTTTATCGAAGATCGAACAATGTCATATGCCCTGCTTGAACACAACGAGTGGCTGAGATGCCGATGCCCATGAGGATGGGCAGCTCGATTTGAGTCATCGTCAATGAGAATTTACTATTAAATAAATTTAAAATTTGGATGTCTGCTTTGGGGCAAATGGCCGGCCACTTACCTCATCGGGGGCACCAAATTGGGCGAGACGTTCTCTATCTGCATCTGCATCTCTGTCTCGTTCGCGCTCCAGCTCCAGGTCGACGAGTAGGGTGCTATCGTAGTTACGGTCCAGTTCTTTTTCCCGTTCACGTTCGTGATGATTATCAGGGCCTCTGGTCTCGTTGGGGTCGGTTGGGCCAGCAATGAGACCATCGTTGGTGGCATGGTAAACAATTTCGAAGCCGGTGAGACCCAAATGGTCGCGACTCTGCCAGGAAACGACCACAGAATACGGCTGTATGTCCTGTATGGCCATTTTGGGTATTAATGGCGCGTCACAAAATTGCTGCGGCTCCATGCGGCCAAACACCTTGCCACGCAGCTCAGTTGGGTGTTCGCACCTGAGATAATTAATGTTATCGCCCCCCGACGGCGATAGAGACCATTTGCGATGATCCCGCAGCCATTCCCACAGCTTTTGTGCATCACAACTGCAATGCAGTGGATTTTCTGTGTGTGTGTGTGTCAGTGTGTGTGTGTGTGAATTATAAATATAGAATTGGATTTGCGGAACACAGTGTAATTTACTCACCGTCTAGCTTCAGCTGGCGCAAATTTGTCTCCATTGGTTTTAGTGGCTCCAGCGGCACCAGCTCAAAATAGTTCTTTCGCAGATCGAGCAATTGAAGCTTACGCAGATAGCGGAAGGAGTCATGGGACAGGGCGGTCATACGATTGCCCATCAGGAGCAGCTCGACTAGGCCGTGCAGGTTGCGGAAAGTCTTCTTCGAGATGCGATCCAGCTGATTGAAGCTAAGATCGAGCGTCTGCAGTTGAGCCAACTCGGAGCTGAACTCGTCCAGATCCTTGAGCGTGTTGTGCGATATGTTTAACAGTCGCAGCAGTTTCAGTCCCTGCAAACGCTCCTTGGGCAGCACCTCCAGCTCATTGACGGCCATGTCAAGGGTCAACAGATTGGTCAGCGATTTGAAGGCACCCGGCGAGATGCGCGTGATGCGATTGTTAACCAGATGCAGATGCTGCAGTGCCTGAAAGGCCTCAAAGTCCTTGGAGGTGAGAATGGAGAGGTTTGTCTGGCAAATGTACAGCTCCTTGAGGTACAAGTAACGCTCTTCCTTCACCGTATAGATCTTATTTATGGGATTGCCGGTCAAATTTAGCCAGGACAACCGTGGTATGGACAGATCCGAGAGTGCCGAGCTGGGTATCTGTAGGAATCGATTGCTGGACAGGTCCACGCGTTGCAAGTTAATCGAGTGCCGCAGAAAGTTGGCCGGCAACGAGAGCAGCAGATTGCCGCTAAGATCCACGTTGTCCAGCTGCGTCAGATTGACCGCATTAAAGCCGCTCAGCGAGCTAATCTTGTTGTCCCGCAACACCAGATGCCTCAGGTTCAGTGTGCCACTTAGCTTAAAGAAATCAATGGAGTTCAGCTGATTCCGGGCCAGGTCCAGCGTTTCCAGCGTGCTCAGATTGTACAGTGCGATGTGCGGGAACTCGACCAGATTATTCCGGCACAAGCGCAGCTCCTTGAACACATTCAATCCACTGAAGATGTTGCGGTTCATCTCGGACAGCTGATTGTCGCACAGATCGATGCGCACCAGATTGGTGTTCTTGGCAAAGAGCTGATCGGGTATGCTTCTCAAGCTACAGTTTGCCATCGATAGGTGCTGCAGGGAGCGCAGCTTGTCGAACATGCCGGACATAATGCCGCCGATGCCCACATGGCTGAAATTATTGTGCGATAGATGCAGACGTCGCAGGCTGGGCACGTCCAGTTTCTGGATGTCTGCCGGATTGAGGCGATTGCGCTCCAGATTCAACTCGTTTAGATTCTGCATGGACTTGAACGTGTGCTGCTCCAGCTTGCGCAGCGATGTGTTGCGCAGATTGAGCGTGCTCAGCGGCAGCTCATCCATGAATATGTCACGCGTAAGTTGCACGAGCGGATTGTGCGAGAGATCTAGCAATTTGAGCTGCTTGAGCCGATTGAAGGCAAAGCCCTCGATGGCCTCAATCTTATTGTTGGCCAGACTTAGCTCCTCGAGGCTGACCAGTGTGGCAAAATAGTCCCGTCGCAGTTGTCGCAACTGATTGCCGCTCAGGTCGAGGAACTTCAGCAGTCCCAAGCTGGCGAATGTGTCCTTCTCAATTTCGCGTATGTGATTGTTGCTCAAGTATAGTCGGCCCAACTGTGGCGTGTCCACGAATAGCGAACGATCGATCTTTGCCAGCTGATTGTCGCGCAGCCACATGATCTGGATGCGCCGCTGCTGGCGGAAGGTGCGCTGATGGATCTTGTGCAGATAGTTTGCCTCCAGCTGGATGGAAAGCAGCGATGAGTTTTGCTCGGGGAAGATATCCTCAAGGACGGTGAGTTGATTGTCCTGCAGATTGATATGCTGCATGTTATCCAATGTGTGAAATGCCCCCGGCTCAATGTCCTCAATGTTGTTCTTCTGTATGTGCAGCTCCTGCAGTGCCGGGAGCGGCTCAAAGACGCCCTTACGCACACGCCGGATGCGATTGTTGTGCAGGCGCACCTCTCGCAGCTGCTCCAGCTTGCGGAACATACCAATCTCCAGGTCTTGGATCTCGTTGTTGTCCAGCGACAGTGACGATAGCTTCGTGCACTTATCGAACAGAGTGACGGGCACCAGGGGTATAAAATTGGAACGCAAATACAGATGATCCAAATTCGCTAAGGTGCTAAAAACATTTGGGTCAATGTGCGCAATGCCATTCGATTCCAAATAAATGACGTCCACGTTTGTCGAGTTGGTGAACGCATCCGCTGGCAGTTCCAGTATATTATTCTCCGATAAAAACACCTCGCGCAACTGCGGCAAATTGGAGAAGACGCCACTGATGGCGTGTATGTGATTGTGACTCAGATCAACGGTCTGCAGCCGCTTATTTTTGGCGAAAACCTTGGGGTCCAGTGAGATGATGCGATTGTGTGACATGTCCAGTGACATTAGCTCCTTGAGGCTCTTGAATGCCTCAGAAGCCACCAGCTCGATTTGGTTCGCATAAAATGACAGCGTCTTCACCTGCGGGAACGCACGAAAGCAGTCGTAAATAATCTCACTAAACTGATTGGAGCTGAGATCCAGCATGATTAGAGATGGTAACTTGAGAGCGGCTGCTGCTGCTGCTGCCGCCGTGGCATTGTTTGTAGCCAGTTGTATATCGCCATAGAAGGTGGATATCTTATTGTTGGACAAACGAAGCACCCGCAGGTGATCCAGCCTACGCAGCGCCATCATTGGAAACGTGCGCAATCCATTCTCCGACACATCAATCTCCTGCATGCAATCCTCGAGACCGGCGAATCCATGCTCTGGTATATTCTGCAAGCGATTGCCCTTAATGTTCAGCTTAGAAACGCGCAGGCCATAAAAACTGTAGTCCTCGATCCGCACAATCTCGTTGTAGTCAAAGTCCAATGCGGTCAGCTTCTGCATCGAGCTGAGTGCTCTCGATGGCAACTGCAGAAGAAGAAGACAAGACCAAAAAAACATCACAACAACAGGTTAAGAAACTTTCTATTAGTGCTTTAACTATTTGCAATTGGAATAACAGCTTAAATTCACTCAAAATTATATTTTTCTGTTGACATTGCAATTTAAAATCGCTGTACAATAACAGTGACTATCGATAGGTTTTCGATAGGAACAAAGCTTATACAATAGTAAACAAACAATTGTTGTTCGTTTTATTTTTTCAGATTGTTCTCCTATATTTTTAAAGACATACATATACATATGCATACACTTGGAGAATGGAGAGACCACTTGATCCCATCGAATTCTCAGTTGTTCATTTAAAAACCGATTCATTCAATGGGAGCTATGTAGAAAATTGGGGTTGTTACATTGGAATTATATATATATATATATGTGGATATTTGGATTTGTCAACTGCTTCAGTTAGTGCATTTTACTATTGGCAATTGAAATATCAGCTTAATTTTACTGTTGACTTGCAAATAGTAATCGATATGCAAAAGCAGTGACTATCGATAGATTTTTCACTAACAGGAAGACGCCATATGCAATAGTTAACAGTTGTTGTTCGTTTTATTCATTTTTTTCTCCTACTACATTTGATTCATTTTTATAAAAGCTTATTTAATTATTTAATAATAAAATGAAATGAAATGGGTAAAAAGAAATACAGACTTCACTTGCACAACTGTTTCGTTGTAGAGCTTGTGCAAAAATAAAAAGATTAATTAATGTTGCCATCAATTTGCTGCACATAATTGTTTTTATTTTATTGCACGACTCTTGTTTACATTTTTTGTGCAAATATTATCAACACACACACACACACACACGCACACACACAAATGTACAGCTGTTCAAGTGCAATTCATTTTGCGTTCCGAATATGTCTCGTCGAGCAGCCAGAAGCAAATTGAAACAATTTTTTATTTTAAGTACATTTTAAATACCCAATCAGTGGTTAGCATATATATAGTATATAGTATATAATACGTTTAATATATATGAAGCATCATTAGGAAATCTGCAATATGTGCAAAGACAGCCTTAAATAGTTTTTTTTTTTTTTAATATTTATTTTATTTCTTCAGATAAAAATTACAATAATTTTAATGATATAATTAATTTTGTAAGTAGTTTTTTTGTGTTTGTTTGGTTATTCTGTGTTATGTTTATTGAGTGTGCTGAGTATTTAAAAGAGTGTTGAAAGTTAATATAGGCGGTATTGGTTAGAGTTCTGGTTCGGATTGAAAAATTTGACTGTGATGCGTTGGTCATGGATTATGGCACCGTTCAATGATTTCTGGGCTTTCTCACAATCTGCGGAATCAGCATACTTGATAAAGGCATATCTGTAACCAGTTTTGTAAAGATTGGATTTATTAAAAGGATAGTCAACGCTTTTCACTTCACCGTATTTGCCAAACATTTCCTGAAGGAACGACAAGGTGACACGGGGCGACAGCTTAGTAACGTGCAGGTTTACCGAGCAATTTTGTGGATCCAATAAACGTTGACGTGAGTTACGCTTGCGTCCCTTCCATGGACGATCAGTTCTGGGTTGCGCTGACGAACTGGGATATGTGTGTACATACTTTAAAGGACGAACTTGCTCGGTGATATTATTGTCTCTGCCACTTAGGTTCTCCTTGTCCAAGGCACTTGAAGTTGATGGCAACGACGAGGAGATCTCGTTCTGATCCTTCGAAAGCAGGTTTATTTTATATTTGTACTTTAGTATCTCTGGTGGATGTATGCTTTCTTTGATTTCCTTTACGGCCGCAGAAAATTTGCCAATTATGTCATTTGGCTCTTCTACTTCACGTGCCTTCTTCTTGATTCCTTTTAATGATTCCTGCTGATAGAATTCTGGAGCCGAAAATGTGGGCAGACGCCTCCAGTTGTTCTTGAGTTGGTTTGTAAGGGACTCGCTTAGCTTTGGAGACAGGGCCTTTAACATGGCCGCAGTTGGCCCGGAAATGTCGTCCGTTTTGGGTAACTTAATCACCTGGCAAGATTTTGCTTGCTTAGCAGATTTCACCTGTTGATTTCCGACTGGAATAGGCTTTTTTTCCATGGAGCTGTTGCTGCAGGCGGGGATGTCGCTGGTGCCAATGGTGGTGGTGGTTGTGGTGGTGGTTGTTTTGGTGGTGGTGGTGGTGGTGCTGCTGCTGCTGCTGCCGTAACGATCAGATGACAAAGACGAGAAGCTTTCGTTCATGTGCAATGATGACATGCCATTTATGTCCATCATGATTTTCAGCTTCTTCTTCGGCGGTTCAGCGTTATTGAGCTTATCCATATTTGGATTTTTTACTAAGCGAAAATTTTGCTATTTAAACAAAGTTGAATTTTTATATTATTTTGTTGTTTACCAGAACACGTTTGTGTAAAAACTGACTCACCGAGACTTAATATGAAATAAATTTGTTGAATTTGATTAAGCACTCGTGGCCAACTTGGTTAGAATGAAAGGCTAAGAAAACGGTCCGGCAAATTAAAGTAAATCGAATACATCGAATTATTACAATTGAGTTATCGCTATTAAAGGATTGCATTTCGTGAGTATCGATAAGCAGTTAAAGCATACCACCACAAAAAGAAAAAAGCGTAAATTATATTGCCACATCGCTGAAATAATGATAACTCAATAAGTTGTGTACAAATAACTTAATTGTTCAAGTTTTAGATGCACGGAAGACAAAGATCGGTTTGTTGTCCTTCTGTCGAAGATTATGTGTAATTTTTGCAATTTTAAATTGCTTCGCAGCAGGAGTATAATGAAATTCACTCGGAAATGGATGGATTCCCTCGTTTCGAACTGTTTGGCTTTTTAATTGCATTGAATTATAAAAAATTTCCGTTACGGCGGAGTTGCAATGTGGAAGGTGACTGCAGGTGTGGCAGGTGAGGCAGGTGAGGCAAGTGAGGCAAGTGAGGCAGGTGACTGCACACCTTGTACAACTGGACGGACAGATTGACAGGCAGACAGACAGAACGGAGGAGTCTCTGCCATGTGACATGGCCAAGCGAATTACGGCCTTTTAATTAATGTACTGACATGGAAATTTATGGCAGTCGATTTTAATTTATTGAACATTCGCGCCGCCGTTTTGGCCGCTCTTGGCTTGGCGCCTTGAAAACTGCCCCCAAGCAAATTTATGGCCAAGTAAAGCGAGCCAGTGCCTGGGTGGTGAAGAGGTGTGCACTGTGCCCAGCTGACATTGTGTGCTCTACTAGGCAGGCAGGAAAAAAAAGCAGAACAAAGAAATGGCTTCCATAAAATGATATTTATTTTTATTGTCGCAACATTATGAAATATTTACGAGCGCTTTGAATTTGAAACAAAATAACCAAAAAAAAAATGTTTAAAATACGATAAAAAAGAATTAGATGTAATAAAAAAGAATATAAGAAAGCAGTTATCCAGGGAACGCAGAAGACATACATATATATACATACACTTGCAGAAAGGAGAGACCACTTGCTCCCATCGAATTCTCAATTATTCATTTAAAAACCGATTCATTCAATGGGAGCTATATAGAAAATTGTGGTTGTTAGGTTGGAATTATGTATATATATATATATATATATATATATATATATATGTCGTCTGCGCTTTGGATTTGTTGTCGTCAGCATGCTTTGCCCTTGATAGTGGAACGCAATCAGTGGTGGTGGTGGCAGTGCGAAGATTTGACGCGCTTCAGCTGCAGATATGGGCTCTTGGCGTTGAGGCAGTTCTGCCGCCGGGCCTCGCAGGAGCTCAGCCATTGGTTGCGGCCATCTTTGGAGCTCCAGCAGCTGTTGCGCTTATGATGTTTGCAGGACTTGTGTTGGCATCTGTTTACATGCTTCTTGGATCTGTGGATCTTGGCGGGGCGATGACGACGAGCACATCGACCGGAGCCGGAGCTGCCCTTAATATTGGCGCAACGACGGCGGCTGGTCACCTTGAGCGGTGCCAAGCCCAGGTTTCTTAGGCCACAGTTTCGCTCTCGCAGACTGCATGGACGCAGCTTGGTGCATATATGTTTTTTAGCATCCCGGACGCAGACCCTCTCCTTTGAGTGCTTATCCTTGGATGTGCAACGACCCACGCAATGCGAATGCTTGCCTGAATCTGCCTCGCAGACAGCCATCAGGACAACGAGCAGTAAACAACAAACGGTAATCTTCAACATGATGCGAGCTGATTTGGAACTGTAACTGTTATCAGGAGCTAACGAAAGTTGCTGATAATTACCAGTTGCCCGATGTGCCTATTTATAGGGCCAGCAGATAGCCCAACTTTATTGTAGCCCCATTGTCTCGTTGATCTTTCTACATTTCAATTCATTTTTTATATGCATGTTTTGCTAACCTAATTTTAGCATATGTTTTCGCTTGCTGTTGTGCAATTATTGAATGGCAAAATGGCAAACAATCGAATGAATGAATGAAACAATCGAATGCTGCAACCCACGTGCTGCTGACATATTTAACCAAATGAGTACAAAGAAATAAATATGAACACGTAGTTAATCTAAACTGTTGATAAAGATGTGCATAGGATATATATATATATATAGATATCACTTGTCCAGAGATTAGCTTCAATCGGGAAATAATTATATTAAAATTCTAAAAGGAACCATCAGAATGCATCTATCTAATGCCTTATAATTATACACAAAATAGAATACACAAAAATCGAACGAATTTGAAAATGAAGCATGAATTTTGCATTGGTCACTTAATAATGCAAAAGAATGTGGAAAGCAATTTCTTGGCCAATGTTGCTGAGCTGAAGGAATCAACTTTTTTTGGGCAACAGAAATATTTGCCAATAGTTTGACTCTCAATCAAACGTACGATTTAATAGCCAAAAAGGTAACTTCTCGTAATATGTTCAACTAGTTTTCAATTAGAATTGATGTAAAAAATATTTGACAGAATATTTATCAACATGCTTTCATCTATGTGCATACATTGATTATTCAGTTTCTGAAGTCAATAACCTTGGCACTTAAAAAAGAAATGCAAAACAAAAAAGTTTGGACAGCTGCTGTTCCTCCCGCCATTCTTTGCTGTTGCCTTTGTTTCGCCCAGTCTTCAAGGGGCTATAAGAACGATGAGCTGCTGCCCAAACTGATAAACCACAACCACATCCAGCATATCAACATGCAGTTGGCCACGTTAATTGGTAGGTTCCGTTGGCCTTGAGGCATTTAATACGTCTAAATAACTTGTTCACTTGCTTTTAGCAGTCACTGTGCTCGGAGCAGCAGTACTCATTCTACTACCGTCGGCAAGAGCACAGCCTGGAGAAGGTGGGATACGTCCGCCAATCTGCCGCCTTCCTGCCGTTTGTGGCTTTCGCAGTCCGCGCGTCTGTGGCCGCACCTGGGGCGGCATTTGCCGTCGCTTCAATAACATTTGCGAGCTGATCACGCTGAATGGCCATCAACTGGGCAGCAGCAGTGGGAACAGCAGCACCAGCATTCTTAGGCTGAGATGGACACACACAGCGGACAACGATTGCCGGCGGGTGCGTGGCGTGGGAGCAGCGAAGGCGTTCTGGTGCCAACGGGACTGTCCCTGGCGTCCGGTGCTCTGTAAGCACACGTCGCCCCGTGGCCAGATTTGCGCCCGTTCACGCAACGGTCAGTTGTGCAAGGTGCTGGCAAACCATTGCCAGTTGCGCAACAGAAACTGCCACCATCGACCTCGCCACAGTGAGTGATCTGCTGCTAATCCATTGAGCCCACGTAATTCCTAAACTTTTTCTTGCAGATTGGCTGCCGACGGATAACCGTCGCTGTGCCCGGATGCAGCTGGGTGATAAAGAAACGTTCTGTGCCCCTTTGATAAGGGCTACGATTCCCACAGAGATAATTAGGCCGCCATCGCCACAGCCTATTGACACTACTACAGCACAGCCAATTGACACTACTACAGCACAGCCAGTTGGTACTACTACAGCACAGCCAATAGGAACTACTACGACACTGCCAGGTACTACTCCAGCAGTTGCTGCCTAAGCCCAATTGTTGCAAGTCTTCTTTTTGTTGCTGGTAATAATTATTAATAAATATAAAGTCAGTCAAATTCTGAAATGCAGCGGGAGTATTTTTGTTCCATTTTGCCACAACTTGAATAGCATCCAGGGATGCGATTACTGCCACGCCCATAACGCATGATTCCAGCTGGCTGCCTTTCGCCAGCCTGGGTGAAAATTATTTTATTGAACCCAATTGTTTTTGGCTTTGGATCGTTTGTTATTTCGCGGCGGCAAATTACTTTTTATGGCTGCCGAAGTGCCGCTTGTCGAAATTTTGTTGCTTTTGATGTTGCCACTGTTGCCAGTGTTGCCAATGTTGCCACTTCTCTGGCTGTTGCTGCGGCTGTTTTACAAACTTAATGGCTTAGAAAACCATTTGCATTTTTTAGGCTGCCCAACATTTATGAACATTATTGGCGCCGTATGTTTGCACCACTAATTAGATTTGACTGCATTGACCATGCCTACCAAATATTTTGCCAGCATTCTGGGATGTGACAAGATAAATAAATAAAAGATGTAGAAATAGGTTATTTTCATAAATTCGATGGTTGTATTTGTTTTTGTTTAGCAAAGTTTTGTACCTCCGCTTAAAAGTATGCAGCGCTTTTTGGTGAAAATTCAATAGAATGCAAAATATTTAAAATTGCAATGCATACTTTTGTGCGCGATTTTAAATTAATAAGTTATTAATTGTTGAATATACATAATTATTCAATCAATTATAATTATGTTTGTATTCAATCCGATTTCAATTCCTCGCTATGTGATGATATGAGTGTGTGTGTGTGTGTGTGTGTATTTCTGTGCATGTTTAAGCATTCCATTGGATTTGTTTGCTTTGAAGCTGTGCTTTGAGTGGAATTGAGTGGAGTTGAGGCAGCTGTTGGCGCTGACTGGCATTCCTTAAGGTCCTCAAGAGTTGCGTCAGTCAGATTCAGGTTTTTGATTATTTATAAGAGAAATTTGCGTATATTTTGTTTATTTAAAACCATAGAATAGAAACGTTTTAGCCTTTACGTTGGAACCACCTGGTAATACTACTGCTGCTGCAACTCTTACTGCAACCAGAACCCTTCCGACTTATACTATGACTATTAGGATATCTTCCCAGCAAAAAAAAACCATATTAAATAAAAATGTTTTTTAATATATTTTTTCACAGCCTTAGACGATTGGCAACTCGGCGAGATTTTGTAATGAGTCGGTTTGCTTTTTCTTCTATCCTTAGGGGGGAGAGTAGATTTCAATTAGTTAGTAGTGTAGACGAGATTTGTTAAAGCTAAATGATGTGTAC
The DNA here is from genome assembly GCA_035042125.1 of Drosophila longiperda. NCBI lineage: Eukaryota > Metazoa > Arthropoda > Insecta > Diptera > Drosophilidae > Drosophila > Drosophila longiperda. The sequence continues at coordinate 1,092,839 of JAWNLV010000117.1, forward strand.
ATATATATATAAATCAGAATTGATCTGCCATGCACTAATTGGCAGAAGCTGTCTTTTGTGAGTCGTGTTTGATGAGCAGTTGTCAAACGATGCCACAACTTATGGCGATTTCTCAAGCATTTGCACGCATATTTATATATATATATATATATATAAAATATAAAATATATATATATATATATATATATAAATATATATATAGATATATGTATTTAAATCAGAATTAATCTGTACTTTTGCATATTGCTTAATGAGCAACCTGGCTGCTAAGCACTAATTGCCATTGCCGTTGCAAAAGCTGTCTTTTGTGAGTCGTGTTTGATGAGCAGTTCTCAAACGATGCCACAACTTGTGGCGAGGGGCGTGGCAATCATTAGCACGACAATAAGCACGGCGTAACAGGCAACAAGGCAACTGCCGTAGTCAAATTTTCGAAGGATGCAATCAAATTTGTGTGTAATTATTTTGGTATCTGGGTAGTTTTGCATTTTCTCATTTATTGTGTGAGGGACTGTAAAGAGATTTCTTGCTTTTGCATTGGCGTATAAATAATTTAAATTGTTGGGTAACTTACCTGTGTTAATTTGCCATTGACAATGCTGAGGGACTCGAGGCTGCCACGTACGTTGCGCAGGCTATTCTCCTTAAGCGCCTCCAGGTGCGAGTGCGAGAACTGCAGATGGCGTATGTGCACTCCAGGCTGGATAACGTCCTGGGAGAGCGATGTGACAGACCGATCAAAATCGTAAATGGACAGCGAGTGTATCGGCGCCGAGATGCGTTCCAGTGTTGAGCGCAGCGACACAGCCGTGGTGCCAGGACACTCGAGGAAAAGGCCTGCGGATGGGCAAATGTTATCAAAAAAAATCAGCAAAAATAAATACACACTGAGATTTTGGAAATCGTTAGAATACTGGAAACCTCTTCTCGTTTTTAGAATGAAAATTTTTAGCTATATAAAATCCACCCTTCGATTCTCTTAGCCTCATTTCTCATTTGTGAGTATCAACAAGTTCACTTCATGCATTTCAATTAGTCTAAACACCATGCCCAAAGAGGCTCAATATGGCCAGATGGCATAACGATGATTGTTTCTGCTGCTTCTGGCCATTGTAATCTATATTATTTGCTAACCAGGCAACGCTTATTTCAATTGGCTAACTTCACAACTTCGCTTGAGTAAGCTTAAGACCAAAGAGCCGGATAAAAGCACAGTCTCTATTATACCCGAAGTGTATGCATCATTTGAGTGGGGCATAAGTGTGTGTGTGTGTGTGTGTGTGTGTGTGTGTGTGTTGTTGCAAGTGGGTCTCTGTGCATGAGTGCGGAGTGTTTGTCCGTTTATTTAAGTTGGCTCCTGAATAGGACAACACATTGTAAGGCTAACAATTATTAGCCAACAAGTACTTAACCTTAAACATAATTGTGCTGCAAGAATTGGTAAACTTCGATGCTCGCAAGGCACAAGAATGCTTCTAGAAATATACACATGATCTTCACATATATATATATATATCCTAAAGCTAAAAGTACAAAGCTGTTTCTACTTGATTGCCCTTAAAGCAAAAAATTATATCAAAGTTCAGGTTTAATCAGCTCTCTGGTTGCAAGTGGAAGATAATTTTTAATTAAGTACTTAAAAATCACAAAACTGCAATTAAATAGCGTTAATTAAAAATCAAATTGAAGTTATGCTAAATCTTCTAGCTACTGTTGAAAATGGATATGCATAAATGGAGCTTAAAGTGCTAATTTTCTCAGCTGGCTCCGATGGCTCTGCTTGACACTGGACTTTGATTTGCTGACGCTCTGCGGTGTCAAAGTAAACAATCTTGGCATGCAAAGCATGTGCTGGTGGTCACCCACACCCACACACACACACAATGACACTAAAGGAATTGAGTGGGTTTTTGGGACTGGACAACTGGGTGTTTTTGGGTAACTTGGGGATGCTTTAGGTTTGTCGTGATTTGTTATTGTGCTTGTCTACACGTTGTTGGATGCAATAAACTTTTGCTCTGGTCACATACCATCCTCGAACTTGTAGCATGGACAGGCGGAGCTATCATCGAAGCTGGGACACTCAATGCCCGCTGCACCGCCACCACCAACATTTGGACCAGCTCCAGTTCCAGTTCCAGCTTCAGCTTCAGTTGCAGCACCACCAACACCATCGCCATCGGCGCCATTGCTCAATTCATAGTGTTCTCTTGTGTTGCTCTTGCCACTGTTGTGGCCGATAATGCCGCTGCCGCTGCCGCTGCCAACGCCAACGCCAACGATGTTGTGGCCACTGCTCAACGAGCGAGCGATGCGCTGGGCTATTGTCGGCACAGCTACTCCTGATGTTGCTGTTGTTGCTAAAGGTGTTGGTGTTGGTGTTGGCTTGTCAGTTGTTGCTGTTGTTGCTGTTGTTGCTGCTGCTGCTGCTGCTGCTGTCGTCGATGTTGCTGCCAACGTCAACCACAGGACAATTGAAAGACAGCCACGTTGATATGGCCTCCTAAACTGCTTTTGTTTTTGCTGCTGCTGCTGTTGTTGCTGTTGTTGCTGCTGCTGAGGCTGCACTCTGGCAACAGTATTGCATTTTCGACGTCGTTGTCCTGGGTCTCGTCCAAATTCGTATTTGTGTTCATGTTCTTTGGCTGCCGCAACGGCGACTGCCACTCCATTTATCCCAGTTGTCATTTGCTTTATTTGATGTCCTTGTTCCTGACGTTGTTGATGTTGCCGCTGATTATGCTGCTGCTTGTTCCCCGGCTTTTCCTGCTCCTCCTCCTCCATTTCCTGCATCTGCTGCATGTTTTGATGTTTTGCTCGTTGTTTGTGTGGCTTCTCTCCTGCCCCACGGATGCACCTCTGCTGATAATTGTTACCGTTGCTGTCTTTGGGGCAGTTTGTTGTTTTCGTGCACTTCGCTAATAAGTTTGTTAGCATTGCAGTTGCAGTTGCAGTTGCAGTTGCAGTTGCAGTTGTCGTCGTGTTTAAATTGCTGCCGAAGCACATTTTCGATTTCGATTTTCACGTACTCCCTCCTCCTTCTAACCCTCTCTGTCTTCCTTACTAGATTTTCCACTAGATTGTCTCAATCAACGTTGCTGCATTTATGTCAAAAGTTCCTCTTGCTGCAGTCACATTCCGTGCCATCTGAAAATAATGGAGAAAATCAGCTGTCAGATTTATATGCAAAAGTATATATAAAACTATTGCAATACGTTCAAAATAAAGCAATCGTTTTCTGTTTCGAATACTTATTTACAAATATAAGCAGCTCCATTTTTAATATGCGAGCTGATTGAAAATCTCTTTATTGACAATATTTTCAACAATAAATCAAAGTTATAAATATTTTTGCATAAGTTTAATTTTACTATTTGCTCTGCACGTGCTTTGCAAAATGCACGTTAAATCGATATACAAAATAAGTAAACTATCGATAGAGCATCAATGTTATCAACAGAGCTGTTACTGAATATCTTCAGATCTGTCATTTTTTCTGGAGTTAGCCGAAAAAAAGCCGTAAAACTTATTTTCTTAAATCTAGCTTTTTTCCTTAGTCGATCAACTTTTATTATGCACAAGCACTGCAAATATTGTGCAATTAATTTTGTTAATCTGTGTCTAATGCCAAATGAAACAATTTCAAAATAACTAACACAATTTTATATAATTTTATATAAACAATATATGTTAGCCATTCAGATTTGCAGCGATCAGGAGGCAACATTTGACACGTTTGTGGCACAAAATGCCGCAATTTCTACTGCTCACCATTTAAGTGTGTGGGTAATAAATGCACTCGATTTCTGCTACAATACATTTAAGCCTTAAATTCACAATTGATTTGATTAAAATTACATGGTGCGCGTGCGCAACCCAGCCAATGTTGCGCCATTATCCAGAATTATTTTCAGACAATCAGCATAATACTTGCAATCAATAATTGTCAACACTAGCTGAAAAATAATGTTACCGTTCTTAGTAAAACGCGAATTGCATCTATTTTATACATTTATTTCGCATAACTTTAATATTAACTTGAATTTAAATTATAGCTATTATTCTGGGTCAGATATATAAACTTTTAATTTGGTTTATTTTTTGGTGAGTACAGTTTTATATGAACTTAACAATTTGTGTAAATTTGTGTGATTTTATGTGTGAAAAAACATGTGCGAGTGTATGTGTGTGTGTGTTTGTGTTTGTGTATGTGTGATACGTGCGCTTCTGCTTGCACACGCGCGTCGACAATTGGAGCGCCTTGTTGTCACCATATTAGAAGATCCTCAAATGGCGCCCCTTCCACTTCCATATCGCAATCCTCCACTTCCATATCATCATCTTCAAAACCTTCGTCTGTTTCATATGATGAAATTGGTGGTTGCACTTTCATCCTCTTGGGAAATGGCACTTCGATATCGTCTTCATTAAGTCGACGCTTAGTTATTATGTTTATAATTAGCATTTTTTTTTTTTTTTTTGTTTGTTGCGTTAGTGACGATGTGCAAGCGGTACGCGAAATTTGTAAAAGAAGGAGCTCTCTTCTTCTTCGTCGTAATCTGCAAGACAGAGTTGCTTTGAACGATTGCTATTGGCAAAAAAAAAAAGCACAGTTGACTTCATAGAGTTGCCACAGGGTTGAATTTGTTTTGGTTCACATAATGAAAAATGTTAGTTAAATGTTTTATTTATCAAAATCTTATCAAACGTATTAAATTACAAAAGAAAACAAAATCTGAATTCATCTTTAAAAAGTAATCATAATTTAAATTGATTATTAATAATCGCTGCTCTTCGTTTTTTTTTGATGCAATAGGAACTGTTATTGAATTAACATAATTGCATATCTCAATTTATGCAGTTGAAATCACAAATTAGTTTCGAGTCGAAGACGCTGAAAGCATCGCTTCTGCCGGCTTGCTGACCATTTCATGTTCTGTTTCTTGGCTAACATTTTGAGGAAGCAGCAGAATTTTTTTTTTTTTCATTTGCTCGCACATCCGCTTTGGCGGCTTCCATTCTGCCACGTTACTGGACCACAGGCATTTAACAGTTTTCCACCACACCGCACCAGCTCTTCCAAAACCCAATCTCAGCGCCAATTCAGCATTATTATGAATTATTATTTGCGTGCTTTTTCCGTTTTTGTGCACTTTTCGCTCATTTTTTTTTTCGCCTTTTCTTTTCTATATAATTTTTTGATATATATATTTTTTAAAATTTTTTTTTTTTTTAATTTTAATGTTATGCGCCCCAAGGGAATTTGTGTCAAGTGCGTGAATTTTGTGGGTATTTAGTCTCGAGCGTCTAATTTACTGCCATTCTGGATGCCCATCGAGTGGAGGGCGTGATGGTCGCGTGGTGGGCGTGGCTCAATGGCGTTTCGGTCACGTTGGCATGCAATATTGTTATTATTTTATTACTTTTACGTTTCTTACTCTCTCCCTCTCTCTTCCTCTCTTTTGTAGTCCTGCTGCTTGTTTTTTAATTAATGCGTTTATTATTTTTCTCGTCGCTTGCTCAACATTCGCATTCAATTTCTGTGCCATTAAACGCAATTAAAATTATGGCAGCTAATGCCGTCGTCGCCGTTTGCTTTCGACCTCGGTTTTAGCCAGGCTCGTAGACTGTCAGCCAGTTGGCGCCGCCGTCGTCGCCTTAGCCGGAAATTTCTTTTGTGCAATAAAATCAAAGTGAAGAAACTGCAACAGCGAACCGAATATTAATTATTCCATATTTCCGCTAGCTAGAAAAATAAGTTGAACAAAAAAAGGCAACAAAACTGCAGAAAAATATTTGATTTTAGCTGATCGCTCCGAAACACGGCATCAAAGTCAAATGCCAAAGGCCAACTTAGCAAAGAATTTGCACCAATAAATTAGCTCAATTCGAGTTAGTCAAATCGAATTAAATTCTAAAAAAAATTCTCAAAATGCATAAAAAGATTTGTTGACAAGTTTCAAGGTTCAATTATGATTTTTTTTTTTTATTATTTATTTAAGCAGCAGATTTCAGCTAATTAAGGTAAGGCTAAGAGCAAAATAGATAGAAACCTGAATTTGGACAGAATAAGGACAAATTTGCATTCAGCGATGAACTGACACTCAACTTATGGCAATGGATGAAGATGCATCTGAGTACAGTGAAACACCTGCAAAGGGCGACACAACACACGCCCAATGGGAGGCATGGTCGATGGGGTTGTCTTTTACAGATGATTTAACAATATTTTGAATAGGCTCGTAACTGTATTTCATCCCCCTTCAGGCACTTTCAATTAGTGGCCATGGTAACTGAAATTGTTACCCTCATTTTTTGTCACCATGCCTTAAGCTGAAACTGCAGTTAGAACTTGTCAGCCAGTCGCTCATTTGTTGGTCAACCGGTTGGTAACTCAATTAGCCATCAAATTTAAATTTTAACAAAAAGTCTTAACTAAATTTAATGTGTGTGAAAATGCGTGTGTGTGTGTGTGTGTGTGTGTGTGAGTGCTTAATTAATTGTTTAGTTTTAACACGAAAATTACGCCAATTGACTGAAATCAAAAATTCATTCGGCAATTTAATTAACAATCACCAAAATATAAAAAAAAATGCAGCATTAAACAATTTTTTTGTGTACATTTTGGCACCGTTAAAAGCTTTTTACAGTTGTTTTTTGTCATAGTTTTAACTGATTTTTAGCTAAATTTTTTTTTTTCTGTCAAACAAATAGTAATAAAAATATCGCAATATAGCCACCCCGAGTTGCACACACACATGCCACAATGGGTGGCAGCTCCTTGGCCTGAGCAGGGAACAAAATCTAAAATTAAAAATTGCATATTGCAACAGCTGCTTTCACTTCAACGCATCGCTGCACCAAATGCAACAAAAAAAATGAATTTGAATTTGACATTTGAATATTTTAATATTTGAATATTCGAATGCATGCAAATTTGGAATATCAGATGCAAATAATATTCCAGGACCATTGCACCATTTGATTTGAGATCAATATCCAAATCTCTTGCAGAAAACTGGTTGTTTATTAAAGTCTTTTGGATTTGGATTTAATCTTTAAATATTCTTTCCAAGATAATCAAACTTTATCTAAAAATATGAAGTGCGAATTATTATATACAATCACACTTTCACTCTGTGTTGATATATATATATATATATATAGATTCCATGGACTACGTATGGGATTAGGAGATGATTACATCTTCAAGCTCAGTTCTTAGCAGTGTAAGTCGATTGATGCAGATCATAAGCAATATATGTAAGATTAACAGATGACTTCTTTTTTTTTTTTTTTTTAGGAGCCAAAGGGAGCCAGAACGATGATGAGTTGGCATTAGAGGCACGGCGGGACAATGTTTGTAGATTGGAAATGAATTGCAATTAAATTCTAGTTGGCATAGGCAACAACAGCAGAACACCAATGAATATGACGATGAAAATGAAGTTGTTATTGATGATGATGATGATGATGATGATGATGATGATGATGATGATGATGAGGTTGATGACGAGCTCTAATGTTGGCAATGACGTGGCCAATAAGTTCCATAGCGACTCCAACCTCGAATGTGACTGCAAATGGGAATGCGACTAAAGCTGGAGTTGGAATTGGAGTTGTTGTTGTTGCTGTTGTTGTTGTTGTAGCTTGAGTTGCATAGTCTGTTGCAGGCTCAAAGTCTCAGCTCAGATAACATTAGCGTTGACAGCGCATACAACAAAGGAGCACAGAATAGCGAACAGAGCCAAACACAAGCGAAAACAACTGTGGCAGCAGCAGCAGCAACACAACAACAACAACAACAACAACTACAACAAACAACAACTAACAAACAACAAACAACTTTGTTAATAGTAGTAAGCATGTCATCATTCAGTCAGAGTCATACAGAGTTAGACACAAACAGAGAGAGAGAGAGAGAGTGAAAGAGGAAGAGGGGGGGAGAGAGATGCAGAGAGAGAGGGATACACCTGTGTTTGCCATTGCATTGTACATTGTTCGTCTACCACCCCCCCCCCCTCCCACACTCAAACTTTACTGTTTGTGCCGTATTCCCACTATGACACCACCCCCTCCCCAACCATCCGCAGCACTCCCCGCACTCTACCGCACCACCAGCAAACCCTACACCTGTTTGACTCTCCGACTGGCTGGTATTTCATTTTAATGACTCACGTGACTTTCACGAATCTTCTTCCCTTGCAGACAAGTCCCAGCAAGCATCCAGCTACAGTTTCAGCTTCAGCTTCAGCTTTGGCTGCATATAGAAGAACAACAGCAGCAACAGCAGTTGCAACAACAACAACAACAACAACAAGTCATGGTAGTTGAAGCAGAAGCAAAAGTATAATCATAATAATAAAAGTTATACACGTAACATGCTATTACATAACAGACACTGACTACACAGACTCTTTCAACACACACACATACACACACACAACACACACACACACACAGACGCACCTGTGTGCGAGTGTACACAGGCCACGCCCTGATATGGGTTTTTACTTAATTTGAAGAACACACGAGTTGGCTGCCCTCCCCACGTCAAAGATAAAAACATCGAAGTGGCCATTCCAAGTGGGAGGCGATCTGCAGGTGGCTCATATCTGGTTGGTGGTGCTGCAGCTAGATGGTTTGTTCGTTGCAGCCACAACAGTTGGGCAACTCTGCAGCTGCTCACCCACTTTTGGGCAGTCAGTCAAACATGCACTTACAGCTCCAATTAGCGATTTGCTGACTGAATGCATTGCATCCAAGTATTTGGAATTCAAGTTCAGTTTGGCCCTTATCAAATTTACGAATTTTTCAATCATTCAACTATGGAAACACAATTGGAGTTGGTAAAGCAAAATATGTTTTTGTGTTATCTAGAAATAATTTCCAAAAAAAAATGAGAAAAGTTTTGCAATCAATAAATATAATTATAGTAATTGTTGAAGATATCGCGTGGGCGTTGACCTATACTTTATTGTCTATCGATATCTATCGATATCAATTTTGGCATTCTACATAGCTCTATTTGAATCTTGAATTCTGTGAACTTGCTCACTTGCTCGCTCTCTCTCTCTCTCTCTCTCTCTCTCGATGGCACTCTTCCTCTTTATATCGCTCTTTTTGTCGCAACTTTGACAGCCCATTCATCACCTCCCGATCAGAATCGAGTTTCGCCAAATGTGTTTAATGTGTGAATGGCAAACGCTCTGCAAATGGGAAATGTATGATTGGAGTGTGGGTAATTGGCCGATCCCTCCTCCTCATGGCAAACACACACAGCAAGAGGGAGACTCCTTCGCTAGGGGTCATAGCCTGTGACAGGAAACATTAGCGCCTGGTGTCTGCTGTTTGTTTGGTTTTCTTCTTCTTCTTTCTTTTTGTTGGTTGTTTCACTGGTTGGTATAAATTCCATGTCAAATTAAGTTCAAATGTGCAGGGCGAGAATATCTCCACACAGCCTGCTAGTGTGTGTGTGTGCGTGTGTGTGTGTGTGTGTGTGTGTGTGTGTGTGTGTGTGTGTGTGTGTGCGTGGTAAGTGAGGCACATCAGCTGTGATTGACAGCAACGGAATGCCAGCCGCTGTTAAGACAAACAATCTGGCGATTTTTGTGGTTTTTAAGCGAAAATGAAAATTGTCAATTTGACATAAGCAACGAGGGATGAAACCATTCAATACACACACACACCCCCTACCCTTCTACATGCACACAGGTTCAGTTCCCGTTGCTGGCATAGTTGCAAATGCCCAATGCCTTCCAGTCCGGTGTGAGTAGCTCTCCCTTTCCATTGCTTTCCGCTGTCCATATACGGGTCGCTATTTAAGTAGATTGTCGTGTTAAACTGACACATTGCGGTTGCCATAGGGTTGCCATCAACTCAACCCAATCCAAACAAAACCAAACCAAACCGATCCAAACCAAAACCAAAACCAAACCGAACCGAACGTGGCAGTGTCAACAAACTGCTTTTGAGTTTCTATTGAAAATAACAGAAATGGGTTCGTTTTGGTTTTGTTTCGTTTCCATTCCGTTCATTTTGGCCATGGCTCTTCTTCTTAAGGCCATAAGCAGCAACAGCAGCATCGAAACAGAACCAAGCGGAAAAGCCAAAAGCCCATAAAAATCGCGAGTACAAAAGAATTACGTGCACCAACTAAATAGCCACAACAAGAGGTATATCGAGGCGTTCAACTGGGTAAAAGGTAATGACAAGGCATCATGGGTGGGTTGGCTGGCGGGTGTGGCAGGATGAAGGGGGAGTGGCAGGTGTGTCTACGTTCAGCAGCAGCAGCAGCAGCAGCAGCAGAAAAAACCACCTTTTAAAGTGCGGCCCAGAAAAGGCAGCGAAAGCAAGCAATAAGAGCAGCAATTTAAAGACCATTAGAATTGATTATAATTAGTTGTTGACCACAACAACAACAACAACAACAACAACAACAGCAACAACAATAGAATCAACAGCTGCTACACAGCCCCAGCTTTGGTTTCCTCCACTTGGTTGGGATGTCTCGTCTCTGGGGGACCGCATATTAGTTGTGGATATTAACCTGAATTTAAGTTATTTTTATTTTAAGTGACATTTATTTGTGCCAAACACTTTTTTATTATTATTATTATTATTATTATTATTGTTATTGTTATTATGTTTATGGGAATGGAACAGGACGAAATGTCTCTGCAGGAATTGTGATTCAAGCGGAACATAAAAATGTAGAAAATAAGCTACAAAAAATATGAATAATGAATAATCGTTAACATTGTATATGAAAGAATTTTATGCTAGAAATATTAGTTTCTGGTTTATTTGAGATTTGTTTTTAATATCGAGTTGGTTTAAACCTTGAAATATTTGGCCACTTGAGAGCACTTGGTTTGAATGGTGAGCCTTTCCCGCACTTCACTTCAACTCGAACATTCCAGAGTCAGATCTTCAGTTCTTCAGCAATAGTATTTTGATTATCCATTTTCAATTTTCCCCCCTCAAGTGCCACATGCCCCAAAATGTTATATAACATAAAATTTTTGAAGTGACTTATTAAATAGCAACGGATGTGCTCACAATAATCGTTGTTAAAGAGGAGAAGATGGACCATTTGTTTGGCACAGCTGGAGCTGGACACTGCCTGAGAATTCCAGGAAGGTCAACATATTACAGCACTAACAACCACAACATGAACAACAATAACAAATCTCTGCAACGTTGAAAATAGTTGTATTTTTTTCCAGCGTTTTTTCCCTTTTTCGGGTTTATTTTTGTTTTTGTTATTGCTTACCTTTATATGAGGTATTACTACTTTGTTGTAAACTTTGTCACTTCTTGAGGGAATTATCTCTCTATATATATATATATATCTATATGTATATATATTCCTGATCAACGAGTCGATGGTTATCAAGTGTGTCCGTCTCCTTCTATGCAAGCCCCTCGATTAAACTTGACACAGACACAAATTCGACTTTTTTACAAAATTCAATATATATTCAAAGTCTGGCATATCTAATTAAAATATCTTATAATTCCCATAGTAAAGATCGATCGAAAGATTAGTTGTCGTACAAAGAAATAATTTGTTTACCAAAATATTCACTTCAAACTTAACTATTTAGCGCATTATTATGTAAAGTATGATTATGAACAGACTATATATATATATATATATATATAAGAAAAATCGGTCAAAAGATGACTTCTTGTTTTCAAACCTATTTTATTTGCCAAGTCATTGCAACTAAAAGTGTCAGCAATGCATTTTATTTTGTTACTAACACTTGGACATAAAACTATCATCATCGGACCCTATATATATATATGTATATATATAGATTTCAGAGAAACAAACATTTTTTTTTTTTTTTTTGAAATTTATGAAGGCAACTTGACTCCGGTCGGCAAGGGTATTCACTCTTTAGTTTGCCTGAGAAAGCCGTTCATTTTTGTTATATTTTTGTTTTGTTTTTTGTTTTCTCCTTTTGTGATGACTCATTGCCAAGTTCAAATGTCAACGCATACGGACAGCGTTGACGATGACGACAACGACAACGACAACGACGACGACGACGACGACGACGACGCCACTTGGCTTCATGTTTCCACAATTTTCCTGGTATTGCCGAACACGCGTCCAACGCTCAGTCCGTTATCAGGTCCAAAACATTGCCCTGCCCCCCCCTACCCCTCATGATTCTCTTTAGATATTCAAACTGAAAATATTTCACATTGTCGTCAGTTTGGTAGCTTCATATGCAACAACAGCAACAACAAACATAATAAAGACCCAAATGCAAGACTCTGTCTGCTCTGACATGGGAACGGCAAAAGTGCCGTTACAACATTAACCGACTATCAGAATTGGAGCAGTGAGTTCCCAAAAAAAAAAAAAAAAACTTAAATAGACACATTCTAAGCATCCCAAGCATTGAGCCCTGACTCTGATCAGCTTTGCTGCCCAATGGAATTCCATTGCAATCCCTTTTTAGTTTTGTGTTCTAATTTTCATTCATTTCCGTCAACACTTAGTTTATGCGCATTTTTTTTTTCCCCTGAATGGCATGCAAAAAAAAACAAGAAAACGAAGAAAAAAAAATGCAAACAAGTAAAAACTGGCAACTGGCAAATTGCTGGTCACTTTTCATGTTGTCCTAAACCAAGTTTCAACCTTTTATCGTTGCAATTCATGTCGTTGTCGTGTCAGAGGCGGTTTTTTTTTTTTTTATTTATCTTTTCTTTTCTTTTCTTTTCTCTTTTTTTTTTGTATTTTTGGTCAATGTTTTCTTCTCCTTGTTTTCGATTTGTAGGCTGGAAGAGCATGAATCCTAAAAATGCTGTTGCCCTTTTTTCTGTGCCTGTGTGTGTGTGTGTGTGTGTGTGTGTGTGTGTGTGTGTGTGTGTGTGTGGCGCTTCGTTCGTATCAGTATGCGGCATCTGTTACTCCGTGTACCATGTATCATCATGTGTAAATCTATCTGTATTTGTGTCTGTGTGTTTGTGTCTGTGTCTGTGTCTGTGTCTGTCGCTGTGCATGTGTGCGGTTTCCAGGCCAAGGCCAGTTCCAACACTGTCGACGTGTTGATATGTTTATCATTGTTATTATTTATGTTTAGATTTGAATGTCAATGCCTGTGCCATCGAAATGGGTATCGACATCGACATCAACATGGACATCGGCATCGACAATGGCATTGGCAATCGAATGCCAGACTTTTTCCCAATGCCTTTTATTTTTTTTTTTTTTTTGCTGTTGCAGCTTTTGGCTCATGATAATGGAGTTGGGAATATGAGCAGAGTGAGAGCGGGGAGAAGAGACTCATCTGGGTGCCGCATGTTGCCGGGGTTTATTGTGCGCACTTTGAACTTTGATGGCATTAAGTTGTCAATTTGCGTTTTGACTTACAAAAGACATAAATCGACAGCCGCCCGTCGGAAGGCAGCCGGCGTCAGACGACGACCCAAGCCGAAAACCGACCCCTCCCCTATCATCACCCGGTCCGGATTCAAAGCCATATTTGAATACGAATATGAAACTGAGGCTAAGGCTTCGAAGCAGGAAAGTGCAAATGAAAAGGATTTGTTTTCAGGGGCTGCTTGGCTGATTTTTGGTTTGGTTTTATTTATTTATCGCATAGCATTTGGATTTCCTGGAACAATGGGAAATTCTTTTAAGACGCGTAAAACTTTTAAGTTTTGATTTTTACTTATTAATGGCCAGCAGTGTCCAATAATTTGTAATCCAATTAGTTCCACAAAAACAAATAAAGGAAGCGAAAACTTTTTGCCTAAAAGTGAAAACAAGAACATTAAAACTTAACAGGGAAAAAAATATAAACGATAAAAAGTTTAATAAAAGTGAAAATGAAGAAGTGCCGAGAAGAAGACAAAACAGCTGCAAGTAAAAAACAGACAACAACAAAAAAAAACAGAAAAACAGAAAAAACACCTTAAAAAAAGTAAAAGAAATTAATTTCCATCGAATTCCAAATGCCACTTGGAAGATGCTTGGCAAAGACAACAACAACAACAACAACAACAAGAACAGCAACCAAAGTCAAACATTCGAGAGACAAAGAAATTTTTTAATTGATTTCACTTAAAGTACCAAATAAAACAACAAAACGCATCACCAGACAAAAGAAACAGGAAGAGTACCAACAACCAGAAACCCAAAAAAATATAATATAAAAACTGTTTTTTTTTTGGTTTTTTTTTTTTTTTTTGGTTTGCAAGTCAATTTTGGGGAAAGGCCGCATCCAGAGACAGAGCCAGAACGAAGAGGCATATCCATTCGAAATACACTTGACCATTAAAAAGTAAACTCCAACACACACACACACACAGACACACACACACACACACACACACACATATATACAGTGGACGTTGTGTGCGAGTCCAAGTGGGCATAATTGGCCATTATGTGGGCCTAAAGACAACAGCAACAGCAGCAGCAGCAGGCGCTGGCCACTCAGCCTCCCTGGGGTGTGTTGAGTGCTGATTGTCAAGGGGGAGAGGGGGCGGCTAATTAAAAGTAGCGGCAAATACAATTTGGCAATGGAGCTGCAGCAAACAACAACAACAACAACAACAATTCATGGCATTTGTAATAACCATAATGGATTCAAACATGTTCAAGTTGAAGTTAGGATTTCATAAAAAAAAAAAAAAAAAAAAAAATACTCATCACTCCTCCTCTCCACTCCTTCTATTGAAATGGCAACGGAATGGAAATGGAAATGGTAATGGCAATGCGAGAATCAAAAACATAGCAAATTGAAACTGAAGATGAAGATGGAGCTAAAGCTGGAGCTGGATCAAGATCCACAGCAATTGATGTATATTTGGTATTGTCTGTGTGGGTTGCACAACAAAATGTTAATGCAAACGGATGAGCTTAGTTCAAGGTGTCTAGATGAATAACGGTAGTTGAAAGATGGGCATTTGTCCGTTATTGTTAAGTGATTCTCTAAGCAAGCAGAGATTTGGGAATTATTGGCCAAGCACTGATTGATTCCGGTGGGGAATAGTGAAGGTGTCAGGGGATTAGTAAGTCTTAGCGAGCTCAGCTCCGATTGAGATGTTTAGCTACTAACCTGACCTAACCAGACCTGACCTACACCAATACGAGAATGGCCTTTCATCCAAGACTCATTTGACTCAATTGTAAATTGTGAAAAAATAGAAATCGATTTCTACGAAAATGTCACTGGAAATTTACCAAAGAATTTCAATTTCTCGTTGAACGTGAAATGTGAATGGAAATTGTTGTGCCCAGACCCAGACCCAGACCCAAATCTAGGCACATAGACACAGATACAGATACAGCTGCAGCTACAGATATAGATATAGATACAGACCCACACCTAGTCAAGATGCATGCCTCACTCTCTATGTAAATTTCCAAATTAGTTGCACAAACAAAGCAAAGAAATGCATTTGCCGGCTGTCATTAATCATGCGGCGAAACTATCCATGTATCTATTTAAGCGTGAGTATGTCTATGTATGGGTGCTTATCCGACACAAACTCATCCGAGAGTCGCTCAGCAAGAGTCCAGTTGCGGTTTCGATTCTCAATTCCCAATACCCAATTTCCCAGTCGCCAGTTGCCACTTCCAAATTTGTTGGCCGACTAATGCGCATAGCCGAGCCGAACACACGCACAGCAGAAAAAGCAAAGGCAGCCGAAACGAATTTATACCAAATATTAATATCAAGCTGCATTACGGACTGTTATCGATAACTTGTTTGTATTTGTCTCTGGCGACTAACTAGACTTTCTCTATTTAAGTTGAAGTCATCGATAGGTCTGAGAATAATATGGAAGAGGATAAAGTAAATTTGCAACTATTAATAGCAACAATCGCAAGATACTCACATAATAAGTATAATAATTAATTCGGTTTAAGGCATGAAATGGGGTTGGTGAGCAATAAAACACAAATATTTCATTGTAATGAGGACAGTGTCCTGATTATCCTGTTTCTTTTGGCTTTGGTTGCCGACAATCGTCAAAATACTACAACTACTAACAACAACAACAACCACAGCAATTAACTCTGACACTGCCATTTAGTGGCTCTCTTTGTCAGTTTGCCCTATCTCTATCTCTCTCTCTCTCTCTTTCCCTCTCGCACGCTTACTCACTCTCTGTGCAGTTGGAAGATCTGCTGAGGAACAACAAACAACTAAAGTTACTTCGTCGATCGCACGACACGATTCGTTTGTTGTTGTTCTTTTTGTTCAATCTTGACGCTCTTTTGCATGCACTCGGCGCTCTCTGTGCTCTCTCGGCTCTCTCTCTCTTTGTGTGCTTGTGTTGGCTGCTGCTTCTGACTGACTCTGGCTGACTCGGGGCCACGACGCCCGCACACACATTTTCAAGCCTCATTCCATAAACAACTGTGAACGTGAACGGTAAACGGTACGTGCGAAGCGGCTCTCTGCTGAACATCATCTCGGGATCGTCATCGCTAAGCGGAGCTCATCTCCCCTACTAAATACTAACTACACATGTAGCCAGCCACTAAGCAGCTGAATCGAACATACGAAATATGAAATATGAAAAATGAGAAATGAAAAATGAAAAATGAAAACCAAAAGCAAAGAGCGATCAACGAATCGAGTGACAAGTGCCAACAAGAGATAGTTGCTAATACGATCAATTTATATGATGGTTTTTCTATTTTCGATCGCCGTTTTTCTGTTTCTATTTTTGTAGTATTTGTTTTTTTTTTAAGTTTTGTAAAGTTTTCTACTTGCTGTCACACGAACAACATCGAAATAAACTAAATTATTATCAAGCACTTAAAATATTCTAGCACATTCAGAATTGAGGAATAGAATTGGGGATTTACGAGAATCTAAGTTTTGTGAAATCGCACAAAACGTGCATATTTAAAACAAATTTTTTTTTTTATGTATGAATATGTATATATATATATATATAATTTATAGTTCGTGGCGCGCAAATTCTAGCAAAATGTGTCGCATTTCGAAAACGTTTCTGCGTGTGCATTTCTCTTTGGTGATGTGTTTCGCTTAGGATTTAGTTTGACCCGATTACGATTTGAATTTGGACTGTGTAACGAACCAAATGACAAATACGGCAGCAACAATAAACCCAATAACAACAAGCAAAGCCAAAAGCAACAATAAAAACAAAACAAAATAAAACACATGCATATCTGTGAAAGGAAACAAAAAGCGAGTGAAATAAAATAAAATATAATGCACAAAAAAAAAAAGTTTAATATTCATATAGAGACGGATACTAGCCATACATATATATATATATATATATATATATATAGGCATGAGTGAATGTGTGTTTGTGTGTACTTAGATATGTATGTGTTGTGAAACACGCGGCATTTGTTGTTGCTACTGTTACAACAGCAACAGCATCAGTCGCAGATAATTTATAATCTTACACATTGTGCACACAAACAGATTTACATATATATAAATATATATATATACAATATATATATATATATAAAATATATATATATGTATATGTACATATACATGTCCGATTCTACATATTCATGCTAGAATAATTATCTTTAGGTTTTTGTTATTGTTGCCAACAATAAAAAAGTGCATATTTTTTTTTTTGTTTCCGTTGGTACTTTTTGTAATTTTATTTATTTTTTGCATAATATTATTAATTTGCATACCATAAATTCTAGTTAATAATATATTGCTAATACTTATATATAAAAATATATGATCTCTATCTCTCTTTAAATTTACAGTTTTTGTACCACTGTCCGTGCGCTTTGTGCTTCGTATATTGCACTATTTTAGTTTCGTGTAAACTGTGACTATTCATTTTTTTTTTCGTGTGTGCGAATCTTTCTTTGTGAACGGATTTATCTACATACACACAAACATCATCTTGTGTAAGTGTGTGCGAGTGTAACAGTGTGTGTGTGTGTGTTTGTTTGGTGGCCCATGTGAGCCCCTTGCAATGCAAGAGCAGCAACAATCAACAGTTGTCATAATGCCAATAACAACAACAACAACACCAGCAGCAACAAAAGCAACGACGACAACGAATACGAAAAAATGAAAGGCAGCAAGCGACAAGAGAATTTTAAGCAATTAAATAAAATTTAGATGAAATACAAATCAAACTAAAACTGATTAAAAACAAAAGCGATAAAAGAAATTTAGAGCCTGGCTCTGAATGCAACAATAACAACAACAGCAACAACAATCGAACAAGTTGTGACCAGCAAAAGCATAAGCAAAAGCAAATACAAAAACAAAGCAAAAAGAAATAAAGAGCAAACGAATTCGAAAACACATATAATATTTATTTGTATGCTAATTTATATTACAATAATTCGGTATTAACCCCAAATCCAACAACAACAAAAAATAACAGCAACAATACAAGAAAAAAAAACAACATTTCAACGGACAACAAGCCACAACAATAACAATCGCAGCGTTGACAACAATAAGAGCAACAACAACAACAACAACAACAACAACAACAACAACAACAACAACAACAACAACGCATGCCATCTTCTGCCTCTGCGCTTGGGATATAAAGCAGCAAAACGTAAGTTGTTTTTTTTTTATGACTTTATTATGATGACTATACCCTTGCCGAGCATATTGTGATTTTGTCATAAAGTGTGTAACGCACTGAAGGAGACGTCTTCGACCCCATATAAATATATATATATATTCTTTATCCACAATCGTTCTGCTTAATAATTGAGTAAATATATATATTTATACATCAATAATGTTATCTGCAAGGGTATTGAAACTTCGGTGTTTGTTAGGCAATTCTCATATTTCTTGTCTCCATTTTTTTTTTTTTTTTTTTGATTTTTCGTTTTATTTTTTTTTGCTGTTTGCAAATGTAAAACATGTTTTAAATGCAAATTCAATTAAATTTCACCGTTATTAGCCGCTAGAAGCAGATGAGGGCGGATTATCCGCTACCATCCGGTTATTTGCAGTTAGTTCAGTTCAGTTCAGTTCAGTTAGCAACGCTCTGCGTCGACTATTTATTGGGCTTATCCATCTATATCCTTGGGCTTTACCCAGCCAGCCAGTCAGCACAGTCAGCCAGCGATCGCTGCTCACCATCTGCTTCGATGGACGCTTGACTTCTCTCTAATTGCGGGCGCGACTCTGCGCCTGCAACCTCTGCCTCTGCCTTAGGCTGTGCCTACACTTTTTGCGGACGCCGAGGCGGATGTGGATGCGGATGCGGATGCGAGTGTAGCTGTGTGATGAGTAGTAAGCAGAGTGCAGAGTTGCCAGTTTCGATTTCAATCCGCATCGGATAGAAATTACTTTCGTTTACCAGAAATGGTCAGAAGATGATTCGTTCAGCAGAATGAGAGTGTTTAACAACCATTTACCAAAGTATAGCGCACTTGGCTTATAAGGAAGTATATCCAAATACATACATTGGCCACATACAATCAATTTGGTAAGAGATTTTAGCTTTATATTTTTTACTTGACTAGAGATCTGATTGGATTCCTTGGGTTGCTCAATTTCCAGTGCGCCTTTATTACTAAAGTTTTCATATAGTTTTACTAAAAACCTAAATAATTTAAAATATTTGCAGCAATTTAACCAATTTTGATTTTTGTTTGTGTTTCTGTTTCTGTTGATTTTTGTGTTTATTTATAATGTGCATCATAATGATAATGATGGCGATGATGACATTGGTGTTATCAGTTGGGAGCTCAGTCTGTTATACAAGTATCCCAAATACTTGTGTGTGTGTGTGTGTGTGGGTGGTGCCCCTATGCGACATCAGTAACTAGAGTCGCAACATAAATTGTTGACATCCGTTTCGGCACAGCACATAGTTGAAATGGAAACTCGACCCTTGTGGCGTGGTCACTAAATTCATTAGAGGGCATTAGAAAGTGTTGCAAACATCAAACAGCAAACAGCACGCAAATCAAATTAGCCACTCAACACACTCACATTCACATTCACACTCAAATTCACACTCAGATTCACACTCGTATTTATTAATCTTGGTCGTATTCACTGTGAAAATAAATCAGCTTCGTAACACGAATTCATTTTCATGTTTTTCTGTTGGGTTTGCTCACACCGTAAACCCCTTGATCTGCTTGAACACCTCCTCCCTTCCCCTCCCCCTCCCCCTCCCACAACCATCAACATCATTTCAATGTTATTGATGTAGTTGTGAAATTGATTTAAGGCTAAAGGCGCTCACTGAGAGGCTTTAATCAAACGCAGGGCTCATTGGTAATAAGTCGATTTGGTTGCACTAGTTGCCCAACTGTTTCCCCATTTGCATTTGGGGAATGCAACGAACGTGCCTCGCAACCCATTGACATGGCCTCAGCTTCTCGTTTTGTGTTACGGCCAATCTGCCAGTGTTTTGCCGGTATCGGTTTTTGCCATTTGCCATTTGCCATTTGCCATTTGCCTTTTGCTATTTGCTGTTTTCTGTTCGTTTTTTTTTTTTTTTTTTTTTTTTTTGTTGTTGCATTCAACACCAGCTACTTAATGGCTGCTGCTGCTAACCCAGCTGCACTCCATGAATAGCAATTGTTTTAGATTCAGCTTCCGGCGGCTGCCAAGCCACTAAAAGTGCAGAAAACAATAGCAACAAAAGTTGTAATTTGCAGATGTTTAATGAGAATTACTCGAAATGGTTTTTTTTGCTAGAAAACCACAATTTTCAAAATGTTTACTAGCGCAAAGCAGCTGTTTTACTTGCAACAGGTACTCACACTGATTTCAGTTTGTCCAACTGTTTTTTTTTGTTTTTTTTGTGTGTATTGTTAATTTTCAAGAATTTACAAGCAACAAGTTGCAAATGAACAAAGGGGTAAACAGAAAATCAAATCAAATCGAACACAAATTCTGAAAACATTTCTGTTCAAATCGTATTAAAAATATGATGACAACTTTTTCAGACTATTCATTTATATCGAGCAGACATTGATATGGGTCTGATACATATATATTCTCGAACAGCATTAGCAGAATTAATTACCCAACAAACCACCTGGCACACCTGCTCCAAGTGATCCGTCTGAACTGTCTAAATTGAAATGCCAAAACTCTGATTAGAATCCCCGTTAGTGGCAAAGCATTAGTGGCTCCAACTGTCCATTGTAGAGCTTGGGGGGGGGGGTTTTTAATAAACAATTTTGTGTTTTTTTTAATTTTTTTTTTATTTTTTTTTAAGCCTGTGCTGTCAACCGAAGCCCTGCCCCGCACCAGAAAGTTATTCAAGCATGAAATGCCATGCCGCAAGCAAGCTTGTGCCGCACTGAGTCATCGGTGCGTCGTCTGCAGCGATGCGTCAAAGTGTCGACGAACGTCGCAGCGTCCGTTACGGGGGCAACTCGGACATGGACGCGGCGACGGACAAGCAGTAGCAGTCGCAGCGGGAATAATAATTGGGAACGGGGGTGGTCTTGCAGCTGAACTCACAGAGAGAGAGAGAGAGAGAGAGAGGGGAAAAATAAAGATGGGGCAGAGAGAGAGAGGGAGAGACAACGCTAGCAGCGATTTTGTTGTGGCAGCGCATGTTACGCTTTTGTGGTCAGTGCTGATGTTGTTGTTGCTGTTGTTGTTGCTGTTGTTGTTGTTGTTGCTGTTGCTGACGGCGGCAGCGGCATGCGGAAGCCGTAAACAGTTTGGGGCAGGCGACCATCTAATCGCTGGCGATCGCTATAGTCAACTCAGCCAGTGGCTGCCACAACTGGCGGCCCACAGGTGCATTGGTTGTCTGGCCGCTTGGCTGCCTCATTTGATGCCTTTACCTGCAACAGCAACAACAACAGCAACAGCAACAGCAACATTGGCTATTACAATGCGACTTTTTTTATTGTTCTTGTTTGCCCCTCCGCTCGTAATTTACATTACACTCCAAAGCCGACAGTCGTCGTTTGTCTTTCTTTATGTTGCCTCCACAAAGTCAGAGTCTTCGGAGTCGGAGTCCGAGTCGTCGTCGTCGTCGTCGTCGTCGTCGTCGTCGTCGTCGTCGTCGTCGTCGTCGTTGGTGTTGCAGTGAAAAGGGCACGGGGAGTCTCCTCTTTCCGCTGCTGTTGTTGTTGTTGTTGCTGCTGATTTAAGCCAAAGCTCAGTCGACGTCACAGCCGAATGCGTCGCTGCTACTTCCGCTTACAACTGTTGCTGCTTTTTTTTTTTTTATTTTTTTTTATTGTTTATTGTTATTATTATTATTACACTTTATTACACATTTTATATTCCGTTTTCATTTCTATTTTAGAGCTTGTTGTTGTTGTTGTTGTTGTCGCTTCTGTTGCTGTTTTTGGTAAATGATTTAATTATTTTAAATTCTTGTTTTTTGTTGTTGTTGTTGTTGTTGTATTTTCATTTACTTGTTTCTTGTTTGTGCTGTTTGCCACATTTGCATATGCGACCGGACACGCCTCCCCCAGCACACACACAAAGTCGCACACACACACACACACACACACAAACTTGTGCTTTTATATTACTTGGCTTGTTATTTGGGATAGCATAAAAATAAACTGAAAATTAAACGTTGTCAACCGCAAATGTGACAAGCACTTCATATTCATGCATGTTAAGTGAGACAAGTGGATGCCATCCAGAGCCTGCTCCGTATTGGTCAGCAGCAGCTAAGGGGACCACACACACACACACACACAGCTGGTGACATAGAGTTATGTCAAAAATATACTATAACAAATTTAAAGTACGTGTGAAAAAACAGCTTGAAACAGAAAATGTGAGAAAATTGCAAATATTTAAACTTTTCCAATAAACTAAATTTTAAGTAAATAAATTTAAATCCATTTCGTCTACTCCAAAGAATTTAGTCTGCAAGAGTTTACGAGTTTACTTGAGTACTAATTTTGTATTATTCACATTTTTCATTTATCTACGTTTTTCAATGCACAATTTTCGAATATTTCCCTTTTAACTGGGAATTGCGTAAAATTTGCGCAGCATGCAACAACCTTAAACCCCACTGTGCATACCAATACACACAAACTGTATGTATGTGTGTGTGTGTGTGTGTGTGTGTGTGTGTGTTTGTCAAGTGCGAAAGCATATGTTTTTAAAATGCTAATGTGATGAGAGCCGAGTGGAGTGGACAGGAGCAGTGAAGCCCGTGTTGTGGCTTGCGAATGGTACTCGTTTGGTTAGGGACAGCCCGTGGACGAGGGGGGGTGGGGGGTGGTGTTTGGGTATGGGTGGGTTCAGCAAATGCTGGTTAAGGATCACTCTCAATGTACATAGCAGTTTATGCTATGCGCAAAATCGAAACGAGTGTTTTTTGCCAACCGCACTTGTCGCTGTTGCTGTTGTTGCTGATGTTGCTGTTGTTGTCGCTGTTGCTGTTGTTGCTGTTGTTGCTGTTGTTGCTGTTGTTGGTGTTGTTGTTGTGCTGTGCTGTCGTTGTTGGCGCTGCTAGTGCCAGCGGCGACACCAGAGTCATAGGTGTTGTTGCCCCCGGTGGAGGAGCAGCAAATGGGTTTGGGTGTTGCTGCAGTGTTAATGTTGAGGTTAGATGCACCCCAACATCCCAACAAGGACGCCTGGCATCCGTTACAGCTGTTTGCGGTGGCCAGCGATGTTTTGGTTGACAATTCTCGTTTTGACATTTTTTGTTAGTCTTTTTAGCATATTTTGTTGGTGTTGTCCTTGTTATATGTTCCACGCACTGTTGTTGCTGTTGTCTCATTGTTATTTTCTGGTGCTGCTGTTGTTAGGGTTGTTTATTATGCAGTATGTTGCGCTGTGCGGTCCTCTTCTTCTTTTTTTTTTTTTCAACATTTTATGACTGCGAAAACATGAATAAAAGCCAACGCCAGCAGCAACAACATGACAAACAACATAATTTCATGATCCCATTACCCAAAAATAAACCGGAAAAGCTTTGACTATGAATATGTGTGAAATATATATATATATATATATATATATATATAGATTTTGCAAGTGAAAATGTGTGGTCTTCAATTGGTAGGGTGGTGGTAGGGGGGGGGGGGTGTCTTCTCGTGGCATTCTTCGCTTCGTCGCTGCGCTTTATCGCATGATCAGCTAACAGAATAAGACGAAGAATTTACACCAACATCAAAATCAACAGCAACAACAACAACAACAACAACAGCAACAACAGCAACATCAACCAGATGCTCCGCCTCAGGGCTATTGTGAACTGAATGTTGCATTGTATTCATGTGTGTGTGTGGTGCGGGGCCAAGAGTCGAATTATGTGAGAAATATATAAAAATTGGTTGCGACAGCGAAATGTAAGCAAAGAAGCCAGCAACAAACGCAAATGGCAACTGCAACGAGTACTTTTATTATTGTGCCGCTAACTGTGGCGACTATCACTGCCACCCTTTGCTTTATTCTTCATCAGCACTCGCCCACACCAATGCCAGCGATTGCAGCGGGGCCAAAGTTGCTGCTGCTGCTGCTGCTGCTGCTGCTGCAGCTGCAGCTGTTGTTGCTGTTGTTGTTGTACTTGCTGTGTGGCATCTTCTGCAGCCGTTTCTCATGAACTGATGGCGCCCTCTTTGCTGAATGGGCGATTGGCCGTGTGACCGTTGCTGACATGTTGCTGATGCCATTCGTTCAACCAGCAGCAGCAAGAGCAAAAACAGCCGCAGCAGCAGCAACTAATGGCAACAACAACAGCCGCATTGTTGCCAGTTGTTAACGTTGTGTGCTGTCAATGAATTTGTGGTTCAAGCAATTCAATTGAAAATGCAATGGCATTAGGCGATGACGACGATGATGAGCATGACGATGACCAAGACCAAGACCAAGACGAAGACGAAGACGATAACAATGACGCTGACGCTGACGCTGACGATGAGGAGATGAAGTTGACGATGACGATGACGCTGGTTATGGCAAAGGCGATGGCTATGAGCACTGAGGATGAGGATGACTTTGGAGTTGTTGCCAACTGAACTGAACGAACAATGCCAATGGATCGGACCAATGCTATCCAAAGACCGATCACGACCAGCAGGCGGCAAACCCTTCTGTTGCTATTTGTGTTGTTGTGTTTTGGAACGTGAGATGGCAGATAAATCAATACCGGGCAACAGCAATAGATAGATGAGCAGCATTGTTGTTGCTCCACATTCGAAATCATTGAACTAATGAGCGAGCCTGTTAGTGGCAGTCCCAGCAGCAGCCACAACTGCAACATGTTGCCTCGCAAACAAGACACACCGCGGCAACAGCAACAGCAACAGCAGCAACAACAGGAGCAACAGCAGCAATTGTGATAAGCAGAGCCATAGAAAGTTTAATGACATCAAAAAGGCACTGGGTGAGCGAGAGATAGAGACAGACAGAAAGAGAGAGAGAGAGAGAGAGAGAGATAGAGAATGAGTGAGAGAGTGAGAGAGAGAGCGAGCGCAATCTTATGCCAACTTTGTCTAATCGAAATCGAAAACAAAACTGCTTTACAAGTCGCAAAAAAAAAAAACAAAAATCAAATAAAATACATTCGCTACCGGGGAGAACAATGACCTCCATCTGATCGTGCAACGGCCCCTCCAGGGGGCAGCTGGCATCGTGGGAGTGGCAAGGGGGCAGACTGGGCTATATGTCATGCTGTCATTTATGTTTACGTAGATTACAACAACTGCGCCACTGTGCGACTTATTACAAAGCCAATGCTATAGCTAAAAAATATATATATATGCACATATATATATATATATATATATATATATATATATATAAGTAGCATTCTTGGAATCTTTGATTATAATTGTTGCAGAGAATTGAATATCAGCAAATTTAGAGTGGAACAGTTATGGTGGTAACAGTGAAAGGAAGAGCAGTCTTGAGGGGGGGCAACACACTTGGGAACAATAACGAGAACAATCCTGAGAACTGTAGACAATGGTGGTAAGATAATTGGTAACAACTGATGATGATCAGCTCCACTTTTGAAATGACTTCCTTAAGCCATTTGTGAAATGTGACAAGTCTGCGGACTGGGTTGATAAATGGATTGTTTTGTTTGATGTGAGAGTGTTTTATGTGCTTGCAACTCAGATTTATTGGACTGATTTGCAGCCAGCCTGCCTGCCTACCTACGCGTCCATGGATGCCATGGATGCCATGAATGCCTCTCAAATCTTTAGGGCTACGCACTTGAGTCATACTTTCAGTGCAGCCGGCTTAAAAAAGTTTTTCATTGCCCATAAACGTTAACGCACTTGGCTATAATGATATAATAATCATTTATTTTTTATTTTTGATTGTTGCCTGCTGCCGGCTGCTGCCGCTGTTGTTGTTGTTGTTGTTGTTGTTGTTGTTGTTGTTGTTGTTGTTGCTGCTCACTTCTTGCTGATTGCTGATTGTTTTTGTTGTGTTTTATTGCCAGCAGTAGAAAACAAGTACAACATTTTGAGTTTAATTTAAACATGTTTATTTTTGTTGTTTTTGTCGTCTTTTGTTTTTTTTTTTTACTTTATTTTTCTTTTTATTTATGCATAAGCGCAAATTATGAACGGCAATAAAAAGAGACGCCAAAAATGCCGAAAAATTAATAAGAAGACGACGCAAATGAAAGATGATTGCAAGAGTCTGCAACTGAAAGCTGACGTTGACATCGACATCGACATCGACGTCAACGGCGACGGCGACGGCGACGGCGACGGCGACGGCGACGGCGACGTCAGCGTCGATGTCAGCGCTGGGCAGCGGCGATATTGCTTGGCGCTAATTTGATTTTTGTTGCTTTAGCGGCGCCTCATCAACTGCAGCTGCTGCAGTTGTTGTTGTTGTTGTTAGTGTTAGTATTTTTGTTGCTGTTGTTATTGTTGCTGCCGTCTGTGGATTTACATTTTGACATTTAAACGTGTTTTTGGCATTTGACGGCATTTTTAGCTTGTTGTTTGCTGCTGCTGCTGCTGCTGCTGCTGCTGCTGCTGCTGCTGATGTTACTGTTACTGTGGTTTTTGCCTTTTTGTTTTTCTCTCTCTTTTATTGTTCAATTTTTATTATCTTTCTTGATTTGCGCTTTGCTGTTTTTATAGCGCTATATTATGTTGTGTGTGTGTGTGTGTGTATGTGTGTGGTACAAGTTTTCACCAATGTGACCCACAGCTCTAACCCTTCCCTTCCCTTCCCCAAAACAATAACAATAACAATAACAACAACAACAACAACAACAACAAAAACAACTAGCGAGGAACCTGAAAATCTGGTGTCCACTCATTGACGACATGGAAATTTGTCGTCTGAATGCAAATTTTACTTTTATTGTTTCAATGTTTCTACAATAAAACACAATTTGATTGCAATTCGCTGCTGTTTCGCATAGATTGGCTGCAAACCAACCAATTTTTGTGCAGGCGTCCCTTACGAATTGGCCAAAATACTTCTAGCCTGCGGCCCGAAAATGGTGTACAACTTGAATGGGGCAAACCTGTTTGATTTTCAAATCAACAGCATCGAAAAGAAAACAAAGCAACGCACATCCCAAATTGGAATAGACGAAAAACTCATTGCGTTTGATGGAATTTGGGTGGCAGTGCGGCTTATCATTTACGAAGGGGGTGGTGTGTGTCTGTGTGTGTGTGTTGGTGTGGGGATAGGGATAGGGGGAAGGGTTGGGCTGGGTTGGGTAGTATTCGCTATCGATCCAGGCAAAGGCTCATCGAGGCGTACAATTAAACTGTCAAATTCAACAAATAACTGGATTTGTTACATTGAATGAATGCTACACAGAAATGGGGGAAAAAAAAAAATTGTACCCCAGCACATGGATGAAATTTTCCAGCAAATGTCAAATGTCAAATGTCAAATGACGAATGGGAGCCGAGCAAGAATGGAAACGAGAGCCAGAGCTTAAAGCTCTATTCAAGGTTTCCAGCGTCGAGTTGGACTTTCAGCACAGTCGAATAAAAAAAAAAAATATCATTTTTAGATAGCCCGCAGAACACTTTGTAATACTGTATAAACAACTTTAATCGCCGCTCAAAATTTGTCGTTCTCGTCGTCGTTGTTGTTGTTGTTGTTGTTGTTGTTCTCAACTTGAATTTCATGTAAAAAATGAAAAAAAAAAAAAAGTATACTGTGCTTGTGTGTCGGGAATTCTCAACTCAAGGTTTTTGTGCAAAGGGTTATCTTGATAGGCCAAACGCCCACAATTCCCACTTCCTCCCAGCAACAATCAGCATAAGATTTGCGCATTTGCGTTTGAAGCTTACATCCTCATTTTGTGGCACGCATTTACAAAAATGCTTCATGTTCATTCTTACGATTAAAAACGATTAAAAGCCGGAAAAGTTGCTAAAAAAAAAAACGAAGCTTTAGAAATCATCATAAAGATATTATTTTAATTTTAAATAAATCTTAAAGAACGACATTCTTCAATGCCAAGTGGAGAGTTACTCGCAAAAAAAAAAACGTATTTTATTTGAATTTTGCGAAATGTTAATGTTTTGCTTATTCTGTTTTTTCTTTCAAGTTCGAAAATCTAAAGTTATTTTGTTACTAATATAATATTCTTATTGTTGCAGCAAAGCCCAAACTGAGGGCACACTGCGGGAGTGAGGAGTATTCACATCCTGTGCAAGGATATTCATCCATATATCACATATAAAAAACTGTTGGCGTTGCATTTGTTATTCCTGTTTTCATTTGACATATATGTCGCCTGCCTTGGGGTGAGTACACACATATATATATATATATATATATATATAAATAAATTCAATATATATATATATATATATATATTATATATATATATTAATATACATTTTTTGATTTTTGTTAATTTGTTGGGCTCGCGTTTTTTTTTTTGCTGATAATAATTTGCATAAATATTGCAGTTGCAGTTGGCATAGCTCATCGCTTACCAGCTAAAATGTATAGGTGGGCAGGGGGGGGGGGGTGTTTGTCGTGAGGGGTGCGGTTAAGTGCTGATTGTGAATGGGTAAGCTTCCCTTTTTGATTGAATTGCGCAAGCATTTAAATTTTTATTTTATTTTATATATAAATATATATATATATAATTTTTGTTGTTGTTGTTGTATTTTTTGTCGCACTGCTGTTTTAGTTGATTAAACACAACTGTTTACGTGCTCGATTCTGCTGGAAATGCATTTAAGAGCGCTTTTCCACGACGCGACTGTTTCTTTATCACAATTGCCATAAATAACGAGACTGCCCCGAAATATTTCGGTTCGCATAAATATTGTCAATATTGTCGATGTTGCTTTTGCTGTTGCTATTGACAGTTGCTGTTACTTTTTGCTATTGACAGTTGTTGTTGCTGCTGTGCATTGAAAATATATATTACAAGATCCAAATTAATGATTCGACGCTGTTCAATTGGTTCAATAACATTTCAATTTCGTTCATATAATTTTAATTAAAATTAAATCGCTTACAACAACAACAACAAAAAAAAAAAAAAAAAAAAACACTGTGCGAACACTTAATGAATTTAAAGTATATCGTCGACTCGGAACTTGGAGCTCGAGTTCGCTGTGCTGTCAAAATTTGCCACTAACGGGGTTAACCAACCAACGAGGCAGTCACAGCTCAGCTCGAGCTCAAACTGAAGCTCAACCTTAATGCATGGCATCGAGGGGGGGTCGAGGGAGGGGTGTTTGGATTTGCATTTAATTGGATTTACCAATGTTGCATGCCTAATTCGTTGTACTCTGCACAATATTTATGCCAAACACGCAGTTATTCTTAACCTCTCTCTCCCCCCACCAATGACGAAGGTGGCTTCAAGTTTTCAGAGCAGCCAACTCTGCACCCGGATATATCCAAGCAGTGACCAGTGATAAGAGACCAACAGCAAGGCGACCACTCAAACAGATCATCGAAGCAGCCCCTCTTGCAGCAGCCACTGCCACAACGCTTGCTCTTGCTCTTGGTTCATGCCACTCGGTTGCAAATTGTGCTGCTTGCTACAAACCTGTGACTAGTTTAAGCGATTTTATATTTAGCACTTCATAATTCATTTGCATGTCACAAATAGAAACAAAATGTGAAGCAACAAAAAGCTAAATAAATCACACAAAAAAAAATAAAATAAATAAATTCCAAACCATTGGCGGAAGTGCGACAAGTTGCGAGTTATTGAAACTTACTTTGCCCCAAACAATTTCTAAGATTACAAATCAAACTCATTTGAATATTTCGTAATCTGCATAAGTCAATGTTCGATAAGTTTCAAAGTTTAAGGTGTTTATCACAAATAAGTTTAGTTTATTTATTACATCATTAAATCAGATAATAAAATATATACATACCTATAAGAAGAAGAGCGAATTTATTGAAATTATTTGTGTCTTTTAGTTTTCGTAGTTCGCAGTTTGTAGCAAGCAATTTAAAGTAATAAAAATAACAATTATTTATCAATTAAGCGGCTACATTTAATTCAATTTGACTCTGTTGCCCCAGAAACCGAACCCCAACCCCAACCCCAACCCCAACCCCAATCCCAATGCGAGATTATTTAAATTGCAATATTTTTTTTTTATTTATTTATTTTTTTCGCCAACATTTTTACTAAATTTATGCGTAAAAGTTCAATTGCATTCAAAATGACAATAATTTGCTGTGGCTGCTGTTGTTCGTTTGGGTTATTGATATATATATTTGATGTTGTTGTTATTGTTGTTGTTGTTGCTTTGTAATGTCAGCTATTTCATGAATTTTGCATGTGGCAATTTTTTTTTATTGATTTACTTTACATTCAACTTTAGCCTCTGCGGCAGCAACAAAACTAACTAACTACAAATAAAGCGTGTGTCATTCTGTCAAATGTGCACGATAGTAAATTGACACAAATACACTCGCACACACACACACACACACATACACACACGTACACACACACACACAGATAAATCGCTTACACTTTTCCATTTGTTTCACATGGCAAATGCAAACGTGTCAAAGGTGTTTGCAATTTTGCAGTCAATTGGCATTAATTGAGTGTGAACACAAAAACATATATTTTGTGAATCGTCATTTCCCTGAGTGTGTGTTCCCATGTGTGTGTGTGTGTGTGTCTGTTCGTTCTAGTGTGTAGCGAGTCTGCACTCTTGGGCATCACACACACACACACAAACACCGGCATTCACATGGGATAGTTTGAGTGTCCGCAAAATGCGTCGCGCAATATGCAAATTGATTTGCCAAACAATTCATGATATCATTCAAAATGAGTTGCATAAGCCACAAAATGGCAATTGGGGCCCAAATGGCAGTCAGCTTTAACTGTGCATTGCCGCATTTTCACACTCTTGTTGCAAATTGAAATTCATTCGTATTTATTGAGTTTAATTCTTGCCCCAATTACATGCAAATTATTATCTTAAGCTAAAGAAAATGAATTATTTTGCCTTTTTCTTTCAATTGATTGCATTTTTTAAATGTTTTGAAAATGTAAAATATATATAAATATATATATGTATATGAAATGTATATAGATTCGTGATCAGCATCAAGTTCAAGTCGATTTAGAGAACTTCCAATTTCGGAAACTAAAAAAAGCTAAAGAATTAAATCATTAAATTGAAGTTTCCGTTTACCCCGAGCAGACCGAGTTAATATTGTAAATATATAGATATGTATGTATATAGATATGTATGTATATCCGATAACAATTAATGGAATGCACATAAATTAATTTAATACACACATATTATAGGTAAAGAGTTGCATTCAGCGTATTTTCTAATCGAACTCTTCTATTGGTAAGAAAGGAAAGTATTTATAGCTCTTATTGAATCATTTTGATATCATGTGATATCAATTGTGATCAGTTTTATCTGAGTCTAAGTTGTTATCAGGCGAACTGCTTTTGAGTTTGCTTAGTTGCTTGCAAAATGTTTTGATTGGCATCGGGCTACAAAGTATTCATAACTAATTTTGGCAAGTTTTCGATTGTTTCGTTAAAGAGATGGACTTTTTTTTTTTTTTTTTTTTTTGTTTTTTCTTGTCCACTCGAATCGACACTCATCCGAGTGTGAAGCACCCTATCAGTTAATTGTAGTGCGCAACTTTCACATGCTAAGCAAATAGAAATTTTTGCCACAGAAATTGAGATACATGCAGATTCTTCAACTCGAGTGCGGCCCAATCCAAATTTCTTTGCTAAAGTCTGAAATCTGAAAATCAATTTCAACGCAACTCAGCCTGTCCGCATATTTGGCAATTTTGCTATGATTACATGCCGCCCACAATACCAACAACAAACATACAACATAAAAAAAAAAATAAAAAAAACAAATAAATAAAAAAAACACACTCAGACATCAAAAGTAGCACAAATGAAGGTTTGGCCTTGAATTCTGCGCTCTGTGCGTACGAAATTTCATTAAAAAAAATAAATAAATAAATAAATAATGCCAAAAAGCAACAAATACAATTCGGGTAAATGATAAACAATTGTTTTCTCTTTTTTTTTCGTTTTTCGTTTGATTGTATATTTTTTTTATATTTTTTTTTTTATCAACGACTTGTCACGAATTGCGCTTTAAGTGCGCATTCACTGCCAAAATTACATAAACAAAAACTTAAAACTAAAAACTATTGACAAAACTGCTAAAGGGAATTTTAGGCAACAACAACATCAACAACAACAACAATAAACAAACAAACAAACAACAACCACGTGGGTTGAATACAAAATAGAATTTCATAAAACATGAAATTGAATTTGATTTAATTTTCGATAGTTCGGAATGCATTTCATCAATGCAATCGCCGCTTATTTTAATTAGCTAATTTCAACTGATTGCTACGCAGTCGCGTCGGGGCTGGTGTGGCGGTTGGTGGGGAGTGCGGTGTGCTTGCCCGAAGGGGGGAAGTTGGCATTAGCTACACCGCTAACAAATTTAGTGCGGGTATTTGTTTTTTAATTTTACATTTATCTGTTTTGCGGGTTTTATGGAGCGAGTGTTGTGGAGGGGGGGGGGGGAGGGAGAAGGGCAACATTTGTTGGCATACATTTTAAGTAGGTGTTTGGTTTGGCCCCAAGGCCGGAACCGGGAGAGACCCAAATTCACAATCTGTTTTTTTTTTTCTCTATGCTCTTTGTAGTTCCCCATCCACATCCACACATCCACATCCACACATCCACATCAACATCCAATCCCAGTTTCAGTTTCAGTTTTAGTTCCGGTTTCGGGAAGGCCGCAAAAACCGCATGTTGCCAAAAAGTTAACAATATGAGCATTTCAATTTACGGCTTTGTGTGTGTTTTTGCATTTTATGATTACTAAATCTACTAATTGGTCGGCCATTGAATGTTCCCTCCACACTCTCTGTTTGCCCACAAAAATATCGAACCCTGTTCCCCCTTGCCCCTTTGGCTCATTGCCCAGAAATAATCCAAATAACCCATACAAGACAACAATTCAGTTTTGTTCGTTCTTCTCTCTGTTCTCTGTGCTAAGCTTTAGCTGTAATCATAAAACCAAAAGAGATTTCGATAGCCGACTCTTTGATGCCCTTTTACACATGTTCAAATTGTAGAAGTGAGTTTTGCGTTGACAAATTGATATACCCATTGTAAGAGGGGATTACTGAGCCTTTTACAGCTTCTTGTTTCCCCCCAACAATTTCACTCTTAAGTTTTCAATGGCGTTAGAGGGGTGAATGGGGGCGAGTGGGTCGGTCGTAAAATGCGTATAAATACAATTATGCCTTCTGCTGAATGCCAGTCAATATATATGTATATATATATATGTATATAAATATATATATATATGTTATATTTAGCTACTGGCCTTTGATTGGGCCCCGAAAAAGTGCATTTGGAGCGAGTCTCATTTGTTAGCGCCCAAATTGATGATGGACTCGAAATTTATTGTCAACTTGACTACTGTCTATGACTCTGTCTCTATCTATCTGTCTCTCTCTTTCTGTTTCTGTCCTTCTCTGTCTAGCTGTCTGAGAGACTATTGGCCTAAGAATATTTATGTGTCTCCAGTCGATGCTTATCGGTCGGCCCACAAGAGGGTTGCGCACTCTCAGTGCTCTGTTGCATGCAATTAGACGCTATCCATTTGTGAGGTATTAGTCTGAGTAGCACACACACACACACACACACACACACACACACACACACACACACACATTGCATGGGCATGTGTATAATTTGTTTCACATGCACTTGATGTTTTTTTTTTTTTTATTATTATTATTATTGTTGTTGTTTTTTGTTTGTGCAGCGCTGTCTACTTTTTGTATTTATGGCAGACAATGACCAGCAGCAACAGCAGCAGCAGCGGCGATCATAAGGCCCGCTAAGCTGCCCATTTGTGGCAGATACGTAAATGCAAATATAGACGAGTTGCAGCTAAACTAAACACGGATTGTTGGCTGCTGCTTCTTGTCATTTGTCAGTTGACTGTTTGCTGTTGCTGCTGTTGCTGCTGCTGTTGCTGCTGCTGCTGCTGATCATGCAATTGTAGCGCACAACCACAACAACAGCAATGACAACAATAAGCGGCGTCTGGCATTGAGAGTGTTAATTGAATTGCAAACAGCAAAGCGACGCAGCTCGTGCTAAAGACCTTCAAATCGCATCGGTTGCAGAATCGTATCGAGATAACCG
Organism: Drosophila longiperda; assembly: GCA_035042125.1. NCBI lineage: Eukaryota > Metazoa > Arthropoda > Insecta > Diptera > Drosophilidae > Drosophila > Drosophila longiperda. The sequence goes on from JAWNLV010000117.1 coordinate 1,127,435, forward strand.
TCGGAGCTGTGACAGGCTCGGAATATGGAGCAGACATGGTAGAGAGTATGGCATATATATATATATATATATATATATATATAAACACTGACCTATGTTATGCATTTGTATGTATCAGATCTGCACCTGTTTGCAGCGATACCTTATCTGCTGACAAGTGGCCGGAAAAGGCTGGCCAAAAGATGTTCTGGCCTCGAACAATCTTGTGTGAAGAATTTTGTTTTCGAAATTATTTGAATAGTTTTATCAACAAAACTATCTTTCTTGGTACTGGGAAAACTGGCATCTCAATTATGAGCTGTCGATAGACGAGACGAGATAAATCTTACACAGATCTAACAAGATATATCTTTGCGAATATATATATATTAATTTGACATTCCGATTGACTCATCAACGAACTGTTATCAAATTCCGTGTGATTCAGCTGATTGAGATGATTGAGCTGATTGAGCTGATTGGGAGTGATTGTTCGCTGTTGGCTTATCTATTGGACGCATGCTGCACCGCTGCACTGCTGCATGCAACGCAAGGCGACAATAATACCAGATTGGCCAGATCAAGTACATTGCATCGCAATAAATCGTATCAAGGTATAATTTTCTTGTTTGCCAGCTATCAGTGTGCGCACACATGGCCAAGATACAGATACAGATACATTTACAGATAGAGATACATTTCTCAGATACTTTTCACCTTGCTGTTGGTGCTGCGATAACAGCCACAGATTCACTTGGGCATACAATGCAAGGACGCACCGCAATCTCTCTCTCTCTCTCTCTCTCTCTCTCTCTTTCGGTTTCTGCTGGTATGCGTAACTGTAACAATTGTGTCTGTCTGTTGCACAAGCAGCGTTCTGCGTCGTTGCTGGAGTGGATCAAGGCTGCAATGAGAGAGCGCAGGTAGGCGACAAGTTCCTACCTGGCCACGTTCCACACTCTGCACACCAATTCAAATCCGCTATGTGCGCTTTGCTTGTGTGTGTGTGTGGCAAGGATCGTTGCATTTGCACAAGTGGCAAACTGATTTGCCGCCAAATGGCAACTGCACAGGCAGCAGCAAGAGAATTCTTCAAGCATCTTTTGATACGATCATATATAATCGCCGATATTGTGGCCATAAATTGTTGCGCTTGTTGTCTTGTTGCCGCTACGAGCACAGCTTGTTGCTGTGGCAGTGGCAGTGTTGCACCGGCTTCTTGTTAGCCAAGTTGCATAAGCTTATCTTTTTTTTTTTTTTTCTTTGACCCGGCTTGCTCATCTGTCTGTCGCCTGCTCGCTCAGTTTGTATGTTGCTTCTCTGCAATTTCAACTTACATTTGTGTCTATATTTCTCTTTCCCCCCTCTCTCTCTCTCTCTCTCTCCCTATTTATCTTTCACTACCTATCTCTCTCTCTCTGTCTCTCTGTGTTTGTAGTTCTTTATTTATTTTTCCGCTCTCGGCGAATGTTTTGGTTTCTGGCTTGCTCGTCGTCGTCGTCGTCGTCGTTGACGTCGACGTCGACGTCGTCGCCGGCATCGGCAGCAGCGTCGACGTCTTCTCGGCGATTTGTTTGACTATTAGTTGATACGAAAATGTTGTGTATTTTCTACTCAGTCTGCATTCAGATCTCTAGCAAAACAAGTCATACAACGTGCCCCACAAAACAAAACATTTTCAAAATTTTCGAGCCAAAAACAACTGTGCATTTTCTAAACAGTTACTATTTGTGTGTTTATTATTGTTCTTGTATTTCCCGTCACTGTGTGTGTATGTGTGTTTGTGTGTTCTTTTTTTTTTTACTTTGATGCATTGTGTAAAATTTTAAGTCTTAATTTTAATGCAAGTTCGACTTGAAGTAACAGAAAAAAAAAAGATACTGTTACAGCTGCAGAAGTCGACCTTGCACTCATTGGGATACACTGAGCTGCTGCTCGAATTAACACCTAATATCATCCAAACACATTTATATATATATATATATATGTAAATATATATATGTATATAATCCAAGTGAGTAAACATTTTGAAATATTTAATTGCGTTTTGGGGAGCTTTGCAAATAATTTTTCCATAGACTTGCCAAATAATGCGCAAATTAAAAACTTTGAAGTTAAGTGGAAAACATAAACAAAGTGCTTGGAAATGTTATAGTAATAATATGAAAAGATACAAAGATACACTTCACCAACAGACGGACACCTGTGCCGGGGCTAACCAAGTGTCGAGAGATACATTTCGTTTTGGAAAAGTAAACAAACGCTGCTGTTTCCAGAGTCTTCAGAGTGTTTTGTAAATATAACAGCGAGAACAATGGCAGAGATGTTGCTGCTGTTGCTGTTGCTGTTGCTGTTGCTGCTGCTGCTGTTGCTGCTGCTGATGGTATTGGTTTTGTTAATACAACTGGCAACAGATTGAGGCAGCTACAGGTTCTGAGAGACAACCTTTTGGGATTGGTCGACAGGGGGCCGTTCGTGGGGGGGGGGGTCGGTTCATCTCCAGTCATGACCTCTTCCCAGTTGCTTCGCACTTGCTTGCCTCAAACAAATGTTGAATTTTATTTTGGCTGTATGAATGAAGTGAGGCAGGAGCCAAAATGAAAAGCACATCAGCAAAGCAATCAGCAACAACAACAATAAACAATCAACAACAATTTTGATGCCACAACATTTTTACGCTTACGAATTTAAAACTTTCTGTGTGTGTGTGTGTGTGTGTGTGTGTGTATTGTGGAAAACCCCGCAGATAAAAATTCGAAAACAATAAGTGCCAAAAGTTGCCCTAAAAACACATTGCATGTCATATCGATACTCCGATTCAACATGCCGCTGTCAGCTTGGTTGCCATATTTTATAATATTAACTGAAAAGAATTTCAATTTCAATATTTTATAATTTTTTTTTTACTGAAAAGAATTTTAATTCGTTTATTAATTTACTGCTTCATATATCAGACTAAGCTGCTGCTGCCAAACAAATTGATCGCATTACGTAAGTCGGCATGGGAGAGGGGAGTGGGAGAGTGGTAGGAGGGGGAGAGAGCTTAAAATGCATACAATGTATGTGCATACAGGGTATGTATTAGTCGACTTAATCTTAACGTTCGTTGTTCCCGATTGGTTCTTGCATGCGATTTGATTTTTTGGCCTCTATTCGATGGCGATTGCAGGTTGGTTGGTTGCTGCTGTTGTTGTTGCTGTTGTTGTTGTTGTTGCTGCTGTGGTTTGTTGCTACCTTTTAATTTTATTTGAGCTCAATTTCGTGGCACGCTCAACGTTCAGCCGGTTTTTGGCTGGCCTATGTGCTGCGACTAAATGTAAATCGATTCGAATGCGTTTTTATGAATTCGGCACGCGTCTGCGTGCGCATTTCAGAGCCTACACAAACACACGCACACGCAGTGTAGGCACACCCACACACACACACACACACACACACACACAAGCAACACGCAATCGCTTGATGTCTTGCCTTTCAACGCCACTTTTATCTATCTATCTCTTTTTCTCTGCAGCGTGTCTTAGACACAATTCAGCTGGTCAGCATTTTAAAATGTTATGCGTCCCCCCCCTCCCCATCCCCCCTCTTCCCTTATCATCCAACCACATCCCCATCAATAATAAGCCCACTGACCAGCAATAGAAACCGAAACTTTAAAAACGAAACTCGAGCAATTTGTCGGAATTTGCGAATGATTTTCAAAATGTGTTTTTTGTTTTTGCACATACCCTGTAATCATTGCTACAGTGCTACACGGCTACTACAGCTGTGCCGCAAGCAGATCAAATTTCAAATTTCACTCATTTATGTATGCGTTTACAGGGTGACTGCTAGTCGAGCACACTCTCTCTCTCTCTTTTCTCTCGATTTGGTTTTGTTTTTCAATGGTGATCGATGATTATTGGCATCGCCTCAGCTCGTCTCGTCTCGGCTTGGCTTGGCTTGGCTTGTCTTGGCGAGCTAAGAGGCATGCCACCTGCTGGCACATTCATTTGGCAGACGCTGCGTGGTAATTGAAAACTACTCGTAATTGCGTTTCTCACGCCTTTTTCACACGCAACACACAGTTTGTTTGGAAATCAATTTTGAATTTTTCAATCTTGTGTGTTGTTTATGATGTGTGTGTGTGTGTGAGCCATAAAGGGCAGACTATGATCATGCCTCATTTAGCGGCAATGTTGCTGTTGTTGATGCGATCGCAGTGCAAACAGTGAGCATTGATTGTTTGCATTTTATATATATTTTTATATATATATGTATTTATTAGATAAGTTGCGCTGCTGGAATTCAATTAAATAGAATTGGGGAGACGATGATGTCAGTTAAATGCGGCTGCAACTTGTGTGTTGCCGTTGCAATATTGTGAAATTGGTGCAGATGCCAAAGATGATGACGTGTCTAATTTTGGTTTTTTTTTTTTTTGTTGTTTCTTCTTCGAATTTGATGATGCGATCGGCCAACAATAGTTTTTTTAATTTTAAATATATATTATGCATATAATATATTTAGCTAATGCGCATGTATGGATTAATTACTTGGCTTAAAGTTAATTTATGGGCAAATTAATACTTCACATTATCGACAGACAGGCATCGATTACTACTTCCTCAGCTGCTAATAACAATGATGCTGATCTCATTGATATATGCGATGAAGCGGGTAACACTCGTCGTCGTCGTATATTATATCAATTTGCTGATTGCCTATGGAGTCTGTATTTTAATTGCTGCAACAGTGACAGCAACAGCAACAGCAACAGGCCATGGTCAACAGGCAGCGCAGCAGTTGGCTAAAAATAGCCAAACTTGGCATCACAGCATCACTTTCCCCCTTTTTGGTCAAGTTTGCTGAAAGGAATTTCAATAGCTGACTTTATATACAGTTCAAAATCTGATAGTTCAGCATGAACTGTAACGGTTCTCAAGTGCGTTGACAACAACAGCAAAAAACCACAACAACAACAACAACAACAACAACAACAACAACAACAACAACAACAACAACAACAACAACAACAACAACAACAACAACAACAACAACAACAACAACAACAACAACAACAACAACAACGAGTAGACAACAACAGTTAACGCGACAACTTGGCGTCCACAGTTGCTGCTGCTGCTTGGCCATTGGTAAAGGCCGTCTTTTAGCTGCTAGATCGTTTTTGACTGTTGTTGTTGTTGTTGTTGTTGTTGCTGTTGTTGTTGCTGGCGTGTGTTGCCAAGCTGAGTGATTGTAAAGCTGCCAGCAATGGTTGTTGTTGCCATTTGCTGTTGCTGTTGCTGTTTGCTGTTGCTGTTGCTGTGCAGTGGCTGGGCAAAGCTGTTAAACGACTATGAAAATTAAATGACACCACCGCTGGCAGCAACACCGCTGGCAGCAACACCGCTGGCAGCACCACCACCGCCCGCATCCGCAATAAATATATACCACAAGATCGGTGTAAAATTGCGTTCCAGTTGCCTGCTGAACTACTCCGAACCACTTGGAGTATGGTTGCCTCCATTTCGTCTTCATCTTCCCCTTCGATCACTTTGCATGTTGTTGCTCTTGTTGCGGATCGGCAACAGGTCGACACTTGTCGACAGCAGGAACAGCAATGTCAACTTTTATAATACCCTTACACAGCATTTATCGTATTACTATAGCATATAGTTTCCATTGGAACAATCTGCCAAAAGATGTCGTCTTTAATGAAAATCATTTTTGATCAAATCTTTTATTTATTTATTTCTTATTTTCTTATTTTTTATTGTTGTGTTTGACTGCAAGAGTATTTAAATCTTTGGTGTATCCACGAAATGCATTTTTTTATTTTCTTCTTTTTTTCGTATTTTGTTTGATTTGAGCTGCTGACGATTTTGCATTTTTAATTTTTACAATTCAGCTGAAGCCTAAAAAAAAACTGGTTAATACTACTTACGAATAGCTCCTACAAATGGAGCTAAAACAGCAACATGGAATAATCCACGTGCGTAGGCAATAAAAAAAACAACAACAATTTTAAAACCAGATTTTGTTTGGTTCGATTGTATAATTCTAGACCAGACATTGACATAGTCGCCTCCTAATCTTTGTGTTACTTGCTGAATGCATAATTATGCCACTTTTTGTCATCAATATAAAACTTCAATTTGCGTCTATATAAAATCTGATGAGTTTTTCAAGTGATTCGTTTTGGATATTTAGTTTATATACTTAGTAAGCAAAAAGCTTGAGTTTTCCATGTTATTGTTTGTATCGTAATTCAGCGAATATTTAGTGGCAATCAGAAAATACGTTTGTTAGGTTAAATGTTTACTCACCTTTTTGACCAAATTGTGAAGCCAAATGAGTGCTGCAAAAAATAAACAAACGGAAACCAATGAATAAATACATACAAAGATATGTTTCTGTGTGTGTGTGTGTGTGTGTGTGTGTAAAAATTTTGCAAAAATTGTAAAAACATAAAGCAGCTTGCTATCTGCGAGTGTTGACAGAGATTTTTGACCACACACACACACACACACACACACACGCACACATTGAGGCAGATGTATAGCTGCAGTTGATAAGCATGGACATGCCAAAAAAAAAAAACAGCTGTTGTTGTGGTTGGGTGTGTTGGGGGGGGAACGAGGATGTGGCTTTCCGCGGACACCATTCGAAGCACACATAAAAAATGGCAAATGAATAGCAGGACAGATACACACATACACACACACATACACATACACACACACACACACTTGCAGACACTTGCACACACTCCACACACGCACACATTTATACTTTTTTCTTTTTTTTGTTATTCTGGTGTAGTTGATGTTTTGCAGGATGCGGGATTGGATTGAGTCATTGAATTGAATTGAATACGTGCGAGCACGAAACGAAAACCACTGCTACGTGTTCTGCTTATGTTGTTGTTGTTGCTGTTGTTGTTGTTGCTGTTGTTGTTGTTGTTGTTGTTTGCTGTTGGTTTGCTGCTGTTATGTATTAGCAGGATGTCAATGTGTGCGTTGCCTGGAATTATGTATGTGCAAACACCCAGCAAAACCATGTCCAACACCCCCCCCCCCCACCCATCCCTTGATTCCATACCGCCTATGGCCTAGATGGGATCGCACGCGTATAAAACATCAAATGTTGTCCGAAACAGCAAAACACATCAAAAAGAAATAAGTTAAAATTCCACTGTCCAACTTGACCGACTGCATAATACTCTACACGAAATGTTGCTAATTTGTCAGCTGGCCACCTTTGCAACTTTGCAGAGACATAATTTAAACCAGTTATCAAATCACAATTAGCTGCAAGGGAATGATAGGATTAGATGAATCCAATATACCCTTCAATGTTCGGTAATAGAGTATGTGAAGCATGGAAGCGGGTTTGGCGAGCGGAGTTCATTGGTGGATCCCTTGGCTGTGGCCCCAAATTGACATCAGTTGCTGATTTTAAATTAAAAATTTGCGACGTGTGAAGTTGATTTCAATTTGGGGTTCCAACTGACAGATGAACGGTTAAACGAGATACACAGGATGCACAGGATACAGCACGAGCATCTCAGCATTTGGTAGGTTTAGGGCAGGCATTGAAAATATCTATATATATAATTATATATATATATATGTGTATATATATAAGGCTGTCATCTTGTCGACTGACCACGTAACTGGGCGAACGTTTGGGCGGGGGGGAGGTGCAAAAGCGATGGCTATCACAAAACAGAAACGCTGAAATAACAGTTGATGCCTCGTGACAAGCAACCACTGAGGAATGCTGTGGGGAGGGAGGGGAAGCAGGAAAAACAGAAGAACGGGATAACGGGATAACACGGACAGCAGTTATCTCATGTCCGGCATCAAATTGAAGCTAGAATAGTTGAAGCAGGATGGAGGATGGCTTCATAAATATAGATTAAATAATCGATATCACAATGAGTAAATATTTTGTGATTGGAGAAAGCCCAAACGATCCACAAATTCTCTCTTCGCCTGTCCTGATCCACTCACTGCTCAATTGGGATTAGCTCAATGCCAAGTGTATGGATTCACGAGTGTGCTCAATTGCCAATTGCCAGTGCTCAATTGAATGGCAGCTGCCCAATCCCCAATCCCCAATCCCTACCCATCCCTCCAACACTCAGTTTTTTTTATTTTATTTTTTATTTAAGCAGAGTCTGCTTAGACTAATTTTTGTATTATGGCTGCACTTTAGAATGCTGCGGGTGTCAAAGTCATTGTCTTATATAATACCGTGCTGGCACTATCAAGACCATGCATATATTAAATAAGACTGTGTGTGTGTGTGTGTGTGTGTGTGTTAGACAGTGTGTAAAGAGGTACTTGACATTCACACGCACATTCAACACGCACCATCCAAAAAAGCAGAGGGAAAGAAAGAATGGTGGGAGGGGAGGTAGGGATAAGAGGGCAGAGGCCAGCTTTATGACCGATACGCACAGAAATAGGCCCACTAAAAAGCCATTAACAAGTAATAATGACAACAGCAGCAACAACAGTCATAAACTTGAGTGCAACAGTTAAAGCAATGGGAAAAGACGCGGCTGCAATGTGCCACACTTGAACTCATAAATTCTAAGAACCCGCAGATAACCTACATACATATATAAATTATATCTCTCTCTCACTCTTGTGTGTGTGTGTGTATGTGTATGTGTGTGTGTCTTTATATATAAACAGTGTGCGTGCTTGTTTCTCCATGTATCTTTGACGCATTAGTGTGTGTGTGTGTGTGTGTGTGAGTGAGTGTGCGTGCGTGTGTGTTTGTGTGTTTGTGCTTAAGCAAAGTGCAACATCAACAATGACTGCTGCTTTCGCTGTGGCAGCAACAAGTTGTTGCAGTTGTTGCTGTTATTATTATTATTATTGTAGCCGTTGATTATGACAACACCGTTGATATGCATGCAACAACCCTCTGTGTCTTTCTGTGTGTGTGTGCCACGTCAATATACCCAAGTTCATAATCTTGATGTGTGACGACTACTGTCGACGCCAACGTGCAGCGCACTGTGGCAACATTGGCTTTGAAATTTAGCAAAAAAAAAAAAGTGCTTCGATTTTTAAGTATTCTTTAAAATTGGCATTTTTAATACCAACATTTATGAGAAATTAATGAAATGTTGGAATATATTCTACACTTTTCGCTTCTGCTATAGAAACTATCAGATGAAATGTTCGATATATATATATATATATATATATATCTAGGCTAGGTGAATTTTATAAAATTAAGATTCATTCTCCTCTGCAGTCTCAGAGAATGTAAATAAAATTTGAATATAATTTGAATTTGATTGACAAATCCCATAATTTATGCCATGGTGTCACGCATGGTGTGCGGCCCAGATACACAAAGAACAAACCGGTATACTGCCACATGCCACACAAAAGATGCTCAAAAAAAAAGAAAAAAATAAATAAAAAGAAAAAGAAAAGAAAAGAAAAAAAGAGGAAGAAAATGTAAACACACCCACACACACATAAAAAAAAAAACAGCTGCTGTTGCCAGGACACAAAGAATATCTATAACGGTACAGGGGGGGGGGGGGAGGCATAAGTAGGTTAACCGAACATAGTTGCCACTTGCTGCAAGGGCAAAACACTTTGACCAATCTAAACTAATCCGTTTATTTTTTCCTCTCTTTGTTTCATTGCTGCTTGCAGCGATAGGATTGTGCAGTAGGATTGCGGGAGGATTGGTAACGCTGCAGCGGCGCTGGAGCTGCAGGATTATTGCCATGGCATCGTCATCGAGAGGCAACAAGCGGCAACAACCATCCGTTTGCTGGCTGGTGCTGCCGCTGCTGGCGCTAATCGCGCTGCACATGCACACCTGGAGGGGGGCAGGAGTGGAGGCGCTACCGATCACCTCGCGGCCCATTGAGGGCAACGCTCAGGGTGAGGCCTGGCAGGCATGGCTGCGCCTCTCCGACGAGCAACGGACGCTGGAGAAACCAAAAAAAGTGATGCCCAAATCAATATTCGCATTGCCCTTCCGTCACTGCCCGGCGGGCCATCAATTGTACAACGATCGCTGCATACCGCAGATCAATATCAATCCCACCGACTTGGTGGCACAGGAGCTGCAGGGCCAGCTCGGCCAGCTGGGCGAAAGCGGTGTCGGCCAAATCCCCTTCACCGACTACGACTACAGCGACAGCGATAGCGACGAGCTGATCTACGCGTTGCCGCTTGACACGATCATACAGAGCGAACCGCTGTCTACGCTAACCAGCCCGATTGGTGCCGAGGATCAGGCGCTGCCCAGCGAGGATGCGCCACTCAAGTTTAATATATTCGAAAAGAAGTTTCTGACATCGCCCGACGAGTCAATGCAGCCCGATGCTGTCAACGCAACGACAGCGATATCAACAACAGCTGCAACAGCAGTTGCCACTGCAACAACCACGGCCACGCCCACAATAGCTGAATTTCGTAAGGATTTTCTGAGCACGCAGCGTCAGTCACTTAATCGAATCACTACCAATGCTCAAGATCTGCTGGCCGAAGCCAGCAACGTGCTGCCAAGCACAACAACCATTAGTCTACCTAACAGCAGCAGCAGCAGCAGCAACAGCAGCAGCAGCAACAGCAGCAACAGTCGCATTGGCACCTTTGACAATATTGGCCATATCGATGCAATTGTTGTGCCAGTGGGCGCGTCCGTGGATACGGTTCAACTGGTGACAGGTTCAAGTGTGAATGCGAGGCCAGAGACAAACACGGAGCCAGAGCCAGAGACGGAGCCGGACTTGGAACAGTTGCTCAAGGACGACGCCTTTCAGCCGGTCTACGGCAGCAGCAGCAGCAGCAGCAGCAGCAGCAGCATAAATATGATGCCACTTTTCAGCCATCGCCGCATCTCGCCGCTGCTCAGCGCTGATCTTGATGATGACGATGCAGCGACAACGGATATTGTTCCAACTTTGGATGACGATGACGATACTGCTGCCGCGACTACAACGAAGACTACAACAACAACAACAGAAACAACAGCAACTGAGGCGACACGCACAACAAAAACATTGCCATCGACCCAGGCGCGAGTTCCTGCTGAAGAAGAAGAAGAAGACATCGATGAAAGCGTCGTGAAAAAATCGAAAGTGCAACCGGTTCAGTTGAATTCGACGTTGGCCACAACAGTAACAGCTACATCAATGGCAGCAGCAACAATAGCATCAATATCAACAACAACAATAGCAGCAGCAGCAGCAGCAACAACAGCAGAAACAGCAACAGCAACAACACCAGCAACTGCTGAAACCGAAGTTGCTGCGATACGTCAAGATGCCAATGGCAATAAGAGAGATGATGACCGGTTTTATTATCAGCATTTTGCCAGAAATGTTGCTGCCAGTGGTAGCAGCAGCAGCAGCAGCAGCAGCAGCAGCAGCAGCAGCAACCGCAGCAGTAATGCTGACAGTGACTTGGATGTGCTGAACGATATGGCGATATCCAGTGAAAACTTAATGACAAATACAATCGGTGGTCAGGGCGACAGTGAGAAGGCGGCAAATGAAATTAATTTCGAGCATGAATTGCGAATTATAAATGAGCTGGTTAATGGCAAGCGGCGTTTATCGCAGCTGCGAAAAAAGCAATATGAGCAACAATCAACGAACGATACGAGCAGCAGCAACACGACAAAGCCAACGATAACAACAACAACAACACCAGCAGCAACACTAACAACAACATCAACAACAGCAACAACAACAATTGCAGCAGCACCAATTATCGAAAGCAGTTCGGACGCTTTAAGCACAACAGCAACACCTAGATATGCAACAGCAACATCAGCAGCATCAACTGCAACTGCAACTGCAACCGAAACAGCAACAACAACAGCAACTGAAACTGAAATAGAGACCACAACATTTTGGTCAAAGCTTATGCCAAGGCTAAGCCTGAGCTCAACAGAGCAAACAGCAGAGACAATGGCAACGCATGAAGCCACTTTAATATCAGACAATTTTGCTGGCAGTTCAATGGCAACTACAGCAGCAACAACAGCAACAACAAGAGCAGCAACACAAGCAACAATTGTAGCCAAACAACATTTAAGTATTAATACAAATCGTAGCAATATGAATAGTAAAAAAATTAGAGTAACCCCCCAAACTATATCAACAAAAACAGTAGCAACAACATTAACAACCACAACAACAACAACAACACCTTCACCATTAACTGTACAAACACCCAACGCCGAAAGCTATTCACCATTTTGGTGGCTGCCAAATGTTGGCTGGCATTTCGATCGTCAGGTGGATGAGCAGGGGGAGGATCGTTCGCTGTTGTTGCGCTTGTTTAGGACATTTCGTGCTAACGACAACATTTCAAAAGTGACAGCGACAACATCAACAACAGCAGCATTGCCGTAATGTAAAAAAAAAAAAAAATGCTAATTTTTAGCGCCACAGCGAGCCTTAAAGCCTGTGTGCAAATGACGTTCTCCCGGAGTGGCTCTGCTCCTAGCTGCTCTCGCCAATGCCGAGAATCGCTGGAGTCCGCTGGGCTGTTGGGACTGCTGTCATTTTGTGGGGGGGAGGGGGAGGGGGGGTTGGCGATGCCGGCAGCAACAACGTTTCAATTATGTGTTGAAGTCTGTTCGTCCAGTTGCAATGGCGTCCAATTGTTTTTTTTTCTTTCTTCTTTTAATTTCCACTTTGTACTTGGCTCTCAGTTTTGTCTATAATTACTTGCAATTTTTATCACTTTCAAAATTTACTAAATTCGTTTTTCATTTAATTTTCTTTTTATTTGTATGTATTTCGATGTACATACTTATTCTGCTCACAATTTCGATTATGATCTAATTTTATATATAATATTTTTTGTTTACAAGTACTTTTGGATGTTGTAGTTTATTTTTCGTTTTTTTTTTTTTTGTGTTATTTAGTTTGCTGCGTCTTTTATGTTGTTGATTTAATTTTAAATAAACATACTTCTTACAATAGTTTTATATGTATGTGCTTATGTGGAGCACGCACTCGCCAGTTGCTGTTGTTGCTGTTGCTGTTGCTGCTGTTGCTGTTGCTTCTGTATACCTTAGCAATATTTATTTGTGATTATTTAAAGTTAAACCTAGTTCTTAGCACATATACGAAAACCCACTCACCCGCACAGAACATGATTACTGCTATTATTATTGATATTATTATATCTACTTTATGTGTACCATAAAATCCATTAGCCCAACTATGGATATCCCATGTATCCCCAGCCCACCCCACCCCACCCCCTTCCCGTATTACAAATAACAATTTTTTTTTTTTTAATGTAAAGCTTTCTCTCTGTGTAAATATACCTTCAATGGAAAGCCATTAAAATGCGACGGGTAATTTTAAATATTGTAAATTGCTGCTGCATTTGAATTTGAATATTGTAATTAAGATACAAAGAAAAAAATTGCGTTGCTTTTTAAATGCTGCTTAATGAAACATTTTCAAAGATATACAAGTATAAATATTATAATAATACATTTTTTTTTTTTAATTTAAGCGTAATATTTATGCTATCTAAAAACAAACACAAAATGTAAACTAAATGTAATGCATGTACATAAATATACTTTTTTTTTTCTGTTGGTGTCTTAAACAATCGAAAAGAAAATCCAAAAAAAAGAAAAATAAAAAATATATACATATATATCGTAAATATCGAATAATATCGAAATATGAATTTTTATAATGACTGGCTAGAAATGAAGTTATTAAATTGCAGTTGCATGCAAAATTGTTTTTCCTTTTTTTTTTTCTTTTTTACTCAGCGACACAGTTGGAGACGGAAATCCTTTTGCGTACAGGCGGAATGTTAACCAGGACCACAAGCTCAGAAGATGCATAAGTAGAGGAAGATGGAGGGCAACAAATACGGAAAATGGATTACAAAAAGGCAAAGTGCCGTTTTTATTTACACACTGGCAGACCGGATCCGAAGGGCTTTCATTATCATGATTTAATAGCCTCGCCGCAGTTTATGGCTGCAGACATCAGACCACCACCCCCCCCCCCCCACCCTTACCACACTTCCCCCCTTCGTTTGTAAACGCTTACAGGTCTCCGTCCATTCACTGTTTGAACACGAGAAATTGTCGTTTGTTCTAAGTAGGAAATGGCGCGATTATGCGGGATTAAGTTGGTCGCTTGGCTGGGCATGCGGTTGCGACTGCAAGTTGGCAAGGAAACTTCAGTTCACAGAGACAACTTCAACACAGTCAAAGGAAATGCCAGCTTAGTTTTTATGAGTCGGCTGCATCGAAAATTGGGCAAGCAATTTGGCTTTGCCTCAAAACACAAACAAGCAGCCAAACAAATTGCCAAGACTCGAATTGTGGCTGTCAAATTTGAAGGGAAATCACCAGAGACAGCGGCCGTGACAGCATCACCAGCAGCAGTAGCAGCAGTAGCAGCAGTAGCAGCAGTAGCAGTAGCAGCATTGACCAAGGAAAATCATGCATCTCAGGTTTTTGGTTTGCTAAATGCAAACACTGCAAATGCAGATGCAGATGTGGATGTGGATGCGGATGTCAACGACAGATGGCAACGACGGCAAGCCAGGCGATGGAACAAAATCAGCGACAGCATCCTCCCATGAGGATGCACAAACACACGCACACTAAAAAATGCAAACACACAGAGGCACACACACACACACACACACACACACACACACACACACACACACACGTTCTGCTAAAATATCTGTCACACTTGCCTGCAGCCAGCGTAGGTGACGATGATGATGATGTTTCTTACTGTGTTGTTGTTGCTGTTGTTGTTGTTGTTGTCATTCGATCGCAGTGTTTGCCTCATGTAGCAAATGCCATTAGGAAAATTTGGTTTTTTTCCAAAAAAAAAAAAAAGAAATTCTTTGGTAAACATATGCAGACGGCATGTTAACATGGCGAATAAAATATTTCCGCAAAACGCAGAATTGACTAAAATGTTGAAATGCGTGTTTGAATATCGATCTGCATTAGGTGCTGATTGAAGCAGCTCAGTTTGCATCAGCGAATGTGAATGTGTGTGTGTGTGTGTGTGTGTGTGTGTGTGTGTGTGTGTGTGTGTGTGTGTGTGTGTGTGTGTGTGTGTGTGTGTGTGTGTGTGTGTGTGTGTGTGTGTGTGTGTGTGTGTGTGTGTGTGTGTGTGTGTGTGTGTGTGTGTGTGTGTGTAAACAGAAATAATTTAGCTTGGTTTTGTTTTAATTTAGCTCTTTTTGCTGCACATTCTTTGGCTGCTTAATTTTTTCTTTTTTTTTTATAACAATTACGTAGAAAAATGTGCTTAAATATTTCAAGTACTCTCTAGTTGAGAAATTAATGGCAGTTTTAGGAATTGAATTTATTATTCTATTATATTTGGTATATGTAAATTTTGTCATAAAATTCAAACATATAACAAATAAAATATTTCTATAACATAAGAAAATTTGTGTGTGTGCTTTTTCCGGGCTCTGAATTATTGCCAAATATTTGGAGTGTGAAACATGAAATTGGTGGTGTTGGTGAGGGGGGTCGGTGGAAGCGATTGTGAAAGCCAAATGCCAACTTTCTGCAACGGAAAATTGCTGCCAGAAGAAAATTGCTGTTTATTTGACTATTAAGCTCAACTGCACACTGAAAACAGGACGATAAAACGACGACGCACTTAAACGTTTGCACATTCCCTATCTTTGTGGGTGTGGGTGTGTGGGTGTGTGGGTGTGTGTGTGTTTGGGTGTGTGTGCATAAAATATAAATGAAACGGCGCCTAATGCTATGCAATACAAAGTCTTAATGTGTTGTGCAGTATTTTAGTTTTCAATGGCTGAGCTTTTATGCAAAGTAAACAATACACTGACTGACATACACACACACACACACACACACACACACACACACACACACATAGACACACATACACACATACATTTACAAACGTTCAGCTGAGCGCGTTTGCATTTGTATTTGTATTTACATTTGTATTTGCCAGTTGAAGCATTAGCTATTGTCTGCCAGTCAAACCTGGCCATAATGAATTGGTAGTGGGCCTGGGGGGGGGGGGGGTTGTCAAGGGTAGCGGTGTGAGAGAGATTGGCGGCGAGACAACGTTGTGCAATTCGTCCATATTGAAAGCCCAACTCAACTCAACTCAACTAAACTGAACTGAACTCAACTGAACTGAAGTGAAGCTTCACAATCTGCTCAATGAATCTCAATAAGTTTGTCATGGATGCTGCTGATTGCGTGTGTGTGTGCGTGTGTGTGTGTGCGTGTGTGCGTGTGTGAGTGTTTAAGCTTTGTTTGCATTTGTGTGCGTGTGTTAAATCAAGCGGTAATTGGTTATACTTGCCGCTTCTGCCCCCTGTTCCTAATGCTGCTGCAGCTGCTGATGCTGCTGCTGCCGTTGTTTATATAATTGAAACTAACGCAAATAAAGTGAAAAAGCTTTCTGATTATGGGGATTTGCGCCTGCCACACGGGTAAAAGCCTGGCCAAGTGCCGCCTCGTTGCCAGTGCCACTAACATTGCGTTAGACACTTGTGTTAGTATTCATGTTAGCATTGCCCTGGGTGGGGCAGCCAAGCGCCGACTAGCTGTAATCTCTTAATGAATACGAAGTCTTTAGAATCGACTGTTGCCAGCACAGTGAGGCAAAGCTTGTGAAATATAATATTATGTTAATTATCGCATCACCTCTCATCATATTTAAATATATATTAAATATATATATATATATATATATATATTTACGCACAGATAATAATCATTACAAAAATTCATTCAGCTTAAATAATAATACATAATTAAATTATGATAGCAACAGCAAAAATAATTCAAATAATAAAGTTGCAAATGCACATTTTAAACTATTTCAACAATTCAGTCATTGCCCACTGTGCCGCACATTATCTTTGTGTGCGTGTGTGTGTGCGTGTGTGTGTGCGTGTGTGTGTGCCTGATTACTGAGTTGAGAGCTGTTGTTTAAGCTGTTGTTAACTTAAGTATAACAATCATAAGGATAACGTTAGGCGAATGCTATATTGTTGGCATTTAAGCTACCAAGCAAGCTAAGACTGCTGCACACACACACTCACACACACACACACACGCACGCGTGTTTTCACCTTATTTATTTGGCACTTTCATTACCGGCAATTCATGCCACACACTCGGCTGCCTCGTCCTAACTAAAGTTGGCCACTTAAGCAATTGTTTTTGTTGTTTTTTGTTATTGCTATTGTTGTTGTTGTTGTTGTTGTTTTGCAGTTTATCTAATGATAGAAACTCTGCTCTCTGATATAATAGATTTATCTATTAATTATATATCTGCATCCAGAAGCAACTATCTTTTAAGCCCACCTCCAGCGGATTCTGATTGTATTCGGCTTACTAGATTTCCAAATGCCAAATTTTGCCCTTATTTTGTTGTGATTGCCCCACAATGCAAATGCTTCAATGCTTATTTGCCGCAGTTCATTCATAGGCATTTACATGCCACGCAACTCAATTAATTGCATTTAATGTAAACTTGCAATTAAATGTGCCATATTAATTGCATTTGGCTGGCATTTCCTGTGGCTATATACCTGTAATTTTAGTTGCAATATTCAAAGTGCTAGAACTGAATGCACAAATGTCTTTCAGAATATTTCAATTGGTTGCCTTAGGTGCTCGAGCTCAAAATTCTTGCAGTTCTTTAATCTTTAAGATTGTTTTTAATCTAACACAATTCCGTTGGATGGTCTCTCATAAAATGTGTGCCCCTAAAATTATGCTATAATTTTTGTTACTTCAGAGGAATTTAGTCAATGCAACAACCCAATTTGGTTCAAGTACATGCTAAAATTCTTTTTTCAGTTTGTGTCTTGTGCTTAAGCAATGCATTTCTTCGTTTATTGTTGCATCGTAATGCAATTTTATGCAAAAAATTAATGGTTTGTACCTCCCAGGTTTTCACATTTAAATATATAAAAATAAATATATGCAAATTGTTGCCAATTGGCAATTGCTCATTCGTGTGGCTCATTAAGTTTGACAGTAATTAAACATAGCCATTCGCTTTGCTATTGCTTAATCGATGTATATAATTTTTAAGTGTTCAATTGAGAGTGAAATCATAGTGGTAAAGAGGAAAACCAACCGGAAGCGATTAACCGGGTCAAGATAATGCTGAGCTTAAACCAGTCTGATGTGCAATGAGCTCCTGCCATGTGTTTTGGCCAATTTGAAAACCAAACACGCGATCGCGATCGCAATCGCATTCGCAATAGTAATCGTAATCGTAATCGTTATCGCATAATACGCCGTATTCATTATTATTGTCATCGGCATGGTTGCTGCTGTGATTCGTTGTCCGTTGTTCGTTTGTCCCTTGTAAGGTGTCCATTGTGCGTCCATTGACGACACTCGTCATAAATAAGCAGTGCAGCCTTGCAGCATTGCAACACTGCAACAGTGGAGCAGTGTAACCCCCATTTCAACTCTCAGCAGTCCGCATTCCGCCCTCAGCTGGGGTTTTGGGGCTCGCATTGAACGACTGAATTCAATTTAACGAGAAATTGCGACAATCAACGCTGCTCAGTGCGTCTTGTGTCCTCCACAGTCCACCACAGTGACCAGCGTCCAGAGCCGAGCATGCTCCTCTTTATCCATTGTAAAGTCTTTTTTGTCGTGCTTTCAATACCCTCGTACCTGGGATTGTCACTTGATCGCAAAATACCTACCGTTTGCATTATGAGTATACTCATAGGCCCCATATATATAGATACTTGTTTTGTTAACTGACAACAGAAATATATAGCTTAACACATTATATATATACATAATATCTGATTATATTTTCAATGAAGGAAGACGACAAATTCACTGCAAATCACAACTATATGCAACCTGTACAAAGATAGTTTCTTGACTTAATAGAGGAAAAGGTATTTGCATTTCGGTTTGCCATTGAGCTGAGTTTCTTGTGTTTGATGCTTTTTTTCTTTTAGCTTTTGCCGCCCACATTTTGTGGACAGTCAAAAAACGAGGAGCTAAAGCTGAGCAGACAATGGGCTGACCGACTGGTTGGATAGTTGGTTGGCTGGTGGGTTGGTTGGGATGGCCGGACAGGATTTCGAGGTGACCAAACGGCAGCAGCAGGAGTCGCAATAACAGGAGTTACACGCTGTTGCTGAGAGGCACCGATGGGCACAGGGGCAAGGGCAGTTGGTGGAGCTGGCAGGAAACACGAGGCGGCAACACCGCAAAAGGCATAGCAAGAAAAAAAAAGATTGCTGGTCAGCCCAGTCGAATGGCGCAAAAAGTTGCACAGCGTATGCCAACAATGTAATTTTGACGCTTGATCTCGGTAAAGCACACACACACACACACACACACACACACACACACGCACACACACACTCAGTACACCCACATACACACTGCGACTGCGAAATGGCAGATGGAAAAAGACGTGGCAAAAAAAAATGCTGCTGTTTAATGGACACCGAGGAATTTGGCAGAAAAAAATGCCACATATATGTGTATGTGTGAGTGTATGAGTGAGTGTGTGTGCAAGTGTGTGTGTGTGTGTTTTCGTGTGTTTACAGAACAATGCTTGCATCGAGCTGCTGTTGTTATAGTTACAGAATCTGCTCGTTTTGCGTGCATTTTTTATGCGATTTTCTTTGCGCTTTTACGCGTTTGCGCTGCTCCTCCGCTACCCCTTCACACCCCCTCCCTAGTGTTGTGCGTGTGTATAATATGTATATGTGTGTGTGTGTGTGTGTGTGTGTGTGTGTGTTATTACTGTCAAGCCGCAGTCGTCAGCCAAACGGCCTCATAATATTTCATTGTTGTTGCAGTTGGTTGACATTTAGCTTGCTGTTTGCTTTATTTCGTCCTAATCCTGTCTCAAATGTGCGGCAACAGGACACGTGCCAGTTGCTACATAACCTCTCCCCCGTCATCCTGCTCTAAAAGCGCCGTCTGAAGCAAATATTCGATACATTTTGAATATAGTTCCAAAGCACTTTACACTCATATTTATCTTTGATCTCTGAATATTTGAAAAATAAGTCGCAAAATATCATGTTATTATAAACAAAATTAATAAAAATAAGCAAAATCTAAAATCTGTGTTCAACTTATATAATTTTGATAATTTAAATACATTCCATCATTTTGTCCTGACAGTCGTGGAAACTATTTAAGAAACTACATCCAGATAAACTGTCCAATTTATTCCTTAGCCTCGGATGTTTTGGAGTTGAGTGTTTTAGGTGAACTTTTGTCAATAATTATTATTTCCAAAATTCAAAATCTTTATTTTAAGATGAATGCCTCCGTTTGTGTAATGGTGAGGCAGGAGGAGAACTGCCAGTTTCAACTGCAGTCCAAGCATTTACATAACGGGGGCTGGAATCAGGAGCCACGGGTGATGCCACGGAAGAGCAGAGCACTGCAGCTGCCGGAGTTGCCAGACGTTACAACGCTGGCACAGGTGCTGCGTCGGATTGTGTTGCAACTAAGGCTGAAGAATGTGTACTGGTCACATTGCATCGATGACTGGCAGCTGCAGCCGCACATCGATCTGCTGCAGGATGAGCAGGATGGTCGGCAACAGCACCAGCAGCACAAGCAGCGGGAGCCGAAGGAGCAGCACCAAAAGCATCAGAAGACCCACAGCTGAGTGAGGGACAAGGAGTGGGCTTGCAGACTTTCATGGACTCGGTGTGCATCCGTTTGAATGTGAACCAGATGAGTTTGTGTGTTGTTTTGGTGAATATCTTTCTATTCCTATCCAGCAGTATGCTCATCTCTCCGCTCCCATAACAGCGGCCGTTTTCGGCTCGGTGATTGGGATTTTTGCTGGCGATCGCACTGTGCACCCAAATCATGTAACCCGAACAGCAGCTACTGCAGGGCCTGGCCAAGTTTCGCGATTATTCGCAGCAGTTGCACATTGAGCTCTTTGTGTGTGCCAATGGAACTGCTCAACGTCATCTGTGTGTGGCTGATGGGCGGGATCACGATTTTTGGTCGCCACGTTGTTCGTCTGGCTCACGGCGTGGCGCTGCATCGATCTTTTGGATCAGGATAAGCGACGCCAGATGGACGTTGAGGAGTCACTTTAGCAGCACACGTGGTCGTCGGGATGAGTGCGTCCTGCTCTGAGGAGGGCAACTACAACGGCTGTAACTATCATACAGTTTATCGTTTTCGGGAACTTTCTGTTTTGCTGCACAAGCTCAACTCGCATCGCAGCCCAATCTGCCCAGCATTGAGGATGTGTTCAAGCCACTGGAGCAAGTGAAGCGCTGTCCAATTGCAGCCCCGAACGCAACATTGAGTGTACAATCTCGACGACCAACTGATATCGCGGCCTGCCCGATCTGCGGCAGTCGTGCATTGACTTCGACGGGCCGCGCTCCGAACCTGAACCCTAACCGGAAAGAAAGCTAAATCCAATAGAGCCACTAGCGGGAATAGCTGCTGCTCGAGAGAAGACAACAATTTGACCATCGGAATGCAGATACCAAGAAAAGCGAGCCTGAGGACGAGGTTCAATGTTTAGCTGCTTCAAATGTCCTTTTTGGGGTAACTGCCACCTGTTCTATCAAAATTACTTTCATCGCTCAATATACAAACTGCGGCGAATTGTCAGACAAACATTGCAGCCAAGTTGCTGCTATTTTTTTTTCATTTTTTTCCCGGTGCTCACTGGCCACGTTTGGCTTTTGATTACTTCGCGATGTTCGTGTTTGCCCAGCACTTCCCGTTGACGGCAGAAGTGCCCGGAGAGCCGCGTTTTAAATACTGTTCAAAGTCCTTGCTGTCCCCCGACAACCATTTTGTTTGCTTTCAATTTGCTATGAAAATGTATATGTATACTTGATCAGCAGGAATAGTCGACTGGCTCTGTTTTTTTTTTTAGCACAAGTTACATTTGTATATATATATATATATATATATGTGTATGCCAGCTGGTCTGCTTGGGTTTTCACTGGAATATCTCATACCAAATCTGACTAAACCATTCGCAGGTCAATAAAGTATTTTGCCAGTTGAAATATGTTTAAGCTCAAGGATAAGGAGGACGATGGTTTCTCTTCAATTGGAACATCTTTCGGTATTATTATGACTATCAGCATAATCTGTATCAGCCAAATAATGTACATCGCCAGGTCGGGCAGACAAAAAATATTTATTTAATTCTTGCATTTATTGCTTTTTGGTGTTTCATTTCTTATTTTTTTCTTCTATTTTTTTTCTTTTATTTTTCTTTTATTGTTATCCCTTTGTCGAAGCAGTGGGTCAGCTTTTGGTCAGTTCCTGGTCGCAATGGACTCCAGCAGCAACAATTGAGTGTTGCGCTTTTATTCCTCGGAGTTGGTCATTTGGCCCAATTGGGCAGACAGTCAGCCTTCAAGTGTAAAAAAGGTGGACAAACCAGCTGATGTTGCTCTTGTTATGTTTATTGTTGTCTTGTTGCCCCAATTAGCGTTTATTGGGGCCAATTCACCGCCAGTGCGAGGCAAGGGTGACAATTTCCGGATGTGGGTTGTGGAATGGATTATCTTAGTAACACTGAACTTGGTTTGCAATAAATAATAAAATAAGGTTTCGCTTGCTTCAGTTTTATACATTGTTTAAGTTTGTGGTCTAAGAGTGCATTTTAACACACGAAATAATTATAACAAGTATAATTTAAGTGTGCATAATATTACTAAAGTTACTAAAGTAACACGAACACTGATCCACTTCTGATGTGTCCTTAGCAAAAGCCAGTTGTTCGTAACTGGACTCCAACTCCGAACTCAACTTAAACTTGGTGCAGCTGGGGTGGGTGTCTGCTTTGGTTGCCACATGCAGGTTTTATGGCTTGGCTCCAGACATGGTTGCACCACTCGAAAAGAGTTGCAAACTGACCAGCACTTGCTTCTATCCACGGATAGATTAGGATGCACATGCATAACACAATTTAAAGAACCTGCACCATGCAGCCATGGAAAGGGAGAACTCAACCACCAGGAAAATAAAAGCAAAAATTACTCGCTTCAAATTCAATAAAATCTGCATAAAGTTAAAATGAAATGCTTTACATTTTAATATTATTTTAGGTTAAATTTATTTTTATTATACATTTATAGCCTAAGGGCGAAGGTTTATTTAAAATTAAATGCAATAATATTCAGGAGTGAGCCATCGGCAAATAAATGCCTAAAGAATCGATGCCAAATATATATTTTGTGTATTTTACATGGATTTAATTAGACTGCCTAAATTTATAATCTTTCTTTTTTTTAATTTCCTTTTCATGGACGAATGCAAGAATCTTTGTTGGGTTGAGTGTATCCATGTATATTATAAGAATTCTCTATAATAATTAATGGTCAGGCGATTTCTCGATAATCTTTGGAATGCCCAAAACTAATGTTGACTTTTAAAATAATCTTTTATTTATGTTTTATTTACAATTATATGAGATTATAATTTTAACTTTAATACCACCCGGAACTCCTAGTCCCATCTCCCGCAGTACCACGATTTTCATCCCCTTTCAACCCCTCTTCTATGCCCCTCTGCTTGATTCGCTTTGTGCTTCACTTCAACACTGCCAACTTCAGCTTCAACTTCTTTTGCAACAAATTGTGTGGCCCATAAGCGAAATGCATCTAAAAATAACAAGTTAGACGCATTTCTTTTTAATCTTTCAGCAACTGGGCAATGACGGAGCCTGGACCGGAGTTCGACTTGGACAGGGGCTGGAAGAGGGTCTCGGCTGTTGGCATTGTTCTTTGAAACGGTTCTCTGTTTTGGTTTTACTTTTAAATTATCTGTTTTAATATTTTACAAAGGCTAAAAGCTGAAACACTTTGCTTATAATCTTCTTGCCGTTTCTCTCACTCCTGACAGCCATAATGAGCAGCAGGAAAGGGCTACGAAGGACAACGGACATTTTCAGAGGGCAACAATATGGAATGGGCAGCTTCTAAATAACTACAGACAGACAGACAGACAGACAGACAGACAGACAGAAAAGGCAAAAATATTAAATAAAGAGCAAAGTCATACAAAAATGATCCCAAGTTGCAACTTATAATTGGAGGAAAAAACCAAAACTCAGGCATTATTCTCGGCTTATATTCAGAACTTGGATGTTCTTTTTCTTGACTCAGGTCACCAATTGTCTGCCTCTTGCCACTTTCGCTTTGCTTGCTGCTAAAACAGTTGAAGGTTTTTCTAGTTTTTCTTTTATCATAAGAAAATTGAAGATTTTTATTATTAACACAATTTAATTTGTTGTGGAAAGCAAACAGGTGACGAAGGAGACGATATCCATCATATTATTGACAAATGTTTATAGTAATGCTTAATAGTCACAAGTTTTGCTCAATAAATACAGATAATTAATTTAAAAATTACAAATGATGCTTGCCAGTAAGATACAATTGAAAAAGGATGAAAAGGATATATGGGTTGTAGGCAAAAGTATGTTACAGCAGGAGAAGCATCTCAGACCGCATTAAGTTTAAATATTTAAATAAATAAACAATATATATATTTATATTTATATATTATCAACAGCCATATTGATATAGACTTAAAGCAAACATAATTTTTAATTAAATTTTAGGAACCCTTTTCTGTATGCATAAATATGTCCAGGCACTTCAACAAATAAGTCTAAATTATATTTGACATCTGGCCTCAGGGGAGTCTCTGTTGTCGTAGCTCACTCGAGAATAGCACTTTAACTTGATTGTTTATCTCTGCAGAACGTTGGCAATTAAGCCGTCAATATCGGAGCAACGAATGGGAGCATTTGAGCCATTGGAGAGCTGGTCAGGTGGTTCCCTAATGTATGCTCATACTTCATGCTGGCCATTGCTCTGCACGTTCCGCACTTCTGGCCACCTGGTGTGGAATTGTATCTGGCTGTGTAACGAGTGCTTGGGACTTAATTATCTGCGACAATTACAAGCCGGCAACAAATCTAAACTGGAATGTCCTGCATTTCCTGTTCAGCTATCCACTGTCCTGTGTGTCCATGCTACGTGTCCTGTCAGCACATTTGTCTACGTGGCGTATGAATAATTGCAAATGCCAACAATTGGAACATTTGTCGTTTCCACCGTTGTTGTGGTTGCTGCTGTTGCTGCTGCTGCTGCCTTTGAAATTTCACAGTCCCCTCAGACTCACACACCAAACACACACACATACACACATACACAAATAATATGCAAGACATTTCTTTCACACACCTAACAAAGGTAAGCTTATGTGTATGTGTGTGTGTGTGTGTGTGTCTATGATTGCATATGTCTGCTACAATTTAGATAAATAATTCTGGATGTTAATTGAGTGTAAGAACTTTAAGTCTGGCCAGTGTTTTAGACTCGGCCATTTGTGTGTGCAAATTAATTAACTAAATTATTTAGTGAACAGCAAAATGGGTCACATATATACCACATGCCTTGTACACACACACACACACACACACGCACGCACACGCACAACAACACACACGTAAGGAAAATATTATGAATGATGCTTTTATTATTTGCTGTAAGTTGTTAAGAACGATAATGATGATGTCCGGCCATGTGCTGGTCGGCCAAATAACAGACTTATACACAGACACACACACACACACACACACATATATATATAGATATATATATTTATTTATTTATTTATTTATGTGTACACACAGGCATTTAGTGCATATGCCTCTGTATATTGGCATTTGGCATTAATTGCGGCCTAGCACCAACGAAAATTACCTGCCCTCCAGCCAAGCACCATCCAAGGACCAAGCGGGTCACCCACTCTCCGACCAGACAAGCTGGCCAGTCCTTGTGCATTAGTCAAAATACGAGTACAACAGCAACAAACACACGGTGTACATTGGCCAGTGTGTCCTGAGTGTCCTGCCACGACGCAATTTGGCTGATGCCAAACATTAAGCAGTATTTATGACATGCCACACCCACCGTTGCCCCCCCCCCCCATCACGCTTAACACGCCCACGCCCTCGCCTCGCCGTGGCAAGCAGGCAGGCAGGCTACCAAATTGCAAATGCAAACGCCAAATGCTTATTTAATGAGTTAATTATTTTTTGTATTTATTACAACGCAAAAATATGCGAATTCTCATGGAGCAAACGTGAAAGTATACACAATTAAACGCTAAGCACGAGCCCATTAAATAATTTTTTTATTTTTTTTGTTGTTTTATTATTTCATTTTTTTTGCTTGCTTCTCTTCTTGGTACTGCAAATTAATATGGCTAAGGCCGAAATGGTAGCGGGGGGGGGGGGGGACACTGAGAACTGGTACTGCTAACTTAATTAAGGCAAGCCGATGGCAAAGACTCTCTGTGCCCCAAGTTACTCTCGAGCAGAGGTACAAAAAATCATAGCAAAACCAATTTTCTAGTCTTTGACTTAAACTCTTAGTTCTTAATTTAGCCATTAAAAATGGCTAAAACGCGTATAATTTTCTTATATGCACATAAATTACATATATATTTTTGACCTTATAATCCATACAAGTATCCTTGATCTTCTTATAAGTATTCTTTATCGCTGATTTCAGTTTAAAGATAATTTGAAAATATAACTAAAATATATATTTTCAACTGATATGACTCGTTCACGGCATTATGGCTTTCGAGTTTGCCATAACATCTGATTATGTTGAACAGAAGTTTTCTTTTATTCGAATCGACATCCGTCGATGAGCACATTTTCAATGTTTGCAATTTATTTTGAAAGTTTGTGCTGCATTTTTGATGGGAAACATTTTGAGCTGAGAGCTGTCATTTGGCATTTTGTTGTGAATCGGTTTTTGCATTGCACTCCATTGGTTATTCCTTACCTTGCTTTACAAACCTATAGAGAGCCCGAAATATTACTTATTAAAATCAATCAATGGTTCCAATTGAAATGTTTATTGCAATAGCAAATGGAGAGCACCATAAAATGGGTAGAATGTGGGCGCCACACTTGGAGCATGGTGCGTCAATCAATCAGGCAGGCATTCAAGCGTAAATTAATTTATTCATTTTGGCATTTCACTCGCTTCCATGAGAGAATCATGAGAATCATTAGAATCATCAGACTTAACTCGTTACTCGTCGCTCGTCACTTCTGAGTCGTCAGCTGCGAGTTGTGTGTGTCGGATGAGAGCACACAAAATATGTTTGCTATTTAATTGCTCTTTTACCAATTTCCGTGACGAGCGAGCAAAACGCTTTTAATTACTTAACCGGAAATTGGCAATTAAAGCGATTTAACGGACCATATGCATGAAAGAGCGCCCAGAATTCCTCCATTCCCTTCGAAAAGTTAACCAATGCCAAAACAACAACAATAACAACAACAACAACAACAACAACAACAACAACAACAACAATAACAACAATAACATCGCGTTGCGCTGCCCTTCGATCGTCAGGCCCTTAATCAAGTTTTAAATGGATGCCGCACCACTGCTCCATCTCCATCTCCAACTCCAGCTGGCAGCTGTACCCATCCCCTTGGCAAAGACAACAACCCCCCACACCCTGCCACAGGACCCCACGCCAAATTCAAGTTCAAAGCCCAGCGAAAGGTGCTGCCAACTCGTTCATTGTTATTTATTGTGTTTGTTGTTATTGTCGGCAATTTATTTCAATTTCGCCGAGCTGCAAACTTTTGTATTGTCATTGCCAGTGAGCGGACGCGCGTCTTTTTCCAATTAGAAATCGCTGTTGCAGGGTGCGCGAAAGGGGCATGGCAATAGGATAGGTGGTGGTTGTGGTGGTGGTGGTGGTGCTGGTGCTGGTTGCGTCCTAGGGCTCTGGCATAAAAACTCATTTAACTTTTTTGGCCGGCAAACGTCAAATGCCTTGGCTTGATGAGCACCGCGTGTAATTCACAAAACTTTTTGGCAGGTGGTTAGCGATGGGTTGAGAAGATTGGTGAGGGGGGGGGGGAGGCGAGAGATGCTTGGCTCTGATAACTGTTGCATAGTTTCGGGATGCCGCATAAATAATTATTTGCCAACAGCCGCAGCAGCAGAGACATTTGCCAAAGCCAAACGAAGCAAACTAAAACGAAATGAACGATGGAATGAGATATAAAGCGATCCGATGAGTTGAAATGTGCTTCTGGGTGCCGGCAAGGGTCGGTGGTAACAGGAGGAGCAGCGAGCAGCTCCTGGGTTTAGTGTTGCCCAACATTTTAGAATTTGTGGCCGCAAGTTGGCAAGCGAATAAAATATAAAATTGTTTGCTTTGACTTTTATTTACTTGGACATGTAAACCCCTCCCCCACCTCTCCCACCGGACGGCATGAAGTAGTCGTAGCGAGGGGAGGGTGGGAGTTAAGCATGCCGCGGTAGGCCGCTTAATTTCGGGCGCAACTTGCAATTTGCCGCCACATTGCAATCCAAAAAGTTATTCGCAAAACTTTTCGGATGGCCGAGCCAAGCCCGGACGCAGTCTAATTTTCAATTGCTGCCGGCTAATGTGACAGGGAACACACTTGTGTGCCTCCCTTTTCCGGGACAGCCTCTGCGCCGCCAGACTCAAATCATGAATCCTCAAATCCCAATTTCGCAGCGCGAAATTTATACAAATATTGCATGTGAAACGTGTCAGAGACTTGAGAAAAATAACATTTGAGAAATCGTCTTGGCAAGGTGCCTGGCAAAAGTCGAGAACTGCTGGATATCTGCTGCATGCAGCATATCTATGGAATCCCAGTTGACACATTGTTTACCAAGCTTATCCAGCAAGCTGCAACTGACAGGTTAATAAATTGCTTAAAGAAATTAACATCATTTCGCTTACACACCAGACTCAGTTGTGATTGTACAATTATTAAGTATTATTGTTATTATTATTAATATTACCAATCATAAGAAATCACTAAAGCTGGCAAAGCTTGTTAAGCCTTTAGGCCAGTGATTTCAGTTATGCAAAAACTCGTTGGATTTACGAGTTGATTATGAAGCATTGGTTAATTAATCGGCCAGCCTTAAAAAAAAAACTCATTGTGGTAATCAAAAGTGTGCCCGAAACCACCACCTCTGCAAAATGCTGACAAATAATGTGTTTAATTTGAACCAGTTCTCAGCAGTCGCCAGGGATTTACGCATTGTTTTAGCTGCTTCTTTTTATTTTTATTTGTTTATTTTTTTTGTTATTTTGTTTAATTTGTCTTTTTTTTTTGTGGGAAATGAAACCGATCCGAAACCAAATGCAATCGCTGTGCGAGCTTTGTGTGTGTTTTTTTTTTATATTTTTTTTATATATCTCGAATTTTGCAGTTTTGCTTTTGCTGTTCCTGTTGCCGTTTGCCGTTAGCGTGCAGAGTTTTGTAATATTCTCCTATGTCAGTTTAACGCAAAAAACTTTTACGCAACAGCACCCAATAATAACAAACAGCAACAGAACCAAAAAAAAAGGATAAAGTTAACTTTTTGGCGTTTAATTGGAAAATGAAATTGTGGAATGATGCAATGCGAGGAGCGAACGTCACGTATACGCGATGTGCCCGATTTCATTTGATTCCACTAGTAATTTGCGGCACCAGAAACGGACAGTCCTCAGTGCTGCCAGGTAATATCCGTGCATAATACATTTAAAATATTTGCTAACCATCCGACTGTTCCAGTCCGGAGTTGCACGCTGCCCGCACACTTTAGGAGCCTGACGTGCCAAGTGCTCGAGTACTCAGCTGTCTGTCCAATTTGCCCAACTATCCAGTTGCTTTTGCAATTTTGCAAAATGACTGGGAATTCATTTGACAAATTGTGCTTTGGCGCGGGGCACAAAGTCAAAGCAGTTGGCCAGCCTTTCTTGTCTGCATTCGTTTCGTGCTCTGCCAATGGTTAAGCAAGTGGCAAAATTAAATTTAACAATCTCTGTTGCAAATGCCTGATCGGGATGGGAATGGGAATGGGAATGGAAATGGGAATGGGAATAGTAAAGCGGATTGTGAACTAAAGCCACATTGTTTAAAGTGCTTAACAAGCAGATGGCAATACACCTTCTCTTCGACTGTTGGGACTAACTCAGTCAAAGAAGTGGCATGAAAAATGAAATGAAAACCAACAAGTAACCACAATCATTGCTCGACTCGCCACTCGTTAGCAAGCGGCAACAGTAGCATCAGCAGTGGCAACATCGTGTGGCACCGTCAGGACGCTGAATCCATTTGGGGATTTGCTGGGTATGGGTCTGCTCACTGCTTGGAAAGTGCTACAAGTGCAGGACAGTCAGGACAGCCAGCTCCCGTCATTCAATTCGCCTGGTATTCCATCTTGTCCATCCGTCCGTCTGCCTATGCAATGCTGCACTCTCATCCGCTTTTTGCAGTCATCCGGACTCCGGCTGGCTTTTGATTTGTGGCACTGACACTTTGGGCTAAGGCAACGCTCTTTGATTTTGCGGTCCAGTAGCAGACCACACCGTCTACACCGCCATGCATTAAGTAATTACTTCTTTGTGCTGACGATGAAAGTGCAAATTCATTGCAATGATGCACTGGCTCTCAGTTTCCAAACACCGCACACCACACGCCATCGAACGACAAGCTCAGGTTAATGGCAATGGCATCACAGCCCTTTGAACATTTCGCTTAAATGACCAATTTATCCACATTTGATTAAATTTTACTTTTCAAATAGTCAGTTTTTAATACCTACAGCTAAACCTGAATTCACATTGATCAATCATCGTTTTTCGATTGATTGATTATAACAACTCTATTGAAAAATATATGTTAAGCTTTGGCCTTGGATTATTTGGTAAAAAACAAATATTTGGCCTAAAGCTTAAATGTGATTTAAATGCATAAACTGAATCTGCAGCGGTTTTTATAATTGAAAAATTAGTTTTTAATTTGTTTTTATTAGTTTTTAAATATGAATTTCTTCAAGGATTCCTTTTTTTTTTAGTAGTAATAAAGCTTGCAATATTCCATCATTTGGAAAACAGTTTTTTGTCTTATAGTTTCTTGCAGTCGATTATGACTGCAAATGCGAAACAATTTCCAACCAGGTGAGGAGTAGGGCTTGTTGCTGTTATCTGTGTGTGTGTGTGTGTGTTAAGGGTGTGCTGAAGATATACAGCCAAAATGAAGGGTAGCTCCTTAGTGAGTCAAATTCCAAGGATGCTGTTATTGTTGCTGCTGCTCCTGGCAATTGGCAATGCAAAGGAATAACTTTCTTTATTGCATTGAAATTCAATTGCGATTCACAACATTGGCGGAGGAGTCCTCCTTTGAGTGGTAGGCGGGTTGGTGGCGGCGGCGGGCACGGGGACAGGCAACGTTAAGGAGGCCCAACAATATCTAGCACATATTTGAGTGAAGTGAATGCGAAATAAATTTTGCACAGCAGCGGCAGCATCCGAAAAGCGGAAATTTCCTACATAATTTCGTTGGTGTATTTTATTATAAATAATTTTTGTTCTCGTCTTTATATTTTTTCCACTTTTTTTTTTTTTTTTTTTTTTGTGCAAAATTGCAGACCGACGTCTGGCTACCAAGGAGCAACAGATGAAGGCAGCTGGAAGGACTGGCCAAAACATATGACCACTCAATAGGAATAAACTGAAAAGAACGACTGGAGAAGACGAAAATATGTAAGCTATGAAAGATGGCAACGGCCAAAGGGCAAAGGAGCAAAGGGCGACCAGAAAGGCAGGAGGGGAAATGGGGTAAATTCAATGCTGAGCCAAATATAAATAAATATAAAGAAAATAAGTGCATGCCACAACCAGAAACACTCAAAGTTTATGAAACGCGCGTCGCCTCCAAAGTTTCTTTCCTTTTTTTTTCTTTCTTCATTACACCAAAAGCTGAGGATACTTGCATTTTGTCGTGAAGGGTGTCACGCACTGA
This sequence comes from Drosophila longiperda, assembly GCA_035042125.1. Classification (NCBI taxonomy): domain Eukaryota; kingdom Metazoa; phylum Arthropoda; class Insecta; order Diptera; family Drosophilidae; genus Drosophila; species Drosophila longiperda. The sequence continues at coordinate 1,159,287 of JAWNLV010000117.1, forward strand.
AGGAGACGCCTCCGACCCTATACAATATATACGCTAAACTTGATCGTCATCAATAGCCGAGTCCTTGGAGAAGTGTTCTTCGGGTTGTCTGCTCGAATGCTTGTCAGTTTGTCCAATTTAGATACACAGAGAGAACTATTTTATATATTCTTTTTTTATATAAATATATAATTTAATTTTGATATGCGCAGGTCGATTTCTGCTAGAGCATTTAAGCTTCGGCTTAGCCAAGAAAGTTGGTGTTTTTTTTTCGCTTTTCTTTCTTCTTTTTGGGGCATCCCACAAGCAGCAACGTAAAACAAAGTAGAGGCCAGGGATCAGGGCACATGTGTGTTGCTATGTTTGTGTGTGTTGGTGTATCGCCAATTACTGTGTCTGTTTGAGCGTACAAAGCGTTTTATGAACCAACTCTGAAGCCCTTGATATACCGACACCCAAACCCTCAACAGCCGAACACAGCCGCCACACCCCGTTAAGATGACCGCCTCACATTTGGGATGCCAGACACGCCACGCCGGCTGGACTTTGTCGAATAAGTTTCCACCGTGGTCGTCTGCAACGTTCTCGCCCAACGTCGACGACGTCGTCATCTTTCCTACTGTTGCTGTTCAAGTTTTTAGCTTTTGATTTTATTGCCAATTGACTAACTTTTTGGGTCGATTGCCTTAACAGTTTGGTAAACCGGGGATCGGGAGCCTGAGGGGCGCCAGCTCACCAAATGCGAGCACAGCTGCCCCAGATGAGCATTGCAGTGCTTCACACGAACATACTTGCTACCTGATTTGCAATGGACACGTCGCGGTCCTCGAACAGCATCCGCACGGAATGGACTCTAAAATCGCCGTGCGACTCCTCCCAGCGCTCAACTGGCAGCGCCGAGGTGATGAAAGTCAAAGTCATCGAAAGCTATAAAACATAACGAAGTTCGACGGTGACGGTAAATTTTATCGGTGCGGAAAGTCCTCAAATGATATTAGCTGAAAGTATAGCTTTAATAAAAGGACAGCCAGATAAAATGCAGTCTTGTGTAACAGTCAACAGATGTTCAAATAATACTGACAGCAATACAGTAAACCTAACTCTAAAGTATAACTGATATTTAATTGTAGTTTATTATTTATTTTATGCACTGTGAAAACTTAAATGTAGCATTTATTGAGCAGTGCATCAGTTACTAATTAAATAAAAATGTTGAAGAACTGCCTTAAACAACATATAATAAATTTGTGTACAACTATCTGTCATAATGGACACGAATCCCCAATTATCGAGATACAGCAGCAACTTAACCTTACTTAACCCTTAACATCATTAATGGATAAATAGCCTAAGCAAATAAAAGCTTCATATGGATAGGGATTGTGTCTGGGCTTAAATGGGGATTGCCGGGATTGGGGTCACTGAACAATGTGCAGTACTCGATATCCCGCAAGTCAGAAAAAAATCTGTGTAAATATGGCATTAGGTGTGGCACAAAAAACAAATTATGGAAAGATAATCATAAAAGCAGCGCCAATGTGCAAAAAGTGGCCAACAAATTTGATCCCAAAGAATTAGATGCGAAGCGTATAAGGATTTGGATCCAAAATCAGGTTCACCATTGGTATATTGAGGCCAGCTGTGGCTTAGAGCAAAAGACAAGTTTTGGGAAATTTGTTACGTTCTTATACCCTGATCTCATTAAAATTGTCCAAAAGAGCATATTAGTTTTGGGAAAATGTATGTGACAGGCAGCAGAAGAAGGAAGCATCTCTCAAATATATTTGAAACTGGACAAATTACATAAAGATGGGCTGAGAGACAGACACCTAGAAGAATATAAAAAAATGTACTTGACTTCTGGATAGAGGGTATTGCGTAGTCGGATTCGTTTGACTGCAGCATTTGTAGCTGTTTTTTTTTTCCGACTGTATATGATAAACGAGAACAGTGCCACACCCATCTGGGTATCCTGAGCAGCATAATAAATGCATGATTATTTGTAGGTTTTATTAGGTTAGCGCTCAACACACCAGCAGGTGGTGGCAACCACACAGAAAATGGATACAAAACTGAGCAGGTGAGTTCCTGGTGCAGCAGGGAGCAGAGTTAAAGTTTTGTCGGAGGCTGGCAGCTTAAACAGTGGCAACAAGTCAGGAGGAATGGAGGAAGCGTAGCAGACAATGGCAAACGCAAAACGCAACCCGGAAGTCTGCTGGCTTGAAGCTGCAGTGCGGCAATTGAGGTAATCCTTCCAGCAGAGTTCTCGACAGTCACAACTTGAAATTGTTTTCCATGTCGAGGAGAAGCTGAAGCGGTGTGCTCCGACTGGCGCTGAGGACAATGGACTGCAGATCCCGCTCTGTGCTGGACTGCTTCACAATTCCGTTCCTGCCATTGTTTATTACACAAAATAAGTTATGGTTAATAATAATGTTACCTGTGCGCTGCTTGTATAAGTGGGCGTGGCAGGGGAGTTCCCAATTTTCACCACAAATCCCCAGCCTGAGTAGGCTGGCATTGTTTCTTTGCTCAATTTTGTGTGTGCATGTCTTCCATAAGCCAAGCTCCTTCCACGATTTGCACTCCCCGTCCCACATGTCTTACTAATCCGGCCAATTGGATGCCGTCTGCAACTGAGCTTATGGCCTGGCATTAGCGCTGAGCCTCAGCCACCTGTTGTTCCTTGTTCCTCCCCAACCCGTCCCCGTCTGGGGGACACTCCCCCAACATTGGCGACTTCTTGCCTTTGACAGCTTAGTCGTCTTGGCGTGTCAAATTATCTAATCCTCAACTCGATTTCGCTGCTATTATTATTTTTGTTGTTGTTGTTGTTTTCTTTTCTCGCATTTTGTTTACTTTTCTTGTTACTGTTGATGTTGCTGTTGCTGTTAATGTTGCTTTTGCTGTTGCTGTTGCTGTTACTGTTGCTGTTGACTTAGCTTAAAAAATACTTTACATAATATAAATTTCCCCTATGTATATCTTTTTTTTAAATAATAATTGTTCTTTTTATTTTTGGTGTATTTATTAAATATTTTATTATAGCTGATGCGAATTTCTTAAATATTAAATTCCGCCCTCAAGCGACTTTGCAGCATACGTTAATGCACTTTAATTTTCTGAATCTTGTTATGTCAACCATCAGGCAGACCTCATAAAGTGCAGCCATGCCCAACTACAAAAACATACACACACTCACACACGCACACACACACACACACACACCTTATCGCCTTGACTTAAAAAAGCCTCCAGCGTAACATGAAATTAAAAATTTTGGCCAAAAACCCAAATTGCATACACATCGTATCAACGTGTGTATATATGGTTGAGGCTGTGCGTATTTCTGTGTATTGTGTGTATGTGTGTGTGTGTGTGTTGTGTGTGTTTTAGTGTGCCTGTTACGCTCAACCGGAGCCTTCAAATATGCGCGCTTGTCGCGAGCACAAAGTTTATTGCACCATATTTTCTCGAGCGGCATACGCACAAACACACACACACACACACACACACACACACATACACACACACGCATACTATGCAGACTTGCATGCAGTTTTTATCACACAAGCAACGAAAATATTTGTCTTGGTCCTTTTTGGAGTGCCAAGTTTGTTGGCAACTGGCAAAAATTGTAGGCAAATTTCGTCGAAAGCCGACAACACGCCGTTGTCAGGACAATTTTGGCGATTTACGTTGCCAACATCACACACACACACACTACACACACACATACACCGACACACACGTACACACAGCTGCTTTGAAAAATGGCTCGTATACCCCTAACAGGGGGGGGGGGGGGAGAGGGATGTGGGTGCCAGCAGTGGTAGGGGCTTGTGCGCTATTTGGGGGTGTCCTGCGATTGCATTCTGGTGCGCTTTGTTGCCGGTCGCATTGCGACAATTAAACTCACACAGCAGCAGGAAGATGCTGCCGCTGCCCCTTCCCTCCCCTCACGCTCAACAAACCCTTCGCACGCAGTCCTTGTTACGCTGTCAACACTTTTGGGTTGCCAACGGGAATCGGAGCAGCTGGCAACTGGAAGCTGCGAAGCTGGGAAGCCGCCCAGAGACTAACGACTAGTAACGAAGCTAAACGCACGCAAACAGCAAACATAAATGCATTTAAAGGGATGCACAGGAGACCAGTGACCAGAGGGGGTGTGGCTGGCCAGTGAGCGCAAATGAAAGTTGTTGATTTATCGACTGTGCAAAGTACAACCAAAAATAAAAACCAAATAACACTGTCATGGTCAAATAAGCCTGGCTACGGGATCCTCTAAGCCCAGCTGCTGAAAAAATGTATGTTTTATTGCCAAATTTCAATTTTTTCATCTGATCTGCCCAAAGTATACAGAAGATATATTCAAAATTTTAAGTCTTATGTCTTTGAGATCCGCGTGTTCATTAAGATTTGAATGCTGATCCTGGTCAGGGATTTTGGGATTTGAAATGCATCTTCCGCTATTATATTCTTCTGCAGAAATCAGTTGGTACACAAAATAAATAGTTTCTTTTCATATCTTACTGGCAAGCATCATTTGTAATTTTTAAATTAATTATCTGTATTTATTGAGCAAAACTTGTGACTAATTAGCATTACTATAACCATTTGTCAATAATATGATACGTATCGTTTCCTTCGTCAACTGTTTGCTTTCCACAACAAATTAAATTGTGTGCAATAATAAAAATCTTCAATTTTCTTATGATAAAAGAAAAACCTTAGACTGTTTTAGCAGCAAGCAAAGCGAAAGTGGCAAGAGGCAGGCAATTGGTGACCTGAGTCAAGTAAAAAGAACATCCAAGTTCTGAATATAAGCCAAGAAGAATGCCTGAGTTTTGGTTATTTCTCCAATTATAAGTTGCAACTTGGGAACATTTTTGTATGACTTTGCTCTTTATTTAATATTTTTGCCTTTTCTGTCTGTCTGTCTGTCTGTCTGTCTGTCTGTAGTTATTTAGAAGCTGCCCATTCCATATTGTTGCCCTCTGAAAATGTCCGTTGTCCTTCGTAGCCCTTTCCTGCTGCTCATTATGGCTGTCAGGAGTGAGAGAAACGGCAAGAAGATTATAAGCAAAGTGTTTCAGCTTTTAGCCTTTGTAAAATATTAAAACAGATAATTTAAAAGTAAAACCAAAACAGAAAACCGTTTCAAAGAACAATGGCAACAGCCGAGACCCTCCTGCAGCCCCTGTCCAAGTCGAACTCCGGTCCAGGCTCCGTCATTGCCCAGTTGCTGCAAGATTAAAACGAAATGCGTCTAACTTGTTATTTTTAGATGCATTTCGCCTATGGGCCACACAATTTGTTGCAAAAGAAGTTGAAGCTGAAGTTGGCAGTGTTGAAGTGAAGCACAAAGCGAATCAAGCAGAGGGGAATAGAAGAGGGGTTGAAAGGGGATGAAAATCGCGGTACTGCGGGAGATGGGACAATAGGAGTTCCGGGTGGTATTAAAACACTAACGACTACCAGGAAATGCATTTTATTCATCAAATTATCATATAATTGTAAATAAAACATAAATAAAAGATTATTTTAAAAGTCAACATTAGTTTTGGGCATTCCAAAGATTATCGAGAAATCGCCTGACCATTAATTATTGTAGAGATTCTTATAATATACACATAATATACACTCAACCCAACAAAGATTCTTGCATTCGTCCATGAAAAGGAAATTAAAAAAAAGAAAGATTATAAATTTAGGCAGTCTAATTAAATCCATGTAAAATACACAAAATATATATTTGGCATCGATTCTTTAGGCATTTATTTGCCGATGGCTCACTCCTGAATATTATTGCTTTTAATTTTAAATAAACTTTCGCCCTTAGGCTATAAATGTATAATAAAAATAAATTTAACCTAAAATAATATTAAAATGTAAAGCATTTCATTTTAACTTTCTGCAGATTTTATTGAATTTGAAGCGAGTAATTTTTGCTTTTATTTTCCTGGTGGTTGACTTCTCCCTTTCTTGGTGCAGGTTCTTTAAATTGTGTTATGCATGTGCATCCTAATCTATCCGTGGATAGAAGCAAGTGCTGGTCAGTTTGCAACTCTTTTTGAGTGGTGTAACCATGTCTGGAGCCAAGCCATAAAACCTGCATGTGGCAACCAAAGCAGACACCCACCACAGCTGCACCAAGTGGAATTTGATAAGGACGAGTCTAGGCACAAACAACTGGGTGTGCCTAAGCAGTGGATCAGTGTTGGTGTTCCTTTGGCTTTGTGCATTACAATAATATTGCTGCCAGCCTTTGGCCATGAATAAGAAATTGTTTTAATAATTACGACTATCAATAAATGAAAAAGTAAGCTTTGAGTAATGGTATATGATGCCAGACAAGTTAAAAATATAAAATATAATCGAAACAGATAAAAAAAAGCTAAAAGTTTATATTTTTAGCGAAAGCTTCTATTTAAGCTTTACTTACATTAACAAAAGAAAACGTTGCCGATACTTGGAGGATATGTGGTCAATATACTAGATAAAATTGGTGTCTATGGCTTTTTAGAGTTATCATATTTTATTTTTTAAAATCGATTTTACTACTTTCCCGATCCTCTAGAACAATTTACAATTATACACAAATTAACGTATAAAACTACAAGTAAACCATAAAAAGAATAAGTACCGCAGATACATTAATAAAAGCTGATGGCAATATCAATATTATAAGCCAAATCTAGTGGAACTCAGTGAATACATTCGGCAATCCACATTCAAATTGTCACCATTTCCATGAACTGCAAGTGAATCTCGCCCTGTAAAAGGGGCTAATTGCGGCAACCTGCCATATGTCGCACCTGTAGGACGCACACAGCAAAAGGGATGCGATGAATGTGGCAAGAACAATACAGCAATGCCAAATGGCAAATAAACACTACCAACACCGAGGACACAGGATACACAGGCTCAATAAAAGCGCAACACTGAATTGTTTTTGCTGCCATTTGGTGTCTATTACGACCAGAAATTGGCCAAGAGCTGAACCACTGCTTCGACGAAGGGTTAACAATGGAGGAAACAATTAGAATGCACTGGTCGAGTGAGCTCGACTGCAATATATCCTAAGCCCAGCTGACACATTTCAACCTTAAATGTTTTTCACACTCAAATGTAAGCAGGTTTGCAAGAATATATTTACTCAATGGGGTCGGAGATGCTTTGTTTGGCCAGATCCATACTATTGCACAAAAGTATTTATGGCCTTTTTACCCAATTCTAATAGGTTCATAAAGAACACCGAAAAGCAATCAGTTAAAGAAAACAACAGCAACAAAACAAAAACAAACAAGAACCGAAAATGAACATTTTTTTGAATGCCCGAAGTAAATTGAACTGGACACACAAAAAAATATTATAGATTCAGTTATATATTTTCCAAACTGAGACAAGGATAATAAAAATAATCGAAAAAATAATTGAAAAGAACCAACTGTAAAATACTCTATTAAATAGTATAATTTTTGCAAAGAAAATGTTTTTTGTTTTGTTTTGATTTGATTTGAATATATATACTTTATGGGCTCGGAGAAGCTTTCTTTTGCTGGATTAATAATATATCGATTTTGCTTTGCAGTTAACAAACTTAATCGATTGCCTTATAAAAACTAAAACTTTTCCATATCTTTTCATACTTAGTGAATTCTGATTATCTTCAAATTAAGAATAAGAAACTTACATATTTGAAATCGATTTACTTTTAAAACATATTTAGTACTTTTGGTTAATGGAAAAAAAACAGCATTAAGCTGAAAAACGCATTAAATCAATTACAATAAAGAAAAAGACAGAAAAAGGTTAATTTTGTTGAGAGTGATTTGTGTGATTTCTCATATCATTGCTGGAGACTATCAAACTTTAAAAAATCATGTATATTTTACACACAAAAATTACTGTTTATAGCCTCAGTAGTTATTAACTTAACTTAATTCCCTTATGTTTTATGTGTAATCATATTACTATAATCCTAAAAGGGTAGCTAAAAAAAAAACTCAATCAGCCTAAGGCTATTGGGTTGCTCGGCAATCGTAAATTTGCAGCACCAGGAGTTATTAGATACTCAAAAGGATATTAAAATGAGTTGAAGGATAAAGTACTCTGTTTGTACCTTGAATTAAGTATGCCGATGCAAGCTGCAGACTGAATTGATGAATATTTGAAATTGAAATTGAAATTGGTTGAAAGGGATTGGCAGCAGATGTTGGGCAGTTGGCTTGGATGTTTTAACAATTCCTGGCAATTAATCTTTGCCTCGAGTGCTGCACCAGCTGCTACTGGCAACCAAATGCACAATGCCGCAATATCAGCTGCCATCGTTCACATCAACATCAACATTCATATTTGCATAGATGTTTGTTGGCTGTTCAATGTTGGCCCCCTTTCACAGTTTGTGATTGCATTTAAGTATTTCGTTGGGATTTCAACTGCTGTGCGATGCGATGCGAGTGAAGCAGAAAGCCAACTTGCTTACACATGTAAATCACAAAACGCTTTTAATGTCCCATTTCATTTGTGAGTCAAATTGCATTTTACGTGTTTACAGTGGCAGCCACAGCTTAACACGCAAATAAAACATGTCTAAGCCACAAGCATTTGTCCAAGTGTATAAAATAAACGCATTGACATGTAATTAATGTTGGTAATTTACTCGGATCTTGGTTTTCTAAATCATTCACCATAATACAGCAGACAGCACTGTTTATTTTCAATAAGAGCAAATATATATGTGCATGGATAATATTTACTCTGGTTTGGTATCCTTCAAAATGTTATTGTTAACGACGAATATGAAATAGTTGATGAGATATTCTTGCACTTTGAAGTAAGTATATATAATTGACTATGTATTTTAGATTTAAGCCTAATGAATACCGATTTTGATAGTCAAGTTTACTTCTTATATCAGTATGTGTATTGGATTATTTCCAGCTACTCTTGTGTCTTTTGGTGTGCCATTGAATTTCTAGTGGAAATTGTTAACTGAATTCAGCTTAGGTGGAGCATTGTGGCAGCTGCGAGAACAAACCCGTCCCCTGCTGATACGATGTAATCAACTGGCTCGTTAAGGTGCACCGTGGCTCCCAAACACTCGCACACTCGCACACTCGCACACTCCCGTCAAGAGCCTGGCACTTGCCTGGATCGTCATCTGTCAGGCAGCCATTTAAGTCGATTGATTGCTGCTAATAAAATCGTACAACACAAAAGCGCAACAATGCGAATGTCGAGAAATGGGTTTGAGTGTGGGATTTGGCTTGAGCTTAGGCTTGGGCTCGTCGTCAGCCAGCTGGGCAATAGCAGCTGTAGTAGCTGTGCCTTTATGCTGACTTCCGCTTTCCGTTGGCACTTTGGCAACAATGTGCCCCAATGAGCAGGAATGAGGTTGGCCATAAACGGTTGGCGGATGTCAAGAATGAGATGGTAGTCTTTGAATTCATTGGATTATTGAAGGCTGCTTAGCTGAAGGAAGTCAGCAGCGGCAGCAACTCGCAACGAGAGCGTTCAGCTGGGCGCTGCATTTTCCCTGCAAATCACATAAAGGCCACAATAAGGAAATCGCATGTGAAAAGCAACAAAAAGAAAACATCAAATCAAGTATCAACAGAGTGCAGAGAGCAAAGTGCAAAGATTGCAACATAAAGGAAAAAGCGTAGAGAGAGAGAGAAAGAGAGAGAGAGAGGGAAAGAGAGGGGAGTCGGGATTAAGTAAAGAATACTTTCGCCTGGGTTGCAAATAGGTGTGAGCAGAAATCTGGCATTATTAAGGCTTAAAGTGTCATTTCGTTTATGTTTATGCTGTTAATTATCGAAAACTCATTTAAAACAGCACCAATGCACACACACACACACACACACACTCTCTTAGACAAGCTTATTTTATTGTGCTTGTATTGTCCGATTGTCGATGATTACCTCTTGGTTAAGGGTAAATGTCAAGAAGTTTGCAATGGGAAATTGCTAGCAGTCGCTTTGATTTTGAGCATGAGTGCCTTCCACAGTAAACAGAGCTGTGTGTGTGTGTGTGTGTGTGTGCTTGTTTGTGTGTCTTCGGTGAGTTTCTTTCATTTATTTTAATTACAATTTTTTTTTTTTTTGTATGTAATTCATATTTATTAAGTGCCGCATTGGTGTACATGTGTGTTCGTCCGTCTGAGGTTCTGTACATGTGCTTGCGCTTTTCTTTTTCCCCATTAACTAGAGGAAATTAAAATGAAACGCTCATAAAATAGCACCAACGCACAAAGACACTCACACACACACACTCACAAACACACACACACACACACACACACACACACACCCTCTCATAGAGACAACGTTTTATTTATTTCCAAAACCAATTCCATTATTTTGTGGGTTTGATTTTCATAAAATGTGATTATTTTTTTAATTACATTTTTTTTTATCACATCTCATTAACATTTGCCAACAGAATGTCAACAAGCACAGAGGAAAAACGGATTGACTTTTATGCAATGCAGATAATAATAATGACAATTAAACAACTGCACTTTGCACATAGATCAACAATAAAAACAATGTTTCAAATAATTTTATATAAACATCTTAAATATTTATAATTTTCAATTATAATTTTTGTTTTTACACTTGGTTTATAGGTTAACAAACCGAAGAGATTTGTTTAGCCAAAGAAATGTAAAGCGATATTTAATGCAGACATAAATTTAAAAATGTTAGGCTTAAAGTATTAAGTTCGCTACAAAAGAGTAATTAATTTATTTTATGAATTTAGCTCAATTCTTATTGCTACTAAAATGTGAACACAATTATTGAATAATTTATATTTTACAAATAGCTTACTTTTGGTATCAAATGTTCGATTAGAAGACATCAATCCGTTGGACTCGCATCTTGAATTTAAAACAAATTTCGAATGCTGTTACAAATTAAACGATTTTAAGTTTCTCGTATTTTTGGGAGTTGCTGCCACAGCTGCAGCCTTAGCCGCAACTGAAGCCGCAGGCATCAATGCTTTTGTGCGCTAGACCCAAACAAGATCTTCTTGTAACTATCCCAGTGGCAAGAAAAACTTTTGCTTTGGGATTTTGAAGCTGCTGCTGTTGCACTTGCACTTCAGAGACGCCACACAAGCACCAGACACCAGGCAGCATGCAGCATGCAGCAGGCAGCAATTGCCCTGCCTCAGCTACAGTCTCAGTCTCAGTCTCAGTCTTAGGTTGAGCTGCCTGCCTCCCTCTGCCGGTTGGACTGCCAGCTAATAACAGTTGCAATACGACCCGGCCCAGAAATGACGACGAACAAAAACGATTTACGCTGAAAGTGGCAACAATGGCGCAAACTTACCCCTCCCTTGGCGCCCTAACAGCGAGCATACGCCAGGTGGGTCCTTCCTCCTCCTCCTCCTCCCCTCCCTCATCCCATTCCTTTTCCACGCTGCTCACTTGTATGTGGCAAAGTTCTGTGCTCAGCGTTTTAATTTAATACAAAAACTTTAGCCCGTTGCTCAACCTAGGCCGAGTTTACGCTCATAGGAGCACCACCAAGCAACAGCAGCACCAGCAGCAGCAGCTGCCAACACACTCTTCCCTTCACTCACCCCCTGAAGAGCAACTACTGCGATTGCCAGTTACTGTCGGCAATTGAACTTGGCCAAGTGCATGGCAGAGTGCATTTATTTAAAGTCAAGTTTCTTGATTTGTCGCCCAAAAATCCCAAGCGTAGTTTTTTTCTTTCCCCCTTTTTTTCTTTTCTATTGTCAACAATTAATGCAAAGTACCTTTTTTTTCGTCAGCCTATTTTTCTTTATTTCTCTCTTTCCTTCTATTTCTCCGCCTTTCTGCCCATCTCTCTTGGGTGCCAACAATGCTTCAGTCTAACCAAAAAAAAAAAAAAACCAAATAGGACAAGCAAAACAGTCTAAAACGAAAGTTGTAGGACTAGAGGACTCAAGTCAGAGTGTTCTCAATAATTTAAATATATTTCTTTAAGTGAAGTTGATATAATTTATTCGATAACTTTAACTAAATCATTTTCTCCAACACATATCAAACTGTGGCAATTACAAAGCTTACTTTTCTTAAATTGTTGATTGAATTAAATATAAAAAAAAAACAAACTTTCCCCAATCAATTTGCTAATGTCTAAAATTTGTCAAATGGAATGTTGGGCGCGTTGTCTTGAAGAAGTCAAAATTGTCGGCAACTACTTACTATATTAATTTAAAACTTTTCATCTGCTGTTTCACAGCTTCTCATCTATCTATCTGCTTTCATAATGCCCAATTTTACGCATATGTATTTTATTCCAACCTTTGCAGCGACCTTTTTGCTTCATCCTGCACACGGCAGCACTCCACCTCGACGGAGCACTCCTTCATAGGGGCAATCAGGTGTAGAAAAAGGAAAACAAAAAAATTTGCGGACAAATGAAAAAGGGGAAAATAAGGTGCCTCTGGTGGATGGGAACAAGGGATAAGGGCAGGTGTAGATGTCCTCTGGCTTTCTCTAAAAAAAAAATTGATGTTTCAAGTTTTACGACTTGCTGACAAATAAATGCGTAGACAAATTTAATGAGCGGCGGAAATGTCTCTTCATTCAGTTTGACATGCCTGGGATTCCTCGGGTTGTCCGGCCGCCTGAATTTATGGCCTGGCCGAAAGTCCAAGACCTTTTTTAAGCCAACGGCAGTAGCGCTCCATAAAAATTACGGCCCGAATAGAAATCAAACCTAAACACAGCTACAGCAGCGAATACAAATAGGAATACAAATGTGAATACTAATGTGAATACAAATTCGAATACGAATACGAATACGAATACGAATACGAATACAAATACAACTCCAAATATTTGTACATATGTTTGTCTGTTTAACTTTCCGGCAAATGAGAAATAAAACAAGGCGCACTTACAAGACCGCAAGAGGCAGAGCGCCTGTCTCCATGGCAAGGTGGAGGGCTTGGTTGGGACATTGGTGGACATTGGTGCCTCGTTGCAAAGAAGTGAAATAAATGATAACAATAAAATATAAATAAATAAATAAAATTAACTCATAACCACTTAGACAACCGCAGCGGGTCCCCAAAGCTGTAACCAACTGATGTCCCATGTCCCGCCGAGCTTTGCCCAGTGTTACAGCTCTTGTTCTGTCCTGTGCTGTCCTATCCTGTGCTGTCCTGTGCTGTGCTGTTGCTCCGCACTGCAACTAACAACAACATAATTTACTGAGCGACCGCAAAACGACTGAAACGGATGTGCGCTGAATGAAGAAGGACCCGGCCAGCAGTAAAGGACACTGAGCACTGTCCGGCCACACGCTAATGTGATCCTCTGTTTCTCTTCAAATATATACTTACATATGTATATGTGTGTGTGTGCGTAAGGGCGCCTACAACAAGGCTACATTTTTTAGTGGCTGATGCCGCTTCAAAAATGCCGCCATCACCATCGCCATCGCCGACACACGACCCGGAACCTTCATTTATCAAGTTGACATTTTAATTTATTAAAACAAAATGAAATGAAATGAAATGAAATGAGACGCACTGGGAATGGGATTTCGGGTTCAGACTGACCAAGGCGACATGCTCAAAAGCTCAAGAGTTGCCGTCTATTGTCCAGCTGTCTGGAGGGGGGGGGGGGTCCACTTTCACGCACACTGACACTCAACAAGCTGTTCTGCATTGACTCGACATTATATACAATATAATCCAATTGTTTTGACTGCTCGACCCACTGTGCTTCAACCTTGGGGCATGGCTAAAGAGCTTGACGAGGCACGCACTGCGCCACACAACTGTTAAAGGCGTCGCAAATGAACACGTTAAAGATGACAGAATCCTCCCAGGATTCAGTGGGCATCCAATGAGATTGTTATAAGTGGAGTTTCAGGAGTAAATGTGCGAGCAAGCAAAATGAATTTCAAAAGGCAAAATTACTTAAATCCTTCAACGAATATGTATGCTGCTCGAAAATTTATAGCCGAGTGCAAATTAAATAAAAATGTTTTACCTCAGAAAAATGTTTAACATTACAAATTTATAGGTATTAGTAATTTATTTATAAATTTTCCAAGTCTTTGCTATATTAAAAACAAGTATTTCCCAATAGCCCCAGCAGATGGTTAAACTTTATGTTTGGATTACGCTCTGAGGCCATAAAATGATGATGCGAATCTCCAACTCTCAAATCAGTTTGTCCTTTTAACATTTGCATTTTGCCTAGCCATAAATTCAACATGCTGTGCGAACAGCAGCAAAAACAACAAACAATGCTTTGTGGGTCGAACAAAACGTATTTTTAATTTTCATAAAATTTATATCGAAAATTGGTGAACGTGTTTCTCTACCCTACACTGATAAAAATCCATTGACAGGGTATCATGTATTTAAGAATTATATTTATATATATGTATCGATTTATATGTTGTTTTCACTTTTATCATCATTTTGATATTTATATGGCTTACGATTTGTGGCAAGGACAATCACTTCAGTCCAGGATAACTGCTGGTATAGCCGTCTCGAATATTGCACTCTTTCGTGTTTGTACTTTATTTTTGTTGTTGTTGTTGTTGTTTTCAAAGAAAAAAAACGCTACACACGAACGAAATGCGAAATAAAAGAAAATGTAAGTTCCATGGGCCCACAAAAGGTGTGCAACCGCAGCGACGCCAACCAACTTCGTAAACAAAATTTTGAAGGCAGCCTCACTTCACAACTACGCCAACACACCCCCCACACCCACTCCTTTCCATCCTCTAAACGCCAACGAAAAATGAAGCCGAGCCATCAGCAGCCGACAGCTGCGGCGGAACAGCTTTTCTATAAAAGAAAAGCGCTTTTAGAAAATATTCATATTTATGACTGCCAGCTTGAAACACCCAACTTAAAACCCGTTTGTGGAATCTTTAATATGCACTCTGGTTTCGAGTTAGGCATCTCTGGATTTACTGAACTCTGCTCTTTTAACTTAATAAATGCATAACGAGATATTAAATGTAACTCATAATTTGTATTTATTGAATAATATTTTAAATATTCATAAGTAGTAATTTAATTATTTTTTTTGCGATTTGCTTGAATGGAATGGAAACTTGTTGGTTATCGATGTGGACTAACTAATGTTTATGCGTTAACTATATATGCTAAAAATATAATTATATATTTGTTAAGATTATTTTAAATTTCTAGCGTAAACAGGAAAGAAGTGTTATGGGACAGACTGTTTAATATTCAAAAATGTTGCGGACCATTAAAACAGCTTAAAATCTTGGAAACAAAAAGAGAAACCCGTCAGGAGTAGGGAGAGTGAGGTGGTTCCAGGCAACGCAGTTGGTCGCAATGAATGCGGCCGAAATGCCTTGATTCATTTTACTTACTCTGTCTTCAATTCTCGAGGATGGACGACGACGTTCGTCGCACCTTATTTCTCGCAAATTACTTTTAATTTATTGTTGGGGTCAAGGGATGGCGCATGGAGCACGTTGTCGAGCATTGCTCAGTTAAAAGGGGTGACGTCAACAGCTGTCATATCCGGGCGTGGCAGATGTTTTCCTTGGTCCTTTACTCTGCTGCATCGTACTGCTGCCACAATGAGAGCGTTTTATAAATTGAAACGAATTTCATTCGCGTACCGCAGAAATTAAGGAGCAGATTGAGAGGAGGAGCGGAATTGACATTACCCCCGTTACCAGCCACCTGGCAGAACAGGGGGCATCAATGAACGCACAGTGGACTGAACACTTGCTCAACTTGTCAGAGTTGCCAAAGTAAAAGTGGCTGCTGGAAGCAAACCACTACTAAGTGGGATCATTTATTATGGTTCAGGTGAAGTCTTTGTTAGCTGCTCGACAACATTGGTGGGGTTGGAAGAAAAACAACTGAGAGAAACTACAATTATTTATATGCATTTAAAATAATATAAAAAAAAAATTAATTGTCTCTTTAATTAATTCTTCAAACTTTTTTTTTATTGTTTCTCTAATATAGCTAAATTGTATCTAAAATAAGTATAAATAATAAAGTACTGCGAATGTGGAATTAATGTGTTCCGTATTCAATACAATAATTAAATTGAACTTGAAAGTGCTGGAAACAGAAAAAATCTGGGGTTTTGAGCAATGGGGTAATTGTAGTAATTTTATTTTTCCTTATTGTTGAAAATTTGTATTGCAATGATTCCTACCAGGTTTTTTTTTTTTTTAAATCCGGTGTATTCAATTCGTGTGCTGCAGAGGATTGCGCTTACCTTGGGATGCCAGGACGCTGTACGAAAATTAGTGCATGCCACGGTCTGCGGCATGTGGACGATGGGGCGTGTCCGCGTGGCAGCTGAATGTTGGCCGTTAGCGATATGCTTTTACCGCTGGCAGCCGAACATTAACCAAAGTGGTCGCGTTCCATTTGCAACTGGCTCTCACTGCTTTTGATTTTAATGGTTATGCTACTTATCATGTTCTACAACGACCGTTGCAACAACAACCAGCAACAAAAACAATGCCACAAGCAATGTGCCACGTGGGCCTAGTGACTCTCTCTTTTTTTTTTCCACCATTTCAAAAGGCCATCGGTCCATCCAGTGGTGGAAGCGCAAACAAAAAAAATGAAAACTGTAACTAGCGAAGCATTCGTAGTAATACTGTTTTTTTTTTTTTGTTTGTTTTTGCTGGCCAAATGGCGGATGGGTGGCCGAAACGTGGCTTGGTAATGGAAAAGGTGTGCACAAAGAAAAAAAAAGGAAAAAGAGAAAACTGCGATGAGCAGCGCATGGGGAGTGACCTAAATATGTTTTTCGCAAATGAGTTTGGTGGTCATTTAATGATTTGTTTGTGCAGCTCGAAATCGAATTAAGAAGGGACCAAATGTCTAAAAAGCAGACAAACCAAAAACGAGCTCTCAGTATCCAGAACCACACGGTCATCGCACGATTGTAATTTGTCGTCTGTGGCGGAAATTTGCACGGAACCAGAAGCAAAACAGAACAAAACAAAATCAAAATGAAAAAAAAAAGGCATTCCTGACCAGGTTAGCAGCACCTCCGCCCCGTAGGCACTGAAAATGCTGTCTATAAATAAATTAGCATGGCAAACAAGTTGCCAACTTTGCTGATCCGCAAGTGTGTGTGTGTGTGTGTGTGTTTGTGTGTGTTTGTGTGTGTGTTTGAGCATGTGTATGTGGTTGTGTGGGTGTGTGGCTTGTTACGGCTAAAAAGCTGTTTCCGCAATGAGTTTGCTTCCTGTCCGTAAGGACAAGCCAGCAAAGCTGCTGCCATTGACAACTCAGCTAAAACTAAATGTGCTGCACAACACTGCTGCAAAGGGGCTGACTGACATTGTAGGCGTGGCAGCAGCACCAGCACTAGCAGCCGCGAGAAAAAAAAAATCTAATTTCCTGTGAACAACATAAAGTAAATGTTTCAAAAGTGACGCCCCGGGGCAAGGCAGTTGGGCCACATGTATGTATGAATGTATATGAATGTGAGTGTGTGTATGTGTGTGTGTGTGTGTGTGTGTGTGTGTGAATTTGTGTGATAGCATTTCCACTACCCATTGGTGGTAACAAATTCGCTGCGCTGCGCTGCCCGCCATTTGCCATTTTGGGCCTGGCACATTTTCACCGCCCCTGGCATAAGTTATGAGCCGGGGCCAGCAGCAGCGGATCGGAGCAGGAAGTTATAGGCAGCTACTATAGGAAGCTGCAGTCTGTGCGGCGGGGTGGGGGCACTCAGACCGTCCTCAACACGCTTGAAACTGGCGTGAAACATGTGACCGAAGCCGCGACATTTCTGACCGGGCACAAGCCAGCACTCTGCCGCCCCCTGTCTGCTGCAGATGAAACCACAGGCCAGCGCCATGGGGTATAGAGAAGGGGCAGTGAATACAGAAAAAAAGCACTAAAAATACAATAACGGAAAAATGCCAAACAAAGCGAAGAAACGTTTAACAAAGCGTCGAATAAAGAATTGCGCAAACTATTTAAACAAGCGACGATTTCTCAAGCAGTTTCCGTCCACAATTGACACAAGAGCCATGGAGCAATTCTTGTTAGATTATTCGACTCAATTGATGGAATATAGAATATATATAATTGAATGTCTGATTACGGTATTTGATTTAAAAAATATAATTCTTTATTATGATGTTGGATAAGTGATCTGCGCGTGGCGTTGGCGTTGTCGCAGTGAGTGTGGACGTGAGTGATCTGCCTGATCTGGATATGTCACTATATACACAATATATATATTCATCACTTTAATAGAGTCATGATTCGTTCAAGCTTAGCCTGACACAAGTCGCAGTCGGTAGTCGTTTTAACCTGTTTGTGGTGCCGACACACAGCTAAAAACCCATAAAAAATTCTTTAAGTGAAGAAACTTGAAGGCAGTCCCAAACAAGCTGTGAACGCCAAAGTTAAGGAAAAGCGACAATATTATCGTAAAAACTTATCATTGATCGTTTATCTTGGCTGTGGGCGCTGATACAAAATGAAAATGAAAACATGAAATAAAATATTTATTTTAAACACCCCGACGATTACATACCCTTGCTGTCCACCTGCTCACAATCAACTTTAGGATATAACTTGAAAAAAAAATTAGTTTGCCCATAGGAGTTATATACTATAGTGTGGCGATTCGGAAGATCGTTGCATATTTACTGCGTTACAAAATGAATGATAAAGTTGAAATAGCCTCTACAAGGTTTTACACACATATCAGGCATAAAAAGAGAAATAGCAGCAAGCAAAATCCCAAGTGGTGTAGCCCAAAATGAAAGAACAAAAAAACCGCAAGCTGTGGCAGCAAAAAGGTGTACGTCTCTCCCCAAGGACATTAGCACTTATGGCGGTGTATGTGTGTGTGTGTGTGTGTGTGGAAATTGGCTAAAACGGATTTACACAAATTTATCAACGTTGCAAAGTCAAAGCCAACGAAGCAAAGCTGTAGCCAAGTCCAAAGCCAAAGTGGAAAGAAAGTGTCAAGTATGTGAGGCGCAGATGCACACACATACATACACACACACACACACACATATATATATATATTTATATATATATATATATATATATATACAAATAGAACGGAAAACGGAAATGAATCATTTCATTAAAGTTGGCAACGCCTATGACATGAGCACAAGACATGAGGACATAGCGCTCCCAGCTGGGGGCAAAGGGGAAATGAATGGAGGTGCAAGGCCACAATAGGGGCGGCATTGAGGCCACGAAGAGCGACCGAAGAAATTGCCAAGTAAAATGCGTTTGACACTTAACGTAGGTCGCCGACATGAGCAATGGGTATCCGGATGGAGACGAGACGAATATCCGTTTGACCGTGAGGTAAACCAGCCTAAAGGGAATCTCCGCATCCGCATTCGCGCTTACATCCGCATCGACATCCGACTTTTAATTCGTCGGAATTGGATCAAATTTCAACTTGGGTAACAGGCTTGTGCCGATGCACTCGAACACATGTTCCAGGCCGTAACAGAGCTGACTTCAACCAAACTGAACTCAGTCAAACTAAATTAAAACAAGCTGAACTGAATCAAGGGAACAATCAAACTTGAGTTTACCCAACAAATAGGTAAAAAAAAGTTAAGCAAGGTTGCTAAGGTTGAAGGTGACATCAAATGAAATGTGTCTTGGTGGTAATTTCCTTTGAATTTCCATCTTTAAATAAGTTTTATCGAGCATCACTTTTTTGTTACCCACCTGTCTGTATCTCGAGGCGTACTTAAGTTTTTTTATATAAATATTTGCACAAATCTGTGTGAAATGCCGACAATGAAATGGCTCAGCAACAACCAAAAATTAAATTAGATGCATTCCCTGTATTCCTTGGGAAATTGATTGTATATATTTAAATATTTGATTGAGGGCCTTTTGAAACTTAGAATTTTATATTTATTTTTACCTATACTAAATTGAACATGTTGGCCACAAATACTAAGGGCAGAAAAGCAAGTTTCTAGTACGAAATATTTGAATCACTTTAAATTATTTAATTTAAAAAAAATGTGCTTTCGTTTCAATTTTTACTTACATAGCTATAGCCTATAGCTTTTAATGACTGACGACATTTAAATATTATTTTTGCTTTCTTTCGAGAATCAATCTTTCAAACTTGACATGGTTTTGGTGGGGGGGGGGGGGGGTGTGTGTGTGGCACAGCAGTTTTTTCCGACTCTTCTGTGTTATAACTCATATTTGATAACCAAAGTGTGAACAATGCCTGAGGTAGGCAGAAATGTAATGTGTGTGTGCGTGTGTGTGTGTGTGTGTGTGTGTGTGTGTGTTTATTATGCAGTCATCGACCTCGCTTGTGAATCGTGCATGGTGGATGGTGAGGCCTATCAGCATATTCTAAAGTATTCCCATTCCCAAGTCAAATCCACTGGAACAAAAACAAGGAATAACAGCTACGCTGGGCAAGTCAAAAAATAATATACCAATGCAGACAGTAGAACTCCCATTCGTATCATAAGTATAATTATTAGCTTTTAACTATTCCCATAAGATATTCTATATATATATATATGCTGATTGCAGCAGACTTGACATTAATCTGCAGTCATTGCATATGTGAAAACTAATAACTGAGAGAGTCGCACATTTACATATGTATATATATATATATATATATATATATATATATGCAAAGCGAAAATCACACTTTATGACCAAAGTGTAATACTCTCAGCAAGGGTATAAAAAGTACACACACACACACACGCAATTGCCGAGGCGTACTTTAAAAGACAAACAAAATTTTGTTTTCTTTTGTGTTTTTCAATAGATTCTGCTGCTGTTTATTGGTGTGTGTGAGTGTGTGTATGTGTGTGTGCATTAAATACAATTGAATTCGTGATGCTTGATGGGTGATAACAATCCAAAACGCTTTTATGGTTATTCATAACACTGACGACGGACGTCTCAAAAAAAAGGAGAAGAAGCTCCGTATCCGATCCGCATCCGCATCAGCGACACTTGTAATACACAAAAGTCGCAATACCCAATACCCAATACTCAATACACAATACACAATACACAATACACAATACACAATACACAATGCTCTACCCCTTTTAGCAGTTTACTGACATTATTGCAAAATGTTTCGAATACACAGACACAATGTATATATAAAATTGTCTGACGCAGACATTTGCCATTTATGCATATCCGGAGATGCGTATCCTTGGAGCTGGTTTCGCATTGTCTGTGGCAGCCATTTGAATGCCGCCTTGTGGCATGGCAGGTGCTTGTCAAATCACTAAACCCTTAAACATAATGAGCGTCCATTTGAGGCATGCCCCATGCCCCCCCCCCCAATCTGCAATTTTAACAAAAGAAACAACCCTTTTTTGTTTGGCAAAAAATTTATATCTTAATACACATTGAGTTGATTTTGGAAAATGTTTGGCTTGATTTTTTCTACAAACATTGCTTTGATTACTTAATGCTATTATTTTGATAAAAAAAAAAAACAACAACAACTGCAAAACAATAATATGTTTTAAATATTGAGTTTTTTTTTCCCTAATCACTGGCAGTTTTGGGCCTTCGCTTTGTCCACACATGGCAATTGTAGGTTTTTATTTTTCTACTTGTTTTTTGTGGAGCTAATATGAGGAATCGTTACTTAATCCATGTAGCACAGACAAATATCTTTCAATATATTTCAACGGCTTGTCAAGTTGCTTCCTGCAGCCTGCCGCTGGCAACTGTAATGGCTGTCTGCCGCTTACGTCCGGCCTCCCTTGAATGCTCGCTCTTTTCCAGTCGATCCTGTGCCATCCCAGAGGCTGGTACCACTAGGGGCGACGTGGGGGCATCGGCCCAAGGCTCATTCCAGCAGCCCCATCTTTATTGCACTTGCTCTGCTTTTAGTTCGTCATCATTTCTATTACATTACTGATTGTTTTTGTATGTTTGTGTCTGTCCAATGGCGCATAGTCTATCTGTCAGTCAGTCAGTCAGTCAGTCAGTCAGTCAGTCAGTCAGTCAGTCTGTCTTTGGTGTCCTTGGGTCTAGCTGCTCGTCCTGCTGCTGGCTTTCAGACGTATTTCTACAATATTTTGTTTGCTATTGCTACGGCTTCTTCTATTATCAATCTATTGCCTCTTTCCAAATGTGTATGTGTGTGTGTGTGTGTCAGTGTGTTAGTGTTTGTTTGTGTTTATGTGTGTGCGTGTGTGTGTGTGTGTGTCTGTGTGTGTTATTTCAACTGTCTCTTACCATTCATTCTGGATAAATACAAAATGAAGATGATCCTTCGGGAGCTTTAGTTATTCAATTTCAAATGTAGTAAATTTAATCTAGCAAACACACAGTTGTGTCAGTGTGTGTGTGTGTGTGTGTGTGTGTGTGTTAGCTTATGCGTCTACTGCTCTCGCCTGTTATATGTTTTAGTCTGTTCTTTTGGCCGAAGCTCATATAAAATACGCTACATCTTTTAAACAGAACCAACTATTTACTATTTCAGTTGTTGACTTTACTACACCCCCCGTTTACCCCGTTTACCCCTTCAACTGTTCGTCACACCCAACACCCAACCCCCCAACCACCCATCCTCGGTGTATACAACTGCTCAGTGAAGTTGATGTTTTTGTTGTTATTCTTTCAGCAGCATTTCTAATTTTTCCCTTTCGAAAAATCCCAGCTCGTCTTCGAAATCTATCTATTTTCTTGTGTCTCATGCACATGTCCTGCTGACAGGCTGAGTCACACAAGCGGACAGTTGGCATTTTCATCTGACTGTGTCTGCATATGTGTGTGTGTGTGTGTGTGTGTGTGCGTGTGTGTGTTTCTCTGGGTTTTTAGTATACGTGTGCCTGTGTGCATGTTTGTATATATTTACGGCTGGCACTCATTGCGTTTTCCAATGCGTTTCGCAGCCTTTGGCGTTATCGTCCGCCCCTCACACCCTTCCCCCCCCGCCACCCTCCTCGACCCATTACTTGCTGTCACCGACTGTTTGCACTGTCTTCCCACTTCAGGCGCTGCGTGGGCAGGACATGTGCTGTGCAGTGCAATTTGGCTTTGGCATCAGCCTTGTCGTCATCGTTTGTTTGCCCATCTTGTTTACCTACTGCTGCCTATTTATCTTTGGCCAAGCCTTGTGCTCGTCCTGCCTGCCTGCCTGTTTGCCTGCCTTGCCTGCCTGCCATCTACGACCTTCCACGTTCCTTAGCCATGGTCAACAGCGTCCTGGCCGTCACTTCGTTATTGCTGCATTATCTTTCAAATGGCATATTTATGGGATTTCGCTAGCTCTCTCCACAAGCCCACTCCCAGACGTTCTCTTTGGCACACACACACACACACACTTGTGAGATCGATGCAACCAAAGGTAGGCAGTCGGAGACAGGCTCATAGTTTATTGGCGGTGCCTCCGAGCGCTTGATGCGCACTTCCTCAATCAACTTTAGCTCCAGAAACAGCAACGGCAACGGCAACAGCAACGGCTCAGCTACTGCAAACAGTCAAACAAGCGACACGCTGGCGCAAACAGCATCAGCCACAACAGCAGGAGAAAGAGCTGGCGCAGGAGCAGCAGGAGCAGGAGCAGGAGCAGAAATAGTAGCATCCCGAGGAAGGTGCAGTAAGGAGCAACGAGCAACCATGGAGATTCACTGCAGCCAGCAGTGAGTTGCAGTTAGGAGCTGATGTCTGATGACTACCGGCAAGCGCAGTCAGACGGCACACTGTCAACTCGGCTGCACAGTGTGGCAAATTCGTAAATACTGCTATAAATGAATTCCAAGCCTATAATATGTTTTGCGTTTTTCAACTGAGTTAAATCAATTTACAGTTGTATAATTATTTTTTTTTTATAAAAAAAAACTTGAAACTTGAATTGTCATTTATTGAGCGTATGTCCCATAAAATGTAATTTAATTCAATTTATTTGGTATCACGGTGCGTGTGAAACTTTGTCTGCTGTGTCAATGTTATTACTGCTGACGCTGCCACTGCCACTGCCTGTGACTCAGTCTCTGCCACTGCCACTGCCACTGCCACAGAAACAGCTACAGATATTTGTGCTTAACATTTTGTACATAGTAAATTGATTTTCTCGATTGGCTCTCGTCCATTTCGATGTCGTTGTCCTTATCGTTGTCATCGTTGTCCTGTGCTGTGCCATATTTTATTTGTGCTTATTGATTTGTTTGCAACTTGTATGTGTAAATATTTTATTTTATTTTCATTTTCATTTTTATTATATTTGCTTGACTGCCCAGCTCATTCCGGACGCGTGTCCGCTCTTTCCGTGCTTATTGACACGAAATTCGTTTGACTTATGATCCACATACGAAATCAATACGAATGAGTGTCCAATTCATTCATTCACTTCCCCTCCGCGTCCACGTGGACCAATTTATTGTCGGACTGGTTCGCAGTGTCCTGTTTTGGTCATTTTTATGACAGCACATCAAAAAATCAAAGCCCAACACGTGGCACATGGGTAATGCCGCATTGGCAAATTCAAAACCCAGCTCCACCCAGACTGTTTGTTTACTCTCTTGCCCCACTGTCCCACTGTCTTGGCTGTCTCGGTTGTCGTGCCAATGTCCAATTTTACTTTATGCATTCAATCAGCTAACAGCGCACAAATAGTTGAACTTAGCAGCTATGCAGAAGATGCTATTTCAGATGCGGGGCGTGGGGTGAGCTTGAAGCAAGCAAAAATTTCATTAATTTTCATTTATACGATAATGGGAAATTGAATTTTCCATGCATAGCGTCCGACACATTTTCCCTCTACTCTCTCTTTCTCTCTCTCTCTCTCTCTCTCTCTCTCTCACTCTCTTTTTGCTGGCCATATTTCTAGAAAAGGGGTAATGGATTTGATAACGGCAGTGGCAAATGCTAATGGCATCCCTCTATGTGTATGTGTACATATATGTATATATATATAAATCGGTACAAGAATGGGCGAAATTCATGAACAGTATGTCGTCCTACTTCACTATGATTATAGTTTTTTTTTTTTTTCTTTGGATTACTTATGCGCAGCTACAAAAAATACACTTGCAAAATTGTCCTACTTAATATTCGCGCATTGGCAGCAGCCACCTGAGCGAATAAAGGCAGTAAACATTATTTGATAAATGTGTCAACTCAACTCAAATTTGTAAATCGATAAGAAAAAGACAACACTGAGCAAAAAAAAAAAAATAATACAAATACAGAATAAATAACGAATGAAATTAAAAGTCTCGCCGCAGTTTATTATTCATTCAGAAGTAATGTTTATGTCTGCAAATTAGCAATGGTTGAACAAATATTTAAGCACATATTCCAATTATTTAATTTACATAATTTATTGTTCTTTAATCGAGTGTCTCGTATTTAATGATGCATCGTATTTTTTTATGGCTTTATTTTCAATATAATATACTTTGTAAAGTATTTGAACCCTTCCCATATTATTAATTTAAGCTATAAATACATATTGCTGGGCCTAGTTCATAAAAAAAAAAAAAAAAAAAAAAAATAAAAAAAAAAAATACAATTGTTATTTTATATAACAAATGTTTTTGTCTTTATTATACTGTATTTATTAAAATAACAAACATTTCATTTTATTGCTTATGTATGTTTATGTTTCATAAATAGCTTTATTCTGATTGCATATTCCAACATTTTTTTTTTTAATTTTTATAAATGGGCTTAATTAGTATTACGCATTAATTTCCCCACTTGTCACAATATTTAATCATTGATAGTTGTGAGTGAGTGTTTTTACATGGATGAATAGAATTGACATCGCTAGAAACACCTTTTTATTTAATGTTTAGTTTTTATTATCGCAGCGCGTGCGGAATTTATTAGCCTGAAAGTGACTTTTATGTGCGTCCTGGCGATTCCAAAGCTCAGAGCCAAGCCGATCCAAGTCAAGCCAAGCCGAAAACCTATGCCTATGCCTAGGCGCCCATCCAAACTGGTTCTAGCCATCTTGGCAAACGTTGCGCAATGAAATTATCTATCGAGGCCGAGATACGCGCCGGATATTTAGTGAAGGGTAAAACATTAGCCGCGCTGGAGGCGGCTGAGTCTGCCGAGTGGAGCCCGCAGCTGGTGGTGGTCAGTGGATGCAGCGGGCCATGTATCGAGAGAAATCATGAATTATTTATTTGTGTGGACATGAATTATTGTTATGAAGTTTATTGCAAACAAATTGCGTCCTGGGACAGTGGAAATCAATAGCAAATAAATAAAAGCGCAAACGGTTTTTGTGGCTTTCACTGAAACAACAGCAACGTGGACCGATATGCCAGACAAGATATCATCCAGTACAGGGCTGGCATATGGATGGACACAGGCATTGGTAAATGGGGCAGGGACAGGGACAGGGAGAGGGACAAAGACAGGGACTGGAATAACATGGATACAGGCAAGAGGTATGAGGCTCGCGAATTTTGCTGAGTTATACCCGTAGTCCGTCCCAACCAGCCGACAACAAAGAGTCAGCGCTCCCTTCTTCACTCCCAATCATTCCCCTAGCCTCCTCCTGTCCACCTCAATATGTATGTGTATGTGTGTGTGTGTGTGTGTGTAAAACCATCAACAACATGCAAAGGATATGGGAGAATGCTGCGGGCGATTCATGAAATTTAATGAACCAGGCAAACTAAGTGGGCTGACTGAATTCACTATAAGGATGTTCAAGGATGAGGAATGGTGGATGGTTTACGGTGAATGTTGAATGGTGAATGGTGAATGGTGAGACGTGTACTGCTGGTGGGGATCCGAATGGCTGGTTAGCCAGTTGAACAGTTGGAGCGATGGCGAATAGGAGAAGCTGCTTTTTAATTAAAATAAATATTTAATTGAAATTATAATTAGGAATTAGTTGCGGGCAATAAGTCAAAGAACGAATAACCCTGTCACCCACGACAAAGTCCCATTTGCCCAGTCAGCCGATTGCTTTATGGTTGCATTGCAAATGTCCTGTCGATTGGTATGATTGCCATCCTTCTGCTGCTCCTCCGGCGGCTTAACCTGCTCCTTCTCTATTCTGAATGATAGACGGATTTGACATTTGGCGACAAATCAATTTGAGATTATTAAAGGGATGTCGGTCATCTATCTCAGCTGTTGGTCCTTAGCTATTGCTCTCGATTATGATGGAAGTGCCACCCACACACACACAAATACACACATGCACACACACACACACATAATAAGTTAGGAAACTTAAAGGCACCAAACTGATAAGTGGCTGTCGACAAGACCTGACAATTTGCAGAAAATACGATATACAATTTCAATAACATTTAGTGCCAATTTCATTGGCCACCACATTTAACGACAACGCAACGCATTAAGAAAGAGTGTGTGTGAGAGAGAGAGAGAGATAGATATAGAGAAAAAGAGAGAGAGAGGGGAAGAGTAGCAGAACTAATGTCTTTGCCATTAAGTAGAAAGCTTGTATGCGAAGGAGAAGCAGGACAACTTCTATAGGACTGCTTACAGATTGTCATGGCAGCAGCAGAGGTGGTTTTTGATTACATAAGAGCACACACACACCCACACACCCCCACACACATATATACTTATTTTACTGTACACGCAACTGATGCCAAAATCGAATGCAAAAAGATGCGCATTAAATTAATGAATGAAGACTCGTCTCGATTTACCCAAGCTCGAAATAAAATTCGTGGCCTGAAGCCAGTTCTTAAAGATGCTCTTATGCCGAACAGTGAACTGATTTTACCCATGATCAAATACGCTTACCACAATATTACACATACGCTTTATACATATATGTCATGTATCGATCCACTTCTAGTTAAAACTTATATTAAATCCGTGAAATTTCAAGAAATGTTTCACTTACCCAGCAAAGTCGAAAGCTCCAAGTTGAGTGAAGTGGCGAAGGTCTGGAAAAAAACCTGAGAATGTTAAACAGAAAACAAAATTGATTGAAATCAATTAAATTATTTTCATTCGTGTGTTTTTATTTTTATCTAAAAGCAATGGGAATCGGGTACAACAATAATGTGTGGAGTGCATTGAGAATCGAGCGAAAGAAATGCTAAGTGGATTTTCCGTTGAGACGCTCGAATTGCATGTAAGGCAGGAGGATAACGAGACAGGATAACGTTGATGAATGCCACAGCAGCAGCGGTAGCAACAGCGTTGCACATTCGTCTTGCATTCAGTTGAGGTCTGCGAGTGGGCGTTTTCGTGGGTGTGGGCGTGGTACTCGCGGCAACTACAAAACCAATTGCAGTTCCATTTTAATGCATTTTCATTGCAGCTGCCGATGTAAGTAAAACGACAGCTGCTTGCTGAAGCTGCAGGAGATGCCGGAGATGCCGGAGATGCCGTAGCTGCTTTACCACGGTGCCCCGTTTGTCCAATGGGCGTGGCTTAAAACGAAAGCACAACAACAGCAACAGCAACAGCAAGACGAGCAAAGTAAAAGTAAGAATTACATTTTGGAAACGGCGGATGATGCAGTGGTTGGGGTAGGGGGAGGGCGCGGTGCTGTTACCGATCGATCCGCAGACACAGCTCAGTTCAATGACAAGTGCAAATGAGCCGAGGGAGAAGGCAGGACAGGACAGGACAGTAGCTGCCACTTGGGAAATGCGATTAATGGCATTTTGTATTTTATTATACACAACCGATATCGTCATTTACACTATTTACAAGCGACTATTTAATGCGATAACAGTAAAAACAGTAACCATGGTAATACCCCCCCCCCCCCCCACCGCACTAACATATTACAGTTGTGTGTAAATAAATTAAATCAACAAAACTGTTTTAATTCGCGACCAATTAAGAATGGCTTTCAATGAAATTAGTTGAATTTAATTGAAGCATGCAATGAATGTGAAATCACTTAGAACTCGATGGGCAGCAGGAAATTAATCCACTGGAAATACTAAATTTATATATATACATAGATAGGCTGATCGACGACTCAGAAATTGCTTCGCGCCAACTAAAGAAATTTATGGAAATTCCATTTTGATTTATGGAGTTATTTAGGTCGATTTAAATTTTTAGTAAGTTTAGTAAATCTGCCTTTTGTTTTGTTTATTTTTATAACTAATTGTTTATTGCCTTTTTAATTAAAGCTATTTATATTTTCAGTTAGTATTAGCCATATATTTCCAATCAGTTCTTTTAATATTGGGATTGATAGTATTTGAAGTTATTATACTGACTTGGATAGATTTATTATTGCAGTTTTAAAAAAAAAGTTGATTTTTATATTTTTATGCTGTTGCTGTTAAATAATTAGTTATCGTAAAATTTTCTGAAACCAAACTCTTGTTGAGCTTTTTATTTATTATTTAATAAATTATGCGTAGAGATTAATTGAGACTATTTTGACTAAAAAAAAAAATAGCTAATTAGTTAATTATTAACTTAGGAATAATAATCTTAATTTTCTTTAATTTATCCACCGCCTGATGCCGAAACTGGAATAGTTAAAATTTGAAATTATCTTTTCCGTTCCGAGCGTTTGGTTTGCGGAAATCTGTAAGTTGTATTAAATGCAACCAACACATCCTGTTGCATACGTTGTCCTTGTCTTCTTGCACCAATTCAATAGACACGGACAATCTGATTTAGAATATGGTAGGGCAGGGATGGGGGCGGGTGCTGCAGCCTGAACTGGCGACAGGCGCGGTCTTGAGAATAGATAAGTCGTTGGTAAATTTTATATAATCTAATAAAAAATTGATGGCTTTAGATTGAGGCGAGCATTGAGGCTACCGGCTGGTAATAAATACCACCAGGCACTGCTGGCTGCCCTTGTCATGCATCTGGGTCTGGGCGCCAACTCCAATCTCCGCCTCACTCTCAGCCTCCGACTCCGAGTGTGAACCCAAATCTAAACAGATGCTGCCTGCAGCATTTTGTATGCATGTGTGTGTAGCTAGCTCTATTGACGCATGTGTTGCTGTTACTGCCAATCCTTTAAAAAGTGCTTTCCAATAAATGACGAACCATCTGCAATAGCAGCAGCAAAATTGCAACAGGGCTGTCGAGCAGGTGGCGGTGCGGAGGAAAGGTAGCAGCGGATATAGGCAGCGGCAGCGCATTAGCTCGATTTTTATGTACCGCTGAGCTAATGAAATGAGTTTGTCGAACTTATTGCTCACCGAGGCATGCAACATGCCGTAGCATGTGATGAAAAAAAAAATAACAAAAAAAAAAAAAAGCTGCAAAAGACGGAGGAGAGGGTCGGGGAAAGGAGGATACGGAGGGCAATTTGAGTAAGATATGGCTGGAAATTTATTAGCGTCGAGTTGCCAGAGACCTTTAGATATATATCTGAGTGAAATCGTTAGCGGAAAGTCTTCAAAAACTCGATAGCAGATAAATTCAATTTATTTAAGCTGCTTTAATTAGGTATGCATTAATTTCAGCTTCAGCGCCTGCAAAATTCTAGCAACACTTTAAAGTGATTGTTTGTCATTAATTTGATGATTTATTTGCAGAGGCAGCCAGGTTGGCCAAGTTGCAACATGGACAAGCGCAGAGCCCATGGCGACGCACATCAATTTGTTGCAGTATCTGATAGTATCTGACACAACTTAAAGTGTGGCCAATAGTTTTACGAGCACTGCACAATTAAGTGGGTCGCGGCCCATTGGCAAGTCAATCAGGCAATCAGCCATGGCCCCGACCAACTCAGCATGGTCAGAAGCTATCCAGCGTTGGGTGTAAAGTAGAAAAGGTGGAGTTGGAGGTGCTGCACAGAGAATTGCCTCTCAGAAAACTTAAACGGCATTGTTACATGCGCCGGGGCACAAACTTTTACTTGGCATTACCACTTGTTATCTTGCGAATTCTCAAAAGTTACACAATTGGACAAGCGATTGCCCAGGCAAGCAACCAACCAACCCAACCAACCCAACCAACCCCACCAACCCGATCACCCACCACCCGATACCCGACCCTTACGGCGAGTGTAAACAGTTTCAAATTACAACAGCTAAGTTTTCTACTGCTACTATTAACAAATTGGCACGCGGTGTCCGGGGGTCTAGGGGGGGTCTGGGGGGTCTGTGGGGGTCTGGTGGGTGGGTCTGCCTGCTTTAAGACGCCAGCAGCATCATCCGCATTGTTCACAATCTGCTTAAAATGTTAGCCAAAGAAATATTTATTTATGAGTAAACTTGTGTTTTCCGAGCCCATTTCCCCATCCCGCAGCAACAGCCACAGCCACAGCCACAGTCGCAACCAGAGTCGCAGCCGCACTCGCAGCCGCAGGCGCTGCACCCCTCCCCCCCCCTCTCAATTACCTGTCATATGTGGGCGAGGGTAAACGTTAATGTTTTTATTAGCGTCGGTGCAAAGTTGAAACTGAAACTGAAGTTTAAGTTGAGCCCAAAGTCGTCAAGGAAGTGAACTTTTTACGCTGTTTTATGCGAACCACCCCTACCCCCCTTACCATCTGTCTGAACCCAACAAAACACTCTATGATGATGATGATGACTTCTTTGCCGATAATGATAATCTGCAAAGGGGGGCATGTTGCTGCGGCTGGAGTTGGCGCTGTGGCAGAGACAAGGGCGTGGCCAGAGCTAAAGCAGTTTCGCCTGATTGCCTCGTTCTCTCTTCGATATTGACTTTAAAAATATTTGCTTGTACAAATGTTTGTTGGCATATACATATATACATACAAACATACACTTTAAAAACACAACGGGTATTTTTTAAATTGTTAAATAAAAATGAACAACAAAAAAAGCGCAAAACAAAACAAACAAAAATCAAAAGAGATTTCCAACTTATTTATATGATTAATAAACTGGCATTTTCAGCTTCACTTGAGTGATATTTGGATACCTGATTCTGATGCCTGAACCTTGATATAGTAAAATATCTGTAAATCTATTGGTAAAAACTAATTTATATATTTTTTAAGACTGGTTGCAAATGCTGTTTTCTCAGTGTATGTCATTAGTTTGCCAGCATGTGTAGCTTGTAGATGTTTGTGTGTGTGTGTGTGTGTGTGTGTGTGTGTGTCAGCTTTTTAATGCGCTGCCTGTAGGCTGGCAGGGGTAGCACTTGCCTCACAAAACGTTTCGAGCTGCCCGAAATGGGCAATCAAGCGAAATGTGCCAAGCGGTTTGGGGCCATATCTGTCGATGGTATTGGAGTCTGTTGCCGGTACTGGTTGGAGTCTCACGATGGTATGGGCTCGGCTGGGCTGTGCTGTGCTTGGCTGGACTGGGTCGGGCATACCGTTGAGAGGCAACACAAATCAATGGCAAAGAACTCCGGCAATGAGTATTGGAAATGACATCGAAATCGAGCACGAGGACGAGGACGAGAACGAGGTCGTGAACGAGGACGATGCCCGTCAGATTTGAGCAGTCTCTCAGCGATGCGCGCGTTGTCTGCGAATGAGGCAAATTCACATATATGTGCTTGGTCCTGTCACCAACTCACACCCAAAGCCCAGAACCCAGCACCCAGCACCCCACACTTCACACTTCACATCCACACCCAGACCACTTGTGCCACGCTAAAGAGGCACTCAGCCACGACAGAAGGCACAGTGCAACAAAAGAAAACACATTCACACACAGAGAAAGAGAGAGAGAGAGAGAGAGAGAGAGAGAGACAGTAGAGAGAAGTTTCAATGAATGTAAGTGTCACAATAAGGGCAAGCGAAATCGCTCAACAAAAACGCTCTGCACTAGAGAAATTCTTAAACTGCCAAAAAGCTGATCGAAACCAAAACCCAATACTGCTGCCATTTGCCAGGCGTACTCATGAAATAACTATTAAAATAATATATATTTATATATATATATGTATATAAATATAGACATTGAGTGCAGCTGCCAGTTGGCTGCCGAATTGCTCAGTTTTTGTTTCTACTTATTTTTCTTTGACTATTAATATAATTTCAATAACTTTAAAATACTTTGCAGGTTTATAACCTTATAGAGGATATTGGAGGAGGATATTACCGACTTCTAAAATTTTATATATTCTTGACCAGCATCATTAGTCAAGTCGATAATCATTCAACTGTCTGTCTGTCTGCTGATTTAGGAACTAATCCCTCAGTTTTAGGGCTACCTTGATAAAGCTGAAAATATATATGCAACTTTAAAACGTTTAATCTGCTGCAAAAAAAAAAGAAACGTACAACAAAAAAAAAAAATTAAGTACAACAAATAAAAATGTAACTCCTCTCGGAGTACTATTTTGCACGTATTGTGTGTTAATGCGTTAAATGAACTCGAATTTAAACAAGCGATTAAATGAATTAATTATTATGTGAAACATTTTATTAATCGCTTTTCAACATCGGATTCCACTCAAGGAAATAAGTTTGAAATGCATTTCGATGTATGCCCTTTATAATTGTTAACGTTGCAATTAAAGGATACAAAATTAATTATGCAACTCTTGAATATTACACATATTGCTTGGTGTTTGGCAAATCTCTGTTGCAAATGTTGCATGTGGCAACAGCAAAGCTAACAAAAAATATCCACACGTCAACACACTCAATCGTTGACTTAGCGGATATTACAAATGCAACGAGTGTCAACTAAAATGTTGCACAAAATGCAAAGCGAGCTGCATTTGCTGCATTTGTTGCAGCAGATGACAACTGCCACCATGCAGCGTGCTTAACGAGGCATTCAAATCTCAGTCAGTCAGTCAGTCAGTCAGTCAGTCTGGCAATCGGTTCGTCAGGGAGTAAATCCCTTGATTGTCGGGTTAGCTGATCTATTGACAGTCGCGTTGGTTATTGGTCATGCCAATGCCTATATCAAATGCGCTTCATGATCCCATACTTACACACACACACACACACACATATAAATATATACACAATAGAGCACGCACACACACACACACACACACACACACACACACACACATCTGTCGGTCAGACACAACACAATCAGTGTCTGAAAATCTATGCGAGAGAGTTGGTTAAAAAAAGAAAGAAAAAAAAAAATGTATTTTGGGGAAAGTTTTGTCGTTTGCTGGATACTGGTTGATGGTTGCTGGTTGCCATTGCCATTGCCATTGCCATGCCCACTCATGTGGCAAGCACATCAACAATGGCGGGCAAAAAGTCAAATGGATTGAATACATATTGAGCTTATGATGTTGTCGCTGGCAATTTTTGTTGGCTTTAAGCGGTTTGCGCGTTCGCCTCTCGCTTTGTGCTGGTTGCGTATACGCAATGTGGCCTGGCTTGTACGTGTGAGTCTCTTTTATACGTGCCTCCATATGTGTGCATGTGTGTGCATGTGTGTGTATGTGTGTGTGTGTGTGTGTGTGTATATGTATTGTCGATTATATGCTTCACAGAGCTGCCAACACACGAAGCTCGCATACTCCAACTGATTTTTGATTGTCGCCCGCCCCTTGTTGTTGTTGTTGTTGTTGCTGTTGTTGTTGTTGTTGCTGATGCTGTTGGTGCGGTTGTTATGCGCGTGTGTTTATGGACTCAGGCAGTAAATTGAATTTTGCCCACAACAACGACATTAGCCATATCACAGGCGCTGGGTCTTTAGCGGCGCATGGCTATGGGCATTGGTTGGGGCTTGGGCATTGGCCTGTGTTGGGCGTTGGGGCACCATTGGGGCTTTCAGGAAAAGTTTCACACATTTTTTTGCGAGCAAACATAATTTAATTTTTTTGTTGTAATTTTTTTTTTTCTGTTTTTTGCTCTCGGTTACTGGCAACGAGCGCCTCCAATTAGCATATGCATGATTTCTGGGATTAAGAGTCAGTTCTTTAATCGAAATGGACACACATAATTTAAGTTTATAAAGTAATTAAAGTTGTTTGTTGAGTACTTAAGTAAAAGTAGATCAGAATTTTGGTATTTACTGAGCGAATATATATTAAAAAATTAGTCGCTGCGATCTCCCTTTCTATCCTCTTCTAAAAAAACGTGTTTTTCTGCTCTGTCAGCCGAAGGATTCACATATATTGTCCGAGTAGTTTGGATTTGCTTGATTTATTAATGCTGAATAGTCTTTACTGCTGACTATTTGGACATGGATATGACAGATCAGGTTTGCTATGTTTTCACACCGCCGCCCCGCAAATGGGCTGCTGGTGTTGCTGCTGCGAGTTGCTTTCGAGGTATTTGTTTGTGCCACATTTGTCACACAATCTGGCAAGTTTGGCCAAGTACTTTGCGCTTTTCACTTTTCAACAGTTTTCGTTATAATTTCAGTCAAACTTTATGCAAAAGTTGCAAATTTGCGGCAAATTTGTGCAAACTTTTGAGCGATTTCCACCTACCCCTCAATCTCCTTCAGCAATTCTCTTTCACTTGTTTTTTTTTTTCGCTGTTCTTATTACACAGAGAGAACATAGGACTGCAAATGAGAGTGGCAGTGGTGAAGGAGGATGGGGAAGTGGGGTTATTAAGGGGGGTCGGTCGCATCACAGAAATCAAATCGATCTATTCAAAAAGTGTTGACTAATGCCCGATTTTTCAACTAGTTGAATGTCAACAATGTCAACGTCAAGTGCCTCACAACTCAACTTTTTATTTGACACCCATTCGAATTAGTGCATTTCCTTCTTGTATTTAACCAGAGGGTCAAATTTCTTACCACTTTAAATAAAAATTAACCAGTTATGTTAAGATTGTAGATAGAACAGAGGGAATCTGCTAATATCTACACTTTTATTCACACTTTGAAATAATATGTTTTTGTATTTCTTACTTATTATATTTATCGTTAAATTTAAATTCAAACAAATAATTGTTTTTATGAATCCTATTTCAAATTTGGCTGTTAGCTGAATATTCCACATTTGTGTAGTAATATTGAAAAGAAAGTGAGACATGTCCAAAGTTCGTAACTATTTTAATTGATTTCAGTATTAAATTGTGCGAATTAATTATGGAATCGATGGGACCGCGATGCACATATTGTAAAATTGCAGCTTTCACATGCCCACAGCTATGATGCTGATCAATAGGAATACGCTCTGCCAGGATATACAAAAAAGGAAAATATAAACACTCCCATTTAAAATGCATTAAATCACATTTAAAGAGTTCATTTTGCATGCGAGGCGCGTGTGAAGTACACGAAATGTGCCGGAAAACGTGTTTGGTTTTGGTTTTGGCTCTCAGACAGTCATACACACGCACACAAATCATATGTGTGTGTGTGTGTGTGTGTGTTGGCTTGAATGTCTAACTGCCGACCAACTGTCTGTCTGTCTGTCTGTCTGTCTGTCTGTCTGTCTGACTGTCTGTCTGTGTGTCCGTCCGTCCGTCTGAACTGCCTGGGAGGCGTCGTCAGTTGAGTTACGGGCTTTAAAAACAATTTTGACGATGCTTTTGCCTTTGCAAATGGTATAATAATTTTGTCATAAACGTTGATAAAAGTTTCGAGAATATGTTATTTGTTTGTTTTGCTTATGTTGTTGAAGGCAGTAAATGTATCTTATGTGCAGCCAGCCATATGGCAACTATTTCTTTGAGAGGTGACACCAGGCGCCTAACATACGGCCCTCTGCTATATCATATATATAGTTCCCATGGGTACACTATCTCTCGATTTTTCTAAGAAATGAGATTTTGATTTCAGCAGGTAGACTTCGTCTGCATGGGGATATGTTTTCTTCGGTGAGCTTTTTGTTTTTTGTTTTGTTTAATATTTGATTGTGCATATCAAATTCGCATTCAAGCGGAAATCCCTAAGCACATACAAAACGCCTCACACACACACACACACACACACACACGCACACACATTTACAGACAGATAGATGGATGGATGCATGTGCTGCTGCCAGTCGCTTGTTGGTTCCGGGATTTTAGCTCTCATGTCGCCTGCGATGTTTATGAATACATTTCGCAGCTGGCAGCTGCTAAACTCTGGATTTGGAGGCCGCCGTGAGACGACGCTGCTATATGCCTCGGGTGCACCCAGACATCAGCACGTAAAGTTATATTTTATTGATTCTAAACTGACTGTGATATATGTTGGTCTGCCCCTCCCCCCACCATTCGAAATATCCACCAATCCGCCAGCCCACCAGCTGCTTTGCATTGCAACTGAAGCTTGTGCCTGGACATTGCTGCGCTTCACTGGCACTGAAAACCATGATGATGCTGATGTTTAAGTGGGCACGTGACGATGCCGAACCACCATTGAAAAAATGCGAAATGGTTGCACCAAAACCAATAACAACAACAACAACAAGAACAACAGCAGCAGCAGTGACGAGCAAATATTAGCAACGAAGCGGGGAGCACAACCAAGCTAAGAGTTGGGCGTGGCTTTGGAAGCCCTGTCAAAGTAAAGCAATCACTTTTTTTTGAGTACACAACACGTTTTTTTTTCTCGCTTTTTTTTTCTTGTATTTCTGTTAACGCCTACGGTGGCTGCTACTCATTCAGCTCCCCTCTGCCCACCTGCTTATTGCTTCCTTTTAGCTAGTTGCATGTTTCGAAGAGGCACAGTGTTTCTGCCACATAATGTTGCTCGATTAGTGTATCAAAAGTCTTATCTATCACGTTAATAAATCACCCCAAAATGGCATTTGCTTATTTACTTCAATTATGAAATCGAATTTATTATATTTAAATTATTTTCAATTTACTTTAACATATTTAAAACTTATTTTCCAGGCAATAAACTATAAGACAAAATCACAAGACACTTTTTAGATGTAAAAAATAATCTTTATATATTATTATTAAGTTGAAGAGTCTCTCATTTAATGATGCCACTTATTTTAATATTAGAAATCGCATTTATCGAGTCTCATATTCAATACACAAATGCACATCGAAGTCTGAAGTCAAAAGTCAGAAATCTGAAGTGCGTGCAGCTAAGTGGAAATTGAGCTAAGCCAAACTAAACTGAGGCAAACTCTTAACTGAAAGTTGAAGTGGAATAGATAAAGTGCAGAGTGCAATGTGTTGCCATATTTGTTGTTGCTGTTGTTGTTGTTGTTGTTATTGGCATTGCAGCATTGCTGCACGATTGACAGTATATAAGTTTTCGTAGTCAATATTATGCTATTTCGTGCTGTGGCCACATGAATGGGCCTGGCACCAATTGCAACTGGCCAGCAGCATTAGGAGATTGCAGGGCTATCGCTAATGTGGCCCCACCCTTAAGCGTTGGCTCCTGCAAACCTGTCAGGGCGTGTGGCTCATTTGGCTCTCTGAAATTTGATTGCACATGTGATTGGCAAGCTTATGGGCTTTACGTGGCAGCTGCCACGTGACTTCCCTTACCACACACACATAATATATGCAGATTTTGCATATCAGCCATATATATTTAGGTGCATTAAGGGCGGCTGTCCGTTCTGCCCCTACCAGTTCTACCACCACATCCCACTTGCCACTTCCCAATTGCCGCATATGTTCGATTTGTGCCTCCGGAGAAGCGGGGCAAAGTCGCTCACTCGTGCCGGCCTAAGGGATTTGTCCGCATATCATTTGAATTAGTTTGTGCGGCTCTAGCTGGAATTTGCGAAATAATTGCAAGTTGGGTTATTGAAGCATCGGAATGGCTGAGAGTTTAATGAATTTCAGTGTGACACGTCTATCAAAATGTAAACGCAATTTTAAACCAATTTTTTTTTTTTTTGTTTTTTCGAAAATTGTGACTCATTTGAATACAACAAGCATTAATCCGACCTTCAGTCTTTGAGCGAAAAAACGAAAAAAAGCTCCAACATCAGGTACCAATTAGCCATGATAATCGCTATATATCAGTCCATATATTGGACACATTAAAATGCATACATATACTGATATTAATGTACATATTAATTTATGTTGTGTGCTTAATTTTCACAATATTTGATT
Source organism: Drosophila longiperda (assembly GCA_035042125.1). Classification (NCBI taxonomy): domain Eukaryota; kingdom Metazoa; phylum Arthropoda; class Insecta; order Diptera; family Drosophilidae; genus Drosophila; species Drosophila longiperda. Next base: position 1,198,084 of record JAWNLV010000117.1, read on the forward strand.
AACCCCAAAAGTTATTTTTGTAGTTCTTTGATGAGCCGCTCGTCGATTTCTCACACTGGGACTGTGCACGGAGTCTGTTGTGTGAGCTCAGCTATGAGCTATTATCTACTTATGCCGTTTGGCAAGCAATTTTCAGGAAAAGCACATCACTCCGCACCCTCCCCTCCCCCACTCACTCTCTCTCTCTCTCTATCAGTCTGCCGAAAATGACTGCCCCTTGGCTGGGCCATAAGAACAATATAAAAATGCCAACTCGGTTGTTTTTGGCCGTTTCTATTGCTCTTTTGGCCAAAACGACTTTGAATTACCATAAAAATATGCATATACGTGTGTGTGTTATGTGTGTTGTGTGTGTTGTGTGTGTGTGTTGTGTGTGCAGTTGTGCCCAACAGTTTTGCGCAACGACTCGCAAAATGTTCAAATCGAGTTATGACAGCACAACAAGCAGAATTTTCTCTTTCTCACTCTTTAATTCTTGCACGCTTAGTCTTAGACAGCCTGTGGGTATATATACGAGTAAATCTGTATAAGTCAGTATGTATGTATGTGTGAGTGTGTGTGTGTGTGTGTGCGAGTGTGTGGGTGTGCATAAAATCAGATATCAAAAATTGTTTACAAATAATTTAATAGCCACAACGCGCGCACGCCACGCATTCGAATGGCCCGACACACACACACACAAATCGGCTTTGTTGACCAGCACACACACACACACACACACACACACATACACAGAAAGAGATTCGAATGTTTGTGTATCGCTGGCTTATGCCAACAACTGCGGTCAGAGGAAAACGCCTAAGCGACAAAGGACCTGCTGACCGCTCCCTCTTTCTCTGTGTGTTGTGTGTGTGTGTGTGTGTGTGTATAAATGTGTGTTAGTTGGTCATAAATAAAATGTTAGTCCGAGAACAGTTTAGGGTCGTTGAGAGCTATGAGGGGTCGGCGTATGCGGATGCGAATACACGACATTAGGCCGAATTAATGCGCGCAAGGACTTAAGTCGCAAATTTATTTCTATTCAACATACGAGACAAAACGAGGTCTCCCTCCGCACCCCTCCGCTCCCTTCCCTTTCCATCCCAACCCACAAGCATGTGTGTGTGTGTCCACATTTCGGCATGACAGTGGAAATCCGGCGATAAATGTAACTAGTAAATGTGCGTACTACGTACAAAATGGCCAGACTACAACTGAACCGAACAGAAATCAGGAGCCTGGAGCAAGGAACCAAGAACCAGGAGCCTGACTCAAACTGGTAACTGGTACAATTTAGGTGCTGCAAATGACTACAGCTCCTGTTGTTGTTGTTGTTGTTAGTGTTGTTGCGCTTTGTGTTAATTTGTGGACAAATTTGTGCGCCGCAACGGAAGTTGGCCAAGTGGCAGCTGGGGGAATGTTGGTGGGGCAGGCAGCCCCTTGTTGCCATTGTCTGCTCTAATCCAATGGATCAGAATCGATAATGAAGTTGCCGAAAAACACACGCGCCGGCGTCATAAGTTAGCCCCCCCCCCACCACCCACCTTCCTCACAACATCAGCTTCCGCCCCTAAATCGAGCTAGAGAGCGTGGAACGTGGAGCGTGGAACGTGGAGCGTGGTGTGTGGTGTGTGGTGCGTAGCGTGTTCAAGTGTGCTGCCGATTTGTTTTCTGCAAATCCAGTTATCGATGAGCCTCGGGTCCATTCTCATGATGATGTTGCTCTGTTGACGGTAGCTGGGCACAGTTTCAATTTATGTTAAGTGCCTAGGGAAGGGGGGCTACCGGTTGCCGGGTGAAGACGGGCTGACTATCGCCAGCCTACGGTTTGTATGGGTAGCATACGCTCCACGCCGGGCAACTCCCGGTACCGTTTAGATATTGTTGACGTCGTTCAACAGGGAAGGGTTTGTGGGATTTGGTGGTTGATGGTTGGCTGATTGGCTCGTTGGCTGGATTTGGTGGCTCGCCCAAAGATACAAGTCGATACGAGAATTAGCACATTTGCTAATTGGCCAGTGCTGCAAATTGGGTTATTTATTGTAAGCTCAACCACAAAGTCGAATTGCCAATGAGGCACTGACTCAGAGAGCCAGAGACAAGGTCAAAACCAAACTTGAACGAGTTGAAAGAAAAAAAGAAAAAAAACTCAAGATGAAAGCGAAGTTTTTTTTTTTTTGTTTTAGCTGTGGGAATATGTACTTTAAGAAAGACATATTCCGATTAATGCGTTACAGTAATTTTCACAAATATATTTTCTTGAAATGTTGTTCAAAGTTTTCCTTTTTTCCACCAGAAAACGGGTAGTTTTCAATGACTTTTCAAAAAATACAAATGAAAATCGAAAATGCTGTTTTCAACGGATTTTTGCTTGATTAGCTTATTTATTCTTTTTTGATTGATTAAAACGTTTGATTGAATTTAATTGAATATCGGTGAAAGCATTCTACTCGAATACAAAATTGATACATTTTCACTTTATTTTCAAAAATGATACATTTTTGTGAAATATTTATAAACGCCAATCTCTCATTCAAGTCACAAGTGTTTTTGGCTTTTAACAGACATGCCACATTTTGTGTGTTTGCAGCTGGGTGGCAATTGAAAGTGACCAAAAAAAAAAAAAAAGCAACTACAAAAGATGCTGCAAATTGAATTCAAACGAGGCAAACTGAATTTCCGCAATTTAACATTTTTAAATATATATTTTCCATTTAGTTGATGGGTGAAGGGGAAGGGGGAGTGGTGGGTTGACTTGTGTATTTCTAGGGTAATGCACCCATTAATGCAATAACAAAACAAAATTGATGACATGAATAGTGGCATCAAGTCGTTGCGGGCATTTAAGGAAGTGTGGTAAGTGAGTGGAGTGAGGGGAGTGAGGGGAGTGTGGAGTGCTTGCTCGGCTGACATGGGTTAACTTTCAATTCATTAGACCACAACAACGACGAAACAACTTTCGCAATGGCCAAACAAAAGCTAAATACAATCAGCTGTAAACAAAAGCCAAAGTGACACACGAGCCTCAAAGCTGCACCATGTACACTGCCACTGCCACTGCCACAACACGCTGCACACTGCTCACAGAATGCTCGCCGACGGTACTGTCCAAGTTGCAACAGAAACTGGAGCTGCGCGCTTAGTTGTGGTTGTTGTTGTTGTTGTTGTTGTTGGCAGTGGGCAACTCAAAAGTTGCAGCCCCATTCATGCCACGCCCCAAAATGGAGGAGCAAAGACAAATTAGTTGCAAGTTGGCGGCAGTGGTGGCTGGCTGGCTGACTGGCTGCTACTTGTTTTGCAACTGCAAGTGGAAGCTGCTTCAAAACTTTTCTAGGCGCTGCCAAAGTCACCCACTCCACAAAGCACCACTAACAGCACCACCCAACACCCACCCACCCACTGCATATATCTATCGCATTGTCTGCATTGTTTAAAGTTTGTGCAAACGTGAAATAGAATTGAAGAGCCACGCAGAAGAAGACTTTCCCAGCGAAAGTTTAGTCTCGTTTTTTTTTTTCTATTTATCTCCCTCTCTCTCCCCCTCTCTCTCGTCTTTTTTGTTTTTTGTTCTGTTGTCAGTCTTTAGTTTTTTATTGTTATTGTTTGAAAGCCACTTTGGCAACGCGCGAATTAGCCAAATAATAAATAAGTGCACGACAAAAGGCGTCAAAACTATTTGAACAATGAAATTATTTGAAATGTGGCTGCTATTTCTCTATTCAGGTTTGTGCCTCCAGTTGATGTTGCTAAATTTAAAGTTGGACTTTCAAATTAAGTCTCATTGCATGAGAATTATTTATATTTTCTATCAAAATAATTTTAGTTTATCTTAAAGTAATTAATTAAATTAAATTATTAATTAAATGAAGCGATCTACTTAATTTATATATATTTTTATATATATGTTGACATTTAATTCACATAGTTGAAAATTTGATTTATATGTGAAAATGTGCAAATGGTCTTGCGGCTGTAAGATTATGAAGAAATATCTCCATTCATTTATATTTGTTGTTGTTGATGTGGTTATTGTAGTGACACTTTGGCCTTATACTTGGCAACTTTTAGCTCTGGCAACGGCTGTCAGCAACAACAATACAAAAAACAGCAGAAAAGTGTTATTTTTGTTGCTGTTGCAAGCTTTTACATAAAGGACAAACTTTACTTTCAACGTTTATTTTAGTTTAAATATGTGTGCGTGTGTGCGTGTGTGTGTGTGTGTGTGTGTGTGTGTGTGACTCTGTGTGTTTTTGAGTGAGAATAGTTGATTAGTCTCAAATTTCTGATAAACTTTTTTCACTTTGTGCACCCAGCAGCCATTTCAGGGGTCAAATGGGAGAAATCGAGTGCATTATTTTGCAAAAAGTTGAAAAGTTGAAAGGGTTTTAAAACATAAAACATATTTATTATTATAGTCAAGCATATGTCTGTGTGATGTCATAGAGTAAGCAAATTGAACAATTTTTCAGTTGTGATTATGAATATAATTTGATTATTGTCAAATAATTCACTCCTTTAATTTTGGTCTGTTACATAAAGGGTATCGTTTTGGTTTTTCTTTCGCTTTTGTTGGTTCAAACTTTGCTTATTGAAAATTGGAGGACACCGATGCGTGGTAAGGCTTAAAACTTTTCCAGTTCTTGACATCAAATTTGAGCCAAATGTGAGCCCTAATTATTTGCCTCGTCTGCTACTCGGACTTCATTATAAGCTCGACTGCTGCATCACTTCGATAAGAAGTTGAAAGTTTTCTACACACAACGACAGCAACGACAATAATAATAGTAACTATAACTGCAACTGCAATAGAAATATCAACTGCAACAGCAACAACAAGTTGCAAGTGCACATTTTGGGCTGGTTGCACTGTACTAAAAATGACTGCAGTTAAAAGGGAGATAATGAATGGCAAAGGATGGCAAAAGAAATACAGAGTTGCAAGTTCTACACAACACATTAGGATAAACAACAAAAGTTTTTACACAATTCGACATCATTCTAATGTTTTACACTCAAAGTGTACTTTAAATGTTTATAAGTTAGCAATTTGTAACTCTAAAGTTTTAGTGGTAAGTTTCTTTTTCTATTCCTATGCTGACTTATCAACTATTATTTCATATATTCCAAGATAAAAACAATAAGAAAAAATCATTACTAAGTGACTCTTCTTTGCATTATTAGGTCAATAAATAAAGCATAGAAATTTATATATATATATATTTAAAAGTCATATTCAAAGTTCACATTCCAAAAACCACTGAGTAATTTTGTATAAATTATTTGTATTTAATATATATATTTATTTATTTAATTTACTTAAATTAGATCTTACACATTATTATTTATTAAAATTCTCTTTGGAAAACTTTGCCCAACAAAACTTTGCTCACCCTTTAGTCAAAGAAGCATTCGTTTTCAGACTTTGTCGCCTAATCCCCTCGAGCAATCATTTCCGACCGCAATGCAATGACATGTTGCGGGTATCTTCAATTCATTTAGAGTGCAGCTCAATTTGAAACATTTCAATGCAAAGCATTTGCATTGTTAAAGCTTGTGGTAAACTCCTTGGATCAGTAACCCCACCTAAAAACGGACCGATGAGTTTCTAACGAGCAGCTTTGCGAGATGTGTTCATACAAAAAGTGGCATCAGCTTAACCAGTTTTTGTCCTGCTGATCAGGCTGACCGCCCTTTTGGACGGGACTTTTTACAACACACACACACACAGAGGCACACACACATCGTGAATGTGGCAATTGCTGTAAACGTTTCTTTTTCAGGTAGCGGTTTTTGCAACGCCTCGCGACTTCTGTTTTGTGCAATGTTGCACGACGCATGATAAAAACTAAAAGCGGAAATACACAATGTCCTTAATGAATGTTTCATGAACATCCTGTGCAGGCTGCACACACACACACACACATTTACAGGTAGACAACAAGACTGGCTGGGAGGCTGCGGATGTGTCTAAATGCGCCACTTGCCAGCTAAGTGTGCAACCTAAGGCAAAATCTGAATGTTAGTCGGAATGACAGCAAGCGAATGGAGTTCAAGTCGTTGTCGTAGTTACAGTTTCAGTTTGAGTCAGAGTCAGCGTCAGAGTTGGAGTCGGAGTCGGAGTCGGAGCCGGAGTCATCTAAGTGCAGCACTAACTTAATTTGTGCACGCAAGCCGCAGCAGCCGTCGCGGCAAACGTGGCATATGCGTAATGCAAGGTTACGTGGAAACAGCATACAAAATACAAGACACCACTGACAACGCCCCGCTGCCCCGCCGCCCAGCCACGCCGCACTCAGCCACAACCAACCGCTTCGCATTTCCTGGCAATTTGTATGCGCTGCGAGACGCACAGAGAAACGCTCAGAGACTTTGCCTCTCCTTCTCACCCTCTCTCTCTCCCTCTGACTCTCTCTCTCTCTTAGGGCAAATACGAGAAGGACAGAAAATGCTCTGAGTTTTGTTAAGCGGAAGTCGAGTGTTTTGGTAATTTGTAGCAAGCTGTTGTTGCTCTAACGGTTGTTTCTGCTGCCGCCCCTGTTATTACAGTAGTTGCTTGTGGCACAGCCAAATTCATTGCTCAGTCTTTGATTAAAAGTCTCGAATGTACTAATTCGACAATTCGTTGCAGATGCAGATAAGAGATTATATAAAACTATGATTTTTTCACTTTCAATTAAACGAAAAACAATATGAAAATTAAACTTTGTTAACAAAATATTCAAAGCATACTTTTTTGGGCAACATGACACATAATATCATCAGCAACTACTAAATAGCTTTAAGCCAATCCAAACAGATTTTTAATGTATGCGGCATTGATGCATAAACAAACATTTTTTTTTTGCCAATTTGAAATTATTTTATTTGATTCAGTAGCAACAAAGGAAATATAAACAAAATATTGTACAAATAATCACACAAATATGCAAATATAATAAGTAAATATGATTGACCATTTTGCAGAAAAAATAATACATATTCATAATTAAAAATTAAAATTACAACTATAAAATTAGAGTATTTCAACTTTCAGCGTAATTCTTTTTAATTTATAATTATATATTTTTGTTTTGGCCACTTCTTTAAAATAAGTATTCTTTGGTGTACCTCTTTTTACTTATGCCAAGTGCTTGCTACTTCATTGTGGAAATTAAGCTTTGAAAAATGTGTTGTGCACCCGCAGACATTCACATAAACTGTCACACACACACACACACATTGAGTATTGCACATGCATAAAAATTTAGTTCTTCATTTTGCTCGTTATTGTGAATTGGTCCGGCAACTAGTTGGCTGGTTGGCGTTGCCACTCTTCCCATTTGCTGCGTCTGTTGCGTAGTTCTTGTGGCATTACAATTTTCATTAGTATTTAGTTGGTGCACTATCTTCCTTTCTCTCTCTCTCTCTCTCGCCCTCTCAGTGTTGTTCTTTAGTGGCCCATTTAGAACTTTTCTTTTTTATCTTCTTTTTTGTGTTGCCCCTTTGCAAGTAGTCAGGAGTTGTGGTTGTTGTTTTGCTGTCATTATTGCAATTTCTATGTTGTTGTTGCATTTGTAAATTACAAAAATGAAATTAAGTTCACACTTTGTCATGTGGGGACATTTAAGGGTTTTAATTGCTTTGAACCGAGCAGCGCTCAAAAACTACAGGCAGTTGGGACACAGCCAGAAGAGTCGGGTGTGCTGAGAGTTGAGACAGGAGTGGAGTGCTCGAGACACGAGGAGTGTTCCACACACACACACTTTGTTGCATAACCCAACCACTTTTGTCTAGGTCTATTCCATTACTTGATGCTGTTTCTGTTCCTGGTCCTGTTGCTCTTGCTAGCTAACCCTGCTGTTTTTTTTATTTTCGTTCTCCACTCCACGGGGGTACTCATTTGCCTTCTTACTTTCGTGCCACTTTGGGACATGAGTAATGAATGCTTTAATGTCTTGGTTGCCATCATCAGCATTAAGTTTGTTATACATAACAATTGTGTACATTGAAAACTTCGTTCAAAATTTGTTGTATCTCGTATATAAACGCATGTGGTTGCATTGAAGAGCACTGCCAAGCAGCTCATTAACGCTGGTCACCCTCTTGATATGAAATTCGAGTGTTGCTGTGGTTAATTAACTATCTACATTAATTGCCAGCTATTCTCGAGTCTGGCATTTATAGTTTTCCGATAATACCCGCCAGCAGACACTTGAAGTATTTCGCAGCACCACAATTTGCCAGCTTTGAAAGCACTTAAAAACTTTGCCAACAGCAACAGTTGCCTTAACCAAGATTTACATTCCACCTGCCCGACTGCATCTTGGCCATTTTAGTTGGCCTTAGTTGGCATAACTTATGCGCAAATAATTATTATTACTGTTTCAACTGAGATGATCACTTTTTCAGTTAATACTGTGAGAAATGTGATAGCATTCATTGAGAGATTCATTTAAAGTTTTTATACCAATTAAATTATTTCAAATAAGCAATTTCAGCGCAATTCATTACTGCAACAATATTTATTTAAACTATGAGAAAAAATTACCAATAAAATACTTATTATCTGTGGTCTCCTAGATTATTCAAACTTCGGCATTTCTTCATCTGCTCCCTCCCTTCCATCTCGTTGTATTTCTATTTTATAAGTCACTTTTGGTTGCCGATGTCAGGCGGCTCATCAACTTGTAATCGTCTTTTGCAAGAAGAACCCAATTTTGCAACAGATTTACATTTGCCTGCGCTTTTTGCTTGCTGCACGACGCGTTGAGTCGACTCGAGTCGAGTCGAGATTTGGGGTCTTCTATATGGAAGGCGTCTGGCCGCTTATCTGACGCCTCTGACATAATATATGGCGCAGTTTTTGTTAAACTTTTGCCGCAGATACTGAGGCTGATGGCGACGCCAAAACATGAGGTTTGCCCAAACAGCAATTACTTTATTTTGTATTTTTGTTTGCTTGTTTTTATTTTTATTTTTTATTTTTTTGTTCTACCTAGCAGGCGGATGATTGGGTTTTGGTTTGGTTCTTGGTGTTTGGTGTTTGGCTGGTAACTTCAATTTGCGTTGCGTTGCCAAAACGGAAGCCGGTAACTGGGTAGTGGAAAGTGGAAAGTGGTAAATGGTAAATAGTAAATGGGCAACGCGAATGGACTCGCATAAAAATTTAATTTGAAAGTTTTGAGCGTTGCCAAAGGATTTCTGCTTAGTTGCTATCGCCACGATTAGTTGCCATGCCTGTGGCTAGACTATCTAAAACTGCATGTTTTCAAAAGAACAGCACGCAAAAAAACAATATGTAACATTAAGTGCAAAAAAAAAATATAGCAAGAATGCTGTAGTCGAGAAAACACAGCTGCTGGAACTATTCTAGTCATGTTGCCAAATTTCATGTGCACGGATTTTCTGCCATATTATAAGGCAGATGCAGATTCGGAAGATTTAAAATAACACCAAGGCAGGCTTGTGACAAACACATGTATTTACATAAATACATACGTTTATACAGGCTATTTACCCAGTACGGAAAACAAAGGCAATTTCATATTATATATTATTATATTATATTATAAAAAATTTCGTAGGGCGAATCAAATTGAGTCTGATGAGAAGTCATCAATTAACTGCCAGCAAAGATCCCATTCACGTTGATTCCGGGAATTGGATGGACCGAAGGCGATTTGCCATTAAGTATTCGCCTCTAAGAAATTTAATTACACAGTTTCCGCTTCACTCCACTGAGCGAAGAAGGGGTTAATTTGTTACAGTGGAGCCACATCGACAATGTATTTTTTGTAATTAATTATTTTTACAATATCATTTTACAAAACTCCTCTCCATAAATATATTCAATATATAATAAAATACAATTTTTGTCAAATAAAAATATTGAAACACCAAATTCAATTTAAGAGAGCAATTGGAGCACACCAAATAATTGTAAAAAGTGTTAATTGGTACGAAACCATTACTGGTTTTTATGGCCTTGAAAAAAAAAATAACAATAAAAAACATTTTAGTACACAATAACTGGTAATAGGTTTTGACCAGAACCGCTGCGTTTGCAATATGCTAGTTGCACTTTAAAGCCAATTTGCGGTTGGACACTTTGCCCCACAGGCGTCACCCACTGCGGACAAGGATTAAAACATGGCCTACAACAGCTGTTGCTACATGACTCGACAAGGCTCAGCATAACTAAGCATCCGCTTCACCCACCAACCACCCACTCCCAGCCTAACACCCACCTCTCTCTCTCCCCCCCCCCCCACAACAGTCACTCTGTGCGTAAGCATTTGATTGTAGAACATTTTAAACTGTGTGTCGTGTTGTTCCGCATGTGGGTGGTAGTGGGGGTGAGGGTGGGGGTGGGGTTTGGGTATGATGATGACGTGGGTGCCTGTTGCTGTATGCCCACAACCCCAATCACAAAGAGTACGAGGAAACCACTGGCGAGAACTCGAACAGCAGATATCCTGCAACCAGTTGAGATAAATGTTGATTGTTGGCAATTTATTTAAGTGTTTCCGAGAAAGTTAAATATTTAAATATTTCCAATACAGTTGATAAATGGAATGTGAAGTTGTCTTTATAGCATATCCACTCTTTGGCAGATGTTTATGGAGCCAGGGTATAATAAAAACGAATGCCAAATAAACCGCTTATTGTGCCACATCAGCCCAAATGCGACGTCCGACGTCTTGCTATGATTAATTTATTGAAATTTGCGCTTATTGCCTTTTCAAAATTTATGTTTTGCGTTTTATTTGGACAAGCGATACCGATAATTTGTCAAAAAGTCGTAAATTATAATATTACACAGCAGGGTGGTGGTGGTTCTGGTGATGGAGAAGATGGTGTAACTTCTACACTCAAATACCGCCAAAAAAAAAAGGAGAAAAAATATATATGTACAGCCTGCCATTGTTGTGCTCGGCGACGGGAAAAACCCGGCTCTCAATTGCAAATCATTCGCATAGAAATTTTGTAAATCGGTCAGAGAATTGAATTTGCTTGCGGTTTATTCGGTTTGCAAAGTGTTTGACCTGTGGGCAGGGGGAGGGGGAGGGGGGAGCTACCCATGAGCAATTATAAAAAGGTCTGTCGTAGACAAAGATATCCAAGTAAGAATGACAAGCGGCCATTCATAATGTGCTTTTGCGGTTAGGCCACAAAATTTGGTAAGAGTTGCAGACGTAGCATGTTGAATGTTGCATGTCAGTGTGGTCGGAAACGAGTTGGACCAACTGACAAACACACATAGATCCATCGCAATTTGCTGCTCAGTTGCAGTGACCAATGGGTTCTGGTGCCTTCATTTATTAATTATTATCCTTGCCGCAAAGCCAGATGTAAAAGCTTCAATTAAAACTTACACACACAAGCAGAAAGGCATAGAGAGTGTGTGTGTGTGAGAGAGAGAGAGAGAGTGAGAGAGAGAGAAAGAAAGTGAAATTATACCAGGAATGGCGTGTGTAATCAGTTTTTACTTTATTCAATTGAATTACTTGGTCCAGACGCGAATCCCGACACAACCTCAACTCAGCCTGGCCCTGATTTGCTCTGAATATCGATGACGTGTCGTTCGTTTATATTTTTTATTTCCAATGTTTTCATAATGACGCATACAAGGGAAATTATATATATATATACATATACTCACTAATGGATTTCAGGTCGCAATGCGATGCATCCAATATTATAAATTAAGGTTTCAGCAACAATTGCAGTCCGTTGCAGTCGCCACTTGCACGTTGCTGTAAAAAAATCAAATTTAATTTAAATTAATTGTGGAGAAATAAACAGCATTTGTTTTATTGAGACATTTTAAAAATACGCCTTGCCACGCCCCCTTTCCCAGACTGAAACATTGCTGCCTGCTGTAAATAACCCAGTTGACTTTCCTCGCTCGGTTGAGGTGCGGGTATGCAAATTGCTTGTGCTGTGCGTATCCTTATTGATTTTCACACACACATACGCACACACACAAGCACACACGTACACACGTACACACAATCAGATTGTGCCATCAATTTAATTAAGGCTTCGCGTTGGTTTAAGGCAATTCCCGGCTCTTTTAGCCACTCATAGTGCTTGCCCGAATTGGCTATCATAAATTTGGCAATTTGGTAACTAAACGCACTTCATTTTTCATTGGCAAATCAAACAACATGAAAATCAACTAATTTGCACACTTTAGCCACCAGCTGAATGAAGCGCTTCCTGCCCCCAAAAGGAAGCCAGTCCAAAAAAACATGGGCAAAAAGCGAGCTGTCAATATAATAAATGGGCGCCATTAGCTGCACACAGTAATGCTCACTGGAGAGTGTTGCCAGTGCTAGTGTCAATACACACACACACACACACACACACTAATATATATACTCTTTTGATTTAATAGTAGATAAAAATGAAATCTACTAGCTTACGTATGTCAGCCAGTTTGGTGTCATTTCTTTTGTAGAGTTGGCAAAATACATATATATATTAAGTTAATACAGTAAAGTTTAAACTAACATAATTTATTGCCTGATTATTTTTAAAAGTGTATCAAGAATATATCGTGTAATAACTCACATTGCTAAGTAAACTATTCATACATATTCCAAATGCGGAATTGCCTTCATATTTCTATGCAAATATTCCCTCATTAGATTTAAGCTGCCCTCAACTTAACTGTGTATATATATATATATATATATATATATATATATATATATAGTTGGCCTTGAGTCAACGCTAGGACGATTAGTTGGTTTTTTTCTTCTGCTTTTTTACCCGACAAATGGGGCAGGAATTAGCTAAGTTCAATGAATGAATATTCTTTACATATACACTTAGAAAAAAAATCACCTTGTTTTTCATAAAATAATCTTTAGTTGAGAGTGATTTGTTATACAATATAAAATTTGATCAAAGAACAGAATCTTTGCAAAATAAGTGTTTCCTTTTTTTATATATATATATTTGCTGTATTTCTTCAAATTTTAAAATATTTTGTAAAATACTAAGCGCTGTTTGTTTTGAGTGTAGTGGGATTAATTTGACGTATAAAAGCCAAAATGTGACGCTGCTGCCAGAAGGACATTCCATTGAAAATGCTTGTCAGCACGTGTATGTTTTGGGCAAAAGGGGCAGAAATGAATGCGAATGGATAATGCCACCTGCAACGCTGTTGCAAGCTTAACCATTTGATGCTCATATAATTTTCTTCGTTTTTTATGAAATTCATATTTATGCGATGCAGCTTGATGGCGTCTATTGAGTCAAAGGGTTATTTGCATTGCGCCAATGAGTATATGTGCTGAAGTGTGAATGCCAGAGTGAGTGCGAGAGTGAGTGCGAGAGTGAGTGCGAGTGTGAATGCAATTCTGAGTGCGAGTGTGCAATTATTTGAGGCTGTTTTGCCATGTTTTGCCGTAAATAGCACACAATTATGCAGGTTTTTTTTTTAAGTATATTTTGCTTGCTGTGCACTCTACATAAATGTGTGTGTGTGTGTGTGTGTGTATGTGTGTGTGTGTGTGTGTGTTTGCGTATGTGAAATGTATTTAAGTAAACGACAACACTTGAAATAAATTGCAGCAAATCAAGTTGAATAGATTGCACAAATGAACGAAACATCAGCCCAGCAAATTGCGTAGCACCAGCAAAGCAGCCACATTTCGTGGCAAGCATCGTTATCACAATACACACACACACACACACACACACACACACACACACACATACAGACGGTCGCTTTCGTTTACATGGTAAACTTTTGAATGACGTCTTTTGATTGGCCACTGATGAAACATTGCCACACATCGACATACCGGTTGTTGGTAACGCGTGGCGCCACGTGGTCGCTATCAATTACATGCCACAATGGGATGCCCTACATTCAATTCTGTTAATAAGGAGCAGATTATTGAATAGCTTCTGTAAACTAAAGTACACATCAAAAATGTACTTCTAGCTTAGCATAATTAGTACAATTCACCAGAGAATAAATACTTGCAACAGACGAGTTGTGTGCAATTAGTTGCGTGATTATTTCGATTGTATTTAATTGATTACCCCATCAAATAGGCAACAATTGGCCAACAGTTGGTCAGTTAAGTTAAGTTTATTGGGTGGCAACATAAACAGCCATTTTCTGATTCATCAGCTAATGGAAATTGAATAATAAGTGAATAAGTAAAATTGCTGCACTTTGCATAAGCTGAATTTCTGGCAGGTAATTTTAATTTGAGCACAAGTTAAATAAGTTAACACTTAAAGAAAGCAAAGAAAAATTTTTAATAATTGAATTATTTATTGGTATACTAAAATATAGCTTAATATTTAATAAATGTGTCGTGTACACATTAATCAAAATATTAACATTTATATTTTATTTACTTAGTTGCTTAAATAATGTAACTAAATTTAAATGTTATATTTAAAGCTGCTTAACACACTTACAGATCAGATATGAAAAACATATTCGATGCAAAACATTATAATTAAAAAATTAATAATATTTTATTTATATTAAGCTATGTAAAATATGGCAAAATTAAATTCAATCTGAATGGAATTGAAATTATTGACGTATCAAAAAAAAAAAAGGTTGACATCAAAGTATTGACGAAACTTTTGTTGTTTTTTGCTTTTTGCTTGCATATTTAACATATTTAATAAATATACAAGTGGGGCATGTGGCATTACTAAAAAAAAACAAATAAAAAACACACACATTTTTTTTATGTGCTTTTTTATATGAAAGTTTTACTGTGGCAAAAACATTAATGCATTAACTGAATTAACTCCATCCCAAGTCAGGCCAGGCACAGTTAGAGTCTCCGTCTCCGTCTCCGCCTCCTCCGTACCCAAAATGATGACAGCATATGTGACCCGAAGATTCTATTTGTCTATTCGCCATTTGTTTACTTACTTGCATTTGCTTTATTGTTGGGGGATCAGCTTATTTATTCTATGGCAGCATGGAAAAATTGTAGAGAGCTTTTCCATATTTTCCACAAGGACAACAAATCGGCGACGTTGCCATAAAGTGTGCTTTGATTAAGTGCGTGTCCTCCTTCGCTTGGTTTGCTGCTGCTGGGATTGACTCATTGCCCATTTTGATGAAATGTCGCCAACTAAAATGTTTGCCTACTCCACGAACCCGCCCCCACCCGGTGCCTGTCTCTGTCCCTGCCTCAGGCCCAGCCTCTGGCATCAGGGGCAGCCACAGTAAAGTCTTCGCCCCACCCCCCCCCCCCATAGTCTTAAACCCCTTAACCCCTTGGGCTGGGCTGCTTACTGTCGTGTTGTTTGCAGTCGTCGCTTTGTTTGCTTTTTCCGCTTTGTCAACACTGGCTGCAAAAAGGGTTGTAAAAACGTAATGGCGAGTTAAATAAAACAGCAAACGTGCTGGGTAGAAAAAAGCAGAGCACACGAAAAATATGCGAGGCCAACAAAAATACATATATATATATAAAAATATATATTCAAAAGTGTCATAAATGTAATACAACTTTTCCTTTATGGCAATTGCATATGTGTATGTTTTCCTATCTCTCTCTCTCTCTCTCTCTCTCTCTGTATGTGTGTGTGTGTGTGTGTGTGTGTATTTGCGTTGGCGCGTTGCTCAAGTGCCGCTCTAGAAAGTTGTGTCGTCGTTTGAGCCAATAAAAATAAAAATAGAGTTCAAACAAAATAAAAGAAGCAACCAACTAAAAAAAAAAAGCACAAAAGATGCAGACCACAAATTTTTCCCACTCACACATCTCAGAGGAAAGCAGCAGTGTGGGGGTTGGTGGGTGGTGGCGGGCGGGCAGGGCAGCCAGCAAAATAATGCGTTTTCATATTTTTTATGTCGGAGCAATTTACTGTTAGGTAAGTTGAGGTGAACACGCACAGTTAAAAGCGAACGACTACTGGCTAAAATGTTCGGTTTTCCAACAGACTGGGATCGGGTTGCACTATTAGTGGATGCACAAGCTCTCTGGCTGGCTGACCCACTACGATTACAAACTGTGTGTGCTCAATGCACATCCGGCATGTGCTTAAATTCAGTTTTCGTATTGCAGGCAGAAAAAAATATTTTAATCCAGAGTAAAAAACAAAAAATCAAAAAATGTAATTTAAGGTCTGAATTTATTATCGATTTCGACCTGAAAACAGACATTAAACGATTTATTTTTTATTATTGATAATTTAAATAGTGAAAATATTGTGACAGCTGATGAAAGCCTGCATTTTTTTTATACATATTTCTTGCAGGACGTTGAATGGAGCCAAAAAGTGCATTTTCAAAATCAAATTTCAATGAAAAAAACTTTAAGGAACGCATTAAAATATTTTAAATACAGAAAATTGTAATGTTCAAATATTTAATAGTGCATATCGAGTGGCAGCTGATAAAAGCCTACTTCACCATATGAATACTTTCATAATTATTGCATCATTTTGTATGACCCAATATTCGATTTTTGTGTGTATGTGTGTGTGTGTGTGTGTGTGTGTGTGTGTGTGTGTGCAGGAAAATGCTAAGGAGTACTAACTGGAAAGCTGAAAGCACTGCAGCTTCAAGAACAAAAATTGTGCATATACACATACATGCATCGACACACACACTCGCACACACACACACACTCGCACATACACAGCTGTGTCAGTGCGCTTGCAAACATTTTTGCAAGTTGTAACAAAACTTAAAAATAAATTTTAAAACACGTTGCATGGCAAACAAAAACAAATTTGTTGTATTTTTGTTGGTTTGCGTTATTTGTTTGCATTTTGCATGTTTTTTGCAGTTGTTGCCTCTATCGAATTGAAGCGAACAACTTGCGGCGCCCAAAGCGGGACGGGTGGGGCGCATTGCAATGAGCTGGCAACTGGCTTAGCATGCAGATTGGCAAAGCTGTGCTGACACCGACTGCTGCCTATATGAAATGGCAAACATTCAGTGATATAATCTTAGCCACATCGCAGATAATATACACTTCAAAATGGGGTCTACTAGCTTCTCTCTGAAATCTTGTGACTAACTAAAAAAAAATAAAAATAAAATAAAAAAAAAACTATTCCCACAATTTAAGCAGTTTTATTACAGAGTTTAATTAATTTGGCTTTGAAAACGAAAGTGTTTTCCCCTGAAAGACATGTAGCCATAGAAACAGACTGATCAATAAAATAAAATACAGGGAATCGGGAGACGTCCGCATCAATGTGTTGCACAATCCACGGTTAGATTGGAATTCCCTCTGCAAGAGTATAGGAAAAAAAAAGGAAAGGGAAAAGGGAAAACGGAAACCGGAAAACGCCGCTACTACAACTTCCTTCCCGATGCCTGCTCGACTGGCTGAACACTGCCATTCACATGCACTCACATGGACTCCACATGGCTCAAAGGATGCGGGCGATGAGCTGAGTCGGCGGATGGTGTTGGCGATGGAAAAAAGTGCAATGCAAATAAATTAAAACAAGTCTAAAACAAATTCGAAAAAATGTGTGGAAACATGGTAAATGGCCAAAATAAAAATAAAGACAAAAACAAAAAGTAAAAAGTAAAAAAAAAAAAAAACGAAAACTGGCGAAGGACTGCCGCGAAACGTACGCAAGGAATTTGCGCACGTAAAGTTGTTATCCTTTGGCTGTGATGATGCCCTGAAACTAACTAACGACGAAAAGAGACGAGACGTTCACAAGACGGGTGTGTTGACGGTTTCTGAGAGGGAGTTGGATTGCTGCGGGTTGTGTGCTGGGAGTGTGTGTACGTGTGTACGTGTGTACGTGTGTACGGTGGAGGGTGTGCCGAATGAGGCGAGGACATCCGCTCCTTCACGCTCAAGCTGTGGAAGATTGCTTAAAGTTTTATTGGTTGTTGTTTGCAAAGCAAAAACTTTACTTTTGCGCGCCTTTCTAACGGAACACAAACTGCCAGCAACTCAATGGCGAATGTGTGGCAAAGTTGCCTTTGATTCCTCAGCTCAGCCCTGCAGCCCTCGCCGACGCCGTCGCCGACGCCGACGCCCAGCGCTATGCAGTTTGATTCCTTTTGCTTTCATTTGCCCACAGTTGCTGTTGCTGTTGTTTTTGCTTTGTTTTCTTTACTTTTTGCTTATTTTTTTTTGTTTTTGTTTTTCGTTTTATTCATTTTTATTTATTTATTCTTATTTATATTTTTCTTTTTTGTGCAAGTGTACAGTTTTGTGTTGTTGAAACTGAAACTGAAACTGAAACTGTCGTTAGTCAGTCAGACAGTTATATAGAGACATGGAGCGAGGGAAGGACGGGGTTAGATGGGAGCCAGAGAGTGAACGAAAGACGTTTGCCAAATTGTAATTTCTCGTAGCACCCCAAATGAAGCTGTTCAATTTCAAGTTGTTGTTGATGCTGCTGAAGTCAATGTTAAAGTTTTTAGCCGCTCGACTTAAGGTCATCAAGAACATTTAGGTCCAACTTGGACTCAATCTTTGACTGCTTGTTACTTTCATAAGCAAATTAATTAAACATTTCTACATGTTGTATTTTTCACTCTCTCTCTCTCTCTCTCTCTCTCTTTCTCTCCGTCTCTCCTGTTGACTTCAAGTGTTCAAAAGTACAGTCAAAGTTGTAGCCAAAAATCGATGGCGCACAAAACTGTTCTAGTCACGTTTAAATACTTGTTACTTCCTCGAATATTTGGCTAAAAGTGCGCAGCATCATTTTATTTATTTTTAACATTGTTCTCTCACTTCCAATCCGATAAGCGCAAAGCATTACAACTTTTAGTAATATTTTAGTAATTTAATATAAAATTATATTAAGAATAATTTAAGCTTTCTGCTGCTTCAAATAATGTTCTTAAAGCTAACCTTTATTTGTGTGCTTAAATTGTACATTTTTGTATTCAGCATGAGATAAATAACACAACATACAATTTAAGATTGTCATTTTCTCTGTCTAAATCCATTAATATGATACTTACTTTCGCTTAGCGGTCATATGCAAAAGTCATGGATATTTTCAATTGCTGTCATTTGATTCATTCAGCTCCAAAATGGTCAGTAAACAAACACAAACACACCCACACACACACACACACACACACACACACGCATACACACCGAATTATTTGGCCCCGCTGCTCATACAAAAGTTGATTATCCTTTTCAATAGAGGAGCAAAAAACGACACAGAGCGGCACAAGGGCGGGCTTGCCACGCCCATATGTTCCACGTACTATGTCGCAGTAAACGCAACCCCCCACACCACACACACACACACACACACACACACACACATATATAGCACGCTCTAGCGCCCATGCAATGGCACTTAATGGCCACACACAAACACACACACAAAAACATACACACACACCCACACACACATTCACACACTCAAGAAATGGTGAAACTTTGTGCAAACTTTATATATATAAATATATATATATATATGTGTCTGTGTGTGTTGTGTGTGAAATGTCATTGACGGAAATTGAAACGCACATGACAATCCATTTCATCAGCAGTTTAGTTGCTTTTAGAAAATTTGTTAGCCAGTGGCCAACTGAAGGCCACAAGAGTCAGGGGAGGACTTATGCACGCCATGTCCTTTCACTGCTGGCGCCACAAGCACACACACACACACACACACACACTGAGAGGCAGACAGAAAGACAGAAAGACAGACAGACAGACAGACAGACAGACAGACAGACATAGAGAGGCAGCCAGCCATTGTGATGTGCTGTGATGTGATGCGAGTGGCAGCCACTAAGCCAAATCAACAAAAATCAAAATTTCAACAACAAAGTCCCCGGCTGACTGTTAAACTTAACCGGACAGAACACGAGCAGCCTGGCACAGCCACAGTCACAGCAACAGTCGACAGACAAACGTAGAAACAGTGGGAATGATGAAACAGGGGGAGCGTTGTGAGCACATGAATAGGGATGCTCTGCTGGTGCCGTCTACATGTGGGCACCCAAAAATACAACGACCATAACAATTCTCAGCTGGCATGCCGACATTTTCGGGAGTGGGAGACAGACAAAACATGCCATAACAGAACATAATAGAATAACTGCGTCTGCTGACACAACTTTGGTCTGTTAGCCTCTTGGACCAGCACATTCAAATAGTTATATATACCATATTCATATATTCATATATACACATACACACACATATAATATATATATATATATATACATATATATAATCAATGTCAGTCAATATTTTGCATTTGCTGCTCAACAACAACAACACAAAAAAAAAGGGTGCCAGAAAACGGGGCAAAGCAAGCCAAAGCAATGCGAAACAAATTGAATTGCAAAGGCAAGAAAAAGAAAATCAAACTGTAAACCAAAATCAAATGGCAAAATAGCGTGCAATGGGTAAGCAACAATAACAAAGCAAATTACATATGCACACCAATACTTTGGCAAGCCTTTTTTGTTGTCTGTGTGCCTGTGTCCATAGAGTGAATGACAAGAGCAACAACAGCAATATTAACAAAAACAACAACAGCAACAACAACAATAAGAGCCGCACATTTTCTGATTAGTTTCTGCGACGAATGAGACAACATTAGTCCCAGTCTCTGTCTCAATCCTATTTATCTTGCCAGTCCCTTTCGAAATATCATTTGCAGTTGGAGTTTTGATATGTCATCGAAATGGACCCACAAAACAAGCAAGAAAAAAAAAAAACATTGGGACACAAACTAACAACAAAGCAGCGGCAAAGGTTGAAAATATTTTCAAGCGATGGCAGCTGACACACAGACTACTGACTCCCACTTCCCCTGCCCCTCTATAATCCTATTCCACGTCCTCCTTCTCCTAAGCCTTAGCTCAAATCAATATCAGAGCAATATATTGGCTATTAAATATTTTTTAATTAAAATTTTAATACCAGTAATTTTATAACACACACACACACACACACACACACACACACAAGCCCTTCAATCCACATACAAAATAAATGCAATAAATTGATATGAACCAAAGTAAATCGAAAATAAAATCAAAAGAATTAAAATTATTTGTTCCTCAGTGAATTTGATATGCATTTTTATGTGTAAAAATCATATCAAATATGAGATGAAATGGACAACTGCTCAAACGAATAAAAAGTTGACTTATATACATATTTATATATATAATTTAATTCTTTAATATAAAAAAATCAATCAGAAATAATTAAACAAGCTTTGATATAAGGTTAAAGAGGAGATGTCCCACGATGCTCCTCTTGTGGAATGCGCTGATTTTCGCATGTGTCCCTCTTCGAGAATATTTGTCCTTAACTCATCCTCATTTATATAATAAACTATTTTAATTTTATGAGAGTGCTCCAATGAGGTGACTTCTCTTCTATTGGCGGTTCGGGTGATTTGTTGTTAGATACATTTCTGGTATACTAAACAGTTTAAAATGGCACTATACAAAAATAGAGTTTTTAGTTTTATTTTTGCTACTTCTTAGAGTTTTTATATCTCTTGTGTGATTTTTATTAATCATCTTTTAGCATTCAAGACGACAAGATTTACTCGAATTTGTTTTGCTACAATCTGTCAATTTTGATAAGTATTCATCTTATAACATTCGATTTTCCAAGCAAATTCGTTGAGTTAAATTGTTTGTCTGATCATTTTTATTGCATGTATTTTTATTCTTCAAATTATATTTAATATTGGGTTTCTGAAGAGCTAAGGTATTTCTCAATTTTTGTCAGCTAAACTTGACCAAATTCTAATTATTCTTTTTTATTAACAAACAAATGGTTTTTGTTTTCTAGAGATTTTTTAATATTATATTTGCGTCAGTTCTTTTACCTAAGCAAATGAAACAACATTTGTAGTTGAGGGACTTGGTCATAGAATAATTCTTTATTGGCAGTAAATTTTATAATAAGTTGATAAACTCAAGAAAGAAGATTGGGAAGATTGAATTGGCAACTAAATAAGTCTAAATATAATGCAGTTATGCAATTGAATTTCGGCAGTGACTAACAGTTTTGTCTAAGAAATTTCATTTGACATGAAACTAACATGGGAAAATTGTAGGGAAATCGAATTCCTATCTATCTTCATGGGCATGGTCTTTAAATCCGGCTTGGGCTTATTTAGTCCCACTTATTTTTAGGAAAAGCTAAAATTGTTTGCCGAGGAGTGGAAGTTGTTATTTTCGTAGATGGGCTTTAAAATGAAGACAATTTAATTTATATTTGTTGTCGCAGCCAGATCTCAATGACAGAACCAACTCTGCAATTGCTGCCGAAAGTGAGTGCAAATTGGCAAACAAATATGAACAACAGAATGCGGTGGAAAGCTTAGATATTGATTAAGAAGTCAAAGCTAAATGCTGCGAATTGCGATTTGCGATTTGTTGTGACAATTTGTGTGTAACATTTTTGAGTGTGGCATGCGAAACTGGTAGCCTTGAGGGCGCCTCAATGACCAATTGGGCAGACAGAAGGTATCAGCTGATTTATAAATCATACACACACACACACATACACACATATACACACACACACACACACACACACACACACACATATATACAAACAAACAAACAAACCAACATGTGTCAATTTGTCAAAGGATGTCGCTAGACTGAGCATCCAGAATATGTGGAATATGGAATGTGTGGCCTATGTATGTGTGTGAGTGTGTGTGTGCGTGTGTAAGTGTGTGTGTGTATGTTGGAGTTGTAAACATTAAGACACTCGAAAATCGGACCAAAGAGAAGCACGCGCGAATGAATTTCTGCTGGCGTATGAAATTTTTACGCAAACACAGAATTGTTAGGTGCTCATGTCTCATTTTATGTGTGAATGTGTGAATGTGTGTGTGTGTGTGTGTGTGTGTGTGAGTGCCGACGTCAGCATTTGACGAAGAACAAGGACATCAACAAAGGGGAAAGCGCTGGTTAGAGCAATTGACTAGTTAGGCTATAACAGCAGCCAGCCAGCAGCATTTCAAAGCTGAAAGGATAAAACGAGCTCAAATTGGCAAACGAGCGGCTTTCTGGGAGCAGGGAGCAGGGAGCAGGCAGTAGGGCTTGTGTGGAGCGTTGCCGTGTTACCTAATTGTTATGATGCGAATGTCGGCAATGCGTGCAGAAAGCCAAACAGCCAGAAGTAAAATTCAAGGCTCTCTGCGGCCAAAGAACGTGGCCAGCAGGCGAAATAATGCCGAAAAGGTTTTGAATAAAACGCAGCAAATTATAACGGAAATTAGGCGCAAAATCAGCTAAAAACAAGCAGCAGCAGCAGCAGCAGCAGCAGCAGCAAGTAACTCGGAATAAGTTCTTCAACTTGAGGTGGAAAATGGCAGGCAATGGCCAAACACACAACAACAACTTCAACAACATCTAAAACACGTTGCGAATGGTAAATGGCAGCGCTAAAACTTGGGACAAATTAAAATGGCGGCTTCAACGGGCCAAGACTAAACCGCAAGTGTCTGGTCGGGCGGCAAATGGATGATATTGGTGGGGATTTGAGTGGAATGTGACGGGTTGTTGTGGGTGTTGTTTGCTGGAGGATTATGACAAGAAGGTTGAGGCAATGGGGGGGGGGGGGGGGTGGCGGTCTGAAATGGGCCACTGAAAGTTTTTATCAGCGGCAAAAGCAGCGACGCATAGAGGCAAAATCAAGAAAGTTGCACAAGGTGAAAACGACAACGTGGCTGCCAACTAATTCAAAAGCGTGTTAAAGACGAGCTCATTAATATGCCACAGAGCGAGACGGACAGACAGACAAAAAAACCAGAGAAAATTAGTGAAGAGAGTGTGCTAGAGCGAGAGAGAGAGAAAGAGAAAGGGCAAGCACTCGACTATGACAACAAAAAAAAAAAAAAAAACTTTCACAAGGCAGGTGCAAAAAGGTGCTGGAAACAGTTAATACTTGCGACAAGCACAAAAGACGAAGCAGCAAAAATGAAAATTAAAAACAAATTAGAATGCTTGTCAAATGCTATGCCACAACCCCCCTCTTCCCCCCACTATTGTATGGGACTAACCCATGCCAAGTTATGAGCGCATCAGCCCCAAGACCAAGACCATGATGTTAATGATGAGTGAGCGAATGGCTGCCACAAAACCTCAAACTAAGCAGCGTAAAGAAAATGTCTGGCAAAGTGGAAAAACCAAACCAACAAAAAAAAAAAAAAAAAAATGAAAAAAAAAAAACAGAAGCCAACTTTTGCAATTTACAGTAATTCTGCCTAGCGCTCACAGATGGTCGGCTTGGTGAGGAGAAGAGCGGGGTTAATGTAATGCCAACACAGCACAAACGATTTGCGCACAGATAGACAGACACTAGAAGACTAGAATGTGGTTGGGGGGGGGGGGGGCAGAAAAAAGCGAACGTTTAAAACATAATGTGCCCCCAAAAGTAGGCAGCAGAGCAAACTTGCTTGCAGCACTTTAATGCAAAGTCCTTCAAAGTTCTATATATATGTTTTTTTTTCAGTGCAGCGAAGTCAGCCTAAAAAAAGCAAAACTAATCCACACACATTTTTCTTAGTATTGCTTTAAAGATTTGCTCATCTTTATTTTCTCTTCTTTCTCAAAATTCTCAATTTAAATAATCTAATTAACAATACTTTTTAACTTTCAGTGTAGGCCAGATTGGCATCATCAAGAGTGTGGGTTGGGCGTGACTCGCCATTCACAAGGAATATTAGCCAAGTACACTTTATATGTGTTCCCATCGATAAATCGCTACTAATGTTTCCAGAGAATTAAGCCCATAATTTGGACTCTGAGTAGCGGAATAGAAGTCAAACTGAGCCAAATTCCAGCCAACATATAAAACTCTGGCTTGAGAGCAAAAAAGAAAATATTATATATATATATATATATGTATATTTTTTTATATATTTATTTGGGAATGTGTGTGATTTTGGTAAAAATAAATTGGTAAAAATGTAATTTGTAAATTGGCTCGTACAACTTTATTATTCTAAGCAAATATGTAAAACAAAAAAAAAAAATAATAATTTAAAAAGTCGAAAATTCGCTTGTAAATACAAAAAGGCAAACCGAAAAATGTGCGGGATGCATTTTAGTGGCTAGCAACGAGCTGAGGAGGGGCAAAAGCCAAAGAATAATGTTGAAGCAGCTAATAAAATTGCGCTCATTAAAGCAAAGCCAACTGCCTTTCGGCTAAAATGTAAAAAAGGTTAAAAAAAAATAAAATAAAAAGAGAAAACCAAATCAAAGGTGCTCTGTAGAAGAGGAGCCTGTTCAACCACTGCCTCCTCACTCCTCACTCCCAGCTCCCCTCTCCCCACTCCTGTCTCTGTCGGCTTAGCTTGTGCTCGTTATGTGGCACAGTTTATAGCCAACGGCGAGGCGGACAAACAGAAAGGAAAATCAAAGACAAGAGCGCACCGCAACATTTCCACAACATCACAAAAGAAAAATCAAAAGTACAAAACTGGTACATGCTGTATGAGTGTGTGTGTGTGTGTGTGTGTGTATGTGTGTGTGTGTGTAAAACCATAAAAAAAATACAGACCAAGAGCCACCATTATGAATGTCCTTGCCGAATGTGAGGTACACATGCTGCCATGAATACGAAATGCAATTCGGAGGCAGCAAACATCGCTGCTGCTGCTGCTGCTGCAATTGAAGGCCCGCTAGTTGCACTTGCCGAAAGTCAAGTTGAAAGACAAGGCCGAGGGTCAACTTATGCCCGCTCCCATGAATGAACAGGAATGGTGCAAGGACAGCAGCCTGGGGCAAACACCAAAATGGAATAGCAGCGGAGCCCGCACACAAGCTTCTTTTGCCGGCGGGCAAGCAAGCAATACTAACTCGCCAAGCCAAGAGGTTAAAAGAGGCAGGCGCCAAGCGGGGGGCAAAGCAAACAATGCACGCAACGACTTTGAAATTTAAATACACAAACGAGCAAAAAAAAAATAAAGAGAAATAACTTTAAGCTTGCGCCAGGCTTGAATACGTGGCATGCACCCTTAAAGAGAGATCTCTGGCGATAAAAGCGGCCGATTCTATTCTGGAATGAGGGCATATTAGATATGTATATCAGATATGCTAGATATCATTACTGAATTATTCTGTTCCGGTCATAAAAAAGAAATCAATATTCGATAAAGGTTTACATTTAATAAATATATATACATACATATATATATATATATATATATATATATATATATAAATTATGATCACTGACTTGTCTGACACATTCGGCCACTAAATTATAATACCCTTGGAAATACTTAGCGGATACGAGTAGCGCCAAACGAGGAAGAACATTAACGATTAGATTGTCTCGCAGCCTGTACAAGAGCTGTGTGCCAAAACTGCTGTGTGTGTGTGTGTGTGTGTCTGTGTGTGTGTGGCAACTTTTCACAACTTTTAATAAAGACAGAGACATAGCGGTGAAAATTTAGGCAGTGCGCAAAAGTATGCAAAAACATTTTGTGCTTGAAACAAAAATGAAAGCAGCCGAAAAATAAGAGACAGCCGACAAAATAAGGCAGCCAAAAAACACGTACACACACACACACACACACACACACACCCGCACTCACACTGTGTGTGAACGTGCCTAAATATGAGCATTTTTGAGTGGAAAGTGTAAGTCAAAACAGGCGAATTGCGACGACTGCCAAAGTCAGGACAAGGCAAGCACCATGAAAGTAACAACACTGTTCCTAATGAGCGCACTCAAGCATGTACGCACACATGTATACACATACATACTAATATATATATATATATATACATATGTATATATATTGTTACCTAATTTGGTTCGCTCTGCCGCTCCCACACCTCCCCTCCTCCCTACCCATACCACATTGGCAGCAAGCTAAAGCCGTGTACAAAGCGTCAAGCGAGCTCCTCATGTCGGTCCCAGTTAGCATGCAACATTTTTGTCATATTTTCATATGCAACACACTCACCCGCACACACACACACACACACACACACACACACACACAATCGCACAGTAAAACACAGAAATAAATACCAGAAGCGGGAGAAAATTATGTGTAATTAAATAAGGTACCAGCACACAGAAGACAACTGCGATACGAATTACGGAAACATGAAATATGAGATGAATGCAAAAAATGTTTATACATTGTTACAACAGCAGTTTACAGTTATAAGTAAGTGCAGAACAATGACGGAACCATGAAAAAAGGCTTGCGGTTGCAGTAATGTACCAGTAGCCAGGGCTACCGCAAAAAAAATATAAATGTTTTCAATAAGCACAACTTGAATGAGCGAAGAAAAAATATTCTTCGAGCTAAGTCCTGCTCACATTTTCTTAATGCTGTGTATTAAGAAATTTATTAAACAATTAAAAGCTAAAGCAGATCACTTGTACCAGTGACGTAGTAATAACATATGTTAAGAACATTGCCATCGATATTAATTGTGTGATTGGCAATTTGAAGAAGAAGAAGAAGAAGACATTATTCGCTGTGAATAAAATTCGTTGTTTGTTATTTTTATTGAATACTTAAAGCAAATTGAACTTGCTACACAAATTAACCCGTATTTTTGAGTGTTTTCAACACTCAAGTGCAAAGGTAAGCGTTAGCCAATAAATAAGACGATAGGTAAACCTGTTTCTGCTCTTTGTACAGATAGATAAAAGGAATATGGCCAAGATAAGAGCAGTCACAGTAAAAACGCCCACGCACTTTAGATGATGGTCAGCGTCTGTGTTGTGCATGTGTGTGTATCCCTTATTTGTAGAAGTTAACGGGCATAACATTTACTTACGAACATAATAAAAGTTTACTTAGAAGAGAGACAGACACAGCAACAGTACCTAATATATAGAAGTTCCCTGTCCGTGTGTGCCTGTGTGTGTGTGTGTGTGTGTGTTTACTTTCCTGGCATTCTGGCATTTATTTATACACGTTAGCTACCTACGTTATTTGCTTAGACAACCCAATCAAATTGAAAAGTCAAGTCAGCTTCAGTTCAAAAGCTACAAATCGTTGCCACCAGAGAGTCAGTCAGTCCGTCTGTGTACACACAGTGTGTGCCATAGCGTGTGTGTATGTCAGCGTGTGTAAATCGTACGCCTGACTAGGTCAAATGCTTGACAATCGCAAAGCAACGATAATTGGGGGACAACATTTGAGTTCAACGATTGAAAAAGGAGCACATCAAAGATGTAATTAATCCATAATTAATCTGTGCTACATAATCAAATTGTTATAGCAACAAATTCAACGCTATTCATACAAAATGCAACAGTTTTCAATTTAACTGCTTATCGAATTTGGAGCTTGGGCGCCATGCCATGTCTTTCAAGTCAGATTCATCGCTCCTTTGTTTGTTTGCTTGTTTTTGTTGTATTTTTTTTTTTATTTTTTTTTTGGAAATGTAAATAGATTTACAATAGGGTTGATCATAAATATTAAGTAAGCTCAAGCAAATAGCTTAGGTTGCCCATTGAAGCAACTTCTCGAGAGAGAGAGAGAGAGAGAGAGGGACGGACATGGAAAGGACATGACTAGAAAATCGAATATACTTAAGAATCCAGAATGGGCACAGATGTGCTCACCTGAGTGAACCACTGCTCTGCTCACCGCCGAAATGAAATGCTGCCCCGCAAGCAAATGGCAATCGAAATGACTGCCAGAGCTGAGAGCTGAGAGCTGTGCTGAGCAGAGTTGAGTTGAGTTGAGTGAGTCTTTGACTGGCGTGCTTAGGCAAATGACATTGACAAAATAAGCAGATACAAAGATATAAAGAAGACGACACAGACGGAGATACAGACGGAGACACAGACGTAGACACAGACGGAGATGGAGACGTAGATGGAGACGGAGACTGTGATGGAGACAACGCCAAATACAGAGCCAAGGACAATGGCATTAACAAAGATGGGGCATAAAAGAAATCGTCTTAATTTCACTTTGTTTATGCTGAGTAATAACGAATTATGCAAATTATTTTATAATAAATTTATGCCAAGGCGGGAACAACGAAACAGCAACAACAATAGAAACAGAAAAAGAATCGAACGCACAAACGAGCACAGAACGAGAAAATAAAACACAAGGCAAAGCGATAGGCGAAAGCCGACAAACGAAACGAATGAAACAACAAGGCAGTAGACGGGTGACGGGGGACGGCGGACGACGGACGGCGGACGGTGAACGGACATGAGGACTCGCTATCGTCCATAAGGCAGATAACAACATTTAGCACAAGGCGAGAAGAGTTGGCGCTGACATTGGCCAAGGGGGCGTGGCTTTAGATTGTGCGGCTGTTAGCTGCCATAGCTGGCATTTTTGGTGCTGCTGCTGTTGCTGCTGCTGGTGATGATGCTGATGCTGCCATTGCTGCTGCTGTGGTGGCTTTGTGAAACAGGGTTTTGTCCTCACAGCTCACGGCACACACCCGTTTTTGGCCATGTTTCAATAGCTGGCTTTTTAGGGAACGCTGGAACGCGCGTGTGACCAAGTATGCATGAAAATCCAATTTGCCTGCATGTGATGCTGTTACTGTTGCTAGTCCCGGACAGGCACAGGGTGCACGGGGCAGGCAGTTGGCTTGTTGGGCTGATGTTCAAAGTGCGGGCAACACGTAGCAATCAAAGTGAAAACAAGGCAACAGCACAAAGAAAAAAAAAAAAACACAAAGAAAAAAATGAAATTTAGCACACGAAATATTTCAGTTATATTTATATTACGTATTATTTTGTGCTTTATTTTTGGGGCACACAAAACTAGATGCCTATGGTGATAGCTAGAGAGAGATAGCGAAAGAGAGAGAGAGGGAGAGAGAGGAAGTGAGAGAGCTGCATAAACTTTTAGCTAATCGGAATCTGTTCAACGTCAGAACTTTGCTTGAGTTGCATCAACATACAAGTTGCAGGCAGTCTTGCCACGTGACACGAACGGACATGCAGCGACGTGTGATCCTGATTAATATAAATAATTTGACGTATTTTACATTTAAAAGTTAATCATAATTCAATTTGATTCACCCTTTAGGAATAGAGAAAAATTTCATCTAAATAAGATGGTTTTAATGAAAATCATTAATTACATTTTATTTCTTAAAATTCCATTTAATTTAAAATTATTAAATGTTTATATATAGCTATGCTTAAAACAATATTCCTCATAATAAATTTTGAAAATAGTAATTCAAAAGAAGCCGCAACTTTTGATTCTGGTCGTAATTTAAAGACTGCATAAATATGAATTTTCATATTCTTGGTATAAATAATCGATATTAGCATAATGAATAGACAAATTTCTTGCTGGCCATAACTAAAAGTGCAAAGTAAACAAGTTTATTTAACGGAGGAAATAATATTAGCAAGTTGTTTGTATTTTAATGAAATGTGATGAAATTGGCCAATTGTTTAATTGCGTCAATATTTATTATACTGGCTATTAGAAAAGTTTGCAATAAACTTAACAAGAGTTTCCGTTGAAATTAATTAATTATGTTTGACAGTATGCAAACTGAAAGGTATATGCTGCTTCAAGCTGATCCTGACAGCCATATATATATATATATATATATATATATATATGAACTTTACTAACATTAAGATTGAATGAGTGACACTCTCAGTATTAGTTGTAACATTTTATTTGATTTACCTGTCAACTGTTTTCGAAGATTTTAGCTTAAGATTCGCTTTATTTTTGTTTTCGACAGCAAGGATATTTAAGTTTCGGCGAGAACATAAATATCAGTTTATTATTGCTTTTGTTTGAGCGCTGCTGAATTGAATTATTTGTCAACTGGCTGCCAGTTCACCTGATAGCCCGGCAAGTGACAGCTACCAAATTGTTAATCGTGAGACGTGGAACCGAGGGGGGGGGGAGGGGGCACATGCACAGGCTGGTTTAAGCGGCAAGACAAATGGGCTGTTGTTTGTGGCTGGTTGCCTCTCTTGTCAACTTGGGTTGCATAATGAAATTTTGCGCATAATTGGTATAGCTTCGAGTCACATAAATAAATAAATTTCGGTCTGATTGCGCTTATCGATGAAAAATACATACAAACATGTACAAATATTGAAATAAATACATATATATATATACATATATACATTCACTTAAACGCTTTTCACTCCACGCTGGCCGCCAAAGAGATTCACTTTGTCTGGCACTTTGGCATTCATAAAACAATATTTTTTATGAGCATCGATGGCATATGCCATAAAACCGGATCCAGCGGAAAATGAAGCGCTTAAGGGTAACGGCGTTAAACGTACCAGAAAACTACACTGGCCAGCTGGCCATGGCTCTGTGTCCTGGCAAGGACAACGACTTCGACGGCGACTTGAACTTGGACTTGGGCCTGTGTTGTTTGTTCTGCTGTGCCAAATGATATAATAATAAAAATAAGAATACGAAACACACACAAAATACAAAATACAAAATACAAAAACAAATTCAAGACTCGGTAATGGCAATCCTTTTGTGTCTATTTACATTTTTATTGTCGGTCGCTCGTAAAAAATCTGATTAAATACCACGTAATAGATCCCTTTGGTGCCGGAGTGTGGGAGATAGCATACGTCCTGGACGCTGGCTGCCATTTAATAGAGCGTTGGGAGCTGGGTGACTGGTGCGGATGGTGCGGGTGGTGCGGGTGGTGCTGGTACTTGGTGGTTGCCTTTTTATACTGTGATTGGGGTTGCTTGAACGATCTGAACGGGTTAACGGTTGTTAAATTACATTCAATAAACAAGCAATGAATATTTTATTGTTGCCTTCAACAAATTTTGTTGGCAACAAGGTGGTCCAAATAATTTATGATTTAGGACCTGGGCCTGGGCCTGGGCCTGGTTCGACCACTTCAGTCCACCTCGCTATTGCCACTACCCTTGTTGAACGAACAACGCTAACAAGGACAGCAAAGAACATGAAAGCAGATTGATTTACGCATGAATGGCACAAATCTCGTTTTAATAGAATCATTTGGTTTTATAACACTCATCGCCAGAGCGCAACCAACACCCACCCGCCACGCCACCAACCGACGCACAGTAGGCCCACGGGCCGAAATGCGCTGAAAAAATCTAATTGTTGGCTGAAAGCGTTTTATGAAATAAATACATACATCTATGAAAAGAATTTCCATAAATTGCGCAATACTCGAATTGCATAAATAATTTATGTGCATTTTTCTTCTAATCAGTTTGCAACACAATTCGAAACTTTTGTACAAACTGAAAAAAAAAACACGATTAAATTTACCAAATTTGTTCATATTTTGTATAGAACAGCTGTACCCCAAAAATAATATTAATATATTACAATTTTTTGTTAGTCACGTTAAGGCTTAGCGAGCGTTATTTTTTTTTTTTGTATTTTTTTTTTTTGTATAACCTTGGGAGATATGATTTTTGCAATAAAAACAACAAAAATGCTCCACAATGTGAACCGGGCCAGTTGCCAGCGAAAAGCAAACAGCAAGGAGAAGCAACCAATCCTCTTGATTGGTCCTTGCCGCGTGCCTTTTTTTTATTTTTTTAATAGAGTCTCTAAATTATGTTGCTCCATAAATTTAGTAAATAGCTGTATTGAATATGAATCGCTGTGGTTAGCACTTGTCGGATTTAACTATTCCTAGGCTCTCGGCATGTTTGTGTGATGTGTGTTGCAAATCGTACGGTTTGCATTATATCTGGATCGCTTTGCACTGATTTCTCCTGCTTGTCCTATATGCCACTCAGTGTATATAAGCGTGCAATTGAGCTACTTGAAATAATGGAATAAGTGCACTTAAAATATTAAACCAACGGATAACTTGTGGGATCAGACAAATATTAAGTATACGCAACATTTAATGCAAAGTCCTTATTACAAATAGTTAGGCACATTTATATAAGTATCAACTGTTAAATATAATAAAATTGCACTCATTCAATTAATATTTAAGTTTATGAATGGCTTCTGAAGACACAAGAAACAAGGTTAATAAAACATGTTAAGAGTTAAGAGCAACAAGTATGATTTAGAAATTGTGAGTGGGATCTTTGATGTTTGATGTGGCCAATGCTTAAGAGCGTAGATATAAAAATTAACAGAACATTAAACATCGCTAAGGATACACTGTGTGCAGTTACTCATTTTGATCCTTGACTGTTGGTATTTTAACGATGTCAGGCATCTTTATATTATGTCCACTTCTATCTCGTTTTACGACAACCAAACTGGGCAACAGAGTTGCAAAAATGCTTCAAGTTAACAAGCGCTGTGTGTGTGTGTGTGTGGTGTGTGTGTCGCCAAAGAACCAATTTCTTATGGGAACGCCATAAGAAACCAGAAAGAGTTTTTGGCGAGTGGCAGCTGAATTTTTTTATGTGCTTCGGCAAATGCCATTTTTAATTGCTCTTGGTTTTCAAACATTTACTGCTGCAAATGAGCCGAGGCTGAGGCGTTGAGATTTATGGCTTTCACACACACACACACACACAAACACACACACACACACGGGCACCATGTTGAACTCCTGCTGATGTATTTTGCTGTTTATTCAGACAACTTTGTTGCTGACCAAACCAACACTACTAAAACCCAAAAATTACATTTTAATTTATGTACTCACTTAAAACCACAAAAACAACGAAATGCCAGAGCAACAAACTTGACATGTTTATGAATAAGGCTTTGCCGAAACGTTGTTGGTAATTGAACAAATATTCACTTTCCAAAATGCAGAAATTAAGGATGTGTTGACCAGCATAATTATAAAACTCATTCAGTAAATAATTTGCACTTATTTTTTTACTTAACTGGGATTAACAGGGATTTTGGTCATTGCAATTCGTTAATATTTTTTATCAATTTGGCTTTGCATATCAAAGGTTAAAGATAATTCATTAAAATCCGTTAGTATTCAATCTGACATAAATTGTGGCAAGCTATTCTCACCAATGGTACAGCAATGTGGCAAAACAAAAAACGTCTCATTACAGTGCCGCATTTCCTGTTGCACAAACACGCTGCAGAGTTGGGTTCGCTGGTTGTTTGTCTCATTACTTTTAAGTTTAATGTTTAGTTTTTTTTTTTTTTTTTTTGTGTGTGGCTAGAGTTGTATAGAAGCTGCTGCTGTTGTTGCCAGTGTTGCTACTATTTAATTATTTCGTGGCAACGCGTCGCTGGGGCAACATTTGCCGCCTACAGGCGACAACCAAACCGAATGAGGCCAAAGCCGCAGCAGGCGGCGCACATCCAGCGTCCTTGTTATTACTATTATTATAACTGTTATTGTTATTTTACAGCATTTTAACTTATTTTTATTGCACACTGCCAGTCCGGATGATGGTCACTGCGCCGCAAGTTTGCCAATAGCCAAAGTTGTTTCTTACCCAAGGAGTGCCCATTAAATGTGTTTAATATGAATGCATTCATTAGGATTTAGACAAAAACCAAAACCAATGAATAATACAAAGTGCTTATCAAATCAGCTATAACATACAACATTGAGTGATGGACAACCGAGATTTAATTTCCAGCTTTCGCGAGTCCATTTGTCATCAGGTTCATGCAAATATTATGTGTATGCATGCACAAATTGATGGAGCATATTTCGCATATATATATATATATTTGGCTTAATAAATATTTAAAGCCTTAATTGCGGATGCAGTCAAGTACAGGGTACAATGCGAATTGACGCTGTGAGAGTTGGCTTGCTGTTTCGGCTGGAAGTGACGTGGCGCTAAGTGGCGACAAGATCACAGACAGAACCATATACACATAGGAACAGAGATAGTTTCGCACAGAAGAGACACAGAAAAGTGCCACAGAGCATTCGGTATACGCAGCGTGGGCCAGCACGGCCAGTGGAGTACATCGCCAGCAGCTGGCAGCTGCTCTTCTTCTTTTACTCTCTGAACACCACTTGACGCCGCTGTTTAAAGATGTCCATGGAACAACAGTCATCGCAGATGTTGTTGTGGGCATGGTCTGAAGTTAGGGGCGTACCACTTGGGACAAAGCTGCGACTGAGACCAAGGCTGACTGCAGACAGCGAGAACAAAGAGAGAGAGATAGATAGAGAGAGAGAGAGAGAGAGAGAGCAGAGAGTGTGTGGGAGAGAAAGAGGGAAAGTCTTTCATATTTAAACTGACAGTTTATTGTGCTTTTCATTAAAATTTTTGTTTGTTAGTTTTATTTTGCCAAACAAAACACAACGATGGCAGTTCCTTGCTGCACTGTGGTGCGCTCTAACTCAAGCAGAATGAGGCTAGTGGTTGGCATGGGGGGGGGGGGTATGGGCAAGAGGAACAATGGCGAGCAACGCACTCGAGCATGGAGTCAAAATGTTGAGCTGCAGTCGCCGCTGGGACCTCGTCTGGCCCCAGTGCGCCATTTTAGCCCAAACGGAAGTCATAAAAGAAGCGAATTTTGCTTTGCCTCTACTCCTCTACCCCTCGCTGCACGTCATACCGCATCCCGCGGCCCACTCACTTTACACCACTCCAAACTCAATGCCTTTTGATGGCATCGTGCACAACGTCAAGAACAACACCAATAACAATAACAATGCCACCATAATTTCTCGTTTAAAAGCAAAAGCCCACTACGAAAAGATGGTGTTGACAAGAATGAAAACGAAAACGAAAAGGAGAAAAATATATAGAAAAAGTCGAGAGAAAAAGAGAGATAGATACAGAGAGGGAAGAGATGTCTGCGTTAGATTTTAATAACGCGCCGCAGATAATGCCGATAATTTAGATAAATTTATTTCGCGCCCGTTTAATTGAGTGGGGCGACAAGATGTCGAGAAAATTTGAATGCCAAAGTTCTAATGATATGGAACAGAGCTCAATTCGGTACGGCAGGTTTGGAAAACTAACTACATTTTCTCATAGTTTTTGCTAAGCGAATTTATGGCACCGCCAGCGACGACATCGATCATTAATCAATTGCCAAAGCCTTTCGAGACCAGACACTGAAGGCTGATGCTGGCCAAAACTTATTATTTTTAACAAACTGCGAGGGAGTAATTCAGCAGGGACCAAAATTGCTGGCTATAAAGAAACAAATATTGCAACTTACATAAGAAAAAATCTTTTTAAGAAACTGTGGCTCAGTTTGCTGGATTTAAGAAATTAATACTCTGAATTCTATATATAAAAGACGTAAGAATAAAATACACATAAAAACAGTTTCTGTAATCAGCAAAATAAATCTTAAAAGTTAATTATAATATCAGCAATATTATCCCGAATACTATACTTAACTTAGTGAGAACAATCTTTAAAATTTATATATTATAATGTGATATGAATTTAAGCTGTCAACTTGTTGTCCACTTTCAGTCAATAGCTTTTCCTCAAAATATTTTGAAAACACAACTGTTTTGTGAACAAAGCTCGATTTTTGACGTTTGTGTTGCAAAGAAATTTAAATATTTGTCAATATTGAAACTGGAGTTCAACGAGATAGAATTAAAGCCAAATGTGTACTCCGGTATATGTTGTATATCTGGATAAGGAATATATCCCAGTCGCATACTGCATGCCACAGAACTGTTGCAACTGACAGCCAGTATGCATTTTGTTTGTTTTTAGATTAATAATAGCAGTGAATGTGGTCTGTGGTGGCAAAAGGTGGCATCTGCTGTTGTCATAGGGACAATCCAGTCCAATCCAGTCCAATCTAGTCGAGTTTATCCTCACATTCATATCAACAGTATGAAATATTACCTTCTTTTTTTGTATCTTGCTCACTTTAAGGCCAAATAGAAACGGATAATGATGTGTCTGTGTATTGGGAGTTATCGCAATATTTGCAGCGTTTTTTTTTTTTTTTATTGTACCAACCAAAATACACACGCATTTTGTGTTAAAGAGAATCGCGGGAGTTGCCGATGGGCGGAGTTTGTGCGTTTAAATCTGTGCGTGCTTCCCCTCTCTTGCCTTCTCCAGTGACGCATTTGGCACTTCCTTTGCCACTTGTAACTATAGTTTCGTTTAGTTTAGTTTAGTTCAGTTATATAGAATATACAAATACTCTTCAGCAGATAGTTTTTTATTATGTTTTTTTTTTCTGTTATTTTTCCATGAGAACTGGGGTTATTCACTATATCAACTAACTCAGATTTGTGCTCACAATCTGTGTATTTTCTTTTAATTTATAATGAAATTTGCAAGGGTATTTAACCTTTCGCCTTCAGTGCCTATGATAGCTGCTCTTTCTTGTTTTTCAAGTAAAATTGAAGCTGTATTTTCTTTTTTTTTGCCTTGGTTTTTTCTTGTTTTTTTTAGCTGCTCTTTTTAAAAAGCAGACAAAAGCAAATACACAGCCCCGCAAGCTGCGAGATGGCAGTTTAAAAAACTAAGGGCAGCAACTCCTCAAACCCATATCCCTGCACCCTCCCCCCCCCCCCCCGTACAGTTTGGTTGGCTCGTTGATTTTGGAGAGTTTCCTTTGCAATTTTATTTTAAACTTGGAGTTTTGGGCTTGCCACCATTTGTGCAGTTGGTCTATGCTTTAACAGCTTTCGACGGCTGTGGCGGCGGCGGTCTTTTGTGCTCAAGTCTACACGCAGCTGTCAAATCACAATAGTTGCTAAGAATTTCCATTAACTCATTTTCTTTCACTCATTTTCACAGCCCACATTGCCACATGCTTGTATGTGCCAGCAAGTGTGTTTATTGATTGCGCAAAGTGTTTGCTCCCATCAAAAGCGAGCTGCTGGACTTGATGATGGCGGTGGGCGGTGGGTGGTGTTGGATTGGTTGATGTTCTTGTGGGCATGGTTTGCGGTAGTGGGCCACTGAAACGTTACCATTGTTATAACAAAATAATGACTTTCATACACTTACTTAGTCGCATTCAGTACGCACTCACACTAATAGCCCCCACAGACAAGCTGCCGCTCAAACATGCAACAGCTCAGCTAGGAATCTGCTGCTGCTGCTGCCAGACCATGCCACCCACCACTCGAAACCACTGCAGCATCAACAGTTGGAAACGCCTTCAACTCGCTTGCACTTGTCGCGTAATTCAATAAGAACAATTCTCTTGCCACATTTGCCTTTTTACTCGTATTGTCTGTGTGTGTGTGTGTATCTCCGAGCTCTTTGTTATTTCTTGCATTTGTTGGCTTAAACCTACTCTTGTAAACTTAATTTTATTATTAATTTTGACTCACTTCCTGAGCAGTCATAAACGCATAGAAACCTGAAGTTCCCTTTGTAATCCTTTCATTCAGTCCTCTATCTCAGACCAGTTGCAGCTCAAAGGGATATAATTTGTTTTCCCGTAAGCCTAAGACTATTTTTCCTTTTGCGTTTTTTTTTTCATTATTTTATTCATTTAAATTTTTTTTTTTATTTTAAATTTTGTTGTTTTGTTATTTTTTATTTGTGTTTGTGCATTTTTCGGGGCTCTGCACACGGCTTCTGCAATTTGGTTAACGAAATTTTTTGACTACGACGAAATGCTTAAAAATTCGAAATTCAATCAATCCACAAGGCTTTGTGTTTTTTCAGTCTGCCAGTCTTGACAGTCCATCGCTCCCTCGCATCCCTGCGCCACCCAACTGGCTTAGCACTGCCCGGTTTTTTCTGTTGTTATTAATATCGTTGTTTCTGTGTTTCTGTGTTTTGTTATTTTGTACTTGCACTGCAATTGTTTCAGCCACGTTCTTTGTTTCACAGCAACCAAGTCAAAAACAAAGAGCGGGCGCGGTGCAATGGTAAATACATTGAGCCAGAAGCTAGGGGCCGCTTAACCCGTAGCTAAAAACAAAAAAAACCAAAAAAAAAAAATAAAATAAATAAAAAAAATAACTAAAAAACCAAAATCAACTACAAAACAAATTACATACTCTTTACATACAACAGGACGAGAGTCCATTTGATCTAGTATACAAAATTAAATTTAAAAAACGACCAATCCAAACGGGATTAAAAAATAATTATTTATTGCTAAGAAAAAAACACTATAATTTATTAATAAATATGATTCGTTACAAACTATAAGATATACATCAAAGTCAGCAAACCTTCTAAAAGGGTATAAAAATGACCAGCAAAGACACGGACACTGTAAAAAACAAAAACAAAAAAAAAAAACAAGGAGCTGTAGTTGAAATCCAAAGAGAAAAACAATAGAAGGAGGACCATGCAGCAGTCTGTGCAACAAAAAAAAAAAAAAAAAAAAGTATGTGAGTGTCCGAGGTGGCATTCGTTAGATTTAACCTGTGTGCAAAGTTCGGTTTAATATGTTCCATTTTGTGCCAGTCTTTGTTTTTTTGTTTTGTTTTTTTTTTTTTCGTTTGGCACTTTCCGGGTGCAACGTGCTGCGTATGAGCGACACGAACCGATGGGTCCAAAGCGCATGATGTTATAACGGTAAAGACAACCCCTTTTAACACCATTACTGCAAACAAGGCGAGTCTCATTTGGCAATTTGCATGCCATGAAACGTTGCCAAGCTCGCAGCAAGCATTCCACGCTGCATTATTAATAATAATGCTAATAATTTTTCTTACGAATCTGGCCCAAAAGCTACCACAGCTTGCTGCCCCCAATCATAACTCTACACCACCTGCACAGTCGTCCTCGCGGAACCGCGGATCTTCAACAACGTTTCCTTGCCCAAAAAAGTACGTAACAAAAAAAAGTCGAGCGCTGAGCTGTGGCAAGGCAAATGCCAACAACAACAGCAAAAGAAGCAGCAGCAGCATCAAAAAAAAAAAAAAATAATAATAATAATAATGAGCAGAGGCAGCCACAGAGTAAGCGCTCTGACGTGCCAGGGATAACATGTTAATCCCTGTGAGATAATGAGCAGCAATATGCTTGGCGAAGGCACACTGAAAACAAAGGAGGACAACATGCCACACAGCTAACCCGAGGGGTGGCAAATTGCAGATAAGCAAACATAATTGCAGCGTACACTCAAAATAAAGCCACATCAAATGCAATGATTTAAATGCTGCAAATTACTTTGATTATAAGTTGTGATTTATATGCTATATGCCAGATAAATCGAAAATGTCGCATATGAATGGAGATTTTTTTTTGTATACTTCTAATTGCCACAAATCCGAAACTAATATGCCCACATGCATTTGTTGCACAGAGTGTGACGTAAGAAACAAACTAGACAAAAGTCAGTTAAGCAAGTGCTTGGCCCATTTAAAGGCTTAGACTTTGAGTGCTGAAATTGAATATGCAACTATGGAATTATTAGCGACTTAAACTAAACTGATACAGATTACTTATCTTACTTAACTTTGAGAGTAGACATTTGAAAGTTTACTGGAAAATTGGCAGAGTTGTTTCTTCGTTTCTGTTGCAGCTTCTTTCGCTTTTTATACAATTTAAGTTGTTGCCAAAAACAAAAAAAACAAAAATTGTTGCGACATATTGTTGAGACTGATGCGTGCAAATGTTGACGTTTTCTCTCTTTCTCTGTCTCTCTGTCTGTCTCTTTCTCTCTGTTTCTATCTGTCTCTATGTTTTTTTGTTTTTTGTTTTTTTTTGTTTTTTTGTACATCCATCAGCTTGCTGTCGCTGCTTGTAAGTCCTGGCTTAGCATTTTGGCAGCCACATGCGCTTTGTTCGTAGTTCGACACAAGCAGCTCGCAGGCCGCAAGGAAGCCAAATTCAATTGCATTGCCTCGACTTGCTTGACACTTTTCTCTCTGTGTGTGTGTGTGTGTGTGTGTGTGCGTTTTGCTGCTGTATTAGTGTTAGTGTTTTTCCATTCGTTTGGCTTGCATTGGCCAAAAACAACAACAACAACAATAACAGCCTCAGTGTTAAGCCGAGATTATGCAAATCAAAAGCTGCTTCGTGGCCCGCAATGCTTGCTTGTTTACCAACTGCAACTACAACTGCATTGCATTGCCAGAGCCCAACCACGAAACCCTCCCAGAACAGCCCAAACCCAGCCCAGCCCAGCCCAGCCCAGCCCAGCCCAGCCAAGCCCAGCCCAGCCCAGCCCAGCCCATTCAGGTTATGCACATACATTGATGGCCGCTTCACTTTCACTTCCATAGAACAACAGCATTGACTTGCATGTGTGCTCATGCATATGCATCTGCGAGTGTGTGTGTGTGTGTGTGTGCGAGTGTGTGCGAGTGTGTGCAAGCGTGTGTTTTTGGTTATGCAGCCGCCATCCTGTTTGATCAAACTCGAGCACAGTGCAATACTGTTGTGTTGCTGTATATTTATGTGCTTCATACAAATCTTACTCCTTATACGCACACACACACACATCCCACGCACACCCCATACACACACGCACCACACAGAAACCAACACTAACTATTAATGGCTTCGCAGCTTGCTGCTTTTAGAAAAAGTCAATTTAACCGCTACTTGAATAACATAAATTATATATGTAAATATGAGTTATATAAATAAAAATATATATATATATATATATATATATATATACATATATATGCACAGATTAATGCATGCACAGTTGTGTGGCATTGGAAATAGGCATAGAGTCAAATGTCGCGTTGCATATGCATGATGCATGCATTGTTTGTTTTGCTTATGCATTTATGCAACATCTTCAGTGTATCCATTTTAAGTTATGCGCGATTGCAATGCAACTTTATTGAATTTGATTAGAAACGACTCACAAGGTGCTGTGTGGCAATGGTCAGGTGGCATGTCAAAGCCATAACAGGTGAAGGTCATTCATAATGAAAGCGACAAGCGACAAGCGACAAGCGACAAGTGACACGTGACGAGCATCGAGTGGCGAGTGCCGCACATTGTTTGCAACCAAGAGATGACATCTGATATCTGACAATTGAGTTGGTTGTTGTTGTTGTTGTACCAAAGCAATGACAATCGAAACTTGAGCAGATATACCAATTAAAGCTGTCAACTCAAGCCAAACACCAATTCTCGACGAACAATGCACTTTACTATCCAACTGCGATTTGATATTGATGGATATATTGGATGAGCAAACAAAAATGGCTCATATGAGAACTGATATTTAATGTATGGGAAAACAATTTGCAACTGATTATATTTATATAGTTCATATATATATATACTACGGAACATAAATTGCAATTCGAGTTATGCATAAGTTTTGGTGATGAAGTGAAAAATTAAAAACCGATGCAGCAACTCTTCAGAAGAAATATATAAAATATATATATCGAACCTTTTCGATATGCCAGCAAGGCAACGGGATATGCTCATCCAATCCTCCTGGATGGAAAAGAAACACTTTTTTTTTTTTTTTTGCTGTAATATACTTAATATAGTGCAAAATTAAAATCATTTATAATTCATGGCATTTTGCAAAGACAAGCAGAACAAGCAGCTCGAACAATGTGCACATCATACTTAAGGGCAATCCTCAAATGTGCCAGAGTAAAAATATATTATGCATATGGCAATAGCTGTCAAAATATTCAACATTAGCATGCATGAAAAATGATGAAATTTGCAATGTGGCCAATTAGGTATGAAACAACGAAGTCAGTGTAGCATCTCTCTTTGTCTGTGTGTGTGTGTAACAATAAGTTTTCTCAAACACTGCCACACACACACACACACACACAAATAGAGAGTTGCTTACAGATGCTTAAGCTGTGCGTTTTTTGTGTTGCCATATAATAAGGAATATAAAGCATATAATGGGGCGCGTGTGCCACAGACACGCATACACGCTTCACTTACACACACACACACGCGAATACACACATAAAGTGGCAGGGATAGTGTTTGCTGCAAAAGGTGGCGCGGAGTGTTGGGGGCAGTTTACAGGCACTCAACGTCACTTGCAACTACTTCAGCAAACACTGTGTTTATTTGACAGCCTCTGCTACAAGTTAACTTTGTGCGCTAAATATGAACTTGCCACACACGTACCGAAGGTCACACAACAACGAAGCAGCATCCACAAATACACACACACACACACACACACACATCTCGCAGCAGTAGTCACAGCATTCTTGAGCACACCATTAGGGCACACAAGGAAAAATCAAGGGAAAACTTGAATTTCAGATATGCCAATCTAAAATACCCTAACTGACTCTTGTGACACCTTGCAACTAGCATTTAATACATGCAACTAAACTGAACACAAACTCTACTTTTAAATTTTCAAATAATAATAAACATTTTAAAATAAAACTTAAAGTGCCGAAAAAAAACCAAACCAAAATCAGTATTTTTCTTAAATAGTGAAATTGCGTTTAGTGTGTTAAGCTGTAAGTAATACGAGCTTTTCAATAATGTCAAAAATCGTTACTCAATCGTCCTGAATTTATAGTCGTCATTATACTCTGATACCAAAGGCATTCCATCTGAATGAACGTAACAACCTTAGAGATAGGGACTTGAGACATGGAACATAGACTGGTCAGTGCCGGCGTCAGTCAAAGTGTAAAATTGGAGTGTTACGTCTAGGATATCGATAAAAATCGATTTTTG
Organism: Drosophila longiperda; assembly: GCA_035042125.1. Lineage (NCBI taxonomy): Eukaryota > Metazoa > Arthropoda > Insecta > Diptera > Drosophilidae > Drosophila > Drosophila longiperda. Next base: position 1,241,433 of record JAWNLV010000117.1, read on the forward strand.
CAAAACAATATAGTTGGTTTTTTCTCAACATTTTATAGTTAGTCATTAAATTTTACTTAAATTAGTGAATAGTTCGTGACTTCAAAGTTCACAGATCTTCCATAATTTTAGAGTCACCAAACTTGAAAGGAAACTTGCTGGTAAAAATCTCCAAAGATCGACCCATATGACACACGTCTCTAGAGACCTGAAATATACATTTTTTGTATGGTATTAAAGTATTTCGCAGTCGGCAAAGTCTGACTGCAATTTTCCTTTATTTTTTATTTGATTTTGTTGCCTGCGAATCGTCCTAAAAAATATAGAATTTTTTGCAAACATTGCGATGCCTATTAAAGCTCAACAGCAAATACACACACACGCAGACACTTTGCCGGTGAACGTGTGTGTGTGTGTGTGTGTCTGAGTGTTGCTTTGACTGACAGCTCTTTGGCCTGGCATGATACAGAATCGTATTAGTGTCATTTCTAAGTTCAGTCTCTTCAGTCTCATGAACTTTTAAGAATATGCAAACGAAGTCCAACAACATAAGCAATGACAGCAAAAATAAAAAAAAATAAAACTGAACCAAAAAGCATGTAAAAGTCAGACAGTATGAAAACAGCAAAGAACACACATAAAAACTATAAAGGCACTGCAAATAGTCCTCGCAAATAGACGACACGCCAGCCAAAAGCAGCACACTCCAAAGAAGAGAAAGAAAATATGTATAAAAAATACAAAAAAAAAAAACAACAATATTGGGCATGCCGACGAACAGATACCCTAGGATCCCATTAAAAATATATCATAATAATTTTGTTGCTGTTGAAAGATCTTGGCAAGCAAAACATATTTTTGGAAATTTTTTTTTAGATATTTCTAGATGTAAAAATATATGTTTTATATGGAGTCGAAGACGTCATAAAATAAAACCGAACAATTTCTATTTATTAAGCATTTAATTTAAAATATTTTTACTTTTTATGTATTCACATATGAAATTAAAGTGCTTGCTGAATTCTGATTTTTGCTGCTTTTATTTAGATTTTGTGCTGATCTTTTAGTTTTTAATGAATGAGAGTGGTGACTCCGAATGGGAATACGTTGGGCACTCAACGGCGATTATCAAACGATGCTCTTCAAACTGTTTGGAGCACGTTTAAAATTCAAATTTTATTCGCATTTTACTCATGTGACATCGATGCTCGGCTAAGCAGTGGTTGAACGTCTGTCGCCTCGAATTTCAAAGCCTCCAAAGGTTAGCTACGGCCAAATTAGATGAAAATCTATTTGGGCCAATGAGACAACAATTCACTACATAGCAGCTCACTGGATACGCTAGCCCCCGCATCCTTGCCTCGACTCGACTGCTCAATCACGCGCATTGCGGCACGTTCCAGCTGCCACCTGGCATCGGGCGGCAGTTGGCGGTTGCCCGCGATTGTCACCTGTGCGTAGCTGCACGCGTCAGCAGTCGCCAGTTGCCAGTTGCCACCTAGCCACCTAGCCACCCAAGCATTCCGGCTGTAGACTCCCTAAGCTGTTGCTTCCCCAAATAGTTTGCATACCGTCGCGTTTATGGCTGCCCTCCCTGGCAGCACGGTCAGGTGCAAATGAATGCCTAGATTTATGCGTAATAAATTTCAATCTGTTGCCAACAAGACGCAGATTAAACGCAGCAGCAACAGCAGCGACTCCGACGGTGACCCTCAGTCTGGTGACTTTGGCAGCTAGGCATGCGGTCGACTTGGGTGGTTTTTAGTAAGGTGTGGCGGAGAGGCGATGGGGCAGCCACTAGCTGCCGACCCTTGGGTGATAAATTGCAAGAAAGCTGCTTTACTGACCAGCACGATGAAGTGGCAAAAGAGATGAGCCAGGCAGAAACAGAAAATAAAAATAAAAACAACAGCAACAAAAACAACAGCGTTTTCTGTGGTAAGCGCGCTTAATGAAGTCGAATATGCAAATGGTTTGTGTGTGTGTGTGTGTGTGTGTGTTGATGTGCCCAAAAGTGGGTGTGGCAAGCCACAAGCTGCTGCTGCTGCTGCTGCTGCTGCTGCTGCTGCTGCTGCTGCGACTGCTGCCAGCATTTGGCTCATTGTCGTCGTCATCGTTGTGCTTGTGGTTAATGTATTTTTTTTTGTATTTTTTTTATGTTTTTGGAAATGCGATTCAGGGCAATGCCTTGTTAAATGAGTTGTAAAAATGCCTGATGGCTACTTGAAGCGACTTAGTTAGTGGCACACTTGCCGTGGCAAGCCGTGCGAAGCATTCAGCTGCAAGTTGTTTATTGAATGCCCACATGGAATGTGTGCTGTGTTTCTGCCACACTTTGAGTGGCCATCATTAGTAGAGTAGCTTTTGAGCATTAGCTGCGTTTATATTTTGGGACACATTCTGCGTCTCTCGATAAGTCAGTTTTTTAGCCCATAACATTTGCAGCTGTTGCAACTTTTTGACGCAGTCGTTGCCACTTTGAAAATTGCCATTTCCGTTCAATTTCGCTTGCAAATTAGAATTCCAGTGATATGCTCTGCGCACTCGTCATGCATATGGAATGAATGCTGCACAGACTTGCCTACACCACACTACACTACACCACACACACACACACACACACACACACACACATACGTTTTGTGGGCACCGTTTTGACATTTGTGCACAATTTGTTTTTGTCTCTTTAAACTGTTGCATTTTTCTCACTCGTTATAAAAAGCGCACATTGCTCTGTATATTTTTATATACCCTAAACTTAAATATCACATGGGATATGAGCTAATTTAAATGTTTACAATTTACTATTAAACGAAAGTATTTTTTCCGATTCAGCATAATAAATAGCATCATAGGTAACAATTGTAATTTTAACTGTGCACAAGTAGTTCAAATTTGCTAGATAAACTGATTTTCATTCAATAAACTAACTGCGAATCGTTAAAAATATTAACTTAAAAAAATAATATAATTAGTTCGTCCTTTCATAATAATATATACGTGGAATAAGTAAATAAATAAAAGGTATTTTAAAGTCGATCAGCTGACCATAAATAGCTAACTTGTTTTTGTCTCTTCTATAAAACTTTGCCAGTTTTGCCAGTTCCCCCAAGCTAAAATTACATTCCAAAACGTCAACGATGTCGTCTGCCTGGCACGAGTTTTGGCTTCTAGCTTCAGATTATTTTTATTTTTATTTTTTTTTTTTGCCTTTTCTAGATGTGCTTCTGTACTTCTTTTTTTTCGCTATGCTTATGTTTTCAAATAAATACACATGTAATTTGCAGATTTGCATTTATTGTCTGCGAAAAGAAACAAAAATAAACAAAGCAGATAAAAGATATTGGGCTAGGTTCATGTTTTATTGGAATATGCCTTATAAAGAGAGCAGCTATAATAATGCAACAATTTTTTCTTAGCAGCAAGATATGCGATCGAAAGTAATTGAAGGTTCATTTTTGGACGAAATCTTAAAGACTTTATCCCTTTGCACAAAGTAGCCTCGATTATTCAATCTTAGCTCAACATGTCGCTGTTGGCTTCCGTCGCAATCTTTTCGTTCATGTTTGGCCCCGACAAACTTTGTAATAGAAGTTCACTTGGCTCGTTTACAATTCAGATGGCTGTAAACAATGCCAGCGGGCAATAAGCCCACAGATGTGCGCTATTCGATTATCTCAAGCGAATGAATTGTCTTATTCGATTTTGCAGCAAGCAAACTTCTGACTCTAAAACATACATAAACAAATATATATGTATGTATATATATATATATGTGTGTGTGTGTGTTTGGATGTACCCGCGTGTGTGTATGCCCAGCATCAATAGCTATTTGCATGAGTTGATTGCAAAACCTTAAAACTTGCCAAGACATATGTTGCACTAACGAAGCTATGCAGATTGGATTTAAACATTTACACAGCTCAACTTGTCCAATGACACCAGCTGAAAATAGACATGGAATCATATAAAATATATCTTACTGATAATCACATTATATTGAATTGTCTGCTTCAAGTTAATTGCAAATTCACACAAACTAAGATTAATCTGAATTTTGTTTAATTACCCAAATATGCTCTCAATTATCTCCAGACAACCAGATGAATCAACAACATATTTCGCCAGTGTCATTGCAGCATAGAAGCGTTTTCTCAATTTCAAATTGCAGACAGCGCAACGATCTCTACAACTGCTCCACCCTCAACCAGCCATCCCTTTCCAACGTCACTCCTCCACCCATTTGCAGCTAGCGTGACACCCACGCGCCATTTACTGTTTGCTAAAAATGGCAAATTGAAATGGTAGATAGTAAATGGTTACAGGGTTAGAGGGTTAGAGGGTTGGAGGGTTAGAGGGTTAGATGGCAGCTGGTAGCTGGTAAATGTTAGACGGTGGAATTGTGGAAAGCGAATGCCAAATATCAATTGGAAATTGTGCACGCATCTAATGATGAAGACTCCAACTGCTGCTAGAGGTCTCTCCGCGTCTGGATAACTTTTGCGTCAGCCTATATATGTCACCGGCTGTACGCGTTTGGCTATTTTTGGCGCCAACGCCAGACGAGAATGATGTGTGTGTGTGTGGCATGCTGCAAGGGGCAGCATAGTGCAAGCCAAAATTGATGGGAAGCCGTTAAGAAGAAGAGCGCACTGCACCACAAAATAGAAATTATTTCATTTGCTCTACAAATGTGAGAGAAGACGATGCTGCCATGCTCCAAAGAGGCCACAAACTCATTGATTTCACCCATTAAGATGGAAGCATGACCAGTCACGTGACCAGGCAACGTTCTGCGTTTCTGCTGGCAATCAGTGTACATTTAATTTTTTATAATAATGCCCATTAATGTGGGTGACTCACCTGCCGAGGCTGGGTGGCTGTTTGTGTCAGCGTGTTTATGTGTGTGTTTGTGTGTGTGTGTGTGTGTGTGTGTGTTTGTAGATTGCTGAGCCATAAATCAAAGTGCCGTGACATTATGTCGATATTATGTGGCACATCTGCCAATGATTCGCAACGAGCAGAAACGAACGTAAAATGAAACGACTTTAAATCGAAAATAATGAATAGAAACAAAATGCCAAAGCAAACATAAATGTATAATAAATGCAACATTAAATCGCAATTTGATAATTCGATATTTCATTTAACCAATATTAATATGCCAACTACAATCAGCATTGTGTTGAGACCAGTTGGCCAATTCTCACTCGCATCAGTCTCTGGCTAAAACGGGAACTTACCAACTTGCCACCCAATTCATCTTATTTGGCGGTCTGCTCATTGAGATGCACGTGGGGCGTGCCATGTTGCAAATGTTGTTGCCCCTTTGCCTTGCATGTTGTTTTGCAAGTTGCATAAAATATACTCTGCACATAATTTCAATGTCAAATTAGCTTGCTCAAATTGTGAGTCAGAGGCAGAGGAACTTTGGGGTAGAATAATGCAAGCTACTTGTGCAAATATTTTTTCTTTACATATTCCGCTCGAGGCTTGGAAACTTCAATTTGCATAATAAATGAAAATGCATTGAAAAGTGACAGCGACAGCTGCAGCTGCAACAGCAACAGCAACAGCAGCAGCAGCAGCGGCAGTGGCAGTGGCTGCATTAAGTGCAAAGGCAGCGGCGCAAACAAATAAATCAATCAAGAGAGGGGTTAGAGACACTGAGAGAAAGAGGCAGTGGCAGTGGCAGAGGCAGAGGCAGCTGCAGATGCACAAGAAAATGGCAACAAAGTCGAGAGCAGCGAGAGAGCGTGCAGCGCTTTTAAAATCGCTTCCGTATTGATATCGACAGGCATAAGGATAGAGAAAATGCCGGGCTTGATGCGGAGTGGTGAGGGGTGCAGGCCAACGAGGCTAATAGTCGACACATTTGAGCCACTTAGATTTACACTCTGTCATTTGCCGAGGCGCCGTTGAGGCGCAAAAAACTTAGCATACTTATGAGGGCCTACAGGCTGAACTCGGGCAATAGGAAGAGAAAAACCCGAAAGAGTGGCAGGAAGAGGAGAGAGAAAGAGAAAGAGAGTTGGCGAAAGACTGAGCAGAATGGCGACAAACTTATTGGAAAACGGTTCGTGAAAGCACTTGTTATGGCCACATACTTGAAGCCATTATACCACAACGGAACGAGCTTCCTGGCTGGTAAACTATTTGACTGTCTGACTGACTGACAGACAGACAGACAGACAGAGACTGGCTTCACTTTTAGTACGCGCCTATCGAGATGCTGCTCATTTTCGGTACCAAAGCATAATTATGTAAGGTATTTTGTACGTAGTCAATGCATGAAAGCTACAACTCAAACTTGGCAGCTCGAACAGCCGAGGAGTCGAAGGAGTCAAACTGCGAACACAACTGCATTTCTGTGGAAGAGAATGGCATCTGCCTGTCAGTTAACACACATATTTGCTAACCTAGGGCAACGACACGAGACAGAACGCTTAGAAAATCACCACATGCCATTCTGTTGCCTCCCCCTCGCCGACCCACATTGACGACAGACGTCAGAAGTCAAGCGACGGACGTCAGCGTCAGCATCAGCGTCAGCAACATTTCAGCATCAACGTGACATTTTATCGTTTTGTACCGGAAATGTTTGCATCGATACATGGGCATCGATAAGCAACTCTGCTCCTTGTATTTGTGATGTGGCGTGGCATCTGTGTGGTGCTGTTGCACTCACAGGATTTTCATTCATTTAATCATTCTGATGCATTGGCATTGTAATTGCAAAACAACTTGCAACAACTTGCAACAACTCGCAAATACAAATTCATCTGCACTTAGTTAATTTCTACAGCAAATTTACTTCAAAAATAATCTAAGAAAGTACTTTGCCAGCAAATAAATAATGCAGCCTCAGTCACTAAATTCAGTTTCCTTTTGGGCCCATTCAAGCGTTCAATGTGTAGTAAGTCGTGTTGGTTCAATGAACCCTTCACAAGCCAACAGAAAACTCAACTCAGCTTTACTAAAAATATATATACCATTTTAACTGCTCTGCCAGTAAGTAAACATGTATTTTAAATTTGATTCTCTTAAGTTCGTTGCTGTTTAAATGCTTAAATGTGTTAACTCAATGGATGCGAATGTGGATGTTATTGTGAATGCACAGCTCTGCATAGTATTCGTCATTTAAATAATCAAGTAATCCTTTCAAAGTGCATTACAGCTTCCATTTTTTTTTTTTTTACTATTTACTCTTTGGCGCTGTACAATCAAATTATTTGCATTTCACGTCACGAGACATAGCCAAGTTTATCAGGTCTTAAGCAACTTGATACTTGCATTTTAAAGTTAGCTGGAAAATATATTGGTTTGCTTCATTTGATTTGGAAGTGTAGCCGAAAGCCCTTTGACTAAATATTTAGAATAAATAATAGTTATGGGAAAAATTGAATTTAAACAATATATTTACGGTTTGCAAATTAATTTTTGCAACACATCCAAAAAGTAGCTAAATAATTGAATTTGATTTTTCATCATGAAAAATAATCAAATAGTAATTTTGTTTTGCAACAAAATTGTAGATGGGATAAAAAGTGTTTTTTCTGAAGTTTTGTTAGAGAACTTGTTTTCCTTCGCAAGAATTTTCGCAAGTATAAATAATTTGTGTGGAAAATACGCTTCAGCAAATATGAGTAGAATATTGAATTCCAAATATATTTGTGGTTTTGTTAATAAATGAAAATAATTGTTCTTAACCTAATTTCAAATACAAAGTAACAAATAAAATATTTGAATTCTTATTGTATTTGATTGACATATAGTCATTTTGTTCAATTTCAAAATTATAGATGTAAAGTGATGAGAGGAAGACAAGTCTGAAAGTAATGTTGCAGATGTAAATTAATCGTAAACATAACTCATTATATAAAAGTTATTATAGCTATATATATATTTGAGATTTTTTATAACATTTTTCGCTGTATAATTAATTCCACAAAGCCGCAATCAAATTTGTTTGCATTACGTTCTTTGACTTTGCTGTTAGAAAAATCTGTGAAAAAATATTGTGTATATGTAATGTATAAATAATTAGTTGATCTAAAATGACAGGTAACAACAATTTCAGAGTAATGGTCACATAAACAATGAGATTGAATAAATATGCATCAAATGTTGTTGTGGCTGTTGTTGTTGTTGTTGTTGCTGTTGCTGTTGTGGTTATTGTTGTTGCATTTGAAAATGTCGCATAAATCGCCTGTCAATTATATGGCATTATCGTGTGTTTCGTTTATTGGCTGCATTTGCGATGAATTATTAATACGTAGAGGCCCTTTCACATACGAACATTTAATATATATTTATTTATATATTTATAAATAGAGCTTTTACAGTTGACTATTTATCGGTAAGCGATTGTTTTGCTTGTTGCATTTTCGCATATAGATAATAATTGCTATGTTTCGAACATAATTTTACCACAAATCGCTGCAGCAAACCACCAAACAAATACACACCCACACACACACACACACACCCACACACACACACGGAGTGTGCACACACAAATGGGCAAACATATTGCACACTTTTTCAGTTGGTTTAAGTTGCTTACGTTGATTAGCAATAGTCACAAAATTATCATATCACAGCCGCCCCCTACGCCTACGCAGCGGCCCACTCGGCGAGGGGGTGGTTCGACCACATCTAATTGTTTTAGCCATTTGCTGCAGTTTGATAACCAATAATAGACATGTTATTTATTTATTTATTTATTTATTTAGTTTTTGGCTTGCATTGTTGCATTGTTTGCTTTTAAGCCGTTATCTTCTAATTATTTACAACTAGCCATATTTACGTCAAGCCCCCCAGGGGTCGCCAGCCAACGTGTGTGTAATGGGCGTGTGTGTCTGGGTGTGAATGTGTGTGTGTCTAAGTGTGAACGTGAATGTATGTGTGTGTGTGTGCGTGTGTTGGCGTGCACAAATATTTAGAATTTCGCAATTGAAGTAGAAACTGACTATTTGGAATTATGGTAGGCAAACAAGAAACGTTCGGAATCAAAATTATGCTTAAAGTTAACTACAATGCGAAAAATTTCAACACGCTGTTAACAATAATAATAATAATAATAATAAAAGAGTCAGCAAAGCACTCTTAATTATTAATAATAAATATTAGATAATATAGTAATTAAATAGGAAAAATATAAACGATATTTTAATATACATCAGAAACTATTGAATTTAATTGGCGTTGCATGGATACTCAAAATTAGAAAAAGCCAAGTCAGCTCGAGTCAGTCAGAGTTTTTAATATGATTGTACACACTGCTAGACTCCAGCAAAGGGTAAAGAGTGGCGCAGAGGAAATGATAATGATTTCATGTACATTGTTTCCTTTTGATGTGTTTTTTCTCTCCTTGTTTGAGTGAATGTGTGTGTGTGTGTGTGTGTGTGTGTGTGTGTGTGTCCCTTTGCCTTTTTTGTGCAAATAAAAAAATAGATTTTATTTCGTGTTGTTTTTTAAGGTTTCCGTTTGTCATTTGACTTTGTGTTTTGTTTTGTTTTTATTATATTATCCCAAGCAACACAAAAGAGTTGATTAATTTGCACATAACACGACACAAACTCGCACATGCCACACGTATATTTTGGGATAGATCTACGAACGACAGGACCAAGATTGGGGGCGCCAGATCTGTTGGCAAAGGTTGCATGAGATGCGTTTTATGCCAAGTATGATGACCCGCTGCCCAAAGGCCCAGAAGGTTACAAAAAAAAAAAAGAAAAATAATAATTTATGCGAAACTTTAATTTTGATTAAGTGGCTGAGGGACAAAAAATTGTTGAACATGGGAATGGCAAATGCTCTATGATATATATATATATATATATATATATATATATATATATATAGCTTTTAGCTGCAGATGATAGTTATCACATTATATTCCGCTAAGATTCCATTAGAGTGAAACGCTGCTGCTCGCTTGATCCACTGTGATTTGTTGCTGTTGCACGATTACACACAAGATTGCCACGCAACATGGCACGACTTTCCATCAGGCACACATGCTTCGTTGATTGCCTACAAAATGGGTCTGTGTTGTCCTGCCTGTCCTCCTCACTAGCCCCTCTCCCCTCTCCCTCACCACTGACGAAGGGAATCATCCATAAATAATTAAACAGTTTTGTGCTGTTTAAGCATATCATAATGCGAGGCGCCTTAAAGGCCATCTATATCCACATGGCATCTGCTTGGGCTCCTTAGTCAGGCAACCGCAACGTGTCCTGCTTTTCTCTTTACCCCACTGCAAATGTGTGTGACTAAGTGTCCATGTGTGTGTGTGTGTGTGTGTGTGCATGTGTGTGTGTGTGTGTGTGTATGTGAATGAGTGTTGCCATTTTGAACAAAAGCCCCAAAGCTTTTTCTATGCCCCTCCAGCAAGCAACTCTGTCATCCTGGTCCTTTTTTAGTCTACCCCCCCCTCTCCGCCAACAGCGCTCTTTTATTTATTATTATGCACGCCAGGCTCAGATTCAGATTCAGCTACAGTTTCAGCTGGCGGGCTCTTTAGGCATGCTGTTTGCTGTTTTTATTGTTGTTGTTGTGCCTGGCGCAGAGCCACAGAAATGATGCCACAAAATAATTTAAAAGTAATCAGGCAACAAATGTTTGCCCTGTTTTAGGCGCAACACATGAGTTGGGATCTCTGAATATGTCTCAGGCATTGTAAACTGTTGGGTCTCCGTCACAAATACACACACACACACACATCTGTAGCCACACACACACACACCCACACACACATCGCACAACTTACTAATTGCCATACACAATAAATTTATTAAAGACATTTTAAAGGTTACATTTGCTGAAAGCCTCTCAGCGTTTTCTCTACAAAAGGAATTTGTAATTAACAATTGGGCTAATTTGTTGGCAGAAGACAAGCAGCCAATTGCTTTAGAAAATCATTTAATTTTAAGTAGTTATCACTTGCAGTGAACATCAACAATTATAATTAAATGCCTGCAGCAGCAGCCACCCACTACTCGTGGATGCCACAATTATACAGTAAACAACAAAAAAAATGAGCAGCCATCTGTGGCGGGAGAAGGATTACAAAACATATCCATTTAATGAGTTTCTTGTAATTATATTCAATGCGATTCAGATATTATTATTATTATTATTTTTTTTATGTAATCGAAAAGTAACTCTAGAACATTTTATAATTATTTTTCTTTTATTTAGCAAAACAATTAATTTGAAATTTATCTGGCATTAAGCGAAGCCTGAATTTCCACACTTTCTTTTCATTTTTAAATGTTTTTCCCTATCTTTCTCTATTTCTCTCTCTCTCTCTCTCTCTCTTTTTTTTATCTGTTTTCTCTTTATTTTTAAATCTCTGTCTGTTTTAATGAGTTTGATTTTCAATGCATTTCGAAAGAAATACTCAATTTTATTTTAGTTGGTAAATAGCGTATTGATATTTCTGAGAATTATATTGAAACTAAAGTCTGTGGATGCCAATTACCGTTTCAGCAGCATGGCCAATGGACCAAGGCTACTACCAACTAGCGGTTGACAACAATACGCAGAAATGTATAATTAGCGCTACTGTGGGACGTCCTCCATTGGTGCGAAACAGTGAACGGCGTATTTGGGGCAGCAACAGCCCACAACAGACACCTGAATGGAGGGTGGACAGGATGGACAGCACCTGTTGAGCTGTTGAGTTGTGGAGCTGCGTGAACTGATTACATACAGTTTGGCCTGAGCCTCAACTGAAATCTGATTATGGAATAAAATACGTAAGCAGTTTGACTTCCGCTTCGATGAGAAGCGCAACGAAGCCCGGAGACAGGGCGAGGCATAATGAATGAATACATTTAGAGAAACGGGGAGCCGACCGAGCGACATTGAAAACGTCTGTCGTAGCTCTAAAATTTTTGGGGTCATTGGGGTTAAAATGATTGCATGACATGGCCAGGCACGTACAGCAGTGTGCTCGTATGTTTGTATGTGTGTGTGTGTGTGTGGGTGTGTGTGTGTGTGTGTGGGTGTGTGTGTATTTGTGTGAGTGTGTATGTGTGTGCGCTGTACATTATCCAATGCATTAATGTGCGTTCAGAGACGCATTAATATGCAGACTGATGTGTCGCAGATGGACAGACATAACTCCATGTCCACATGTAGCACAAAAAAAAGCAAAAAAAAAAAAAAAAAACAAAACTTGTGCGTGGCGGAAACAGACGTTGAGGCATTTAAGTGTCTATTTATTTGCGGCCTGACAAATTGAATTAAAACAAGAGCAACTTGAGTGGCTTTATTTATGTTAAACTACAGCACACAACAAATGCACTTAACATTTTGCAAGATTTAAACAAGCGAATGTCAGTTGAGAATTGCTATGACAAATTTAGCAACAACAACAACAACAGCAACAACATCACACAGTTAATATGAATGGGCTACTCGAGACAATGGCGAAGTTGACTGGCCAGGAAGGGGTCTGCACTTGGAATTGCTACAGTGACAGATGAGCAGGCGGGCAAAAGCAATTAGTTTTACTTTGGAAGAGCTCAAATGATTTAAATTTAATTGGGGTCAAGAATATGCACACGTCTCGGTATATATATTTATGGATGTGCTGCTGTTGTTGTTGTTGTTGTTGCTGTTGTTGCTGTTGTTGTTCATGCCAACGGTTCCACACTGAGTGCAAAGTCTGAACCCAACTTGCATCCAGGACCGACGCAGAGTCCAAACTCCGACCATGTCCTAGAAATGCCGCGCTACATGCTGCTGCTAACATTATCAAATTAGACAGAGGATTCAGCTGCTGTTGCTGTTCCTGTTGCAATGCGATGTTGCTACTGCTGCTGCTGCTGTTGCTCCTGTTTCTGTTGCTGTGGCTGCTGCTCAACCTGCGTAGGACATAGGACAGGGGCGCTGCCGCACTGCTAGTGGCAAATGCAACCGACTGGAAATGCAAAGCTGCAATTGAAATTTAAGCGCATTTTGGTGCCTCATCATGATGTTAGGGTAATTGAGCGCTGCCTATTAGTTATTATGGGGCAGCAACCAGTGATCACACTCATCAAATATAAGAACAGCTGCAGGGGCATATTGGCTATTGAATTGAACTGAATAAATATAGATTAGACTAAATACAAATGCTGAAAATAAATCAGTTTGACTGATGCTAAACTCGATGATTTAAATGCTGCTTTACAAATAAAATAAGAGCATTAATTAACAAATATAGATTAAAATTGTGTAAAGTGTGGAGTTGTCTGCGATGCCAAAGATATAATATATTTTTGAGCAGCACAGTGAAAATTTAAATCGTATTTTGACGCACACACAAAACTGATATTTTTGTTAAATATGTTTAATTTTAGCTTAGCATTTTGTCAGTCACTTAATTAAATGAATTTGAAAGGTGAATTTGAACGTGTATAATTAGGTATATATATTTGAAATTCACTTAGCGAGCTCAGCCTCAAAATGCCATTCGATTTGTTAATTAAGTAATTTAGGCAAATGCAAGTTGAGTTGCAGCAAGTGTTCCACTTGGTCGACTTGTGATGGCTTTAAATATTAAGTGTGCTGCCAGAGAAACATAACGAGCACAAGCACACACACACAAATACACACAAGCACACACACACACACACAAATACACACAAGCACACACACACACACACATACACACACACATAGGCAAATGTGGTAAGCAAATGAAAACAGCGGTAACCGCAACATTTTAGTTGCATTTGCAACGTTCGCCACGAGAGGCAACGCCACAAGCACCAAGGACATTTACCTAAATTAAAGCTAATGAATTGCCTCTTCGCGTTTGCAAGGACTTGCTACCGTACCTCAAAAACTCCCCCGTCTGCCCCAAACCACACATTTTTCCCACAACCACCCACACCCACCACTCCCTTCTGACTGTTCCCTTTGACCATTGTTTCCGTCTAACTGCCGCAGCATCAGTCGCCGTTTGCCACATTGGCCCACTCTCGACACCCCAACCCACCGCGCCACTTGTCCTGGCCCCCCTGTGCAGGAGCAGCCACTTTGCTGTCTGCTTTAATTTGCATTGCACTTGTGTATGTTTACATTTTTTATTTCATTCATTTTTACTCTTGTTTCGCCAGCTTCTCTCTTTCTCATACCCTCACACACACACACACACACACACACACACACACATACACATTGCTTGTGCTTCGTCTATTTTGCTTTTTGTATAATGAATAAGTGCATTAAATAGCAACGGACACTGCAAATGACTGAAGGAATGCGAAGCTATACACGAAAAATGTACACACACGCACACACACACACACACATACAAGCACACATATTCATATAAATAAATGTGCTTTAGGGGGAGTGTTGGAGCAGCGGGAATGACAGTTGTGGAAAACCACCCAACCAACGAAACAGGGAATCAGAGCAATGGATAATTTTCTAGTTAGCTTCTAGATCTCTTAAAGATTCGTTACAAAAAAAAAAAAAATGAAAAGAAATCATACAAATTGCATATAACATTTAAATTGAAAATTCACACCCCTTGGTGTAAAATTTATAAAGTTTTGTGAACGCGGTCAGCAATTGACCAAAAACATGTCTGAATCGAACACTTCAAATTTCCACTGAACCAAAAGATTGGATTGCAATGCATCCATTTGTATTCGGCATCTTTGTGCATCCAATTGAAGTTTATGTTTTTAGTAGAGTTGGTTATGTTTTTCAACGGCAGATTGCAGTTCAACACAGAAGTGTCAGTGTTTTTTAATACTGTCTGCAATCTGCATAAATAATAAAAAAATAATATCAAAATAATCTGCATGAATAATTCAAAATAAATAGCAATAATAAAATGCGCAGTATTCCAGATATTTCTTAAACCACAATCAAACCAAAAAAAAAAAAAAAAACTTAAAAAAGGCGGCAAATTTTAATGATCTGTCTAAAAATATGTTTCACATTGGCTAGGCAGATAATTTCTTTTACCTAATTATAATTTTCGATGTTAAAGTTAAAATCGAAATATATACGCCAAAGTTGTCCAATGGATGTTTTTAATAACATGATAAATGTTAAAGATATCAAATTAATTATCATTCATTCATTCATAAATTTATTCTTATTTGCAGACTTCAATTCAGAAACTTAAACAAATGAATGCAGCAAATGCATAATTTTTCAGCATTATACAATTTAATATATATAAGTATATATAATTATGGCTTTACCTATCTTTTATAGGTTTATCTTTGCTATCTCCTCATTTTTCTGTGCAGACTCCACTGTGAAGCGGGTGGCACAAATAATTGCCTGAAATTAGCGCAGCACTTGGGCTTGGCACACGGCACAGGGCAGAGAGAGAGAGGGGAGGATAAGAGAGGGATACAGTGACCCACCGTTACTGCAGCTGGAAGTGGATGTGGATACAGACGGGAGCAGCCCATTGCCAGTTGGCAGCAGCATCAGCATCAGCATTTGCATCTCCATCTCCAGCTCCATCCGCATCTCCATCTGCATCTGCATCTGCATCTGCATCTGCATCAGTGCCTCGTTACAAGTACTTTATGCAGTAATTATACTACTTGTCTCTCGAATGCTGCTGTTGCTGTTGCTGTTTTTGCTGCATTCAATTACAATTCTTATTTGGAGTCGCATAGAATTTGTTTATACATATTTAACTGTGATACCGAAGTGAGTGTCAAGCAGATCGGCCCAAAAAGGTTTCTTTACTCCTGCTTCAATTTATTTTTACCTAGTCTAAAAAAAAAGGGTATGAGTCAGTCGGTTTGATATGACGGGAACTTTGCTCGTTTATTTTTGTTGATGCTGATAAAAAATCGCTGGCAAAATTCACATGGCATAAAATTAAATAAGTTTATCTGAGACGCAGCAGCGGCAAAAGCAGCGTACTTGGCACATTATTCATATATTCACTTCTTGTGCATCATTCTAAGCCCTGATTTCGCCATGTTCCCCATTGGCCCACCCGCAACTGAGGCGCCTCGGCCATTATTCCACCAGCCGCTGCACAATTTCTGCAAAATTGATGTGCCCACGCCGAACGGAAAAAGGAAAAACAAACAGGAAAGAACATTTTTTCGTTGCATCGCCGATTTTTACATACCCTAGCCAACTGGACTTGACTTATTTATTTATTTAAAGAAGCAAAATTTAGTTTGAACAACTTGTGGTACAATTTAATAAACAAAAAAAAAAATATTATTTCCTTTCAAAACATATCTTGTAAAGTAAAGAGCAGGTGGCTAGTGATAGTGATCAAGACGGGGCTCGGAGACGTCTCCTTTAGGTTGTCACAGACAACACAACAAAATTGTAATACCACGCAAGGGGCATAAAAAGTGGCAGAATAAAAATATACCCGGCTAAGGCGGGCGCAATAGAAAAATTGTAAACATTAATTTACTGTCCATTTCCGCTGGCTTTTGATGTGCTTGCTGCTTCAGCTGCACTTGCAGCATTTCCATTTCACATACTTTATTGCATGTATGTGTGCTTATGTATTTATTTGGAGTCATCTCTTGCGCCAACTTTTTAGCTTGAGTGCTTATTTATTTAGCCCCCTGGTAAATGGTGTACCTACTTGAGGCGACGTTTCTGAAGGCCAGCTAGCAACTGAATGTTGCAAGCAAAATCCGTGCAGTGCCCCATGCAACAGCGTTGAGTGCATGTGGGTTACATTAATAAACAAGCGCTTAATTCTGAGCTGGGATTTTCCCCTACACCAAAGTATGCATTTTATAAAATTTTACTTTCTTTTCTTACTTCTTGGATATGCTGTAGGTCTTGGAAATTTACTTATTTAATAATTTAAATAAGAAAAAATAAACTATTAAATTAATAAACTTTTTCATTAAATCTTATTTACTCTTAATTTATCTTCTACTCAATGTAATTTATAAAATAAAAAATAAATAGTTTTTGCATTAATCAGCATTATATTTTTATTAGTAACTTAAACAATTAATAAAATCAAATTTATTTAAATAGAAATAAACATCCATTAATTAAAAAAATATAGATATTTAGAAAACAAATTTTAATAATTATTACAATTTCAATTTACGCTTTATTTGATATGTGCATTTGAAATCAGAGCTAAATCGTTAACCATTTCAATTTTATACAATATAAAATTCATATTTGATGCCCAATCACTTTCCTATCCCAAACACAAATTCAAATGCAAAATTTAGCTAATTGATCATGCAAATTGTACTATAAATGTTGCAATTGCCCATTAACAAGAATTCCACAATGTCAACCAAAATAACTACCAAATGTGAATAATGCAATCAAGAGAAAATTATTTGATGATGAGATAATTACGCCTAATTATATTAACTCGATTAGGTAACTTAATTTAATAAATAATAATTTCTATGATTTTGTTAGCCGAAACTTACCCGCACAAAATGTTTTGTGGCACACTTCAAAATGTCGCACGCCAATGTGAGTATATTTTTTTGTATTTTTTTTTTTTTTTTTAATATTATTGTTGTTGTTTTGGATTTAAGTTCACTCACTTGGCGGCGCACACAAATTCCATGTGCGCTCAAAAGCGCGCTTTGAACTTATACCACACGCGTTGCAAGGAACACCACAAAAAATTCGATTGCCCGTTGACAAAAAAAAAAAAAAAAAATTTAATTGCAAAAAAACTGATATAAATGACGAAAACTAAACATAAACTTTATGTGCCTCTGATTATGATGAAGCAGTCGCTTAGTAAAAACTCAAATGCCGCACACACGCTGCGAAATATTACGCAAAATACTTGGGTTAGCCGTGACTCGCACTTGCAACACGATGTGCCGACTGAGGCTGTACCGCAGCAGCTGAAAAACGCGCAAAGACTGAAGCGGCAGCTGCCACTGAAGAATTCAGGCGGCGGGCACTCGGCCGGCGTGATGACGAAGATGCCAGCAAGCCGAACAAGCGAACAAGCACAGCATCCACACGAGGCACGAGGCAAGTGGCACGAACGGCAGCGCTAGTTCGTGCCACCGCTTGTTGCAGCAACATCGCCAGCCGACTAACAAATGTTGCCGACTGGGAAATTTGAAAATTCACGCTGCGGGGGCAGCCTTTTGCTTTGACTATTTCTGTTGCTGCTGTTGTTGTTGCTATTGTTGCTGCTGTTGTTGTTGCTGCTGTTGTTGTTGCTGCTGTTGCTGTTGTCGCTCACGTGTGCGCGTAGGTCAGTGACGCTTCGCTTCGCTGAGCTGTTCAATTTATTTTCACGCCGCGTCTGCGTCTGTTTGCTGTTTGTTTAACAATTTCCCTTCGCTTTTGACATGTGCCACGCGCGTCTCCTCGTCTCGCCTCTTTTTTAACTGGCGGATGCCAAGTTTGTGGACACCGGCTTCACTAGCAGCTCGCGGGCGCATATATTGCCAACAGTTGCCAAAGTAACAGCAGCAACTTCACAAGCAACAGCAACATTTCCATATAACATGAAACTTTGACACACGCAAACCCAAAAATAATAATACAAAAAAAAAAAAACCTTTAATTAAAATAGAAATAAAAATCCTTTAGTTGAGAGCCCAACCAGGAGACACCATGAAACGAAGATGTTAAATCAAATAAAATACAGATTCTAATATTGAGGAGCTGCAGTTGCTGCAAACGTCCTCTTTGATTGATCGTTGATATATACTTTATATATATTTAACCTTATTTTATTGATATCCCAATGATATACGATAATTGATACTCCAATTTTATCTGTCTCTGATCGAAATGTCAAGATCGACTCGGCTGTTGATGCTGCTCGAGAATATATTTACTTTATGGTGTCTAACATATTTTCATCTGCCTGTTACATAATTTTGACCCGCATGATTATACCCTATTCAACCGATTATCATCGGTTTATGGTATAAAAAAGCAAAAACAAAAGCAATCTTAAAAGCAATTCCTTACTTTTTGGGGAAACGCCTCCTTCTGCGTACGCTTTTGCCTAGCATTGTAGATTTTTAAATAATTTAAGTAATTTTAATACTCTTCTAATTGCAGTTTATTCAATAAACAAGTGTGCCATCTATATAATTATTAAAAATTAAGACTGATCACAGGAATAATAACAGACTCTGCGACAATTCTATGCTAGCAGCAATTAAACATGGATGAATCTTATCAAAGTATTGCTACTTCCAAACTGATCCAATATGCAATGAGTGACTTTAGTTAAAGTTTTGATGAATTTGTATTCCAAAATTCAAACACAACTGGTCAACCTTGATGCGCCTTGGATAAAAGCCTGGCATTGTGTATTCATACATATTCGATAACGCAGATTTCACTGTATAGGGTTGACATTTGGGACGCGAGCACAGCATCAGCTAATGATATTTTGGCCCCCTAAGCTGGCTGCACAAACTTAATTATGGCCAGCATTAAAAATGTAACTGTCAAACCAGAGCGACAGTCCTCCTACACAAAGACAAACACATACACACAATGAGACAGCCGACAGGCTGCTTAAAAGATATGATGTGTGTGTGTGTGTGTATGTGTGTGTGTTTTCGTTGCACAATGAACGGTGGACCCCATTGCACCGCCAAACCGCAGCTGTGGCTGCACCACCACCAGCTCCAGTGGCTGCTTATGCCGAAACATTTGGATAACTGGGTCACAAGGATAGCCATTAATTTATAATAATTTCAACTAAGATTTCACAATTTCTTTGGCACAACTGCTTCCCATACCAACAACCTCTTCTCTATCTCTCTCTCTCTCTCTCTCTCTCTCTCTCTCACTAGCACTTTATCTGTGGCTCCCGCTCTCGCCCTGTGTCGCTCTGTGCCGCTGCTGTGCATTTGCTTTAACAATTTTCGCATTTTCCATTCATCATTCGAGCAGCTGCCAAGCAAGCATGCCCCGACCAACAATGCAGCAAGCAGCACCCAACCAACACCTAACCAGGACGCAACCAGCAGCCAGCAGCCAGCACTGGCAATGCCACTGTCAGCGCCCGCAAAAGCAAAGTCAATTTCGCGCACTTTGCATGCCCCGCTAGGCTGCCGCAGCAACTGTTTGAGTTGGCAAATGCAACGAATGGAGCCGTTGTAGTTGTAGCTCGAGTCGTGGCTGGACCAGAAACACAGCCCGCATACATACCCAAACACTGGCTCTGGACCATGACTGGCTCTCCTTTTGGACTCCCCCGTGGAGCGTCGAACCAATCCTACCCCACAGCCCCCCCCCCCTCCATCACCCCTTTAAAGAAACGACGACTTGCTTCCATCCACAAGGCAACGCACCATCAAATTTACAAGCGCAATGCATCAATCACTTGACGCTCAAGCGGTTTCAAGATGAACCAGTGCCAGGGATCTGGATGATAGAGGCTGCTGGATAGAAGGTATGGTGGCATTAGAATGGTGGGTTGGAGGGGTGTGTGGAGTGTGGAGTGTGAGGGTCACTGGTGCCTTGGCGGTGGCGGCTGCGCTTTTCGCTGGCCCAAAAGAAACAAGACCAGTGAAAACAAAACAAAATAAAATAAAATATAAAAGAAAAGAATAGAATAGAAAAGAAAAGAAATCCCAACCCGTTGGCCAATTTGACGTTAAGATGAAATTTGTGAAAAATTCATCAAATTGACTGCGGCGCATTGCTCATTCAAATAGCAAAGACAAAGGCGAAACCAAAAGAGAACGGATAAAAAAATATACAAAAGAATAAGGCTGAAGGCGGCCAAAACTTCGCGGGTTAAAAGGGATGCCAGTCAAAAAAAAAAAAAAAAAAAAAAAAAGGAT
This sequence comes from Drosophila longiperda, assembly GCA_035042125.1. NCBI lineage: Eukaryota > Metazoa > Arthropoda > Insecta > Diptera > Drosophilidae > Drosophila > Drosophila longiperda. Next base: position 1,262,189 of record JAWNLV010000117.1, read on the forward strand.
GTGCAGCGGGGAAGTGTGCAGGACCAACGATTGCCATCGTCATTGTCATGTCTACCGATAATTCAGTTAGTCGCACCTTGCATAATGCAAAGAAATTACAAAAAGATGATTTCCACTTTGTCAACAATTTCCCCACACGCAACAGATTCAGCAAAGAGAGAAATTTCCTTGGGCGATAATAAGGACATCGCCACACAATTTGTTGCCAAAAGGGCTCGACATGCCCCAATAGATACTTGGCATTTAAGTGACGCCAAACAGTTGACAACTTAATTGACAACAGTTCGAAAATTAAATAATATCCAAGTGACTTTTCACATAAAACACATCTCATCGCTGAACATAGTGCAAAATGATTAATTTCTATTATGTAGCTTGATTTGTTTTTTTTTTTTAAAGTTAAATGCTACTAGATTGAACTAACTGATATTTTTGGCATATGTACATCTTACTTCTTATATAAGCATAAACAATTGTTTATGTTTCCAATACAGTCAAATACAATTTTAAATCCCGTCGTGATTTGTTTTCAGGTCAAATGCTGTGCAATATAAAATTCAGCATAACAAAAAAAAGCTATATTAACACAAATAAATATATATAAAAAAAAAAAAAACAATAATGAGGTTCAAATGTTCTTAATATGCCGTTATTCGCGAATGCGTTAGTTGGCCATGTTGCAAGCTTTAAATGTTGCCAAGAAAGCTGAGAGCAAACGCTGACAAATGCCGCTTAATACGAGAGAATTTCCCCAATTTGTGTTGCTTGGCTTACTATTTTGTCTATTGTCATTAACCAACTTACTTATTGACTTACTTATGAACCTGACCTCACACATTGCCACTGATGTCGTGCCCCCCCCGCCTGTGTTCTGTCTGGGTGTGTTGCAGGCCAAGCTAAGTCAAAATAAGAGTTGTACGCGTGCTGGGGGTGTGTGTGTTTGTTTATGTGTGTATGTGTGTGTGTGTGTGTGTGTGTGTGTGTGTGTGTGTGACTCTTTCTCTGGTTTATGGCTCGTATATCACGCGAACACCACGCAAATTGTGCTCAAAATAGACTAAAACCCAATTGCGTTTTCATTGCCATCAATTTTTTTTTTGTTGCTCTTGTTGAAGTGTTGGAGTTAAATAAAATGTTGCATACTTCATGGTGCTGTCAAAGTGATAAACAGCAAATGTTCCCATTCTATCTCCCCAGCCCCCCTCTCTGCATTACTCTTTCCATGTACTATACTTTTCGTGTATGTGTGTGTGTGTGTGTGTTTCCAACACTTTGTGGCTTTGTTTTGACTTTTATACTTAGTTCGTGTTTACTGCGGCAATTTTGTTGTTGTTGTTGTTGTTGTAGATGATGTTGATGTTATTGTTGTTGTTCTTCTTCTTTATGTAGCCACAAGCCCTGCTTAAGTGTGTTTACATTCATGTGTGATTCACTATGTGTGTGTGTGTGTGTGTGTGTGTGTTGCCCACACTTTAACCGGATTATTAATGCTTGTCTAGCTGCCTCAAATTAATCAAGTTGACCATTCATTCATTCATTCAGCAAACTGACGACGAACTAAACAGAGCTTGACCAAAGCAGCCAAGACACATGGCCATGAAAACTTAATTAGTCTTTAGTGCAAGAATACACACACTTAACTCTCACACACACTCAACTCACACACACACACACACACACACACCCTTGCAGATAGTGCTCATGCATGTTTTGTTAGCATTTTGGCCCATTGGCAAAAAAAAAAATTGGGTGTTTAACGCTATTTAGTTTTCTTACTTTATTCCATTTGGCCATATACCTATTAATATAAATACATATATATATATATATATATATATATATATATATATATATATGCATTTATATAAAAAGATATTTCATATACCAGAGTTAGTAATTGAGTTTTATATCACTGTTGAACCTGTTGTTGTGGCATGCCTCAATGGTAACAATATTATATTCATAACAATTTGTAACTTAAGAGCCACATAAGTTGTTGTTGTTGTTGTTGTTGTTGTTCTATTTGTGTGTTGTGGTTGTGGTTGATGTTGATTGATTAAATTTGATTGATGTAGGTTACAAAATAATAACTTGTGATTTATTGCCGCAAGTGGTGGCACTAAGAAGTGTTTTGTTGATGCAACATTCTGCTGCTGGACTCATTAGCAGCTTGGTTAACTTAGGCCCAATGACTTGCCATAGTCTTGGCATAAAATACATTTATTTATTTTCTTGCTGACATCATCACGTGACCATTATGTTAACGGAAATTATTACACGTTCTGCTACCTACAATTAATATTTGAAAGCAGTTAAAAAAAAACTTACATTCTCAATACTTATAATCATTCTCCAGCGATGATATCGAATATAGTTTCTAATTACAAAAAAAATTTTTAAATTTCTTTAATTAAGCTTTGCAAACTGATATAATAACTTCTTTGGGGATACCAATTTGTTAAATCGAATCGAATTTAGCCACAAATGTTTGCACTTTCAATTCTTAGAATTTTAAAGGCAAAATACTTAAAGTATCTGATGAGGATTATTTAATGTATTTCAACTTAACTTAACTAAAATGCATTGAATATTTGGACTTATGCAATCAAGTTGTCATATAAAGTTTCAAGCCGAGCTTTGATTTCTACAATTACACTTAAAAAAAAAGCTTTAAAAAATGGCATTTTTAAATATAGCTGAAGAAGTATTAATATCAATTGAAATATCCGCATTGAATGAACAATTCATATTCAGTTTGTCAATATTTTAAAAACTTGAGATTGTATCGGGAAAAATGGGTTTTATGGTGTTATGGCCATATGGAGCCGAAGGACCAAGTTGATAAGGATCTGTAGTGGCAGCTAACTCAGTTGTTTGCTTTAAGAATCCGCAAACAGCTTAGCATGGACATGGACAAGGGTGAGTATAAAACCAAAAAAGCTGCCAACTTACTTTGTTTCAAGAGCAAATATTTGCTTACAAGTAAGGTAAGCTTCGGTTCCATTAGTTCCAGAGCGTGTCGCTTGAGTTTGACGAGCAGACGCATTTCGGGGCAAATTGAAATTAATTTTTGTCCAATTTTGGGGGCATTAACCGGGACGGACTGGGATGGGGCGCGATGGTGTGCAATAGTATTGGAAGCGTGGGGAGCGAGGAATGCCAAGCAGCAAATGTACAAAAATATAGCCAGACACTGACACTGCGTACTCTCGAGTGGATTGGAGGAGGGGAGCTGTAGAAAATGGTTGTGCCGTTCAACAAAAAAGCGCTGGAAGCGCCAAGCGTAACAATATTTGTTGTCACTTTTTATTTAATACACTTGCCGGCGCCTGAATTGCGCAAACAAAAATGTCGCGTTGTAAGTGACGAGCCGCGTCCTGAAAATGAAATCATTTGAGGTGTAAAACGCTTCAAGTCATTTGCTTCCGCTGCTGATGTTGCCGTTGCTACTGCCGCTGCCGCTGCTGCCGCTGCTGTGGCTGTTGCTGTGGCTGCTTCCTGGTCAAGAGAGGCCGTCAAGTGGCATTCAATAAATAACTGTAAGGCAGCCATTTTCATTTTGCGTTCATTTGTTTTGGGCGCGACAAGCAAACAGAATGAAAACTGCCTCTGCTTTAACCTAAGCCTCATCCTCAGCCTCTGCCTCATGCTCATCCCCAGGCTCAACCTCAGCCAGCTCCGGCAGGCGCTTCACATCGCATGGACAATAATTGACATTGTCCAAGGTACTGTTGCTGGACAGAGCCTCTGTTACATTTCCAGTTTCAGTGCCGTTCCTCAATTTAGGCCCATAAATTTACACGCTCAACATAAATTTATGCTCCCCCCCGCCCCTCCCGGATCAGTACCATGCACCTGCGGCTTGATTCGAGCCGGTCGTCGGTCTCTCTTCTCTAGGTCGGCCGGCAAGGCTGGCCGGGTTGGGTCGGTTCGGCTCGAGGGGGGGGGGGGGGTAAAGTGAATTATGTGGCCATGCACGAAGTTCGAACAAAACACCAAAATAAATCGAAAAACTTTTTATGTGTATTAAATAAATTATTTTGAATATTTTTTCTTAAATTTTATTTTAAGTGTGCAGCAAAATGTGGGCAGTGAATGATTGCGAATAAATTTGGTGTTTAGCGAGCCAAAGTGAAGTTCAAATTAAAACGTTCTAAATGTCATTAAATTTTCAAGTTTATAAAAATATATATATAGATGTAGAACTAGAAAAATATTGTGGAAATTAATTGTAACAAAAAAAAATGTATTTATTATTTTAAATTTGTTGTTACATTGCTAAATATCTTTATATTAACTTTGGTATATTTTATAAAAGAGTTGGATTATTTTTGGAGATACTTTTATAACAAACTCATCGACGAATCATCCAATAAGAATGCTTTTGAGTTAATCACAAGATCATTTATTGCATGGGATGTAGATGATATCTTGATACAATGGTTAAGGCTAATCCCTGACTCATATTTTGAAGGGTATCCAACAAGTCAATAAGTGCTCGAGAAGCATTTTCAAGCCCCAAAAATGAGTTCTTCCAATTCGCCGTGTGTACTTATGCAAATTTTTAATGGGTGCAAATAAAGCAGTCCGCTGTCTGAAGTTGCCCAGCCAATCTTTTCGGCCATAAATCTGCACAAACAGCAACACCAACAGCAATCCGAGCCCGAATCCCGAGCAGAAGAAAAATATATGGTGTCCATCAAATCCGCATGGCTTATTCCATACACATTGTTGTTGTTTGAAGTTCCTCGCAACTAACTATGGAAGAGATTTAGTCTGGTGGCCACGGATAAACGCCAAACCAGAAAACAATCCGACACTCACCACACAAACACACACGCACACACACAAACACACACGCACACACACAATACCTCGCTTACAATTTGGTGAATGATTCGGAAACAGGCGTGGTTTCTGTTACAGGCTGCACTTTTAGCTGGATTGTGTTTAGGGCCTATAATTGAGTGAAGCAGGAAAACAGTATTTGAAACTTGCAGCCATGGTTGCGTATTGCGAAGGTGGAATCTCTACAGTTCGGCGGAATTGGGAATTGATGCACTACGTTACATTTGATATCCGTGACGTCCAGCATTGCTGGCACAGACCAAAAATCGACACAACCCAATGCCGCGTCAATTTTCAATTGATACTCGAATATCTTGTAAATATTTTCAAACCAATTTCAAACTTGCACTAGCACTAGCCACAGCTGGCCGTAGCCAACGTAGCACCACATTCACACAACACACCACAACACCACAACACCACTGTTCCCCCATCCGCCAGCTAGTAATTTGTCATAATTAATGAGCATAATTTTCCAGAATTTACACACGAAACATTCAAATCCAAGTCCGCCCGCACAGCAATTAAAGCTGCTCTTCTGTAATTTTCGTTATTTTGTTTATTTATTGTTTTGGGTTTTATACCCCGAAACCACTGAAAATTTATCCAATGTTTATTATGAAGCGGTGCAAATGCATTTAACACACACAAAGGCTGGTACAAAAACATATTTCCATATATATTTCTGATCAGCATCAAAAGCTAATTCGACGAAACCATAACATATTCTTTGCCGCGTTTTTGTATCTGGCCGACGGGGATATCATTTAATTAGATTTCAATGTTATTGTCAAAATATGTGCAGAATGTGTTTCGAATTCAATTCACGATGTCGATGACTTTCAGTTAGCTAAGCGCAAAAATATTAGCTTAAACAAAAATGAACAAATAATTAATTTTGCAAGCTTAAAGAAAATAACTAAGTGAATCAAATTCGGTTGACGACTTTGTTTGTTATTTAAAATTTCCAAAAAGATGAATCTAAGACTTGTGAAATTATACTCAATTCCAATTATCCAATTATAATACAAGGCGTTATTTACTTTATCATAAAATTACAAAATCTATTGCATTGATATGCAAATATTCTGGACATTCATTTGCAATAAACGTGGCAGGAAACTCGTGTTGCAAATGCTCGAATAAGTTACTTATTAGCAGCAAAGCAATTTTCAATTCACTTGAGCCACACTTGATGCATATTTGTGTTGCATAATAATAAATAGTTAAGAACTTTAAATTTTCTTGACATAAGTCATTTGTAATATTTATGTGCTGTCGCTTGTTTATTAATCTGATGTGTCTCCTGTGTAGTTGCACAAAAGGCCAAAATTGTTGGAAAATTGAATAAGTGTTAATTGAAAATGTCCCGAACATCGAAAGTGCTAACTATGACATCAACAACAGGGGACATTTCCATTCACATTCATATTTACATTTACATTCACATTCACATTTACATTCACATTCACATTTACATTCGCTTTCGCAATTGCTGCACTGACGAAAGCAACGTGTCCCGTTGGCCCCTTGTCCGGTCTAGCGTTGGGAGTGTCGTCTGCCTGGTTACCAGTTGACAGTTTCCGCTTCCGTACTCATTCCCTCTCCTACAGTCATTGTCTCATTCTCACTCCTATTCACATTCTTCTCCTTCGTTCGCCTTCTCGTTTGCGTTCTCGTTCCCCCGTGCTCGGTTTGGGACCCAGCCATGCGTTGTCCTCTCAGCTGCTTTTAATTTCCATGTCCGCTCACTTGCATTTTTCTCGCCTTTGTCGTTTCAACTGTTTTTGTTTGAGTGCGCTCATCCGCCACGAATGCCGTCTCTGCCACGCCAATCAGACGGCCGACCTGCTGACTCGACATACATATTGTTCTTGATGTTGTCGTTGTTGTTGTTGTTGTTGTTATTGTTGTTGGTATTATTATTTTGCATAAGCAAAACTATGAAATGCCTTTGTCAGTCAGTCAAGACGTTAAATTCGCTGACAATCCGCATTTATCATCAGCGGAAAATCCTCAGCGAAGGCAGCATCAAAACTTATATAATTTTGAATCAACCAGCGGCCTTTCACTTACTCGCCTCATTCGCCCACTTAGTCAGTCAGTCAGTCAGTCAGTCAGTCCGTCAGTCAGTCAGTCAAGGAGCTGGCACCTGCCTCCAGATCTGGCCGACGCTTGCTATATATATTTGCATACGTTTCTCAAATTTTCGTTTATTTGTTTTATTTTCTACAGAACTCATAGATATATTATGCTATGCCGTAAACTTCTTAACAGCCCAAACTGTTCACTATTCCAATAATTTATTTTTATTTTCTTTTTTGAATGAGTAAGTCTTCTTTTTACACTTTATGCATTTTCCATTTTCCATTTTTTTTTTTTTTTTTTTTTTTTTTGTTAAGGGTGGGGTATAAACTTTTCCTGTGCTGTCTCTGCTAGTGATGCTGTTGGTTGAGGAAGACGCCGCTATTGTGGTGAATTTAATTAAATTTATGAAAAATTTACATATTTATTGGTTTAAATGCCCAAAAATTGTATGCCGGGCAAATGCATGCGTGCTGGCTGTCCACAGACAAATAAGTAAATGAATATTCATATAAACAACAACATAAAGACATAAAACAACAAAAATATACAGTTGTCGAAACTGTCGAACTTATATTTGGTATAACAAGCATTTCTGGTCTAAATGATGACTCTGTCTCTGCTAGTCAACAATTTTTAGTTTGAGCTTTGAAATTACTGAATTAATAAATAGATTACAAAAATGTGATCTAGCTAACATTTCTGAAAGCATTTAAAGTGAATATTTTAAATTCACAACAAAAAAAGATTTTTAGTTAAACCAATTGACTGATTGTAATTCCAACATAAAAATATAAAATATTATTTGTATTCCTTTTTTTCTTTTTCTTTTCTTTAATAGACACCACTGTACATCAACAGCCACACATTCGATAACTGTGCTCAGCAGTCATCATCAGCAATTATTCAGTGTTGTCACTGATTTAAATTGATATCCGCATTGTTTAAACTGATACGTTTGGGCTCATTGATCGCTTGGGCTTATCAATAAATACTTGAACAATAACAAACAAACTGTCTAGTTCAATGCTGTTCAAATTTGAATTTTAAATAAGCAAAACACACATACATATACAACAATTAACACACATACACATAGTTCATAGTTCATAAAAATCTTTACAAATAATACATATGATATAAGCCCATATTTCTGTGCATATATTAAGTATTTGTTACCGAATAAGCCAGCACGCTTGTATTGCATGTATTTGATATTTAAATTTCCAGTTGGCTGAAGTTAAAACGAGTAAGCACAGCACAAAACCTAAATATATACGAAACGCAAAACAAGCTTTGGCAAAATTAAATCTTTTGTTTATATTCAAATTCAATTCAAAGAAAAATTAACAAAATAAAAGCTGCCAAATTCAAGTTAAGCGGCAATTCTAAGTAAATCGGAAGCGTTTTCGATTTATGAAATTTTAATTTCAACAACTATTTAACAGATCTCTGGCTAGTTTTCAAAGTGTCTAAGTGACAACACGAGACCTTGAGAAGGATCATTTAATGTTTGTAAATATGAAAATATATTTTTGTTTCACATAAAAAGAATGTGTGTATATAAAATTGGACTTGATATATTATATTTTATTAGGCAGGGCAAAGAAATCTACGAAAATATATACTAATCGAATATATATTTGACAGATATTTAATATCCATACAGCTTCAAAATACATTTGAATTTCCAATCACAACGCACTTAAAAATAGTAAAAATTATTTAGTTTGTTTTTAATAATAATAATATTATTGATCAGAATAAATAATGTCTAAAATAAACTTTAAAAGTGTTGTTCACTAATTTTACAAATCAAAATAAAAAAAAAGTCAAAACATATAATTGTGCTATTCAATATCTGAACTTTGTACCGTTATCGCACCTTCAACTCAAAATCTTAGTTTTCATGTGGTTATTGGTATTCAACACTTGGATTCAACAACAGAATACAGTAGAACTCTCCAGTTCTAACGGTAATATGCAATTAACATGTCATTGCTATGCGGGGAGTGTGTGAACAGCGCTTGAGAATCGTGAGTGTCCACAAGTGGGTCTGGCCACACGTCAGGAATTTCAATAATGATATTATGCCAGAACTCCAATGAAACGATTCTACCAGTTTAGATAAGCAAACACCTACAGTCAGAGAGAGATAGAGAGATAGAGACAGAGAGAGAGAGAAGGCGATGGAGAGGGGTAATGCTGGTGCTATATTTATAAACTCGCCGCATTCGGTGAAGGGCTCTGCCCTCCTCCCCATTGAAATGCGCACGCATGCGTCGAGTCATAAACCGGCTGGTCGACTCTTTTGGCCGCTTTGCTTTGACTGTAAAGCGTCATCGACCAACCAGTTGAAATGAAAGTGAATTGAGAATAAGTCAAGCTAACCGCTCGCAGCTGGAAGCTTGTTAGCTTGAAGCTCTCTTCGAGCGGCGCTCAGCGAACGCTGATCGTTGATCGTGGCTCGGAAGCCGTTGAGCGGCTTAAACAAAAAAAAACTTGGCTTCTTGCAATTTCTTTGACGCTGTCTGCGTTCAGTTGGCGGTTTGCATTTGCGCGTTGCGGACGTCTCTCCCTCTCTCTCTCAGTTGTCGTTGTCGTTGTCGTTGTCGTTGTTACTGTGTAAGTTCTGCGTGTTGGCAGACTGAAATTGCAGTGTATCGCTTGAATTCGGTGTGAAAGCTTCAAGATGCTGCAGCAGTGTCTAATTGCAACGCTGCTTATCGCAGTTTGCGTTAATGGTAAGTAAACAGTTGCACACCCCACAAAGGTGCCCAAAGCTGCAGTCCCAACTGGTGCACGCCACATAACACACACCAAAAAGCAAAAAAAAAAAAGAAGCAAAATAATAAGAAAAACATACGAAATTAGAAAAATAGTTTCCGCATTCATGTTAGCTATTAAATGTTTATAGTTTTATTGTGTTTTTTTTTTTTTTTTTTTGTAATATTTTTTTGTTACTGTGTGAAACAAAAAGTGTTGACGTTGCCAATTGGAAATTTCTTGGCTCTTGGTGGTGACTTGGGCTTCATCTGTGCGAGTTTGTATGTGTTGTGTGTGTGTGTGTGTGTGTGTGTGTGTAGTGTGTGTGTGTGTGTGTGTGTGTGTGTGTGTGTGGGTCTTCGTCTTTGTCTTCCTGGCGCATGTTGCCCGGTTGTACTCGTATTTCTTGTTTGATTTTGGTTCGACTGTAAATTAGGTAACATTTCTGGCATTTCATTGACTTTTGCTCTTAACGTAAATGGCTTTTTCAACTGGTTTCAGTCTTTGCCACCTAAGAGGCCCGCAAGGTCATCTGTCCTGAATGCTTGCCCCCCAACCCCCCTTCCCCACCGTACAGTGTACACTTAAGGTGCAAAAAAGCAAAACCTAAAGAGAAAGAGACAGAAGATAAAACTGGAAATCCAGCTGGTTTCACTTTTCTTTGTGTCTTGCTTACTCACTCTCTCGCTCTCTTTATTTCTCTCTCTCTCTCTCTCTCTCTCTCTCAATCTCCCTGTCTCTCTGCAAATATCCAGCAACACCGTTGATGACGATCCTTATGTAATATGCGTGTTCCATTGCTGACCTCCAACTTGATTAGCGGCTGTTTTAGCTGACTGGCTCGCTTGGCATCAGCTCGGTTTCCAGTTGACTTAATTAACATTTTGCCAGCGGCACATATTAACAGCAACGACTGCCTGTATTTTGTTTGCTTATGAATATGCAAATAAAAGCGTATTTTTGCAATGGCTTCGGGCAATGTGGCTTTGAGCATTTTCATGGTCAACTTCAACTGATTTCCATACTTGCATCATCATCCGCAACAGCAGCTGCTATGCTTTTTTCCTCCATTTTTCTCGTTTTCGTTTTGTTTTTGTAAACCTTTCAGCATTTTAATTTTTACATCACCTTTCTTCGGTGTAAACTTCATTTTTTTTTTTTTTTTTTTAATGTGTATAGTGCAAATACATATATTAAAATATATTATATATTAATGGCATATATGAAATTTCTTTTGGCGTTTTCACTTTCATTCGATTACATTTGATAACGGAACACGTTTCGAAATCGAATACTGACACCAAAAACACCAAGAAAAAACACTCAAAATCGACCATGAACGGAACAGATTATGGCTAACGAACAACGGGAGAAGCCAGCAGACAATGCGCACAGCGGGAGGGTGGGGCCAATGCATAACAACAGTAAAAAGCTTATTTTATGTAAGCGGCAGGCGAGGCGAGGGGATTGTGACACCGATTTTATATCACAGCATTGCATCTTTTCGATCATAAAACCCAAATTCAGCATCCGCCCGATCGCGCATTGCACAATGAAAATAAACTCAAAAATACAACAACAAAAAAACCAGAAATGTTTATGCAATGTTTGAACTGCAAACACTTATTTGCAACAATTTATTGCCAAATTTTAAGTCAAAAATGCTATTTTCATATAAAGTTAACGAAGTAATTCGTTTCCGAAGAACTCAATAATTTTTCTGAATTAATTCGAAAGAAGAATTATAAATAGATGTCAACAAACAATAATCAAAATCAAATAGATCTGAGCAAAACAGAAATAATTTCAACAATTTATGTATATAAAATAACGTGAGTACTTTTATATTTTGTAATAAATTGGAAACTTATTTCAAGCAGATATTTCATGGCAACTCAATTTGGAGATGACTTCAATCTTATTAACTTGTTTCCTTAATGGTGATTCACTTTCATGGAGCTCACGGATAAGAATAATGTTAGCATGTTTATAAGAAGCTCTGAAAACTTATCACCAGATTGTAAATTTGTTCTGCTCTCTCCTTCTCCCATGTCCCGTATCCCGTGTCCCGTGTTCCGTGTTCCGTCTACCCTCACCCGCATCCCTCTCGCTCCTTAATACATTTCTGTGCTGTGATGTGCTCTACTTAATGCGATGAAAAAATAAACATAATTTAAAAATACATTAGAACGAATTGCAAAGGCTTCGTCAGCAAACGAGGCAGGCCGAGATGAGCCGCCAAACCGACTGACTAACCGACTGACAAACGGAGAATTGGAGATTCGGAGAAACGGAGAAACGGACAAATGAACGGCGGCCTGATGCGACGCGTCGGCACATGAGCCATTTAAACGCAAATTTGTTGACAAAGGCAAGTGGCTTTGGCCATTACATATACGAGGAGCAGCAGCAGGAGAGGAGGAGTGAGGTATCTGTGTGTGTGTGTGTGTGTGTGTGTGTGTGTGTGTGTGTGTTCACAGCTGTAGTCTGGGCTACCAAATCGGAATTATTTACAATTTAAGTGTTGTAAGTGCAACAGCAAAATAAAAGACAAAACAAAAAATATAAGAGAAAGACTATAATAAAAAAAAAAACCATGTGGCAAAAGGAAGTGGCAAAAACATTTAAGCAGCTTAACGCACATACACACTCACACACACACACACACACACATTCGCGTTGTGAAAAATGAGGCGCAAAGCAGCCACAGAAATGCGTGAAAAATTACTTGAAAATGCCAACGGATAAAACGCAGAAACCGTTTTACCAAATACAAACAGTCGGTTTGTCCCAGCAAAAAGAGATACTCAAAGACGCGTAGAGAAAGTGACACACACACACACACACACACATATATACCCTGGCAAACACACAAATATAAAAAAAGGAAAAATGCTTCTCGACTACAAGATACCCTAAACCCAGCTTTACAGATTATGCTCAGACAATTGTAGATTTTATTATAATCAGAAATCGAATGATAAGTTGAAGTAATCTTGGTCTGCGCGGGGTATACGAGAATTTCCGAAACTAACCTCTTACTGTCGTATTCTATGAGACAAACGGACGTGTAGAAATTGACTCTGATGTTGACCCTCATCAAAAATATATATATATATATATATATATGGAGTCTGAGATGCTTTGATCTGCATGTTCTTCTTTTGGCACAAAACCATCATAACCATTTTACCCACTTTCGATGGGTTCGGGATAAAAGAAGAGATAAAATTTAAGAGAGGAAGAGAGAGAGAGAGACTGGCAAGATGTGCCGTAGTTGGCAAGGATGTGTATTGTGTATATTACAAAAGAAACGCTTAAAGTGAATATATATCAAAATAACGCCCAATGCATACACATTTGAACTTATCAAACGTACCTCGCAGCAGCTGATTGCGCTGGCCTGCAACTTTTATACATATTCATATATCAGTTGTGCAATTTATTGCCTTTTCGTCCGTTTCAGTTTTCATTTTTCACACACACACACACGTACATACACACACACACACATACCTAAAGTGGTACAATTCTCTCTGATTTTCATTGTTTTCGTTTGCGGCAAGCGAAAAGTAAAAGATACAAATTCAAGAAATCCATAAGTACAACTTAACGAACCATTTGCTGCCCTTCTTCAATCTTCATTCATACATATAAATACATGTGTTTAATAGAAGAAATTATTTCTGCAAAAAATACGAAATAAGCTAAATTCGTATAGACAGATATCACAATATTGAACACATTGATAAGTTAGTGCTAAAACCAGATACTCCCAGTAATATTTTATTATTTATGCAAGCTATACTGGGGCAGCCTGCCTGCGTTACGAGGACATATTCAAACCGCTACTCTGATCGGGTCGGATCGGCTCAGATTGGTTAAAAATTGCCACAAATGTTAAATAAATTATAGGCAGCCACATCGAAAAAATGAAAAAGCAAATAAAGGGAAAATAAAACAATTGCGAAACAGCAACAACTGCAAGGCCAACATCAACAGGCAAACAAATACATGTATATATGTATGCGTAATTGTATATGTACATGCATATATGTATATGTGTGTATTTTATGCTTCACAAAAACCAAGTGGAAAACAGTTTTCAATGTGCATAAAGTTGGGCGATTTTTCAGCTGCTATACAGGATTTCAGTATCAGTGTATTATTTGTTGTTTTTTTTTTCCCCTCCAACCAGCACATTAAATTTCTTTAACAGAAAATAAATTTCGGGAATGGGGGGAGGTGGAGGTCAATCGACAACGTTGCATGCTTCAGTTTTGGGCTTATTTTTAATTATTATTTTTCGCATTGAAAATTGCCTTATAAAAAGTTAAAATGTCCAACATAATTGGCCTTACGCCTTTAACATAAATTTGCAATATTCATGTTGTCACAACAGACGTTGCCTCAGGTGGCACGACAAATAAAACAGTGGCAGCTGTAATTGGGACACATTGGAAGGGATTCAGCTTGTTATGCTTAAGGTACTACACCTACCAGAGCAATATTTGCTTCAATTATATATATATGATAGTCATGATTGAAAGGATATGCTAAAAGAGTCTACTGAACTGGGATTGACTAGAATCACACTCAACAATCACTGGATGATTACCCGTTGCCAGCCACATCATAAGCTTCATTGGGTATACGAGAAATTATATTTCAAATTACAAGATGGATATATTTGTAATGTGTTCAGTTAACTGTGCAAATACACAAACATGTAAATTAATATATTTATTGCGAGTGACTCATTGATATTGATTTCTTGTCAAAATTTAAATTATTCAGCTGCTGAGCGTTTAAGAATTCCTTTAAAGTTCACAGAATTTCTGCAATTTATAATTGAATAAAAAAGGGTTTTTATAGAGTTATGCAAAAGCGTGTAATAGAGAAACAGACAGCATCGCTTACCATATAGGACATAAATATATATACGTTCTTTTTGATCAACCTAACCTATCGAAAGATTTTTAAACATGCGTATCAGAATCAGTAGCCCAAAAGAACCATCAATATATATTAGATCTATGCAAATATATTTTTGGGCGATGTATTAACTTTTATTGAGAACTATTAAGGCTGTCCATTGCAAAGTTCGAGTAAAATTTTTTTTTTGTATTTGTTACATTTGTATTTTTAATTTTGCGTTTAATAATCTAGTTAGACTCAAAACATGTGTACAGCGTATCTCCAAGTCTTCAAGTTTACCTCTATATTTTTTGTTGTTTTTCAAATTTTTTTTAAAATTTATTTACTTTTATTATCGAAAATATTTGTACAAATGTAAAAACATATATTTGCTTAACATAAAATTCATACAAAATTTATACACCGCGTGCGATATTGGCGTTGGTGCATGTATTCGCGGTTACTGCAGCATGTTGCATAAAAAACATTTGTATGCCTTGACAAGAAATAAATGTGCAAGCCATTGTTAAATTTAAATTAAATATAAGTGAATAAATAGTAAGCTCAAACAAAACATATTTTGAACATTTTATGCCCTGAGAGAATTTACTTTTTCATTTGTTGATGTGAATTGAATAATTACTTCATAATTATAATAAAGGAATTTCAGCTGCACCCTACTAAGCAGCCAATATTCCACCTATACCATAACTTCAATTATTTACTTGCCACTCAGCACGGCTTCAATTGCGGAATGTTTGTGTTGCATACTTTGAGGCGCACTATAAAGAATTGTGTTATTTTAATTTATTTATTTATTTTAATTGCAAAGCTATAAATTAATTGACAGTTGCAACGTTGCTTGACAACAACACTAAACAATTAAACTAAGAGATTTTAAGTCAAATGCAAAAATTTAACCAACAGTTGGAAAGAACTTTCCTGCGAAATATTGGTAAACAGTGGGAGGCAAAGGGATAAATTATATATATATATATATATATATATTACTGGTAAAAAAATACTGTTCCAGCGAAGTTATGCATTTAATTATTATTATAGAAACTGAAATAAAACTCTATGCTTAATTGCTGGAATAGTTCGTGACCGAGCACTCTAAAACCAAAGCAAAATTCCCATTCCCATTGTCCGGCTCCATCTGCATCTTTCACTCAGCTCAGTGTCCACTTAGTTTGTTATTGTTGTTGTTAACCAACTTACGTTTATTAAATGTGGCTTAAATCATTTAAAAACACTTTCATTGAAGGAATGATGACTTTTGCAATTGCATAAATATTTTAGTCGACATTCGTTTTATTGTCAGTTTTGTTAATCAGTTGAAGAACGACATTTGGCTATCATATATTTATCTCTTATTTATTTATTTATTTTCCTCTCTACTAATCACAATTAATTTTCATTCATATATGTATACTTTATACATAATGTGTATATTGTATACATTTATAATTAGTGCTTGTGGCTTTATTAACTGTCAAAATGTCAAGCGGCTTTTGAAGCTTAGATTTTGCTTTTAGCAAACAACAAAACAATACTAATAACAGTAATTAAAAACAAAAACAAAAACAAAAATTGAACAAAATAGCAAATATTACAAAATAAGCAATTAAAATTTGTTGTTGTTATTGTCGGTCTGTCGGCATTATTAAGCTCTCATTCCAATGCAATTCATTAAGAACTAAATGCAACTGCCCCATTAGCCAGTCACACTCGATTTATGGCTTTAATTCATTAAAACTAAGCCATAAATTTAACAAAGTGAATATATTTTTTTTTTTTCTTTCTTTTCCCACTTTCGCACTTGATATAGAAAAACTAAATGATTGATTTCTTACCTCATCAGTCTTTGCAACCTTCAGAATTTTGTCTTAGAGCTACAAGATATAATTATTAAGAGAATTATTTAAGTAATATTACCATAAAAAAAACTAAAATGTGTAAAAAAAAACTATATTCTCTGGTTTCCGGCTGTGCTCTTTTTTAACAAACAGAAGAAAGCATTTCCGACCCCATAAAGTGTATATATATATTATTGATCGGGTGTTGATAGCGGAGTCGATATTTGTTATATATGTTTCCGTATGCATTCCGCACATCATTTTTATTTTAGGTTTGCCATCTTTTAACAGCACAAATATTTTGTTGGCAATATACTTCATAACCTCAATTAACATGGTTGAAAAGTTTCATATATTAAATTATTTTGCAAATATTTTTAATTAAAATTTGAAAAGTTGATAAATTAAAGAACTTTATAAACTTTTACAGCTCAAAGCAAGGACAAGGAAGAGTTTACATGCCCCTCCCACATTGCCAATGGCAACTATGCGGATCCTGCGACCTGTCGTCGCTTCTATCAGGTAAACTTTCGACATATTGCTTAATTTGTCTGGCCAAAAGGTCAAATTACACAATTGAGTTGATGCACCCACAATGTGTTATTTTCTATACAGTGCGTCGATGGCTACCCCTATTTAAATCGCTGCCCCTCTGGCCTATACTTTGATGATTTGCAAAAGTTCTGCACATTTAAGGATGAAGCCAAGTGCGGACCGTTGCCAACAAGTAAGTGATGAAGTTATGTCCAAGCTGCACAAACTACTATTAATAAAAGGATACGCAAGATACGGGTGAAGAGATGAGCGGGGGTGTGCTAGTACAGTAGGAGCAGACAGACACTGTACAGTGTCAATGTAATTTTTGTAATTTTTTATTGCTTTTGTAGTTGCAAATAGCCATGGGAGTGGCATTAGCTGAAGAAACAATTGAAAGTGCTCCATAAATCAAGCAAACCAAAATTTTAAGTGCTCTCCAAGTAAAACACATATGCATGCCAGACAGAGACGGAGCAAGTGAATGAAGAGAGCCAATGGCTGGGGATTGAGGATTGGGGATTATGGAGCAGGTTTTTGTGGCAAATGCCAAACAGTTTGCTAAACGATTCCAAGTTTGCAGAAGCAAAGTTGTTAACTAAAATAAAAGGCGAAGTTCGACTCTATAGCCCAACCCAAAGTCCAACCAAGCCGAGTCGAGCCGCGCAAGCAGCAACCAAAAACAACAACAACAACAACAACAACAGCAACAGTAACCAACAAAAAATTACATGGCTAAAACTGAGCTTCAGAATAGCTGCAAATTTATTAGAAGCTCAAAAATAGAATTGAGCATTCTATTAGAAGGACGCAAGCCGCACGAGAAGCCCTAGAGACAAACGATTCTATGTGACAGACTTACCGACTACCAAGAAATACAAAAAGACCCAGAGAGAAAGAGAGAGGAGTGGAGGGATAGAGGGGTAGTGCATGATTAAAATAATTTGCAATCGAAAGACAAAATAATCGAATGCGAACGAATATTGTGCAATGGCCAGCTACTTTTAGTAAATGTTGCACAATTCGTTTATGGCCCAAAAGTAGAATGCCGAAATATATTAAAAATGTAAGGAGAGCAAAATCCACAAACAGTACAACTACAAGCACAGCAATAACTTGGCCAAGTGCAAAGGTTAACCCAGCAGTTGGCCAACTATGAGACAGTCAAATCAACTGGTTTGTATGTGTCCCAAGCAATGGGCTGCACTTTAAATGGGGCACGAACGCAACTGCTTAGGAATAGCCAAGTGCCACAGCAAAGTGTGTGTGTATGTGTGTGCATGAGTGTGTTTGTACGTCTATGTGAAGCTTACATTTATGATTTAGTTTGGAGTTTAGCTACACTCCACACACACACTCACACACACACACACACACACATTTTAATATTCACTATAAATGTGTAAGTTTTCGTGACTATTTGTTCAACCAGTCTTTAGGCCGACCCCAATGTGGCTAAAACATGTTGGAAAGCATTGTGAAAAATTACAGACTTGTCGCTTGAAAAATATAATAACGACTGTTTGAAGTTGTTTCACTTGCACTATGACCCCAGACAAAATAGCATTTCAACACAATACTTAAAAACTGATCGAAGCGAATTTTATTGTCAAAACTTAACTTTGCAAAAAAATGTGTAAAAGTATATTTAAAATTCAGCCGAAAGTATCATATAATTTATTGCACAAACACCAAATGAGACAAATGTCACCCAGTCGGAATTTTGTAAGTGGAAAAAACTACACTTTTATAAGCAAAAAAATATGATCAGTTTATGTAATTTATCTTATGTCTGCGCGACAAAGTGGATATAAATTTAAATTATAATAATTACACAATGACCTAATTCATTATTGATTGCGTAATTTTGAACATGTGAAATATATGTGCATATACATGTACTGACTAACTTAATAATTTATTATCTTGGTGTTTTTTTATTTCTATATTTTGCTAACTGTTTTCCTAGCAAATAATGAGAATTCAGGTAACAAACATTAACGGTGAACATATACATATAAAAGTCTTCTGTGGCGAAACAACTTTGCGCGATTCCTACTGGAGAGCTGTCTTTCACTCACACACACACACACACACACACACACACACACACACACACACACACACTGATATATCGCTGAAATGCAAGCACGCACTTTTTAAGCAGTCAGCAGCGCAGTTGCCATTTGTAGTCAGCATCGGCGCAGGCATTGGGCTTGCAGTTGGCCACCGTTGTCGGAAGGAAACCGTTTGGAAGAAAGCTACGACAGCTAAAGCATTTGGGATTTGCGTAATACCAACTGGAATTTTGTCTCACATAAATAGCTCTTTGCTCTGACTGTGACGGCAACTGAAAGCCACCGACCCAGTGTGTGTGTGTGTGTGTGTGTTAGAGAGTATGTTGGAGTAGAAAAGTAATAACATAAATGACACACACACACACACACATACTCACACAAATGCGAGTCACCTCCTGCCTCCCCCCTACAAAGCCGCACGGCTGTAGCCAAAGTAAAGCAAGGCACGAGCAGAAATATTGCAGCAGAGATTAGGTCAGAGCTCTGTGCATACAATATCTATTCTCCTCTCCCTCTCTCTTTTTGCAAAGCTTACACACCAGTAAAGTGCTGTAGTTTTCATTTTTTTTTTTTATATATTTCATAGATGACTCATAAATATAATATAATCTATTTTGGTAATTTAAAAATTGTTTAATCAATACTAAAAGCATTCAGAAATCCATAAATCCACTTGTAAGTGTTGAAATACTCATAGATTTATCTTTAATCTTTATGACATGAATTTTTTAATATTTCCTAATACTGAGCAATAATGCTTAAGTGTGAAATATGATTGAAATCAAAGAAAAGATGAATGCCTCTCGACATTTGTCCCTCTGTTCAAATTAAATGAGAATAAAGATAACAATTTGTTAGTTCTAGCTGAGTAATGATATGCATATATATA
Source organism: Drosophila longiperda (assembly GCA_035042125.1). Classification (NCBI taxonomy): domain Eukaryota; kingdom Metazoa; phylum Arthropoda; class Insecta; order Diptera; family Drosophilidae; genus Drosophila; species Drosophila longiperda. The sequence continues at coordinate 1,282,165 of JAWNLV010000117.1, forward strand.
TATATATATATATATATATACATTTCTTTGGTCTGTATGCACATAAGTGTGTGAGCATTAAATAAGATTTGATTTGCGAGCATAGTGAAGAACTCACTGATTGCCTCTAATCGCTTGGCACTTTAATTTGCAAGCCATCTGGCTGCTACATAAGCCAGCCCAGGGATTATGAGCTCTAAAATAGCGAAGCCTCAAACTCCAACAACAAGAACATTAACAACAACAACAACAACAACAGCAGCAACAACAACTTCACAGCCCACAGTTTGCAACGCACCCCTTCGACCCCCGGTCGCTTTGTCAAATTGCTCAGCTGACGAATTGCTTACGACAATTTCAAAACCCAAATGAATTTGAAATTCTGACAGCAAATATGCCATCACAAAAAATAGATAAGCAAAAAGTTGCTTCTTTTCATTATGCGCATGTGTGTGTGCGTGTGAACGTGTGTGCGTGTGTACGGTGTCGTGCTGTGTGTGTGCGTGTGTGTAATGTTGTAGGGTGAGATCCACAATGTATGCAATAAAATGTGCATATAAATGCGATTTTATTTCGTTTTATGTGGATTTAATGCTCAGCTTCGTTGTTGCCCAGACAGAAATTAGAATATTTAAGCCAGTGATCGGGTTGGAAATTCAATAAAATCTGCGTACAAAATACTTGTTAGCCAACATGCTGCCCGCTGCAGACACTTACTGTCCAAAATGTATTTGACTATAGCTGCCGACTTGACTGTTCGACAGTTTGACTAGCTTATTTAGATGCCAACTTGGCCCAAAACTATTGACAGTGCGCGTCCAAGCAACTGACAAACTGCTCCTACTGCTGTTTATCCCATAAAAATTGGCATACATATATATATATATATTTATATATATACATATATATATTTAGATATGTCGTATGTAGAGAACTCACACGAGCTGGTAAAATTCGAAGCAATTTTGCACTGAATAGTTTTCAATTTCATAATTCAGTGAGCACGCTCAATGACAGCATTTCAATATTGCTTACACAAAAGCAACAACAGTAACAGTAACAACGACAACAACACAAACAAGCAGTTACACAAATAAGCTCCAAACTGTCCGCATTACGTATACGCAACGTATGCAACTTCAACCCCAGCCCAGCCCAGCCCAGCTCAACTCTCCGCTCAGCTTTGCTTTGCTGTTGTCGAGACTGTCGCTGGCTGTGCGAAGTGCATAAGACAAAGTTACTAAAAGTGTTTATTACATTTTATTCAATATCTGTACACAAGTCAACACACACACACACACACACACACAGGCGCACACACACATACAGGCACACATACAAATGCATATTCACTTTGCTCGAGTGCGCAAATTTGCCAAGTTACTTTTTGAAATAATAAAATTGTATGCATTTAGTTTTTGAGAGGCGTTTTGGGGATGGCACACTTGGTTATTTAGCTTATGAATTTATGTTGATTGCACAGTCTGCCATTGAGTGCTGCTTGCCGTTTGTCCCATTATACTATTCAGGACACTGTGCTGACCCATGGCCGGGTAAATTAAATGCCAGGCATTTCATTTTTGTATTGCTGTTATTTATGATGTGACCACAAATGCATATTTTCCAGCATTGATAGCTACACAAATTTTATAAGTTTTCTATGGATATTCCACTTTGTGGCAGATCTGATCAGATTTTTTTGTGAACGGTGGCAGCAATCAACGACACAATTTGTATAAAAGAGTCGCATTGGATTCTTCTAGGCGCAGCGGGATGCTTCTTGCATTGTACGTGTCTCCAATTGTGCGTGTGTGTGTATATGTATCTCGATACACACACACACACACTCGACACCACAACCCTACACATCAATATTTAAGTCTTAACTATTTAAAACTTATTATTATTTATGGGTTTATATTGTGTTTATTATTTTGTTGCAATGCTTGTCTTTGCCACAGCTGTGTCACTTGTTATTTTATTTGATGTTGTCGTTCCAGTTGACAGTACTGTTACTCTCAACACTACATAAGCTACAAAAAAACAAAACTTCGACTCGCATCACAGTCAAACCCAGAAACAGTCCCGTTGTCCAATTCGACTTTTACCCTGATTGCATTCGCATGAAATTGTTGATGTAGCTTTTCGATTTTTTTTGTTTGTCAGCGACAGAAGCAACTTTTATGCAGCTGGCGATTATTTAATTGACGCTGAAGGGAAAGGTGGAAGAGCTTGGAATTGGTTGCATGGCATCCAAATAATGTAATTAAATCGATTTTATTTGTTAGTCGAATTCATTGGCAATTGAATATCAAACACTCAACGAAGACACAGCTAAATAATAAGAGTTTTAACTGGCAGCTGGGCCTGCTAGACCCAACCATTTTCGATTCGATCCGAGAGTGGGTTAGGTTAGGGTTTCAGTAATAGCTGGGGTTCAGCTTAAGGTCCTCCTCAGCGTATCTGTCAAATTCGTTGGGATGAAAAAGTGCTTGACATCATTAGTTTGTTTTGCATTTGGCAATGTCAAGCGGCATAAGTCCACTTTAAATTGATTGATGATGTTGTCAATGTGCCCAGCCATACGGAAGCGGAAGTTGACGACCAATTCAAATGGCAACTTCATGGGACAGCTTACTCGTACAGTCTCACACACACGCACACACACACACACAAACAGTTGGAGATGGCATAAAATACATTAAATAATCATTTTTAATTTACCCAGCTTATTGCAAGTTATCTAGAAGCCATTTCCGCAATTTCCCCACATTTTATCATCAGTTTTTATAACACTTTTGATAACAGCTTAACTAGATAGAAAATATATCTCGTCACTGATATTAAAGCATCGCTAAAAGCAGAAAATTCAATATTAATGAATGTTTAACAACAAGTTAAGAGCAAAGAATATTTAAGATATTTTTTTATGCTACATTTCAAATTGCTATCTTGCACAGCCCTTAAAAGTTATTGTATTGTATGTTATAAAATGTATAAGTATGTCAGGCTCTGTAATTGGTAAAAAATAAAAAAAAATTCAAAAAATATTTTCATTAACAACATTTCTATAATTTGCGTGTTTCTTACCCGATCTCGATTGGCTTGTCAATTTTATAAATCAATTTAAAATTATGTAGTTTATTGCTATCAAAATGATATTAGTAAAACGGATGCAGTTATCGATAAAATTTATAATCACAATTTCTGCTTAGAGTATTGCGGATTTTATAATCCAATTTTAAAGTATTGCCAAAGGTCGCGCTGCATAACGAATAAAAATGTGATCCTTTTACTACTGGGTATTTACTAGTTAATCGCTTTCAACTAGAGTTGCCTTTTTTCCTATATAATTTGACAGGAATACACAACCGAAGCTGCGCTGTTGTCCTTGCTAATGCGCAGCCGACAGCTACGTGGCAGCAAGTTACACTTATTGGTGGGAGGGGTGTGGCAGTGATGGATAAAAAATAGTGCTAATTTGGCTACAATGAATGCCGTTAATTTGGTTGTGCTGCTTTGCGGTAAACTACACAAAATTATGGTTTTTTGCGGCTTGTTGATTTATAACCAATCCGTGTCGAGTCGGCCTGAAGGATGTTTTGATTGTGTTTGTGAGCAACGAACATTTCCAGTGGTTGAACGTATCAAGGCGCAGCGAATGCATTTTATATTTATGGCCAGCTGCCCATTGAATTCAAATCTGACTTTCGTTTCAAAACACATTCACAGCATGGGCGAACTTCTGTTTTGTGGACTTTAAGTGAATTTGTTTACTCGATCACAAAACAACAAACAACAACAACAAAAGAAATGCCAATTGAATTCCATTGAGGTTTTGCCAAGCACACAAACGCACCTACACACATACACACACACACACACACACACACACACACACATACACACACATACACACACACACACGCCCAACGCCCAACGCCCACATATGCAAATAGCCGTGCCAAAATGATGCCTCGAACAGTTTTTTTTCGTTTTCGTTTTGGTTTTTTCTTTCCGGTTTTGTTATTTTTTATTCTTGGTGTTTTCTGTGTGCTTTCTGCAGAGTTGTGCTGTTTGGTAACATGGCAAGTTGGGGTAGCTAGAATATAACCTTTGGCTATTTGAATTGCGCTCTTGCTCTCTGGCTCGTTGTTAACTTTCTTTTAACTTGTTTCTTGCACATTGAACGTTGGTTTGCTGGCTACCTTCTGCCTTATTGATATTTGTATTGTATTGTGTTATTTTGTTGACTTTTGACTTTCGACATGCTTTCTTCACTCTCCCTCTCTCTCTCTCTATCTCTCTCTCTCTCTCTCTCTATGTGTCTCTCATTGTGGCATTCGATTGCCAGAGTTCAATATTGTTCGCATACCCAAATCGATTTTAAATAATTTCTTAGCTAATTTGTGCAAGATTCCCACAAAGCAGTTACAACTTGATTTGTGCAACACATTTTCATAACGTGCATCGTCTTTGCAGCACCTGCACCGGCAACGGATGCGCCAGCCGACACTGCTCAGCGCTGCAACACAGAAGAGTGCCAGCTGCCCTACTGCTTCTGCTCCAAGGATGGCACCCAGGTGCCTGGCGAACTCGAGGCTGAAAAGGTAAGTCCAAACCAAATCGATCTAAACCGCCAGCACTTAACTCACTTTTCTATTATATTTATGGCGTCTTCTATTTTCTATAATTTTTTTTTTTTTTTTTGCTGTCCTTTAAGTGTTAATTTGCAAGGCGATAAATTTTGGAGTGCATTGACAGGTTTTATTTTTACGACACAGAGCAGCACAGGACTATGCCAGCTGCGCCTTTGTAATGAAGTGGGATGGGCTGCGGTGGGTGGCCGGGTTGGGGTGGTGACAATAGGGTGTATATGAGTATAACTATATGTTGTTTAAGTTTGGCTTCGGCCTCGTTTTGAGTTTGGGTATTACTCAGGCCATAAATCTGTGTATATGCATTCGGCTGCTGTTATCGCTACTTTGCATAAGGAAATTGTACTTGTTGTCTTTGCCATTTGTTGTGCCATTCGTTGCATATTGTTGTCATAGTTTCAGTTGTTGTTTTTCTCACTGTTGCTATGAATGTTGTTGTTGCTATTGAGGTTGTTGCTGTTCCTGTTGATTCGAATATCCTGTTTAATAGCTTCGGTCTGTTTATTTGGTTAAGAGTTATGAGCTCAAACGCAAAAAGAAATAATCAAAGTACCACATTAAATTACGTGAAAGCAAAGTTTTTTGCAAAAAAAAAAAAACAACAGCAACAAGCACAACTGCGAATGCGTAAAAGTTGAATAAATATTTTAATAAACGCATAACTGAAATAAACACAGAAAAAGTTGCAAAATAAATAATGAGAATTGTCGTTTAAATGGTAGTTAAAAAAAGCCATTCATCTGGTATATAAATCTGCGAAAGCAAAATTAATGTATATAACTCTGTAAAATTGCGGCGAGGACAAAAGCTAAAATTAATTAAACATATATTTTGTAGAATTCAAAAAATTATAATAAAAAATATAAAGTATATTAAGGTGTAAAGAATATGTGCTTTTAATTGCACTCAATCAGAATCAATTAAATAAACTCAAATCTTGAGGCAAAATAAAGGTTTTTTTTTGGTTATCTATTATGTAGATACACTTAAGTGTGCAAATAAACTGATTGATGTGAGGATAAATATATAAATGAACAAAAGTGATGGAAAAACGTATTTCTAAGATACGCCAAACATCATCTTCCAATCGATATAAAAGTTTGAATATCCCTGACAAGATTGATAGTCAGACACAACACGTATGTACATAAATGTATACAGAGATACCCAAACAGTCAGTGCAAAAGTCAACAATGTGAAAAAAAAAAAAAGATAATGCATAATTATTTGAATATCAAATTGATGCGATTATTATATGTGTGTATGCTTTATGTGTATACAGCACATATCAATATGTCACGTAAAATATATATGGATATTCAGAGCCTTTTCAATTATACTGATTTCGCACTTTAAAATTCAACGCTCTCTCAACAGTTTTGGGCAGGACGAAAAATAATATTAGCTCTATGGTGTATGTGTGTGTGTGTGTGTGTTTGAGTGTGTGTGTGTGATTGGTGTGTGCATGTGTTTTTGATTTAGTATCCCAGCGTGATTGTGTGTGTTCTGTGCGGACTATCAATTGACAGACAGTTTGAAGTGCACATTAGTTGTGGTTTCACATGCACGATAATAATAGCACTGGCTGACAACAACAAATACTACACAAATAAGCATATAATTTCGGAAAGCTGAACAAGCACTCGAATGCACTTTAATATATCCATTTAAAGATTAAACCACCGACCTTTAACCTTATACATATATGCCATATTTATCGATGAAACATAACGAACTTAGATATACATACTCAGAAATATTTAACTTAATTCACAGACTCAGATATTTCGCAATCTTTTCTGTAGGGATTTATCATCAGGAAGAGATTCATAACGTTCGCTTTAAAGTGTTTTATAAGGAAAAGCCGGAAAATTACACACAATTATTTATTTTATTAATATATTTTTGTTTGCAATTTAAATTTGAAATTTAATTACGCCGTCTTTTGGAGCGACTTTTGATGAAAAAGTTGCTAGGATGACTTTTAAGTAAATTCCAATTATTTTGGTTACTTGTAGCAAGTTGCATGACAATTAAGAGCGGACCGCATGTGGCAAAGTGTAACAAAAGTTAAATACGAGCAGTAAGCTGCGGAAGTTTATGTGGCGACAGCGACGTCAGCCTCGGCAGAGCCGTCGACATACTCGGCCGACTTTCAACATGAACGCAACACGCAAATACACAACACTTACACAAACACAAGCAAAACGCAAGTGAGCCACTTAATTTCCAAATTGAAATATATGTGCGAGTGTGTGTGTGTGCATGTGTGTCTGTGTGTCTGTGTGTGTGTGCGTATGTGTGTGTGTGTGTCGGTCTGTCGCATTGTCTGAATTGCCCTCCTGCTGTGGCACCCCTTTGCCTCGTTCGCCTCTTGTCGCCTTTGTTTAAGGGTCTGTGTGGCGAGAGTGCTTATTTAAGTGTTATTAGCGCTTACATGTGTTTAGCCCACCCCTCAAGCCCTCAAACCCTCAAGCCCTCAAACCTTCAAACCGACAAAACCTACTCCCAGCAACCCAAAACAAAACGATTTCAATTTCTGACAGCCTGTTTGTACTTCTTTGCATGCGTGTGTGTGTGTGTGTGTGTGTGTGCGTGTGTATGTGTGTGTTTGAGCGTATAGTTATAATTAATACCATCTCAATTAACCGCAAACAAAGCGATTAATTTGGGTGTGCATTTGCCCAAAACTCTTCTAGGCCAACTCGCATTATGCATTCGCAGCGTTGTCATTGCTTTCCAATCGCATTTTCCGATAATCGTCGATAATCAATTCCGCAACGCGGTCAATTTCCGCATCCAAAGTGCACTGGCATAGAAACTATAAGTAAAACTTTTGAACTGCCCTATTGGCCAGCATACTTGACTTTTATATACCCAGTGACTGGCTGAAAATCAGAGTTTCTCTCATCTTTTCACATTTCTGTGCGTATTTAAGCTGCCAATTCGATTCACGAAAAAGCGAGGTGTCGTTAAATAAAACGCTTTTCTCAATTTGAATGCGAATCCAATTTGAGTTAAGCTTTCTCAAAGAAAAAGATAAAGAAAACTATGAAGAAGGCGCTGTGTGTAAAAAAAAAAAAAAAAACTTATTATAGAGCTTCTTCCATAAGACGATGTCTGTGGATGGAGAGAGGGAAGTGCTTTGGGGGTTTGGGGTGCTTAAGGGTACTGCATTTATGCGCAACTGCAATCACTCAATCAATGAGACGCTCAATTGTCGCCGCGATTGAGCAACTAAGCTATGCAAATTTGCATCACAAACAACCCAAAAAGAATTGCCATCCAACGAACTTACTGGAACAGCATCAAAAACCCATCTATCATCCATTTTCAAGTGCCGAACGAGTTCGTCGGGCAAACTTCTGTTCTTCAGGCAAAGGTGCTTGTCAACTGTCTATGTGCCATATTTGCTCAAAGATTGAAGTGCAAACTTGAGTCACATTAAGCAAAAATTATCTACGCACACAGTGGCACAGGGGTTGAGACAATAGGGGATAAATGTGTGAAATGGTGGTGGTGGAGGGGGGGGGGGGGTGCTGTGAAGTATGTTGCAAACTTAGCAAAAGAGACTTTAGCCGAATCCTGGCAGTTGTGTGCAGCTTTTGAATTGCCAACCTATTAAAGGAACTGAACTCGAAAGTTGTTTGCATGCAACTTTGCGCAACCCAAAATCAATCAAAATTTAAAAAAATCAGTAAAAAAATTTTTTATTATTTGATTTAAATATTAGCATTTAGTTTACACTAATTAAATATTTTAGTCCAATTATGCACAGATCGATGTTTCTATTTGCGATTATTATTGGATTTATAATTTGATAATGATATTAATTCACTAAAAAGTTGAACGAAAATTTTGAAATGTTTTTGATTTGCAGAAACTGCGCCTGAAACTGTGAGGCAGGTGAAAGGCAGATGCACAGGCAAAAAAAAAAAAATAAAAAAAAACGCAGTAAAAGGAAGCAATGTTAAATCGATGCGCAAATTTCAATTCTCTCAGCAGGCAGTATGCTCATCATGAACATCATCATCGACGTCATCATCAGCATCATCACTATCATCAGTTATCTAAGCCACACTTAAGTTGACCAACGTTCGATGTTTTTGAGTGTTTCACGCCCCTGCATAATTTTGCCAGCTCAAGCTGCATGATGCGGAGTGGCAGAAAGAGGAAACACAGAGATGGCCAGCTAGATGGCTGGATAGATAGAATGGATAGATGGATAGCAGGATAGCAGGATGGCAGGATGGCTGGGTACAGATACAGATACGGTCAATTGTCGACTATTGCCAAGGGTCGGTTGGTTGAGGTTTGTGTTAGCCGGCCAACATTCATATTGCATTTGAACATTAATTCTTTTTATGTGTTCTGTTCCACATTGAGAGTTAAGTGCCGCCGATTCCGTTGCCCGTGCCTCTGCTCTTTATGTGCAACTCTGTCGAAATGCATTTTGACTGCCACCTCGACAGCAATTGCCATTCAACGCTGCTTTATGCTGATCGCATTCGATTTTCATTTCACAACCTGCCCTCAACCGAGCCCTATGAGTTTACTATGCAGTTTGTAAATGTTGTAAACTACAAACTAAAAACTAACTAAAACTGCAATAAGTTAGAATTCAGAATTTCTCATTTTTATTGTCTTTGTATTTAACATGTAATCGTGAATGAAACGTTGAAAGAAATATCTACTACAAAATAATGGTTCATAAAAGAGTAGCTATCCGTAAGATCTTATTGATTGGTTAAACTGCTCGTCACTTATGACATTATCTATCGAAGTTCAATAAAAGATAATGAAATCATTTTCAAGGGTGTTCAAAGTGCGATGAGCTGGCGAGTTATGTGTTGGGCGCTGCTTGTTTTTATAGTGCGTCATTTCTTTTCGGTTCGCAATTCGAGCGGTCTTTGATTATGGAATTGCACTTAAAGTGTTGCAAGCTGCTTTTGGAGACGCCACACAGAATGTCGCCCGTTTTGGAATTGAATGCATCACGGGGTGGCAATTTTTGTAATGGAATTGCTTTGCTTTACCACTCGTTAAACTTATTGCTGTTGTTGAAACGGTTGTTGTTGCCACTGCCATTGCCACTGCCACTGTTGCCATAGCTGCGGCAATATTGATAGCAGCTCAGTTTTGGCTTTGGGCTAGTAGTAAATCAGGGTGGATCTGCATTTTAGCGACCTGGTTAACAGCATACCCACTAATTATGTTTAATGCTCAAGTTCTGTGCAGCAAGTGGCGGTCGTTGCGTATACGCCGCGTGAGCAGCAGGCCGCAAGCTAAAATTCAGCCAGGCGCAATGCCGACAGAAAAAACAAACGCTGTATGGAAAAACCTTAAATAAGAGTTGCTGCTGTTGCTGCTGCTGCTGCATTTGGTGTGGCTTCCAATGTCAATGCATGCCACGTGAATTTTGAGGTTGGGGCTTCACTAATTGGGCCGAAATACGCACACACACACACACACACACACACATCCAGCAAAAAGCAAATGTGTATATCATATAATTAAAGGCTCTTTGCTGTTGGTCTTGCCAATTGACATTTTATACTACATATCCACAGACCTACATACATATATATATATATACATAGATATGTGACTTTTGGAATGGCATAAAACATTTTCCCTGCTTACCCTATATTTCAGATACCTCAAATTATAATGTTGACATTTGATGGCGCCGTCAATTTGAATAATTACGATCACTATCAAAAGATCTTCAATGGCAAACGCCAAAATCCCAATGGCTGCAAAATTCGTGGAACGTTCTTCTTATCGCACGAATACAGGTAACTATACTATACATATTCTCGATACATTAAATATATATATATATATTACGTCTGTATTATAAACATATTAATTATCACAATGAGCTCTTCATCAATCGCGCAGCTAGCAATTAAATAAGCTAGTTGAGAGTTGACCCCAAACAAAATTTGAATAAATCATATTAATTGCTTTTGGCAATATTAAGTATACGCCTTACTGGTGATCCTGTTGCTGCTACTGTTGCTGTTGCAATGTCTTCAGTGGCAAAGTAATTCGTTGCAAGTCAAGTCATCTATTTGTCGCACAGGCGGGCAAAGTTTTGTGCAGCGTTGTGCAACATACTTGTCACATACTTGCCACGCCCCAAAAAAAAAATACGTTAGTCAGTCAACCAGTCATTCAGTCAGTCAGTCAGTCAGTCAGTCAGTCAGTTAGTCAGTCAGACAGTGAGTTAGTTAAATAGTCAGTCAGCCGGTCGTCGGTCTCTGCTCTACTAATTGTTGTTGATAAATTGGGGCTGACAAAGTTATGTCAACTGCAAAACGAATTTTCGCGAAAATATATGAACTACATTTTGACAGACTTATAAAAACGGCACTTCACAAAGCGCACACCAGACACACACACACACAGCAGCACAGCAGCACAGCGCACACTAAAAACATACACACACACAAATACACACACACACACGCACATCAGCTCAGAGCACACAACAAAGTGAAGTCTCTACAAGAAGCAAAAGATGCAGATGCAGTTGCTGTGGAATATAAAGCGGCAGTTGTAGATAAAGACACAACAGCGCACATCGACCAAAACTGACGTGCAACCCTGGGTCGATAAACGCAATTTGTTGTTTAAATTTGCTTGCTAAAGCAAGTAAAAATCAAATGAAATAAACTCAATTATGAGTTTCGAAATTGAAAATTTACACAATTCGGTGGCTTAGTTCGTTGTTGGCAGACAGCATAAAAGATTTTATTTCAAAATCTGTATTACGTGACAAATTTGAAAATATAAATATTAAGTAAATGACAAAAGCAGGATCACCCTAAAAACAGAATACAAAAATTTTTATATACTGTTAAAAAAGTGACTTCAATTTGGTACATGAATCGAAATGGCAATTAAAAAACTCGAAAATGTATCGATCTTAGTTCATGTTGTCCTTATTACACAACAATAATTATTTCAAATAGCAACCAATTTCAACGAATTCTCACAAATTGTTACCGGTGCTTGATTTGTGGGATTCTCCGAATAAACAAAATCATAATAATTCAACAAAAGGCTAAGTTTTGAAGCGAGGCGGCGGTCTACGGTACTTGAAGGTTAATCGACTATCGTTAATCGTTTAATCGAAAAATTGTTTGCATGGTGACCACTGTGCAACTCGCGTTGGAAAACTAAGTAAGCGGCAACAGTCAAAAAATTTGCGAACCGAGCGTGAACAGCAAAAATCTTGAGTGAAGTTTAAAAGCTTTTTTCTAGAAGTAGTAAATGAAGAAGAAGAAGTTGGAAAAGGAGAAGGCGAAGAAAAAGGCCAGCGGCGCGGTAAAGAAATATGCAGAAGGGAAAGACGAACAGGAGGCAAAGATGGCGGCAATTTTGAAGTTGAATTGAAATGTGCTGAATGGCGGTAATTGCCTGAATATGTTACATATGCACACACACATGAGTAAGCTAATGTGAATATACATATATATATATATATATATACACATACATATATTATTTGTATACTTTTGCGTTTTTTTGGGGCAAAACATTTTTATGCTTTTGCCTGAGCAAGAAAAAGAGACACTACCATTTATTCACTTTACTTTTTTTTCGGGTTGCTTGGTTTTTTTCCATTTGCATTTTTTTTTTTCGATTTCATTTTTTTTTTTTTTTTGCTTGCAACAGCACATAAATAGTGGTGAGCTGCAACAGTCGCAGTCAGAACTGCCGAGCTCTTTAGTGCGGAAATGATTTAATGCGCTTCGCAACTCTTCATCTTATTTTGTTAAGATTTTTTGCCAGTGCCTTCCGGTATAATGGTGATGATTTTGATTTGGCATGCAGAGTTTTCAGTTTCCACTTTCCACTTTCCTGCTTGTTGAAACTTGCAGCGCCGCAAAGTATGCAGCGCTTTTTGTACACTTTGGTTTAACTTGGTTTTGTTTGCGGTCATTGAGGCAATTAGTTTTTGCTGAAAACATCATCTCCCTCTTGCTAATTGTGCGCGTCTGGATGCCATATTCAATCTTAAAATATGAGCTTTGAATGACGGCGTCGATAAGCAAAATGCCAACTATATACATAAATATATATATAAGATGTTGCTTTTGGCCGGCAGTCTCAAGAAGTTAAATTTATGCCAAGCGTGCAGTTGCCTTAAATTCATTCACAATCAGCACTTCACCCCATAAGCAGCCAAGTGAATTGGGATTAAGTTAATTCGTTTTTTTTTTTCCTGCTTAGAATATGCAATTTACTTGGTATTGCCGGCACGATCTCAATGGCAACGGCGAATTGCCAACTGTTTGCTGAGAGCTGGGAGCTGGGAGTTGTTGAGAAGTGCATACTGGTAGAGGAAAACTAAAAACTGAAAGCTGAAAACTGAAAACTGCGAGCTATTTGCTATTTGTACACCAAAATGTCACTGATAACGAACTTTCTTGCTATTCGATGCTGCTGCGGATTAGAAACAATCAGGCAATTGCCACAGGACTTCTACACTTTGCGACTGCGGCTGCGACTTAAAGACAGACGTACACACACACAGACACACACACCAACACACACACACACACACACACACACACACACATAGGAACACATAAATGCAGCCCAGATGGAGACAATTTTGTTCATTCGTATTTGGCTTTGGCAAACTGCAAAAGCCAAAGAAAAAATTAAGAACAATGTTGAAGCAAACTTTTTGCGCAGCAATTTAATTGCAAGCAAAAACTTTTAACTAACTAACAAGCCACAAACTAGGCAACACCTCAGTGCACACACAGTAACACACACGCACACAAACACACACACACACACTCGCTCACACCCACAAAACAGTACGAACAACCCCGGAACAAGTCTAAACAAAACCGACTCGGGCAAAATCTAATTTTCAAACATTTACGTTTTCATTTTACTTGTTAACAATATACTAAAAACTGGCTCGAACCGCAAATCTTGAAGCAAGTTCGTTCAGCTGGACTGCTGCAGATGTGAGTGGAGTTGGAGTAGTTGGAGGTGGTGCTGTGGGTGTTGGTGCCCGTTGGTGTATTGTGGCCAAAGAGCGGGTGCCAAGTGCTGTGTAGATAGACAATTCCTCCACTTGCCACATAAACATCGGCAACTTCTTTAAGCGCTTGCACATAACCGATTCGCTGCCTTTTCGCCAAATTAAAATTGAGTAGTTTGCACAACTTTTTGCCAGCTGCAATCGATGCCTGCTTGAGGGCGTGGTACAAATCGCACTCAGGTGAATCTGTGATTGCTTCAGTGGATTTCAGCATATTTTACAAACGATTAATTGCCATTAGTTGGCTTATTTGTCGCACAGCAATTAGCTGTTGCCCGTTGCATATTGAATGCCACAACACAGCGGACAAGTGGAGAGCTCAGAGCCAGACGCAGTTGATGCCACAATTTGGCCCACTAAGTTCTAGTGTTAAATACAGGCCACAGTTCAGCTTAAATGGCATTTGTTATGCCTCTCCGCATGTGTGTGTGTGTGTGTGTGTGCTAGTGTGTTCGCCTTTCATAATATATTGATGAGCTGGCTAACACCGCTTAACCTTATGATCCATAAAATACGCAACCAGAGCTGCAGGCAATTACACAAGGATCATCATCGTCTCAAACTACCAGCAGACAAATAAACTAAACTAAACTAAACTAAACTAAACTAAACTGAACTGAGCTGAACTGAATTGGGGCTGTTGTGCAGTGAACTTTGGCACGAGTAATCAACACCTTGACATCTAAAATTTCCATAACGCTTGCAGTCCACAAGATTTGAAAGCGGCTGGCAACGTGACCGTAACCAAAATCTGTTTAATATCCAAGTCATTCATGGCAACATGGCCTAAACCACTTTGCCTGACCGCCCGCCCCAGCCTGTCATAAATAGCTGCGGGCAGAACACTCGCGCCTGCTGCCGTTGTTTAAAACTTTTCTGTAGCTATTACCTACACACACACACACACACACACACACACACACACACACGCAGCGGCTTTTTAACAAAGTTAATTTTTTGTTCACATCCCTAACGCTTGATGTTAATATCGCTTAGCAGCGACTTGCCAGCGGCTTGCCTAACCAGAGCAATATCATCAAAGACTGTGAATCCACAAGCCTAGGGGGGGCGAAGGGAAGCCACATCCACTCACCAAGACCACATCTACCGACCCGCACCAGTTACCTTATTGTAGCACAGTGTGTAACTGCATAAATAAAAAACGTCAAAGAACTCAAACAAAAAACAATATTCTCAAATATCTACTTATTATGTAACAAATTTTATTTTTTATATAAAACATTTTAAAGATTTCAACTTGTTATTTATTTACAAACTGATTTACTTTAAAACTATCAATAATAATTGTTTGCTTGCTGCAAACAAATATGCTTTTTTACTTTGTTGTCACTGTGCAGGGGACAACTTTCGATTTTATGCCCTTAGAGTACCTTGACTTCATCCAGCTGCTGGGCAGACTGCCATTTCTAAGAGCCACCGCGCAAAAATGTCAGCGACAGGCACGTTGCGATCCTTGATGCCTGGTCTGGCGCCAGTTTTTGGCTTTCAACTTTTTAAATGACCCGAACAACTTTTGTAACTGCGACTGCGACCTCCATCTGCTCCATCCCAGCCACACCAATGTCCTCGAGAAATTCTTATTCAAGTAACTGTAAATAAAAAGAGCAGCGGTCGCCACACGTTGCAACTCAAAACTTTCCATCAAGTGGCAGCTGATACGAAGTTGCAACACAAAAAAAAAAAAAAAATACGCCTAGCTGCATCTACAAGTTGCATAACTTTTCATTGCCAATTATGCATATTTTTTTGCTTAATTTGCTTAAACGGTTTTCTTTCACTGTTCTCAACATCTCCCTCTCTATTCTTCTCTCTCTCTCTCACTCTCTCTCTCGCTCTCTCTCTAAGTTATTTATACCATAAATTAAGTTCAGAATGGCCACTTGTCCACATGTCAAGAACACCAAAGTTTAAAAAAGAAATATGTTGGAATGAAAGAGATAGTTTATATGATATGAGATATGATTTATATAGATGATATATCTACATATATCTATATCGGTTTAGCATAGGTTCTACAGAAAATGTTATGTGTCCCTTCAAATGGAACTATCTGCTTAGAGTCCAGGTTCAATAACATTTTTATCTACTGTCATTCAAATCTTGACCTGAGATGCTTCCTTCTGCCTGTTAAATACTTTCCCCACAACTTTATATTAAAATTTTTGAGACATTTCAATATTTTGAATCTTAAGTTTTATTTTGTTATTATTTGTAAAAGTGTAATAATTAATAATTATTAAAAATTCACATTTAATTTACTTATCGATTAAAATAATTTTGAAATACGTATTTACTGAACCCTTTACTATGCCCGGCAGTCTACCCACTTACAACTTGCAACATGTATGTGCAACTCGTCAAATGCTTCATTGTCCAATTATAACAGAATACAGTTTATAGCAATTTTAGGGTTTCGCCACATTTTTGTTGGCTAACACTGAAGTTATACCAAAAGAGTGCTGGAAATATGCGTAACATTAATATCCAAAACTCTGACATTTCGAGCAGTTCTCTACAAATGTGTTTGTGTAGAGTGTGTGTGTGTGTGTGTGTTTGTGTGTGTTAAAGTGTTTTTGTGTTTTGCATTTTCATCAGCAGCCGGTTTTGGCCGTTTTCGTGTTTTTCTTGCTGCAAATTGTTGATGAAGGCATTGATGTTGTTGTTGGTGGCACAGTAATTGTTGTTGTTGCTGCTGTTGTTGCAATAGCTGTTGTCGACAATGATGATGAGGCTTGGCCTGGCTTGGCCTGGCCTTGCCTTGCCTCGCCTCGCCTGGCTTTGCCTGACTTCGCCTCGCATGTCCTGCCCTGACCAAATCTCATCTGGCTTGGTGCTGATAATGGGGATGATGGGGACGATGACAATGTCGTTGATGTAAAATAAAGATAACGACAACGTTGACAATGACTATGACAAGAACCCAACGACACTTTAACAGCTCTTGCAGGTGCCCGATTCCATCAACATGTGTGTGTGTGTGCGTGATGTGTGTGTGTGCGTGATTTGTGTGTGTATTTGTGTAAGTGGGAATGACGCTTTATTGCACTCGTTTCATCCAAATTAGGCTTTCGTTATACTATGATGTGATCTGTATGGCTCTGCAAGTGTAATCTTTATATAGTTCACAGATATTGAATGGTTTTTACTATTTTAAAATAGTAAATTGGATAAAGGGCATTTGTCAGTCGATCAATGCTTTTATTTGCATTTAGTTTTTTACGGGTTTCTTTTATACATGTCTAGCTATGCATATCCCAGAATTACTTGCCCAGAAGCTGCTCTCGACAAACCCAAGCACTTTGCGCTGTACCTTGTTTTTTTTTTTTTTTTTTGACCAAGTAAGCTCTCAAGCGTGCATGTGTGTGTGTGTGTGTGTGGGTGTGTGTGTGTGTGTGTGTTTGCCTTCTGTTTTTAGTTCATCTCTTTTATTGGTCGTTCTTGTAATCACTGGTGCACCCAGCTAAACACAAGTGCAACAACAACAACAACAACAACTCGACCTTCCACTACACGCCCACCTGCACTTTGTTGTTGTTATTGTTGTAATTGCTTAACTGTTGTTGATTACAAGGATGATCATGGCCGTGCAACTGATGCGTTCTAAGCCAAGCGGGTGCCAACATTGTTCCATGTGAACAGAGCCATTCGCATTCCGTTATTTTTTCTTTCTTTACTTTTTTGCCACTCCTCTGTTTATTAATTTTTTACTAGCTGTGCTTTTCAGCATTCTTTCAGTTTTCCCTCTTCTCCTCCACAAATTTTCTATTTTAATGTGCGCCTCTATCAAAGGGCTTTATTGAAAACGAGACTTGAGCAGCTGCTTGCTATTTGTGGGTGTTTTTTTTTTTCTTTTCGACTTTTCATATTTTGGTTATGCCTGCTCTATGCTTTATGCTGCAAGCTCTGGCGAGCTCGTTAGGTACAGTCATAACACTTGCACACACACGCACACACACGCACACACAGGCACACACAGGCACACATGGGCGCACATGGGTACACACAGTTTTACGCACAATATGCCGCATGCAAATTAAGTTAGTTTTTGGTGCAAGGTATAATAAAAACAAAAGCTCATTGCAACGAAAAATGTGTGCACTTTTCAATGGCAGCGATGGGCCAGGCCGGATGGGATGGGATGGGATGGGATGGGATGGACGAATGGTTGGTTAGTAAGAATTTTGAGTATTGGGTAAAATGCTGCAGAAGTAGTAAAAATAGCAACAACAATAATAATAACAATAAAAAAGTTGGTGAAGAGTGAATGGGAGAAGGGAATCTGTAGATTTGGCTTTTAAAATCACATTAAAAGAAATTGCTGCATGCGGTCATTGCATGCATTTTAACAGTAGGCACAAATTGAAGAAAAATATGCATATCTTCCACAGAGAGACAAAGAGAGACAGAGACAGAGACAGAGACAGAGAGAGATAGCAACAGGCTTAAAAATAAAAGCAGAAAGCAGGTGTCTAAAGAACAAAGAATCTAGTCGGCGAGGGTTTTTAATAAAGTTGTCAAAGCAAAGAGTGCTTTGACAGAACCTAAAGTCCTCTTTCTAAAATATATGTAAAATTCAAATATGTAAACAATACAATACAAGTGCTGTTCAAGCTACTCTGAAAGCCCTTCAACAAAAATCTTGAAATCCGTATGCTTAGTTTTGAATGTGCACTGCAGAATTTAAAGATATCCTTTTTGTATTTATGTACTTTTGTGTATAAATAAAAATAATTTGCTTTAGCAACTCAAGTTTAAGGATTTGTTGTGCTTTCATTTGATTTTGATTCTCATTAGGAAACTTCAACATGCACAACACAAATAACAAATCGAAAAGAAAACATCAAACAGCCGTCACAGCCCATTTCATGCCACTCAGCGAGTTGCAGAAACAAAATATGAAAATAAAAATAAAATGATTAAATTGCTTATTTATGAAAGCATAAGACCAAAGAATTAGAACAAAAAAAAAAAATAGCCTAAGCCACAAATATAATAATAATCCGCATCGATTCCACAATTTACGTTTATTTCAACATTTCGTTTTTCTTTTGTGTTCGTAAACATTTTGGCTGAGTTTAATTAAATTTGATCCGATTGATATTTTGAGCTAAAAAGCAACTGTTTTGCGACGAATTAGATTGACAGAACTTTTCGCTTAGCCCTCAAGCAGCTGTTTGAAAAGTATTTCTTGGGCCACATACGTTATTCATTTATTCACTATATGTATGCACATGTACAGTTATTCCAACGAGTGTCTCTGTGTGTGTGTGTGTGTGTGCTAACAATTTCTAATCGTTGAGATTACATGTGTTTCTCCCTTTTTAAATGCAAATCGAACTTGTTAAGCACTCAGCACTCAGCACATTCACACACATAAGAAGAATGTGTGTATGTGTGTGTGTGTGTGGGTGTAAGGACTATTCAAGAAAAAAAAAAAAAAGCATTTACTGGAGCACCAAGAAATACAATAAAAAATATTTATAAATCCAAAAAAGATACAAAAACAAAAACAAGTTGTGGCAAATGGATTTGGATCATAAGAACGGATGACAAAAACACACACAATCACAAATGGGCATGGCTCGTTTGGTATTTGTCCGGTGCAATATGACGTATGAGTATTGTCATAAACAATGACAAAGGCATAAAAAAAGGGGGACCAGTGCCGGGGCTAGGCCAAACAGCATTTGTCTCTTGACACTCGCGACCAAGGCCAAAAGGAAATTCATCAAATGTCAGTGTGTGTGTGTGGGTGTATATGTATATATATATGTGTGTGTGTGTGTGTGTGTGTATGCTAGTGTAAGTGTATCCAGCCTCTTTCAGTTATTTTGAGCATCTTTTGCAGCATGTTTGCTTCGCTTGCAGTGTTAATTGCTGGTGACATTTTGTGACCCAGCTCTGCCACTCACCTACCAACTGTGTGTCTGTGTTGTTTGCCACGCCCACGAAAAATGGGAATACCTCGCTGCAGTGTGGCAGTCTGTAGTGCGTCGCTATTGTTGTTGCGTCAGCGTCTTTCAGGCTTAGCAACAACTGCAGCTTGCTTCTTCTGGTTCTGGTCCAGTTCTCAGTTCTCGTCCAGCTGTTTGTCTAACAATTGAAATGTCATGCAATAAATCTACCAAACACACACACACACACACACACACGCAATCTCCCTCCCACCCCCACTCTTTAGACCCTCTTCAAGTGTTTGCGTGCCCCTGTGACTATGCCTCGGCCTGAGCCTGTACTTTTCAACAAGTTTTCACATTTCCACATTTTTGCATGAACTTTTTGACGATGTCAGATAGTAGTTAGTGGCACAGCATGCAAGTGCAAGTGCAAGTGCAAGTGCAATTGTATGTGTGTGTTGGCGTGTGTGTGGTCGTGTGTGTGAGATGGTGTGTGAGTGGGCGTGTCACCTCCTTTCGTACGTCATTCTCTAGGCCAAAGTGCGTCAGCATCGCATTCATTATTTTTTACTTTGCTTTCATTTTTGTTTTCTCTTTTCGTTTTTTTTTTTTCGTTTTTTGTTTTATGTTTTATATTTTTTTTTTTTGTTATGTTTTGTTGTTATTTTCGTTTGTGAGCAACTGCAGCAGCAACCCAAAACTTTGACTTTAGGGCGTAATTTCATTGCGAAATATTTGTGCAGTTTGTTTGCCGAAAACTAAAGCGCACACAATCACACACACACAAACACACACACACACACTGCCCCCATCTGAGTGAAATGCTTAATAAATACACAGCAAATGTTTTGCGACATGCATTCACAGTTAAATGTTATATGCGTTTTCCGCTCTTTGGTTGAGTGCTGAGACGAAAAAAAATAAAAAACATTCCTAAGTAATATTTTTATTTGTTGTATTTCATTTTACCGAGAAACTATTTGCACCAGTCGAAAAATTAAGAAATATTTGTTTTACCCATTTTTGTTTTTTATATGAACAGTTATGTTTGTTGTATTTACAACGCATAGATGCCGCATTTGAATACATTCGAGGGCAACTTGCAACTCGCAACTGTTCATGTCGCCACCCGGAATGCCCTTTGCGGAGCGTATATTACATTCTACCACAATTCGACGGGACTTGCCGTGGCAGTCACAGCAGCTGCTGCGATGAGTTGGTGGCACAAACTGCATTGCTAGAAATATCATATACTACTAGCAGTACTTTTGCCACCAGAATCGAGTTTCGAAAGAAGAGTAATATCGAGTTCGGTGTTGCTCCTTTTCACATTCGTTAGGCTGATTCAGTTTCTGTTACCGTTTCGTTGTAAATTTCCTTCTAATTGGCAAAAGCTAAGTGTGGACTGGCCACAATCCTCAGTTTGCTTTGAAATTCAGCAAAATAGCCCGCAACATCTGTGTGGCAACTGTCCATGTTTGTGAGAGTTTTCGCTCTTTGTGCGAGTTCTTTATTAAGGGTGCGAATTTTTACGAATATGGTGAAAAAAATTCATGAATTTCGAGACACAGCTGGCACAGCTCTCGACAAGCAGATACCCTGGAAACATATACAAATCAATTCGCAGGCAAACAATTGATGAACTGGATATAGGGATAAGAATAATACACAATTCGAGTATTAGAGTATTAAATTGTCGGTTACATTAAGACTGTAATATTGTATATGAACATTTGTCGTTGGATAAAGGTAAAAGGTTTACTTCATTAAGGTACGATAAATATAGACATGCCTCAGGGCTGAGCTTTGCAGATAAACCACATTCACATATAATTTAATTTAAGAGAATTAAGTTTAAATATAAAAAAAAACACATGCATTTTTATTAAATGCGAAGAAAGCTAAGATAAAATGCATATAATTCATTCATCTTGTTGACTTTATTTAACCTTTGAGCTATTATTAAGTTACCCTTTTATGGCCTCCATTTGATTTGACTGTTGGCATTTTATTCTGCCTTTGGTATCAGCTCCACATCGAATAATTCCCGTTCACATTGCTCTCTTGTTTACATATGTTGTTTTTTTTATTTTTTTTATTGCCTTTCAGCAATTATCAACAGATTCAACATCTCGGCTATGCCGGCCACGAAATTGCAACCGAGAGCATTTCACAGCAGCTGGGACTCCAGGACAAGGGCTACGAGGAATGGGTGGGTGAAATGATTGGCATGCGTGAAATTCTACGCCACTTTTCGAATGTGTCCGTCAACGATGTGGTTGGCATGCGTGCTCCATTCCTCAAGCCAGGACGCAATACTCAATACAAGGTGAGTGTGTGCATATGCACATACATATAAACACACACATATATATATATATAGATATATATATATTTTTTATTATATAGTTTATTATATTATATATAGCTTCAGCTTTTATAAGAAAATTCGACGCAGAAGATTTGTATTTTTTGGTAAAAAATTAATGCATTCTCCATCAGCGGCAATAAAATATTTTTTCCAGTCGACCACAAACTTTTTCCAAGTCTATGCGAGAAGTAATTGTATTCTTAGCCATAACGTTTCCATAATTTAATAAAAAAAAAATCTATTTACCACATTTAAATTTGTATATGGTATGGTAAAAATACCATTTTCATATTGAAAACAACATCAAGATGCGCATTGAGTAACCCTAAACAAATCTCTCATTTTCATAACTTATTTTTTGATTTGAATATTGATGTGGTTAAATGAACACGATTAACTTAGGGCTCCTCAATATATATTTCGAGTGAGATTAATGTGTATTTATTTTGAATATTCATGAACTGAACAGGTGCTGGAGGACTTTGGATACATTTACGATAGCTCGATAACCGTGCCACCAGTTCCAGTGCCTGTGTGGCCTTATACGCTGGACTATAAGATCTCGCACGAATGCAAGAGTGGCACTTGTCCGTCGCGAACGTTCCCGGGTGTGTGGGAGGTGCCATTGAATACCCATTATGTTGAGGGCTTCGAGGGCGGTCACTGCCCCTATATGGATCAATGTGTGCTGCACAATTTGGATGAGAACGAAGTATTCGATTGGCTGCAGGAAGACTTCTCGCGCTACTATGAGCAGAACAAGGCGCCATATATGATGCCCTTCCACACTAACTGGTTCCAGACCAAGCCACTCGAAAATGGCCTGCACAAATTCTTGGACTGGGCTCTCGAATTGTAAGTTAAGCTTGAAATCTGCCATGTTTATTATCCTTTTTGTGTATAACTTTATAGTTATGAGCCAACTGTTGTTTATTATCTGATTCTGTTGGCTTAAAACTGCTGAGAAAAACAGAAATGTTGATCTTCTATTCCCGGACATACACACACACATACACACACACACACACACACATACATACATAGTAGCTTCGTTCCCAATATTGTTATCTACGCACGAGGCTTTTCATTTTTCATAAATGTATTTCTCGGCTCTGGCTTTTTGTTTTTGCTGTTTTCTTAATTGAAAGCCAACTTTGGTAGGCAGATACAGATACACATACACACACACACACACACACACACACACACACACACATGAGCAGCTGGCGTTTCCTGCAGTGCGCTTCCGATTGCCGCTGGCAAGTTTTATATTCAATTAAAGGAAACTAAAAAAAAAAGAGAAAAATAAAAACGTAGGAAAAATCGAGAAAAGCAAAAACAGTAGAAGAAAAACGTAAAAGCAGCACCAGCAGAAACAACAACAACAACAACAACAAAACCAAATTGGCAATTGCCATAAAAATTGCTTGAACAAGCGGCATATGCTGATAGTCCATGGCGCCCAATGGAGGGCACATGCTGGAGAAACCATGCGAATGGCAGCCGACACGGCCACTGGTCGCGTGTGTCTGGTTCAGGAACAGGTTGATGCGGCTGCCGCGCGCCAATCTAAAAGCTCTGGCAGTCACTCAACCATATGCACAACTCTCCACAGTATCCCCCACCAAAACTCAGCCAGTGCTCCCAACAATGGCGACTCTGTGGTCAGCAGTAGCAGCAGCAAAAAAAAAAAAAAAAAAAAAAAAACAAAGAATAAAAAAAACAAAAAAAGAAATGATAAAGCTTCAGCAGCAGCAGAGACGATGAGAAAAAAAAAATCGCACGTTTTAATGAGAAAAGTTTAATTTCGTTAAACTTTCATTTTGAAAAATATCTGCGCTGGCACAGCGACAGTGGCAGCAGCTCGCAGCTCGCAGTTCGCATCTCGGAGCTGCCAGGGCTCAGGGAAGGCTAAGAAGACAATATATCCATGCAAGGCGGGACCGGGCGGGGCAAGGCGCTCGGCCGTGGCTAACTAAAAGCCATGTTAAAACGCACAAAAACAGCATGAGTGCCAGCTAACAGAGACACACTGTTACACGGTCAGAGGTTGCTGGAGGATGGACGAGGCCATGGTTAGTTGATGTTTTGTAATGGGTGGACGGTTAGGGAGGCGGGTGGCGGCATCAAAGTGCCAACAGTATGGATGATAGGCATGGGCATGGTGGGCGTGAAGAAGGGCATTAAACTTTCATAATGAAGTTATGTTCTGATAACATCGTACTTTGTCAGCATCGCAGCTCGAATTCAGTCTGGCATCTGGCATTGAGCTGGATGAAAATGATGCATGAGCTGATCCACTGAACCACTCAACAAACCCCACTGCTGGACATGCTTACAACATCAAAACTCTCTTTTTGTACATTAGCATTATTTTCCATGAAATTTTTAATGAAATCAAAATACATGCCCTCATAATTGCAAACTTTATTAAGCTTCACATGCCATCAAGTTCCATGAGCCATGGACCATGAGCTGTGTATGCTGTGCAAGAAACAATCCTGCCTGGTGAAATAGACCCAGCAATCGCACTACGTACATAATAAATGTTTAAAATAAATTCCAAATACGGTTGCTCATTGACTTCCGGACCAAAAACAACAGAAGTCGATTCAGCTGAGCAATTCCTTTGTCATTATCCGGATGTCAGTTGGAGAAAACATAAATTTCACTTCGATATTCAAGAGCCAATTATGGTCAGTCATCGCAAGCCGAGTCCGTCTATGCAGTATACGTCGAAGCTATATCTTATATATAATTCGAAAGTTGATATATTGGATGAAAATCTTATTGTTCCCAACCAAACATTCATGTCAGAGTCATGTCTCTAATGGGAATTTAAGGAATATTTTGTTCGGTTTCTCATTGAATTAAGCAGCCTATTGTCAAATTTTATCGGATTGGTCGATTAGACTGTCTGCTAAGCCATTTAGCAAGATTGCCAACGACCTAGGGTAACTGCAACTGTAACTGTAAATGTAACTGTATATAAGGTTTAGACACCTTAACTAATCGGTTTTTCTAGGTATTCACTTAACAGTTGCAGAGAAAACAAACTGAAACTAAAGTTGCTGAACACTTTTGAAGTGAATTAAAGTTGCAACTAAAATCGTGTAGGTGGTGGGGAGGGGGGGGGGGGGGGGGTGGATAACAGCAACATTGCGCTCAGTGCATGTAACATGATTCAAACTCTTTTGCACTGACTGCTGCCTCACTCAATATATCTCATCTGCATGTTGGTGAAGTATGATGGAAGTTTGTCTTTTACAGTTCATCACCATTATGATCGGACTCGGAGCATACAGACTCTAAAATCCTGCGATTCATTTACGTATATGTGACTGACTGGGACTGACGAGGAAGATAGCGATTGGGTGCTAAGCTGGGAATAGGAATGGGAATGGGAATGGGAATGGGACTGGGCAGGGCTAGGGCTAAAATGAATACCAGCAGCTGCAAAACTATTTCTTGCACAATTTTACGAAGTTTTTAATTAGTGTGAATGACTTTCAACATTGAGCTAGTGTCGGCACTCGCAGCTGTAAGTGGTAGTTGGGGAAATGGAGATATAGGGATATGGGGGATATGGAGCAGCTGCTGGTTACGGAATTGGTATGAAGAGCGGTGGGCAGAAGTCCGTGTCAGGTGTTCAAGGGATATGCTGGAAAATGCGTAAGGCAGAATGATGAAACGGTTCTGAGACTTCACTCTACGGCGGAGGTACCTTAAACAAAAGGACGGATTCAGAAAGAGAGAGAAGAAGAAAAACTGAATGTGCAGGAGTGCAAAGGAATACCTTATGTATTTTGTTGTTGTTTTTTTCCATCAACTCGTATTCGCTGTGTGTGTTAACGCAATTGTTGTGTTATATTTAGTTTCTGTATGTCAGACTCCTGGGAGTGGCCATTTTATGAGAATGGGAGACAGTGCATACCTTGTGTGTGTGTGTGTGTGAGTGTGAGTGAGTGTTTCTGTGGATACGAAATAGAATTACGTATAATTTGTAAGTAGAACAGTAACAGTAGATGAACAACTTTCTGTTCGAAATTAAATATCATATGCATTCGTGCAACATAATATCTTAGCCATAATGTGATTACGTAAAACTTATTACATGCTTTTGTTTTTATTGATCTCATTTGCAGACCCGACGTCTACATACTGACCGTCACCCAGATGTTGCAATATATGACCGACCCCAAGGAGCTGCGCGATGTTTCCCAGATTGAGTCGTGGAAGTGTGACAAGAACATTGCTGTGGCGCCAAAGCCGTGCAACATTTGGCAAACGTGTGCGCTGTCCTTTAAGATACCCGAACAGAATCTGACGGACACTCGCTACATGGAGACGTGCCGAGAGTGCCCCAATGTGTATCCATGGTTGGGAGATGCTGGCGGTACGGGCATTTCGGGCCGGGACAACTACATCTACTCGGGAGCCAGCAGCGATGCGCCCGAGGAGCCAGAAACTGCCAACAGAAAGTAGAAAGATTTGTGAACCGCCCCTTCCTGATCTATAATCCTCTGCTGATTATTCATCTATTTTCCTTGCACCTTCTCTATATTTTCAACTATCTTCTGTGCTGTCATTAATTTCCAGTACTTGTGTCATGATGATGCAATATTGAGATTTTCCTTTGTTTTTTGTAGACACTTGCAGAACGTGTTTTGATTGTTTGTCAATAAGCGAAAATTAATAATCAAATCAACATCGGGCGGCCATTTCATATAGCTTCCATGTTGGCTCTTTTCTGCAAGTATCAATTATCTCTTTCAGTTTTTTTTTTTTTTTTTTATGTAGTTAAACTTTTGTTTTTCCAGACTTTTGTAGCCTGTAAGCGAAATTGTGTCAAACTTTTCTTAGTTTTAATATATATTTTATATTCCTTCTATGAATAAATCCACAATTTTTTTTAATTCTCAATTTTTAATAATTCGATAACGCTATTTGGCAGCATTTCTGTTTTTATAATTAAATTATGAAATTATCCCAACAAATACTTTATAAGTGACTCAATTATAATTTTGGAGGCAATTGCCATAAGTCCGATCTTAAGTGTATCAAGAGTCAAATGTCTATATTACCGTCGATATCGGAACTATCTGCTCAAGTGGCATGCTGAAGTGGCGCCTCAATTTAGCACAAATGGAGCTACAAAATTATTATTCAAAGCATTTAGCGGGAACCGGCTCAGTAGCCAGAAATGGACAACAAAAAGTGCAATCTGCAACTTTTGCCAGCGACATCAGCTATGACCATGTATTTAAAACCGAAATTAGACGCGACGGCACCGAAGGCAGCGCCCAAAGGTCGGCGGCAACAACAAAACAAAAAAAACCAAACAAATGCGACAAAACTTTTACAATTTCAACCAGGGGAAATACACGTGCAAAGCGTCAAAGGGAAACTCACGACGTGGATGATGAGGACAACATCGCAGGTTAGTGCGCCGCACCGCACGCGACCCACTCAGTACCAGCACACCACACCCCACCACTGCACCACCCACGCACGTGGAGACACACACATACACACGGCCAGGGACAGAGGCGAATAGCTTGAAGAGGGACAAACAACCGCCGTCGCCATTATCTTGTTATATATGTATGTATGTATGTGTGTGTGTGTGTGCGTGTGTGTATGCGTGTGCATTAGTGTTTGTTTTATCCTCTACAAAGATTACACACACAGTTGAGTTGCATTATCTAATTTTGAAGTAAACATCTATTATTGAATACAGAATCAGTTATCAATTAATGATTAAACTAAAATAAATTATTTCAATTAAATAAGTAACTTAATTTTTGTTGATCCCATTTTGAGAACACGGTAACTGGAAGTCAGGCAGCAGCAAATTTTGTCGAAAGTCCATTGTTCGACACGTTGTGCGTTTAGTTCGTTTTGCGAAATGCTTGTTTTTTTGGAACGAAACTACAAACACATGCAAACACGCGCATCCTTACACACACACACAGAAATACATACATTCACACACGAATACGTATATGAAAATGGGACATGAAAGCGCATTCATTGCTGATGTTTGCTTAGAACAAGTGTCAGGGTATTTACATGCCCATATGTGTGTGTGTGTGTCTGTGTGTGTTTGGTGTGTGTGTGTGTGTGTGTGTGTGTGTGTGTGTGTGTGTGTGTGTGTGTGTGTGTATGTGAGTTCGTTTGTGTTTTTGCGCCAACTTCAGCTCAAAATGAATGAAAAAAGTTAGTTGGACAAATTGCATTTTCCGAAAATATTATCCCAAACAAATAATTGAAAATTTGTTGGTCGTATTTATGACCGCATCGTAAATGCGGATTTTAGAGCTCGTCGTCCCCTTTAAATTGAATTAAATAGCAAAATGCCAAAATCGGAACATGAGAACAATAACAGCTCACAAATATCAAATATCGTGCAAAACATATAAAAAAAATTCGTTATAAAAACGTATGTCAATGTAATTTTATAAATCAGATTAAAATCATATTTCAATCATCAATCTTTCAACGGCAACACACCCCTTTAAATAAAAATTATTTTCTAGTTTTTATAAATACTTTTAAATAAAAAACTTATGTTCAATAAGGTTTTAAATAACAAGAAAGTTGAGAGGTTAAAGCTATACACAACCAATAATTATAAAAAAAAAATTTGTATACATTTTAGAAAAACATAGCTATATCGATTTTTAGAATATGAATGTCTGTTAAATTTGATCTGAGCGAGACAGTCGAGAACTTATTTTCTAAATTTAAAGTTTTTCATTTTTATAGTCTTTGTTAATCGTGTCCAACTGACAAGGTAAAACGGTCGAAAAACTTGTAATTAGAATTATATTTAAATTTTAATGATTTTTTTTTCTTCGTTTTTCCTTCAACTTGAGATGTTATTCTTGGGTGTTAAGCTGGGGAAATTGAATTGTGTCCAAATGCGACTGTCAGGACAAAACGCAAAAGGTTCTACTTCTTGTGCTCCCCAGTGTCACGTGCGAGTGGGCGTGGCCAAGTTGGTTAATTGTAAAGAGACGTGTAACTTTTTGTCGCCCTCAATTCTCCAACCACTTGTCAACCACGCATACAAAGATACAAATGTGTGCATATGCGACAAAAAAGTAATTCGAATATGATGTCAAGAGCGTAATTATTGAATTACTTTACACACACAAGTACACACACGCACCACACACACACACACACACACACACACACACACACACACACACACAGACATACACAAATGAAGTCGTACAGGTAGCGGCATCCACTCAGGGCACACTCGTAAAAAAGTTGAGGTGGCAAGGTGGCACATGTACGTGGTAATATTATGCAACATAAAGTGGCAACTTGCGAATGTGTAAAATGACAGCTACAACTGAATGTGGGCGCGTCGGGCGTATGGTGTGCTGTGAATTCTAACGTTCGCCGCACAAAACCCAAAACAAAAGTACAACAACAATTGCCATAACAAGATGAAACAAAAAAGAACACCTATGTCCAACATGCTGCAAGTAGCTGCCAGCAAAAAAGGGGCAGCAACGGCAGCACCCGCTAACTATGGTAACTGGCAACGCACGGCACGTGCACACACACACACATACACCCACTCACAAACACATACACATTCACAGTCACACATACGTATTCGGTTAAAAGTAGTGCCAAAATTAGTAACCAACACGCCACAAATAAAAAAAGGTAAAAATAAAAAAATTGTATTGTGTATGTACGCCGAAAATTAGTTACCCTTCCAGATTATCCATGATACTCAGCACAGAGGTATAGTTGGTATAGCTAAAATTTAAAATAAACAGATTTATTATTTTGAGTTATTATTAATTTATTAACAAATAGTTAAAAGATGTTTTCGGTTCATTAAGTTCTTTGTGCAGTACTTTATGGGATTGGAAACATCTCCCTACAAATTGTTTCATAGTTTACATCATAATTATGTTACCTTATGTAAGGGTATCAAACCATATACAAACAGTAAAGACTGCTGTAGTGATTTCGACTATAATATACCCAAGCCTTTTATTACCATCTAAGTTTTTTGTGTGAAGCTGCAAAACTGCAGTTGATCCTTTTTTGGAAAAAATATCTACATTTTATCACCATCAATATAATATTTTGTGCCCATAAATTTTTAAGCACAATTTGTTTTTTTAGTTTTGTTCATAATTTTAGGTATTAAAGTTAAATTTGGACAAAATTTTGCAAGATTTAAAGTTTTTATTTTAGCCAATTGTATTTAATTTAACCGGTAAAACCAAGCTGGAAAATATATACTAGTATTTTTATATACATATACAAATGTGTGTTTGTTTTTTTCTTTGGAGAAGCAAAACTTTGTCAGTCAGTTAGGTGTGAGTTAGTTTTTGGCTTAAATAAGCCAACGGTAATACCAAAACACTTTAAACAGTTGCCAAGAGGGCGAAGGAGTTGACTTTGGAAGGCAGCATGATAAGTTAACGTAATTTAGTGCAGTTTGGCAAAAACTATGTATGTGAAAAATAAGATAACTTACACACAAACTCGCACACACGGAGACACACACATCAAGTTACTTACCTATTAGGAATTAAAGTGGACATTTTATTAAATCAAATAAACAATTTGACGAAACATTTAAATAAGTAGCTTAAAAGATTTAAGCACAAATGTGCAAAATGGCCAACAATTGTGTCACTCCATACTAAATCAGCTTAGATTAAATTCGAATTTAATTAAATGATGGCTGTGGAAAGTTTTTGCAATCGCTGCATGTGATTTTGTGAGAACAATTCTTGTTTTTAATGCAGCATTAGGCTAAAAGCGAATTAAAGAGCTATAAATATATACTTATGCGATGCAAAGAACAAAAATAATAATGCGGCATTTAAGCAATGTTAGGCATTTCTCACATTGGATAGCAGCCAATACTCACTTATGCGTTTTAATAAGTAGAGCAATTCGATTTTATGGCCACAGCCACATGCGATTTGCATTGCTATCCACCGATATGCAATTGAATAGTTACGCTATGACCAATGCCAAATATGCACCCCACCACTAGGCGCCCATCCACACAATGAGGACACCAGCTGTGCCCACCTGAAAACTCTTCTGGTAATGATGATTAAATTCTACTTTGCGCCGGTTTTGCTCCAGGCTTTACTTAAATGTTGGCACGACAACTGAATGTGTTTGTGTCAGCAACAGCTGAAAGGGGAGATAATCTGGCAAGTGGGTGGTTTGGGCTTGGGTTGGTGGGAGCTGGGTTTACGGCACGAAGACCCTTGCGTGAATTGCTTTGCTTTGGCATATGTAAATCAGCAGAAAATCGATTAACATGGCTTTAATGGTTGTCCAACGCCCCAATGTGCGGCTCTGTTTCTTGGCAATTCCATCAACATCTTGACAATAAACTTTCTCGTTTCTAGAAATAATATCAAAACAAAAAAGAACAAATTTCTACAAATTCGAAAATATTATGGTTTTTTTTTATAGAAATATTACCCATTATTGTGAAATTTATTTACAGCAAGTGAGAACGTTTTAGTCGGGTGTAACTGGCTGTGAAATACTTCATAAGGAACACCATCTGATGACAGTTGCGGCAGAACTGTGTAGGTGTAGCCAACAAATACCGATCTTTGAAAAAGACTCCTAGTAATGTATCCTGCCCTTTAAATTGCGATAGAATTACGCTTTTGTGAATTTAAGAGCTAGGATTGGGCGTGTCGAAAATAATATGGGAGACGATTTTTAGCAATCTTTCTTCTAAGTTGTTGGTTAGCTATAAGCTGTTGAGAATTTAAGGATTGGGCGTGGCCAAACAAAAAGCAATTAGATAAGGTTCCTAGCAATATAACTTCCATGTTTGATAACAGTACCTCTCAAGTTATAAAGGATATGGAACCTTGAATTTTGCAGGAGAAAGAAATCTTTCTTTCAAGTTTACTAACTATATAAGTTGCGGGAGATATATGTGTATTTCAGATGTGTGGGCATGGTCTGAAAATGTGTATACCAGGAAGTTACCTTGCAGATATGGCAGCTCTATATTTTTCAGAGAATACAAAATTAAATCTGCTTCTTAGGGATTTGATACTTTAATTTAGACTCCGAACCGTTCGCGAATTCAAATTGCTATAAAATCGTAAGTTTTTTTAAAATTGAATTTAAAAACCTTGCAAAATGTTCATAAATATTTATCGGAATTTTTTTCAGAGTGTAGTCCGCCATATGCATGAGGACATATCAACAAGCACACACCCCAACAGCCTTGAGGCCGCCTCCGCAAATACAACGCGTCAAAAATCGCCAAATGCAGGCAGGCAACTGTCAACTGCGTCCAATGTGCAAAGCACACGCCACAGTGGCATGCCACCCTTTTGAAATATGCAGAAAGACGCAGCTCACTTTCAAAGCTGTGCAATGAGTGCATGTGCATGAGTGGGTGTGTGTGTGTGCGGCTTGGTGTGTTAAACATGTCATCTGGTAATGCAATGCCCAAACCGGCCAATTGCTTCTCAGTGCCATGCTGAAGGGTCATTCATATGGTAAAAAGGCTGAAGCCAAAACGGCACTTGAAAGCCAATTAAAAGATGATGGGACAGAGAAGAGGCAAGATGCAGGAGCACTCGATTAAAATTTGTCACATCCTTGGTATTTCGGAAATCAATAGTTGATTCTGTGTAATATATTAGCATAATAAATTTGGAATGAAGCCTTAAGTGAATTACATCTCAGCTTGTTGATGGTTTCTCTTATACTCCCTTTAACGTTTCTCCGGATTGTCCACCAATCGCCACAAATTTGAGGTCGACTTTTTCCCATTCTTGTGAATCGATGTGATTATAACAAAACGAACATTTCTGTTCTAGACAACTTTCATAAATTTCTCGATTTAAATTCCACAAGAAAATATGTCAATTTAGCAAGTAGATGTTGCTTTTTTTCGAAAAACAAAAACCATGAGAAAAGTGATGGAGATTTAATGGAACTTCAGATGTGAATGCGAATCTGAATGCGACTGCGTCTGAGAAAGTGAGTGCGTCGAAACAGGTTCACTCTAAACTTCGGTAAGCTGAGAGTAGCAAGCAAATCAAAAACAAAGAGCAATAAACACAAAAATGAGATAAGCAGAATGCAAACACAGAAAACGTTGAAGCAGCAACACGAAGACAAAGACAATTTTTTCACAGCACTTTGCAGGCGTCCAGTTTGTTGCAAACGCAGCGCAGGTTGGAAGCAATTTAAAGCGATATTCGGTGAAGATAAAAATGCCACGCCCAGTGCTACTTATACATGGAGGAGCAGGTGACATAACCGACTCCCGGATTGCGGGCAAATTCAAGGGCATCAAGGAAGCACTGCGATCGGCATGGAAACATCTTGAGCCGAAATCGACATCGCCGGCTTCCAGCAGTGCACTAGATGCCGTTGAGGCAGCCGTTAACTCGATGGAACTGGATGAGTCTTTCAATGCAGGCTACGGCTCCTGCCTGAACACCGCCGGCGATGTGGAAATGGAGGCCAGCTTAATGGAGGGGCTAGAATTGCGCGCCGGCTGCGTAACATTGCTGCGTGATGTGATGCACCCGATAACGGTGGCACGTAGATTAATGGAGAAACGACGCCATGTCTTTCTGGGCGGCCAGGAAGCCCTGAACTTGGCGCTAAGTACGGGCAGCAAGCGGCTGGAGGTGGGCGCCCTTGTTACAGAGAGCGCACAGCAGGCATTGCGTGAGTTCCTGGAGCAGGAGTCACAGGGCTTCGATACGACCTTTGCACGCACCGAACTAGATGAGGCGCGCTCCGATCCGATTGGTGAAACTGTAGGCGCAGTTGCCATGGATGTGAGTGGCCACATTGTGGTGGGCACATCGACGGGAGGCATTACGGGCAAGTGGCCGGGACGCATTGGCGACACACCACTGCTTGGTTGTGGCACCTATGCCGATAATAGTATCGGTGGCGTCTCCACTACCGGCCATGGTGAGACCATAATGCGCTATAATCTTGCACAGCGCATAGTGGGAGCCATCCAGCATCAGGGCCTCACCGCCCAAGCAGCCGCTGACCAGGAATGTCAGCAGATGACGAAACGCATTGGAGGTACTGGCGGCGCCATAGTTATCGACCACAAAGGCGAAGTGGGCATCAGTTGGAGTTCTCGCCGTATGGCCTGGGGATATGTACGTGACGGCATCATTCATTACGGCATCAATCACAACGAAATATTCCAGGAGCCTCTACTGACTACACATGCATGCTAGAAAGCATTTAACCCATCTGTCATTCATTTGAAGTACTTTTAATGTTTACCTTGTAATTGAAATAAATTAAAATTAAGCACAAAAATTATAAAATATCTATACATAGATTATAACTATAAATATCAATGTACAATTGTTATTGAAAAAAAAAAAAAAAATCCCTTAACATAAAGCTTATTTTAATTAGAGCAAAATTGTTCATAACTGCCAGACCTTCGTTTTGATTAGAAACTAAATTCTTAGATTATGTTAAAAACCTGAGATCTATAAGCACCTCAACTGTTTAAGATTGCTGTCAAAATGGCGAATTTGAGTATAACAATGTCATTTGACTTCAAATCTGGATTGCCTTGTGGCAAGTAACCGAATAACTTGAAATCAATGCAATATTTCGCATCTAAACAATTGAACATGTCATATAGAGATTGCACATGACCTCTGTTGTTTTATTATTAAACTAACCATGACCGCCACTGGGCGCCACTTCGCGTTGACTTTCGTGCGCCTCGGTGGTGCCATAGCAAAACTTGGCATCCTCATTGCGATACTTGTTTTCATGTTCGACAGAGTGCGAATTGGTGCGACACTTGACCAGGCACAGCTCAAAGTGATCCACGACGCTGGCATAGATGTATTTTTGAGTATCTGATGCCTGCAGTACCTTCTCTAACAGCGCCTGTTTGTTCGGATGCAGGCAACAGGAGATACAATGTTCGTAGATGGCACAGCAGTGCGATGTGGCATTACAACTGTGACAGCTATAGTAGCTGATGCCGGGCAACTCCACATTGCAGCAACCATTGACCAGCATCTGATCACGTTTGCATACGAAACCATGCTCATCCACCAGAAGAGTACGGCCCTGCACAGAGTTTCGGCAACGTTGGTCCGGATCCCGTGTCCGATTGAGATGTTCTTCGGGTGGAAGCAGCTGCTGCTGCCAAAGTAGCGGTCGTGTCCGTTGAGCTTTATATTCATCGTAGTGCAGCACGCTAAATGCTCCCTTCTGCTAGGTAAAATGTCAAATGATAAAATTAATTAGTTGAACTATTTACTCTATCACTCACCCGATCAAAGATGTTGCCAAATATGTAAACAAGGGCCAGTAGTACGAGGATTATATAAATAAAGCGTCTTCTTAGCAGGCGTGTGAGTGCGGCTGGCCACATCGTATGCGTATGCGGGCATAGGCAGCGGCATCATTGCCTGTGATGTTTCCAGGCAGTTGGCTGCGTCAAAGTTCAAAGCGGATCTGTTCCAGATGCTGACGTACTATTCTGTCCAAACTGTTTGCGCGCTGCATGCCCCCTGTTGCAAAACACTGATTAAGTGAATGGCCAATTTTACAGAAAATATTTGCTATTTGTTTTGGGTCAAACAGCTGTGAACGCTGCCTCATAGCGTGGCCAGATAGTGCGAAAACTATATGACAAGGCAATTCTTTTGATTCCAAATTTATCGATATTATAATCTTTTATCATATGTACGTTTGAAAATGAACAAATTCATTGACCATTCATACTTATTAAAATTTGTATATTTCTGGACATAACCACGTTATATGAAACATATTGATAATGTTTCATATAACATATTTATTTATTTTACTATTACTATCGTCTATTAAAATTTCTGACTATTAAACATTTATTAGACTATTAGACATTCAAATATAAAACAAAACAAAACATCTCTACCAATGAATCATACCATATAAAACTCCTTAAATTTTCGGAAAAAATGGTTGCTTACTTTATAATTTTCGCATAATGCTGAGTAAATTTGTTCAAACTCTACAACTGGTATATAAGAGAATCGACGTGTCTTTGCTTTTTCCTTATATGAATTTTCCTTTCGCCACACAGTATTTAGTTTCGAGAATAGGCGCCGATTAGAAGGTTGACTGTGCTGTTATCGAAGGTTAACAATCGGTTTCTGGAACTGAACTAAACTTTGTAGAATACTTACAAAAAGGCGCGCTTTAAAAAAAACGAACTTTACCTTAAGAAGCTTTAGAATAAAATCGCAACTTGTCCCATAACGTGTATGTATCATATAACACGTGATAATCATAAATTCAGGTATATTTTGTTAGTATTAGAAGTCAACGTAACCTCATAATCTTTTGCAAATTTAAGGTAAAAAGAGCTAGTTCAATTCGAAGCGGCACGAAACCGTTGTGGTTCCGCTGATCACCAATACAACTCTAAAAAAGAACGGCAAAGAACGTTAAGAAACCGAGGTGAAAGTGCCAAGAGACCTGCAAGCGCCAGAAAGCAACAAGCAACGTTCCAAAGAACGGAGCACAACAGTTGCCAAGCAGCAAGCACGCTGATTGCCACAACTTTGTGTGAAGCTGTCAAACACTTTGACCCACACTCGCGAATACACCGCGCACGTCAGGCAGCCAGGAGCAACAGCTGTTGCTTGCCACACACACACTAAACATAAACACACACAGTTAAAATGCCACACACTCAGTTGCAAAGATGGCTGTACACCTGCCTGTTCGTAAGTGTCTTGCCCACGTTATGCCTGGGCCTGTTGGATGGCCTCTATTGCGGCAAGGAAAACTGCTACGATGTGTTGGGTGTCACACGTGAATCGTCCAAATCGGAGATTGGCAAATCATATCGCCTACTCGCCCGCAAACATCACCCGGATCTGCATCGTGGCGAGGAAGCCAAGGCACTGGCCGAGGAGCAGTTTAAACTGATTGCCACCGCCTATGAGATATTGCGCGATGAGGAATCGCGCACCGATTACGACTACATGCTGGACAATCCGGATGCGTACTATGCGCATTACTATCGCTACTATCGTCGACGTGTGGCCCCCAAAGTAGATGTGCGTGTGGTGATTGTGGCTACGCTAACCATCATCTCGGTGATCCAGTACTATTCCGGCTGGCAGCGCTACGATGCGGCCATCAAGTACTTTGCAACCGTCCCAAAATATCGCAACAGGGCGCTGGATATCGCACAAGATGAGATCCAGGAGCGTGTGCACAATCGGAAGGGCAAAAATCGCCTATCGAAACCGGAACAAAAGGAGGAACTTGAGCGCATCATACGCAAGGTCATCGAGGAGAAGATGGACGTGCAGGGTGGATATGCAAAGCCCACGCTGTGGGATGTACTCTGGGTGCAGCTGCTCATCTGCCCATACACTCTATTTAATTTTATTGTGTGGCATGCGTTGTGGCTCTGGCGCTTTACGCTGCTGAAACAGCCGTATGGCGAGGAGCAGATGCTTTATTTAATACGCCGCCACATGGGCATGGGACAGCATCAGTTCAATTCCCTGGAAGACAGACAGATCGCTGAGTATTTACAGCTGGAGCTGTGGCAGCGTGACAAATTTATTGCATGGAAGGCCGATCAGGATGAGGAAATGAAGAAAAAGCTGGCCGAGAATCCTCGATACAAGGCCTATAGGCGCTACATGAAGAACCATGGGCCCGGCCGCATCACTTTTGAGGATTAGAATGGCGCCTGTTGTTGGATTGTTCAAGTTTTATTGTTCCATCTCGTCGCCATTGGCAAACTGTAATTTATTATATCGAATTCGTCGTCCAAAAACTTTTGGTTTTTAATTTTTTTTTTTTACATTTTTATAAGATTGTCGATGTGAAGTTTTGCAATAGTTTAAAAATAAATTATGTTAATAATTCTGTAAAGCCATTGGACACTGCCCAAGGGCCCCATGGCCAAAAACGTTGACCTCGCCGTAAACCGGTTCAAAACGTGCTTACTCGCATCTAATCAGCTTCTCGGCAACATCAGCAGCTGAAAAGAACGTGCGAATCTGAAACCGAGAACCCAACAACCCAAGAACTTCCCCATTTTTACAAATTGTTAGCTCAATTTTCCGAATTTTTATAGCAAATATACAAGTACATATTAAATTAAATGAAAATGATTTATTACAACTGTCTTTTACTAAAAGCCCGCCGAATAAATGCACAAAACAACAATTATGAAAGTCGCCATTTACAGGCTGTAAATTATAAATAGTAATCTATTAATTAATATAATCCTATTATTGCATTAGCATTGCAAATCCATTGCATTTGAATTGTAGGCCAAGTGAATCTCAACCAGTCAGAATGCCTATAACATATAACATAAGTACATAGACTATATCTATATAAAAGAGTTATTTTTAAGATTAAATTGATTTTAAACACTAATATTAACTAATGACAAGTGTTCTAATCCATAAACTCGAGAAACATGTGCATCTTTGCGTTACTTTAACGTACAATAAATCATATTTATAAAGTATCTTATTACGGCTCTGCTACATATACGACGTGGAGCACAACCTACGCCTCATTTACACAGTTGTTCTTAATAATTATAAAAGAGAACATTAGTTGGACCATAACATAAGTAGTATGTCAGAAACCGTTGCCAACGGCTTTATTTACACAGTTTGTGAACATTATTCTAATTTTGTTTTGGGTGGAATTTTGCGTGAGATGATGGCATCTGACGTCGACATATAACATATAGCTCGACCGATTTAAATTGACAGCTATAAGATATATGTGGTAGTCCGATTGATCGACAATGCAAGCCGAATGTATGTAGTGAGAAAAAGTTAGGGTTGACGATGGATTTGACTATTACATTAAGTATTTGGTATCGCCGACCAGGTCGTCAGCGTCTAGCAGATCGCTGACGAGCCCGTATGGCACCTTGACATTTTGCACATGCTGAAAATCGCTTTCGTCTAGCTCAACATCATGATAATCGTCAATAACGTGCTCCGGCTCGTCTGCATCCTCGTCGTTGAACATGAAATCATTGTTCACAATGCACTCCTCCAGCACCTTGGCCTGCTCGCCGCCCATTTGATTAAGGGTACGCATGCCCATGCTCGCACTCACATTGTGATCATCATCATAATCGTCGTCTTCATCATGAGCGTTCGCATTCACATCAGCATTGCCGTTGTCTGCATCCTTGTTGTTTTCATAGGGCATCTGTCGTTCCGGTCGATTTTGCTGTTGTTGTTGTTCCTTGTGAGTGGGCAGGCTTGGGGAGACGCTGCTCACCTTGATGGTACGTAAATTGGCGATGACATGCTGCTCCATATGCGTGGTCAGGTAGCATTTCTTAGTAAATCCCTTGTCGCACTGAGTGCACTGGAATTGTTTTTTGCCGGTGTGCGTGCGCCGGTGCACGGATAGCACATGGGCATAGGCGAATCCCTTCTTGCACACCTCACAGACATACGGCCGTTCGCCGGTGTGGATGCGCTCGTGCTTTTTGCTACTGCCAAAATCCGAAAATCTACACTCACAGTAGTGACAGCCATACGGCTTCTGGCCAGTGTGGACGCGCATGTGCCGGCGCAGCTCCAAGTTCGATACAAACGCCTTTTGGCACACCTCGCACGGATATGGCCGATCGTTGTTGTGGCGTCGCATGTGCGCGTTCAACGCATGCTGATACTTGTACGTATTGCCGCAGATATCACAAATCTTCGCCTCAGGGGGTCGTCGATTTCGCAGAGCAACGTTTTGCACATTGTTTTTATTAATGTTGTTGTTGTTGCTGCTGCTATTGTTGTTATTAGGTGTTGCGAATGTGTCCACAATGCTCTGCTCGTTGGGAAATTTGTAGTCATCATCCTCCGGATCCTGGTCCTGGTCCTGATCGTGATCCTGGTACAGCTCTTGCTCCGACTCGCAAAGTCTATGCATCTGCTGCTCCATTTGATTTGCACCACAGCTAACGTCCTGTTCGAGCATTTTCTCATCCTCATTGTCGGATGCGTCGCCTGTCACATCTTGCGCCAGCACCAGCGTTGTTGCCGCATCCTCTGGCTGCATTAACGTTATCGAGTCCACATTATCACCATCATCAGCATTATTGTCATCACCCTCATCATCATCGTCGCTATAATACTTGATGGCTTTGCTGGAGGAGAGCGGCCCTGTTTCAAGGAGCTTGATTTTGAGGCTGGTGGGCAAATTGAACTGTTGAGTTTGCTCCAGCTCCATTTTGTTAACGTTTAGTAGTAGTGCGGCCGTCGTTGCCGACTGAAAAACCTTCTGCGCCTCGACGCATTTCTGCTGGAAACGGTATGTGATGCTCAGCTCGTTGCGACAGCCGTGACATATCTTATCCGGCAATTGGGGGAGCAGTGACTGGTCCAGTTGCAGTGCACTACAGCTGCGTATCTTGTCCACAATCTGCATACGCGGCGTCTCCAGATCCTGGCCATAAATGGAACAGTATCCAGGCTCAGCGCGTAAACATATCAGGCAGACAACACCTAGATCCAGCAGGTTCGTTCCCGAGCCAAAACTACGCGGTATTGCTTACTGTTTGTTATTGTGGCTACATATATTTCATGTGTATATTTTGTGCGTGTTTCGCTTTTTTGTTGTCTGTTTCTGTCAAACAAAATCGATTAAGCGCAACTATCGATAGGTAATTCGAATAAGCAATGTATCGCGACTCTTTACTCAAGTACAATCGTAGTCAGGATGCAATTTGTAGTACGCGAATAAAAATTTATGAATAACTTTCATCTAGGGGACAAACGGTATTTATTCATAAATATTGAACTTTTCATTTGCTCACAAATTCGTAGTAAACAAATTTGCAACACCGATAGGTGGCGTTAAACTGCAGCTTGACAACTATCAACCTATTGTCATCCATAATAACAAAAAAAATGAAAAGAGTTTCCGAATATCGATAAGCAAGGAGAGATTGCAATTTTTCAAAACTTGCAGCAGCCGACAAGATGTTTACATTAACTATAACCAATCTTTAAAGTGAATAGGGGCTCGTCTAAAAATTCAAGCCCTCGAACATATCGTCAAGCAGGAATCCACTGGATATTCAACATTTTGGATATTTAGACATCTCAACATGAACAGCTTAATCAGCTTACACGACACCGACATGTTACAAAATCCATTAAGCCAACTAACACAACAACTGGTTAATTTCTTCGTCATTGGGCCAGAGAATGGGGATACTCCAGTCTTTGAGCGCTATGGCGATCTCTTACGCTATAATAACGAGAACCTTATCCAGGCAGGAGATTTTAGCATTGCGACAAGTAAATTTAATTGGGAAGGTTTTACCCATAGGCAGAGATTGAAATTGCGCCGTCAAACCGAGCAATTGCTGCCGGACGAGCAGGCGGTGCAGCAGCTGCTGGACCTCAGCAAACAGTGGATATTCCCGCTGCTCTGTGTCAATATGCTGCGCAAGGAACGCTACGCTCTGCGTTTTCAACGAGCTCCAATCATATCTCACGTTGTGCACTCAATATTGAGCGATGGC
The DNA here is from genome assembly GCA_035042125.1 of Drosophila longiperda. Taxonomy (NCBI): domain Eukaryota; kingdom Metazoa; phylum Arthropoda; class Insecta; order Diptera; family Drosophilidae; genus Drosophila; species Drosophila longiperda. Next base: position 1,323,731 of record JAWNLV010000117.1, read on the forward strand.
GACGCTTATGGAAAGCACAAGAAGTCAATGGCAATCAGTGTGCCGACACTATGCCTTACCCTTAACACTTACAACACCAAAGAGCTACACAAATTTCGCGCAACTCAACTATTTCACATTGTGCAGCGTATGCTGGACTATGTCGACTGGCGCCTGGTTGCTCAAGAAGAGAAGACCGATGACACCTTGCTCGTCAGCATCGAGACCAACAATCAGCCACGTTACTTGGATAACGATGAGCCGGATAAGATGAAGGTGCGCATTATGTGCGGTCCAGTGCTGGAGCCGATCAAAAAAAGGCTGCAACACTGACCAGTGAAGAATACATGGCGTAAGTATGCTGACCTCACCTAACGAATTTCATAATTTGACATTCCACATATCACACAGTGTGCGCTCAAATGATATGTTGCTAAAAGCAATGCATCGCAATGGTCTGCGCCACTGTGCCAAGAATAAGGACATTGGGGGTCTGTTGCAACGCTTGGGCCACGCAACCGTCATAGTGGACTTGTTTGAGGTGCGTCATGCCAGTGGCGTAAGTTTGGTCCGCAACGGTTCGGGAAGTAACAAGGGTGCCAGCTTTATACTATACAATTCGGCGCGCCTGGAAACGCTGCTACGCACCTTTGCCGTCAAAGTGGATTCGGGCGCCTATGAGCCGTTGCCGCCGCTAGATAAGATTGATCTCAATCTGCTTGAAGATGAGGTTTGTTCTATCTAAATATTTATATATTACATCAAATGTTATGTATATCTTTCCAGTTGGAATGGCAATTGATCTTTGGCTATTTGCTTAGCTTCCCAACTTTAATCGAGTCAACGCTGTCCCATCTCAAGCAGGGCCAGTGCGCCGTGCATCTTATCGTGCGCTACATCATCGATTTGGCTTCCCTGTTTAGCCGATATTATCGTACTAAGCAGATTCTCGTGCAGATGCGCTCCAATCTGATGCCCAGGCTTTATGCTCGCATCTATTTGGTCAAGGCGGTGCGTCAGGTGCTCAAGTCAGCGATGGCCCTATTAGGCATACAGCCCGTAGACTATATGTAAATTCAATATTTCCTAGCAAGCAAAGTTACATCCACATGTTATATTCAAACAATTTTTAATTTAAAAACGATGTATGCTATTTATTCATAGCTATTATGATGAAACTGGACTGCACGAAGCAACCTCGAGCATTTGTTCCTTATGTACATATATATGTACATAATAAATGTACACATTTATATATATGTACACAATATATACAGGGCCAACAATTAATTTTAATCCACAAATTCTGGTAAATTTTATATGAAGTCATTCAAAATGAAATAAATATATATCTGTCTATGATTATAACATAAATTACATTTCATAATTTGGTAAGGAACGTTGCATTTAAGTAGGTCTCAACTATAATTGGAACAACACTTATCTTATTAGTTTTGCAAGGGCTTTTCATTTTCGGTCTGCCAAATACAAATCTAATATCTACAATATGCAGTGTATAGCTAATTATCTTGCTAAGTAATTCATTTGGTATTATTGCTGGCAAGGAGTTTATGCACACACGCAAACCCACACACACACACACAGACAGGAAACTTTAAGCGCAATACTATAATGGAAAATGCCAGAGTGTAGGCGACGCCAATTCATCAACTGGCCTGCTGCTTTCGAAGATTGAGTACGGTGATAAAGTCGATGTTTTGACGATTGTTAAAGAACAGATGTTCCATTAGTCGTGTGCTGCCCAATGAGTTTGCTTTAGTGCCAAGGCACATGTTATATTGTGGCGCATCAAGTTGCACATCGCAGCTAATGTCATGGTAGATGTGCACTAACGTCGGATCTGGGGCACGAAAAACGCTGAGGCGTCGCCACTGTTCGGCGGCCTCATTATAGTCAAGTGGCACTTCGGCCGTGTTGGATAAAAATCCATGTTGTCGAGTACCGACTCGCACAATTTTCTCAAGAAACTTGACATCCTCAAGTCCCCAGCCAGTGATGTCCTTGTCAAAGCCATTAATATCATCATCCAGTATGTCTGATTTGTAAATGGCACAAATTCCAAAGCCAAACTGACGGAAATAACCATTCTCATCGTTAATGGGCAGCGATTCGAATCCGGTGGCAGTTCCACGACGCTTAGGATCGTACTGGCTAAATACAATGGGTAGATAAACTTGCCGGCCGCGTTGCGTGTGCATCCGGACGCGCTGAAGCGTCTCCACGCCAAACACCATATCGACGTCAATAAACAGAATGATGTCCTGCTGCTGTATATAGGATGAGCGTGCTGCAATATCCAATGCAACGCCTCGCGAGAATTGTCCACTACGATGTATATAATTGATCTGCTTGTAGATATATCGGTCACGCAGCTCGTTGAGCAGCCGCAGATGATCGGTCAGCTCGTCGGGTGGTCCAAAGATGACCACCAGCAGATCGCAGTGGGACTCAGCTTCAATACAGACTCGCTCATAAGTTTGCAGAAAGCGGTGAAAGGTCGCCAGTCGACCAGCAATGGGCAGCACAAAAACGATTGAGTCCTGTGCTGGAGCCAGTAGATTACTAGGTATTGTGAAGTGACTGCTCAGGCGCGATATGCTATTTTGCAGGAGGCTGCCAAACAAACCTGCCGATTTAAGTGACATAAGTCAAATGCATTAAATGGCAATCGCAATTACTCACTTTGCTGCAGCGTCACATTGTAGAAGTTCTCGTCCAACTCCTTGACAAAGATGCCAGTAAAGGCGCGTTGCACATAGAGATGGCGCCGGACGGGCACCGTCATCTTCTTGCCCCTATATTTCTTGTAGATGAGCAACAGATCAAGTATCAGATCCTGGCCATGTAATGCATCCAGCCGATGGTAGCCATAAAGCAGCTCACGGAACTCAATGACACGACCGCGTTGTCGCGAATAGTAATTGATGTTCTCCATCACCTCGGTTATGACATCCTCGAGTCCCTCGCGCATTGCCGAATCGATTTTCTGCTTGGGGTTTGCTGAGCTTGCCGAATACAGGCTGCGCGATATAAATGACCAGTCCAAGAGCTCCGCTGTGCTGGCGGGCACAAATTTATTCAGCTCTGGACTAATGCCTAATGCAAGCAACAAAATACAATCAACAATTAATATATACAAGGAAATTTAAATAGATGTGGACTTACCTAAAATGTTATGATCCTCAAAGAATTGTTTGCCTTTTTCCTTGTCCGATACGGCTGCTGGTAAGACGCTGTGTAGCATATATGTGCTATCGTCGGGCACCTCCAAATATTTGGCCATTCGCTTAATGTCGCGATGCAGCAGCAGCGATTCCTGGCGCAGCTCCTCGGCCTTGAGCCCCTGTATGTAGGAGTGTAGACGATACATTAGAGGCGCCTGCTTGATCGGATGCAGTGTGATGGCATTGTGTATTTCCTTGCGCTTCAGCTTTCCCGTGTATGCGTTACGTCCGCTCGAATTGTGCCGCAATATATACTGCATCTGTAAATTGGAAGAATCATGATAAGGCATCGATTCTCGGTGCTCAGTAACTGCCTTCAGCATTACCTCATAGTTCCAGGTGCAGGGTATCCCGGCAAACTTTTGCACGCAACGCCCCACCTCAACATCCTCGTGAGTGCTGTACAGATTCTTCAGGCAAGTGGGAATGTGTGGTGCGACGCGACGCAGTGTCTCGCTGCTAAGAATGACGCCGGGGCCGCCCATGCAAAAGTTCTCATCAAATTCAAGAGACAGCAGGCCAAACTCTTCGCTATTGCCCTTGCCCGCCTGTCCAATGAACTGTGGCTTTGAGCTATCAATGGAGCGAAGAAACCGTTCCAGCTTATCTGGATCCATGTAGACATCGTCATCGGCTCGAATGAACCACTCGAATCGGTCAATATAATGCTCGTTCATATAGTAAAGCATCATGAATGATTTCTTTTGTGGCGGATAGCGATCATCGACATTCTTGAGACCAACAACGGGCAGCTCATCCGAGTAACTGCCCTCAGAGCTAAAGAACGCAATTCGTCCCGGCACCTCCTTGCCCCACGTATCGTACACGGCTCGTGCACGACCCTCAATAAAATTCTTGGCCGTCATAACGCCCACAAATACCAAATTGCGCTGAGAATTCTGTATGGTATCCCTATTATCGAGACCAATGATTTCGTGCGGTGATTTTAGATTTGTGGGCCGCAGACTGCAGTGCTTGACTATCTCCAGGGCTCGATAGTTCTTCAGAACGGTGCCGATGCACAGGCCCAGCACAATCCCAAACCAGGCAATGATTAGCGTTTTACGCTTCGTCATCGTGTGCTGCAGCATTGTCTTGGAGGGAGAGATCACCTTACGTACATGGAGGCACTGCCACAAATGCTTAAAAATTAAAGAAATGCAAAGCAATTGTCAATATTTAATAAACATTATGTTTCTATCAGTATATGTGGTTAAAAAAAAAACGGCCTTTAGCAGTATACCATTTTAAGTATATAATATATAAATATATATAAAAAAAAATAACAGAAAATCATAATTAGGCAAAAAAAAGTGTTTATTCCCCTCATAATTCACTCGAATTTCGTATGAAAAAATGCGTTGTGCAAGATCAACAAGAATGCTTAAAGATCATGTTTATTGTTAAAGCACACAAGAAATAATTATATTTATCCAAGGTTTTTTTGCCCATGCTCGCACTCACATTGTGATCATCATCATAATCGTCGTCTTCATCATGAGCGTTCGCACTACACCTCATACGTGTTTCATACAGTTTTACTATAAAAATGGTTTTACCCAAATCAAAAATTTAAACAAAAACGCTCTAACAACATCATCACAAACACAGAGCAGCATAAGGCAAGAGAAATTATTATCGGCACCATCCAGATTTTTTTTCCATAGTCAGCCTGTGGATATATTGTTGTGTATTGCCTTTTGGAATTACTGGTGGACGTCGTGGGACTCGAGATTGGCGTCTGTCCACATAAAAATCTTCAATATGATCTTTATTTATTTCAAGTATATCGCCTTTTGGATTCACATTTCGACGTCGTTGCGCTCGTGATTGTGGTCTTTCCACATAAGTAACAACGCAACCAGAACGAAGTTGCATTGTTTATTTGCCGTTGTCTGCATCCTTGTTGTTTTCATAGGGCATCTGTCGTTCCGGTCGATTTTGCTGTTGTTGTTGTTCCTTGTGAGTGGGCAGGCTTGGGGAGACGCTGCTCACCTTGATGGTACGTAAATTGGCGATGACATGCTGCTCCATATGCGTGGTCAGGTAGCATTTCTTAGTAAATCCCTTGTCGCACTGAGTGCACTGGAATTGTTTTTTGCCGGTGTGCGTGCGCCGGTGCACGGATAGCACATGGGCATAGGCGAATCCCTTCTTGCACACCTCACAGACATACGGCCGTTCGCCGGTGTGGATGCGCTCGTGCTTTTTGCTACTGCCAAAATCCGAAAATCTACACTCACAGTAGTGACAGCCATACGGCTTCTGGCCAGTGTGGACGCGCATGTGCCGGCGCAGCTCCAAGTTCGATACAAACGCCTTTTGGCACACCTCGCACGGATATGGCCGATCGTTGTTGTGGCGTCGCATGTGCGCGTTCAACGCATGCTGATACTTGTACGTATTGCCGCAGATATCACAAATCTTCGCCTCAGGTGGTCGTCGATTTCGCAGAGCAACGTTTTGCACATTGTTTTTATTAATGTTGTTGTTGTTGCTGCTGCTATTGTTGTTATTAGGTGTTGCGAATGTGTCCACAATGCTCTGCTCGTTGGGAAATTTGTAGTCATCATCCTCCGGATCCTGGTCCTGGTCCTGATCGTGATCCTGGTACAGCTCTTGCTCCGACTCGCAAAGTCTATGCATCTGCTGCTCCATTTGATTTGCACCACAGCTAACGTCCTGTTCGAGCATTTTCTCATCCTCATTGTCGGATGCGTCGCCTGTCACATCTTGCGCCAGCACCAGCGTTGTTGCCGCATCCTCTGGCTGCATTAACGTTATCGAGTCCACATTATCACCATCATCAGCATTATTGTCATCACCCTCATCATCATCGTCGCTATAATACTTGATGGCTTTGCTGGAGGAGAGCGGCCCTGTTTCAAGGAGCTTGATTTTGAGGCTGGTGGGCAAATTGAACTGTTGAGTTTGCTCCAGCTCCATTTTGTTAACGTTTAGTAGTAGTGCGGCCGTCGTTGCCGACTGAAAAACCTTCTGCGCCTCGACGCATTTCTGCTGGAAACGGTATGTGATGCTCAGCTCGTTGCGACAGCCGTGACATATCTTATCCGGCAATTGGGAGAGCAGTGACTGGTCCAGTTGCAGTGCACTACAGCTGCGTATCTTGTCCACAATCTGCATACGCGGCGTCTCCAGATCCTGGCCATAAATGGAACAGTATCCAGGCTCAGCGCGTAAACATATCAGGCAGACAACACCTAGATCCAGCAGGTTCGTTCCCGAGCCAAAACTACGCGGTATTGCTTACTGTTTGTTATTGTGGCTACATATATTTCATGTGTATATTTTGTGCGTGTTTCGCTTTTTTGTTGTCTGTTTCTGTCAAACAAAATCGATTAAGCGCAACTATCGATAGGTAATTCGAATAAGCAATGTATCGCGACTCTTTACTCAAGTACAATCGTAGTCAGGATGCAATTTGTAGTACGCGAATAAAAATTTATGAATAACTTTCATCTAGGGGACAAACGGTATTTATTCATAAATATTGAACTTTTCATTTGCTCACAAATTCGTAGTAAACAAATTTGCAACACCGATAGGTGGCGTTAAACTGCAGCTTGACAACTATCAACCTATTGTCATCCATAATAACAAAAAAAATGAAAAGAGTTTCCGAATATCGATAAGCAAGGAGAGATTGCAATTTTTCAAAACTTGCAGCAGCCGACAAGATGTTTACATTAACTATAACCAATCTTTAAAGTGAATAGGGGCTCGTCTAAAAATTCAAGCCCTCGAACATATCGTCAAGCAGGAATCCACTGGATATTCAACATTTTGGATATTTAGACATCTCAACATGAACAGCTTAATCAGCTTACACGACACCGACATGTTACAAAATCCATTAAGCCAACTAACACAACAACTGGTTAATTTCTTCGTCATTGGGCCAGAGAATGGGGATACTCCAGTCTTTGAGCGCTATGGCGATCTCTTACGCTATAATAACGAGAACCTTATCCAGGCAGGAGATTTTAGCATTGCGACAAGTAAATTTAATTGGGAAGGTTTTACCCATAGGCAGAGATTGAAATTGCGCCGTCAAACCGAGCAATTGCTGCCGGACGAGCAGGCGGTGCAGCAGCTGCTGGACCTCAGCAAACAGTGGATATTCCCGCTGCTCTGTGTCAATATGCTGCGCAAGGAACGCTACGCTCTGCGTTTTCAACGAGCTCCAATCATATCTCACGTTGTGCACTCAATATTGAGCGATGGCGACGCTTATGGAAAGCACAAGAAGTCAATGGCAATCAGTGTGCCGACACTATGCCTTACCCTTAACACTTACAACACCAAAGAGCTACACAAATTTCGCGCAACTCAACTATTTCACATTGTGCAGCGTATGCTGGACTATGTCGACTGGCGCCTGGTTGCTCAAGAAGAGAAGACCGATGACACCTTGCTCGTCAGCATCGAGACCAACAATCAGCCACGTTACTTGGATAACGATGAGCCGGATAAGATGAAGGTGCGCATTATGTGCGGTCCAGTGCTGGAGCCGATCAAAAAAAGGCTGCAACACTGACCAGTGAAGAATACATGGCGTAAGTATGCTGACCTCACCTAACGAATTTCATAATTTGACATTCCACATATCACACAGTGTGCGCTCAAATGATATGTTGCTAAAAGCAATGCATCGCAATGGTCTGCGCCACTGTGCCAAGAATAAGGACATTGGGGGTCTGTTGCAACGCTTGGGCCACGCAACCGTCATAGTGGACTTGTTTGAGGTGCGTCATGCCAGTGGCGTAAGTTTGGTCCGCAACGGTTCGGGAAGTAACAAGGGTGCCAGCTTTATACTATACAATTCGGCGCGCCTGGAAACGCTGCTACGCACCTTTGCCGTCAAAGTGGATTCGGGCGCCTATGAGCCGTTGCCGCCGCTAGATAAGATTGATCTCAATCTGCTTGAAGATGAGGTTTGTTCTATCTAAATATTTATATATTACATCAAATGTTATGTATATCTTTCCAGTTGGAATGGCAATTGATCTTTGGCTATTTGCTTAGCTTCCCAACTTTAATCGAGTCAACGCTGTCCCATCTCAAGCAGGGCCAGTGCGCCGTGCATCTTATCGTGCGCTACATCATCGATTTGGCTTCCCTGTTTAGCCGATATTATCGTACTAAGCAGATTCTCGTGCAGATGCGCTCCAATCTGATGCCCAGGCTTTATGCTCGCATCTATTTGGTCAAGGCGGTGCGTCAGGTGCTCAAGTCAGCGATGGCCCTATTAGGCATACAGCCCGTAGACTATATGTAAATTCAATATTTCCTAGCAAGCAAAGTTACATCCACATGTTATATTCAAACAATTTTTAATTTAAAAACGATGTATGCTATTTATTCATAGCTATTATGATGAAACTGGACTGCACGAAGCAACCTCGAGCATTTGTTCCTTATGTACATATATATGTACATAATAAATGTACACATTTATATATATGTACACAATATATACAGGGCCAACAATTAATTTTAATCCACAAATTCTGGTAAATTTTATATGAAGTCATTCAAAATGAAATAAATATATATCTGTCTATGATTATAACATAAATTACATTTCATAATTTGGTAAGGAACGTTGCATTTAAGTAGGTCTCAACTATAATTGGAACAACACTTATCTTATTAGTTTTGCAAGGGCTTTTCATTTTCGGTCTGCCAAATACAAATCTAATATCTACAATATGCAGTGTATAGCTAATTATCTTGCTAAGTAATTCATTTGGTATTATTGCTGGCAAGGAGTTTATGCACACACGCAAACCCACACACACACACACAGACAGGAAACTTTAAGCGCAATACTATAATGGAAAATGCCAGAGTGTAGGCGACGCCAATTCATCAACTGGCCTGCTGCTTTCGAAGATTGAGTACGGTGATAAAGTCGATGTTTTGACGATTGTTAAAGAACAGATGTTCCATTAGTCGTGTGCTGCCCAATGAGTTTGCTTTAGTGCCAAGGCACATGTTATATTGTGGCGCATCAAGTTGCACATCGCAGCTAATGTCATGGTAGATGTGCACTAACGTCGGATCTGGGGCACGAAAAACGCTGAGGCGTCGCCACTGTTCGGCGGCCTCATTATAGTCAAGTGGCACTTCGGCCGTGTTGGATAAAAATCCATGTTGTCGAGTACCGACTCGCACAATTTTCTCAAGAAACTTGACATCCTCAAGTCCCCAGCCAGTGATGTCCTTGTCAAAGCCATTAATATCATCATCCAGTATGTCTGATTTGTAAATGGCACAAATTCCAAAGCCAAACTGACGGAAATAACCATTCTCATCGTTAATGGGCAGCGATTCGAATCCGGTGGCAGTTCCACGACGCTTAGGATCGTACTGGCTAAATACAATGGGTAGATAAACTTGCCGGCCGCGTTGCGTGTGCATCCGGACGCGCTGAAGCGTCTCCACGCCAAACACCATATCGACGTCAATAAACAGAATGATGTCCTGCTGCTGTATATAGGATGAGCGTGCTGCAATATCCAATGCAACGCCTCGCGAGAATTGTCCACTACGATGTATATAATTGATCTGCTTGTAGATATATCGGTCACGCAGCTCGTTGAGCAGCCGCAGATGATCGGTCAGCTCGTCGGGTGGTCCAAAGATGACCACCAGCAGATCGCAGTGGGACTCAGCTTCAATACAGACTCGCTCATAAGTTTGCAGAAAGCGGTGAAAGGTCGCCAGTCGACCAGCAATGGGCAGCACAAAAACGATTGAGTCCTGTGCTGGAGCCAGTAGATTACTAGGTATTGTGAAGTGACTGCTCAGGCGCGATATGCTATTTTGCAGGAGGCTGCCAAACAAACCTGCCGATTTAAGTGACATAAGTCAAATGCATTAAATGGCAATCGCAATTACTCACTTTGCTGCAGCGTCACATTGTAGAAGTTCTCGTCCAACTCCTTGACAAAGATGCCAGTAAAGGCGCGTTGCACATAGAGATGGCGCCGGACGGGCACCGTCATCTTCTTGCCCCTATATTTCTTGTAGATGAGCAACAGATCAAGTATCAGATCCTGGCCATGTAATGCATCCAGCCGATGGTAGCCATAAAGCAGCTCACGGAACTCAATGACACGACCGCGTTGTCGCGAATAGTAATTGATGTTCTCCATCACCTCGGTTATGACATCCTCGAGTCCCTCGCGCATTGCCGAATCGATTTTCTGCTTGGGGTTTGCTGAGCTTGCCGAATACAGGCTGCGCGATATAAATGACCAGTCCAAGAGCTCCGCTGTGCTGGCGGGCACAAATTTATTCAGCTCTGGACTAATGCCTAATGCAAGCAACAAAATACAATCAACAATTAATATATACAAGGAAATTTAAATAGATGTGGACTTACCTAAAATGTTATGATCCTCAAAGAATTGTTTGCCTTTTTCCTTGTCCGATACGGCTGCTGGTAAGACGCTGTGTAGCATATATGTGCTATCGTCGGGCACCTCCAAATATTTGGCCATTCGCTTAATGTCGCGATGCAGCAGCAGCGATTCCTGGCGCAGCTCCTCGGCCTTGAGCCCCTGTATGTAGGAGTGTAGACGATACATTAGAGGCGCCTGCTTGATCGGATGCAGTGTGATGGCATTGTGTATTTCCTTGCGCTTCAGCTTTCCCGTGTATGCGTTACGTCCGCTCGAATTGTGCCGCAATATATACTGCATCTGTAAATTGGAAGAATCATGATAAGGCATCGATTCTCGGTGCTCAGTAACTGCCTTCAGCATTACCTCATAGTTCCAGGTGCAGGGTATCCCGGCAAACTTTTGCACGCAACGCCCCACCTCAACATCCTCGTGAGTGCTGTACAGATTCTTCAGGCAAGTGGGAATGTGTGGTGCGACGCGACGCAGTGTCTCGCTGCTAAGAATGACGCCGGGGCCGCCCATGCAAAAGTTCTCATCAAATTCAAGAGACAGCAGGCCAAACTCTTCGCTATTGCCCTTGCCCGCCTGTCCAATGAACTGTGGCTTTGAGCTATCAATGGAGCGAAGAAACCGTTCCAGCTTATCTGGATCCATGTAGACATCGTCATCGGCTCGAATGAACCACTCGAATCGGTCAATATAATGCTCGTTCATATAGTAAAGCATCATGAATGATTTCTTTTGTGGCGGATAGCGATCATCGACATTCTTGAGACCAACAACGGGCAGCTCATCCGAGTAACTGCCCTCAGAGCTAAAGAACGCAATTCGTCCCGGCACCTCCTTGCCCCACGTATCGTACACGGCTCGTGCACGACCCTCAATAAAATTCTTGGCCGTCATAACGCCCACAAATACCAAATTGCGCTGAGAATTCTGTATGGTATCCCTATTATCGAGACCAATGATTTCGTGCGGTGATTTTAGATTTGTGGGCCGCAGACTGCAGTGCTTGACTATCTCCAGGGCTCGATAGTTCTTCAGAACGGTGCCGATGCACAGGCCCAGCACAATCCCAAACCAGGCAATGATTAGCGTTTTACGCTTCGTCATCGTGTGCTGCAGCATTGTCTTGGAGGGAGAGATCACCTTACGTACATGGAGGCACTGCCACAAATGCTTAAAAATTAAAGAAATGCAAAGCAATTGTCAATATTTAATAAACATTATGTTTCTATCAGTATATGTGGTTAAAAAAAAAACGGCCTTTAGCAGTATACCATTTTAAGTATATAATATATAAATATATATAAAAAAAAATAACAGAAAATCATAATTAGGCAAAAAAAAGTGTTTATTCCCCTCATAATTCACTCGAATTTCGTATGAAAAAATGCGTTGTGCAAGATCAACAAGAATGCTTAAAGATCATGTTTATTGTTAAAGCACACAAGAAATAATTATATTTATCCAAGGTTTTTTTGCCCATGCTCGCACTCACATTGTGATCATCATCATAATCGTCGTCTTCATCATGAGCGTTCGCACTACACCTCATACGTGTTTCATACAGTTTTACTATAAAAATGGTTTTACCCAAATCAAAAATTTAAACAAAAACGCTCTAACAACATCATCACAAACACAGAGCAGCATAAGGCAAGAGAAATTATTATCGGCACCATCCAGATTTTTTTTCCATAGTCAGCCTGTGGATATATTGTTGTGTATTGCCTTTTGGAATTACTGGTGGACGTCGTGGGACTCGAGATTGGCGTCTGTCCACATAAAAATCTTCAATATGATCTTTATTTATTTCAAGTATATCGCCTTTTGGATTCACATTTCGACGTCGTTGCGCTCGTGATTGTGGTCTTTCCACATAAGTAACAACGCAACCAGAACGAAGTTGCATTGTTTATTTGCCGTTGTCTGCATCCTTGTTGTTTTCATAGGGCATCTGTCGTTCCGGTCGATTTTGCTGTTGTTGTTGTTCCTTGTGAGTGGGCAGGCTTGGGGAGACGCTGCTCACCTTGATGGTACGTAAATTGGCGATGACATGCTGCTCCATATGCGTGGTCAGGTAGCATTTCTTAGTAAATCCCTTGTCGCACTGAGTGCACTGGAATTGTTTTTTGCCGGTGTGCGTGCGCCGGTGCACGGATAGCACATGGGCATAGGCGAATCCCTTCTTGCACACCTCACAGACATACGGCCGTTCGCCGGTGTGGATGCGCTCGTGCTTTTTGCTACTGCCAAAATCCGAAAATCTACACTCACAGTAGTGACAGCCATACGGCTTCTGGCCAGTGTGGACGCGCATGTGCCGGCGCAGCTCCAAGTTCGATACAAACGCCTTTTGGCACACCTCGCACGGATATGGCCGATCGTTGTTGTGGCGTCGCATGTGCGCGTTCAACGCATGCTGATACTTGTACGTATTGCCGCAGATATCACAAATCTTCGCCTCAGGTGGTCGTCGATTTCGCAGAGCAACGTTTTGCACATTGTTTTTATTAATGTTGTTGTTGTTGCTGCTGCTATTGTTGTTATTAGGTGTTGCGAATGTGTCCACAATGCTCTGCTCGTTGGGAAATTTGTAGTCATCATCCTCCGGATCCTGGTCCTGGTCCTGATCGTGATCCTGGTACAGCTCTTGCTCCGACTCGCAAAGTCTATGCATCTGCTGCTCCATTTGATTTGCACCACAGCTAACGTCCTGTTCGAGCATTTTCTCATCCTCATTGTCGGATGCGTCGCCTGTCACATCTTGCGCCAGCACCAGCGTTGTTGCCGCATCCTCTGGCTGCATTAACGTTATCGAGTCCACATTATCACCATCATCAGCATTATTGTCATCACCCTCATCATCATCGTCGCTATAATACTTGATGGCTTTGCTGGAGGAGAGCGGCCCTGTTTCAAGGAGCTTGATTTTGAGGCTGGTGGGCAAATTGAACTGTTGAGTTTGCTCCAGCTCCATTTTGTTAACGTTTAGTAGTAGTGCGGCCGTCGTTGCCGACTGAAAAACCTTCTGCGCCTCGACGCATTTCTGCTGGAAACGGTATGTGATGCTCAGCTCGTTGCGACAGCCGTGACATATCTTATCCGGCAATTGGGAGAGCAGTGACTGGTCCAGTTGCAGTGCACTACAGCTGCGTATCTTGTCCACAATCTGCATACGCGGCGTCTCCAGATCCTGGCCATAAATGGAACAGTATCCAGGCTCAGCGCGTAAACATATCAGGCAGACAACACCTAGATCCAGCAGGTTCGTTCCCGAGCCAAAACTACGCGGTATTGCTTACTGTTTGTTATTGTGGCTACATATATTTCATGTGTATATTTTGTGCGTGTTTCGCTTTTTTGTTGTCTGTTTCTGTCAAACAAAATCGATTAAGCGCAACTATCGATAGGTAATTCGAATAAGCAATGTATCGCGACTCTTTACTCAAGTACAATCGTAGTCAGGATGCAATTTGTAGTACGCGAATAAAAATTTATGAATAACTTTCATCTAGGGGACAAACGGTATTTATTCATAAATATTGAACTTTTCATTTGCTCACAAATTCGTAGTAAACAAATTTGCAACACCGATAGGTGGCGTTAAACTGCAGCTTGACAACTATCAACCTATTGTCATCCATAATAACAAAAAAAATGAAAAGAGTTTCCGAATATCGATAAGCAAGGAGAGATTGCAATTTTTCAAAACTTGCAGCAGCCGACAAGATGTTTACATTAACTATAACCAATCTTTAAAGTGAATAGGGGCTCGTCTAAAAATTCAAGCCCTCGAACATATCGTCAAGCAGGAATCCACTGGATATTCAACATTTTGGATATTTAGACATCTCAACATGAACAGCTTAATCAGCTTACACGACACCGACATGTTACAAAATCCATTAAGCCAACTAACACAACAACTGGTTAATTTCTTCGTCATTGGGCCAGAGAATGGGGATACTCCAGTCTTTGAGCGCTATGGCGATCTCTTACGCTATAATAACGAGAACCTTATCCAGGCAGGAGATTTTAGCATTGCGACAAGTAAATTTAATTGGGAAGGTTTTACCCATAGGCAGAGATTGAAATTGCGCCGTCAAACCGAGCAATTGCTGCCGGACGAGCAGGCGGTGCAGCAGCTGCTGGACCTCAGCAAACAGTGGATATTCCCGCTGCTCTGTGTCAATATGCTGCGCAAGGAACGCTACGCTCTGCGTTTTCAACGAGCTCCAATCATATCTCACGTTGTGCACTCAATATTGAGCGATGGCGACGCTTATGGAAAGCACAAGAAGTCAATGGCAATCAGTGTGCCGACACTATGCCTTACCCTTAACACTTACAACACCAAAGAGCTACACAAATTTCGCGCAACTCAACTATTTCACATTGTGCAGCGTATGCTGGACTATGTCGACTGGCGCCTGGTTGCTCAAGAAGAGAAGACCGATGACACCTTGCTCGTCAGCATCGAGACCAACAATCAGCCACGTTACTTGGATAACGATGAGCCGGATAAGATGAAGGTGCGCATTATGTGCGGTCCAGTGCTGGAGCCGATCAAAAAAAGGCTGCAACACTGACCAGTGAAGAATACATGGCGTAAGTATGCTGACCTCACCTAACGAATTTCATAATTTGACATTCCACATATCACACAGTGTGCGCTCAAATGATATGTTGCTAAAAGCAATGCATCGCAATGGTCTGCGCCACTGTGCCAAGAATAAGGACATTGGGGGTCTGTTGCAACGCTTGGGCCACGCAACCGTCATAGTGGACTTGTTTGAGGTGCGTCATGCCAGTGGCGTAAGTTTGGTCCGCAACGGTTCGGGAAGTAACAAGGGTGCCAGCTTTATACTATACAATTCGGCGCGCCTGGAAACGCTGCTACGCACCTTTGCCGTCAAAGTGGATTCGGGCGCCTATGAGCCGTTGCCGCCGCTAGATAAGATTGATCTCAATCTGCTTGAAGATGAGGTTTGTTCTATCTAAATATTTATATATTACATCAAATGTTATGTATATCTTTCCAGTTGGAATGGCAATTGATCTTTGGCTATTTGCTTAGCTTCCCAACTTTAATCGAGTCAACGCTGTCCCATCTCAAGCAGGGCCAGTGCGCCGTGCATCTTATCGTGCGCTACATCATCGATTTGGCTTCCCTGTTTAGCCGATATTATCGTACTAAGCAGATTCTCGTGCAGATGCGCTCCAATCTGATGCCCAGGCTTTATGCTCGCATCTATTTGGTCAAGGCGGTGCGTCAGGTGCTCAAGTCAGCGATGGCCCTATTAGGCATACAGCCCGTAGACTATATGTAAATTCAATATTTCCTAGCAAGCAAAGTTACATCCACATGTTATATTCAAACAATTTTTAATTTAAAAACGATGTATGCTATTTATTCATAGCTATTATGATGAAACTGGACTGCACGAAGCAACCTCGAGCATTTGTTCCTTATGTACATATATATGTACATAATAAATGTACACATTTATATATATGTACACAATATATACAGGGCCAACAATTAATTTTAATCCACAAATTCTGGTAAATTTTATATGAAGTCATTCAAAATGAAATAAATATATATCTGTCTATGATTATAACATAAATTACATTTCATAATTTGGTAAGGAACGTTGCATTTAAGTAGGTCTCAACTATAATTGGAACAACACTTATCTTATTAGTTTTGCAAGGGCTTTTCATTTTCGGTCTGCCAAATACAAATCTAATATCTACAATATGCAGTGTATAGCTAATTATCTTGCTAAGTAATTCATTTGGTATTATTGCTGGCAAGGAGTTTATGCACACACGCAAACCCACACACACACACACAGACAGGAAACTTTAAGCGCAATACTATAATGGAAAATGCCAGAGTGTAGGCGACGCCAATTCATCAACTGGCCTGCTGCTTTCGAAGATTGAGTACGGTGATAAAGTCGATGTTTTGACGATTGTTAAAGAACAGATGTTCCATTAGTCGTGTGCTGCCCAATGAGTTTGCTTTAGTGCCAAGGCACATGTTATATTGTGGCGCATCAAGTTGCACATCGCAGCTAATGTCATGGTAGATGTGCACTAACGTCGGATCTGGGGCACGAAAAACGCTGAGGCGTCGCCACTGTTCGGCGGCCTCATTATAGTCAAGTGGCACTTCGGCCGTGTTGGATAAAAATCCATGTTGTCGAGTACCGACTCGCACAATTTTCTCAAGAAACTTGACATCCTCAAGTCCCCAGCCAGTGATGTCCTTGTCAAAGCCATTAATATCATCATCCAGTATGTCTGATTTGTAAATGGCACAAATTCCAAAGCCAAACTGACGGAAATAACCATTCTCATCGTTAATGGGCAGCGATTCGAATCCGGTGGCAGTTCCACGACGCTTAGGATCGTACTGGCTAAATACAATGGGTAGATAAACTTGCCGGCCGCGTTGCGTGTGCATCCGGACGCGCTGAAGCGTCTCCACGCCAAACACCATATCGACGTCAATAAACAGAATGATGTCCTGCTGCTGTATATAGGATGAGCGTGCTGCAATATCCAATGCAACGCCTCGCGAGAATTGTCCACTACGATGTATATAATTGATCTGCTTGTAGATATATCGGTCACGCAGCTCGTTGAGCAGCCGCAGATGATCGGTCAGCTCGTCGGGTGGTCCAAAGATGACCACCAGCAGATCGCAGTGGGACTCAGCTTCAATACAGACTCGCTCATAAGTTTGCAGAAAGCGCTGAAAGGTCGCCAGTCGACCAGCAATGGGCAGCACAAAAACGATTGAGTCCTGCGCTGGAGCCAGTAGATTACTAGGTATTGTGAAGTGACTGCTCAGGCGCGATATGCTATTTTGCAGGAGGCTGCCAAACAAACCTGCCGATTTAAGTGACATAAGTCAAATGCATTAAATGGCAATCGCAATTACTCACTTTGCTGCAGCGTCACATTGTAGAAGTTCTCGTCCAACTCCTTGACAAAGATGCCAGTAAAGGCGCGTTGCACATAGAGATGGCGCCGGACGGGCACCGTCATCTTCTTGCCCCTATATTTCTTGTAGATGAGCAACAGATCAAGTATCAGATCCTGGCCATGTAATGCATCCAGCCGATGGTAGCCATAAAGCAGCTCACGGAACTCAATGACACGACCGCGTTGTCGCGAATAGTAATTGATGTTCTCCATCACCTCGGTTATGACATCCTCGAGTCCCTCGCGCATTGCCGAATCGATTTTCTGCTTGGGGTTTGCTGAGCTTGCCGAATACAGGCTGCGCGATATAAATGACCAGTCCAAGAGCTCCGCTGTGCTGGCGGGCACAAATTTATTCAGCTCTGGACTAATGCCTAATGCAAGCAACAAAATACAATCAACAATTAATATATACAAGGAAATTTAAATAGATGTGGACTTACCTAAAATGTTATGATCCTCAAAGAATTGTTTGCCTTTTTCCTTGTCCGATACGGCTGCTGGTAAGACGCTGTGTAGCATATATGTGCTATCGTCGGGCACCTCCAAATATTTGGCCATTCGCTTAATGTCGCGATGCAGCAGCAGCGATTCCTGGCGCAGCTCCTCGGCCTTGAGCCCCTGTATGTAGGAGTGTAGACGATACATTAGAGGCGCCTGCTTGATCGGATGCAGTGTGATGGCATTGTGTATTTCCTTGCGCTTCAGCTTTCCCGTGTATGCGTTACGTCCGCTCGAATTGTGCCGCAATATATACTGCATCTGTAAATTGGAAGAATCATGATAAGGCATCGATTCTCGGTGCTCAGTAACTGCCTTCAGCATTACCTCATAGTTCCAGGTGCAGGGTATCCCGGCAAACTTTTGCACGCAACGCCCCACCTCAACATCCTCGTGAGTGCTGTACAGATTCTTCAGGCAAGTGGGAATGTGTGGTGCGACGCGACGCAGTGTCTCGCTGCTAAGAATGACGCCGGGGCCGCCCATGCAAAAGTTCTCATCAAATTCAAGAGACAGCAGGCCAAACTCTTCGCTATTGCCCTTGCCCGCCTGTCCAATGAACTGTGGCTTTGAGCTATCAATGGAGCGAAGAAACCGTTCCAGTTTATCTGGATCCATGTAGACATCGTCATCGGCTCGAATGAACCACTCGAATCGGTCAATATAATGCTCGTACATATAGTAAAGCATCATGAATGATTTCTTTTGTGGCGGATAGCGATCATCGACATTCTTGAGACCAACAACGGGCAGCTCATCCGAGTAACTGCCCTCAGAGCTAAAGAACGCAATTCGTCCCGGCACCTCCTTGCCCCACGTATCGTACACGGCTCGTGCACGACCCTCAATAAAATTCTTGGCCGTCATAACGCCCACAAATACCAAATTGCGCTGAGAATTCTGTATGGTATCCCTATTATCGAGACCAATGATTTCGTGCGGTGATTTTAGATTTGTGGGCCGCAGACTGCAGTGCTTGACTATCTCCAGGGCTCGATAGTTCTTCAGAACGGTGCCGATGCACAGGCCCAGCACAATCCCAAACCAGGCAATGATTAGCGTTTTACGCTTCGTCATCGTGTGCTGCAGCATTGTCTTGGAGGGAGAGATCACCTTACGTACATGGAGGCACTGCCACAAATGCTTAAAAATTAAAGAAATGCAAAGCAATTGTCAATATTTAATAAACATTATGTTTCTATCAGTATATGTGGTTAAAAAAAAAACTGCCTTTACCAGTATACCATTTTAAGTATATAATATATAAATATATATATATAAAAAAAAATAACAGAAAATCATAATTAGGCAAAAAAAAGTGTTTATTCCCCTCATAATTCACTCGAATTTCGTATGAAAAAATGCGTTGTGCAAGATCAACAAGAATGCTTAAAGTTCATGTTTATTGTTAAAGCACACAAGAAATAATTATATTTATGCAAGGTTTTTTTTTTTAATTGTTTGCCATAATCGTACACACAAAACACTTACTTTGACTTGGTTAAACAATCTATCTCAAATTTTTAGTGCACTTAAATTCAAAATATTTTTTCCGGTCACTTTGCTAGGCTAGAACACTGAGCGTAAAATAAACCATTTAGTCATATAAAAAATATAAAAATTGAGTGTTGCACTTGAGATTAAGAGTGAGCTCAGATTGAAAATAAACGGTGGCTAGTGGCTGGTGACTGGCGGCTGGCATCTAAATTTAGATGTTCGTTTGCTGCAACGAATAAGTTGAACGTTGTATGAACCTCAATTGGATTGTGCCCCAAGAAGATGCGCGCCCATGAGGCAGGAGAGGGGTACGCCTTACAGAATGCCTCTGATTTCATGCGGCTGTATTTGATCGCTTTAATGTTTTGTTGTTTGGTCTCACTCTGTTACCCCTCTCCTGACTGCCCGCCGGCAGCTTCACCAACTTATTTCCCCTGTCCGCACACAAACGCTAATTAAATAAACAAACAGCTCAGAAAACTATTTAGTCTACAAAAACGGACGAGCTGCGAGTTTTGTTGTGTTTCATTGCTTCGACTTTGATCACTTCGTGGTGAGGGGGGGTAAGTGTATTGGATTGTGTTGAGTTTGTTTTGTTAGCAATCTAAACATTTGTAAAATGAACGCATTTTTATCGGCTAATGGACATCAGCACCTCTACCCTCTGACCACTTATTTGCAGCAGCTCTCTGACTCATCATGGCAGGTGCTTATATTTGGTCAGTTTCTGTTGTCCGTTGGAATCCTCTTAGCTTTTCGCTGAGTCAAGTTATGCAACTGGCTATTGCTGGATAGCTCGGACGGTTTACTTATCATTTTTACAATGTTTCACTTGTGTATGTGTGTGTTTTGGATTTCTTTTAAGTATTAGACAATGTATATTAATGTATATCAATGAGCAAAACTTGTAGTTCTATTGAATAGTGCTAGATAGAATAGTGCTGAGATGGCACCCTTAACAATACCTATGAAGTACTTTGATTCTAAAATGTAAAATTTAATATACTAATTTATAATTGAATTAAGGAAAATGATATTATAAAAAAAATCATAAATATGAAAGTATCTCAACAAAATTAGATTAAGTGATACTTATTATCTAATCTGTGGTGGCATAAAAAGGAACTATCTTAGATGAAATTTAATATGTGTTTATTTAATTAAAATAAGAGCCAATTAGTATGTTATAGAAACTATGGTGTGTAATTTGCATAATATACACTTAAGCTCTTTGGTGCACTGAAAATGAACCTTTCAACAAAATACACTCACTTGTTGATCGCGTTTGTTGCTTTCGTGTCGTTGCCACCAATCCGATTAAGGTTTCTGCTTTGTCAGTTATTTGTTGTGTGTTTATAATATTGCACAATTCACGAAGTAAACATCGGGGCAGAGACGGAGACGAAATCGTAGACGGATGGCACAAGAAAGGGTGCGACGACCGGACAGATAAGCAAGTATCTCTTGGCTACGTCTACGACGCTGAGGCAATGTGAGTACCGAGTCTCAAGCTCGATTGTGTGTCGGTCCGTCTGGTGTGTCGGTTGACAGACAGACACTGGGCAGGAAATGTGAGACTAACACACAAACACACACACGTACACGCACAAACACGAACGAGCGCGCGAAACTCGAGAAAAATGCGAATTTGAAGCGAATCGAAATTGCTTTTTGCAGAGCCAGCAAAATTTTGATATGTAGTGCATATAAATGTTGAATTATTTGCAGCTACGAAACACAAAAATTACTGTTGTTAATTACACAGCGTTCAGGCAATTATTGTGCTGGGCTTTCAACTTGAACACTGATGCAAAGACAACACACACATATTCACGCACACACACAGAGCGACGCACATTCGCAGAGTAAGTGAAAAAAACATGCGCTGTTTAATTATTATTTTTAGCTGATGTTGTTTTATTGCCGCTGTTACGACGATAAGTTCGCAGAGGTCGATACACAAAACATATACCAACAACTAGTTATGTACACGTTTAATTTTTTTTTTTTTTTTTATTTTAATAAAGTTTTTCTTTGAGATTGAATAAACTTTTAATATGGGCACTTCCTTAGACAAAATAACAAAAGAAAATAAAGAAAAATATAATTTTGAGGCGAGAGATAGAGATTTGAAGATTTGTTGTTTTGCCGTTGTGCGTCCAAGTGAGTTTGTTTCTTTGTATGCGTGTTTGCAACAAGAACAAACGTCAAAAATCGCTGAGTTCCCTTGAAGAACTAACTGAGCAATCCGCCTGCTGAGTCGCCGCCCGGTGCTCCGTTTGTCCAACTTAGCCTCTGAGAGATCCATCGAGAGAGCCACACACAAGAAAACAATATGAGAGCGAGAGAGAGAGAGAGAACACACATGACAGTTCGTGGCTGCTACCTTTGCTGCAAAAGTAACTCTCAGATACGACGCTCAACAGCGCGCGTGTGTGTGTGTGTGTGTGTGTGTGAGGTCTACGTTTCGGATAGGAAGAGTCGGCGGAGGGAGCGCAATACAAAAACACCACACACTTTATTCTTTCACACAACGTACTTGCCCCTGCAGCTGCCAGCACGTACATGTGTTGTCATCGTACCATCGACGTTAAATGCTCATTGGCAACATGTGGCTCAATCTAAATCAGAGACAGGTCCGAGTCATTTGTTCGCCACTGCTTATAGTTCGCAGAATCATCAAAGAAGGCATCATTAAATTTTGATATGCGGCATAATTATGGACGCGATTCCAACACAAGCTGAGCTCCATGATGCTTATTGTGTACTTAGCTAGGGTTTTGATTTACAACAAACAATATCCCAGAAGATGTATGTAACATTTATTGCTTTAAGTTAATTACAAAAGTTCTTTAGTGCTTTTGTTTTTAAACATTCAAGTTATCTTAAATATTACATATTTTCAGTTTAATAATTTAAAAATTGAACTGGATCAAAAGAGTTAAGGGTTCTTGTCTCGGCTACAATGTAAAATACCAAAAGAAAATGATTGCAGTCTTTTCGGAGTTTCTTTTTTTCCATTCCATTTTCTGAAAATGTTTGAAATATATTTATGCAATAATGAAATTAAAAAAAAATAATATTCTTCAATAAGTTTAAGTCAAATTTATCATTAATTTCACCAAATTGCGCATAATTAGAATATTGGTGCTGCCAGATTATAAGATTTTAAGAGAGTAAAAACGAGCTGGCAACGCAACCAACGAAACGGTAAATTTCGAAAGAAAAAAATTTGTTCACGTATTAATTGTTAATATTGTAACTAATTGATTTGTGGCACTGTGTATTGAAAGCAATAACATGAAATTGCTTCTTTTTCTGCTGTTCTATACGACATGCAGCAGCATCGATTCACAAACCCCTCCTCTTAACGAAAGCACGTCGTGCGGAGATCGCAAAACTGCGCACCGAAATACACGCAGCATTTCAGGCGGAAAATGGAGCTCAATAATGCAAAATGGAAAGCCAATTGAAACAAATATGAACGTTGGCATCATCATCTATTCACAGGAAGGCGTTATAGTGCAGCCGGCATAAACAAAGCAAGAGCAGAAAGTCAATCCCAAGCCAAGCAAGGTGCTTATCACCCAGTCTGCACTGAGTGAAACAAAGGATCTACGCCTGGAGATCAATTAGGCGATCTGAACGCAGGGTAACACAGAGGAGGTGCGGCAACTGGAGGCGGTCATCAAAGCGAAAACAGGCGGTATACAAAATGATCCAGTTGCTGGAAAAGTACATGAAAAGATGCTTGGCGGCAGTATACAGGCTGCTGTCATGGAAGCTTATGTGGTAGGTGCCATCCCGCTGGACATTGATCTGTCGCAGCTTAAACAACTGGAGCTAACCAAGCGGCGCACACATGAAATGCTTGTGCTCACTCGCATAGTAGATCTGTTTACGCTCGCAGATGTGTCGCATTGGCGTCAACAACAAATTGCCGTCAATGGCACCGACTTTCCAATCTATGAACCATTGCAACCGTTGCCAGGGGAGGGGGCATTTATGCGACACTCAGCTTCGACCGATGGAATGCAAAAGCGCAGCTACAAGAGAGTCTACTACTCCTAACCACAGAGCAGCAATTGAACTAGTATGGCCTGGACGCTGGTATGGGCCTGACGCACATGTGGCACAGGCCGCTGGGCAGCCAAATTAGCAATTTGTTGGCATTTGCTATCGAGAATCGCGATTATCTGGCACAGGTGCACAATCGAACGCTGATCATTTATGCCTACTATGTGGACGGACTGGAGTTTTTGATTGTGCAGCGCCTGCAGCTGGAGCAGACGATTACGACGCTAGCTGTGCTGGACATGGGACACGATTTTCTACTTGCCGTGGGCCAGTCCAATGAGGCGCTTATTTATGCGCATAACATGCTTGAATTGTCGCCGGATGCGGGCCTGCAGCTGCAGATTCGTCAACATTTGGATGGCCCACAGATCGTTGACATTGCCGCTTTCCAAATGGGATCAGCTATCTGGCGTTGGGCGACTTGCGGCCACAAATACTCGGCTATGTGCAGGGCCAGCTGGTGCCCAAGACGTTGCTGGTTCAGAACTTTAATCTAGTGGAGAGGTTTCTGCCAGTGCCAGCTATCGAGATGATCTGTTGCTGCTTGTGCAGCATCGAGTGTTCTTCGACACGCACTCGCTCTTGCAGTTGGAGGTGCTGGTCTGGAATGAAGTGGCCTTCGAGGCGAGCCTTCTGGCTCCGTGTGAACTTGGCACCCAGACACAGTATGGCGTCGGCTGCGTTTTGGATGAGCAGCAGGACGCGGGTTTGGCGGGTGCGGTGCTGCTTCGTCAGATGCAGCCACCACTGCTGCTAGTCATGCGGCACCCTCCGGCCTGTTCCGACTACACACACAGCTGCTACTGCGGAATTCAGAGCTGCACGATCTGTAAGAAATACAGAAGTTTATTCATGACTGGGTGGCGGAAAAACAAACTCCTGGCGCTCAGCGCCGCTCAGCTCCTCCCAGCACCAGCTGCGGCAGAGCTAAGCCATTATGAGGAGCTCAACACGCCGCTGTTCTTCAATGATGATGCCGTTCTGGAGGCGCTGCTTGTGAACGAAGATCCTTGGACCGCTGTGGATGCTGTCATGGATCTGCTTGATCTTCAGCAACACATACGCGCGTAAAAGCAAGAGCTGGAAGGTTCCGACAGTCGTCGCTTTCAGCTTTGACTATGAGCAGCAGAAATTGGATGTTATCCAAGTTCAGGAGCTGAACATCAAGATGCTGAACAATGTGCCCTTCTACGTACAGAATGCCACACTGCAGCTCAACAGTTCGATCAATGGGCAACGCCTGAAGCTGCTGCACCCAAAGATTACTGAGCAACTTGAAACCTTGCCCTCCAGCACGCAACAGCGCTTGGACCAAGCCGGCGATCTTAGCTGTGAATTCATCAATGGCTTGAAGTGGGCGCAATTCAAACAGGATTTGGTCTGGCGTCTCGGACCTGCAGTAAGTTATCTATACAGCATAATTCCATTGGATCATTAATCACATGCAACCCACATTCCCAAAATCCGCTTCAGGCTGTTGTCTTTGAGGACTCGCTGCATTTGAGTGCACTGAATGAGCTGAACTTTCCGTGCGATTATCTTTGGTCTCAGGGCAGCCCCACGCGCATCATTCACTCACCCAAACATTTGGCCTGGACACTGTGTAGGTTTCTCTAATATAAGGAATAACTCAGCAAAGCTACATGTGAATCTCTGTATATTTCTAGCCGCGAATATGGTGGACACTACCGACACAATCAACGGAGTCGATCCCTTAAATGTGGTGACACTAAGCGAAAACGAAGACTGGCCAGCCTTGGTCACTTTCACACAACTGGAAGTTTCCGATGAGCTGGAGGTGATTACATAATTGGTTTGCATTCAACTTCATTCCAAGTATAAAACCTGGTTTTTAAAATGCGCAAATTCTGAAACTAAGAATCTTAATTTTCTATCAGAACACTTGATTCTGGCAACTAGATTCTAACTGAATGATTATTAATTTACAGCTGACGGGAAGCGCACAGGGTCGTTAATTCGAAGAGGCGCCACTGAATCCCTTTTTGACCGAGTCGCCTCACATCCATGCCGCTTGCCACTTGCCATTTTGCCCAGCTGATTGTAAACGATGTGCCCCTATCCAGCGGATATCAGACGCACTTTGATCACCTGCAGGCTAATCAACTCGATGTGCACGGGTCGCCTTAATGGACTCAATCTCATCACTTTACATGTGGAGAACTTGATACTGCCAATGGGTGCGCATGCTTTGCAACTGCAGGGTCTTAACTGCTCGACGATATAGTCTTGCGCAGGGATGACCACCAGGAGCTACTGATTGTGGGAACCAAGAGTTTCGGGGGTCGTGTTAATGTTTTGATGCCTTGCAGCTGCAGGCACTAAATGGAGTGCCATTCGAGAGACTTGCCAACAAGTTGCAACCACTGAACTTTGACGGCGATATACATTTGACGAGGCGCCTGCATTTGGACCATTTGAAATTGCAGGGTCAACTTAATGGCGACGAAACTAATCAGCTAGAGGAGCACCTACGCTGGTACTCGCAGCTGGACGCTTTTGTGCAGCGTGGCCAGATACGATTACCAGCCCAACTTCAACTGGAGCAGTTGACAGTTCTGGGCCACCAGGGCAATCGCAGTATAGAGTATTCAGTATTCCAGGCGACATGCATATTACCAATCTAAATGGCATGCAGCTGGAGGAGCTGCTGCACCAACTCATCTTCTTCAATGGCGTCAACGAAGTGACGATACAAACGCCGGTTCACTTCCAGGCTGCTGTGCAGATGGATGCGCTCCATGTGGATAACATGGTGTTGCAAGGTGACCGCATCAATGACTGCAATGTCAGCGAATGGATTCACGACACGCTGCGCTTTGATCGCAACCGGCAAGCAGAAAGTAAATATAATTCATATACCACTTGCGAAAGACTAACAATTGTGCATCTATTCCTCAGATCCGGTCGGCCAGTTGAATGGATTGAATCTATCGCATGTGGTTGCTCTGCACACGCCGCAAAACCGTAGCTTTCCCATCATTGCCAAGCTGCATCTGGACGATGGCTACGTGCAGCTGAATGGGCTGGTCAATGGAAATTAAGTTGCTGTGCTGCAGCTGGGTAACCAGCATGACCTAAGCGATGAACAGCTGAACCATAACTGGAACTGTAGCAGCCTGGCGAAATTTCGCGTTAAAGCAAGAGCTGGAAGGTTTCGACAGTCGTCGCTCCAAGCGTCAGCTACATCATTTCGGCTTTGACTATGAGCAGCTGGAATTTGATGTTGTCCAAGTTCAGGTGCTGAACATCGCAGTTCTGCGGTTCGTTTAATGGGCAACGCCTGGAGCTGCTGCAACCAAAGATCACTGAGCAACTTTCTCTCCAGCACGCAACAGCGCTTGGACCAAGCCGGCGAGCTTAGCTGTGAATTCATCAATGGCTTGAAGTGGACGCAATTCATACAGGATTTGGTCTGGCGTCTCGGACCTGCAGTAAGTTATATATACAGCATAATTCCATTGGATCATTAATCACATGCAACCCACATTCCCAAAATCCGCTTCAGGCTGTTGTCTTTGAGGACTTGCTGCATTTGAGTGCACTGAATGAGCTGAACTTTCCGTGCGATTATCTTTGGTCTCAGGGCAGCCCCACGCGCATCATTCACTCACCCAAACATTTGGCCTGGACACTGTGTAGGTTTCTCCAATATAAGGAATAACTCAGCAAAGCTACATGTGAATCTCTGTATATTTCTAGCCGCGAATATGGTCGACACTACCGACACGATCAACGGAGTCGATCCCTCAAATGTGGGTACACTAAGCGAAAACGAAGACTGGCCAGCCTTGGTCACTTTCACACAACTGGAAGTTTCCGATGAGCTGGAGGTGATTACATAATTGGTTTGCATTCAACTTCATTCCAAGTATAAAACCTGGTTTTCAAAATGCGCAAAGTCTGAAACTTAGAATCTTAATTTTCTATCAAAACACTTAATTCTGGCAACTAGATTCTAACTGAATGATTATTAATTTACAGCTGACGGGAAGCGCACAGGGTCGTTAATTTGAAGAGGCGCCACTGAATCCCTTGTTGACCGAGTCGCGTCAGATACATGCCGCTTGCCACTTGCCACTTTGCCCAGCTAAGTGATATTTTTTGACAAGCGACTGAAGAGTCACAAAATCTTTACGGGTCGCGTGAGTATTCCAGGCGACATGCAAATTACCAATCTAAATGGCATGCAGCTGGAGGAGCTGCTGCACCAACTCATCTTCAATGGCGTCAACGAAGTGACAATACAAACGCCGGTTCACTTCCAGGCTGCTGTGCAGATGGATGCGCTCCATGTGGATAACATGGTGTTGCAAAGTCCGGCATCAATGGCTGCAATGTCAGCGAATGGATTCACGACAAGCTGCGCATTGATCGCAACCGGCAAGCAGAAAGTAAATATAATTCATATACCACTTGCGAAAGACTAACGATTGTGCATATATTCCTCAGATCCGGTCGGCCAGTTGAATGGATTGAATCTATCGCACGTGGTTGCTCTGCACACGCCGCAAAACCTTAGCTTTCCCATCATTGCCAAGGAGCTGCATCTGGACGATGGCCACGTGCAGCTGAATGGGCTGGTCAATGGCAATGAAGTTGCTGTGCTGCAGCTGGGTAACCAGCTATGACCCAAACGATGAACAGCTGAAAATTAACTGGAACTGTAGCAGCCTGCCGAATTTGCGCGTTAAAACAAGAGCTTGAAGGTTTCGACAGTCGTCGCTCCAAGCGTCAGCTACAGCCTTTCAGCTTTGATTTTGAGCAGCTGGAATTTGATGTTGTCTAAGCTCAGGTGCTGAACATCGAGATGCTGAACCATGTGCCCTTCTACGTACAGAATGCCACACTGCAGTTCAGCGGTTCGTTTAGTGGGCAACGCCTGGAGCTGCTGCAACCAAAGATCACTGAGCAACTTTCTCTCCAGCACGCAACAGCGATTGGACCAAGCCGGCGATCTTAGCTGTGAATTCATCAATGGCTTGAAGTGGGCGCAATTCATACAGGATTTGGTCTGGCGTCTCAGACCTGCAGTAAGTTATATATACAGCATAATTCCATTGGATCATTAATCACATGCAACCCACATTCCCAAAATCCGCTTCAGGCTGTTGTCTTTGAGGACTCGCTGTATTTGAGTGCACTGAATGAGCTAAACTTTCCGTGCGATTATCTTTGGTCTCAGGGCACCTCTACGAGCATCATAACTCACCCAAACATTTGGCCTGGACACTGTGTAGGTTTCTCCAATATAAGGAATAACTCAGCAAAGCTACATGTGAATCTCTGTATATTTCTAGCCGCGAATATGGTCGACACTACCGACACGATCAACGGAGTCGATCCCGCAGCCTGCCGAATTTGCGCGTTAAAACAAGAGCTGGATGGTTTGGACAAGCGTCAGCTACAGCCTTTCAGCTTTGACTATGAGCAGCTGGAATTTGATGTTGTCCACGTTCAGGTGCTGAACATTGAGATGCTGATCCATGTCCCTTCAACGTACAGAACGCCACACTGCAGTTCAGCGGTTCGTTTAATGGCAACGCCTGCAGCTGCTGCAACCAAAGATCACTGAGCAACTTGAATCTTTGCCCTCCAGCACGCAACAGCGCTTGGACCAAGCCGGCGATCTTAGCTGTGAATTCATCAATGGCTTGAAGTGGGCGCAATTCATACAGGATTTGGTCTGGCGTCTCGGACCTGCAGTAAGTTATATACAGCATAATTCCATTGGATCATTAATCACATGCAACCCACATTCCCAAAATCCGCTTCAGGCTGTTGTCTTTGAGGACTCGCTGCATTTGAGTGCACTGAATGAGCTGAACTTTCCGTGCGATTATCTTTGGTCTTAGGGCAGCTCTACGAGCATTATTCACTCACCCAAACATTTGGCCTGGACACTGTGTAGGTTTCTCCAATATAAGGAATAACTCAGCAAAGCTACATGTGAATCTCTGTATATTTCTAGCCGCGAATATGGTCGACACTACCGACACGATCAACGGAGTCGATCCCTAAAATGTGGTTACACTTAACGAAAACGAAGACTGGCCGGGCTTGGTCACTTTCACACAACTGGAAGTTTCCGATGAGCTGGAGGTGATTCCATAATTGGTTTGCATTCAACTTCATTCCAAGTATAAAACCTGGTTTTCAAAATACGCAAAGTCTGAAACTTAGAATCTTAATTTTCCATCAAAACACTTAATTCTGGCAACTAGATTCTAACTGAATGATTATTAATTTACAGCTGACGGGAAGCGCACAGGGTCGTTAATTCGAAGAGGCGCCACTTAATCCCTTGTTGACCGAGTCGCGTCACATCCATGCCGCTTGCCACTTGCCACTTTGCCCAGCTAAGTGAATTTTTTGACAAGCGACAGCCTTAACTGAGTCTGAAGGGTCACAAAATCTTTACGGGTCGCGTGAGTATTCCAGGCGACATGCATATTACCAATCTAAATGGCATGCAGCTGGAGGAGCTGCTGCACCAACTCATCTTCAATGGCGTCAACGAAGTGACAATACAAACGCCGGTTCACTTCCAGGCTGCTGTGCAGATGGATGCGCTCCATGTGGATAACATGGTGTTGCAAGGTGACCGCATCAATGGCTGCAATGTCAGCGAATGGATTCACGACACGCTGCGCATTGATCGCAACCGGCAAGCAGAAAGTAAATATAATTCATATACCACTTGCG
Organism: Drosophila longiperda; assembly: GCA_035042125.1. NCBI lineage: Eukaryota > Metazoa > Arthropoda > Insecta > Diptera > Drosophilidae > Drosophila > Drosophila longiperda. The sequence continues at coordinate 1,354,191 of JAWNLV010000117.1, forward strand.
AAAGACTAACGATTGTGCATATATTCCTCAGATCCGGTCGGCCAGTTGAATGGATTGAATCTATCGCACGTGGTTGCTCTGCACACGCCGCAAAACCTTAGCTTTCCCATCATTGCTAAGGAGCTGCATCTGGACGATGGCCACTTGCAGCTGAATGGGCTGGTCAATGGCAATGAAGTTGCTGTGCTGCAGCTGGGTAACCAGCTATGACCTAAGCGATGAACAGCTGAAACTTAACTGGAACTGTAGCAGCCTGGCGAATTTGCGCGTTAAAGCAAGAGGTGGAAGGTTTCGACAGTCGTCGCTCCAAGCGTCAGCTACAGCCTTTCAGCTTTGACTATGAGCAGCTGGAATTTGATGTTGTCTAAGCTCAGGTGCTGAACATCGAGATGCTGAACCATGTGCCCTTCTACGTACAGAATGCCACACTGCAGTTCAGCGGTTCGTTTAGTGGGCAACGCCTGGAGCTGCTGCAACCAAAGATCACTGAGCAACTTTCTCTCCAGCACGCAACAGCGCTTGGACCAAGTCGGGGATCTTAGCTGTGAATTTATCAATGGCTTGAAGTGGGCGCAATTCATACAGGATTTGGTCTGGCGTCTCGGACCTGCAGTAAGTTATATATACAGCATAATTCCATTGGATCATTAATCACATGCAACCCACATTCCCAAAATCCGCTTCAGGCTGTTGTCTTTGAGGACTCGCTGCATTTGAGTGCACTGAATGAGCTGAACTTTCCGTGCGATTATCTTTGGTCTTAGGGCAGCTCTACGAGCATTATTCACTCACCCAAACATTTGGCCTGGACACTGTGTAGGTTTCTCCAATATAAGGAATAACTCAGCAAAGCTACATGTGAATCTCTGTATATTTCTAGCCGCGAATATGGTCGACACTACCGACACGATCAACGGAGTCGATCCCTAAAATGTGGTTACACTTAACGAAAACGAAGACTGGCCGGGCTTGGTCACTTTCACTCAACTGGAAGTTTCCGATGAGCTGGAGGTGATTCCATAATTGGTTTGCATTCAACTTCATTCCAAGTATAAAACCTGGTTTTCAAAATACGCAAAGTCTGAAACTTAGAATCTTAATTTTCTATCAAAACACTTAATTCTGGCAACTAGATTCTAACTGAATGATTATTAATTTACAGCTGACGGGAAGCGCACAGGGTCGTTAATTCGAAGAGGCGCCACTTAATCCCTTGTTGACCGAGTCGCGTCACATCCATGCCGCTTGCCACTTGCCACTTTGCCCAGCTAAGTGAATTTTTTGACAAGCGACAGCCTTAACTGAGTCTGAAGGGTCACAAAATCTTTACGGGTCGCGTGAGTATTCCAGGCGACATGCATATTACCAATCTAAATGGCATGCAGCTGGAGGAGCTGCTGCACCAACTCATCTTCAATGGCGTCAACGAAGTGACAATACAAACGCCTGTTCACTTCCAGGCTGCTGTGCAGATGGATGCGCTCCATGTGGATAACATGGTGTTGCAAAGTCCGGCATCAATGGCTGCAATGTCAGCGAATGGATTCACGACACGCTGCGCTATGATCGCAACCGGCAAGCAGAGAGTAAATATAATTCATATACCACTTGCGAAAGACTAACGATTGTGCATATATTCCTCAGATCCGGTCGGCCAGTTGAATGGATTGAATCTATCGCACGTGGTTGCTCTGCACACGCCGCAAAACCTTAGCTTTCCCATCATTGCCAAGGAGCTGCATCTGGACGATGGCCACTTGCAGCTGAATGGGCTGGTCAATGGCAATGAAGTTGCTGTGCTGCAGCTGGGTAACCAGCTATGAACTAAGCGATGAACAGCTGAAAATTAACTGGAACTGTAGCAGCCTGCCGAATTTGCGCGTTAAAGCAAGAGGTGGAAGGTTTCGACAGTCGTCGCTCCAAGCGTCAGCTACAGCCTTTCAGCTTTGATTTTGAGCAGCTGGAATTTGATGTTGTCTAAGCTCAGGTGCTGAACATCGAGATGCTGAACCATGTGCCCTTCTACGTACAGAATGCCACACTGCAGTTCAGCGGTTCGTTTAGTGGGCAACGCCTGGAGCTGCTGCAACCAAAGATCACTGAGCAACTTTCTCTCCAGCACGCAACAGCGCTTGGACCAAGTCGGGGATCTTAGCTGTGAATTTATCAATGGCTTGAAGTGGGCGCAATTCATACAGGATTTGGTCTGGCGTCTCGGACCTGCAGTAAGTTATATATACAGCATAATTCCATTGGATCATTAATCACATGCAACCCACATTCCCAAAATCCGCTTCAGGCTGTTGTCTTTGAGGACTCGCTGCATTTGAGTGCACTGAATGAGCTGAACTTTCCGTGCGATTATCTTTGGTCTCAGGGCACCTCTACGAGCATCATTCACTCACCCAAACATTTGGCCTGGACACTGTGTAGGTTTCTCCAATATAAGGAATAACTTAGCAAAGCTACATGTGAATCTCTGTATATTTCTAGCCGCGAATATGGTCGACACTACCGACACGATCAACGGAGTCGATCCCTGAAATGTGGTAACACTAAACGAAAACGAAGACTGGCCGGGCTTGGTCACTTTCACTCAACTGGAAGTTTCCAATGAGCTGGAGGTGATTACATAATTGGTTTGCATTCAACTTCATTCCATGTATAAAACCTGGTTTTTAAAATGCGCAAATTCTGAAACTTAGAATCTTAATTTTCTATCAAAACACTTAATTCTGGCAACTAGATTCCAACTGAATGATTATTAATTTACAGCTGACGGGAAGCGCACAGGGTCGTTAATTCGAAGAGGCGCCACTTAATCCCTTGTTGACCGAGTCGCGTTAGATCCATGCCGCTTGCCACTTGCCACTTTGCCCAGCTAAGTGAATTTTTTGACAAGCGACAGCCTCAACTGAGTCTGACGGGTCACAAAATCTTTACGGGTCGCGTGAGTATTCCAGGCGACATGCATATTACCAATCTAAATGGCATGCAGCTGGAGGAGCTGCTGCACCAACTCATCTTCAATGGCGTCAACGAAGTGACAATACAAACGCCTGTTCACTTCCAGGCTGCTGTGCAGATGGATGCGCTCCATGTGGATAACATGGTGTTGCAAAGTCCGGCATCAATGGCTGCAATGTCAGCGAATGGATTCACGACATGCTGCGCATTGATCGCAACCGGCAAGCAGAAAGTAAATATAATTCATATACCACTTGCGAAAGACTAATAATTGTGCATCTATTCCTCAGATCCGGTCCGCCAGTTGAATGGATTGAATCTATCGCACGTGGTTGCTCTGCACACGCCGCAAAACCTTAGCTTTCCCATCATTGCCAAGGAGCTGCATCTGGACGATGGCCACGTGCAGCTGAATGGACCGGTCAATGGCAATGAAGTTGCTGTGCTGCAGCTGGGTAACCAGCTATGAACTAAGCGATGAACAGCTGAAAATTAACTGGAACTGTAGCAGCCTGCCGAATTTGCGCGTTAAAGCAAGAGGTGGAAGGTTTCGACAGTCGTCGCAAATTCTGAAACTTAGAATCTTAATTTTCTATCAAAACACTTAATTCTGGCAACTAGATTCCAACTGAATGATTATTAATTTACAGCTGACGGGAAGCGCACAGGGTCGTTAATTTGAAGAGGCGCCACTGAATCCCTTGTTGACCGAGTCGCGTCAGATACATGCCGCTTGCCACTTGCCACTTTGCCCAGCTAAGTGATATTTTTTGACAAGCGACTGAAGAGTCACAAAATCTTTACGGGTCGCGTGAGTATTCCAGGCGACATGCATATTACCAATCTAAATGGCATGCAGCTGGAGGAGCTGCTGCACCAACTCATCTTCAATGGCGTCAACGAAGTGACAATACAAACGCCTGTTCACTTCCAGGCTGCTGTGCAGATGGATGCGCTCCATGTGGATAACATGGTGTTGCAAAGTCCGGCATCAATGGCTGCAATGTCAGCGAATGGATTCACGACACGCTGCGCTATGATCGCAACCGGCAAGCAGAGAGTAAATATAATTCATATACCACTTGCGAAAGACTAACGATTGTGCATATATTCCTCAGATCCGGTCGGCCAGTTGAATGGATTGAATCTATCGCACGTGGTTGCTCTGCACACGCCGCAAAACCTTAGCTTTCCCATCATTGCCAAGGAGCTGCATCTGGACGATGGCCACTTGCAGCTGAATGGGCTGGTCAATGGCAATGAAGTTGCTGTGCTGCAGCTGGGTAACCAGCTATGAACTAAGCGATGAACAGCTGAAAATTAACTGGAACTGTAGCAGCCTGCCGAATTTGCGCGTTAAAGCAAGAGGTGGAAGGTTTCGACAGTCGTCGCTCCAAGCGTCAGCTACAGCCTTTCAGCTTTGATTTTGAGCAGCTGGAATTTGATGTTGTCTAAGCTCAGGTGCTGAACATCGAGATGCTGAACCATGTGCCCTTCTACGTACAGAATGCCACACTGCAGTTCAGCGGTTCGTTTAGTGGGCAACGCCTGGAGCTGCTGCAACCAAAGATCACTGAGCAACTTTCTCTCCAGCACGCAACAGCGCTTGGACCAAGTCGGGGATCTTAGCTGTGAATTTATCAATGGCTTGAAGTGGGCGCAATTCATACAGGATTTGGTCTGGCGTCTCGGACCTGCAGTAAGTTATATATACAGCATAATTCCATTGGATCATTAATCACATGCAACCCACATTCCCAAAATCCGCTTCAGGCTGTTGTCTTTGAGGACTCGCTGCATTTGAGTGCACTGAATGAGCTGAACTTTCCGTGCGATTATCTTTGGTCTCAGGGCACCTCTACGAGCATCATTCACTCACCCAAACATTTGGCCTGGACACTGTGTAGGTTTCTCCAATATAAGGAATAACTTAGCAAAGCTACATGTGAATCTCTGTATATTTCTAGCCGCGAATATGGTCGACACTACCGACACGATCAACGGAGTCGATCCCTGAAATGTGGTAACACTAAACGAAAACGAAGACTGGCCGGGCTTGGTCACTTTCACTCAACTGGAAGTTTCCAATGAGCTGGAGGTGATTACATAATTGGTTTGCATTCAACTTCATTCCATGTATAAAACCTGGTTTTTAAAATGCGCAAATTCTGAAACTTAGAATCTTAATTTTCTATCAAAACACTTAATTCTGGCAACTAGATTCCAACTGAATGATTATTAATTTACAGCTGACGGGAAGCGCACAGGGTCGTTAATTCGAAGAGGCGCCACTTAATCCCTTGTTGACCGAGTCGCGTTAGATCCATGCCGCTTGCCACTTGCCACTTTGCCCAGCTAAGTGAATTTTTTGACAAGCGACAGCCTCAACTGAGTCTGACGGGTCACAAAATCTTTACGGGTCGCGTGAGTATTCCAGGCGACATGCATATTACCAATCTAAATGGCATGCAGCTGGAGGAGCTGCTGCACCAACTCATCTTCAATGGCGTCAACGAAGTGACAATACAAACGCCTGTTCACTTCCAGGCTGCTGTGCAGATGGATGCGCTCCATGTGGATAACATGGTGTTGCAAAGTCCGGCATCAATGGCTGCAATGTCAGCGAATGGATTCACGACATGCTGCGCATTGATCGCAACCGGCAAGCAGAAAGTAAATATAATTCATATACCACTTGCGAAAGACTAATAATTGTGCATCTATTCCTCAGATCCGGTCCGCCAGTTGAATGGATTGAATCTATCGCACGTGGTTGCTCTGCACACGCCGCAAAACCTTAGCTTTCCCATCATTGCCAAGGAGCTGCATCTGGACGATGGCCACGTGCAGCTGAATGGACTGGTCAATGGCAATGAAGTTGCTGTGCTGCAGCTGGGTAACCAGCTATGAACTAAGCGATGAACAGCTGAAAATTAACTGGAACTGTAGCAGCCTGCCGAATTTGCGCGTTAAAGCAAGAGGTGGAAGGTTTCGACAGTCGTCGCAAATTCTGAAACTTAGAATCTTAATTTTCTATCAAAACACTTAATTCTGGCAACTAGATTCCAACTGAATGATTATTAATTTACAGCTGACGGGAAGCGCACAGGGTCGTTAATTTGAAGAGGCGCCACTGAATCCCTTGTTGACCGAGTCGCGTCAGATACATGCCGCTTGCCACTTGCCACTTTGCCCAGCTAAGTGATATTTTTTGACAAGCGACTGAAGAGTCACAAAATCTTTACGGGTCGCGTGAGTATTCCAGGCGACATGCAAATTACCAATCTAAATGGCATGCAGCTGGAGGAGCTGCTGCACCAACTCATCTTCAATGGCGTCAACGAAGTGACAATACAAACGCCGGTTCACTTCCAGGCTGCTGTGCAGATGGATGCGCTCCATGTGGATAACATGGTGTTGCAAAGTCCGGCATCAATGGCTGCAATGTCAGCGAATGGATTCACGACAAGCTGCGCATTGATCGCAACCGGCAAGCAGAAAGTAAATATAATTCATATACCACTTGCGAAAGACTAACGATTGTGCATATATTCCTCAGATCCGGTCGGCCAGTTGAATGGATTGAATCTATCGCACGTGGTTGCTCTGCACACGCCGCAAAACCTTAGCTTTCCCATCATTGCCAAGGAGCTGCATCTGGACGATGGCCACGTGCAGCTGAATGGGCTGGTCAATGGCAATGAAGTTGCTGTGCTGCAGCTGGGTAACCAGCTATGACCCAAACGATGAACAGCTGAAAATTAACTGGAACTGTAGCAGCCTGCCGAATTTGCGCGTTAAAACAAGAGCTTGAAGGTTTCGACAGTCGTCGCTCCAAGCGTCAGCTACAGCCTTTCAGCTTTGATTTTGAGCAGCTGGAATTTGATGTTGTCTAAGCTCAGGTGCTGAACATCGAGATGCTGAACCATGTGCCCTTCTACGTACAGAATGCCACACTGCAGTTCAGCGGTTCGTTTAGTGGGCAACGCCTGGAGCTGCTGCAACCAAAGATCACTGAGCAACTTTCTCTCCAGCACGCAACAGCGATTGGACCAAGCCGGCGATCTTAGCTGTGAATTCATCAATGGCTTGAAGTGGGCGCAATTCATACAGGATTTGGTCTGGCGTCTCAGACCTGCAGTAAGTTATATATACAGCATAATTCCATTGGATCATTAATCACATGCAACCCACATTCCCAAAATCCGCTTCAGGCTGTTGTCTTTGAGGACTCGCTGTATTTGAGTGCACTGAATGAGCTAAACTTTCCGTGCGATTATCTTTGGTCTCAGGGCACCTCTACGAGCATCATAACTCACCCAAACATTTGGCCTGGACACTGTGTAGGTTTCTCCAATATAAGGAATAACTCAGCAAAGCTACATGTGAATCTCTGTATATTTCTAGCCGCGAATATGGTCGACACTACCGACACGATCAACGGAGTCGATCCCGCAGCCTGCCGAATTTGCGCGTTAAAACAAGAGCTGGATGGTTTGGACAAGCGTCAGCTACAGCCTTTCAGCTTTGACTATGAGCAGCTGGAATTTGATGTTGTCCACGTTCAGGTGCTGAACATTGAGATGCTGATCCATGTCCCTTCAACGTACAGAACGCCACACTGCAGTTCAGCGGTTCGTTTAATGGCAACGCCTGCAGCTGCTGCAACCAAAGATCACTGAGCAACTTGAATCTTTGCCCTCCAGCACGCAACAGCGCTTGGACCAAGCCGGCGATCTTAGCTGTGAATTCATCAATGGCTTGAAGTGGGCGCAATTCATACAGGATTTGGTCTGGCGTCTCGGACCTGCAGTAAGTTATATACAGCATAATTCCATTGGATCATTAATCACATGCAACCCACATTCCCAAAATCCGCTTCAGGCTGTTGTCTTTGAGGACTCGCTGCATTTGAGTGCACTGAATGAGCTGAACTTTCCGTGCGATTATCTTTGGTCTTAGGGCAGCTCTACGAGCATTATTCACTCACCCAAACATTTGGCCTGGACACTGTGTAGGTTTCTCCAATATAAGGAATAACTCAGCAAAGCTACATGTGAATCTCTGTATATTTCTAGCCGCGAATATGGTCGACACTACCGACACGATCAACGGAGTCGATCCCTAAAATGTGGTTACACTTAACGAAAACGAAGACTGGCCGGGCTTGGTCACTTTCACACAACTGGAAGTTTCCGATGAGCTGGAGGTGATTCCATAATTGGTTTGCATTCAACTTCATTCCAAGTATAAAACCTGGTTTTCAAAATACGCAAAGTCTGAAACTTAGAATCTTAATTTTCTATCAAAACACTTAATTCTGGCAACTAGATTCTAACTGAATGATTATTAATTTACAGCTGACGGGAAGCGCACAGGGTCGTTAATTCGAAGAGGCGCCACTTAATCCCTTGTTGACCGAGTCGCGTCACATCCATGCCGCTTGCCACTTGCCACTTTGCCCAGCTAAGTGAATTTTTTGACAAGCGACAGCCTTAACTGAGTCTGAAGGGTCACAAAATCTTTACGGGTCGCGTGAGTATTCCAGGCGACATGCATATTACCAATCTAAATGGCATGCAGCTGGAGGAGCTGCTGCACCAACTCATCTTCAATGGCGTCAACGAAGTGACAATACAAACGCCGGTTCACTTCCAGGCTGCTGTGCAGATGGATGCGCTCCATGTGGATAACATGGTGTTGCAAGGTGACCGCATCAATGGCTGCAATGTCAGCGAATGGATTCACGACACGCTGCGCATTGATCGCAACCGGCAAGCAGAAAGTAAATATAATTCATATACCACTTGCGAAAGACTAACGATTGTGCATATATTCCTCAGATCCGGTCGGCCAGTTGAATGGATTGAATCTATCGCACGTGGTTGCTCTGCACACGCCGCAAAACCTTAGCTTTCCCATCATTGCCAAGGAGCTGCATCTGGACGATGGCCACTTGCAGCTGAATGGGCTGGTCAATGGCAATGAAGTTGCTGTGCTGCAGCTGGGTAACCAGCTATGACCTAAGCGATGAACAGCTGAAACTTAACTGGAACTGTAGCAGCCTGGCGAATTTGCGCGTTAAAGCAAGAGGTGGAAGGTTTCGACAGTCGTCGCTCCAAGCGTCAGCTACAGCCTTTCAGCTTTGACTATGAGCAGCTGGAATTTGATGTTGTCTAAGCTCAGGTGCTGAACATCGAGATGCTGAACCATGTGCCCTTCTACGTACAGAATGCCACACTGCAGTTCAGCGGTTCGTTTAGTGGGCAACGCCTGGAGCTGCTGCAACCAAAGATCACTGAGCAACTTTCTCTCCAGCACGCAACAGCGCTTGGACCAAGTCGGGGATCTTAGCTGTGAATTTATCAATGGCTTGAAGTGGGCGCAATTCATACAGGATTTGGTCTGGCGTCTCGGACCTGCAGTAAGTTATATATACAGCATAATTCCATTGGATCATTAATCACATGCAACCCACATTCCCAAAATCCGCTTCAGGCTGTTGTCTTTGAGGACTCGCTGCATTTGAGTGCACTGAATGAGCTGAACTTTCCGTGCGATTATCTTTGGTCTTAGGGCAGCTCTACGAGCATTATTCACTCACCCAAACATTTGGCCTGGACACTGTGTAGGTTTCTCCAATATAAGGAATAACTCAGCAAAGCTACATGTGAATCTCTGTATATTTCTAGCCGCGAATATGGTCGACACTACCGACACGATCAACGGAGTCGATCCCTAAAATGTGGTTACACTTAACGAAAACGAAGACTGGCCGGGCTTGGTCACTTTCACTCAACTGGAAGTTTCCGATGAGCTGGAGGTGATTCCATAATTGGTTTGCATTCAACTTCATTCCAAGTATAAAACCTGGTTTTCAAAATACGCAAAGTCTGAAACTTAGAATCTTAATTTTCTATCAAAACACTTAATTCTGGCAACTAGATTCTAACTGAATGATTATTAATTTACAGCTGACGGGAAGCGCACAGGGTCGTTAATTCGAAGAGGCGCCACTTAATCCCTTGTTGACCGAGTCGCGTCACATCCATGCCGCTTGCCACTTGCCACTTTGCCCAGCTAAGTGAATTTTTTGACAAGCGACAGCCTTAACTGAGTCTGAAGGGTCACAAAATCTTTACGGGTCGCGTGAGTATTCCAGGCGACATGCATATTACCAATCTAAATGGCATGCAGCTGGAGGAGCTGCTGCACCAACTCATCTTCAATGGCGTCAACGAAGTGACAATACAAACGCCTGTTCACTTCCAGGCTGCTGTGCAGATGGATGCGCTCCATGTGGATAACATGGTGTTGCAAAGTCCGGCATCAATGGCTGCAATGTCAGCGAATGGATTCACGACACGCTGCGCTATGATCGCAACCGGCAAGCAGAGAGTAAATATAATTCATATACCACTTGCGAAAGACTAACGATTGTGCATATATTCCTCAGATCCGGTCGGCCAGTTGAATGGATTGAATCTATCGCACGTGGTTGCTCTGCACACGCCGCAAAACCTTAGCTTTCCCATCATTGCCAAGGAGCTGCATCTGGACGATGGCCACTTGCAGCTGAATGGGCTGGTCAATGGCAATGAAGTTGCTGTGCTGCAGCTGGGTAACCAGCTATGACCTAAGCGATGAACAGCTGAAAATTAACTGGAACTGTAGCAGCCTGCCGAATTTGCGCGTTAAAGCAAGAGGTGGAAGGTTTCGACAGTCGTCGCTCCAAGCGTCAGCTACAGCCTTTCAGCTTTGATTTTGAGCAGCTGGAATTTGATGTTGTCTAAGCTCAGGTGCTGAACATCGAGATGCTGAACCATGTGCCCTTCTACGTACAGAATGCCACACTGCAGTTCAGCGGTTCGTTTAGTGGGCAACGCCTGGAGCTGCTGCAACCAAAGATCACTGAGCAACTTTCTCTCCAGCACGCAACAGCGCTTGGACCAAGTCGGGGATCTTAGCTGTGAATTTATCAATGGCTTGAAGTGGGCGCAATTCATACAGGATTTGGTCTGGCGTCTCGGACCTGCAGTAAGTTATATATACAGCATAATTCCATTGGATCATTAATCACATGCAACCCACATTCCCAAAATCCGCTTCAGGCTGTTGTCTTTGAGGACTCGCTGCATTTGAGTGCACTGAATGAGCTGAACTTTCCGTGCGATTATCTTTGGTCTCAGGGCACCTCTACGAGCATCATTCACTCACCCAAACATTTGGCCTGGACACTGTGTAGGTTTCTCCAATATAAGGAATAACTTAGCAAAGCTACATGTGAATCTCTGTATATTTCTAGCCGCGAATATGGTCGACACTACCGACACGATCAACGGAGTCGATCCCTGAAATGTGGTAACACTAAACGAAAACGAAGACTGGCCGGGCTTGGTCACTTTCACTCAACTGGAAGTTTCCAATGAGCTGGAGGTGATTACATAATTGGTTTGCATTCAACTTCATTCCATGTATAAAACCTGGTTTTTAAAATGCGCAAATTCTGAAACTTAGAATCTTAATTTTCTATCAAAACACTTAATTCTGGCAACTAGATTCCAACTGAATGATTATTAATTTACAGCTGACGGGAAGCGCACAGGGTCGTTAATTCGAAGAGGCGCCACTTAATCCCTTGTTGACCGAGTCGCGTTAGATCCATGCCGCTTGCCACTTGCCACTTTGCCCAGCTAAGTGAATTTTTTGACAAGCGACAGCCTCAACTGAGTCTGACGGGTCACAAAATCTTTACGGGTCGCGTGAGTATTCCAGGCGACATGCATATTACCAATCTAAATGGCATGCAGCTGGAGGAGCTGCTGCACCAACTCATCTTCAATGGCGTCAACGAAGTGACAATACAAACGCCTGTTCACTTCCAGGCTGCTGTGCAGATGGATGCGCTCCATGTGGATAACATGGTGTTGCAAAGTCCGGCATCAATGGCTGCAATGTCAGCGAATGGATTCACGACATGCTGCGCATTGATCGCAACCGGCAAGCAGAAAGTAAATATAATTCATATACCACTTGCGAAAGACTAATAATTGTGCATCTATTCCTCAGATCCGGTCCGCCAGTTGAATGGATTGAATCTATCGCACGTGGTTGCTCTGCACACGCCGCAAAACCTTAGCTTTCCCATCATTGCCAAGGAGCTGCATCTGGACGATGGCCACGTGCAGCTGAATGGACTGGTCAATGGCAGATGAAGTTGCTGTGCTGCAGCTGGGTAACCAGCTATGAACTAAGCGATGAACAGCTGAAAATTAACTGGAACTGTAGCAGCCTGCCGAATCTGCGCGTTAAAGCAAGAGGTGGAAGGTTTCGACAGTCGTCGCAAATTCTGAAACTTAGAATCTTGCAATTTTCTATCAAAACACTTAATTCTGGCAACTAGATTCCAACTGAATGATTATTAATTTACAGCTGACGGGAAGCGCACAGGGTCGTTAATTTGAAGAGGCGCCACTGAATCCCTTGTTGACCGAGTCGCGTCAGATACATGCCGCTTGCCACTTGCCACTTTGCCCAGCTAAGTGATATTTTTTGACAAGCGACTGAAGAGTCACAAAATCTTTACGGGTCGCGTGAGTATTCCAGGCGACATGCAAATTACCAATCTAAATGGCATGCAGCTGGAGGAGCTGCTGCACCAACTCATCTTCAATGGCGTCAACGAAGTGACAATACAAACGCCGGTTCACTTCCAGGCTGCTGTGCAGATGGATGCGCTCCATGTGGATAACATGGTGTTGCAAAGTCCGGCATCAATGGCTGCAATGTCAGCGAATGGATTCACGACAATATATACAGCATAATTCCATTGGATCATTAATCACATGCAACCCACATTCCCAAAATCCGCTTCAGGCTGTTGTCTTTGAGGACTCGCTGCATTTGAGTGCACTGAATGAGCTGAACTTTCCGTGCGATTATCTTTGGTCTTAGGGCAGCTCTACGAGCATTATTCACTCACCCAAACATTTGGCCTGGACACTGTGTAGGTTTCTCCAATATAAGGAATAACTCAGCAAAGCTACATGTGAATCTCTGTATATTTCTAGCCGCGAATATGGTCGACACTACCGACACGATCAACGGAGTCGATCCCTAAAATGTGGTTACACTTAACGAAAACGAAGACTGGCCGGGCTTGGTCACTTTCACTCAACTGGAAGTTTCCGATGAGCTGGAGGTGATTCCATAATTGGTTTGCATTCAACTTCATTCCAAGTATAAAACCTGGTTTTCAAAATACGCAAAGTCTGAAACTTAGAATCTTAATTTTCTATCAAAACACTTAATTCTGGCAACTAGATTCTAACTGAATGATTATTAATTTACAGCTGACGGGAAGCGCACAGGGTCGTTAATTCGAAGAGGCGCCACTTAATCCCTTGTTGACCGAGTCGCGTCACATCCATGCCGCTTGCCACTTGCCACTTTGCCCAGCTAAGTGAATTTTTTGACAAGCGACAGCCTTAACTGAGTCTGAAGGGTCACAAAATCTTTACGGGTCGCGTGAGTATTCCAGGCGACATGCATATTACCAATCTAAATGGCATGCAGCTGGAGGAGCTGCTGCACCAACTCATCTTCAATGGCGTCAACGAAGTGACAATACAAACGCCTGTTCACTTCCAGGCTGCTGTGCAGATGGATGCGCTCCATGTGGATAACATGGTGTTGCAAAGTCCGGCATCAATGGCTGCAATGTCAGCGAATGGATTCACGACACGCTGCGCTATTGATCGCAACCGGCAAGCAGAAAGTAAATATAATTCATATACCACTTGCGAAAGACTAACGATTGTGCATATATTCCTCAGATCCGGTCGGCCAGTTGAATGGATTGAATCTATCGCACGTGGTTGCTCTGCACACGCCGCAAAACCTTAGCTTTCCCATCATTGCCAAGGAGCTGCATCTGGACGATGGCCACGTGCAGCTGAATGGGCTGGTCAATGGCAATGAAGTTGCTGTGCTGCAGCTGGGTAACCAGCTATGACCCAAACGATGAACAGCTGAAAATTAACTGGAACTGTAGCAGCCTGCCGAATTTGCGCGTTAAAACAAGAGCTTGAAGGTTTCGACAGTCGTCGCTCCAAGCGTCAGCTACAGCCTTTCAGCTTTGATTTTGAGCAGCTGGAATTTGATGTTGTCTAAGCTCAGGTGCTGAACATCGAGATGCTGAACCATGTGCCCTTCTACGTACAGAATGCCACACTGCAGTTCAGCGGTTCGTTTAGTGGGCAACGCCTGGAGCTGCTGCAACCAAAGATCACTGAGCAACTTTCTCTCCAGCACGCAACAGCGATTGGACCAAGCCGGCGATCTTAGCTGTGAATTCATCAATGGCTTGAAGTGGGCGCAATTCATACAGGATTTGGTCTGGCGTCTCAGACCTGCAGTAAGTTATATATACAGCATAATTCCATTGGATCATTAATCACATGCAACCCACATTCCCAAAATCCGCTTCAGGCTGTTGTCTTTGAGGACTCGCTGTATTTGAGTGCACTGAATGAGCTAAACTTTCCGTGCGATTATCTTTGGTCTCAGGGCACCTCTACGAGCATCATAACTCACCCAAACATTTGGCCTGGACACTGTGTAGGTTTCTCCAATATAAGGAATAACTCAGCAAAGCTACATGTGAATCTCTGTATATTTCTAGCCGCGAATATGGTCGACACTACCGACACGATCAACGGAGTCGATCCCGCAGCCTGCCGAATTTGCGCGTTAAAACAAGAGCTGGATGGTTTGGACAAGCGTCAGCTACAGCCTTTCAGCTTTGACTATGAGCAGCTGGAATTTGATGTTGTCCACGTTCAGGTGCTGAACATTGAGATGCTGATCCATGTCCCTTCAACGTACAGAACGCCACACTGCAGTTCAGCGGTTCGTTTAATGGCAACGCCTGCAGCTGCTGCAACCAAAGATCACTGAGCAACTTGAATCTTTGCCCTCCAGCACGCAACAGCGCTTGGACCAAGCCGGCGATCTTAGCTGTGAATTCATCAATGGCTTGAAGTGGGCGCAATTCATACAGGATTTGGTCTGGCGTCTCGGACCTGCAGTAAGTTATATACAGCATAATTCCATTGGATCATTAATCACATGCAACCCACATTCCCAAAATCCGCTTCAGGCTGTTGTCTTTGAGGACTCGCTGCATTTGAGTGCACTGAATGAGCTGAACTTTCCGTGCGATTATCTTTGGTCTTAGGGCAGCTCTACGAGCATTATTCACTCACCCAAACATTTGGCCTGGACACTGTGTAGGTTTCTCCAATATAAGGAATAACTCAGCAAAGCTACATGTGAATCTCTGTATATTTCTAGCCGCGAATATGGTCGACACTACCGACACGATCAACGGAGTCGATCCCTAAAATGTGGTTACACTTAACGAAAACGAAGACTGGCCGGGCTTGGTCACTTTCACACAACTGGAAGTTTCCGATGAGCTGGAGGTGATTCCATAATTGGTTTGCATTCAACTTCATTCCAAGTATAAAACCTGGTTTTCAAAATACGCAAAGTCTGAAACTTAGAATCTTAATTTTCTATCAAAACACTTAATTCTGGCAACTAGATTCTAACTGAATGATTATTAATTTACAGCTGACGGGAAGCGCACAGGGTCGTTAATTCGAAGAGGCGCCACTTAATCCCTTGTTGACCGAGTCGCGTCACATCCATGCCGCTTGCCACTTGCCACTTTGCCCAGCTAAGTGAATTTTTTGACAAGCGACAGCCTTAACTGAGTCTGAAGGGTCACAAAATCTTTACGGGTCGCGTGAGTATTCCAGGCGACATGCATATTACCAATCTAAATGGCATGCAGCTGGAGGAGCTGCTGCACCAACTCATCTTCAATGGCGTCAACGAAGTGACAATACAAACGCCGGTTCACTTCCAGGCTGCTGTGCAGATGGATGCGCTCCATGTGGATAACATGGTGTTGCAAGGTGACCGCATCAATGGCTGCAATGTCAGCGAATGGATTCACGACACGCTGCGCATTGATCGCAACCGGCAAGCAGAAAGTAAATATAATTCATATACCACTTGCGAAAGACTAACGATTGTGCATATATTCCTCAGATCCGGTCGGCCAGTTGAATGGATTGAATCTATCGCACGTGGTTGCTCTGCACACGCCGCAAAACCTTAGCTTTCCCATCATTGCTAAGGAGCTGCATCTGGACGATGGCCACTTGCAGCTGAATGGGCTGGTCAATGGCAATGAAGTTGCTGTGCTGCAGCTGGGTAACCAGCTATGACCTAAGCGATGAACAGCTGAAACTTAACTGGAACTGTAGCAGCCTGGCGAATTTGCGCGTTAAAGCAAGAGGTGGAAGGTTTCGACAGTCGTCGCTCCAAGCGTCAGCTACAGCCTTTCAGCTTTGACTATGAGCAGCTGGAATTTGATGTTGTCTAAGCTCAGGTGCTGAACATCGAGATGCTGAACCATGTGCCCTTCTACGTACAGAATGCCACACTGCAGTTCAGCGGTTCGTTTAGTGGGCAACGCCTGGAGCTGCTGCAACCAAAGATCACTGAGCAACTTTCTCTCCAGCACGCAACAGCGCTTGGACCAAGTCGGGGATCTTAGCTGTGAATTTATCAATGGCTTGAAGTGGGCGCAATTCATACAGGATTTGGTCTGGCGTCTCGGACCTGCAGTAAGTTATATATACAGCATAATTCCATTGGATCATTAATCACATGCAACCCACATTCCCAAAATCCGCTTCAGGCTGTTGTCTTTGAGGACTCGCTGCATTTGAGTGCACTGAATGAGCTGAACTTTCCGTGCGATTATCTTTGGTCTTAGGGCAGCTCTACGAGCATTATTCACTCACCCAAACATTTGGCCTGGACACTGTGTAGGTTTCTCCAATATAAGGAATAACTCAGCAAAGCTACATGTGAATCTCTGTATATTTCTAGCCGCGAATATGGTCGACACTACCGACACGATCAACGGAGTCGATCCCTAAAATGTGGTTACACTTAACGAAAACGAAGACTGGCCGGGCTTGGTCACTTTCACTCAACTGGAAGTTTCCGATGAGCTGGAGGTGATTCCATAATTGGTTTGCATTCAACTTCATTCCAAGTATAAAACCTGGTTTTCAAAATACGCAAAGTCTGAAACTTAGAATCTTAATTTTCTATCAAAACACTTAATTCTGGCAACTAGATTCTAACTGAATGATTATTAATTTACAGCTGACGGGAAGCGCACAGGGTCGTTAATTCGAAGAGGCGCCACTTAATCCCTTGTTGACCGAGTCGCGTCACATCCATGCCGCTTGCCACTTGCCACTTTGCCCAGCTAAGTGAATTTTTTGACAAGCGACAGCCTTAACTGAGTCTGAAGGGTCACAAAATCTTTACGGGTCGCGTGAGTATTCCAGGCGACATGCATATTACCAATCTAAATGGCATGCAGCTGGAGGAGCTGCTGCACCAACTCATCTTCAATGGCGTCAACGAAGTGACAATACAAACGCCTGTTCACTTCCAGGCTGCTGTGCAGATGGATGCGCTCCATGTGGATAACATGGTGTTGCAAAGTCCGGCATCAATGGCTGCAATGTCAGCGAATGGATTCACGACACGCTGCGCTATGATCGCAACCGGCAAGCAGAGAGTAAATATAATTCATATACCACTTGCGAAAGACTAACGATTGTGCATATATTCCTCAGATCCGGTCGGCCAGTTGAATGGATTGAATCTATCGCACGTGGTTGCTCTGCACACGCCGCAAAACCTTAGCTTTCCCATCATTGCCAAGGAGCTGCATCTGGACGATGGCCACTTGCAGCTGAATGGGCTGGTCAATGGCAATGAAGTTGCTGTGCTGCAGCTGGGTAACCAGCTATGAACTAAGCGATGAACAGCTGAAAATTAACTGGAACTGTAGCAGCCTGCCGAATTTGCGCGTTAAAGCAAGAGGTGGAAGGTTTCGACAGTCGTCGCTCCAAGCGTCAGCTACAGCCTTTCAGCTTTGATTTTGAGCAGCTGGAATTTGATGTTGTCTAAGCTCAGGTGCTGAACATCGAGATGCTGAACCATGTGCCCTTCTACGTACAGAATGCCACACTGCAGTTCAGCGGTTCGTTTAGTGGGCAACGCCTGGAGCTGCTGCAACCAAAGATCACTGAGCAACTTTCTCTCCAGCACGCAACAGCGCTTGGACCAAGTCGGGGATCTTAGCTGTGAATTTATCAATGGCTTGAAGTGGGCGCAATTCATACAGGATTTGGTCTGGCGTCTCGGACCTGCAGTAAGTTATATATACAGCATAATTCCATTGGATCATTAATCACATGCAACCCACATTCCCAAAATCCGCTTCAGGCTGTTGTCTTTGAGGACTCGCTGCATTTGAGTGCACTGAATGAGCTGAACTTTCCGTGCGATTATCTTTGGTCTCAGGGCACCTCTACGAGCATCATTCACTCACCCAAACATTTGGCCTGGACACTGTGTAGGTTTCTCCAATATAAGGAATAACTTAGCAAAGCTACATGTGAATCTCTGTATATTTCTAGCCGCGAATATGGTCGACACTACCGACACGATCAACGGAGTCGATCCCTGAAATGTGGTAACACTAAACGAAAACGAAGACTGGCCGGGCTTGGTCACTTTCACTCAACTGGAAGTTTCCAATGAGCTGGAGGTGATTACATAATTGGTTTGCATTCAACTTCATTCCATGTATAAAACCTGGTTTTTAAAATGCGCAAATTCTGAAACTTAGAATCTTAATTTTCTATCAAAACACTTAATTCTGGCAACTAGATTCCAACTGAATGATTATTAATTTACAGCTGACGGGAAGCGCACAGGGTCGTTAATTCGAAGAGGCGCCACTTAATCCCTTGTTGACCGAGTCGCGTTAGATCCATGCCGCTTGCCACTTGCCACTTTGCCCAGCTAAGTGAATTTTTTGACAAGCGACAGCCTCAACTGAGTCTGACGGGTCACAAAATCTTTACGGGTCGCGTGAGTATTCCAGGCGACATGCATATTACCAATCTAAATGGCATGCAGCTGGAGGAGCTGCTGCACCAACTCATCTTCAATGGCGTCAACGAAGTGACAATACAAACGCCTGTTCACTTCCAGGCTGCTGTGCAGATGGATGCGCTCCATGTGGATAACATGGTGTTGCAAAGTCCGGCATCAATGGCTGCAATGTCAGCGAATGGATTCACGACATGCTGCGCATTGATCGCAACCGGCAAGCAGAAAGTAAATATAATTCATATACCACTTGCGAAAGACTAATAATTGTGCATCTATTCCTCAGATCCGGTCCGCCAGTTGAATGGATTGAATCTATCGCACGTGGTTGCTCTGCACACGCCGCAAAACCTTAGCTTTCCCATCATTGCCAAGGAGCTGCATCTGGACGATGGCCACGTGCAGCTGAATGGCGGTCAATGGCAATGAAGTTGCTGTGCTGCAGCTGGGTAACCAGCTATGACAAGCGATGAACAGCTGAAAATTAACTGGAACTGTAGCAGCCTGCCGAATTTGCGCGTTAAAGCAAGAGGTGGAAGGTTTCGACAGTCGTCGCAAATTCTGAAACTTAGAATCTTAATTTTCTATCAAAACACTTAATTCTGGCAACTAGATTCCAACTGAATGATTATTAATTTACAGCTGACGGGAAGCGCACAGGGTCGTTAATTTGAAGAGGCGCCACTGAATCCCTTGTTGACCGAGTCGCGTCAGATACATGCCGCTTGCCACTTGCCACTTTGCCCAGCTAAGTGATATTTTTTGACAAGCGACTGAAGAGTCACAAAATCTTTACGGGTCGCGTGAGTATTCCAGGCGACATGCAAATTACCAATCTAAATGGCATGCAGCTGGAGGAGCTGCTGCACCAACTCATCTTCAATGGCGTCAACGAAGTGACAATACAAACGCCGGTTCACTTCCAGGCTGCTGTGCAGATGGATGCGCTCCATGTGGATAACATGGTGTTGCAAAGTCCGGCATCAATGGCTGCAATGTCAGCGAATGGATTCACGACAAGCTGCGCATTGATCGCAACCGGCAAGCAGAAAGTAAATATAATTCATATACCACTTGCGAAAGACTAACGATTGTGCATATATTCCTCAGATCCGGTCGGCCAGTTGAATGGATTGAATCTATCGCACGTGGTTGCTCTGCACACGCCGCAAAACCTTAGCTTTCCCATCATTGCCAAGGAGCTGCATCTGGACGATGGCCACGTGCAGCTGAATGGGCTGGTCAATGGCAATGAAGTTGCTGTGCTGCAGCTGGGTAACCAGCTATGACCCAAACGATGAACAGCTGAAAATTAACTGGAACTGTAGCAGCCTGCCGAATTTGCGCGTTAAAACAAGAGCTTGAAGGTTTCGACAGTCGTCGCTCCAAGCGTCAGCTACAGCCTTTCAGCTTTGATTTTGAGCAGCTGGAATTTGATGTTGTCTAAGCTCAGGTGCTGAACATCGAGATGCTGAACCATGTGCCCTTCTACGTACAGAATGCCACACTGCAGTTCAGCGGTTCGTTTAGTGGGCAACGCCTGGAGCTGCTGCAACCAAAGATCACTGAGCAACTTTCTCTCCAGCACGCAACAGCGATTGGACCAAGCCGGCGATCTTAGCTGTGAATTCATCAATGGCTTGAAGTGGGCGCAATTCATACAGGATTTGGTCTGGCGTCTCAGACCTGCAGTAAGTTATATATACAGCATAATTCCATTGGATCATTAATCACATGCAACCCACATTCCCAAAATCCGCTTCAGGCTGTTGTCTTTGAGGACTCGCTGTATTTGAGTGCACTGAATGAGCTAAACTTTCCGTGCGATTATCTTTGGTCTCAGGGCACCTCTACGAGCATCATAACTCACCCAAACATTTGGCCTGGACACTGTGTAGGTTTCTCCAATATAAGGAATAACTCAGCAAAGCTACATGTGAATCTCTGTATATTTCTAGCCGCGAATATGGTCGACACTACCGACACGATCAACGGAGTCGATCCCGCAGCCTGCCGAATTTGCGCGTTAAAACAAGAGCTGGATGGTTTGGACAAGCGTCAGCTACAGCCTTTCAGCTTTGACTATGAGCAGCTGGAATTTGATGTTGTCCACGTTCAGGTGCTGAACATTGAGATGCTGATCCATGTCCCTTCAACGTACAGAACGCCACACTGCAGTTCAGCGGTTCGTTTAATGGCAACGCCTGCAGCTGCTGCAACCAAAGATCACTGAGCAACTTGAATCTTTGCCCTCCAGCACGCAACAGCGCTTGGACCAAGCCGGCGATCTTAGCTGTGAATTCATCAATGGCTTGAAGTGGGCGCAATTCATACAGGATTTGGTCTGGCGTCTCGGACCTGCAGTAAGTTATATACAGCATAATTCCATTGGATCATTAATCACATGCAACCCACATTCCCAAAATCCGCTTCAGGCTGTTGTCTTTGAGGACTCGCTGCATTTGAGTGCACTGAATGAGCTGAACTTTCCGTGCGATTATCTTTGGTCTTAGGGCAGCTCTACGAGCATTATTCACTCACCCAAACATTTGGCCTGGACACTGTGTAGGTTTCTCCAATATAAGGAATAACTCAGCAAAGCTACATGTGAATCTCTGTATATTTCTAGCCGCGAATATGGTCGACACTACCGACACGATCAACGGAGTCGATCCCTAAAATGTGGTTACACTTAACGAAAACGAAGACTGGCCGGGCTTGGTCACTTTCACACAACTGGAAGTTTCCGATGAGCTGGAGGTGATTCCATAATTGGTTTGCATTCAACTTCATTCCAAGTATAAAACCTGGTTTTCAAAATACGCAAAGTCTGAAACTTAGAATCTTAATTTTCTATCAAAACACTTAATTCTGGCAACTAGATTCTAACTGAATGATTATTAATTTACAGCTGACGGGAAGCGCACAGGGTCGTTAATTCGAAGAGGCGCCACTTAATCCCTTGTTGACCGAGTCGCGTCACATCCATGCCGCTTGCCACTTGCCACTTTGCCCAGCTAAGTGAATTTTTTGACAAGCGACAGCCTTAACTGAGTCTGAAGGGTCACAAAATCTTTACGGGTCGCGTGAGTATTCCAGGCGACATGCATATTACCAATCTAAATGGCATGCAGCTGGAGGAGCTGCTGCACCAACTCATCTTCAATGGCGTCAACGAAGTGACAATACAAACGCCTGTTCACTTCCAGGCTGCTGTGCAGATGGATGCGCTCCATGTGGATAACATGGTGTTGCAAAGTCCGGCATCAATGGCTGCAATGTCAGCGAATGGATTCACGACACGCTGCGCATTGATCGCAACCGGCAAGCAGAGAGTAAATATAATTCATATACCACTTGCGAAAGACTAACGATTGTGCATATATTCCTCAGATCCGGTCGGCCAGTTGAATGGATTGAATCTATCGCACGTGGTTGCTCTGCACACGCCGCAAAACCTTAGCTTTCCCATCATTGCTAAGGAGCTGCATCTGGACGATGGCCACTTGCAGCTGAATGGGCTGGTCAATGGCAATGAAGTTGCTGTGCTGCAGCTGGGTAACCAGCTATGACCTAAGCGATGAACAGCTGAAACTTAACTGGAACTGTAGCAGCCTGGCGAATTTGCGCGTTAAAGCAAGAGGTGGAAGGTTTCGACAGTCGTCGCTCCAAGCGTCAGCTACAGCCTTTCAGCTTTGACTATGAGCAGCTGGAATTTGATGTTGTCTAAGCTCAGGTGCTGAACATCGAGATGCTGAACCATGTGCCCTTCTACGTACAGAATGCCACACTGCAGTTCAGCGGTTCGTTTAGTGGGCAACGCCTGGAGCTGCTGCAACCAAAGATCACTGAGCAACTTTCTCTCCAGCACGCAACAGCGCTTGGACCAAGTCGGGGATCTTAGCTGTGAATTTATCAATGGCTTGAAGTGGGCGCAATTCATACAGGATTTGGTCTGGCGTCTCGGACCTGCAGTAAGTTATATATACAGCATAATTCCATTGGATCATTAATCACATGCAACCCACATTCCCAAAATCCGCTTCAGGCTGTTGTCTTTGAGGACTCGCTGCATTTGAGTGCACTGAATGAGCTGAACTTTCCGTGCGATTATCTTTGGTCTTAGGGCAGCTCTACGAGCATTATTCACTCACCCAAACATTTGGCCTGGACACTGTGTAGGTTTCTCCAATATAAGGAATAACTCAGCAAAGCTACATGTGAATCTCTGTATATTTCTAGCCGCGAATATGGTCGACACTACCGACACGATCAACGGAGTCGATCCCTAAAATGTGGTTACACTTAACGAAAACGAAGACTGGCCGGGCTTGGTCACTTTCACTCAACTGGAAGTTTCCGATGAGCTGGAGGTGATTCCATAATTGGTTTGCATTCAACTTCATTCCAAGTATAAAACCTGGTTTTCAAAATACGCAAAGTCTGAAACTTAGAATCTTAATTTTCTATCAAAACACTTAATTCTGGCAACTAGATTCTAACTGAATGATTATTAATTTACAGCTGACGGGAAGCGCACAGGGTCGTTAATTCGAAGAGGCGCCACTTAATCCCTTGTTGACCGAGTCGCGTCACATCCATGCCGCTTGCCACTTGCCACTTTGCCCAGCTAAGTGAATTTTTTGACAAGCGACAGCCTTAACTGAGTCTGAAGGGTCACAAAATCTTTACGGGTCGCGTGAGTATTCCAGGCGACATGCATATTACCAATCTAAATGGCATGCAGCTGGAGGAGCTGCTGCACCAACTCATCTTCAATGGCGTCAACGAAGTGACAATACAAACGCCTGTTCACTTCCAGGCTGCTGTGCAGATGGATGCGCTCCATGTGGATAACATGGTGTTGCAAAGTCCGGCATCAATGGCTGCAATGTCAGCGAATGGATTCACGACACGCTGCGCTATGATCGCAACCGGCAAGCAGAGAGTAAATATAATTCATATACCACTTGCGAAAGACTAACGATTGTGCATATATTCCTCAGATCCGGTCGGCCAGTTGAATGGATTGAATCTATCGCACGTGGTTGCTCTGCACACGCCGCAAAACCTTAGCTTTCCCATCATTGCCAAGGAGCTGCATCTGGACGATGGCCACGTGCAGCTGAATGGACTGGTCAATGGCAATGAAGTTGCTGTGCTGCAGCTGGGTAACCAGCTATGAACTAAGCGATGAACAGCTGAAAATTAACTGGAACTGTAGCAGCCTGCCGAATTTGCGCGTTAAAGCAAGAGGTGGAAGGTTTCGACAGTCGTCGCAAATTCTGAAACTTAGAATCTTAATTTTCTATCAAAACACTTAATTCTGGCAACTAGATTCCAACTGAATGATTATTAATTTACAGCTGACGGGAAGCGCACAGGGTCGTTAATTCGAAGAGGCGCCACTTAATCCCTTGTTGACCGAGTCGCGTCAGATCCATGCCGCTTGCCACTTGCCACTTTGCCCAGCTAAGTGAATTTTTTGACAAGCGACAGCCTCAACTGAGTCTGACGGGTCACAAAATCTTTACGGGTCGCGTGAGTATTCCAGGCGACATGCATATTACCAATCTAAATGGCATGCAGCTGGAGGAGCTGCTGCACCAACTCATCTTCAATGGCGTCAACGAAGTGACAATACAAACGCCGGTTCACTTCCAGGCTGCTGTGCAGATGGATGCGCTCCATGTGGATAACATGGTGTTGCAAAGTCCGGCATCAATGGCTGCAATGTCAGCGAATGGATTCACGACATGCTGCGCATTGATCGCAACCGGCAAGCAGAAAGTAAATATAATTCATATACCACTTGCGAAAGACTAATAATTGTGCATCTATTCCTCAGATCCGGTCCGCCAGTTGAATGGATTGAATCTATCGCACGTGGTTGCTCTGCACACGCCGCAAAACCTTAGCTTTCCCATCATTGCCAAGGAGCTGCATCTGGACGATGGCCACGTGCAGCTGAATGGACTGGTCAATGGCAATGAAGTTGCTGTGCTGCAGCTGGGTAACCAGCTATGAACTAAGCGATGAACAGCTGAAAATTAACTGGAACTGTAGCAGCCTGCCGAATTTGCGCGTTAAAGCAAGAGGTGGAAGGTTTCGACAGTCGTCGCTCCAAGCGTCAGCTACAGCCTTTCAGCTTTGATTTTGAGCAGCTGGAATTTGATGTTGTCCAACTTCAGGTGCTGAACATCGAGATGCTGAACCATGTGCCCTTCTACGTACAGAATGCCACACTGCAGTTCAGCGGTTCGTTTAGTGGGCAACGCCTGGAGCTGCTGCAACCAAAGATCACTGAGCAACTTTCTCTCCAGCACGCAACAGCGCTTGGACCAATCCGGCGAGCTTAGCTGTGAATTCATCAATGGCTTGAAGTGGGCGCAATTCATACAGGATTTGGTCTGGCGTCTCGGACCTGCAGTAAGTTATATACAGCATAATTCCATTGGATCATTAATCACATGCAACCCACATTCCCAAAATCCGCTTCAGGCTGTTGTCTTTGAGGACTCGCTGCATTTGAGTGCACTGAATGAGCTGAACTTTCCGTGCGATTATCTTTGGTCTTAGGGCAGCTCTACGAGCATTATTCACTCACCCAAACATTTGGCCTGGACACTGTGTAGGTTTCTCCAATATAAGGAATAACTCAGCAAAGCTACATGTGAATCTCTGTATATTTCTAGCCGCGAATATGGTCGACACTACCGACACGATCAACGGAGTCGATCCCTGAAATGTGGTAACACTAAACGAAAACGAAGACTGGCCAGCCTTGGTCACTTTCACTCAACTGGAAGTTTCCGATGAGCTGGAGGTGATTCCATAATTGGTTTGCATTTAACTTCATTCCATGTATAAAACCTGGTTTTCAAAATGCGCAAATTCTGAAACTAAGAATCTTAATTTTCTATCAGAACACTTAATTCTGGCAACTAGATTCTAACTGAATGATTATCAATTTACAGCTGACGGGAAGCGCGCAGGGTCGTTAATTCGAAGAGGCGCCACTGAATCCCTTGTTGACCGAGTCGCCTCACATCCATGCCGCTTGCCACTTGCCATTTTGCCCAGCTGATTGTAAACGATGTGCCCCTATCCAGCGGATATCAGACGCACTTTGATCACCTGCAGGCTAATCAACTCGATGTGCACGGGTCGCCTTAATGGACTCAATCTCATCACTTTACAAGTGGAGAACTTGATACTGCCAATGGGTGCGCATGCTTTGCAACTGCAGGGTCTTAACTGCTCGACGATATAGTCTTGCGCAGGGATGACCACCAGGAGCTACTGATTGTGGGAACCAAGAGTTTCGGGGGGTCGTGTTAATGTTTTGATACCTTGCAGCTGCAGGCACTAAATGGAGTGCCATTCGAGAGACTTGCCAACAAGTTGCAACCACTGAACTTTGACGGCGATATACATTTGACGAGGCGCCTGCATTTGGACCATTTGAAATTGCAGGGTCAACTTAATGGCGACGAAACAAATCAGCTAGAGGAGCACCTACGCTGGGACTCGCAGCTGGACGCTTTTGTGCAGCGTGGCCAGATACGATTACCAGCCCAACTTCAACTGGAGCAGTTGACAGTTCTGGGCCACCAGGGCAATCGCAGTCTAGAGCCGCAAAGTGAATTTTTTGACAAGCGACAGCCTCAACTGAGTCTGAAGGGTCACAAAATCTTTACGGGTCGCGTGAGTATTCTAGGCGACATGCATATTACCAATCTAAGTGGCATGCAGCTGTAGGAGCTGCTGCACCAACTCATCTTCTTCAATGGCGTCAACGAAGTGACGATACAAACGCCGGTTCACTTCCAGGCTGCTGTGCAGATGGATGCGCTCCA
This sequence comes from Drosophila longiperda, assembly GCA_035042125.1. NCBI lineage: Eukaryota > Metazoa > Arthropoda > Insecta > Diptera > Drosophilidae > Drosophila > Drosophila longiperda. The sequence goes on from JAWNLV010000117.1 coordinate 1,381,076, forward strand.
TGTGGATAACATGGTGTTGCAAGGTGACCGCATCAATGACTGCAATGTCAGCGAATGGATTCACGACACGCTGCGCTTTGATCGCAACCGGCAAGCAGAAAGTAAATATAATTCATATACCACTTGCGAAAGACTAATAATTGTGCATCTATTCCTCAGATCCGGTCCGCCAGTTGAATGGATTGAATCTATCGCACGTGGTTGCTCTGCACACGCCGCAAAACCTTAGCTTTCCCATCATTGCCAAGGAGCTGCATCTGGACGATGGCCACGTGCAGCTGAATGGGCTGGTCAATGGCAATGAAGTTGCTGTGCTGCAGCTGGGTAACCAGCTATGACCTAAGCGATGAACAGCTGAAAATTAACTGGAACTGTAGCAGCCTGCCGAATTTGCGCGTTAAAACAAGAGCTGGATGGTTTCGACAAGCGTCAGCTACAGCCTTTCAGCTTTGACTATGAGCAGCTGGAATTTGATGTTGTCCAAGTTCAGGTGCTGAACATTGAGATGCTGAACCATGTACAAACCATTTATAAGGAATAACTCAGCAAAGCTACATGTGAATCTCTGTATATTTCTAGCCGCGAATATGGTCGACACTACCGACACGATCAACGGAGTCGATCCCTCAAATGTGGTTTCCTTAAGCGAAAACGAAGACTGGCCGGGCTTGGTCACTTTCACACAACTGGAAGTTTCCAATGAGCTGGAGGTGATTACATAATTGGTTTGCATTCAACTTCATTCCAAGTATAAAACCTGGTTTTCATAATGCGCAAAGTCTGAAACTTAGAATCTTAATTTTCTATCAGAACACTTAATTCTGGCAACTAGATTCTAACTGAATGATTATCAATTTACAGCTGACGGGTAGCGCGCAGGGTCGTTAATTCGAAGAGGCGCCACTGAATCCCTTGTTGACCGAGTCGCCTCACATCCATGCCGCTTGCCACTTGCCATTTTGCCCAGCTAATTGTAAACGATGTGCCCCTATCCAGCGGATATCAGACGCACTTTGATCACCTGCAGGCCAAACAACTCGATGTGCACGGGTCGCCTTAATGGACTCAATCTCATTACTTTACAAGTGGAGAACTTGATACTGCCAATGGGTGCGCATGCTTTGCAACTGCAGGGTCTCAAGGCCGAATTACTATTGGACTTTCCTCGTCAGTTTGATAAACTGCGCCTGCTAATACTCATTGGCCAGATCCAAGTGGAACACATTGCGGTTAATGGCGCTGTACAAGTGTTGGGCTCAGTCAACGGACGCAATCTGGCTTAACTGCAGCACGATGTTGTCTGGCTGGATCAGCCCAATGAGCTACGCACTCGTTGGCGTTTCCAGCAGTCGCCCATATTTACCAGCGATCTTCTGCTTCTGGGCAGCTACAATGAACGTCTGTTACCCGAACTGCTCGGCGATATAGTCTCTCGCAGGGATGACCACCAGGAGCTACTGATTGTGGGAACCAAGAGTTTCGGGGGTCGTGTTAATGTTTTGATGCCTTGCAGCTGCAGGCACTAAATGGAGTGTCATTCAAAAGACTTGCCAACAAGTTGCAACCACTGAACTTTGACGGCGATATACATTTGACGAGGCGCCTGCATTTGGACCATTTGAAATTGCAGGGTCAACTTAATGGCGACGAAGCTAATCAGCTAGAGGAGCACCTACACGGGGATTCGCAGCTGATCGTTTTTGTGCAGCGCGGCGAGTTACGATTACCAGCCCAACTTCAACTGGAGCAGTTGACAGTTCTGGGCCACCAGGGCAATCGCACTCTGGAGCCGCTAAGTGAATTTTTTGATAATCTACTCGACAAGCGACAGCCTCAACTGAGTCTGAAGGGTCACAAAATCTTTACGGGTCGCGTGAGTATTCTATGCATATTACCAATTTAAATGGCATTCAGCTGGAGGAGCTATATGTTCATTATTTGCAACGTAGCCAAGGCTCAAAGAATCCAGGCATGACCAGCTCGTAGAAGGCTGAATGGCGTGCCTGGACCACAGCATCGATGAAGATGAGTTTGTGCAGCAGCTCCTGCATATATATATATATATATATATATATATATATGTGTGAAGCCACAAAATAATAATAATTATAAATATATTTTTATGTTTTCAGAGTGGACAGGTTTCAACTATTCATTTTATAGATATGCGTAAAGTGAACTGAGTTATTATAGGTTTGACACTGATGAGTTGCAGAAGATTATATTTAACTATTTCTCAACATGCATTTAAATGTAGATTTATTTATGGTGTCTCCCAAATATACGCACTTTTGTGTGTGTTGTTTTGTTGCTGTTGTTGTTCTTGCTGCTGTTGTTGTTGCTGTTGTAGTTTTTTGGCTTTCATCTTGGGCAAGAAGTGAAGTAATTTTTATTTATTTTTTTTTTTTTGTGTAGTGCTGACAAACTTGCAACAGCGAGCAAGTTTGTATCTTTAAGCTATTTGCATTACATATATTTCCATTAATGAATAACATTAGCCACAACGAATACACTCACAATACACTCACGAACATATTCAAACGTTAATCACATGCAGCATACACTTAGAAATGAATATTAATGGAGAGAGGCCCTTCAGATAGATCAATGCAGTTATTTGCATAATTTACCCATGTACAAATCACGAAAACATAATTAATTACTAAAGGCCTAAATAATAATATGGCTTTTATTTAATTTATTCAAATTTAATCGAAGTTATAAGTTAAGGTATTTGTTACTTTTGTTCTTAAATTACTAACTTAATCATTGGGAAATATCTCATTTTGACCAGCTGTACGCGAACAGGTTAATGTTTATGTTTGTTATTATTATTTTTATTTTATTATTATTAATATGACTTTATTTTTATTCACAGCTTTAGCTTTTGGCAAAGACAGAGCAGATCATTAGATCAGCAACCACTTGTCGGGAATTCCGCTGAGCCGAGCTGAATTTAATAGCTTTGGATATGGTCGACTGGCTGCGATCACCACTGACTTAGATACATAATTCAACTGACCATAACCAGCTTGCCTGGCACGTTACTTGAGGAGGTGTCGCAGTCGCTTTGTTTGGCCAATTTTGCATTCGGCTTATCAGCTACAGCCGCAAAGGGGCGCGGCAAATTGTGAGCCATTGGATTCGGAGCGACACTGTTGCAACATCGCACGTTTGCAGGCCACTCAAAAATCCGACTGGTCTTTAAAATATGAATTCAAACATATTCGCTACTTGGATATTTGTAATGTTTTAAGTTTAACGAGTTTCTAGTTGAATTCATTTTTGCACTCTTCTCCACTTATCCCACAGTTTCTTTTTGTTTTGATTTTTTTTGCATGATATTGGCAACTTTTTAAATTCACAGACCCTATAAATGTTTTAATAAGATTAACATAGTTTTCGCATTCAGAGCGTTTCACTATTCAAATTATCATTGTTATTTGAAAATACAATGTTTTGATTTTTTTTTATATCATGCGAAAGTTGCAACTTAATATATATTTTATATGAATTAGCAGTTGTTCTTAATTTTACATTTTCAAAAAACTTTCCAATACAATACATAAACGAAAAGTTGGATCAATTCATATATTTATATCTAATTAAAATAGTCGATGCGTTGGGATGCGTTGGGATGCGTTGGTGGTGCTCTTATACGAAGAGAGTCATTGCCTATATTCAAAGTAACCGCAGATTTCAAAACATACATTTTAAACAGCTTTGGCTGCCATTGGAGATCATCAATTTTTTAATGCTCCCATTCACTTTTATAATTAAATCTTTTATTGATAACATTTGACTTGGGCTATCGTTTTTGGCTTAAGCCCATTAAGCAAATATTGAATAATTTACAGACTAGTTTTGAATTGTTTCTATTCGGGTTCACTGCATCTGCCCTGAGGTTGGCGCTGTCGTTGATGTCAACCAGCTTTTTTTTATGTTGTTGTAGGTAATTCGGGCATTTCTCTTTGTGCAGCGCTTTGGTTCGGGATCGCGGACCGGGTATAAATAGCGGCTAACAAGCATAGCATCTATATTAGTAACTGACAAGTCTTCAAGGCTTCACATCATCTGACAAGCGCTAAGAGCTGAACTTAAGCAGAACCGACAACAAAATGAAGGTAAGATTAGGAAAAGAAAAAGAAAAAGAAAACAACAAATTTCCTTTGCTGAAACTTTACTTTTCTTCAGGTGTTCGTTTGCCTGATTGCCTGTCTGAGCCTAGCTCAAGCTGGATTTATTGGTGGTGGTGGCTACTCTGGTGGTGGTCACTCTGGCGGTGGCTACTCTGGTGGTGGTCACTCTGGCGGTGGCTACTCTGGTGGTGGTCACTCTGGTGGTGCTCCCACCATTGTCAAAGTGATACATGAGGAGGGCCATGGACATGGCGGCGGCGGCGGTGGTGGCTTCGATCATGGCCATGGACATGGACATGGTGGCGATGTCAAGATTGTGAAAGTGATTCACGAGGAAAGCCATGGCCATAGCCACGGTGGCTATGATCATGGACACGGACACGGACACGGCGCCGAGGTTAAGGTCATCAAACTCATCCAAGATGGCGGACATGGGCACGGCGGACACGACCACGGTCACGGTCACGGCGGTGGTGACGTGAAAATAGTCAAGGTTATTCACGAAGCTGGCGGCCACGGTGACCACGGCCACGGTGGACACATTGAGGCTGATCATGGACACCATGTCGCGGATGTGAAAGTCGTTAGTGTCATCAATGAAGGCAGCTATGGCGGCGGCAATGGTGCTGGCTGGTCAGCCGGCGGTGGCGGTGGCGGTGGCGGATGGTCAGCCGGCGGTGGTGGCTGGGATTAATTTAAATTCCCATTCCCACATAGCCATATCAGATGCCAGGCATTCGACTCGCATGTTTTTGTTGTCCGAGTTGAGCACAGGCACAGGCACTGGCCTTGTCGATGTTGTTACTATATTTGTAATATTTTATTTCTTAAGCTTTTTTTTGTCTGTTAAATAGTTAACTAAATGTACAAAACGATTTCAACTATGTTGGAATTCGTAAAATATAAAATTAAAAAAATCAAAAAAACCAACTATTAAATGTTATTATTGACTACAGTAGGCGGGAGACGACTCCAGGTAATATATCAATATAATATTATCAGTTGGAAAGCAAATTATGCTTTCGGGGTGCCTAATTATGCCTAATGATATTGGATAATGCTGCTGTTGTAACTCCTCTACATAGATAATTAGATGCGTACATAAATACATGCATACATACATGTATACATACATATATACATACATATATACATACATATATACATATAATATACACACAAACAGCTGTATTAATATAAAGTAGGCATTAGTTGCATTAGTTTTATTGATATTAATTAACTTAAATAAGCTTCATTAATTTTAATTGTCTTTTTTTTGTGACATTTTACATGATGGATCACTCTTAATTTGATGTCAGTTTTATTGTAACAACTAGCTTAATTTATTTAGAAACGGCTGAAAACAACAACTACAATTCGACCATAAATATATGTCCACTCTGCTTGAGCCAGACAGAAAACTTGACAAACATTAAAAGTGAATTATTTTGGCATGATGCAGTAATTGAATTATTATGCTTAATAGGTAAAAGTTGTAATAGGTAAAAATTGATTCACCCAGACCACTCGTCTCAAACGACTCTTTCAGTTGTTGCAAGTTCAACGTAATAATTCTAACAAAATACCACAAAAAATTTTCCCAAAAACAAAAACCTTTTTTTTTTTACATAATTTATTGATTTCAGAAAAATACTAATGAATGTAAACAGCTTTTATGGACGTGCATAATTTGAAAATTGCATAATCATTTGAAACAAAGAAAATGTTACAAGAAATCTATTTCGTGAATGTGATTATGAAAATATATATATATATATATATATATATATGTATATATAGAGATTTGTATTTAGTATGCATGTTGAAAATATGCAAGATGATGTAAATTAGAAACCTGTTTGGCAGCAAAACAAACCTTCATCAAAAACAGCAGCCCTGAATTAATATGATACTTACACATTTATTGCTGGAAATGTTGGAGGTTTATGGTTATTTGATATATAATATATAGATGCTTTTCATAATCACCGACTAATTATGGGACGGAACCGTTGAAAACAAGAGAGATGTCGTGACGTTGCCTGGGATTCGTGCGCTTCCGTAATTTCTGCGGGGAGATGTGGCAATTAACGTATCGCAACGCTGGAAAACTATTTGCCATCCATCAAGTGTCGATCCGAAGGTTCCTCCACAAAGCAGTTAAGATTTGTGGGGGCCAACAATTAATAAGCTTACCGGTTGACCCCTTTGACCAACATTGATGCTGGTGCACTCCATAAAATTATAACAAACTGAACAGCAGGTGGCATCGCCAAGACGATGATAAAACTGGTCCAGGGGGAATATGCTGATACTTGATCGATCTGGAAAAAATACTTTTAAAAGCAAACATTTATATATATTTAAATATATAAAGTTGTACATTTATGTATGTAAAATAAATCAAAATAATAAATAACATACAAAAACTAAGCTATTTTTAAACAAAGATGTAAAAAAAAATTATGTGGAGCATTTTGTTGGACTCGAAAAACATTGTTTTAATGGGATGCCCATGCTGAGAGTAAGGTGTCATAACCCTTTGAAAGTGTAGTTTAATTGGGATTTGGATTAATAGTTGGTGCGGATTCGCAGTTGGAGTGTTAAAATGCGCGAGTTAATCGCCTTTGTTTTGGTCCGTTTGTGGCTTTGTGCAACCATTTTTGATGAATTGCATAATAGGCCAATAAAGAGCGTCAATAGTTAAGACCCGGTCGACACTGGAGCTAGCTGAATGGAGTTACAGCCACCGTAAAGACGACAGCCAGACAGCGATTATAGTAAGATGGCCACGCTCTGACCAAGACGCTCTGACCAGAGGCAGAGAGAGACCCACACCCCACACCACTTTTCTTGGCCGATGATGGCATAATCCGGTAAGAGCATAACGTGGACAAGCAATTAGAGTGCCATATATATTAGCATACAGTTGTGGTCAGTTTTGTGTTTTGTTGTTGCTTTTTTTTGGCTAGCGGCTCTCGTTTTGGCTGGCGCTCTGGTGTTGGGCTCTCAGCTCTTAGGTTGGGCAGTGGCCCATAAAAGCCACGGCTTGTGCTTTGTTGAGGCACAGTTGAAGTTCAGCTCTCGTCGCAGTCGCAATCCAATCAACTCCCTAATCCTAACTCCACACACAGACACAGCCACAACATGAAGGTGCGTCTTGCCTGGTGGCTCAAAATCTTAACGAAAAAATTAACGAATTTTCGGGCAAAATTTATTTTTTTTTTTTTTTTTGTGCCGTATTGTGAAATTTTTAATGTTAATGAGACTGTTTCTCTTTCACGAAAGGTATTCGTTTGTCTGCTTGCTGTATGCAGCATGGCCCAAGCGGGCTTCCTTGGCGGCGGCGGCGGCTGGAGCAGCGGTGGCGGTGGTGGCGGCGGTGGCGTCAGCTTCAACATCAGCTGCAAGCGGAAACAAACATTGATGCTACCAGCAGCAACATGCATGCCATGATCTTGCCTCATCCATCTGAGCAGCCACAACCTCAACCTGTGGAAACGGTGCGACTGCTTGTTGGGTCATCAGAGATCGTCAAGCTGCTGTATGCGCGTCTGACTTTAGTCGCTGCGGCTGAACCGCCATGGTGGCCGTCGACAGCACCAGCGGCTCACGTCCAGCTGCATCATGCGAATGGCAGTCACTGGCCGCCGATATTGGTGTTCGCCAGTTGACTGCGATGCGGGTGTGAGACGACGAGACGCTGTTGGCCTTCGTTCGTCTTCATCTATTGAGGGCTTTGTACCATTCGCCCAGTTCCACGCCAAGGGGCAGTCGAAAAATGTGCCTCCGAATGTGCTGCAACTGCTGGCATTGCAACTGACCTTGCGCCGATCCCCGGGCGCTCTTTATATGTTGGCTGTGGTCCAGGCACGCCATTCAACCTTCTACGAGCTGGTCATGCCAGGATTCTTTGAGCCTTGGCTACGTTGTAAATAATGAACAAATGCCGAACATATTTGTATGAACATATATATATATATATATACACGTATATTTTAATAAATATTAATATTTGAACAAAGTCGTGCGGCTTGAAGCCACAAATTATTAATAATAATTATAAATATATTTTTATGTTTTCAGAGTGGACAGGTTTCAACTATTCATTTTATAGATATGCGTAAAGTGAACTGAGTTATTATAGGTTTGACACTGATGAGTTGCAGAAGATTATATTTAACTATTTCTCAACATGCATTTAAATGTAGATTTATTTATGGTGTCTCCCAAATATGCGCACTTTTGTGTGTGTTGTTTTGTTGCTGTTGTTGTTGTTGCTGTTGTTGTTGTTGCTGTTGTTGTTGTTGCTGTTGTAGTTTTTTGGCTTTCATCTTGGGCAAGAAGTGAAGTAATTTTTATTTATTTTTTTTGTGTAGTGCTGACAAACTTGCAACAGCGAGCAAGTTTGTATCTTTAAGCTATTGAAATTATATATTTCCATTAATGAATAACATTAGCCACAACGAATACACTCACAATACACTCACGAACATATTCAAACGTTAATCACATACAGCATACACTTAGAAATGAATATTAATGGAGAGAGGCCCTTCAGATAGATCAATGCAGTTATTTGCATAATTTACCCATGTACAAATCACGAAAACATAATTAATTACTAAAGGCCTAAATAATAATATGGCTTTTATTTAATTTATTCAAATTTAATCGAAGTTATAAGTTAAGGTATTTGTTACTTTTGTTCTTAAATTACTAACTTAATCATTGGGAAATATCTCATTTTGACCAGCTGTACGCGAACAGGTTAATGTTTATGTTTGTTATTATTATTTTTATTTTATTATTATTAATATGACTTTATTTTTATTCACAGCTTTAGCTTTTGGCAAAGACAGAGCAGATCATTAGATCAGCAACCACTTGTCGGGAATTCCGCTGAGCCGAGCTGAATTTAATAGCTTTGGATATGGTCGACTGGCTGCGATCACCACTGACTTAGATACATAATTCAACTGACCATAACCAGCTTGCCTGGCACGTTACTTGAGGAGGTGTCGCAGTCGCTTTGTTTGGCCAATTTTGCATTCGGCTTATCAGCTACAGCCGCAAAGGGGCGCGGCAAATTGTGAGCCATTGGATTCGGAGCGACACTGTTGCAACATCGCACGTTTGCAGGCCACTCAAAAATCCGACTGGTCTTTAAAATATGAATTCAAACATATTCGCTACTTGGATATTTGTAATGTTTTAAGTTTAACGAGTTTCTAGTTGAATTCATTTTTGCACTCTTCTCCACTTATCCCACAGTTTCTTTTTGTTTTGATTTTTTTTGCATGATATTGGCAACTTTTTAAATTCACAGACCCTATAAATGTTTTAATAAGATTAACATAGTTTTCGCATTCAGAGCGTTTCACTATTCAAATTATCATTGTTATTTGAAAATACAATGTTTTGATTTTTTTTTATATCATGCGAAAGTTGCAACTTAATATATATTTTAGATGAATTAGCAGCTGTTCTTAATTTTACATTTTCAAAAAACTTTCCAATACAATACATAAACGAAAAGTTGGATCAATTCATATATTTATATCTAATTAAAATAGTCGATGCGTTGGGATGCGTTGGGATGCGTTGGTGGTGCTCTTATACGAAGAGAGTCATTGCCTATATTCAAAGTAACTGCAGATTTCAAAACATACATTTTAAACAGCTTTGGCTGCCATTAGAGATCATCAATTTTTTAATGCTCCCATTCACTTTTATAATTAAATCTTTTATTGATAACATTTGACTTGGGCTATCGTTTTTGGCTTAAGCCCATTAAGCAAATATTGAATAATTTACAGACTAGTTTTGAATTGTTTCTATTCGGGTTCACTGCATCTGCCCTGAGGTTGGCGCTGTCGTTGATGTCAACCAGCTTTTTTTTATGTTGTTGTAGGTAATTCGGGCATTTCTCTTTGTGCAGCGCTTTGGTTCGGGATCGCGGACCGGGTATAAATAGCGGCTAACAAGCATAGCATCTATATTAGTAACTGACAAGTCTTCAAGGCTTCACATCATCTGACAAGCGCTAAGAGCTGAACTTAAGCAGAACCGACAACAAAATGAAGGTAAGATTAGGAAAAGAAAAAGAAAAAGAAAACAACAAATTTCCTTTGCTGAAACTTTACTTTTCTTCAGGTGTTCGTTTGCCTGATTGCCTGTCTGAGCCTAGCTCAAGCTGGATTTATTGGTGGTGGTGGCTACTCTGGTGGTGGTCACTCTGGCGGTGGCTACTCTGGTGGTGGTCACTCTGGCGGTGGCTACTCTGGTGGTGGTCACTCTGGTGGTGCTCCCACCATTGTCAAAGTGATACATGAGGAGGGCCATGGACATGGCGGCGGCGGCGGTGGTGGCTTCGATCATGGCCATGGACATGGACATGGTGGCGATGTCAAGATTGTGAAAGTGATTCACGAGGAAAGCCATGGCCATAGTCACGGTGGTTATGATCATGGACACGGACATGGACACGGACACGGCGCCGAGGTTAAGGTCATCAAACTCATCCAAGATGGCGGACATGGGCACGGCGGACACGACCACGGTCACGGTCACGGCGGTGGTGACGTGAAAATAGTCAAGGTTATTCACGAAGCTGGCGGCCACGGTGACCACGGCCACGGTGGACACATTGAGGCTGATCATGGACACCATGTCGCGGATGTGAAAGTCGTTAGTGTCATCAATGAAGGCAGCTATGGCGGCGGCAATGGTGCTGGCTGGTCAGCCGGCGGTGGCGGTGGCGGTGGCGGATGGTCAGCCGGCGGTGGTGACTGGGATTAATTCAAATTCCCATTCCCACATAGCCATATCAGATGCCAGGCATTCGACTCGCATGTTTTTGTTGTCCGAGTTGAGCACAGGCACAGGCACTGGCCTTGTCGATGTTGTTACTATATTTGTAATATTTTATTTCTTAAGCTTTTTTTTGTCTGTTAAATAGTTAACTAAATGTACAAAACGATTTCAACTATGTTGGAATTCGTAAAATATAAAATTAAAAAAATCAAAAAAACCAACTATTAAATGTTATTATTGACTACAGTAGGCGGGAGACGACTCCAGGTAATATATCAATATAATATTATCAGTTGGAAAGCAAATTATGCTTTCGGGGTGCCTAATTATGCCTAATGATATTGGATAATGCTGCTGTTGTAACTCCTCTACATAGATAATTAGATGCGTACATAAATACATGCATACATACATGTATACATACATATATACATACATATATACATATAATATACACACAAACAGCTGTATTAATATAAAGTAGGCATTAGTTGCATTAGTTTTATTGATATTAATTAACTTAAATAAGCTTCATTAATTTTAATTGTCTTTTTTTTGTGACATTTTACATGATGGATCACTCTTAATTTGATGTCAGTTTTATTGTTACAACTAGCTTAATTTATTTAGAAACGGCTGAAAACAACAACTACAATTCGACCATAAATATATGTCCACTCTGCTTGAGCCAGACAGAAAACTTGACAAACATTAAAAGTGAATTATTTTGGCATGATGCAGTAATTGAATTATTATGCTTAATAGGTAAAAGTTGTAATAGGTAAAAATTGATTCACCCAGACCACTCGTCTCAAACGACTCTTTCAGTTGTTGCAAGTTCAACGTAATAATTCTAACAAAATACCACAAAAAATTTTCCCAAAAACAAAAACCTTTTTTTTTTTACATAATTTATTGATTTCAGAAAAATACTAATGAATGTAAACAGCTTTTATGGACGTGCATAATTTGAAAATTGCATAATCATTTGAAACAAAGAAAATGTTACAAGAAATCTATTTCGTGAATGTGATTATGAAAATATATATATATATATATATATATATATATGTATATATAGAGATTTGTATTTAGTATGCATGTTGAAAATATGCAAGATGATGTAAATTAGAAACCTGTTTGGCAGCAAAACAAACCTTCATCAAAAACAGCAGCCCTGAATTAATATGATACTTACACATTTATTGCTGGAAATGTTGGAGGTTTATGGTTATTTGATATATAATATATAGATGCTTTTCATAATCACCGACTAATTATGGGACGGAACCGTTGAAAACAAGAGAGATGTCGTGACGTTGCCTGGGATTCGTGCGCTTCCGTAATTTCTGCGGGGAGATGTGGCAATTAACGTATCGCAACGCTGGAAAACTATTTGCCATCCATCAAGTGTCGATCCGAAGGTTCCTCCACGAAGCAGTTAAGATTTGTGGGGGCCAACAATTAATAAGCTTACCGGTTGACCCCTTTGACCAACATTGATGCTGGTGCACTCCATAAAATTATAACAAACTGAACAGCAGGTGGCATCGCCAAGACGATGATAAAACTGGTCCAGGGGGAATATGCTGATACTTGATCGATCTGGAAAAAATACTTTTAAAAGCAAACATTTATATACATTTAAATATATAAAGTTGTACATTTATGTATGTAAAATAAATCAAAATAATAAATAACATACAAAAACTAAGCTATTTTTAAACAAAGATGTAAAAATAAATTATGTGGAGCATTTTCTTGGACTCGAAAAACATTGTTTTAATGGGATGCCCATGCTGAGAGTAAGGTGTCATAACCCTTTGAAAGTGTAGTTTAATTGGGATTTGGATTAATAGTTGGTGCGGATTCGCAGTTGGAGTGTTAAAATGCGCGAGTTAATCGCCTTTGTTTTGGTCCGTTTGTGGCTTTGTGCAACCATTTTTGATGAATTGCATAATAGGCCAATAAAGAGCGTCAATAGTTAAGACCCGGTCGACACTGGAGCTAGCTGAATGGAGTTACAGCCACCGTAAAGACGACAGCCAGACAGCGATTATAGTAAGATGGCCACGCTCTGACCAAGACGCTCTGACCAGAGGCAGAGAGAGACCCACACCCCACACCACTTTTCTTGGCCGATGATGGCATAATCCGGTAAGAGCATAACGTGGACAAGCAATTAGAGTGCCATATATATTAGCATACAGTTGTGGTCAGTTTTGTGTTTTGTTGTTGCTTTTTTTTGGCTAGCGGCTCTCGTTTTGGCTGGCGCTCTGGTGTTGGGCTCTCAGCTCTTAGGTTGGGCAGTGGCCCATAAAAGCCACGGCTTGTGCTTTGTTGAGGCACAGTTGAAGTTCAGCTCTCGTCGCAGTCGCAATCCAATCAACTCCTTAATCCTAACTCCACACACAAACACAGCCAACATGAAGGTGCGTCTTGCCTGGCGGCTCAACTCCAAAATCTCGTACTCAGGATTAACGAATTTTCGGGCAAAATTTATTTTTTTTTTTAATATTTTGTTTTTTTGTTTGTGCCGTGTTGTGAAATTTTTAATGTTAATGTGACTGTTTCTTTTTTACGAAAGGTATTCGTTTGTCTGCTTGCTGTATGCAGCATGGCCCAAGCGGGCTTCCTTGGCGGCGGCCTTAGCTCCGGCGGAGGTGGCGGCGGCGGCGGCGGCTGGAGCAGCGGTGGTGGCGGCGGCGGTGGCGGGTGGAGCAGCGGTGGTGGCCACGGCGGCGGCGGTGGTGGCGGCTCCGTTAAAATCATAAAGGTGATTTCTGATGGCGGTCATGGAGGCGGCGGTGGCGGCGGTGGCGGCGGTGGCGGCTGGAGCAGCGGTGGTGGCGGTGGCGGCTGGAGCAGCGGTGGCGGTGGCGGCTACGGCGGCGGTGGCGGCTACGGCGGCGGTGCCAGCACTATCAAAATCGTCAAGGTCATCTCTGATGGAGGAGCTGGCGGCGGCTATGGCGGCGGCTACGGAGGCGGTCATGGCGGCGGCGGCGGCGGCGGTGGCTGGAGCAGCGGTGGCGGCTATGGAGGAGGCAGCTCTGGCGATGTTAAAATAATTAAGGTCATCTCCGGAGGCGGCAGCGTTGGTGGCGGCAGCGGAGGCGGTGGCTGGGCACCACAGGGTGGCTGGGCCCAGGGCGGCTGGTAAACTAAAGTCCACAATCGATCCGAACGCGCTAACCCGATACCTTGTGGCTGGGTTGTGACACATGTGCCCATTTAGGAGTTTGGGCACGCAATTGAGACGCAACCCTTTCCAAATTTTGTTAAATTTTTTTTTATTCTCGTTTTCGTTACGGCGAACACCCGAATTGTAAATACTCATTACATTAAAATTAATAAGATTGAAAACAAACAAATGTTGCTTACTTTCTGTCATTAATCACGCGAAGGTTCACTTCAAACCGACGCACATTTCCGGTGGCGACCCTCTCCGAAAGACACGCGAACAAATTCGGCATCGCATTTTGCAGTAAGATTTAATATGCTCTGCGATTTACTATGGAACAAGGCAGACCTTCAAATGCTCAAAGATGCTAACAAATATGTTGTCCATATTTTGAGATAATCTTAACTTCAGCACATGTTGCATGTAAATCTTAAGATACACACCTCTAATATGCCACGCCCCATCCTGCAGTGCAATTTAACATATTCAAATATGGTAAAAATCGAATTGTCATCTAAACACTTGAAAAATTATTAATGAGATTATATAAAACCAAGACAAATATTAAGTTCACCAAGCACTTTTCTGATTGATTGTTTCCCAGCAATATATATATATATATATATATATATATATATATATATATATGTATATATCTATCAATTTGAATGTGTTACATTAACACAACTTGTTGATGAGGTTTTCATTAATTAGTGGCGAATGCGAATGCGAATGCGAATGCAAGTGGAGACTCAAGTTGATTGATGACTGCTCGAATGGAGCACATCGCATGGTTATCAAAGCGAAACTAAACTTAAACTTAAATCTTGCAAATTAAAACGAAATATATTCCAAACAGCTTTCCAGCATGATGAAACATTTTAGATGTACACACATCTTTGGCAGTGGCAGCCAGTTTTCCAATGATTGTGCTGCATTTTAGCATTTCAATTAACGTCTCGAGTTAGTTTTGTGGTTGCAACACACACACCAACCCCCCCCCCCCCACCATCATCCTCCACCATCCAATCCACCGGATACGCTTGTGCCGCAACCAAAGTTTAGCCAAGAGAATTGATTGGCCATCTAGGCCAGGAGAAAAGTTCAGGATTGCTGCATACACAGTTGACATCACACATGCAGCTGCAGCACTTGCCTCCACTCAATTTCTGTACAACTTCTAAAATGTTTCCAAATATTTCCATTGGTGTTGCAGGTGTTAACATCTGATGATTTGCTTTAATGGAACAGCGTAATAAATATCATCATTAATTATAAGTTAACCTTCACCACCACCACCCCCCCCCCCCACAACCATGGAAGGCGCTTAAATAAATCATATGAATAACAATTAATACAGATCCCCCAGCGAAAAGAAACAATGCAATATTTATAAATTATCTTGTTGATTAAAGCCACAAAAGGCTGAACAGCTGAGCTAATCGCAGTTTATTATTAAAGTTACATGTGTGTGTCGATATATATATATATATATATATATATTCTCGACTAGTTCCGGCTTCACTTTCCTGGCTGACAACGCCAAGTTGTTGCTGCTTTATGCTTTAATTTGTTCAGCCTTATTTTTTACAGAGAATAAACAAAATTCGCATCTTCTGTAAATTAGGATTCGTTTGTAGAACTCCGTCCGGAACTTATTACGGTTTATAGCGACACGTAATTTGCTGAATGAGGTGTGCACAACAGCTGTCGACTCAATTTATTACATAAAACGATGCACGTATGTTTGTGTATGTGTGTGTGTGTGTGTGTGTGTCGGTACAGATACGGTCAACAAAATATTGCCACGAGTGACTTATTTTAAGGTAATTAAATCGTTAAAGTAAGGAAAAATGCAAACCACAGGAAAAACTGAGAAAACTTACTGTTAAATTGATAAAATTAAATTGATTATATTTGAGGACATTTTTTTTTTTTTTTTGGCAATTAATTTTGCCAACTTTTACTATTTATTTATTTTTGAGTATTGATTGCTGGTGTTCAAATAAAATTTGCATAATTTTGGAACTAAATTTTATGTAGTTTTTTTGCTATTATTATTTTGACCGCAGGTGTAGATAGGACAATCCACGCTTGTTTCTCGACTGCATCTAGTCTTTAATTGTATTTTATTTTCTTTTCTTTTCTTTTCTTTTTCTTTTCTGCTTTATTTTTGCGAGCACAAATAATTCACTCTTGATTTGTAAGGTTGCCTAAACAAAAGATAAGTCGATGACCCTTGGACACCCACATGTGGGATACCTGAATTGTCGCTATTGTTTAAGCAAGAGGGAATGGGGTTGGGTGGCGGGGGCAGGGGCAGGGGCAGTGGCGTAATGTATCGTAAGCTATAAATACCGCTCATGCTTAAAAAAAACAAAAAACAAAACCCACAGATGATAAGAATGCGTCCACAGAACCAATCAAACCAGATCCCTTTGCTGCTGCTGCTGTTGGTGCAGCTTCTGCATTTGGCTGTGGGGCAAAACTTCTGCGATCCGTCACTTTGCTCAAGGGGCGCGCGTCATATTGGCTGTGGCCATAACGGCGTAAGTGAGACATTGCCAAGCATTATCCTTTGTTACCCGTTTAACCGTTTAACCGCTAAAGCGTTTTGCCAATGGCTGCCGCGGTGAATTTGTGAATATAGATGGACACAGAGCTCTAATCCTGAGTCTGCACAATGAGCGCCGCAATCAAATTGCAGGAGGTCGCCTAAGAGGCTTCCCAAATGCGGTGCGCATGGGAACCATGTACTGGGACACGACACTAGCCCGCCTGGCCGCCTACAATGTGCAGCAGTGCCGGATGGCGCACGATCAGTGCCGCAATACGAACGTTTATCGCTTCTCCGGACAGAATCTGAGCGTGCTCTTCACGGCACGCAACGTTGACACAGCCCAGTATCTGAGGGATCGCATCGCAGACTGGTTCAACGAGTATCGTTTTGCGACCAGGGCTGACATAGAAAGCTTTAGGCAACGAGGCGGACCGTAAGTAAAAAGGTCAAATGATCAAATCAAACTTCCCACTCATTCTACCCCTCCCATTTTCTACTTTTCTCTCTCCCACTCACTCAGCGCAATTGGTCATTTTACGGCGATGGTGAATGAGCGCAACAATCGCATCGGTTGTGCCGTTGCCCGTTATACGAGTGCGTCTGGCAGCAGCGGCACACTGCTCGCCTGCAATTATGCGGTAACGAATATGCTCAACAATCCCGTTTATCGGCCTGGAGCAACGGCAAGCCAGTGCACCAGGGGCCGCAATCCTCAATACACCAATTTGTGTGCTGCCAGCGAAGCATATAATTACAATAACTGGTCGGGTTGATTTCCCTGCCAATTCTCCTCTTCAAAATTCCCATTGAGTAAATTTACCGTTCTTAGCACGCTTGCACTATGTCCCAAAAGGGGGTGAAGTAATTTCCTCAAACATTCCATGCTTTTAGCAATGGTGCCAGCGAGGCATATAATTACAATAACTGGTCGTGTTGATTTCCCTGCAAATTCTCCTCTTCAAAATTCCCATTGAGTTAATTCACCAGTCGGGTTGATTTCCCTGCCAATTCTACTCTTCAAAATTCCCATTGAGTAAATTCACCATTCACCACGCTTGCACTATGTCCCAAAAGGGGGCTTAGCAATTTCCTCCAACATTTCCAAGTTTTTAGCACTGGGAAATTATTGTGTATTTATTATACTTGCAATATCGTAACTGTGCCCTTTCTATGTGTTTGTTATCCGTTACCGGTCCTATAAAAATTTGTCTCGGCTAAATGGGGAAATATTTTTAAGTTTTCATTGAGAAGAATCAGGCTTAAGTATCCACTTAACGAACAACATCGGACTTTGTCTTGGCTAAAAATAGCAAGGAAAAGTTTGCTTATAAAAAACACTGCATACTTTCAGGCGCAATTGAATAAAATACACAAAATAAATTAAATACACAAAAAATTAAATTTTTGTTTAAAAATGGTTTATATTGATCAGAATTTAGCTATAGAAGCTGGTGGGAGCCTAAGAAGAATCAGGCTCTATATGTACCGGCTCAACGACGCGAATGAAGAGGGGTACATCCTCGATCTTGGTGGGATTTGTGGTCGAGTGTGTGAATTTCTCAAAGCAATCGCCCTTGAATTTTGACCATTGGTGCGACGGGATAAAATTGTGAAAGAGCATCTCTCTGCTTGGTATACGGTGATCCAAATAGAAGCGCAATCGCTGCCAAATGTGGCAAGGATTCTGATCCTCGTCCATTAGCCAGGAGAGTGGGATAAGCAGGCACTGGACTGTCGTTCGGGCCATAACCACACGATGCAGATTTGTCTCGCCAACACCAAATAAGCCACCAAATCCCAACGATCCCACGCAAATAAAATGCGATACGTAGTTGTCCTTCTTGTCCTGCTACAAATACAAATACAAATACAAATACAGATACAGATACAGATACAGGCAGTTTCTGCTGATTTGTGTGTGGGCCAGTCAGAAAGTATCGATGCTTGCGAGAAATAATCGCCAGATGGCGTGCTAGAAAATGGCCCCTAGTGTTAATACTTAATTATAAAATACACCAAATGTTCATTGCTCTGTTTGCATATTTTTAAAGTGAACCCAACGCTTCACGACTGCTTAACATATGCCGGCATACCATAGAATTTGCACTTCTTGCTAAATAAGCAGTCGAAGCGTGTGTGGGCCTACTGGCAAGTACCGATGCTTGCACTCACGATAGGTTAAAGAAATATACGCTAGGTGGCGTATAATGACAAGCATATTTTAGAATTTTACACCAAACATTATATAGACTGACAATTTCTAAGATAGCAAGAATCAACTCAATCAAGAATTGTAGTCACATATATTAACACAAACAAAAGTCTTTTAATTTCTCAAACAATCATTTTACTAATTGATATTAACAGATATATACACATAAAATATAGCATACTGTAACAATTGAATTGATATAATTATTATACAATAATATTGACGATGCACTCGATAAATTAATTAACAAATTTGGATTTTTACCTTGTCCACTTTAAACGCTATACGATTCCTTCAGGTTCTTGAAATATTCCAAATCGCTTTGGCTAATTGAAGGCACAAGTTTGTTGAAGGACGTCGCAAAATCCTCGGACTCAACGATGATGTGGGCAGCAGTCAGCTCCTTTGCGGTCAGGCCGCAACTCAAATGCTTTTTAATGATGCGACGGACTGCAGATAGCCAAGCATTGGAGCAGATGGAGTAAAGATCTGCCCCGCTCATTTCGCTCCGCAGATGCTCAGCGATCTGCACGAGATCCACGTCACCGGACATGATAAAGCGTTGCGTTTGTGCACGGAGCACTGCTGCCTTATCATCGGCCGTCGAGCACGGACCCACATAGAAGAGCTTTTCAAAGCGTCCGGGTCGCAGGAGTGCCGGATCAATTAGATCCGGACGATTTGTGGCTGCCAGTATAAAGATGGGCTTGCTCGCATCCCCATTGCACATGCCGTCCATCTCGGCCAGCAGCTGGGAGACCACACGATCCATAACACCGCCTGAGTTGCCAGCAACGCCACGATTCGGTGCCAGCGAGTCCAACTCATCCAGTAAAAGTACACAGGGTGCCGCCGAGCGGGCACGTGTGAACACCTCCCGCACATTCTGCTCGCTTTGACCGACATACATGTTGAGCAGCTCGGGTCCCTGAACGGATAGGAAACTCAGATTGCATTCGGTGGCGACAGCCTTGGCAACCAGAGTCTTTCCCGTGCCGGGTGGTCCATAGAGAAGAATGCCCGATCTTCGCAGGTTTTTGCCCATTAAATGGACATGCTTCAGCGGCAAGCCAATACTGCTCTGAATTTCATCCTTAAGCTTGTTGAGTCCACCAATGTCGGACCAATACACCTTGGGTACCTTGGGTGCGCCCAAACTGTCGGCAAAGGAGCTCTGCATTTCGTTTAGATTTGTGCCAAAGTGTTCCTGCGTGAGATGCGATTGTATCTTGGTGGATTGGCGTCGCTTGAGCCGCACGGCATTGTCATAGAGCAGCTGTAGATCACCCAACATAAAACCTTGCGATTTGGTAGCGACTTCCTGGAGCACACTCCTCGTCTCGTGCCACTTGGGGCAGAGTCGAGACAGGCAACGGGATTGCATATGCCGTGGAAAGAGCGGCAACTAAGTCAATGTCTTTTGGTTGTAAATGGCATCGTTGAATGATTCCCGGACATGCATCCATTGGAGTAGCTCGAAGCGTTCGTCTTGATTGGGCGCCTCAATGCTGATGATCTCCAGAAACAGGCTCTGAATCATCGGCTTCAAGTGCTTGTCACTAGTGAGTGCAACAACAACGACAGGAAACTTGCGATCCCGTGTGAACAGATCCTGAATCTGTACATGAAAGGCAGACAGCAAACGCAGATCCTCGTTGCCCTCATTATCAATGCCAAATATCTGTTGGGAGAAGTAAGATAAATATTTATTATTTATTATGTTTTCCAGCTCACCTCAAAGTTAAGGAAACAGATTAGAAGGGGTTCGCTTATTTGGCTCTTTGCAAACACCGCCTTCAATTTCATCTCGGTATGCGAGGGAACTTGCGACACAATTTCCGCACAATCAGCTCCATAGATATGCAGGCCCAGCTCCTGGGCTACCGCACTGATGAGCTTTGTTTCCCAGCGCCTCGTTCGCCTTGCAGTAGAAACACAGGAAAGATGTGCTTGGACGACAAGCAGGCCGATCTCTTTGGCAGAAATGCATCCACCGAGGAGCGCAACATTTGATAGGGTTTCCTCAGAACACTTGGATAATTATCAGCTATCGAGAATCTGGCGTGGCAGAAAACAGCCTGCAACTCGAACTCGCTACCCTTCGCCTCTAGCTGCACACAGCGGAAGTAGACCTCCCTCAAGTATGCGAAGATCAGATAATAATGGGCATAGGCAGCGGTGCCCACCAACTGGGCATTCACCTCAATGCGATAAATGTGGCCACGGTGTAGCATTCGCGGCGTATTGAAGTAATTGCTCAAGATCATCTCCGACAATTCGGCGGGCAACTCATGCGGATTATTGAGCAGATAAACGTGTGCTTTTGTCGCTATTGTTGGTATCGTTTGCTCATCGCTAAAGTGCTCCAGCTGCACCCAAAAGTTGTTCATCTTTTTGCCACTGTTGCCAAAACGTTCCATGAGATTCCCATACAGATTTTCCTTAAGGAGGGAACAATTTAATTAGATTTACATTTATGGACATATAGTTAGATATATATGCATACCATTACATAGAGGCAGTTGCTCTGGCATTGTGAGTTATTCACTGGCAACAGTTGTGCTACAATCGTATAAGGCGTATCCTGCAATATTTGCTTTATGACCAACTCGGAGGCATCCCAAGATCTATCGGGATTAGTAGTAGTAGTTGTAGTAGTGCTAATAGTTCAGCCGGCTTTACCGCCGCCACGCACCACCAAATTGACTATGTGTTGTAGACATCCGTACTGGCGAAGATTACGTGCTCGGATTTGATCAGTTCGTTGCTGGTCAGTAGTTCGTAGAGGCGATTCGGCATGGGCGTCAATAAAAACTTGCCCCTGTAGTATTTGGCATATCGCCAATATACGGCGTATATTAAATATCCGGGGTAGAAGAACCACGGCCACCTCGGCTGCAGCAATTGTACGGCGGAATTGTAAGCCTCAACCAATTCCTGCATGTGTCCTGTGAAACTGTATCTCGTCTCCCCATCATTGGCATCAATTGATTTGGTTGCCTTAATGGCAACTTTTTTCTGTGAAGGTCAAGAATTATTCACATACATAGATACAAATATATGTATATTTACATATATAGTTGAGTATTTGAACCTACCACAATATTGTCAACATTATCACTCATTTTCAGACGGAAACAGATAAAATACAAAGGTTACTTTTGGACAGGCAAAGTCTAATTGCTAGGGATTGTTGGAGCACAGGTAAAACATATACGCAAATTATTCTGTAACAAAAACTCTAAGTTAATATACTAAATTGAGTTATTATGTGCAAAACTTATTTTTATTTTGATTTCAAATACAATCTGATTACGTACCTTTTTTACAATGACTCTTTTCTTCATGACTTTTCCTCCGATTGCTGTGTCAAATTATTTATGCAGCTAAGAGGGGCACGTTAAAATGATTGAATTGAAGTTGTTGAGATGAGATGATCTATAAACGCGTTAATTCCTTTTAAATTCGGATTATGTATGAGATATAAATATGCCTCGCTCGTTGCACAAATTTAACCAGTGTTGAACAACGACAATTTGAGAGCGAGTTTTTTGTGCAGCTGCAGAAAACTATCAGAAAAGAAAAAAAATATGCTTCTATAAATATATATGATGTGAATTCAAATTATAATATGAGAATAATGCTTTAATAATAATATGTGTACTTTACTTCGACGAGCTATTTTTAATATGCCGGTTAAGAATGCATATATGTTTTATCATCCCTGCCCAAAAGTATCGATGTCGATGTTACCAAAACAAACACAAAGTATAAGAATGCTATTTTCATTCGTTTAATATTGAGAATGGAAATAACTAATATAAATGGAGGTAATGACACGGAGATTCCACCACAGACGTCGGATAAGCGGGAACTGCTCTGCCTCCTTAAGCTGATCAGGAAATACCAGTTGAAAGGCACAGAGGAGCTGCTATGCCAGGAGGCAAACTTGAGCAGTGCCGAACTCGCTGGCATCTGCGAGGATGATGTAAAACTATTGCTGACCAATGCATTGGCCCAGTCCAGTGAGGCCGCTCAGCAGAACAGGAAACCGTTAGCGGCGCAGTCAACTAAGTCGCTCGCTGTAACCGAGGCCAATACAGCCGAGGCGCTGGCAAAGTTTATTGGGGACGACGCCTTCGACGCCCAGCAATATGAACTGGCATACGATGAGTTGCGAACATTTGTCGAGGAGTCCCTGGATATTTACAAGCATGAATTGTCCATGGTGCTGTATCCGATACTGGTGCAAATCTATTTCAAGATCATAGCCAGTGGACAGATTGAAAAAGCGCGCGGTTTCATTGAAAAATATAAATCGAACTTGGATGGCTACTATATCGAGGGTCTCTTCAATCTCTTATTGATTTCTAAGCCCGAGGAGCTGCTGGATAATGATCTGGTGACTGCGATGGAGACGGATAAGTTTGTCATACGTATGTCGCGGGACGCTCACTCTCTGTTCAAGCGCCACATACAGGATCGGAGGCAGGAGGCCGTCGCTGATATTGTGTCCAAGTATCTGCACTTTGACACCTACGAGGGCATGGCGCGCAACAAGTTGCAATGCGTCGCAACGGCCGGGTCGCATATCGGGGATGCCAAGCGACAGGATAATAAGGTTCGGGTTTATTATGGCCTGCTCAAAGAGGTGGACTTTCAAACGCTGACGACGCCAGCGCCAGCGCCCGAGGAGGAGGACGATGATCCCGATGCGCCCGATCGACCTAAAAAAAAGAAACCGAAAAAAGATCCGTTGCTTTCGAAGAAATCAAAATCGGATCCCAATGCACCTGCAATAGATCGCATCCCGCTGCCGGAGCTGAAGGATGCGGACAAGCTGCTTAAGTTGAAGGCGCTGCGTGAGGCGAGCAAGCGACTGCCGCTCAACAAGGATCAGCTGCCCTCTGCCGTCTTCTACACCGTGCTCAATTCAATGCTGGGCGTCTCCTGTGCTGAGATCTCTGACGATTCCACGATGCTCGCCTGCGGCTTTAGTGACTCGACGGTGCGCATCTGGTCGCTAACGCCGGCCAAGTTGCGTGCGTTGAAAGATGCGGATGCACTGCGTGAATTGGACAAGGAGTCGGCGGACATCAATGCCCGCATGCTGGACGAGCGCAGTGGCGAGATGACGCGCACCTTTATAGGTCACTCCGGACCCGTCTATCGTTGCGCTTTTGCGCCAGAAATGAATTTATTGCTCTCGTGCTCCGAGGATAGCACCATCCGCCTGTGGTCACTGCTCACCTGGTCCTGCGTGGTCACCTATCGTGGCCATGTCTATCCCGTGTGGGATGTACGATTTGCTCCGCATGGCTACTATTTCGTCTCTTGCTCGTATGACAAGACCGCCCGTCTGTGGTCCACGGACTCGAATCAGTCGATTCGCGTCTTTGTGGGTCATCTTTCGGATGTGGATTGTGTACAATTCCATCCCAATTCCAATTACATTGCCACCGGCTCCAGTGATCGCACTGTGCGCCTCTGGGATGCACTCAACGGTCAATCTGTGCGTCTCATGACCGGACACAAGGGCACCATCAGCACCCTGGCGTTCTCTACGTGCGGTCGTTACTTGGCCTCCGGTTCCGTGGATCACAACATCATCGTATGGGATCTGTCAAGTGGATCACTGGTCACAACGCTGCTGCGGCACACGAGCACTGTTAGCACGATTACCTTCAGCCGGGATGGAACTCTACTTGCCGCCGCTGGGCTGGACAACAATCTGACGCTGTGGGACTTCCATCGGCTCACCGAGGATTATCTGAGCAATCACATAACGGTGTCGCATCACCAGGACGAGAACGATGAGGATGTCTACCTGCTGCGAACATTCCCCAGCAAGAGCTCGCCTTTTATTTCGCTTCATTTTACCCGGCGCAATCTTCTCATGTGCGTTGGACTCTTCAAGAGCTAAGCCCGATCATATGGAACCTACATATAATTGAATGTCTGATTACGGTATTTGATTTAAAAAATATAATTCTTTATTCATCAAAACACGTCTGTTCAGTTTGGTGTACAAAATATAACTCTGCTTATGCTACTGGTTCAATCGATAATGAAACCTCGCATTTGCGTCTTATTTCATTATTTACAGTTAAAGTGTTTATGCTAGAATATGCAGCTGGGGTTGATTGTTCATGCTGGTAATGAGAGCTCGCATTTGCGTCTTATTTCATTATTGGCTTATGAAAGTTTTTTGTTTACAGTAAAATTGTTTATGCTAGAGTATGCGGTTAGGTTTGATTGTTGACGAAATATGCAGCTATTGCATAAGTGATCTGCGCGTGGCGTTGGCGTTGTCGCAGTGAGTGTGGACATGAGAGATCTGCCTGATCTGGATATGTCACTATATATATATATATATATATATATATACATATATACATATAACTTTATTAAGCATAGCCGGCCACATTTCGGGAATCATTGAGTAGTTTTTGTGTTAGTCTAATTATGTTTTTGTGTCGTCCGTAATTGTTTCTGAAATTGTAATTTATCATTCAGTAGTCGTTTCGAGATTATTAGCATGCGATTTACGATCTAAGTTAATATTGGTCATAAGCTCTAAAATACAAAGATTTTTTTTGGATAAAAGCACCAAACAGACAATACATATATATAAATAAATAAATACATATAATTTGTCTGCTTGGTTTTAAAAGTAATATTTTGTCCGCGATTTCGACAACATTTATATAATTATAATTTAAACTAACAAATAAATAAAACATTTTGTGAAATATAATAAAGACTGTAAAAGCACGAAAATATATTATATTTATAATTTTAAAGGTAAACTGAATTCTAACTTGGAAATAATTCTTATTTGTGCAGTTAACCATTTTCATTCGTAAAATTAAAATCGTTTTGGTTTCCTATAAAGAATTGTGAACTGTTCCATCGATGCAAGAGCTGATTAATTTGATAATAACCAATAATATTTTATGTATATGCACATACATGTAAGTGTATATTTTAGATCGTTTATTAAAGTTAAATACAAAATTCTATAACAAATATAGGTTCCCTTCTTACTCGTCGTCGGGAATGCCAAAGGTTCGACGCACTGCCTCAAAATTCTTAATGTTGAAGACAGCGCAGCGTGGCGGTTTTTCGCCGCCAAAGGCCAGCGTGTAGGGATCCTCGGGGCACTGGCGCATGCACTGGAGCCGGCCCATATTGAAGTCGTGCTCGTAGACATGCTTTGGTTCGGTGCTGTTAAAGTTCCAGATCTTGAGGGAGCCCTCGGTTGAGGTGGATGTGAGCAGATTGGGCATTTGACTATTGAAACAGACACCGGAGATCTCCTCGTTGTGCGCCTTGACGGACCACAGCAGCTGGTTGGGACGACGCATGTCCGCATAGTGCAGACTGCCATCGTTGGTGCCAATGATAAAGTAGTTAGTCTGCGTTGGATGCCAAAGAACCTTCTCCACCTCGTTGCCGATCAGCTGCCATTTGAGTACACTGCCCGAGTTGACAGATACAGATACAGATACAGATACAGATACAGATACAGATACAGATACAGATACAGATACAGATACAGATACAGATACAGATAGAAAATGGCCCCTAGTTTTAATACTTAATTATAAAATACACCAAATGGTCATTGCTCTGTTTGCATATTTGTAAAGTGAACCTAACGCTTCACGGCTGCTACCATAGAATTTGCACTGCTTGCTAAATAAGCAGTCGAAGCGTGTGTGGGCCTACTGGCAAGTACCGATGCTTGCACTCACGATAGGTTAAAGAAATATACGCTAGGTGGCGTATAATGACAAGCATATTTTAGAATTTTACACCAAACATAATATAGACTGACAATTTCTAAGATAGCAAGAATCAACTCAATCAAGAACTGTAGTCACATATATTAACACAAACAAAAGTCTTTTAACTTCTCAAACAATCATTTTACTAATTGATATAAACAGATATATACACATAAAATATAGCATACTGTAACAATTGAATTGATATAATTATTATACAATAATATTGACGATGCACTCGATAAATTAATTAACAAATTTGGATTTTTACCTTGTCCACTTTAAACGCTATACGATTTCTTCAGGTTCTTGAAATATTCCAAATCGCTTTGGCTAATTGAAGGCACAAATTTGTTGAAGGACGTCGCAAAATCCTCGGACTCAACGATGATGTGGGCAGCAGTCAGCTCCTTTGCGGCCAGGCCGCAACTCAAGTGCTTGTTAATGATGCGACGGACTGCAGATAGCCAAGCATTGGAGCAGATGGAGTAAAGATCTGCCCCGCTCATTTCGCTCCGCAGATGCTCAGCGATCTGCACGAGATCCACGTCACCGGACATGATAAAGCGTTGAGTTTGTGCACGGAGCACTGCTGCCTTATCATCGGCCGTCGAGCACGGACCCACATAGAAGAGCTTATCAAAGCGTCCGGGTTGCAGGAGTGCCGGATCAATTAGATCCGGACGATTTGTGGCTGCCAGTATAAAGATGGGCTTGCTCGCATCCCCATTGCACATGCCGTCCATCTCGGCCAGCAGCTGGGAGACCACACGATCCATAACACCGCCTGAGTTGCCAGCAACGCCACGATTCGGTGCCAGCGAGTCCAACTCATCCAGTAAAAGTACACAGGGTGCCGCCGAGCGGGCACGTGTGAACACCTCCCGCACATTCTGCTCGCTTTGACCGACATACATGTTGAGCAGCTCGGGTCCCTGAACGGATAGGAAACTCAGATTGCATTCGGTGGCGACAGCCTTGGCAACCAGAGTCTTTCCCGTGCCGGGTGGTCCATAGAGAAGAATGCCCGATCTTCGCAGGTTTTTGCCCATTAAATGGACATGCTTCAGCGGCAAGCCAATGCTGCTCTGAATTTCATCCTTAAGCTTGTTGAGTCCACCAATGTCGGACCAATACACCTTGGGTACCTTGGGTGCGCCCAAACTGTCGGCAAAGGAGCTCTGCATTTCGTTTAGATTTGTGCCAAAGTGTTCCTGCGTGAGATGCGATTGTATCTTGGTGGATTGGCGTCGCTTGAGCCGCACGGCATTGTCATAGAGCAGCTGTAGATCACCCAACATAAAACCTTGCGATTTGGTAGCGACTTCCTGGAGCACACTCCTCGTCTCGTGCCACTTGGGGCAGAGTCGAGACAGGCAACGGGATTGCATATGCAGTGGAAAGAGCGGCAACTGAGTCAATGTCTTTTGGTTGTAAATGGCATCGTTGAATGATTCCCGGACATGCATCCATTGGAGTAGCTCGAAGCGTTCGTCTTGATTGGGCGCCTCAATGCTGATGATCTCCAGAAACAGGCTCTGAATCATCGGCTTCAAGTGCTTGTCACTAGTGAGTGCAACAACAACGACAGGAAACTTGCGATCCCGTGTGAACAGATCCTGAATCTGTACATGAAAGGCAGACAGCAAACGCAGATCATCGTTGCCCTCATTATCAATGCCAAATATCTGTTGGGAGAAGTAAGATAAATATTTATTATTTATTATGTTTTCCAGCTCACCTCAAAGTTAAGGAAACAGATTAGAAGGGGTTCGCTTATTTGGCTCTTTGCAAACACCGCCTTCAATTTCATCTCGGTATGCGAGGGAACTTGCGACACAATTTCCGCACAATCAGCTCCATAGATATGCAGGCCCAGCTCCTGGGCTACCGCACTGATGAGCTTTGTTTCCCAGCGCCTCGTTCGCCTTGCAGTAGAAACACAGGAAAGATGTGCTTGGACGACAAGCAGGCCGATCTCTTTGGCAGAAATGCATCCACCGAGGAGCGCAACATTTGATAGGGTTTCCTCAGAACACTTGGATAATTATCAGCTATCGAGAATCTGGCGTGGCAGAAAACAGCCTGCAACTCGAACTCGCTACCCTTCGCCTCTAGCTGCACACAGCGGAAGTAGACCTCCCTCAAGTATGCGAAGATCAGATAATAATGGGCATAGGCAGCGGTGCCCACCAACTGGGCATTCACCTCAATGCGATAAATGTGGCCACGGTGTAGCATTCGCGGCGTATTGAAGTAATTGCTCAAGATCATCTCCGACAATTCGGCGGGCAACTCATGCGGATTATTGAGCAGATAAACGTGTGCTTTTGTCGCTATTGTTGGTATCGTTTGCTCATCGCTAAAGTGCTCCAGCTGCACCCAAAAGTTGTTCATCTTTTTGCCACTGTTGCCAAAACGTTCCATGAGATTCCCATACAGATTTTCCTTAAGGAGGGAACAATTTAATTAGATTTACATAAAAGAACCACGGCCACCTCGGCTGCAGCAATTGTACGGCGAAATTGTAAGCCTCAACCAATTCCTGCATGCGTCCTGTGAAACTGTATCTCGTCTCCCCATCATTGGCATCAATTGATTTGGTTGCCTTAATGGCAACTTTTTTCTGTGAAGGTCAAAAATTATTTACATACATAGATACAAATATATGTATATTTACATATATAGTTGAGTATTTGAACCTACCACAATATTGTCAACATTATCACTCATTTTCAGACGGAAACAGATAAAATACAAAGGTTACTTTTGGACAGGCAAAGTCTAATTGCTAGGGATTGTTGGAGCACAGGTAAAACATATACGCAATTTATTCTGTAACAAAAACTCTAAGTTAATATACTAAATTGAGTTATTATGTGCAAAACTTATTTTTATTTTGATTTCAAATACAATCTGATTACGTACCTTTTTTACAATGACTCTTTTCTTCATGACTTTTCCTCCGATTGCTGTTTCAAATTATTTATGCAGCTAAGAGGAGCACGTTAAAATGATTGAATTGAAGTTGTTGAGATGAGATGATCTATAAACGCGTTAATTCCTTTTAAATTCGGATTATGTATGAGATATAAATATGCCTCGCTCGTTGCACAAATTTAACCAGTGTTGAACAACGACAATTTGAGAGCGAGTTTTTTGTGCAGCTGCAGAAAACTATCAGAAAAGAAAAAAAATATGCTTCTATAAATATATATGATGTGAATTCAAATTATAATATGAGAATAATGCTTTAATAATAATATGTGTACTTTACTTCGACGAGCTATTTTTAATATGCCGGTTAAGAATGCATATATGTTTTATCATCCCTGCCCAAAAGTATCGATGTCGATGTTACCAAAACAAACACAAAGTATAAGAATGCTATTTTCATTCGTTTAATATTGAGAATGGAAATAACTAATATAAATGGAGGTAATGACACGGAGATTCCACCACAGACGCCGGATAAGCGGGAACTGCTCTGCCTCCTTAAGCTGATCAGGAAATACCAGTTGAAAGGCACAGAGGAGCTGCTATGCCAGGAGGCAAACTTGAGCAGTGCCGAACTCGCTGGCATCTGCGAGGATGATGTAAAACTATTGCTGACCAATGCATTGGCCCAGTCCAGTGAGGCCGCTCAGCAGAACAGGAAACCGTTAGCGGCGCAGTCAACTAAGTCGCTCGCTGTAACCGAGGCCAATACAGCCGAGGCGCTGGCAAAGTTTATTGGGGACGACGCCTTCGACGCCCAGCAATATGAACAGGCATACGATGAGTTGCGAACATTTGTCGAGGAGTCCCTGGATATTTACAAGCATGAATTGTCCATGGTGCTGTATCCGATACTGGTGCAAATCTATTTCAAGATCATAGCCAGTGGACAGATTGAAAAAGCGCGCGGTTTCATTGAAAAATATAAATCGAACTTGGATGGCTACTATATCGAGGGTCTCTTCAATCTCTTATTGATTTCTAAGCCCGAGGAGCTGCTGGATAATGATCTGGTGACTGCGATGGAGACGGATAAGTTTGTCATACGTATGTCGCGGGACGCTCACTCTCTGTTCAAGCGCCACATACAGGATCGGAGGCAGGAGGCCGTCGCTGATATTGTGTCCAAGTATCTGCACTTTGACACCTACGAGGGCATGGCGCGCAACAAGTTGCAATGCGTCGCAACGGCCGGGTCGCATATCGGGGATGCCAAGCGACAGGATAATAAGGTTCGGGTTTATTATGGCCTGCTCAAAGAGGTGGACTTTCAAACGCTGACGACGCCAGCGCCAGCGCCCGAGGAGGAGGACGATGATCCCGATGCGCCCGATCGACCTAAAAAAAAGAAACCGAAAAAAGATCCGTTGCTTTCGAAGAAATCAAAATCGGATCCCAATGCACCTGCAATAGATCGCATCCCGCTGCCGGAGCTGAAGGATGCGGACAAGCTGCTTAAGTTAAAGGCGCTGCGTGAGGCGAGCAAGCGACTGCCGCTCAACAAGGATCAGCTGCCCTCTGCCGTCTTCTACACCGTGCTCAATTCAATGCTGGGCGTCTCCTGTGCTGAGATCTCTGACGATTCCACGATGCTCGCCTGCGGCTTTAGTGACTCGACGGTGCGCATCTGGTCGCTAACGCCGGCCAAGTTGCGTGCGTTGAAAGATGCGGATGCACTGCGTGAATTGGACAAGGAGTCGGCGGACATCAATGCCCGCATGCTGGACGAGCGCAGTGGCGAGACGACGCGCACCTTTATAGGTCACTCCGGACCCGTCTATCGTTGCGCTTTTGCGCCAGAAATGAATTTATTGCTCTCGTGCTCCGAGGATAGCACCATCCGCCTGTGGTCACTGCTCACCTGGTCCTGCGTGGTCACCTATCGTGGCCATGTCTATCCCGTGTGGGATGTACGATTTGCTCCGCATGGCTACTATTTCGTCTCCTGTTCGTATGACAAGACCGCCCGTCTGTGGTCCACGGACTCGAATCAGTCGATTCGCGTCTTTGTGGGTCATCTTTCGGATGTGGATTGTGTGCAATTCCATCCCAATTCCAATTACATTGCCACCGGCTCCAGTGATCGCACTGTGCGCCTCTGGGATGCACTCAACGGTCAATCTGTGCGTCTCATGACCGGACACAAGGGCACCATCAGCACCCTGGCGTTCTCTACGTGCGGTCGTTACTTGGCCTCCGGTTCCGTGGATCACAACATCATCGTATGGGATCTGTCAAATGGATCACTGGTCACAACGCTGCTGCGGCACACGAGCACTGTTAGCACGATTACCTTCAGCCGGGATGGAACTCTACTTGCCGCCGCTGGGCTGGACAACAATCTGACGCTGTGGGACTTCCATCGGCTCACCGAGGATTATCTGAGCAATCACATAACGGTGTCGCATCACCAGGACGAGAACGATGAGGATGTCTACCTGCTGCGAACATTCCCCAGCAAGAGCTCGCCTTTTATTTCGCTTCATTTTACCCGGCGCAATCTTCTCATGTGCGTTGGACTCTTCAAGAGCTAAGCCCGATCTTATGGAACCTACATATAATTGAATGTCTGATTACGGTATTTGATTTAAAAAATATAATTCTTTATTCATCAAAACACGTCTGTTCAGTTTGGTGTACAAAATATAACTCTGCTTATGCTACTGGTTCAATCGATAATGAAACCTCGCATTTGCGTCTTATTTCATTATTTACAGTTAAAGTGTTTATGCTAGAATATGCAGCTGGGGTTGATTGTTCATGCTGGTAATGAGAGCTCGCATTTGCGTCTTATTTCATTATTGGCTTATGAAAGTTTTTTGTTTACAGTAAAATTGTTTATGCTAGAGTATGCGGTTAGGTTTGATTGTTGACGAAATATGCAGCTATTGCATAAGTGATCTGCGCGTGGCGTTGGCGTTGTCGCAGTGAGTGTGGACATGAGAGATCTGCCTGATCTGGATATGTCACTATATATATATATATATATATATATATACATATATACATATAACTTTTTTAAGCATAGCCGGCCACATTTCGGGAATCATTGAGTAGTTTTTGTGTTAGTCTAATTATGTTTTTGTGTCGTCCGTAATTGTTTCTGAAATTGTAATTTATCATTCAGTAGTCGTTTCGAGATTATTAGCATGCGATTTACGATCTAAGTTAATATTGGTCATAAGCTCTAAAATACAAAGATTTTTTTTGGATAAAAGCACCAAACAGACAATACATATATATAAATAAATAAATACATATAATTTGTCTGCTTGGTTTTAAAAGTAATATTTTGTCCGCGATTTCGACAACATTTATATAATTATAATTTAAACTAACAAATAAATAAAACATTTTGTGAAATATAATAAAGACTGTAAAAGCACGAAAATATATTATATTTATAATTTTAAAGGTAAACTGAATTCTAACTTGGAAATAATTCTTATTTGTGCAGTTAACCATTTTCATTCGTAAAATTAAAATCGTTTTGGTTTCCTATAAAGAATTGTGAACTGTTCCATCGATGCAAGAGCTGATTAATTTGATAATAACCAATAATATTTTATCTATATGCACATACATGTAAGTGTATATTTTAGATCGTTTATTAAAGTTAAATACAAAATTCTATAACAAATATAGGTTCCCTTCTTACTCGTCGTCGGGAATGCCAAAGGTTCGACGCACTGCCTCAAAATTCTTAATGTTGAAGACAGCGCAGCGTGGCGGTTTTTCGCCGCCAAAGGCCAGCGTGTAGGGATCCTCGGGGCACTGGCGCATGCACTGGAGCCGGCCCATATTGAAGTCGTGCTCGTAGACATGCTTTGGTTCGGTGCTGTTAAAGTTCCAGATCTTGAGGGAGCCCTCGGTTGAGGTGGATGTGAGCAGATTGGGCATTTGACTATTGAAACAGACACCGGAGATCTCCTCGTTGTGCGCCTTGACGGACCACAGCAGCTGGTTGGGACGACGCATGTCCGCATAGTGCAGACTGCCATCGTTGGTGCCAATGATAAAGTAGTTAGTCTGCGTTGGATGCCAAAGAACCTTCTCCACCTCGTTGCCGATCAGCTGCCATTTGAGTACACTGCCCGAGTTGACAGATACAGATACAGATACAGATACAGATACAGATACAGATACAGATACAGATACAGATACAGATACAGATACAGATACAGATACAGATACAGATACAGATACAGATAAAGATACAGATACAGATACAGATACAGATACAGATACAGATACAGATACAGATACAGATACAGATACAGATACAGATACAGATACAGATACAGATACAGATACAGATACAGATACAGATACAGATACAGATACAGATACAGATGCAGATACAGATACAGATAGAAAATGGCCCCTAGTTTTAATACTTAATTATAAAATACACCAAATGGTCATTGCTCTGTTTGCATATTTGTAAAGTGAACCTAACGCTTCACGACTGCTACCATAGAATTTGCACTGCTTGCTAAATAAGCAGTCGAAGCGTGTGTGGGCCTACTGGCAAGTACCGATGCTTGCACTCACGATAGGTTAAAGAAATATACGCTAGGTGGCGTATAATGACAAGCATATTTTAGAATTTTACACCAAACATAATATAGACTGACAATTTCTAAGATAGCAAGAATCAACTCAATCAAGAACTGTAGTCACATATATTAACACAAACAAAAGTCTTTTAACTTCTCAAACAATCATTTTACTAATTGATATAAACAGATATATACACATAAAATATAGCATACTGTAACAATTGAATTGATATAATTATTATACAATAATATTGACGATGCACTCGATAAATTAATTAACAAATTTGGATTTTTACCTTGTCCACTTTAAACGCTATACGATTTCTTCAGGTTCTTGAAATATTCCAAATCGCTTTGGCTAATTGAAGGCACAAATTTGTTGAAGGACGTCGCAAAATCCTCGGACTCAACGATGATGTGGGCAGCAGTCAGCTCCTTTGCGGCCAGGCCGCAACTCAAGTGCTTGTTAATGATGCGACGGACTGCAGATAGCCAAGCATTGGAGCAGATGGAGTAAAGATCTGCCCCGCTCATTTCGCTCCGCAGATGCTCAGCGATCTGCACGAGATCCACGTCACCGGACATGATAAAGCGTTGAGTTTGTGCACGGAGCACTGCTGCCTTATCATCGGCCGTCGAGCACGGACCCACATAGAAGAGCTTATCAAAGCGTCCGGGTTGCAGGAGTGCCGGATCAATTAGATCCGGACGATTTGTGGCTGCCAGTATAAAGATGGGCTTGCTCGCATCCCCATTGCACATGCCGTCCATCTCGGCCAGCAGCTGGGAGACCACACGATCCATAACACCGCCTGAGTTGCCAGCAACGCCACGATTCGGTGCCAGCGAGTCCAACTCATCCAGGAAAAGTACACAGGGTGCCGCCGAGCGGGCACGTGTGAACACCTCCCGCACATTGTGCTCGCTTTGACCGACATACATGTTGAGCAGCTCGGGTCCCTGAACGGATAGGAAACTCAGATTGCATTCGGTGGCGACAGCCTTGGCAACCAGAGTCTTTCCCGTGCCGGGTGGTCCATAGAGAAGAATGCCCGATCTTCGCAGGTTTTTGCCCATTAAATGGACATGCTTCAGCGGCAAGCCAATGCTGCTCTGAATTTCATCCTTAAGCTTGTTGAGTCCACCAATGTCGGACCAATACACCTTGGGTACCTTGGATGCGCCCAAACTGTCGGCAAAGGAGCTCTGCATTTCGTTAAGATTTGTGGCAAAGTGTTCCTGCGTGAGATGCGATTGTATCTTGGTGGATTGGCGTCACTTGAGCCGCACGGCATTGTCATAGAGCAGCTGTAGATCACCCAACATAAAACCTTGCGATTTGGTAGCGACTTCCTGGAGCACACTCCTCGTCTCGTGCCACTTGGGGCAGAGTCGAGACAGGCAACGGGATTGCATATGCCGTGGAAAGAGCGGCAACTAAGTCAATGTCTTTTGGTTGTAAATGGCATCGTTGAATGATTCCCGGACATGCATCCATTGGAGTAGCTCGAAGCGTTCGTCTTGATTGGGCGCCTCAATGCTGATGATCTCCAGAAACAGGCTCTGAATCATCGGCTTCAAGTGCTTGTCACTAGTGAGTGCAACAACAACGACAGGAAACTTGCGATCCCGTGTGAACAGATCCTGAATCTGTACATGAAAGGCAGACAGCAAACGCAGATCATCGTTGCCCTCATTATCAATGCCAAATATCTGTTGGGATAAGTAAGATAAATATTTATTATTTATCATGTTTTCCAGCTCACCTCAAAGTTGTGGAAACAGATTAGAAGGGGTTCGCTTATTTGGCTCTTTGCAAACACCGCCTTCAATTTCATCTCGGTATGCGAGGGAACTTGCGACACAATTTCCGCACAATCAGCTCCATAGATATGCAGGCCCAGCTCCTGGGCTACCGCACTGATGAGCTTTGTTTTCCCAGCGCCTCGTTCGCCTTGCAGTAGAAACACAGGAAAGATGTGCTTGGACGACAAGCAGGCCGATATCTTTGGCAGAAATGCATCCACCGAGGAGCGCAACATTTGATAGGGTTACCTCAGACCGCTTGGATAATTATCAGCAATTGCGCAGCTATCGAGAATCTGGCGTGGCAGAAAACTTTGCACATGTGGCACATGCACCAGATTACTAACGTTTTTGGCGACCACAGCCTGCATCTCGAACTCGCTACCCTTCGCCTCTAGCTGCACACAGCGGAAGTAGACCTCCCTCAAGTACGCGAAGATCAGATAATAATGGGCATAGGCAGCGGTGCCCACCAACTGGGCATTCACCTCAATGCGATAAATGTGGCCACGGTGTAGCATTCGCGGCGTACTGAAGTAATTGCTCAAGATCATCTACGACAATTCGGCGGGCAACTCATGCGGATTATTGAGCAGATAAACGTGTGCTTTTGTCGCTATTGTTGGTATCGTTTGCTCATCGCTAAAGTGCTCCAGCTGCACCCAAAAGTTGTTCATGTTTTTGCCACTGTTGCCAAAACCTTCCATGAGATTCCCATACAGATTTTCCATAAGGAGGGAACAATTTAATTAGATTTACATTGAAGAACCACGGCCACCTCGGCTGCAGCAATTGTACGGCGAAATTGTAAGCCTCAACCAATTCCTGCATGCATCCTGTGAAACTGTATCTCGTCTCCCCATAATTGGCATCAATTGATTTGGTTGCCTTAATGGCAACTTTTTTCTGTGAAGGTCAAGAATTATTCACATACATAGATACAAATATATGTATATTTACATATATAGTTGAGTATTTGAACCTACCACAATATTGTCAACATTATCACTCATTTTGAGACGGAAACAGATAAAATACAAAGGTTACTTTTGGACAGGCAAAGTCTAATTGCTAGGGATTGTTGGAGCACAGGTAAAACATATACGCAAATTATTCTGTAACAAAGACTCTAAGTTAATATACTAAATTGAGTTATTATGTGCAAAACTTATTTTTATTTTGATTTCAAATACAATCTGATTACGTACCTTTTTTACAATGACTCTTTTCTTCATGACTTTTCCTCCGATTGCTGTTTCAAATTATTTATGCAGCTAAGAGGGGCACGTTAAAATGATTGAATTGAAGTTGTTGAGATGAGATGATCTATAAACGCGTTAATTCCTTTTAAATTCGGATTATGTATGAGATATAAATATGCCTCGCTCGTTGCACAAATTTAACCAGTGTTGAACAACGACAATTTGAGAGCGAGTTTTTTGTGCAGCTGCAGAAAACTATCAGAAAAGAAAAAAAATATGCTTCTATAAATATATATGATGTGAATTCAAATTATAATATGAGAATAATGCTTTAATAATAATATGTGTACTTTACTTCGACGAGCTATTTTTAATATGCCGGTATATATGTTTTATCATCCCTGCCCAAAAGTATCGATGTCGATGTTACCAAAACAAACACAAAGTATAAGAATGCTATTTTCATTCGTTTAATATTGAGAATGGAAATAACTAATATAAATGGAGGTAATGACACGGAGATTCCACCACAGACGCCGGATAAGCGGGAACTGCTCTGCCTCCTTAAGCTGATCAGGAAATACCAGTTGAAAGGCACAGAGGAGCTGCTATGCCAGGAGGCAAACTTGAGCAGTGCCGAACTCGCTGGCATCTGCGAGGATGATGTAAAACTATTGCTGACCAATGCATTGGCCCAGTCCAGTGAGGCCGCTCAGCAGAACAGGAAACCGTTAGCGGCGCAGTCAACTAAGTCGCTCGCTGTAACCGAGGCCAATACAGCCGAGGCGCTGGCAAAGTTTACTGGGGACGACGCCTTCGACGCCCAGCAATATGAACAGGCATACGATGAGTTGCGAACATTTGTCGAGGAGTCCCTGGATATTTACAAGCATGAATTGTCCATGGTGCTGTATCCGATACTGGTGCAAATCTATTTCAAGATC
Source organism: Drosophila longiperda (assembly GCA_035042125.1). Taxonomy (NCBI): domain Eukaryota; kingdom Metazoa; phylum Arthropoda; class Insecta; order Diptera; family Drosophilidae; genus Drosophila; species Drosophila longiperda. The sequence goes on from JAWNLV010000117.1 coordinate 1,419,288, forward strand.
ATAGCCAGTGGACAGATTGAAAAAGCGCGCGGTTTCATTGAAAAATATAAATCGAACTTGGATGGCTACTATATCGAGGGTCTCTTCAATCTCTTATTGATTTCTAAGCCCGAGGAGCTGCTGGATAATGATCTGGTGACTGCGATGGAGACGGATAAGTTTGTCATACGTATGTCGCGGGACGCTCACTCTCTGTTCAAGCGCCACATACAGGATCGGAGGCAGGAGGCCGTCGCTGATATTGTGTCCAAGTATCTGCACTTTGACACCTACGAGGGCATGGCGCGCAACAAGTTGCAATGCGTCGCAACGGCCGGGTCGCATATCGGGGATGCCAAGCGACAGGATAATAAGGTTCGGGTTTATTATGGCCTGCTCAAAGAGGTGGACTTTCAAACGCTGACGACGCCAGCGCCAGCGCCCGAGGAGGAGGACGATGATCCCGATGCGCCCGATCGACCTAAAAAAAAGAAACCGAAAAAAGATCCGTTGCTTTCGAAGAAATCAAAATCGGATCCCAATGCACCTGCAATAGATCGCATCCCGCTGCCGGAGCTGAAGGATGCGGACAAGCTGCTTAAGTTGAAGGCGCTGCGTGAGGCGAGCAAGCGACTGCCGCTCAACAAGGATCAGCTGCCCTCTGCCGTCTTCTACACCGTGCTCAATTCAATGCTGGGCGTCTCCTGTGCTGAAATCTCTGACGATTCCACGATGCTCGCCTGCGGCTTTAGTGACTCGACGGTGCGCATCTGGTCGCTAACGCCGGCCAAGTTGCGTGCGTTGAAAGATGCGGATGCACTGCGTGAATTGGACAAGGAGTCGGCGGACATCAATGCCCGCATGCTGGACGAGCGCAGTGGCGAGATGACGCGCACCTTTATAGGTCACTCCGGACCCGTCTATCGTTGCGCTTTTGCGCCAGAAATGAATTTATTGCTCTCGTGCTCCGAGGATAGCACCATCCGCCTGTGGTCACTGCTCACCTGGTCCTGCGTGGTCACCTATCGTGGCCATGTCTATCCCGTGTGGGATGTACGATTTGCTCCGCATGGCTACTATTTCGTCTCCTGTTCGTATGACAAGACCGCCCGTCTGTGGTCCACGGACTCGAATCAGTCGATTCGCGTCTTTGTGGGTCATCTTTCGGATGTGGATTGTGTGCAATTCCATCCCAATTCCAATTACATTGCCACCGGCTCCAGTGATCGCACTGTGCGCCTCTGGGATGCACTCAACGGTCAATCTGTGCGTCTCATGACCGGACACAAGGGCACCATCAGCACCCTGGCGTTCTCTACGTGCGGTCGTTACTTGGCCTCCGGTTCCGTGGATCACAACATCATCGTATGGGATCTGTCAAGTGGATCACTGGTCACAACGCTGCTGCGGCACACGAGCACTGTTAGCACGATTACCTTCAGCCGGGATGGAACTCTACTTGCCGCCGCTGGGCTGGACAACAATCTGACGCTGTGGGACTTCCATCGGCTCACCGAGGATTATCTGAGCAATCACATAACGGTGTCGCATCACCAGGACGAGAACGATGAGGATGTCTACCTGCTGCGAACATTCCCCAGCAAGAGCTCGCCTTTTATTCCGCTTCATTTTACCCGGCGCAATCTTCTCATGTGCGTTGGACTCTTCAAGAGCTAAGCCCGATCATATGGAACCTACATATAATTAAATGTCTGATTACGGTATTTGATTTAAAAAATATAATTCTTTATTCATCAAAACACGTCTGTTCAGTTTGGTGTACAAAATATAATATAATGAAACCTCGCATTTGCGTCTTATTTCATTATTTACAGTTAAAGTGTTTATGCTAGAATATGCAGCTGGGGTTGATTGTTTATGCTGGTAATGAGAGCTCGCATTTGCGTCTTATTTCATTATTGGCTTATGAAAGTTTTTTGTTTACAGTAAAATTGTTTATGCTAGAGTATGCGGTTAGGTTTGATTGTTGACGAAATATGCAGCTATTGCATAAGTGATCTGCGCGTGGCGTTGGCGTTGTCGCAGTGAGTGTGGACATGAGAGATCTGCCTGATCTGGATATGTCACTATATATATATATATATATATATATATACATATATACATATAACTTTATTAAGCATAGCCGGCCACATTTCGGGAATCATTGAGTAGTTTTTGTGTTAGTCTAATTATGTTTTTGTGTCGTCCGTAATTGTTTCTGAAATTGTAATTTATCATTCAGTAGTCGTTTCGAGATTATTAGCATGCGATTTGCGATCTAAGTTTATATTAGTCATAAGCTCTTAAATACAAAGATTTTTTTTGGATAAAAGCACCAAACAGACAATACATATATATAAATAAATAAATACATATAATTTGTCTGCTTGGTTTTAAAAGTAATGTTTTGTCCGCGATTTCGACAACATTTATATAATTACAATTTAAACTAAAAAATAAATAAAACATTTTGTGAAATATAATAAAGACTGTAAAAGCACGAAAATATATTATATTTATAATTTTAAAGGTAAACTGAATTCTAACATGCAAATAATTCTAATTTGTGCAGTTAACCATTTTCATTCGTAAAATTAAAATCGTTTTGGTTTCCTATAAAGAATTGTGAACTGTTCCATCGATGCAAGAGCTGATTAATTTGATAATAACCAATAATATTTTAAATATATGCACATACATGTAACTGTATATTTTAGATCGTTTATCAAAGTTAAATACAATATTCTATAACAAATATAGGTTCCCTTCTTACTCGTCGTCGGGAATGCCAAAGGTTCGACGCACTGCCTCAAAATTCTTAATGTTGAAGACAGCGCAGCGTGGCGGTTTTTCGCCGCCAAAGGCCAGCGTGTAGGGATCCTCGGGGCACTGGCGCATGCACTGGAGCCGGCCCATATTGAAGTCGTGCTCGTAGACATGCTTTGGTTCGGTGCTGTTAAAGTTCCAGATCTTGAGGGAGCCCTCGGTTGAGGTGGATGTGAGCAGATTGGCCATTTGACTATTGAAACAGACACCGGAGATCTCCTCGTTGTGCGCCTTGACGGACCACAGCAGCTGGTTGGGACGACGCTTGTCCGCATAGTGCAGACTGCCGTCGTTACAGATACAGATACAGATACAGATACAGATACAGATACAGATACAGATACAGATACAGATACAGATACAGATACAGATACAGATACAGATACAGATACAGATACAGATACAGATACAGATACAGATACAGATACAGATACAGATACAGATACAGATACAGATACAGATACAGATACAGATACAGATACAGATACAGATACAGATACAGATACAGATACAGATACAGATACAGATACAGATACAGATACAGATACAGATACAGATAGCAAATGGCCCCTAGTTTTAATACTTAATTATAAAATACACCAAATGGTCATTGCTCTGTCTGCATATTTGTAAAGTGAACCCAACGCTTCACGACTGCTTAACATATGCCGGCATACCATAGAATTTGCACTGCTTGCTAAATAAGCAGTCGAAGCGTGTGTGGGCCTACTGGCAAGTACCGATGCTTGCACTCACGATAGGTTGAAGAAATATACGCTAGGTGGCGTATAATGACAAGCATATTTTAGAATTTTACACCAAACATTATATAGACTGACAATTTCTAAGATAGCAAGAATCAACTCAATCAAGAACTGTAGTCACATATATTAACACAAACAAAAGTCTTTTAATTTCTCAAACAATCATTTTACTAATTGATATTAACAGATATATACACATAAAATATAGCATACTGTAACAATTGAATTGATATAATTATTATACAATAATATTGACGATGCACTCGATAAATTAATTAACAAATTTGGATTTTTACCTTGTCCACTTTAAACGCTATACGATTCCTTCAGGTTCTTGAAATATTCCAAATCGCTTTGGCTAATTGAAGGCACAAATTTGTTGAAGGACGTCGCAAAATCCTCGGACTCAACGATGATGTGGGCAGCAGTCAGCTCCTTTGCGGCCAGGCCGCAACTCAAATGCTTGTTAATGATGCGACGGACTGCAGATAGCCAAGCATTGGAGCAGATGGAGTAAAGATCTGCCCCGCTCATTTCGCTCCGCAGATGCTCAGCGATCTGCACGAGATCCACGTCACCGGACATGATAAAGCGATGCGTTTGTGCACGGAGCACTGCTGCCTTATCATCGGCCGTCGAGCACGGACCCACATAGAAGAGCTTATCAAAGCGTCCGGGTTGCAGGAGTGCCGGATCAATTAGATCCGGACGATTTGTGGCTGCCAGTATAAAGATGGGCTTGCTCGCATCCCCATTGCACATGCCGTCCATCTCGGCCAGCAGCTGGGAGACCACACGATCCATAACACCGCCTGAGTTGCCAGCAACGCCACGATTCGGTGCCAGCGAGTCCAACTCATCCAGTAAAAGTACACAGGGTGCCGCCGAGCGGGCACGTGTGAACACCTCCCGCACATTCTGCTCGCTTTGACCGACATACATGTTGAGCAGCTCGGGTCCCTGAACGGATAGGAAACTCAGATTGCATTCGGTGGCGACAGCCTTGGCAACCAAAGTCTTTCCCGTGCCGGGTGGTCCATAGAGAAGAATGCCCGATCTTCGCAGGTTTTTGCCCATTAAATGGACATGCTTCAGCGGCAAGCCAATGCTGCTCTGAATTTCATCCTTAAGCTTGTAGAGTCCACCAATGTCGGACCAATACACCTTGGGTACCTTGGGTGCGCCCAAACTGTCGGCACAGGAGCTCTGCATTTCGTTTAGATTTGTGCCAAAGTGTTCCTGCGTGAGATGCGATTGTATCTTGGTGGATTGGCGTCGCTTGAGCCGCACGGCATTGTCATAGAGCAGCTGTAGATCACCCAACATAAAACCTTGCGATTTGGTAGCGACTTCCTGGAGTACACTCCTCGTCTCGTGCCACTTGGGGCAGAGTCGAGACAGGCAACGGGATTGCATATGCAGTGGAAAGAGCGGCAACTGAGTCAATGTCTTTTGGTTGTAAATGGCATCGTTGAATGATTCCCGGACATGCATCCATTGGAGTAGCTCGAAGCGTTCGTCTTGATTGGGCGCCTCAATGCTGATGATCTCCAGAAACCGGCTCTGAATCATCGGCTTCAAGTGCTTGTCACTAGTGAGTGCAACAACAACGACAGGAAACTTGCGATCCCGTGTGAACAGATCCTGAATCTGTACATGAAAGGCAGACAGCAAACGCAGATCATCGTTGCCCTCATTATCAATGCCAAATATCTGTTGGGATAAGTAAGATAAATATTTATTATTTATCATGTTTTCCAGCTCACCTCAAAGTTGTGGAAACAGATTAGAAGGGGTTCGCTTATTTGGCTCTTTGCAAACACCGCCTTCAATTTCATCTCGGTATGCGAGGGAACTTGCGACACAATTTCCGCACAATCAGCTCCATAGATATGCAGGCCCAGCTCCTGGGCTACCGCACTGATGAGCTTTGTTTTCCCAGCGCCTCGTTCGCCTTGCAGTAGAAACACAGGAAAGATGTGCTTGGACGACAAGCAGGCCGATCTCTTTGGCAGAAATGCATCCACCGAGGAGCGCAACATTTGATAGGGTTTCCTCAGACCACGTGGATAATTTAGCAATTAGCAATTGCGCAGCTATTGAGAATCTAGCGTGGCAGAAAACTTTGCACATGTGGCACATGCACCAGATTACTAACGTTTTTGGCGACCACAGCCTGCAACTCGAACTCGCTACCCTTCGCCTCTAGCTGCACACAGCGGAAGTAGACCTCCCTCAAGTACGCGAAGATCAGATAATAATGGGCATAGGCAGCGGTGCCCACCAACTGGGCATTCACCTCAATGCGATAAATGTGGCCACGGTGTAGCATTCGCGGCGTATTGAAGTAATTGCTCAAGATCATCTCCGACAATTCGGCGGGCAACTCATGCGGATTATTGAGCAGATAAACGTGTGCTTTTGTCGCTATTGTTGGTATCGTTTGCTCATCGCTAAAGTGCTCCAGCTGCACCCAAAAGTTGTTCATCTTTTTGCCACTGTTGCCAAAACGTTCCATGAGATTCCCATACAGATTTTCCTTAAGGAGGGAACAATTTAATTAGATTTACATAGAAGAACCACGGCCACCTCGGCTGCAGCAATTGTACGGCGAAATTGTAAGCCTCAACCAATTCCTGCATGCATCCTGTGAAACTGTATCTCGTCTCCCCATCATTGGCATCAATTGATTTGGTTGCCTTAATGGCAACTTTTTTCTGTGAAGGTCAAGAATTATTTACATACATAGATACAAATATATGTATATTTACATATATAGTTGAGTATTTGAACCTACCACAATATTGTCAACATTATCACTCATTTTGAGACGGAAACAAATAAAATACAAAGGTTACTTTTGGACAGGCAAAGTCTAATTGCTAGGGATTGTTGGAGCAGAGGTAAAACATATACGCAAATTATTCTGTAACAAAAGCTCTAAGTTAATATACTAAATTGAGTTATTATGTGCAAAACTTATTTTTATTTTGATTTCAAATACAATCTGATTACGTACCTTTTTTACAATGACTCTTTTCTTCATGACTTTTCCTCCGATTGCTGTTTCAAAATATTTATGCAGCTAAGAGGGGCACGTTAAAATGATTGAATTGAAGTTGTTGAGATAAGATGATCTATAAACGCGTTAATTCCTTTTAAATTCGGATTATGTATGAGATATAAATATGCCTCGCTCGTTGCACAAATTTAACCAGTGTTGAACAACGACAATTTGAGAGCGAGTTTTTTGTGCAGCTGCAGAAAACTATCAGAAAAGAAAAAAAATATGCTTCTATAAATATATATGATGTGAATTCAAATTATAATATGAGAATAATGCTTTAATAATAATATGTGTACTTTACTTCGACGAGCTATTTTTAATATGCCGGTTAAGAATGCATATATGTTTTATCATCCCTGCCCAAAAGTATCGATGTCGATGTTACCAAAACAAACACAAAGTATTAGAATACTATTTTCATTCGTTTAATATTGAGAATGGAAATAACTAATATAAATGGAGGTAATGACACGGAGATTCCACCACAGACGCCGGATAAGCGGGAACTGCTCTGCCTCCTTAAGCTGATCAAGAAATACCAGTTGAAAGGCACAGAGGAGCTGCTATGCCAGGAGGCAAACTTGAGCAGTGCCGATCTCGCTGGCATCTGCGAGGATGATGTAAAACTATTGCTGAGCAATGCATTGGCCCAGTCCAGTGAGGCCGATGAGCAGAACAGGAAACCGTTAGCGGCGCAGTCAACTAAGTCGCTCGCTGTAACCGAGGCCAATACAGCCGAGGCGCTGGCAAAGTTTATTGGGGACGACGCCTTCGACGCCCAGCAATATGAACAGGCATACGATGAGTTGCGAACATTTGTCGAGGAGTCCCTGGATATTTACAAGCATGAATTGTCCATGGTGCTGTATCCGATACTGGTGCAAATCTATTTCAAGATCATAGCCAGTGGACAGATTGAAAAAGCGCGCGGTTTCATTGAAAAATATAAATCGAACTTGGATGGCTACTATATCGAGGGTCTCTTCAATCTCTTATTGATTTCTAAGCCCGAGGAGCTGCTGGATAATGATCTGGTGACTGCGATGGAGACGGATAAGTTTGTCATACGTATGTCGCGGGACGCTCACTCTCTGTTCAAGCGCCACATACAGGATCGGAGGCAGGAGGCCGTCGCTGATATTGTGTCCAAGTATCTGCACTTTGACACCTACGAGGGCATGGCGCGCAACAAGTTGCAATGCGTCGCAACGGCCGGGTCGCATATCGGGGATGCCAAGCGACAGGATAATAAGGTTCGGGTTTATTATGGCCTGCTCAAAGAGGTGGACTTTCAAACGCTGACGACGCCAGCGCCAGCGCCCGAGGAGGAGGACGATGATCCCGATGCGCCCGATCGACCTAAAAAAAAGAAACCGAAAAAAGATCCGTTGCTCTCGAAGAAATCAAAATCGGATCCCAATGCACCTGCAATAGATCGCATCCCGCTGCCGGAGCTGAAGGATGCGGACAAGCTGCTTAAGTTAAAGGCGCTGCGTGAGGCGAGCAAGCGACTGCCGCTCAACAAGGATCAGCTGCCCTCTGCCGTCTTCTACACCGTGCTCAATTCAATGCTGGGCGTCTCCTGTGCTGAGATCTCTGACGATTCCACGATGCTCGCCTGCGGCTTTAGTGACTCGACGGTGCGCATCTGGTCGCTAACGCCGGCCAAGTTGCGTGCGTTGAAAGATGCGGATGCACTGCGTGAATTGGACAAGGAGTCGGCGGACATCAATGCCCGCATGCTGGACGAGCGCAGTGGCGAGACGACGCGCACCTTTATAGGTCACTCCGGACCCGTCTATCGTTGCGCTTTTGCGCCAGAAATGAATTTATTGCTCTCGTGCTCCGAGGATAGCACCATCCGCCTGTGGTCACTGCTCACCTGGTCCTGCGTGGTCACCTATCGTGGCCATGTCTATCCCGTGTGGGATGTACGATTTGCTCCGCATGGCTACTATTTCGTCTCCTGTTCGTATGACAAGACCGCCCGTCTGTGGTCCACGGACTCGAATCAGTCGATTCGCGTCTTTGTGGGTCATCTTTCGGATGTGGATTGTGTGCAATTCCATCCCAATTCCAATTACATTGCCACCGGCTCCAGTGATCGCACTGTGCGCCTCTGGGATGCACTCAACGGTCAATCTGTGCGTCTCATGACCGGACACAAGGGCACCATCAGCACCCTGGCGTTCTCTACGTGCGGTCGTTACTTGGCCTCCGGTTCCGTGGATCACAACATCATCGTATGGGATCTGTCAAATGGATCACTGGTCACAACGCTGCTGCGGCACACGAGCACTGTTAGCACGATTACCTTCAGCCGGGATGGAACTCTACTTGCCGCCGCTGGGCTGGACAACAATCTGACGCTGTGGGACTTCCATCGGCTCACCGAGGATTATCTGAGCAATCACATAACGGTGTCGCATCACCAGGACGAGAACGATGAGGATGTCTACCTGCTGCGAACATTCCCCAGCAAGAGCTCGCCTTTTATTTCGCTTCATTTTACCCGGCGCAATCTTCTCATGTGCGTTGGACTCTTCAAGAGCTAAGCCCGATCATATGGAACCTACATATAATTGAATGTCTGATTACGGTATTTGATTTAAAAAATATAATTCTTTATTCATCAAAACACGTCTGTTCAGTTTGGTGTACAAAATATAATATAATGAAACCTCGCATTTGCGTCTTATTTCATTATTTACAGTTAAAGTGTTTATGCTAGAATATGCAGCTGGGGTTGATTGTTTATGCTGGTAATGAGAGCTCGCATTTGCGTCTTATTTCATTATTGGCTTATGAAAGTTTTTTGTTTACAGTAAAATTGTTTATGCTAGAGTATGCGGTTAGGTTTGATTGTTGACGAAATATGCAGCTATTGCATAAGTGATCTGCGCGTGGCGTTGGCGTTGTCGCAGTGAGTGTGGACATGAGAGATCTGCCTGATCTGGATATGTCACTATATATATATATATATACATATAACTTTATTAAGCATAGCCGGCCACATTTCGGGAATCATTGAGTAGTTTTTGTGTTAGTCTAATTATGTTTTTGTGTCGTCCGTAATTGTTTCTGAAATTGTAATTTATCATTCAGTAGTCGTTTCGAGATTATTAGCATACGATTTGCGATCTAAGTTAATATTAGTCATAAGCTCTTAAATACAAAGATTTTTTTTTGGATAAAAGCACCAAACAGACAATACATATATATAAATAAATAAATACATATAATTTGTCTGCTTGGTTTTAAAAGTAATGTTTTGTCCGCGATTTCGACAACATTTATATAATTACAATTTAAACTAAAAAATAAATAAAACATTTTGTGAAATATAATAAAGACTGTAAAAGCACGAAAATATATTATATTTATAATTTTAAAGGTAAACTGAATTCTAACATGCAAATAATTCTAATTTGTGCAGTTAACCATTTTCATTCGTAAAATTAAAATCGTTTTGGTTTCCTATAAAGAATTGTGAACTGTTCCATCGATGCAAGAGCTGATTAATTTGATAATAACCAATAATATTTTAAATATATGCACATACATGTAACTGTATATTTTAGATCGTTTATCAAAGTTAAATACAATATTCTATAACAAATATAGGTTCCCTTCTTACTCGTCGTCGGGAATGCCAAAGGTTCGACGCACTGCCTCAAAATTCTTAATGTTGAAGACAGCGCAGCGTGGCGGTTTTTCGCCGCCAAAGGCCAGCGTGTAGGGATCCTCGGGGCACTGGCGCATGCACTGGAGCCGGCCCATATTGAAGTCGTGCTCGTAGACATGCTTTGGTTCGGTGCTGTTAAAGTTCCAGATCTTGAGGGAGCCCTCGGTTGAGGTGGATGTGAGCAGATTGGCCATTTGACTATTGAAACAGACACCGGAGATCTCCTCGTTGTGCGAAGGCATCGCTCACCTACTTTAATTTCTGGATTGGGAGAGTCTACTGTTGCCTCAGATGGCTGTTCAGCCGATTTAAGTTTTCAATCGCTAGCATCTGCGTACTCTGCCAACATCTCAGTTCTCGTAGTTCCGTCTATAACTGGAAATCAGCCTAGCTACGATATTAGCACTGAGCTCTGGAATATACCCTCAAACATTCGCTTGGCTGATCCAGAGTTCTTTAAGGCGCACAAAATTGATTTGTTAATTGGAGCTGGCCTGTTTTTTGAATTGTTGTGTGTCGGTCAAATCAAAATCGCTCCTGGTTTGCCCATTCTTTAAAACACTCAATTGGGCTGGATAGTGACAGAAGGAATCTCTTCAGCGAGCCCTGCCTCATTGATGGTCACTAGCTCGGATCTGATGCCAAATTCTAGCCCAGATCACACGCTTGATGAAAACGTTCGTCGGTTTTGGGAGGTAGAATCGTGTTCTCGTTTAGTCAACGAATCTACCAAGGAGGAACTTGATTGTGAAGCGCAATTTAAACAAACTTTTGCTCGTTTGGACACTGGCGAACATTCGGTTCGCCTTCCAGTCAAGCATACTGTGGATCTACTTGGAGATTCATATCAGCAGGCACACCCGAGCATCAAAATTGGTCGTGCAATTCGTGCACAGCGTAGGGGCGCCAGTTCCGTCTTCAAGGCGCACGTCAAGAAGCGCAGGGGAGCCGCCAAGCTGCGTTCTCTGGACTTTGCCGAGCGCTCTGGCTACATTCGTGGCGTCGTCAAGGACATCATTCACGATCCTGGTCGTGGTGCTTCTTTGGTCTTCGTCCACTTCCACGATCCCTATCGCTACAAGGTCCGCAAGGAATTGTTCATCGCCTCCGAGGGCATGCACACCGGCCAGTTCGTCTACTGTGATCGCAAGGCCACTCTGCAGATTGGCAACGTGATGCACCTCAGCCAGATGCCCGAGGGTACCATCGTCTGCAATCTCGAGGAGAAGACCGGTGACCGTGGCCGTTTGTCGCGCACCTCTGGCAACTATGCCACTGTGATTGCCCACAACCAGGACACAAAGAAGACCCGTTTTAAGCTGCCGTCGGGCGCCAAGAAGGTGGTGCCATCGGCCAATCGCGCCATGGTCGGCATCGTTGCCGGCGGCGGTCGTATTGACAAGCCTATCCTCAAGGCCGGTCGTGCCTACAACAAGTACAAGGGGAAGTGTAACAGCTGGCCAAAGGTACGTGGTGTTGCCATGAACCCCGTCCAGCATCCCCACGGTGGTGATAGCCATCAACATATTGGCAAGGCCTCGACAGTCAAGCTTGGCACATCTGCCGGTCGCAAGGTCGGTCTCATTGCTGCCGGTCGCACTGGTAGGATTCGTGGTGAGCACCCTGCAGATCTGGAGCAACGGTCCAAATGGAGAACATCCTACCCGGGCGTTCACATTAATGATGTGGTCCTTGTAAAGGATGAAAACTTGCCACCCCTTAAATGGCCACTGGCTCGTGTGGTCGAGCTTGTTGCTGGTGCTGACGGCGTTTCCTGAGAGAGGTGCGACCCTCTCTGATTAGCATGAAATGCAGATGTGGCACCAAACGAGCACGGATTTTCTATAAAAACACAAAAAAAACACAACAAAAAAAAAGAAATATGTTTAACAAACCAAGCGAAAGCTTTTCGTGTTTTTCCCTTTTTCTGTTTACCGGTGGAATTTGCGCAAAACAGCTGAGATCGGCAACGAGGCTGCACAGTTTCTTTCTCTCTTCTATGGATCGTGTGTGGTGCTGTGTGGCTAACAACCCTTTTTGCTGTAATACACACAACCACAAACTATATATATTTATGCATATATATATATGTGTATGTCTATATATCTACTTACGGCCGGTGTGAGGATTCCTGTCTTGTGATGCTTGCGTATTAGCATTGAAACATTCTTCTTAACATTCGATGAGAGGCTTTGTTCATCCGCTTCGACTATCCAATGACTTTTATTCAACGCAACTCGAACCAATCGCTTAAAGCGCAATTTGGCAGTCGGCGTACCGCCTCAATCTGCTCCTTATTGTTGCGCTTTGACATTGCAACTTACCTATGCATGTGTGTGTATGTGTATATTTGTATGTGTAGTTAACAAGTTTCTGTTTCTTTTGCCCTTCCCGTTTCTATTTCTGCTGCTGTTTCAATTGAAATATATTTTTGATAATTTACGTTGTGCTTTCTGCTTTGTACACTTTGTTTGTATTGACTGACAGTGGCATTTAAGGGGCTGCTGGTTTAACACAATGTCAAATAAATTGGAAATCTACTCAGTATTTGTTATAATGGAGTGTTTGCTTTTACTTTTTTTTTTCTTCTTTTCGGCAATAGTAGACCATTTTGCTTCGCTTGGAAATGGTAAAATTAGATTATTTTCACCAAAAATAGAGCTGCAAGTAAAATAAACAATTAAATCTCTCACGAAAGCTGCAAGCGGTTTTTGAATGTTTTGCGGGTGGCGCTAATTAAAATGCAAACCTTTCGCTTATTCATTCGTCTCTAATTCGCTCACTTAACTTTTTGGCAATCCCTAATTATGGTAAGCCAACTGTAGCTTTTGAGAGTAAGATTGAATGTACTTGAGTGGGGAAAATGTTACCCGATGAGCGGGTGCTTAATGTACCCCTAGTTCTGCACAGAGCACAGCATCAGCTTTGGGACACACGCTTGGAACAAGTCAACATAGCTGTGGTGAGTTGAGAGCGAGTCTGTTGAGTGTGCAGACAAAGAGATGCAGAGAGCGAGAACGATAACGAGAGCTTTCACTCAAAGCGAGTCGAGCTGTTCATTTAAATGATTCGCAATGTGTTGTATTTTTGCCAACGACAGTTCATTACTGTTTTCAAGGATAAGCGAAGTCCACGTGCTGCCCGCACTGGCAAAACATCAAATTCAATTGTCGTCTTAGTGTTTTAACTGCTTTGTCGGCTGCTGTGAACGTCTCGTTGTCGTCAATTACTCAGTAAGAATAAGAACAAACATAAAGTTGCCGGGATTAGTGTTTACTTGCTGAAAAGCAACTAGATGGATGAAGAGAAAAATAAAAAAAAGACAACACAAATAATACCGCAAAGAAACTAGCTGTAATGCAAAACACCAAAACAAATAAAGTTTCGGGCGAATAATATACAAGATCTGTTTGTTGTTGTTTTTTTTTGGTTTTTTTTGCTGTTGCTGTTTTTCTTCTGTTTCACATGGAATGCATACAAGTGCCAGTGATGTGACGTGCCCAACACACCAACAAAAGGATAAAACCATATTCGTCACGACTCGCTCGTAAGCGCATTAGAGAATTTTAGGTATATGAATCACACCAACCATTTAACGCAGTGTAAGTGAAGTTTATCCATGTTTGTTAACAATTTTCCAAAACAATATAATGACGCGGAGATTTATCCACTTGCTGCACATGCCGCACTTGCCGCATCCGTATGCAATTCCACTCAACAGTAGCTCATTTAACTTGAGCCCATTTCCTTTGAGACAAATATGCGCCAGACATTTAACCTGGTGTCGCCAGCCCAATACCTGAAGTCTATTCAATAAAAAGAAGTATATATATATATATATATATATATATATATATAGATAAATGCTTTTCATTCATACATTTATATCTCAAGTCTCAAGTCTATCTTGAAGAGGAGAAAAGCACCATGATGCCAGTTAATATTAGAACTATATTGACACATCCTAATTGGGTATGTTGAAATTTATTTTTATTTTAAATGACATCTGTGTATTTTAAAGTTTAAGGAACAAATGAAGCAAGAAATGGGTCACAGCATAAGATACACTCGAACAGCGACGAATACCTTCTTTTACACAATTTACCTAACTCTTTTTCTTTTAAATAATATATTCTTGTTCTCCTTCTCTCCCTCTCCCAAGATTCACACGAAATTAAATTTAATTTTTTTTAGCTGTACATTTATATTATATGAATATATATATGTATATATATATTTTTTTTGCTTATGAGTTTCTTTAATTCAACAAATTTTTTGCTGAAAAGGTCAAATTAGTCATTGTTATTTTGATAGATAAATGAAAACCAAATTAATTTAATTAAGGACATGATACAAAATGATGTATTTCTTAAATATAAACAATAGCAAAAAAAAAAAGGAGACTCAATTTATTTTGTTGCAGCCACAGTTCCAAATGCTTTACTTTTTATATCTGAACAACTTCCAGCTAAAATTGCATCAATATTTGAATGAAATTGAATTAACATAATTATGGCAAGCGCAGCAATTAATATTTTTCGTTGCAATTCAATTGAAAGTAATATAGAAATCATTACATTAAGCATTATGAATGGTTTTATAAAAGGCACAAGGACACCTAAACAAAATCAGTTTCTATTTAAAAACGCCTTATGCTCGACTAGCAGATACCCTATGAAAATAACTAAGGACAAATGACAAATTGTTTTCATTAATTGATTGCACCTGAAATAAATACAAATAGTATTCGAAGTGAATGTGTAGAAGAGGTGAGTCTTCGGACAAACCCAGAATATAGCTCTATTAGAACAAAATTGATAGCGAGAGAGGAATTTAAAATTTATTACAGACATCTGTTTGTTTATTATAATGGAATTTTTTCAGGGGGTATTTACTGACCAAAGCAAAATGACATATCTTATTGTTGCTTATGGCCTATGTAAAGTATGCCATTAGGTTTTTACCAGATCGTATGAATGTACTCCAAGTTAAAGTCAATGTTTCCAAATTCGAGCAAACGGACGGATGAGATGAAAATTCAACAAATATTTGTTGTGCTTGTTATCCCCTTGAGTACTGGAGCTGTCAGTTTGACCAGAAGCTAACTTTTAGATTGCAAACTTAATGACCCAATCGGACCAAAGAAATGTATAAAAACTTTCATATTAGCTATTACCGGCCCTTTTCAGTCATGAAAGCGCATTTTTCAAAAATTCCAATATCACGCTCGAAAATGACAGACCAAAATGTTGCATGCAATGGGCTCTCCGCCATTAAACAGACTCCCAATCAAAATGTGAAATTTCAAATCAATTACGAGTACACACATCAATCTCTCCCGATAAAAAGCACTCGTTGCCAGGCAAAGACAATATTTAATTCTATGCCGAAATCTGAAATCCAATCTGAAAGCAAAACCGCAATCTTGTTATTCAGTTGACCGCCTAAGTAAAACAGTGTGTGTTTGTGTGTATGTGTGTGTGGCTGTGTGTCAGTAGCAAGCATGTCTAAAAGGAGTCAAAAAAGTTGGCAAGTCGGAAAAGTCAGTCAGAACAGTCATAATCCCAAGATGTCAACCAGCCGTCGCAGCCTGAAGAACTTTCTAATCTGAATATACGCCAAGGAGTCGAGTTTGGTGTAATAAGCACAGCAGGGATACCTAAAATGTGTACAGGACTTACTTTGTAATGCGTGTGAAACAAAACAAAGCACGTTTTGCACTCAATGACGCACAGCAGGTGCTGTATGTGCATGTGTGTGTGTGTGTGTGTGTGTGTGTGTGTGTTTGTATGAGAGTAAAGACACACATACAGATTGAGAAGGAGGAGTTAGTAGGCGATGCCGAGTGTTAAGAGCTAGTTAGTCCAACTCAGGTAAAGGAAACGAAATGATGACGATGTGCTGGGCCTGTGCCTATGTGCCTATTCCTTTGTGCGTTTGACTGTCGCTGAGCTGCAGCATGGAATTGAAACTGTACAAATAAAAGAAAGTGCTGCAAGGACGTGACCCTTTTGCAACTGGAGCTCACTTGTTGTTTTTTAAGACTGTTGTTTTTATTCTTAATTTGCCTGGATCATAACTATGTTTTTGCTGATAATGTTGAGAGTAAAGAGCCGAGAGCAGTAAGAATTTCATAAAATTAAATTTTGCCATACAAGCGTCGCTTTTATTGCTGCCATTTTATGAGAATATCCTGAGAATATTCTGTTCGCCCGGTCGGACTACTTCGGGTAACCCTTGAAATGCAATTACAATACGCAAGCCCTTAAGGTTTCCATCCGTTTGTTATCTTTGTTTATGTAAATAGTTTCAGGCAGGAGGCCCCTATAAATAAATGTGGGAGTGAATAGCAAAATTTAATGTAAAAAAAAAAAAACAAAAAGAAAACATTTATGAAAGGCTGCGACTAAACGCGACAACAGAACAAACAACAACAGCAACATATAAAAAAAAGACACAAATGAGAATATCAGCAAGGACCAGAACCAGAACCAAAACAGGAACAGGAACAACAACAGCTTCACTAATATAATATTTATTACGGTGATTATGTCTTGAGCCAAGGGCAAATGCTAGCAGCGCCCAACACAGAACACCCAAGCCCCGAAGACGGTGGAAAAATGAAAATGGCAATGGAAAAGGAAGTAGAAGTTGAGAGAAATGTAATAAGCAAACATGTTTTGGGGCAACGGGACGGGGTAAGGACATAAACTACGATGGACGAATGATGACAATGACGATGTTGATGAAAAGACAAAAATGTATCAAAAGAATCTTTAACCATAAAATTTAATTCATTTGCACTACGCCAAAAAAAATTAACTTTAAATTGAGCTTTCTCTACTGTTACAAATCATAAAATGTTAGAGCTTTGGGGCTTTTTTTTTACCAGCCAATCAAGATTCTCAATAGGAAGTTTTTTAAAATTATGCACGAGTCCATTGAATTAGTAGTCCCAAGTCAAAAAAAATACTATATTAAAAATATAGTATATCGAAATAAAATGATTAAAAGTGTTTGTTGCCTTAGAAAATGTAGGAAATAAGAACCGAAGAACTGACAACAAGCATTAATTTTTGTCTAGCTGTCCTTTTTTTGTTTATATAACCTAAACCCAATGAAAATGGGTACAAAAAGTGTAATGAAGTTGAGTATGAGGAATGTGAATGGCAGACGCATTTATTATCTGCTTAATTACGCAACAGCATTAGAGGGAAATTGAGAATAGGAAAAAACATTTTACTTGGCTGCGCTAATGTGTGTGTCGAAAAAGCCTGTTTCGACGCGTTACACACTTCACGGCAGGATTATGATACCCTTTGCAAGCGTAAACAATAAACTTGTTCTTTTAACCCAACATAAAAAAAAAAGTTTCATATCGAACATTTTGCCTGCGAGCGGGAAAACATTGAGACCGCACTGGTTTTGGGAATGCCTTTAAGTCTATATACATATTTTATTTCACCGCTTCATGGGTCAAAAAAAAATGTTCATACTTTTGCAACTTGTGAAATTGTTTTTAAAATGAAGCTGCTTGTTCACAACATGTTATGAATTTTTGACTCGATAGAAGATTAATGCCCTTTTCCCACAGTGATTGACCTAACCTTTCGTATAATTTGAATGTATAATTTCAGTAATTCATAAATAATTAAATAGGCCGGCAAGTTAAGAATAATTTGTGAATGTTGATGCCTATTGCTGCTGGAAAGACGGGTCCGGCTAAGCTTTGAGAATAAAATGAAGATTTCTGATTACCACGGACCAGCTTATAAAAGTCACGTCATCCCGTGCAAAGGATGAGGCGTTCTAGAGTTAATAGCGCATCATTAGCATCAGCATCAATCGAGGTCCACACGCTCCTACTGAAACCCCATCAACAAAATATTGCGGTCCTGAACCGGAGCCCGACCCTAAGCCAGAGCCTTATTTGGGCGCTTGCCGTTGTCTCCATAATTGGATCACAAGCGCTTTTTGTTCTTGGTAAGTAAACGAAAACGTGGACTGTTTTAATCACAATTCCAACAAAGTGTAATAAAAATTTTAACTTAATATCCTAATATCCAATAGAACAGAATAAAGCTTAAAATATATATGTGTATATTAATTAAAGTCGATTTGTTTATATCTCTTGCATGCTGTCCAGGCACAACAGCAGCATCCACCACTGACTCAACGTTAACGATTAGGAGCAAACCGAATACCAGCACAGAGAATAATTTTTATTTTGATGAACAGTTTACTACCAAATCACTATCACTCAGTGCTGCCGATACGGCAGCAACAACATCTGACGTCTCCCCAATGCTAGATGGGATACTAACGACGACGTCTAAGACTCAACTGGGACAAATTGGACTGGGCAGTGGGGCAACTACGGGGATAGAAGCTGAGAGCGAATGGATTGCTAATAGCACAACAGCTAAAAATTATAGCAATGCTGCTGCTGCTGTTGATTTGGCATCCACGAGACCCGCAGCGGCAACGGCAACGGCAACAACGACCAAGAATGCTAGAAGCACAATTAAGCAACCCATCGACTCGACACGCTCCAGGAATCACTGGAACGGTGGCAACTCTGTGGATGCCGAGCGATCTCGTACATTTCGCAGCAAGTATCATCATGAGAACCATTATGGACCCTTCTTTGAGGAACCATCGAACCTAATTGATCCGGGCAAGACATTAGTGTCCTCAGTCCATCTATTTACGGCAGCGGTCCTTAATTGTCGCGTCGGCATGCTCAAGGATAAAACGGTATAAATAACAAATACCAATGACACATTCTCAAATATTCGAAACAGATCTAAGTTGACATGATATGTAAATTATAGGTGATGTGGGTGAGGCGAACAACCGAGAAGGTATCACTGCTCACCGTGGGCAATGTGACATATAGCGGTGACCCTCGCATTAGCGTTAAGTTTCAGTATCCAAACAATTGGCGCCTAATAATAAATCCCACTCATAGGGAAGATGCTGGCATTTATATGTGCCAGGTTTCAACGCATCCTCCGCGTGTGTTTACCACAAATCTCACCATATTGGGTAAGCTATTCATTTATTCAGTGGTCTGCTGGCTATTTATAGTGTGAAATGGGTTTCGTTCAGAACCACCGTTAAGGATAATTGATGAGCATGAGCGCGATGTGGGTGATCGGTATTACAAGTCCGGTAGCACTGTGGATCTCCAATGTCAAATATCTCGGAATTTCTTTCAAAAGGAGCGCCACAATATAACGGAATCGGTTATGTCCAACACTAATCTAAATGATACCGCCAGTGAACTAAATCTCATCAGCTATGCCAACCAAACTCAACTCTCTAGCCAAGAATTGGAAAAATATTTTATTAATTTCATCACATGGGCCAAGGACGAGGAGCCTCTTCAAGCGCAGACCAATAGACGTTTTAGGTATAACAGAGAATGAAACAAATCAAATACTTACCATCGATTTAAATGGTTAATGAGACCTTTATATGTATATATATATATATTTATTTCGTAGTGTATCCGATAAATGGCTCAACAGTCGAATTTCTATACCAGATGCCAAAATCTCAGATAGTGGCAATTATTCGTGTTCGCTTGGTAGACTATTTACTGTACTTGTACACGTTCAAGTACTTACAGGTAATATCCATAATTTACACAGCTAAAGAACAATACAAACGAATTTATATTATCAATGAATTTCAGGAGAGTTACCCGCTGCTGTGCAACACAACCTAGCACGAAGATCTGACGGCTCTCTTCTGTTATCATGGAGTTTTGTCATCATTGTGATTTGTTTTCATATTTACAGGAGCCAAATAATGATAGCTAATTAATGACAAGGAATTGTTCTTAGCATTGAATCCTGAATCGTACAACAACATACAAGTACCAGTAGCATCGCATAGTATTGCATAAAACATTTCGAAAAAATTAAAAAAAAAATGTGAATGTCAATGTTTATATTTCATGTTGTGCAACTGCTAAACAAATTAACTTGTCCAATATTCGTATAAATCCATTAAGAATATACATACATGCAAAAAAGCATACACATAAAACATATTTGTATACATAGAACTTTCTATATCAATTTACACGACTTTTATTGATATTCTTCTTACTAAAATAAAGTCGAAAACTGGGTCGAATAGTTCAGAAAATCAGTTGAAGTATTTAAAAAAAGTACATGCCCATAATTTATATAATTACTAAATATTTACATATGTTATATTAGAAAGAAATTTAAGAAATTTCTAAAAACAATGTGGAAAATCAAATACAATTTGTTAATATGTTTTGTTAACAGTGTAAGTACAAGTTAAACTATCACTTACATGAGTTCGGGACATTTAATTGTATGTTTTAGCAATTATTATGTTTGTAAATATTGTAAAATGACAGAAGATAGGGTTTTACCTTATCTGAAATGTAGTCCCTTACATATACATCAATATTCTAAATTCCCATTCTGCTAGCCCAATTGTATAGTTAATCTATTTAATTGAAATTGATTTGTATACATCATTAAGTTAATGGTAGTCTATTCGAGTGGATTAAGGAAGAACTAACATTCACAAATATTATTAAATTGCTATAAATGTGTATTGTCATGTTCATTCATGCTATATTATGACTAAATCAAAATACATACTTTCAAATATAAGATAAATACAAATTGGTTTTCTTTATATTATCGTGTTCATCGCCCTACAATTAATTTGGTAAGACACCTGACACCTGTGAACGACCATATGCGTCTATAACGGTTTTCCTTAATTTGATGCGTGTGGTTTTCGGTAGACGTCACCCCCGAATTATTACTAATAGTAATTATAGTATAATTAATTGACTAACATTAGCGCTATGATAGGTTTCAATTAATCAAAAGTATAATAAAATTAAAAATAAAATGCATGCAGAAAAACATATGCGATATACGGCACGACGGGTTGCCTCTCAACTATCGATTGTACACCATCATTTCAGTGCAGAGTAGCAATCCTACAATCGATATTTATTCAGTCTATCGTATACTTATTTATAGCACGAACTTATTGGATTCTTTTTGTTTAAATAAATAAGAACATTAACATTGCATTTCAAACAGATACAAGTTTAATTTATTAAATAAAGACTGCAACGCATTAAAAGTGGGTCTACAAGTTGTCATAGCGTAAGAGAACTGTCTTAAACATTTTATTCATTGACCAGTGATAAACCGCACACACATATACACATATGGATTTATTTTTTCATACATGTATACATAAGGAATAATATTTAAAAGCAGCTTTCAGTAAAATTATAAAAATAGAAAACTTTTAGGTATAGAAGTAAAGTTAATCCCATTTTTGGTGGATCGTAGATTACGGACAATATTTACAAACCATGGGGAAAAAATGTTCAAATTATTCCTTGTGCCACTTGTTTGTCTGACTCTGACTTCACCTTGACTAAAGTACAAGGTGGCAATGCAAAAAAATTAAAAAAGAAAAACGACTGGAATGATAACAGTTGCACAAATAACATACAAATGATTTCCCACAGCTACCATCCCAAGCATCGTGAATTGTTAAAGCGAACATGTTAAAAGTACGTAACATCTTGTCTGTCGGCAACATCACCTCTATCACTTTCCGGTAAGTTAAAACTCATATACGATATATATAAATATATGAATCCGATAAGACCATTAATTGAAAAATTAACTTTAGGAATAATTTATATTATATCTTATTTGATTGTCTTATCTTATACTGTGTATTCGTTAGAACCTTCTGTAATCGTTGGAGTGCCTAAATTAACCGTATCTTATTGTTTTTGTTTATATTCAGATCAGTTTCAACAACCGCCAGCTGCAAGGAATCAGAATCATGGTTTTCCAAGTTACTCGTGCGAAAAATCGAGCCTACCAAGGAGTCGCACAGTCGTATGCTGAGCGATAAGGAAATTATATATGCATTGCACACACATAACGTGCGCCCTGATTCGATGGGCGACTATCTAAATAACTAGTGAGTGACTTATCAGATCAAATAAATTTTTAATTAAATAAATTAATTTTCCTTATTTAGCAAAAATACTGTGGGCTTAATTAACGAAAAGAAGACGAGCTTATCATGCAATTTGGTTGCATCATGGACTGTCCAAGTAGGCGATATGGATCAGTGTTTACATTTATGGAAATACACGGGAGGCTTCGAGAAAATTGATCAGGCCAAAGAGGACCTGTGGAACGACCCCGAATATCTTAAACTAATGAGCGAGCGTTCCAAGTTTCTTCGCTCGCGTCACCTGCAATACTTGTTGGCCTTCAGCTATTGGCCTCAAATCACTAGCCGATCTGGCAAAAACATCTACGAAATGCGGCAAGCTAAAAATTTCAATTAATTCGATATTATTAATAGTCGCTCGCACATTACAATCCCCACACATTCGAAATTAACTAAACTTTCATAATTGGTTTAAAGAAATTTCAAACAAAAACTTATTTTATATAGAAAAACATTATTTATAAGAGACTTTTCAATTTTTAAAGCGACTACTATATTAGTTTGACAATCCTTGTAATTTTAACATTGATATTTGCAGATCGTACCGACTTACTCCAGGCACCATGATCGAATGGGGCAATAACTGGGCACGTGCCATAAACTTTCGCAAGCACAACAATGAAGCCTTCGCTGGATTCTTCTCACAGATTGGTCGACTTTATAATGTCCATCACATCTGGTGTAAGTGGCAGCTGAGAAGCATTCTCAATTTTATTATTTACATAGCACATCAAATTAATGGTTAATGGTTCGTTGTTGTGCAGGTTACAAGTCGCTGCAGGATCGCAAAGAGACCAGAGAGGCGGCTTGGCGTTCTCCCGGCTGGGATGAGTGCGTTGCGTACACTGTGCCGCTGATTCGCGAAATGCATTGCCGCGTTCTCGCGCCCACCGAGTTCTCGCCCTCCCAGTAAAATGTCGAAAATGACAAATATTTATTCGTTCAGCGGACTGGCTCTGTGTTTACAATTTCATTTAATATACTGTGAAATATGAAGTAGCGCTATTATGATATCCCCTTAATCCCTCTCCATTTCCTACTGAAAATTTGTAAATAATGCCAGCATTCAAATTCTATCATTTTAGCTCTTACTTCAAAAGATAAAAGTGCATTTTTAGTCAAACAATTACATGACTCCTAAAAGTTTTGAACTACGTGTATTGTGGATTAGCATAGACAAAAAATACTAAACTTTAAATCAAAATAATCAGAAAAGATATAAAAAAAAGATACAAGTTTGATGTTATAGTGTACGAGTAATAAAATGTGAATAAAATGCATTTACTCAATTGTGGGTAACGTATTTTATTGTAGTCAAGCATTTCTTATACAAATGTATTTTGTATACCCTTGCAGAGAATGTTCAATGTCGCCAATTTTGTAACGCCCCAATGGAGACTTCTGTGGCCTCATAGAGTCTATATATTCTTGATCAGCATCAATAGTCGAGTGTTTCAAGGCAAACTAATCCCTCAGTTATTAAGCTATCTTAAGGAAGCTCGGAATATCTTCTTGTTTTTGCTGCGCCAGGATCGGAACACTACATCATACCATCATGCCATTGAAAGGATCAGTCGAAAGATAAGTTTTTGTGTGGCAAACTTGTTTGTTTGCAGGTGGACTCCGGTCTGCAAGGGTATGTAAACATCGTGGTGCCTAAGATATCTGTTCATTTTTGGTATTTTAATGAAAAACCGCTTCTGCATTCTGACGCAGAGTCTTCAGATGCCTCTTTCCCTGAAGATGCTGTTGCAAGATGAATATATGATTCATGGCCTTATTGCACAATTTGCAATAGTACGAGCCGGAAGGTGTTCGATACATGGATAGTTCCCCATCAACATCAGTGACAACAGATGATACTGTGCTTAATGACTGATCGGGCTCTCCACACAGAGCAGGCGTTGTTGCATCATCCTCCAAACCCTGTTTGCGTAGATTCTTTTGGTGCTTCGCACCGTCCAAATGCATTTTAATTTGCGATGCGGATGTGACACTTATCTTGCATATTTTACATGACAGGCTTTCGTCTAGAGCGGGAGTCTTAACTTCCAGCTGCTGGGCTCCATTACAATTGGTTTCATATATTTCTGGTGCAATGTCCTGCAGATTTACAACAGACGCCGCTTTAACAAACAGTTCTCCAATACCAAATCGACGGTCCTCGGGGACGACCTCCGCTTTTGTGCCAGTGCGCACCCAATTGCCTTCAGCGTTGTAGAAACCAGCACCAGACGGTCTCGAGCGTCTCTGCTCCACTAACTGATGCTTGCGACCCGCATAGTGTTGACGGGCATGGGTCATCGATGTGAGCGCCAGGTCGCATAGATTACAGTGGAATGCATTTGGACCAGTTGGGCCCTGCTTCACCAGACGCTTAACTGGTGGCGTCTGCAAGCCCACCTCCGTGTAGTTTTTCGCCAGCCAAGCACTAATATGACGATCGTGTGCCTTGGATTCATAGTGGTCCTTGGCGCTTTTCATGGAGGTCATCTGTGCCTTGCATAATTGACAGGACAAGGGCAATATTAATTTGTTTAGCTCTTCCGGATAGCTTTCGTCTCGACCTTGAAATATAACATAACTGTTGGCTTCAGACGGATCACTGATTTTCCTTTTAAGATTACGCTGTGATGAAATTGTGGGAATTTCCTTAATATCCTGCATCATTTCAATTGTATCTTTCCCGGGTGGTAAAAAGCGATTCGAACTCATTGTCAACTCTGCCGCATCAGCACTCAAGCGCTAAATTGCAAAACGAACTGCCTCACAGACTGCGGTCCTGGTGTCGTTATATTTGCTATCATCTGATAACCACATAAATATTCCGAAGGCATTTGTCCACAAAATGCAACTTTAAATCTATTTAAAACAGCTAGTGATGTGCACAACTTGATTGTGCTTCACAGCGCAGACTCCAAAGTTATCGCTACTTAGTCCATCCCTTAATATTCGATGTGGTATTTGTGCTCTTGTACGAGCTGCTCACAAAATTAAGCGTGTTGGCCAAATGATTGCTTTAATAGCGTCGTATGCATATGTCGTATCCATACTACTATTAGCATTTTTAGAACATTGAGCTAACCTTATCAAAACACCTCACGCAAAACATACCCGGCACGCATTAAACCTGGAAAAGGCTAATTCAAACTCCATGCATACAATTTGAAAGGGTTTTTATTAAAAATGTGTGATTTACAAAATTGTATCTCCTTTTCATTGTTTAATTGTCGGGCAAAGAGCGGATGATGTCCGAATCTCCAGGGTCGGTAATGGACAACGTGCACACGCGGAAGTATTTACCACAAGCGGTGCCCAGCTCAATGTTGGTGCCACTGTAGTGCTGAACTTCAGTTTTGGCCAACATGGCATAGTACTCAATCTCAGACTTCCTGCAATTGTCACAATACCAAATTGTTAATTACCATTTCAAAAACAGTGTTTGAGAATGTGCTCTAATCGCAAATTGTTAGTATTAACAACATTCAGAAAGAGTCTCTAGTAATAAAATTCGTCAAGGCAATCGGAATTACAAAAATCATCATATATGTTGTACGTAGCTTCAAATTGAGATAATTGTTGAAATCTAATGAGATGACGTCCTTACCCCAAGCATCCATTTACGAATTGTCGTTACTGGAACCATTTGGAGCCATGCGAATCAAAGCAATCAGAAATTATATCGCTCTTGCTCTCTCTTGCGCATATGTGCTGCACTGCTGGTTGAGACAATACTACTCCATAGTTTCCATCAACATTATTTGATTGTGGAATCATATTTCTCAGTCCGCATTAAAGAAGACTCCATATGGTTCCAACAACAACAACTCTAAAACAGCTTAACATTGCTGTTCGTACTTGGGCGTTATGGAAATCTATTTCTCAGTAGTATTCTTTTAATTCCTCAATAGCGAATCAATTTCGCTCTCACCTCAAAGCAGGCGTGTTGCTGGCGATGAGCACCAGTTTGGCTTTGCCATGACGAAGGGTCTTCAGCGTCTGTTTGTAACCCAGGCAATATTTGCCAGATTTCATAACCAGCGCCAAGCGCGCATTGGTGCTTTCTAAGGCCTTTTTCTGCAATTAAAACAAAAATCGTTTTTGTTAATGATCTGCTTTATGCGCACTCGATCCATGTTTAGCACTTACCTGTTTCTTTACGGCAACCATGTTGAACGTTTAAGTTACAAAAACCACTATGTGTAACGAGAATAACAATATCAGCCAAGTCAAAAATTTGAGCAAGAGCAATCGACCTACCTTTGTCGGTTGATGATGTTAAAAAGGCAGATATGCAAGCAAAACGGAAACACGATGCCATTGCCAGGGCCGGCAAAAATATTTCAATACCCGTATCGTAGCCCTAAAGTAATAACACACGATATAATTTTGCATAACAGAGGTGCATTTATATATTTATCGTCAATATTCCAATAATTTTGAATATATATTTAATCAGTAGTTGAAATATGTGAGGTATAGAACAATATGTGTTCGATTTGCGGAAACAACAACATTTTTTTTGCTCTTCTAATGTTAAGTTTTTTTTTACCCAAATTAATTACACAAAATTTTTGGTTATTAAAGCTAACGCGTTTTTGGGATCGACAAGTTGAGATTCTGAAGATATGCATGTGCCGCCTTCTCCATAAAAATTTGATCTTTGGTTTTTCCGCAAGCAACTTTAGCCCACTTTGGGTCCAACAGATTATTGCTGGATAGACAACGAAATTTTTGACCATACGGTCTATTTTCTTTTTTGTCCTCATCGAACAGCAAGTCTTCCTCACTGCATAACGTATCCTTCATTATGTTGCTTGAAGAAAAAGGTGTTACCGATTGTCCTGAATTCAGAAATTTACTTGGTGTCTCTGTTTCAAATGGCTGAGTTTTTCTTCCAGATTGCAAAATGTTTACGTTCCAACTGGGCAGCAATAATTTCTTGGCCCGCTTTGGTGCAGGCGAATGCACACTTAGGCTTGCAAGAGTATTTGAATAGTTAGCGTCAGACAGGTCATCGCGATTATTCACACCACCACCTTTGCGGAAATTGGCCTCGACTTCATTCTTTTTCTCCTCGCTGATGATTTGACCGCCTCGCTTTTTACCAACTGCCTCGAGTACATTTTTAAGTGGAGTAGGCGTGCGTGGGACAACAAAACCTGCTGAATAATAGCAATTAAAAAAACGTCCGAGATGAGCAAGGGAATCGGAACTTACTTTCATGTGGCGTTTTAATTGATGACATTTCCATTTCCTTTTTAACTTCAATTCCAAAGCGGTTATAAACGTTGACGACTGGCGTGCTTGCCTGTAAGCTCATATCTTTAAATGCTGTAAGGCATGGCAATTTTAAGAATTGGCTTGGCGAGAAGGGTAGCAATTCTGATATCTTTGTACTTATTTTGCATTTCAATACATCTGTACTGTTATTAAGATTATTTGATATTATATGATTATTATTGCTGGATAGACAACGAAATTTTTGACCATACGGTCTATTTTCTTTTTTGTCCTCATCGAACAGCAAGTCTTCCTCACTGCATAACGTATCCTTCATTATGTTGCTTGAAGAAAAAGGTGTTACCGATTGTCCTGAATTCAGAAATTTACTTGGTGTCTCTGTTTCAAATGGCTGAGTTTTTCTTCCAGATTGCAAAATGTTTACGTTCCAACTGGGCAGCAATAATTTCTTGGCCCGCTTTGGTGCAGGCGAATGCACACTTAGGCTTGCAAGAGTATTTGAATAGTTAGCGTCAGACAGGTCATCGCGATTATTCACACCACCACCTTTGCGGAAATTGGCCTCGACTTCATTCTTTTTCTCCTCGCTGATGATTTGACCGCCTCGCTTTTTACCAACTGCCTCGAGTACATTTTTAAGTGGAGTAGGCGTGCGTGGGACAACAAAACCTGCTGAATAATAGCAATTAAAAAAACGTCCGAGATGAGCAAGGGAATCGGAACTTACTTTCATGTGGCGTTTTAATTGATGACATTTCCATTTCCTTTTTAACTTCAATTCCAAAGCGGTTATAAACGTTGACGACTGGCGTGCTTGCCTGTAAGCTCATATCTTTAAATGCTGTAAGGCATGGCAATTTTAAGAATTGGCTTGGCGAGAAGGGTAGCAATTCTGATATCTTTGTACTTATTTTGCATTTCAATACATCTGTACTGTTATTAAGATTATTTGATATTATATGATTATTATTGCTGGATAGACAACGAAATTTTTGACCATACGGTCTATTTTCTTTTTTGTCCTCATCGAACAGCAAGTCTTCCTCACTGCATAACGTATCCTTCATTATGTTGCTTGAAGAAAAAGGTGTTACCGATTGTCCTGAATTCAGAAATTTACTTGGTGTCTCTGTTTCAAATGGCTGAGTTTTTCTTCCAGATTGCAAAATGTTTACGTTCCAACTGGGCAGCAATAATTTCTTGGCCCGCTTTGGTGCAGGCGAATGCACACTTAGGCTTGCAAGAGTATTTGAATAGTTAGCGTCAGACAGGTCATCGCGATTATTCACACCACCACCTTTGCGGAAATTGGCCTCGACTTCATTCTTTTTCTCCTCGCTGATGATTTGACCGCCTCGCTTTTTACCAACTGCCTCGAGTACATTTTTAAGTGGAGTAGGCGTGCGTGGGACAACAAAACCTGCTGAATAATAGCAATTAAAAAAACGTCCGAGATGAGCAAGGGAATCGGAACTTACTTTCATGTGGCGTTTTAATTGATGACATTTCCATTTCCTTTTTAACTTCAATTCCAAAGCGGTTATAAACGTTGACGACTGGCGTGCTTGCCTGTAAGCTCATATCTTTAAATGCTGTAAGGCATGGCAATTTTAAGAATTGGCTTGGCGAGAAGGGTAGCAATTCTGATATCTTTGTACTTATTTTGCATTTCAATACATCTGTACTGTTATTAAGATTATTTGATATTATATGATTATTATTGCTGGATAGACAACGAAATTTTTGACCATACGGTCTATTTTCTTTTTTGTCCTCATCGAACAGCAAGTCTTCCTCACTGCATAACGTATCCTTCATTATGTTGCTTGAAGAAAAAGGTGTTACCGATTGTCCTGAATTCAGAAATTTACTTGGTGTCTCTGTTTCAAATGGCTGAGTTTTTCTTCCAGATTGCAAAATGTTTACGTTCCAACTGGGCAGCAATAATTTCTTGGCCCGCTTTGGTGCAGGCGAATGCACACTTAGGCTTGCAAGAGTATTTGAATAGTTAGCGTCAGACAGGTCATCGCGATTATTCACACCACCACCTTTGCGGAAATTGGCCTCGACTTCATTCTTTTTCTCCTCGCTGATGATTTGACCGCCTCGCTTTTTACCAACTGCCTCGAGTACATTTTTAAGTGGAGTAGGCGTGCGTGGGACAACAAAACCTGCTGAATAATAGCAATTAAAAAAACGTCCGAGATGAGCAAGGGAATCGGAACTTACTTTCATGTGGCGTTTTAATTGATGACATTTCCATTTCCTTTTTAACTTCAATTCCAAAGCGGTTATAAACGTTGACGACTGGCGTGCTTGCCTGTAAGCTCATATCTTTAAATGCTGTAAGGCATGGCAATTTTAAGAATTGGCTTGGCGAGAAGGGTAGCAATTCTGATATCTTTGTACTTATTTTGCATTTCAATACATCTGTACTGTTATTAAGATTATTTGATAAGTCAGGAATGTTTTTGCGGGATCGCCTAAGTATGTTAGGCGTCGGCCTGTTGATTTCAACCTCAGGGTTTTGCGAAAGTAGTTGTCTTGGCATTGGTGTGCATTTCGCAGACCCACGTGCACCTTGGGCATCTGAGAAGCGAGTCGATGTTTTTTTCGGTTTTCCGTTCAATTTTTCTGTTATTTTGTTAGTTTTCATGTCGCTGCCAGACGATTCATTATAATTCGATTCCTGTGTTACCGTATTTTCTGTTTTATTTGAATTCTCAACGTTTCCGTTTAATGACGGCAATTTACAATTGGCAACGCGTTAAGAAATTGTATAGACATATTTAATACAAAACGAACAGATTTGGAAATATAACTACAAAAAAATATAGTTACAAAATATGACTACGATAACAAATCGATTAATTGTATGGCATATAATAAACAGTGTCATGCAGCATAAAAATCATCAAAAAGAGCTAGTTTACGAAGGCGCAAGAATATACATACATATGCACATATACATATATGCAAGCATGGCATGTGTCAATGCGTGTGTATTTTAAATAGTCGCACATGAAACGAGTATAAACATGCATCGCAGGAAGACTGCAAAATCGGTCAGTAATCCACCACCAATTCAGTCGGTGCCCAAGAAAACCGCATTCGATGGGGAGAACGATATTCAATTCGAACTGGAACTATGTTGGTGTGTTCAGCAGCTCCAAACCGCTTTAAACACTGGCAAACTGAGCCAAAAAATTGGTAAGCTAAACTACACCTTACCTTATGTATGTATATGTATGTAAATATAAGACATTTCTTCTTACAGCAGAAGATACGTCCAAAAACTTAAAAATTTTAACGAGCCAAACGGCACCTCTCATAAAAAAGCGTCAGGTTATGAAGATTGCCCTGGGCGATTACCGGTCTAAAATGCAACAGGAAGAAAAGAAAATGCTGCTAGGTAAGAAACCGTCGACATCTGATTAATTTAAATATTACCTATGTGCAGCGCGAAACAAGTTCATAAGACATTTATTTAATTCATGTGTCAAAAATTTGTTTATGAAAAGTACAAATAGTTAAATAACTATTCAGTGGAATTAAGCTGAAAGGTGAATTATACAAATATTGTGTAAGAAATAGATTGTTCCCAACAGAATCCACACATAAGTATGTAAATTATTTGCGTTATCCGCTAGTGTTCCTTCTTCATCACTTCATCTCTCTTTCCCTTTCTAATACGTGCTAGACAGAGATAGAGAGAAAGATGATAAACTTATATTACACTTCTTTATTCCCTGCATGTTTTGCAAAATAAATTCATGTTTTTTCCTTTATTATTTGTAGCTTCCAAACAAATCAAATTTACGCCCGCGACTGATACAAATAAAAAGTCTAGCTTCGTCAAAAAATCAGCACTGCTCTCTACCGGAAAGGATTTTCGTTTTGACTTTGCAGTGCCCACTGACAACGATTCTGAACCGGATGCAGCTCCATCAATTGCCCAGTCAGTGACATCTGAACCTGAGGTATCCCTGCTGCCAACAAGCCGCTTTACAAACAATGGAACACAGTTCAAATTTAACTTTGCTATTGATAATGCACCCGAAGATATTAATTTCAAGGGTTTATTGTTAAATAGCTAGGCAGAAAAACAAATACAAAATAAATAATAATAGTATACTTAATCAAACATTGTTTTATCATTAAAACATTACTATCTCAGAAAAAAAACTCAGTACTCAGTACATATATAGATATGAATATGAATTAATTGGCATTAGTTTATTGTTGTATAGTATATTACTAAAATTACTAGTAATCTTTAATTGAACTGGTCTGTGAACTGAGTTAATCTTGCAACCATTCAAGTATAACACAATTAAAGTTAAATTTAACAACAACTTTTGTGACAAATTATCTCCGAATTTGAAAACTTTGCTTTGGCTAGCATTTTATTTTTTCAATTAGCTTATGTTGTAAGGCATTTAATCAAATTAAATTATTTAGCCGACAGATTTTAACTATTGGAAATTTTGGTTCTTACAACTATTGTTATACCTTACATGTGCCAATAAGAACGGGTAGAAGCGATTAAAGGCTTTCATTTCAAAAATCTATTAGAACAATAAAATTCGATTAAAGTAATACGATTTTGACTACAAATTAAGCTAGTGTTGAAAATTTATCCATTTTTTTTTTAAATGTTTTCCCTGCAGAGAGAACTTTCAATATTTAACTTGCATTAAGATAGCTTTAAAAAAAGTGGAGTGTAAAGAGGTTATAGAAATAATGCATCACAATGTATTGCAAATGTTATATTTTATTAATTGTAAAAAAAATTCAAATCTAAGCTAGAATGTAATATAATTTTTACATACATATACATTAACAAATAGTTATATTGTACAGGCTTTAAATTAATTTTACTGTGTTGGTAGGTAATAAGGATTTCTCTTTATATATTTTCTATATAAGAGCTCATCTTTCGCCCGAGAGTTTATATGGCAGCTTTATGATACAATGATCATATCCAGCATATGTATACCTGCATCAGGATATTTTAGTTGTTTTGTTTGAGATAACTTTAATGGAAATAAGTTTACACATACATTCGGGTATAACGATTCGGATGATGATCCACACTTTACGACAAATTATATGATCGCTGCAGGGATTTTAAAAAATATAAATTGTGAATTTCCATCTGTTTTATTTTGAGCATCTTTTTGCCTATTAATATTATTAACTGAATACTTGAGTTTGTTGTCGTGCACAAAAGTCTTCTAGGGATTATAATAATTTGCATTATATTGCCCATCACAATTGTCAAAAGGAAACATCTTTACTCTTTTGCTCTAAGAGCATATTGATCGTTGAGTCGTTCACTTAAGGCGTTTCCAGGCTTGTTTTAAATAAAACAAAAACTACTTCTCTTAACTTGTGCAAGTACATTGCAAATGTTTCTTGAGAATGCAATTATTTCACTCATTTCAGCGCAAATGCGTACACAAATTTCGACGATCCGATTTTAATAGCTTGTTCTCTTCTGACCAGTACCTTAAAAAACAAAGAACAATAATTTTAGACACGCCGGCAATTGCATACTGTAGTAGACTGGATAAAACCTTCTGACATACAGGTTGCAGTTGACAATATTATATTTTTGTAAGTTTTAAAAAAAATTGTAGATTTGTTTTCTATTTTACGACTGACTATTCCACACATACAGACAGACACAGACAGAAATACAATTAGTAATTTAGTAAGGCTAATGTAAAATATGACGAAGACGCCTACTTAAATGTGTTACAAACTTCACGAACATATTAAAATACAATAGTTAAATTATTTATATCTAAACACAAGAAATGAATTATGTAAATAGCTTAATGCAGAACATCGGTTAAACATAAAATTATTAACAAAATAAAAATACAAAAAATTTTAATAATTGTAAATTTCCAAAAATTATTTTTCTAAAATAAATATTTTTTTAAAGAGGTTTTTAATATTTTTTTCGTTTGGCATGCAGATAAGTAAATGAAAAAATATTGCATTATTTTACCCAACAACAGCACAATTGACAATATTTAGACAATATTTAAATCAGACCAAGACATAACATTAATAAAACAAATCGGTAAACACAAATAAAAGATGGTGTGACAATCCAAGGTATCGAAAGACATCTGAAAAGGACTCTGACAATATTGAGAATTCGCATTTTATTAGGCAATACTTCTTTTATTTTAAATTCTTCTGCATAATAATTTGTAAGGTTTTTACAATTCTTAATTCTACTTTACATATTGGGTCTGCTAATACATATTTATAAAACAATTTTTTTTTTTTTTTTTTTAGAATTTTTCGTTTTCTTCAAATGTTTGGGTGAACATTAATTAAGTTTCTCAAAATTCAATGACCGCGGCATCAAGTCGAGATTCTGAAGACATGCATGTGCCGCCTCCTCCATAAAAATTTGATCTTTGGTTTTTCCACATGCAACTTTAGCCCACTTTGGGTCCAACAGATTATTGCTGGATAGACAACGAAATCTTTGACCATACGGCCTATTTTCTTTTTTGCCCTCATCGAACAGCAAATCTTCCTCATTGCATAACGTATCCTTCATTATGTTGCTTGGAGAAAAAGGTGTTAGCGATTGTCCTGAATTCAGAAATTTACTTGGTGTCTCTGTTTCAAATTGCAAAATGTTTACGTTCCAACTGGGGAGCAATGATTTCTTGGCCCGCTTTGGTGCAGGCGAATGCACATTTATGCTTGCAAGAGTATTTGAATAGTCAGCGTCCGACAGGTCATCGCGATCATTCTCACCACCACCTTTGCTGAAATTGGCCTCGACTTCATTCTTTTTCTCCTCGCTGATGGTATGAGCAATATCCTCGGCCATACTCGTAGGACTAGATGATATGAAAGACATACCGCCTCGCTTTTTACCAACTGCCTCGAGTACATTTTTAAATGGAGTAGGTGTGCGTGGGACAACTAAGCCTGCTGAATAACAGAAATTAAAAAAACGTTCGATATGAGCAAGGGAATCGGAACTTACTTTTATGTGGCGTTTCAATTGATGACATTTCCATTTCCTTTTTAACTTCAATTCCAAAGCGGTTATAAACTTTGACGACTGGCGTGCTTGCCCGTAAGCTCATATCTTCAAATGCTGTAAAGCATGGCGATTTTAGGAATTGGCTTGGCGAGAAGGGTAGCAATTTAATTGGTGTGACAACTGGCGATTCTGCTATCTTTGTACTTATTTCGTTTTTCAATACATCCGTACTGTTATTAAGACTATTCGATAAGTCAGGAATGCTTTTGCGGGATCGCTTAAGTATGTTAGGCGTCGGCCTGTTGATTTTAACCTCAGGGTATTGCGAAAGTGGTTCTCCTGGCATTGGTATGCATTTTGCAGGCCCACTTCCACTTTGGGTATAAACATCTGAGAAGCGAGTCGTTGTTTTTTTCGGTTTTCCGTTCAATTTTTCTGTTATTTTGTTAGTTTTCATCTCGCTGCCAGACGATTTCTTAAAATTCGATTCCTGTGCTGCCGTAATTTCTGTTTTATTTGAATTACCAACATTTCCGTTTAATGACGGCAATTTACAATTGACAACTTGTGCAAACTTGCCGCTACCACCGCATTTGATTAATTCAATTAGACGAACGCGTGAGCTCTTTAAATCGCCACCAACCATTGCACCAGCTGATCTGCGCCCAACATCGTATTTACGGCGCATTGTTGAATTCCAATGGTTTTTGATTGCATTGTCTGTGCGTCCAGGCAGTAGTTTTGCAATTTTAGCCCATTGGTTTCCAAGCGTGCTGTGAGCATTATAAATTATTTTGTCCTCTTCCTCGGTCCAAGCGGTTTTTTTAATCTCTGGGTTAAGGTGATTATGCCATCGTTCACGGCACTGTTTCCCAATTCGTCCATTTAAATACCGAGCAATCAATGTCCACTTCTTTGGGCCAAAATTTTTGACCAGTTCAATAACTTTTAAATCTTCGTCGCGTGTCCAAGGCCCCTTAACAAGCTCAGGGTCCAATACTTTCGCCCAGCGCTGATGTACTTGCTGTTCGTGTCGGTCTCTGAATTTTGGCCCAATAATATCCCAGCGTTCACCATGTTTCTCAACTAGCCCCTTTAGTAAAACGTCTTCCGATTTTGACCAGCGCTTTCCAAAACCATAGTTCGGATGCCCAGTTATCTTTTTGTCGTAATTCTGATTCTGTAGTGGATCCGCTAGGCCTCCATCTCCATGTTGTTTGCTCAATTGTAATGTGTTCAATGAACTTTGCGAGCCCATAGTGCCATTCTTGTTCGTAGAACCTTTGGTGGTGACCTGGGATTGAGAGTTAATTGAACTACCGGCTTCATCATCGATGGTGCCGCCATCTTCGCTGTAATGATCGGAATATTCTGACGCTTCAGATTCTTCTGACATTTGGTCATATTCCACTACATAGTTGGCTAAATCGGTGCATGCTTCTGCCATGTTTACGAATTTTCACGCTGACGATTTTTTGCCTCTTTGGATTGTTTTCGTGGTGAACAGTAGTGAAAAACTTCTGGACTTCCTTTTCCCGGTTGCAAATAATAATAAACGCTTTCGCTGCAATATAAGCACTTGGCGTTACTCGGTGGATGCCGATAAAGTGAATAATGCGCACAAATTTCGCTAAACGAACTGTTTTGAATTTGTCCGTTACATCCAAGACACTGTGTAAAGTTTATTAAATGCCGATCAGTCCGCAATAATGGGTGCGTTGCATCTCTTTCGGATCGGTCGATTTCACTTCGTTCTTCTGAATGTATATTAAACGTTCTTTTTGAATACAAATCGTTACAAAGCTGCTGATTTGACTGCAAGTTCTGATCCATTTAAACATATATTCACATGAACTCATTTATTTATACCTTACCATGGATGAAAATAACATGTGCCTGTATATACGCCAACTGTTTTTAATTTTTTTTAGTTCCAAATCATTTGACCTTTATTTTATAGAGTACATGCATATGTGCATTTTTCCCGGACAGAGTGTACATACGTCCATAAGAAATGGCATAATCCAAGTGTTCTTTCTTTTAATTTTATAGAAAAACACACATTGTTACTTTTTCTATAACAACCCGTTTTAGAGGATTCGAGAAATATTTACCAACTAACAAATCATTGCCATGAGTACAAAAATGTGTTTTGATAAATTTTTGTACAATTGTTTCGCCATTTCCAAACGGCGTCGATTGTTTTTAATCGAATAAACATGTTCCATTCTACATTATTCCACATATATTTCTTTGAACAACTTGAAACATGGAATTAGAACAAGAAGAAATTTTATATGTATATTTAAATTGGTAAGCACAGATGTTAACTTTGCTCTCGTGACATTTTTTTAAATCAATGTGAAACGTTCATATGTATTAACATCTTATTAGTTAACACCAAATTTTTTGGTTACCGATTTTATTATTTTTTCTCGTATACATTTTTTTTGTATAAACATGAAATCTAATTTGTTTTGTGGCGTCAAATATACCTTGCCGTATTGAGTATTGAAAATTAGCTCATCCCGTTTAAAAAAAAAAACTATCACCAGCATTATATTCGTTAGTTGTGATTTTATTTCGAACGTATCTTAAATTCTTTTACCAACCATCTATTTCCCTTAATTATGATCAAAAAATGTACTATAAGATGAATAAATTGTATTCAAGGGATAAACATTAGACGAATGCTCAGGGGTATATATTAAAATGTTAATGTTATCCTGCAGGCAACTGAAGATCCTTCTTGAAATAATTTAAGTATTAATTTCGATATTGCATTTTTGCTATATTAAAGCCATTAAAAAGATATCGGGCTAAATCTCACAAAATTTAATGTGTGTATTTAGACATAATAATTTTGAAATCAGGTTTCAATGAAAGTTCAATTCATACACGTATTTTGTCAATTAAAATTAGCATAGTCCTAGGATCGCCCAAACAATACTTAGAAAAATATAATATTTAAAAAAAAATTTATTATGAGCATTATAATTTTAGATAAATGTTTTATATTCGTGCAAATATACTATTATTTATATAGCTGTCCGATACATCGATTACTTCAATTAATCGATATGTGTATTGCAACTCTGGACTACTTCTAGGTGTTGGCTACCAATTGTAAAGTGCGAATGAGGAGTTGTGTTGAGATTGATATACTGTGAAAAAGTTGTCGAAGATACGGGCGATTAGTTGACGGGTTTTAATATCTATATACAGAGTTAAATCCATGCAGCTGTTGAACTGATTGTTTTTAAAAATAATCTTGTTACTTAAAGGCATCAGTAAAGTCACTTATTAAGTTCTAAAAGACCGCGACTACAGTGGCCAGGTGTGTGTTCACTATTGAAATTTATATATACATATGCAGCTCAGTCATTGAAATATATATATGTGTATTTATATATATGTTCATATTTATATATATATAGTCAAGCGTATGTACATAGTTTTTGAAATACAAATTCAAACTCAGCGGCTATATATATATCGAGCTAAAGTATAAATTTATGTGCAACTTATTCATAGTTTATATTAATTTAAATAATTGTTATCTCGAATATTTTTAAAATTGATTTTTCTCTTGAATTTCTTTCTCGCTCGGTCAATTTCATGAAACGTCTCTTTTGGTTGGTGCGAATGGGATAAACCGACACTCCCATTTTACTATGCTTGTCGCGCCGACACTCTGCGGTCACATTCGAACCTGCTTTCGCTGCCATACATACCAATACTCGTCATTATGAAACACTGGTTGTACTGCTTGCTCCCATTAACTTGCCCACTTTTAGCAGCGGTGGTGCAAAAATTACAATTTTGGTGTACCAAAAAAGCGAATTGAGTAGCCGAGGGAAGGCAGCAGCACGGGTGAAAACAGGCGGACCAATCGAGCGGCCAACAGCAAAAGAGAAAATTATTTCATTAGGGACACTTCAATTTATGGTTAAATGTTTCACGAGTGTAAACACAAATCTGAAATTAACTAAAAAACAGTGGAATAATATGTGCTGCTTAAATTAAAAAATTGACGTATAACAAGTTGAACAAGACGAACTCTGTGAGCAAATTTTATTCAACACCGTTGAATCCAATAACTAAAATATATCTTCTGAATTAAAAATTATAGATAAAAGGAGCTAGAAGGAGAGGGCTTCAAAGAAAACTGAAAGAACATTAAAAAGGCAATCGGAACAGGCAGACAATTTGTGAAACGGATTACCATAAGTGACAAAAATACCACCGTTTTGGTACACAGTTCTATTCAAACGAACGAACGTTCTCTCACGCGGATTGAAAACAAGACACACACTACATACATACATAAACTCAATAACTACAGCCGGCCAAGGCAAGTAAGTGTTCTGAAAAAAGTCATTTAAGTTCAACTAGCAGGAAGATACAGATAAGAGGTGTATTTTAAATATTCCAAAGACACGGAGGAAAAAAATTGTACCCTTGGACTTGGAAAGCAAGTCAACTTGAAGTGGCACCAACCATATTATAACCGGTGAATGTACTGCTAATATCACATTGCTTGTATGCAGGCGTACTTGAAGCGACGGCAGTCAGGAGAACAGAAATCAACAGGACACGCTGCAAAAAATACTTCAATCAAAATATATAGAAACGTGAGTTTGCTGCTTTTAGCATTTGAATAGCAAAAAATATATTTCAAACTAATTCGAAGTACACATTTAGCTTTGAAACCAGTAACCAGTAGTGACCAGCAAGTCAATCAGTTCAGTTTAGAACGTCTTTTTGACAAGCCTTAACGGAACGCTACGAGTGGGAAAGAGTAAAACATCTGAAGAAAGAAGCAATCTCCAAAAAAAAAATATAAAATGAATGAACTAGACAGTCTAAGACAAGAAGCCGAATCTCTAAAGAATGCTATTCGAGATGCACGAAAGGCTGCGTGCGATACGTCGCTGTTGCAGGCAGCCACTTTGCTGGAACCAATTGGACGTATACAAATGCGCACGCGACGTACGTTGCGGGGTCATCTGGCCAAAATTTATGCCATGCATTGGGGTAATGACTCCAGGAACCTCGTATCAGCTTCACAAGATGGTAAACTGATCGTTTGGGACTCGCACACTACGAACAAAGTGCATGCCATACCGCTGCGCTCATCGTGGGTGATGACATGTGCATACGCTCCATCGGGAAGCTACGTCGCCTGCGGTGGCCTCGACAACATGTGTTCAATCTATAACTTAAAGACACGCGAAGGTAACGTGCGTGTGTCCCGTGAGCTGCCGGGCCATGGTGGCTATCTATCATGCTGCCGTTTCCTGGACGACAATCAGATTGTGACAAGCTCAGGTGATATGTCGTGCGGCCTTTGGGACATCGAAACTGGCTTGCAGGTTACCTCGTTTCTTGGCCATACTGGAGATGTGATGGCCCTATCCCTGGCACCGCAATGCAAAACGTTTGTATCGGGTGCATGTGACGCGTCGGCCAAGTTGTGGGACATCCGAGAAGGTTCCTGCAAACAAACGTTCCCCGGGCATGAATCTGATATCAACGCAGTCACCTTTTTCCCGAATGGACAAGCCTTCGCGACAGGGTCCGACGATGCAACCTGCCGCCTATTTGATATACGCGCTGATCAGGAATTGGCCATGTATTCGCATGACAACATTATTTGTGGTATTACCTCCGTAGCGTTCTCAAAAAGCGGCCGTCTGCTATTAGCGGGGTATGATGATTTCAACTGTAACGTATGGGACACAATGAAAGCAGAGCGCTCGGGCATTCTTGCTGGCCACGATAACAGAGTTTCATGTTTGGGGGTCACCGAAAATGGTATGGCAGTAGCAACAGGATCGTGGGACTCGTTCTTACGCGTGTGGAACTAAGTGTCGTGCACAATGCGTATTAATGGGTGGGGTAGGGTCAACGTGGCGGTGGTTGCGCGCAGTCGGCGTTTAGCAGCAGCGACAATAACAACAGAACAGCAGCAACAAAAGCGACATCCCCTCAAAAACATAGGTGTAGATACATGCATATAAATATACATATGTCGCACCAATATCATTTTTTGTGCTCTGATGTCAGTGGTTCTTTGTTACTGTTTAGGGCTCAAACAGTGACAAAGAGGAGTATGTTTCAAAATGCTTGACGTGTAGTGCAATAGTAACAGCGAAAATGAGGATGGAAAACGGCGTTGACTGCAACGTAGACCACAGCAAAAACAAGAACTTTATATACAAATTATTTATATTGCTATATACTTATTATACTTATACAACAAACCAAAACACAGACATACACAGCAACATACAACTAGACATACACACATACAAGTATATTATTAGTGTAAATGAAAAATTCGAAACAAAACCTATGATGAGCTGTCGCTGATAGTCAGTTGTTTAGTCAGAATTTCGGCAACAGCAACAGTTTAAAGTACGTAAAGTTAGTTCAAATCGTATAAAAGTCATTTGGGCGGAGACTCGCTATATAGTAATAAAAAAAAAAATATAAATTGAGTGCGCACACTATGTTGATTACTATGATAGCACGATAGTTATGGTAATTATACTGTAATATCCGTACATATGTGTTTGAACAACGGGTGACGCGTCAGTCTCATTTGTCAAACATCAAAAGTAAAATCCTGACTTCACATATATACAGAAAGTTCGTCATAATGAAGCAAAGTCAAATAAAATTAAAGCATTTACAAAAAAAAAAAACTTAAAAAAAACCAAAAAAAAAAAAAACAAAAACAAAATTCACAGATAGAAACTAAAAAGGCAAAGATTATATTGCGTAAATTACAAAATTTAATGTAATGATGAAATGAAAAAAAAGGAATCAGTAAACAATACACTTTATAAAACATTTTTCTTATAACGTTTAAGTCCTTAATTTATATACAAACAAAAATAAGAATGATTTAAATAACATACTTATTAGTGAAAAAAAAACTATTTACATATATAATTGACGGCCATATAAGCTACAACAATAAATGGAAAAATTAACTTTAAAACCTAAAAAAAATTTATAAATGTTTAACGAAATCTTAACATATAGACTAACAGAAGTAACGATCGTGAAAGTACAACTCACATGCATACCAAGTAGCAACAACGTGTATGAGAATATTCAGACCTCGTGACCGGCACCATAACTTTATCAATTGTTACAGAATAAGTGTATTCGAGAGTTCTTCATACTTAGCTTTACCCCCAAAGTGGAAAGGGTTGCAATTTTATATGTAGTTTGATTATTGTTTGATCATAAGACACGTATGAGCTTCTAAATTATGTATACCCAAAAATTTCAACTGTATTATGTTCATACATACATGCAATACCCGCAAAGCCAACTAAAAGAAAACAAAAGCCATTCGTATATAAAACGCTCAACGAGGATAGATAAATACGTCAATAAAAGAGCACTTAATTTTTATACTTATTAAATTCTTTAATTATTTTTTTTAATATAGCTGGGACGGAAAAGCTTGCACGCCGACACATACACACAATGCTACGCTTTTATAAATTTTAAGAACTGGTCCGCACAAGTATTACCGAACAAAAAACATATACATAATCCTTTGAATAATAAATGCTAAAGCAACCGAATTATAAGTTGATTAATAATACATATTAAATTGTAACATCGTTCAGTGGTTTATTTTAAATAACATCTCACAATCAGACAGACAATTAGCTCAATTCCGCAAGAACACGGGAAAATTAATAGATAATATCAATTTTCGGAATTATCACAGTTCTCTTGTTGTGTGTGCATGGGAATCGAAACATAAATTCAAATTTGAAGGTTCATTTCGTGAATATGTATTGAACAGAAGTGGCATTGTGTAAAATGGTCTCATCTTTTTTTATATGCATACCAGTCATAAAGTTCATAAATTCCATTTTATGTTCACAAAAATATAATTAATTTAAAACCAACAAAAAAAACAAAAAAAAAAAAAACAAAATACAAGTGTAATATGAATCAAATTTGATACGTCAAATTTTGATAATGCAAAAAACTAAAGGTAATGCTTAACGATAAAAGCTACTCTGAATGTTTTGTGGTTAATATGAACGCATCACTAGAAGCAACCATTAAAGTTATGTTAATTTCTGAATCTTTATACATACATATTTATATGTTTATATGTAAATTTAAATCTACTGTAAACATACATGCAATACATTCTTACTTATGTTTATATGTATATGCCACAAAATCACACATGAATACGTACAATATTGTACTTTTATTATGATTTTTTATGTACAATTTATACCTAAATCAAAAGTAATAAATAAAATTAATGTCTGTAATTAGCTGAATTCATCAACAAAGAAAGTAACCCAATAACCAAATGCTTATGGTATTATCAATAAACAAATAGATAACGAAACGAAAATACATGTTCATGTTAAAATTACATTAAAAACTCAAAATTACATTTTGC
This sequence comes from Drosophila longiperda, assembly GCA_035042125.1. Taxonomy (NCBI): domain Eukaryota; kingdom Metazoa; phylum Arthropoda; class Insecta; order Diptera; family Drosophilidae; genus Drosophila; species Drosophila longiperda. Next base: position 1,462,386 of record JAWNLV010000117.1, read on the forward strand.
TTACATATGTACTACTTATGTTGAATTCGTTAATTCGGAACTTTCAAACAATCCGTGGATGGAACATACGAATCCTATTTACTGCTTGAGAGTTTTTTAAGTTCGATTTTTGTCGTCGAACAAGAATCACAATCTAAATATATATTGGATGTGGTTATGTATTCACCGATAGCCGACATCGTGACTTATTAAAGAGTTTTGGTTGAATGCTTATATCCCATACGATATATAATAATAATAAATTTACATGTCGTCATTAAGGGTGAGAATGAGGATTTACGATGTATATGACGGATAAATATGGAGTAAAAACATCACACTGAAATGTGATAAGCAATATACATTTGTGAGTTCTCGGTAATTTTCCATCTGGTCCCCTATGACAGTTACGACATGAACACACATATATTAATGTGTTCAAGTACGTAGGACCTTCTAGTATAGCTGGTAAAAAAACAAATTTGCATTGAACTAAACTAATGTCTGTGAAATATCAACTAGATCATTGTTTTTGCGAATGTATATGTTTGATGACTAATTAATGCCCGAAGCTCGTTTGTATAGCGCCCTTACGTCGCAAGCTCTAATCTAATCCTACGGACGTTGAACCTGCGTGTTGCAGTTGCCCTGGTGGTAGTTTGGGCTGAATGGAATTAAACTTTTTAATGCCCATTTTATGTTTGTTTTGTAGATGCAAACGCTTCGAACTTTAAAGACTCGAAGTAGCCAGAAAGATAAGTTTTTGGTATAGATATTAAATAATCGATGCTGGAGCCTGACTTTTTAGATAGATGGAACGTCAGTGTTTTATATCCTTCAAAATATTTTGCTATGGTATTCTCCGGATGTCCTTTGATCAACGGCCATATCATATATAACTTTTGATACAGTTTTAACGTATAAATGGCAAGCTGCCTAGTTTTATTAAAGTAACTGAGAAACAATTTACAAAATTATGGGATTTAACTTATATCAGCTATCAGAACTTGATGATTATATAATTATTCTGATTTGCCCGATCTACGTAACAAACTTTTATACTTGATTAACTTATGGACATCCTTCACACTTCGCCTCTCCTTTTTTGACAGCTTTTCAGCTGCTTTCGAAGCGGATGAATCCCGTCCAGCATTGTACAACTCCAGGCTTTGTTTGATGCTCTGTGAATAATATTTATAAAAATAAACAGGCGACTTCAAATAATATTACGTTGTATCCATTACCAAGTCTTCCTCAGCTTCGCGAAGGCGATCAATTTCTAAACAATCGATGACTTTGTTTCGCAATTCAACAATCTCAACAAGCCGTGCTATTAAAGTCTCTTCACGTAATTTATCAGAGTCGGTTTTATTACGCTCGGGCTGACTAATCAGAATTCGGATTTCAGATTCAATATCAGCATGCTCCTGCTCTAAGCGCTGTTGTCTTCGGCTAGTTACAAAATAAACAACAAAGACAAGCTTAGACAAGCCAAAGATTTAATAATACTTATGCATCTATAATGTACTTACATATGCGTTAACTCAGCTTGTCGCCTGAACAACTCATTTTTCTCGTTTACCAGTTCAAAGAGTTGCAAAATTAGATCCTCCACCTCTTTACAGTTTTTCGTGGACGCTTCGGAGGTGACAGCAGTCAAAGTAGATGATAGATCACCAGTTGTTTGCACATCTCTCCCGGATCCTTCGCAGCGTTCCCGTATCATTCTTTCCAGAACGACGCCCTGTTTTTCCAGTCCCTGCTGTTGCACTTCAATAATTTCCAACTCATGCCGTATTTCTTGTAGCGGAATCATCTGTAGTGCTTTACGGGATGTTATAGGTATTGCAGGTGCGGGCCCCTTCCGGTGCTTCCATTTACCATGTGATGATTTATTGTCAGGACAGGATTCATCGCTAGCATTCAAGTTCACACCGCTGTTTATTGAATCATTGTAATTATCCATCTCATTATCCTGAAGCTTTTCAGGTTTATGAGTGAAGACTTGCCCAGCACTGGGATCTAAATCAAATTTAGGCGAGTCAAGCGCGGGAGGCATTAGTATCCGGCGATGATAGTCATCCGAATCCTTGTAGGTGCTTTGCTGATTTTTAAGTTCAGAATGACTATTCAATTCAAAGTTATCTTCCTCTAAAAGGCTCTGGTCTAGTGGTATAAGCCGTCGTTTTGCGGAACGGCGAAGTTCCGGCATTTGTTCAGCATCTTGACAAATCATCAGATCCTTGTCCTTCTCATTAATTGTTTTTGAAGTACTTGCATTAAGACGTTCTGGTTTTGGTGGCGCTGGGGCAGGGCGTTTATTGTATTTCAAATTCTTTTTGTGCGTTTTATTGTGTGAATTTGATCTACAAAAAAAAAATAAAATTTAATAGTCAAAAGTTGCTCTATAGTTAAGTTTCTATATACTAACCCAGGTGAAGCTACTTTGATGTCGGCGTTATGTTCGTCAAACTGAGCTTTTAGGGTTTGCAGTGTTGCTGGGTTTGGGGCGCTGTCAAAATTATGTTTTTCTTCAAGGGATTGGTAATGAGGTTTAGATAACTCAATTTCGTCATCAGAACTATCAAATGGATTATAGCTTATATCCGATTTGGACTTATTTTTTACATGCGTTTGCATCGTCTCCACACAGATGTCTTGCTGGTCGTCTGAAGTGTTCTCATCACTGTCAGTAAATGGATTAAGATTATTGCCGCTGCTTTCCTTAACTGTTTCAATTTCGACTTTGTGCTCAACATAGTCTAATCTCTCCTTAGAAGTTGTGATGGAATGTTCGGGTTGTAAACTAGGTACATGAGTATCCTCCAGGTCTAAACTGTCTCTCTTTTTCTTATCATTATTATTGTCTTTATCTTCTAATGTAGGCTCTACTGATATTTGTTGATTTGTTTCTTCAACAGATGGCATATTTGGACTTGGCACTGTTCCGAGGCCTTCTGTTATTGGCAAATCAGTAGATTTGTTTGGTAGGGAATTAATGTTGTCCATGGAATTAGAGCTCGACAACTTAATATCGTGAGATATAACATAGTTTTCTTTTGTTCTTTCTTTTTCAAAGCTTGATTCATCTTCTTTATTACTTGGCGTACGGATTTTGGAAACTATCTCGATACGCTGGAATTCTTTACGATTATCTGTATCATCGGATATTGTTTCGTGTTCGTGTTCACTACGATTTAAATACTGACTATTAGCATTCAAACATTTATCAGAACAATACATATTTTGGATGTCATCAAACAGAATGTTTGGTGACAATTGCACGGAACACTGTTTGCATTTAAGGCAAGTTCGGTGATATACATGCTTCTCAATAAACACGCGCTCTGCTAAAAATACAGGGAACTGACATTTATGGCAGGAGTCACGTCGAACACCGATCGCTTTCTGGCCAATCTGAAATTCCATAAAAATGTATAACAATTTGATTATATATTGACTATAGAAAATTTATAAAACTGGTAAAATAAGTTATGAGCCCGTGCGAAACATTGAAAATATGTTTACAAATAGGGCGTTACTAGTGGTTTTTATTATATCGTACCTGCAGCTGCGAAGAAAGTTGAACGAAAATTGAACTTTCTTCATCCTTTTCGATATTTGGACGTGTGTACTTCAAAGGGCTACAGTTTTCGGCTTCTGAAAGAAATATTTACAAAAATCATACATTAAAACGCAAATCAAAAATGCATTGTGCATTAGTCTATTTGTATAATTCAAAATTCCTATTACACTATATATATTATATATTTTTTTTAAACAAGTACTTACTTTGTTCACTACTAGCTTTTCGAGTGAATACGTGATAAAACTGCGATAAATATGTAAGTACGGATAATCTGTCAGGTACAGGATTAGCTACCATGTCCTCAGCATCAAGTAGGGGAGGTATGCCAAGATATTTTGCAGCTGTTGTGAAAGCTAAGTCGTTATTATAATATATATCTGTTTTTTTTAGTTGTTCAAAGTCACTGCAAGTAAATAAATTATGATATACCATTAATGAGCATTATTTATCTTCAAATTAGCTTGACCTGCCTGCTTAATAGCTACAAACTACAAATTTACAGTTGCTTTCTTTTAAGACGTAAGTGAGCACAATCCCAAGATTTTGGAAGAATCGATCCACAAGCTCGGGAAATGTAAAAATTACATTTTAAAAGATTTGATGTTTTCGGTGAAAAGTGATCATAATAACGCAGTACACATAACGAAAATTACTTATACTAACATTAAGTCTGGACGATAAAAGTGTATAAGCGCACAAAATCCAAGTCCATCCCGCCACGATGTTGTCATATTTTCAATTTTAACGTTGTTATATCCCTTAGTCGTGCGCTGACACCAGAATTCCAGCGCTTTTGTACCTCGAAGCTCTGACATTGTGCTGAAAAATTAAAACTTATTTTAGTATTCAAGTTAATTGAAGTACGCCAATTATTAAATGCTGTTGTTTTTTATGTTTTCAAACATTTTATTCTAAGCTCCGTTATAAAGGGGAGTAAAAATATACAGCTGCTCCACACATTGGAGATACAAATTTAAGTTGTGGAATATATTAAGGTTTTATTGATATCGGCGCGTATATTAGACCATGAGCTAAGTAAAATTCTAGCAAAGGGACAAACATGTCGCAGTCTTTTAATGTGACCTGATGCGATACTGCCTTCAAGAGAAAGTTACAAATAGCCAAAATACTAAATGAGATACAGACAGTACAAATGAATACATTTAACATGATTCATGGTTCCCAAACCTGCCTTAATGCATATGCAGAAGAACAGAATCGATACAAGATGAGCGAATTTTTAACGGATGGAGCAACTGGAGTGGAACTGTTCTTCTTTCAACCTGACATAATAATTACGTAAATTGTTACATCGATTAAGCTGCTCATTTTTATCAAGAATACAAATTGTAATGCTTAATCCTAATGTTCTTTTGAGATAATTATAGTATTGGAACACGATCAGCAAACGACGGTGAACTTTAATGCTGTTAATAGCGCAATGCAATTGCCTAAGATGAGGATTTCTCCATGATGTAGTTCTATAAATTGTATTAATCTGATTAGGATTTTGTGATAACTTTTTTTTGGGTCTCATAGGTGCACATATATGCACTTTTATGTATGTGTGTATGCATTGTTCATACATTTAATATTCATGTTTTTATCTCTTTTTTTAAATTTGTCGTAAAATAATTGTTGCATCCATATTCTACGTATGTATACTTAGGAGTTACATCCTCGTAGTAACTAACTGAAAAGATTTTCATCAAAGCAATACGTACACAAAATGGTAAAACAAAAATAATTAAAATCTCAGGCAACAATAAGTCAAACCAAAAAAACAAATACTGTCGTCGCGTCACTTAAATAGTGATGTAAGAAATTACAGAAAGATCGATGTATCGATTTTCATTTAAAAGCTTTTATTCGATTTTAAGTCGATGTTTATAAGTTTCTCCCAATATTATAAGTTATTTACCGATAAGAAATTCAAGCAACTAGTAGAGTAGTTTTGTTAATATGCATGTGTTACAAATGCATCGAAAATAGCATAAACAATAAATATTAAAATATTATTAATTTAATTGTTAATTAATTTAATTTAATTGTTACATTTTTTACTACAATGTATTTTGGCAAACTATCGACTGTAATCATCGATAAAATCAATACTATCGCTGTATAATCAAATTATCTGCAGCTCTAATTTAAATGATTTTAACATATGTTTGGCTTTAATCGGCAACTAAAATGAAGAATTACTAAATTAATTTATAAATTTTGTTGGTCATATCGAAACGATAGTTTTGTTGAATTGATAATAGGCTTGCCCATCAATGCAACGCTGACCGCGCGTTGTAAAAGAAACGCATGATAATCCGAAAAAGAAATGCAATTCAAAGTTTGTATTTTGTGTTTTGTGTTAGAAACAAACGCGCATGAGGATGTCGCGTCGCAAGTCTGATTCATGCGAATATCACACCCAAGCAACTTAACACATACAAAAGTTTGCTCAACGTCTGTTTTGCGTAGCGCGGTTGAGTAACTGCGACGACCACCAAACACAATCACTTGCATTTCCGAGTATCTGTGACGAAGTAATAAAATCGCAAGTGTAGGCGTTTTTTGTTGGTGTTGTTATCTTTTTCTCTTTTTTTTACGTATTGCATCTGTGACTGTGACAATAGAGAAGCCTTACATTGGAAATAAAATTAATATCTAGCTGACAACTGACAATCATACTTGTTGATTACTGTAGCAGCTGAGTGTCGACAGAAGAGCATTGTGAAATTCAATTTGATCAAACCAAAGCAATACATTAAAAAACATCTCCGTCAAACTGGAGAAGTGGAAGAGAACTCGCCATTCCACTAAAAAGATGGACAAGCGCCAGCCTAGTCCATCGGGCACTCCCACCCCTACATTGGTCGACAAGCCAACAGTTCTGGAAGGTATATTAAAATTGTTATTCTTATTGGAATTATCTGTATATGCATCTGTGCAGTATGGGTGTACATATGTGCGTGTCTATCTGTATAGAGTACACACCAACTGATATTATTATATAGATTCATGTGTATATATACCATACATACATATTAAAACAAAGAGCAAATTTGGTTGTTTTCTTCTTCGCGTTTCGCTTGCTTTAATCAACCGCAGAGCTTGAGCTTAAGGAAGACTTCGTATTATCAGATACAGCATCACCAGCAAGTCTAAAAATATTTACGCATTAACCACAAAGGATATACATACACACGCGTGCGTTAGAGTTTATGTGTGTTAGTGAGTGAGTGTATATATGTACGACCTGTTGATTGATAGCTCGTGTGTGTGCTTGTATGTATGCGAACCTTTAATAATTGTAGCCCGACGTTATTTTTGAGCCACATAAAAGGCAGGCAATTTGATATTGGTGCAACCTCCCCCATTTACATACATACATAAATACATACCTAAAAACAAACACACGCACATATTTACATGCTTATAGATAAATGCTGCGGCATTGACAAAACGCTTTCCCCGCCTCTTTATTAAAACAATTAATTTGTATTCATTTGCAGAGGAATTGTAGTTGTGTCTGCTAAATGTAGAATGTATGTAGTAGTATACTAAAGAACCTAAAAATGTTAAGGAAGATTTTCTTTGCAAAACTCAAATTTTAGAATTACTAAAATATTTGTGCTCTTTGCAGGCGTGATGTTAAACATATTTGATGGTCTAACGGATAAAGATGAGCAGGTGCGTAAGGCCGTGGAGAATGCGATTGTTAAGATTTTGGAGATACATCCATTGGAGGCCACGCTTATACTGACTGAGTGGCGAGCCAAAAACAATAAACTTAGCGAACAAACGGTGGCCGTGCTGTTGGAGTGAGTACATCTAGATTAATAAGCTTGGCTTAACTTTGGATTGACAATTGTTTCGTTTTGTTTTTCAGTTGTATTCATCGGGTAGTTAAAGCGGATACACGATTGCCAACGGAGGTCAATGAGAAACTGATAGTCATGGCGCTGAAGGAGCTGACGCGAAGCGTGGATCAGCATGTACCGCTAATACAGAACCCTGCATTGCATATACTAGTATCAATTGGATGCACCGAGGACTGTACGCTAGTCGTTGAGTCGCTGCTGGCGCATAGTGGTCCATCGACCACCATGCCGCACTGCATGCTGATGCAATGTCTCGGCCAGTTGGCTATGGCAAATACGGCTGGATTGGTGCCGCACATCAAGACAATACTATTGTACTGTTTGCCACATTTGGGTGGCATCAAGCAGGATCACATAAAGGTGGCATATGCCTTTGCAATCGGTCGCTTTAGCGAGGCGCTGCTGGAGCATGGCAGCAATGCGCCCACAGATGAAATAAAGGCTGCCGCAAATTGTACCACAGAAATCAGTGTTGCCTATGATGTGCTTTTCAATCAGTGGCTGCAGTCGCGTGAGCCAAAAGTTTGCATGGAAATACTACAGGCACTATCGTGCATGTATCCACTGTTGCCAACTGATCGGATATTAGATCAGGCGCCGCGACTGGTGCCCCAAATACTGACGCTCTATCGGCGTAGTATTGACCGCAATGCAGTTACACAATTCTTGTGCTCCGTACTGAAAACGAATCTCATGATGCACGCCCAGGTTCTAGATGTTGTCATTGATTCCCTTATATCGCATCTGTTTGACTTGGTGTGCGTCTATCCGGATTACGAGAAGCCACAGACAGTCAAGGGTCATTACGAGGTGTTGCGCTGCTTTAATCTGCTAGCGGAACACTACGCTGTGAAAATAATGGACACGCTGCTTATCCATTTGCGCAACAATAGCGAAAGAGAGCGTATTAAATCTTTACTCATACTGACGCATCTGCTCAACACCTGTGCTGTGCACATCGAGAGCCGTCTGCATGCGCTCATTGAGTGCCTCAAGCAGTTGATAGTTTCCGAGCGCGGCGTAAAGATGAAGCTTACACTGCTGAAGACGGTTGTGGCCCTGGCGCAAAAGTCGTTAATACGGGACAAGGAGTTTGTGTGGTTTGTGGTGCGTCACAGCTGCAAGTACAGCAAGATTAATCAGGACCATGGCACAGTGGAAGAGCATGCCACACTTGCCCTTAGCTGCGAGAATGCCCTTTTTATGCTTGCCTCAACAGTGAACACTTTGGATGAGCTGCTCAAGCGAGAGTTGCTCAACTATTTTGTATTATTGGACTACACGAATATTTGTGGAAATCAGGCCAAATGTTTGGCCAGTCTGTTTGCCATATCACCGCACATTGAGTACGATGTAGTCAGCGATGATGAGCAACAGTCATCAGCAGCACCAGCATCAGCATCAGCTGCGGCATCCGGCGGAGAAGTGTCGTCAGCCGGCGGTGAATGCCGTGGCACCACGGTTAAGCGCGGTAAGGTGATTGTGCCAACTGCCGAAAGCATATATGCCCGATGCTTGGCGCTGCTGGGCAATCAGCAGTGCATCAAGCGTTCGTCAAATATACTTAGCTTTCTGAAGTACTATTATCCGCAACTAAATCCAGCATTGGATGAGCTTTGGGAACCGCGCATTTCCGACATGCTGTTGAACATCAACAAGCCGCAGACCTATATGCAACAGCTGCAGGACTTTGTGCTGGAGACTAACGAGTTTCTTTCAAGTCGTGACGAGCACTTTGCTCAGCGCTTGGCCAGCAAACTGGCCGATCAGATGTATTTGTATCCCATGCAATTGCCGCATTCAGAGTGGCAGCTGCCGGACCTGAGCGCCGAGCGAGGTATGCTACTGCAGTCGATGGCACTAACACTGTACCAGGTGACCGATATTGCCTGTATTCACACCAAAATCGATCTGATTGTGACGACGGCGCGACAGGAGCGTCTGGACAAGCATATAAAGCACGCCGACTATGATCGTCGCATTGAGCCATGCGCTCGGGCACTCGGCTATATTGCACGACAGCATTTGGGGCATGTGGTTAAAAAGCTGTCGGAACTGGCGCATATGGGCGGACGCAAACATTCGACAGGCTTTTTTAGTAATCTACATTTTATTAAAGATACGCATAAGGCGCTCGATAATTACAAAACCAATCTGCTGGTTGTGAAGGCGTTTGGCCGCATCATGGACGAGGCGGATCCGCTGCAATCGCTGCAGCATTTGGATTTTGATATGCTTAACTTCTTAATGATAGAACTGGCAGGTCACAAGGATCAGACCATTATGTCGGCCATATTACAAACGCTGCTCAGTATTTGCAATCAGCTTATTGTTACCAAAGAACAACTGCCAACGCCGCTCAAGCTTCGCAAGCAGATCATGGAGACCGTATTTAACATACCCATTGAAGCACCCTTCCATGATTTACCACTACTACCCACCATCTTAAAGCTTGGCACGGATTTCATTCGCATCGGTGGGTAATGAGGCAAAAGCAAATAACAACCAACAAGCCAAAGATTGTGTTTGCTAAGGCTAAACATTGATTTCCTTTTATTTACTGTATTAATGATTAACTGTTTTTTACAGGTGGCTGTGATAATATTAGCTCTGATTGTGTGGAAGGCAGTGTCATATTTGAAATTGCATGTAAAAACTTTTTTGGCTGCGCCAAGCAGTTGAAAATGAAATTCGACTCGCAGGAAGAGGATGTGCACAACAGTTTCTTGGCCAAGCATTTAAACGATTCGCTACCACAGCTGAATGCACTGGTACGTGCCATTGTAGAACTGGATGCATCGCCGTCGACCCTAGATCTGATCATAAGCATACTGGAGTGCTGGATGCGTGACAAGAACTCCGAGGTGCGCATCTGTGCCAGCCATGTGCTGAACAACACGCTCGAGGTTTACATCAAGTCAATGAAAATTGGCGGATGCGAGGCACCCTCAAAATTTAATCAAACTGGACAGATACTTGGCAAAATTGTGCCCCGCTGCATCGACTCAAATGGCACCGTTCGTCAGGTGTCTGTGGAAATACTGCAAAAGACTCTTGAAATCGCTTGTATTTATGAGACGCTGACCATAGCCAGTATTGACAGCAATGCCGAATGGCTGAAGGAGATTGAATCTATCAAGGAAAATATTGTAACGAATGAACCAAAGCAGATTTACAATCTGGCTGGCGATATTGCTAAAATTATTGCGAAACGCATCTCAACTTTTCAGTATTTGCAATTTTGGTAAGTAGGAATCGACTATTTTAAGATTGTTATCAAAACAAGGCAATTCTCATATATGTGCTTGTGTGCTAACTGTCCGTGTTTAATCGAATTGTGCTTAAATGGCTCTTATGTAAAGAACAATATAATCTAGATGTAAAGTTGTAGGCGATTTAGAAATCCTTATTTTCTATCCTTCAAAGGTGCTGCCTTCTCCTTTTTTACCTTCTAAGACTTCTTCGTTTCGTTGTTTTATTTTATGATTCAGATTGAATTGGCAAGACTTTTTCCCAGTTAAACGTATGTTTCACCGCTCCAGCTAAATGACTATTTTAATTCCGTCCCTCTCAATCTCATGTGCAATTCAAATATAGATTTTCGTATGAACAAGGAAATCGAGATAAAAGAGAAATAACTAAAATAACCTTTCATATATTATAATAGTGTAGGTGATATATATTTTAATAGTTCAATGCGTATTATAATGACATATAATATAATATATTTTAAAACAATACAACACAATAAAACGTTATGCGATTTTTTTTTTTATTTATTTTTAGTAAAACTTTGTTGCAGTCGCTACGCGATCCAGAACCAAGCTCCACAATTGGCTCAAGTGTTGTGCTGAAATTTTTTATACAGCAAAAGGGCTCAGAGTTATTCCATGCAGTACCCGATCTCGTCAAGGATAGTCTGCTGGCACTGCAGGTGTGCGATGTGCCGCGTGCAAAGTCTGGTGTACTTAAGGCCCTGGTGGCATTGACCAAGCACCATCCGAAGCTCGTCTGCGCTGAGATGTTGCAACAACAGCTGCCCTATGATGAGCATGTAGTCGAGTACTGGCATTTGGTGTGCAATGATACAGAGCTTACCGGTATCATGATTGACAACTTTTTGCAACTGCTTAGCGGTGCCAGTTTGCATGAGCCGCAGGATGCAAATGGTGTGCCAAACGATCGCCAAAGAATAGCCAGTGTTCAGCCCTTCGCTATATTCTGCGCACTGCACGAGATGATGCCCTGCAAGGACATACACGACGTGAGTAGCCAATGATCGTGTTTCGTGTCCTTTGACTAATTAGAAATTGGATTTCAGCAACTGTCGGCTAGATTTGCGGATATATTCAGCATGCTATTGACTTCACTGTCTAGTTACACAAATTTGGCCGCACCTATGTCACCGCTAGCATTGCCTGCAAGTCCCAACCAACCAAATAAAGCGTCTAGCAAGTTCGGCTTTGTGCCCAACAAGGAGCTCACCAAACTAAATCCATGCCAAATAGCGCTTGAAACCTTTCAGGCGTTTCTTAATAATTTAGAAATGGAGCAAATTGCCACCGTTCTAACGATTAATCCGCAACTGGCTGCTAGCACGGATTGGCACAGCTACATCGAGTTGCTGACCCCAATGGCCATTGGTATGGCCAATCAGCTGCAGTTGAGCAGCCCTTCTATACGTCAGGTGGCCAATGCCTTGAGCAAGTATGTTGCCTCGCCATATGATGGCCAGCGGGTTGCGGCCGTTGGGTTCTTCTCACGCCTGGTGCCACTCAAACCGAGCGGCGAGCTCGCTAGCCTCCTAATGTTGCACCTCAGCGCCGCTCTAAGCGATCCCAATGCCGTGGTGAGAGGCCTCAGTCTACAAGGGATGGGGTATGTGGGTCTGCTGGGCGAGCACGAGTCGTCGAGATATTCGGAACTGGCTATACAAGCGTTACTTAAGGGAGTCGATGACAACGTCGGTGATTGCCTTATTAACATACCTCTTGAGAGTATGCGTGGACTCTCGCGCATTCTTCAGGCTCTGCCCAGTGAACGAGTTGAACCATTCCACGTGTCGCTGGCCATACGCATACGTCCCTTCTTTGGCAGCTACTCCATGGAGATGCGCGAAGCGGCCATTATTCTGTTTGGAGATCTGTGCGAATCCAAACATGATGACGGCAGCAGTTCGCCCACTTCATCGATGGAGGCGTTACGAGAACAGCTCTTTGCCAATCTATTTCCGCTGTTGCTGCATATGAGCGAAATTGAGCCAGTTATAATCACAGCCTGCAAGAGCACACTACGATGTGTTTGCCAACTACTGCGCGCGGTGCGCGTCAATGAAATTGCCCAGCAGCAGCTCAGCCTAGATGGGGATCAGCTGCATCAACTTAACTACAGCAGTTTCGTCGTAAATTTTGTCAAAGTTATTGTGAGTCATTGTGCGACCCGGTGTTTGTTTTTGTTTCCTCAAACTAAAGTTGCACGTATTTGCATTTCTAGGCGGTGGAGCTGACGGAGCATATCCAAGACTTTATCGACTCGTGCATGCCCCAGCTGCGCAGTCAGTGGCCAGAGGTACGTGGCAGTGCAGCTATTGTTATCGGTATGTGTCCATCTACTGCGTATAATTGTTGTCCAAATTCATGAACATTTACTTGTATCCCTTAGGCATATTGCACAATTTTCTAAGCGAGCGAAATGCACAAACCGAATCGGTGGCCAGTAAAATTGCAGTGCTGCTCAAGGATGAGCAGGCCATGGTGCGCGTGCGTGCTGCTCAGGCGTTGGGCTATTTCTTTGGGGACATATAATCAGCAGTCGTTGGGTACTGGGACCAATAGAAACGGAACTCAAAATCTTTACTACGTATAGAGAGCAGTCTTAATAACATAAAATGTTAGTCAGATTTTAATTAGTATTTATCCAAGTGTGATTCTGCATGCATGGGTGTTAGCAATATATATCCTTATTATGTTTCATAACCATTTGGTTAACTGTTTTGTTATGTTTTATATATACATATACATATAAATTAATATATATGTATGTAGGCACATATATTTATTATTTTGTTAGTCGTTATACATTTTTGAGAGGTATTTTTAAAAAATGTGAGTTTAAATATATATGTGTACATTATCCGAGAAATATTTGATATTGCCTCATATTTGATTTTGTGCTTGAACAAGCGTTAACTTACCCGAAGGTAACAGATTCATACAATGTTAATAAAGGCCATTTCAAAACACGAAAATGTTGACCATATCCGAGCTTATCCTTTGTCAATTACTTATTTAAAAAATACATGTCTGATGCACGAGATGAGATGCTGTTCTTTACCCCATTAGTCATTTCAATTCCAATTCTAATAATGTTTTTTGTGCACCTTTATTAACTATAATAAGAACCAATTCACGAAAATAAATATTATCATAAACAATTAGGATGCTGTTCATTATTTCAAGTCACAAAACTGTATCCGATTGCTTGACCAGCCAATGGTCAGCACAGATTTCTTGTTATCGATGTTCAAGGGCTGAAAGCAAATATAGCTAGGATACTCGTCCGCCGATTCACCACTGAAATAGTGACCACCCGATATTTCCAAATTATACTTCCCAATGTAGGTGCGTAAAACGACAATGGAATTGGTAGATTTGAAGGTTATTACGAGATATTGGCCAAGCGGATCCATTGCCAACTGTTGGGCTGGGCCGCCGATGAGCGTCTTATCGCTTTTATTTAAGACGCACGCATCCAGATTGGCAATAGGAAGCACTTCCTTTTTATTTTTCGCTGCATTAAACGAAAATCGGTATTAATTGTAATTGTAATTAAATAAATTGAATTTCTATAAGCCAAATAATAATTTAAGATTCATGCGTTATATTTGTAGGCAGCATCATACAGACGATCTGTTAGCTTAAACAGTCGCCTACCTTTTGCATGCCAACCTAACGAGTTTGGGTTTGATTTTGGGCAATATATCAGGCATGTGCTTGCATAGACTAGATGGACAAACATCGCACTAACAATGCCCGCGTTAAAAATATGTTTCAAGCACTTACACTTGTTAAGGTGCAGCTGCATAGGCCGAACGCAATATAAAACTGGCTCTTTAGCACACATGAACAACAGAAAACGACCGCATGGAGACCAACAGGTGGATTGAACGTTATCACTGTGGCATTTCCAAGTATCTGTTTTCCAGCGATCAGAACATTTCCAAATGCGCAACACGCCAGTCACGGTGCTCGCAAAGATATTTTCATTGTCCGGCGACCAGCGGAGCAGCGAGGCTGGTGGACCTAAACGCTTAAGTGGTTGTATCCTCCCATCACCAACATGCCATACCAGTATAGCATTATCCCCAAGTGATGCTGTGGACAGTAGTGTGCCATTCTTGTTCCAGTGTATCGAAGAGATAGGCAGATTAGAAGGACTGAAAGCAAGTATAACATATATGTGAATAATAGCTAGATGGCAGCTATTGATTTACACACTGTTTGCATGTATGACTGGGCTTGATGCTCCTGCCCAAATGCATATTGTTATCAACTATCCAAAAGCACAAGCCCTGACGACAGCCAACCACAAGCTCAAAAGCGCACAGCGGGCGCCAGGCCATGCAAGTGATTTGCGTCTGTGTTGAACTCTTCAGTACTGGCCATATGCCAGCATTTTTGTCCGTAATCAGAGAGTAAATACGCACAACATCGTCGGAACCCGCAACGGCCATTTTGAAAAGATGTGCGTGCCAGGCAATATAGCGAACACCGCTGTGTATCCAGTCTCTGTAAATAATTGAAAACATGTTTGTATTTTGGTGTTTGTAGCCGGGTCGATATATTTATATTCGTTTGTCTATGCGCTGGACACCAATCGGCACATTGTTCTGAAGTAATGCAACTCCACAACTCTAGAATCAGTTAACACCCAGTCCTAAGACAGGTAAAGCAGTGGTTTAGCTTCGGTCTTATAGATATGGAAGCATGCCTGACGTATTCGCGTTAGATCTTACCTCGTTTCAGCATATTGTGCAATGCGATCCGCGCTTAGCTTCTGTGTGTGAGGGAATAGCAATAGTTTAAGTCCACCGTAGAGCTCCAGAAAATTTGCAAAGTAATCAGCCATAGTGCTAATCAGCGGTGACTGTTCGCGCGTTTTATTACTTTGCGCCTCGTTCAACGATTTCCAGAAGCCGCTATCAAAGAAAGTGCGCGAAATGCGTTTTAGCACGCCCTCGTTTTCGACCGGTATAAAGACATCGCCAACAGTAAAACATTGGGCAGTACAGCTGGTATTGAGCAGTTCTTTGTTTAAATTGATTGATGGATAATGCTTCACATTTTCGGTTCGCAATTTCCCGCCGCTGATACAATGTTGTAAGTTAAATAAAGATGCCATTTAAATATATTGTGTGTGTTGCACTTAGAGATGACTGACTTTTATCGTTTGCAACAAATTAATCGACAATTTTGATCATTTCTGCATCATCAGGGGTTTCTAAATCATCGATGAATAATATCACTCCGTATTTTTTTTCGATAAAATTTTTAAATTTTCGGACAAGAATCCAAAAAAAAATATTTTCAAACTTGTTTTTAATTAAATTTTTTTTAAGAAGGTCCTTGTTGCCTCAACTATATTTTTCAAATAAAGTTCCATGAAAATTTATTTTTCACAACTCATTTACACTAAAAAAATTTTTTTTCTTATGTACACAGTTACCAACAGCTGCACATTAACTCCGTACATCTCCTTGACTCTCATGTATCTTCATGTCATAATCAAATCTAAATTTTTAAGCGAGCTAACTGGTAAGCCTGATCCTCATTGAAAAGAAGTTTGCGAGCTAGTTGTGCAAATTTAGCCATGGAATGCAATCAGCTGTAGTGAACTGTTCAATGTCGTCTCAGAATCTTTTCATCCCTCGTTTTCGCGTTATTGCTGGGCTGCAAACAAATTCAAAACGCGCATTAAAATTTTGCTTTTAGTCTTAAATATTAGTGTTCGGAATAAAGTTTATAAAATTGTATACTTGTGTTTGAAGAATCATTAAGAATATTAATTAGGGCATTAAATGTAAAAGCGCTTATAACTCTAAGTCGCACGTATTTTTCTCACATTTGTCCAGCAGTTTTGTCTTTGCGCCATTTTGTGGTACCCAGCCGAACAACAGGCTTGGTGCAATCAACAGAGCAAATATGGAACAACTTGCTTTTAAATTTAATGACTTCTTTGCCAAACTTCAGAAAGGAGCACCACGCCAGGAATTACAGAATATATTAGGTACATATGACACAATAAGTACCAATCATTCGTCCCGCTCTCTATTACAATTTCATAGATCAAATTGTGAAGCTTTTCGTAAAGTACATTGTCCAATGGCCGACTGAGATCCCATTGCCAAAAAGTGAAAAGGTTTGCTTGGATCAGATTACGAATAAGTTGAAGATGTGGAAAGACAGCGATTATGCTGTATCCGTATTTAATGAGCAATACTTGATCGCCTTACGAGAAGTAAGTGCGCCTTTTTATAATGCTAATGACGCATGCTACAATCATTCTTCGTGCATTGCAGATTACGGATCAGCATCAGCGAGACCTTCTGTCGAATCTAATTCTATTTAGCTTTGGGACGGACGTAGAATATTGCCCGTTGAACGGCGGGGAGGTGCTGTCACCAAAGCAGTCTAAAACTTCCACTAGCAGAAGCTCGAGAAGTACTAACTGCTCGACCTCATTAAGTCGAACTACCGCGACCACATCATGTCAAACTAGCTCGACCGCATCAATTCAAATTAGCGTGGCCACATCAAGTCGACCTATCTCGAGTCAGAATGGAACGCCAATGAACACCTTCAGTTATGATTCTACACAGACGACAGTGGGCCAACATCAAGAACTTGCCAAAGATGTGGGCAGAAGAACTAGCAGCTCGGCCCCATCAATCGGAAATAGCTCAATTCAGATTGAAAGTAATTCTGGTATTCGACAAATCCCCTGCAGTTATGATTTATTACAGACAAGCGTGGGTCTATGCTACAATACAACACCCAGCTACCTGGTGGAGCTAAGAAGGCAAAAAACCTTTGATCATGTTCATGATGTTGTGCAGAATGCGATTTACTCTTTTGTAGGAGTACAGGGCAAATACCTTAAAAAGGATGTCATTACCGGCCGCTTCAAGCTAGATCCAATCAACGTAATGGGACTGACACAGCCACAATGTGGAATGCTGTTGCGCCTGTCCCAGCTGGGCTATTATCATGATTGTGTGGTCAAGTTCTCGAATATATCGACCGGCTACAATGCGGTGGGAAGCATGGGGCAAGCATTCATGTCCAAACTAAAGCTGGAGTTAAATGAATTTCATCAAAAGGTTGCTATTTTGCAAGATCAAGTAAATGAGCACAGTCAGTTGACGATGGGTGGCAGACTATGCACGCTGAACATTCAACCAAAGAAGCTGACCCTTAATAAGCTCCTCATTTGGTACATGGAGCCTATGTATCGCATGGAATGTCTGACAAACATAGCAAATGCCTGCCTAAGTAAGAAAGGGGGTGAGCTAGCATCGGTACTATATGATTTTTTGAAAATAGGTAATCCATTGGCTAGGGATCTGTTAATTGCCTGCTGTGGCCCATTGGTGCGTATGATTTCCAAGTGGATGCTTGAGGGCGGCATCGATGATGGCTATGGCGAGTTCTTTGTTGAATCGCTCGCCGATGTTGGCGTCGATAGACTCTGGCATGACAAGTTCCGTCTTCGACTTCCAATGCTGCCTAAATTTATAACACCCGAGCTGGCCGACAAGATTCTCAAAACCGGTAAGAGCATTAACTTTTTGCGCGAAGTATGCAAAATGGAAGGAGTAGTCAAGGGGCGACAAGAACTCAAGGATATCATTGATAATCATGGTAAATTTGCATTCACTTATTCAAATAGCAGTACTAATTTTTAATTTTAAGTTTCGAGCATCTTTTGGTATGTGCCGGACACCCAATGGCATGCTGTCATCGAAACTTGCTATTCGCAAACGTCGAAGAATGTTCTAGACATTATGGTTGGGCCGCATAAGCTACTAGATCATCTGCACGGCATGCGACGCTATTTATTGCTGGGCCAGGGCGACTTTGTGAGCAAATTCCTCGAGAACATAAGGTGCATTTATTTAATGAAATCTTTAAGGAATTCGCAGTTTTTAACATTTCATTGTTTTCCGCAGGGATGAGTTGGAGAAAGCTGGCAGCGACATTTACTCGAACGACTTGTCCGCAATGCTGGATGCTGCTCTGCGCTGCACTAATGCCCAGTACGACGATGCAGACATTGTCAACCATTTGGATGTTGTTGTGAAGACGTCATATTCAGGTGACTGCGGCTGGGACGTCATCTCGTTGCAATACATGGTTCGTGGTCCATTGGCCACCATGCTGGAGCCAGCGATGCCCACATACAAGTCGCTATTTAAGCCACTCTGGCGTATCAAGCACATGGAATTCGTATTGTCGACAAAAATATGGAAACTTCAAATGGCCAATGCCAAGGTAAGTAAATAAGTCGTATTTTTGATTATCTTCATTGTTAGATTATAGGTGCTACAGATAACGTGTGCATTTAAGTGGCCGCACGATAATTGGAACACGTTCCAGAAGTGGTCTAATATACCAAACTTTCTCATTTCTTGTATTCATGTAAGGCAATAGGAACGTGTTTGGCTTTTCATATATATAAATAAATATATATATATATATATATCAATATATATAAAACCTATAATCATAGCAGTTATTTGTTAAAAATGTCCTGCTATTAAATAAGATTGAAAGCTGGCGAGCTTACGAGCACTGTTTATTATTTATGTGTTAACAATTGATAACAAACCAGCTTTATACTATTTTTTCCAATGCGTCTTAAACAAACAAACATTTTGTGAACAGTAACAGTACGCATTTATGCTCGCATTGAAAGCTAAAACATTCTCATAATCCGAATTGTCTTTGACGTCTTCCTGCAAATTGGTTTTTATTGTTTTGCATAGTACTGGATAAGATAAGCAGTGAAGCAGTTAATCTAATCCACATCACTGACCAAAAAACTGTTCCCATTTGTATTGTCGGCCATGAGACAAGGCAAACATTTCATTATGAAGTGTCGGGTATCAAAGTGCATGTTCCCACTCCTTTTTGAAGCAACATTTCTAGCATACCATTTTCTCAGTAAAAAATTACGCACAGGTTCCTTTTAGCCTTATGTATTATTTTCTAATTACACATAGTATAAACATTTAAAAAAAAACACATTCCTATTTTGCAAGTACGGTTGAACGAACGGATTAATAGTAAAGCAAAGTAAAACAATTACATACAACTGTGGGCTTTTGATGTACGCGCTGTGTTGAAAGTTGTGAAAGTGTTGCTTCCAAATGTCAATTTATAACTTGGCGTCCGTCTTAAGGAGAGGTGCCAGCTTCTGTGTCAGCATGATGTTGCCGGCAATTTTTAACTTTCCCTTCATAAAGGCAGCCTGTGGGTTCAGTTTTCCCAAAGCGATATCAACCATATCCTCGTCAGCAACGGTCAATGTGGTGTCCACCTTGATGCCCTGCGCAGGTCCCTCATAGGCCTTAGCGTTCTTGCAGTCCAGAGCTGTTCATTAATTTAAGCAAACAGATTTATAAGTCGGTTTACCACAACGCGCGACTTAACTGCACTTTGTACTTTAAACCGTGAATCATTTATTGCGCGACACATGTGTCGTGCGTAGGCCGAAAGTGGCACGTTTACTTACTCCATTCCTTGGCCACCTTGCCGTCCTTGGTAATCTTGTAGAGGAACACACCGTTAATAGCCTTGGCCTTGACGGCATTGTCCTTCAAGCCATCAATGATTTTCTGGAATACGGCGTCTGATTGTAGCGACATTGTGACTGTTGTTGGTTAAAGCTTTGATTGAATTAATAAAAATTGTCAATTAGGCTCCAGGTGTGTTTAATTTTATCGCGCAATTCCTTATTAAGGCTCGCATAAATGCTTACACCTGAAATGAAAAACGTCAAATAATGAACAAGCGACGAGAATCAATATTTATGTAGTTTTTTCTTTTGTAACTCGCTCTGCTAATTCACTTGATGGGGCGCTATCGTTTTACACACACATGCGTAAGTACACGCCAGCCATAAAGAAAAAAATCGATAAGTCTCTTGAAATTATAATTCCACCATCGCTTGTTGGAGTTTGCACTCGCACGCTCAGTCTATCGACTGCCCTCTCTCTCTCTCTCTGTTGTTGTTGTTCTGTAATCGTATGAAGCGCAAAGTTTGCCCACTGTATTCGCACTGTGCAAAGTGCACTAGCGATTTAAGTCAATTACTGCTGAATTGGGATAACGATAACGATAAGTGGTTGCACATGGATTAGGGTATATTCGACTTATTAATTCCATTTAGAACTTGTAGGCTTATATGCGAATACCAGAAACCCATTCAATACAAATGTATAAATACAGTTCTTTGTACGTACATACAAATGTACGTATTTATCAGTATGATTTGGTATTTATTAGTACATGTAAATTTATTATGTGTATAGAATTGACGAACTTTGGTAAATGCTTATAGCATTTTTAAAAAATTTCCGGGTTAATTCCGGCATTTTTCATCTGGACGGCGATGGAAAACAAGTAATCATAGCATTCCGACCTGTAATCAGTTATAGATTTGCTTAAGAGTTGCACGGATTCCGGGTCATAGTTAATAGCTACTTACATAGTTTTGGCCTTTTCCCAAGTCTTTCCCCAGACATACACGCCATGGCGGCGTACGAGAACTGCAGTACATCCGGGATGTTCCATCATAGCGTCATGCATGGCAACAGCCAAGTCACTTTCGTGTGGCGTGTTCTCAATGATTGGTACGATGAGCTGGTCGTCGTAATCCAGATAACGCTCATCTGCTTCATCGTAGACACCCTGCATGATATGATGATTATACAAATTTACAACCTGTACATAATCTTAGATTTCTATGTGTGGGACGTAGAAGTGAAGCACCTTAATCATTTCAAGGTGTGTGCAACGAAAAGTTTTTCCTGGCCAGAGCAATGTGGCCATGACGGCGTGTTGGGAATGCGTGTGAATTACAGCGCCGGCATTGCGATGTCTGTAAGCTAACATAAAGAGCGGCGTGCACTGACTCTTTTTGAGTTCCTTGTGCTTAGGTGGCAATTGCAAATCTTCGCCGTCTATGTTTTGCACGAACAGATCGTCTGGCTGCATACGTTCCTTTTGTACGCCTGAAGGTGCGATGTAGATTTCATTGCTGTATACAATTTAGTCAAAATTATTTATACATAAAAAAAAGTTGTTTTTTTGGTAGAAGACTTGCTTGTATTTAATGCTCATGCCCCCACCAGTTCCGGTTACCCAGCCCAGGTGATAGAATTGCCTACATAATGCTGGTATCAAATGTCTAGGGTGTTCTTCAGGTAAATCTTTAAAAAATGACGATGCCATTGTGGATCAGCAGTGATCAGCAGTTCCCCAGACAAAAATGTACATATAGACTATGACAATGATGTTTTTATTTTATCGATTGTTCATTTCTGTGCATCTGAGACCTGTCACTGTTATCGACAGCTATACTTAAATTGCCGCACAATTTAAAACTAATACTTTTTTATTTATTTTTTCAGGCACTTCGCTCGTTGAGTGGCGAGATTAGCAAAATTACCTATAGATTGAATCTGTTCACATCTGAGATTATGCATTTTGTTCATCAAATGCAGTACTATGTGCTATTTGAAGTCATTGAATGTAATTGGGTAGAGTTGCAGAAGCGCATGCAACAGGCCACTGCCTTGGATGACATTCTCGATGCACATTCAGAGTTCCTGCATGCTATTAGCGTTGGTTGCTTTGTGAAAACAGCGACAAACATGGAAAACTATCTGGAATCGGTGTACGAAAATATTATACTCCTGGACAATTGGCAATCGAATTTTTACCAAATATGTTTTGATGAATTCGATGCACGTCAATTGTTGGCTAAATCGATTGCCGATTCTGAACAGACTGGAACCTACGGGTTGACCGCAGTGCAAAAAATTGAACGTGACGAGGAACTCAAGATATTCGAACAGAGACTTGTAGCCGCCTGTCGGGATCTGGAAATCATTGTCGCTTCATATGGCAAGGCTGTGGGGAAGTTTATATTGGCGCTTAACTCCAGCAACGATCCCAATTTGCAGCTGTTTGGCACCCGTTTGGATTTTAATGAATATTACAAGAAACGCGACACAAACCTTAGCAAGCCGCTAACATTCGAGCACTGGCGAATGAGCAATGTTTTTGGCACATCCAGAGGGAGTTTGCTGCAGCATCCATCCGCAAACGCCAAATCAAATAAATAATCTTTAGTTCCGGGTCAAAATTCGAATTCCCAGTAAGAACTACAAATCAATCGTTTTTACTCGCACGACGTTGGTTAGCCAATAGGCGTCCAAGTACTGCGATATTTAATATGCAAATGCGTTATATATTCATTATTCATTAACATAGATAAACTAAATCATTTTGCTGAAATGGAGACTTCACGCAAGCTAACTGGCAAAGTTGATGAAACAGCACACAAAACTGTTTTTTTTTTTATCTTTTAGTGTTTACGCATAAAGTTGTTAAATCGAGTTTACGTGATATCTTTCATTGGGAATCTTATTGGTTTTATCCTCAGAATGGACAAATTAATTTTTAAATATCGATCAGACGTAACATCGGTATGCTTTATTTGTAAAAAGACTATCGATAGTTCGCTTATGCGTTATCGGCATAATTTTTTTTTTGCTGAGCGATAAACAAATAGCACAACAAACTTGTAAAACAGCCACACACAAAAAAATCAATTTCAAGAAATAACTTATGATTCCAATGTGAAACACATCGTTTGTTGAAAACCGAAACTAATGTCGGATTAGCGATTAAAAGTTCAGCAGCTTATCAAAATCGACAACGGTTTGGACAAGCCTAAAATTTCTGTGCATATCGCATTGCCTGTCATTTTTGCAAGTGCAAAATCAAGAAAAACGAACGTGAAGAGAAAAGTTGACGCTGCCGGCGCTGCTGTTTCTGTTACACACATAAGTTAGTTATCTTTTGCTGTAGGTGCTGAATTCGTGTTTTCTTTTATTATTACATTTGAAGTGTCCATATTGCTACTGTGCAAGCGACAACAACAACTGCAGGATCGAAAATCAGCGCACGCATTAATCGCACCGTCGACGTCAACGAAATGGCGTTAAAAAAAGTGAAGGGAAATTTCGAGCGCATGTTTGATAAAAACTTGACAGACCTGGTGCGCGGCATACGCAATAACAAGGATAATGAGGCAAGTTTAATAGTTGTTGTTATCGTAGTCTCCAAGCAGCTTGTTAATTAGCTGCCAAATTTAATTAGCTTTTGTACATAGGTACAAGTGTGCGTGTGTGTATGTGTGAGTGTGTGTCAGCATCAGTCGTCAGAGTAAGACTCAAAAGTTTGATGCAATTAGCGATAATAAACATTTCCTTCTTACCAATAGGCTTATTCCACAGCTACCCATCACCCATAAACACACACCCACACCCTCACCCCACTCTCGCACATAAGCTAAATTTAAATCTTCCTGCTGAAATTGAACCAGGGTTCATCCGAGCTCAGATAACCAACAAACTGAAGTGTCCAACTCTGACACTTTTTCATTCTTGCTACATCGTGCACATAATATATGGTCTATCAATTCAGACACGCAGACAGGCCATACAATGTCTATGTACTTAGAAAAACACAAACGTCCACACAAAGATACACACGCCCACCGACAATCAGGCATATGCCACTTTCAGTGCTTTTCATACTCTTGCAGAAGGGTGTATCATAATTTTGCCGTGAAATGTGTAACGCCTTTATGAGCATCACTAGCCGATTCGATATGGAATGGTTACCTTCTCTTCTTCTGTTTGCGTGTTTCTAATCTCTTTTTATAAAAACTAACTTGATGAAATTTGGAACATACATACATATCTTATAGCTTCCATCGGTCTGGTTTTGCAGGTTGGGGTGCCTAAAATAGTTGTTTTGCATTGTTTAATTATTAATTTTTTTTTTTTTTTTTTTTGCATTTTACAGGCCAAATACATATCGCAATGCATAGAGGAAATTAAGCAGGAGCTGCGTCAGGACAATGTCAGCGTCAAGTGTAATGCGGTGGCAAAGCTCACCTATGTAAGTCCAAAAGTATATACATTATATCGTATATTGTGTCCATTAAAACACCTATTGAAACATACCTTTGTATGTATATTTGCATATAAACATTTGTTGACATCTTTTGGTTAGATACAAATGCTCGGATATGACATCTCATGGGCAGGCTTTAACATCATTGAGGTGATGAGCTCATCACGCTTTACATGCAAGCGAATTGGTTACCTGGCTGCCAGTCAATGTTTTCACCCGGATAGCGAGGTAATGACACTATCAATCTATTCTATTAATAAATTTGATCGAACTAATGGTTTGTAATTGCAGTTGCTTATGCTAACTACGAACATGATACGAAAGGATCTCAACTCACAGAATCAATACGATGCCGGTGTAGCGCTAAGCGGCTTAAGTTGCTTTATATCGCCGGATTTATCACGTGACCTGGCCAATGATATTATGACACTGGTTCGTCTGATTGCAATGATATATGTATATTGATGTATAGAAATTTCGAGCTAGCTACAATTGCCTGTTTTGTTTATAGATGAGCTCGACCAAACCGTATCTGCGAATGAAGGCTGTTCTAATGATGTATAAGGTATTCTTACGGTACCCTGAAGCATTGCGACCTGCGTTTCCTAAGCTTAAAGAAAAACTCGAGGATCCGGATCCAGGTGCGTTCACAGTATCCTACTTTTGAAATAAAATATTACATACACACTTGTATTATTGTAGGTGTGCAATCGGCTGCTGTCAATGTCATTTGTGAGCTAGCACGTAAGAATCCAAAAAACTATCTACCATTGGCACCCGTATTCTTCAAACTGATGACAACATCGACTAACAACTGGATGCTTATTAAAATAATCAAACTGGTGAGTGTGTGCAGTGCCGCAAATTTTGAATTATTTCACGTTTTATTTTTTGTTCTGATAAAATTCTTTTTGTTGCTGTAAAAATTTGTTACGAACTGAATATTTGTCTATCATAAAGTTAATTAACACAACTCCCACTCCTCCACTTCCCTTACCTGCCCAACTAAAAAATATAAACGAAAACCAAACAAAATAAATACAAACGAATAACAGTTCGCGAGCCTAACAACAATTGAACCGGCGCTGGGACGCAAACTGACTCAGCCCCTAATTGAAATTATTTCCAGGTTTTTATCGGCGCGCTTACTTATTGAAGCAAGAAGCCATATCAAATAAATTATTTATTAAAAACAACAGCACGCGCGCGCTTTGGCTATAATTTGTTTATAAGCATTTTCTCTTTACAATTTAGTTGAATATCATGTTTTTTTTACTTCTGCAACTGAAAGTTGTGTTTTAATTTGATTATCGCTAGATTGAACTTTATTGCTCATAGTCACTCACATTCACAATACCATTCCCACACGATTTGCGCTCACTCAATGGCAGTTTATTGTATTCAAATGCGTAAATTTCCAAAACGTTTCAATATCAACTGTAAATGTTGTTATTGCACATGATTTGTTGTTTGCAAATGTGTTTTTAACTTGCTGGTAGACATTTGTCACAAAAAAAAGCTGCTTACTTTCTATGTGTGTATGTATTTTCAAAGCTAAGATTAATTAAAAACTTAAATCGATTGGTGTATTAAAGAAAAGAAATAGGAAATCTGCAAGACTCATTGGCAAACTACTGGCAAAATACATTTCGAATCGGTTTGTTTGACGAACTTAAAAACCCTTAAAAGAGTGAATTAGGTTTTTTAAATTATAATTTTTTTTTTTTAAGTAATACAATATTACTGTTTTCAGCACTTGTAGTTACTTCATGTGTACAGGTTTTAATACAGAAAACACAAGTACAAACAGCATTTTATAAAAAATTGTCCGATCATTATACAAGTTTTTCGTGAATTATTTTTAAATGCATAAACAGTTTTGAATATAGTAAAGTATATATCCTAAAAGTAGTATTTTTATAGTATTCACTTACATATATAGGGTGAATATGTAGCTCTATTCACCGACTACAACACACACAAATAAAAACGTAAATATTTTGTGCACATTTTTAATCATTTAATAATTAAACTTTAAATTTAATAGTAAAAAATTAAAACGTTTGCATAGGGTTATATATGAGAAGGGATATCATACCTAATCATTGGAAAACTCGAAATGCGCTTATAACAAGTTTAAATCATAATTTTTAACCAGTGTCAAATGAGCTGTGACATTACATTTATAGTTTTTTTTTTTCATTAAATTTAGTCTAAAAATAAAAAAGAGATGTATTTTACGAAAGCTTAAGGATTAATTAACAAACTTATCATTATTTAAAATTTGTTAATATCGTTTTCGTCAATTAATTATGTTAATTTAAAACTTGTCTTAGGGGCTTGGTCAAATAAGCTGTGAGCCACTCTATAAATATATTTATTTAACATATAATGGAAACCAAAGTGTTTTACACACCGATAGCTGATGTAGGACATATAGATTTGTAGACAGAAAGACGACAATGTAGACTTTGCAAGTAACTGATGAAGAATATATATACCATATTGGTTGTATCTTAATTTGCTGTGTCAGCGTACATTTTAGGAGTAATCCTCGTCCTAATATGTTCGTATGTTTATGCCACAGTTAGCGCATAAGCAAATGTATTTCATTTACAAATTACGTTGTCATTTCAAAAATGTTTGATTTTATTTTACTCTTATACCCAGTAATAATTTATCAAATATGTGTATTTTAGTGGCAAACATAATGATAATTATGATTGAATGGGTACAAGGTATTTGCATGTCGGGTACTCTCGACTAGATCATTCTTCTTTTTCTTTTGATATCTTATATTATTATTTTATATTTTGTTTTCAGTTATGTATTAAAAGAGTTTAAAAACAGATTTATGTATTGTGTGGTATAATTTGATGCTTGTTTCTTTTTCTCTTTGCATATTTGCAGTTTGGCGCTTTAACTCCCTTAGAACCCCGGCTAGGAAAGAAATTAATAGAGCCACTCACAAATCTAATTCATAGGCAAGTTTTTATCATTTAAAAAAAAAATTTAAAACGATTGAAATTTGCTGTCAGCTACTGAGTATTAAAAGCTGATCAATTAAGTATATAAATTATTACAAAAATAAAGATGCTATCTTAGGCACGCCGAAGATTTGATACCCTTGCAGACCGTAGACAAACTGCTTACATCAACGTTTCGTTTTGATTTAAAATTAAACATTTTTTTTATGGAAAATATCGCACAAAATCGTCTGATTCGGCGGATCCTCACATATGTGCCACAAAAATAATATATAAACATATATAAATTTAATGGGGTCGCAGTTTTTTCTACGAAAATGTGTTGCACACTGCACGTAAAATTATCATACCCTCTGCAAGGGTATAAGAGCCACATTATGCTTGTTACGCCTCTTTTTTGTATTTAGTTGTAATTGCACTCTAGCTCCCCACTTTTTTTCTATATCTATCTCTATCTCCCTCTCTATCTCTTTCGCTCTCTTGTGCTAAATGCTTATTTCCGAGCACAAAAATTAAGAACTTAAACATTGTTTTTCTGTTTATCTGTTGAGTTTATGTATTTATAACTGAAATCTGTATTTTGTACACAACGTTATTATGCAAGTAGAATTATAGATATTATAATTATTATAATTGTTGATGCTGTTGCTATTGTCGATTTTGTTTTTATCGTTTGCTTCTTTTGGGCCGCTTAAATCGAAATTAACTCTTTGATATACTGCCACCCTAACCCACCAACCCGTGTCCAACCGTCCAACCCAAACAGCACATCGGCAATGAGCCTCCTCTATGAGTGCATCAACACGGTGATCGCGGTTCTGATCAGCATCAGCAGCGGTATGCCCAACCACAGTGCCTCCATACAGCTGTGCGTACAGAAGTTGCGCATCCTTATCGAGGACTCCGATCAGAATCGTAAGTACAGCTAATCAATAAAGTACAGCTAATCAATAATATAACATATTTAAACAAAACATCCAACAAAGATGCCTTTTATTACTTTCGATACACATCATTTATTTTCGTTCTTCACTTTCTGTATTCTTCTTATTAAGTCAAATACTTAGGCCTATTGGCCATGTCGAAGATACTGAAAACGCATCCCAAAAGTGTGCAGACGCACAAGGATCTGATATTGGCTTGTCTGGACGATAAAGACGAGTCGATAAGACTGCGTGCCTTGGATTTGCTGTACGGCATGGTGTCGAAAAAGAATCTAATGGAGATTGTGAAACGCCTGCTCGGCCACATGGAGCGCGCCGAGGGCTCAGCGTATCGAGATGAGCTGCTTTTCAAAGTGATTGAAATATGTGCGCAGAGTTCCTATTTGTATGTGACCAATTTTGAATGGTACATGACTGTGCTCGTCGAGCTAATCCAATTAGAGGCCGGCTCTAAACACGGCTGCCTGATTGCCGAGCAACTGCTCGACGTTGCCATTCGTGTTCCGGTGGTACGTCAGTTTGCCGTCACCGAGATGACCAATCTGCTGGACACGTTTGCCGTCTCGACGCAAAGCAACTCCATGTACGAAGTGCTTTATGCAGCCGCTTGGATTGTCGGCGAATTCTCTAGCGAACTGGCAGATGCCGAAAAGACCCTAAACATACTGATGCGACCGCGCCAATTGCCCGGTCACATCCAGGGTGTCTATGTGCAGAATGTCATCAAGCTCTTTGCTCGCCTAGCTACCACCTGTCTCGAGGAACAGAATATGTCCGGCATCGTGTGCGTAAGTCATCAATCCATTTCATATAAAATACTTGCCTAGCCTGTGCTCCATAGAAATGGTTAAGAAGGAAATATTCAAATTGTGCACGTAGAAAGCGAAATATAAATATATATATATATATATATATTTATATATAAATCATACAATTTTTTTTTTTTTGTCCTTAACCTAATCGTCAGCTGTGCGATCATGTGCTGGAAAAACTGCACCATTTCAATGGCTCTAACGACATTGAAGTGCAGGAGCGTGCCAACTCGGCGTGCATGCTAATCGAGATGTTGCGTAAGCAATTAACTGCTTCTAATGAGACTGCGACGACGGGAGCCATACCAACGTTAGCAATTGAGATTGTGCAGGAAATGGCTCTACTCTTTGCCGGCGAGCTGATACCCGTGGCGCCTAAGGCGCAGCGCAAGGTGCCGCTGCCGAATGGCCTGGATTTGGATGAGTGGATCAATGAGCCGCCACCGGAGGACGCAGATAGCTCTTCGTCCGAGCACGATAAGGATGAGTTGTTTGTAAGCTCAACTCATGATGGCAACAACGCTGCCGGTGGCGATCATGCGGGTGCCAAGCGACGCAAAAGTCTGGAACTGACACCCGAACAAATAGAGCGTCAGCGCGTGGCCCGTCTTATCGAGCAGTCGAACAATCCACATTACCTTAAATCAACGCCAATCTCTTCGTCCATTGCCATAGGCAGCAGTAGCAATAACTCAAATGCGGATCAGTATGACAATATCGATGATATTCCCATAACAGAGATACCACTGGACATTGAAGGAGTCGTCGCATTGCGGGTGGGCAGTAAGTATATATATACTATGGTGAACTACTTGCATAAATAATTTATTTACCAAATTTTGCAGTTTCAAAGCGGTCTGATAAATATCTACAGGCACAGCAAGCGACATCACTAAGTGGTAAAGATGCTAAGAGGAAGCATAAAAAGGGTAAAAAGAGCAAAAAATCAAAAAACAAAGTTGCTTACAACAGCAGCTCCGAGTCGGAGGCGGGTAAGCAATGAAACCCACCTTAAAGTCATTGGCAATAATATCCGACTCAATAGAACCAAAACCACTGCATGTTGTCAATACAACGCTGGACATGCCTGAGGGTGTTACACTCTCTGATAGCGAGGATAAGGACGGAAAATACGATCCAAATGATCCTCACCGTGCGCTTGACATTGAGCTAGATATGTGAGATTTATATTTTTGCATTTGACGAGTTAACAATATTAATTAAAACTTTCCAATATAATTAGCTCCATGTTTGAAGAGCCCGTAAAGGTGTCCAAGGGGACATTATCACTCAGCCCCAACAAAGAGAATCTCAAGGCGCCAAAGCAAGCAACAACGTCTAGTTTAAAGGGCACAGACGCCGTTGCTAGCAAAAAAGAGAAGAGATCCAAGGAAAAGAGACGAGGCGACCATAAAACGAGCAAAGAGCAAGCAGGCCCCAATTTGATCGATACAGAAGGCAGCCCGTACCGGGCTTCAACAGACAATGGCAGCAACAGTAACAACAACAACATTGTCCTCTCCGATACGGCTCACAGTCAGCATAAAAAGAAGAAGCGAGAGAAGAGCGAGAAGGGTGCGCACAAATCAAGCAAACAATTGATTGATGATGCGCCATCAACAACCACAGCCTGCACAAACATTATAGATGTGGGTGACAATGCGATTGCACACCCGGAAGCCGTGCCGGCCATCGTTAAGGCTCATAAGAAGAAGCATAAAAAAGAAAAGTCGCAGCATAAGGAGAAGCGGATGATCAAAACGGCCACATCGGACTATGAACAGCCGCAAGGTGTGTCGACGCCTAGCAAAGAAATTTTCTAATTACAAAAGCATACAAAAAATCAATGCATCATTGTCAATGGTCCACACAAAATTTCATTCAATAAGTATGGTAAAGAAATTTGTCATTAAGCTGAAAAAATGCCTACTCTTCTCATCCTACGACTAAATTATCGCTGCGATATAAAAGCAACTTGAACAAATGCTTATAAAAAAGATAAAAGCACGTATAAATAAAACTTAATAAACAACATGTTCTTATTTTAAAATCCGCATTTGCCATTGCGGCTTAAGAAAAGAATTGAGGAAATTATGAACCAACAGGAAACAAAATAATTGGGTACTATTTATATATCTTTTGATCAAAACCCAATTCCAAACTATACTTGATACAATATATATATAAAAATTTAATGTTTAAAGTAATGCCAATTAAAATGAAATCAACATAATTAAGAGAAATTATTGTAGAATATATATATATATATATATATATATATTGGTTCATACTATATATATAAAAATATATAAACGTTGAATATATCAAAAGTGCATAATGTATATATGTACAATAAAGAAAACAAAACCGGAGAAATGAGCTATACCATAAGTAATGTGTTAATGTTTCTGTAGGGAGTTGGAACTAGATTTGTCTAAAGGACATGTTCTTTTAATTTATAGCTCGGGCATTGTCTTAAGGATCTCCAAAGGACACATATTTGATTTTCATTCAAAAATTTTCCGAATCCGATAAACGATTTGGTTCATTTTGCCCATCTCACATCTTGGACTACAGATAGCCTTGCCCAGCCGATAATTGTGAAAGAATGAAAAGGACGAAATCCTACATACAATTGGGACTTTATAAAAAATCAAATTAAACATATATGAAACAATTTGTTTGGATAATTTTTATGTAAACAAGTTGTGTTAATTTAGAAAAGAATTATATAAATATTCTTCTGTTGCTAGAAAATTTTGATCCCAAAATCCAAAAACAAAAAAAATACGTTAAAGATAAATCTGTTTTTAATTTAATCGCAAAAATGAGGCATAAAGTTGTCTGGGATAACGTTTAAATTATACCGTTGTCGTCCGAAGTCAGCCTGCAAAAGATATCTGTTAATAATCCAAAAATGATTGTGAGTCCTATATATTAATGAATTTTTATTCAAACAATTTGCGTTTATTTGATTTTGTCGTATTTATGTTGAGACTGCAACTAGGGCAGTTTCTCTGTATTGTTTTTTTTATTATTTTGTTTACATTTACACTTTTTGTTTACATTTGCTTACTTTTGAAGTCATTCATAAAACTAGGCGCTAAATTGAAACTAAATATATAAATGAGTTTGGTTTCCTTCATTTTGTGTTGTTTTGGTTTTTTTTTGCAATGTCAATTTAAGCATGTATATGTATATGTGTTGTATATAAGTTGTTTAAATAAGTAATTATTTTTATTTTGATATAGTACATACATATTTTGTTGTTGCAGCTAAAATTTGTCCTTCTGTCGACTTATATTAAATAATATTGCTGTGACATATATATACATAAATATATGTATATATATTATTTATTATGTGCACATATACACACATACCTATCATATATAATGAATTAACTAATAGTGTTTATCTCTAGCAACTCATTTGCTTAGTATAATGTTTTTCTATCTTTCCCTTGCGGGAGGAGGGTAGAATGCTTAAAATTAAATGTATGCAGCTATTTAAGCTATCAGAAAACCTTTGGATTTCGCTTTATTCACCAGAGTAATGCCATTTGTGGAAGTGGGGCTGTGGTTAACAGTGTTCAAAGCTGTTACAACAACTGTTGGGTGTTTCGTTCTGCTTTGAATTGGTGGGTTTTTTATTTTGTGGCGCCTTCTACAATTTCTGCTGTGCCAGTTCCTCAATGGTGCGGGCATTCGTTAGCGTTACCCACAATGGCGACTGAATGCTGGAAAGGGAATAACTTTCGGCGGCGTCCAATGACTGCGATTTGCGCATTGTGGACGCTGTTGATCCACAATGTCGACGTTTCGAGTCCCGCTTACCAACTCCGATGCCAAAAGCAATTGCTGCTTCGCTTGCCTGGCTGCTGCTGCCGCTGCTGCTAGAGCTGGCTGCGCGCAGCTCGAGGAGACGACTGCGACGCTTGGCCAGTGCTGCCGGATCGTAAGATTCACGCACGCTGCCCGCCTTGCGCAGCGACGGCGACAACGTTGACATTGACGTCGTCGGCGACGTGAGCGCCGATCGTGCTGCGATCGTCGACTGCTGCTGCTGTTGTTGTTGTTGTTGTTGCTGCTGCTGCTGCTGCGACTTTTGCTGTTGCTGCTGTTGTTTTGCTGCTAACTGTTAGCTCGAAGAGAACGACATCTTGTAGGAGGAGTTGGTGTCCATGGGCGATTCGGGATTAAGGATTTCGGTTTGCGTCTGCTCCACATCGCTAACGCGCTCCTCCAGCACCGTGTCCAGCTCCAGTGAGGCGAAGCCCTGACTTAGGCTTCGTTCAGGACGTAGACTGATAGCTCGCGACGATCGGTAATCTGCTGGCAGCCAAAATAAAAACAACAACAACGAGGAAAGCAATTACAATTTTGTTGCAAATTCAAAGTTTTAAGTTCACAAAAGTCAAAAACAAATTTAAAACGAAAAAGTGCTGCATGTGAAAAATGTATGTGAATGTCAAAACGTGCGAAGGACACAACAAACCAACCCATACACCCACCTACACACACACCCACCCGCACACATACTTTGTGGACAATGAAATGCGCACAGTAAAACAAAAACAGGGCAGACTTGAAAGAGTTTTCTGGCGCCATTAGAAAACCAAGCGAATTTCAAAGACAGCCTGCTCTAATTAGTGACACACACACACACAGACACACCACTGTACACAGCTTGGGCTGTTATATGTTTTATGGCTTTGTGGTTAAGTTGTTGTTTCCTAATTGTTTTCAAAACGTATGCAAAACTCTCAATGGGCAGCCCACAAAAAAAGGGACAAACTAATATGCTTTGTGGTTGTCAACAATACGTTATCGTGACAGCTACAGCAACAACTACATCTACATTATCACAATCATCATCATCATCATCATCATCATCATCATCATCATTATCATTGTTATCAATATCATCATCGTCTATCTTTCAAAGTGACAGTAATAATTGATTTTCAAATTCAGTGTGCAGTAATCTTAAATGCAAAACTCTTCTTAAATTTGTACATTAATTGAGGAATTGAAAAATGTATATAAATATATATCATATAATATATATAATTTGACTCGAATTGTAAAAAAAATATAGGTAATTTTTAGATAGTTTAAAGAATTTACTTTTGAGAATTTTACTAAGGCACAACAAAAACAAAATGCCAGAAAAATGATTTTAATAGTACTTTATACAATTACAAAAAAAAATATATATATATATGTATATGTATATGTATAGCAATATAAAAATGTTATGCTTTAAATGTTTTATCAATGATTTTTTTACTTAATTGGCTGAGTTTTTGTGTTGGAAACCAGTTTTCGACAAAATACCAAAATCTGCAATCACAAAAATTAGAATCTGAAAACTAGAAAGTTTTTCTTGTTATTGAAAATATTTTAATACAATATATTTTTTAGAAATCAATTTGTAAAAATTAAAAATTGTGGTATAAAGTAAAAGAGAAAATCTAGCTAAAAACCTATCTTAAATTAAATTATATTATTATTAATTATCTGTGTTAATTTGTTATTTAAAATATGAAATCCTCTTCCAATCGCAAAAGTAAGTTTTTGTGTTATTTTCGCTGAATTTGATCTGATTTTCGGATCATTTCGCATTTAAACAAACCCAAAAACCACAGGTTTTTTTATTTTTCAATTTTAACATGTAATATTATTTGTCTAATTTTTTAATTTACTTTTTGTTGACACAAAAAAAAAAAAAGAATAAAATGTGCCTAAATTCGTAGCTTAAACTTCAACGTGCTGTGGAATGTCTGTTGGGTGTTGCATGCAACGCAGCGTGAGAATAGCTGATATTAGCCGTATTTATGGGATACAGGGGATGCCATAAAATGTTGCTAGCTGTGCGTGCGTGCATGGGGCAAGTGTAGCTAACGTGCAGCAATGTGAAAAGGACAAGTTTTTGTTTTGCGTTATTGTCGTTGTTGCTGGTGTTGTTGTTGTTGTTGTTGTTGTTGTTGTTGATGTTGTTCATATGCAAACGAGGGCAAGCGCCCAAAGGTATGCAATGCAAATGTGAATGCTGGCAGCTGCTCGTGTTCTGCTTGACACACTCAAAACGGCACACATGTGTGTGTGTGTGTGTGTGTGTGTGTAAACACTTGCTTTCATTGAGTGGCTGTCCCAGTGTATATATATGTATATGTGTGTGTGAGTATGTGTGTGTCAGCAGGCACTCGCCAGCATGACTTCTACTCTTCTCGCTTCTTCTTTTTGTTGTTTTGTTTTTGGCCAGGTTTCATATCCGGCTTTGTCCAAATGGGTATAATAGATTGTTACACCGTGCTCTCGTTTCAAAGTGGGCCAAGTTTGTTGCACTGCAATTTAAATATCCCGTTCATCCTCAAAACGCTTAACAACCAAACAACCCACCCACAAACCTTGCATACAACAACCCTTTTCTGTGCTTCAAATATTTGTGGTCTTAAAATCTAAAATTGCAGAAAATTCGGCATTTTTCGCTTTACGTTCGTTGGTTGAGATTTTATGAACGGAATATATTTTGGAATTTCTCTCAAATAATTGAGAATAAAAAAAAAAATTAAATAAAAATTCTGATGCTGTTCCTTGTAGATAAAGTATAAAAATTCAGGAATTTTTCACAGCAACTAACGGTATTCAATTTCAAACTGGTAACATGATATTAACTATTTGGAATACCAGCTGGTTACAGGTGAGAAGGTACCATCTAGCAGGGAATATAACTATCAGCATCGAACAGATATATTATAGAAATCGATTGATTTTTAACAGTCATATTGAAATATTCGCTGAAAGCATTGAAAATTAAAATTAAGTTTTCAAAATGCTATAAATGTAAGCAAAATGTTTTCATGTTATGAATAATTATTGCTCATTTGGCAGATGTATGTAACTTTCAATTATTTACGAAGGTATTCGTTGTACCGGAAATTTGCTTTAATGCATTTGCAAGTTTAATTGTTGGCCGACCCCAAAATTGTGGCAGCAAACATTTTTGAAATTCAAATCCTCGATTTAGCTGGCTTTGCAATCAGGGGTCGATTGCGAAACAGGTGGGTAAACACAAAGGGGCAGACATTGGGGCAGACATTGGGGCAGCAGTGAGGCATCAGGTGTTTGCTATGCGGCCCTCACTTTAAAATGCAATTTATGCAAGCAAAACAAAGCCGAAAAATTCAATTATATTTTTTTGGGGGCTTTTGTTTTTGTTGAGGGGTGCAAAAAAGATTACTACGAAAAAGCAGACCCACATCAAGATTGTGACATATAGAAAAAGAGTGCTTGAGAGAGAAAAAGAGAGAGAGAGAGAGAGAGAGAGAGAGAGCTAGATATACATATATACTCTATATATTAAGATCTAAATAGTGTGCGATATAAATCTATATAAAAGAATGTATATAATAAATATGTACTGAAATAATTCGAGCTGCAATTGACTGTTAAAGTGAGTTAAATAGAAACCAAAGGGTGTGGGGAGGGGTGAGGGGGAAAGTGAGAAAGTGAGAAAGGTGAAAGTTAAGAAAATACAGTTCGAACAAACACATTACAACATTCAAACTCACTAAGCCTATGAATTGGACTAAATCTGACCAGGCTGACAGCATGGTCCTGCATATCATAGTTTCGTCGCCTGTCCCGCTCCCGGGCTAGCTTGGCCCGCCTCCTCAAGCAGCAGATGACGATCAGCGCCAGGATGGGAAAGCCAAAGATGCACGAAACAATTGGTATGACAATCGATTCAGGTGAAACTGCAAAGACAAAGGCAAAAACAGATTCATATTCACAATTTAAACAATATATTTAAATAGAACGAAAAGCAAATAAAATTTACTGCAAATTTTGTAAATTGTAAAGAATGTAAATG
The DNA here is from genome assembly GCA_035042125.1 of Drosophila longiperda. NCBI lineage: Eukaryota > Metazoa > Arthropoda > Insecta > Diptera > Drosophilidae > Drosophila > Drosophila longiperda. The sequence continues at coordinate 1,499,723 of JAWNLV010000117.1, forward strand.
TATAACTCAGATTGCTTCCAATGCAGCTATTTGATATATTAGTCTGATTCTGTCATAAGTTAAAAAAATATACTGGCATTTTCTTATTGAATCTTCGTTTGTAATTCGAATTGTGGCATTTATTGCACAAACTCATTAGACCCTTAAAGCCATTTGTATTGGGTTTAGGGTATACTTACAGGATCTTCTACAAGGAGATACAAATGTGCTCCTTTGTGCATATTGTAATAAGCTGGGCAATAATTGTAAAAAGTTAACTTCATATGTTTTTTATTTAATATTTTATGCTTTTGCTGCCTAATTGCTGCCGTCAGATATTAAATGCCAACCCGTCCACAAATTATTTATTCATGGTCTTACTTTACAACGGACACAGACACACACACACACACACACACATATATACGTATTTATCCTTGGCAAAACACACAGAGCTGCTGTCAAAATGTGTTGCAAGGTGGCCAACAGAATTGATCGCCTTTTTTAATGTTTTGCTCATAATTTGTGGGTCATTTTGGGGCGGGTTCATTATACCCATTGCAATTAATTGAAAATGGCTATAATGGTTTGTGCAAATCAAACATCTCCGAAATATATATATTTTTGATCAGGTTGAATAATCGAGTTGATAAAGCCCAATCCTTCTGATCAAGTTTATTTCATTTGTCGCATATCCAATTTATTTTATTGCAATATCAATTTGGAGGCAGAGAGACAGTCCTGCCTAAATAAAAATGTGAAAAACATTTGATGGGAATATTTGGCACTTTAACTAAAAAGTATATATTTAACGGCTTGGTTCAGGGTATATCGCAGTCGAGCTGAGCCAACATTCTTGCTTGTTTTCATTTTGGGTCTTAAATGGGGCCTCAGAATGTAGGCAACACTTATTTGCGCTGACAGTCGTCGACCTACGGGCCGTGGTTATTATCTGGGCCAGCAGCCTTTTGGCCAAATGACGACCGTTGGCATCATTTACATTTGCATTTGCATTTACCTACCTCTGCTCTGCTCTGGTTTCAGTTTCAGTTTCTGTTTCTTATTTTATTTTTGTTTCCGTTTTTTTAATTTCATTTTCATCCGGTCGCGTGCAGAACTCAACCTTTTATCTTGATGATTAAGTGGTTTTAGTGGTGCGGCTGCTTGTGTGGCTTGCGAGGCTGCTGGCCAGCTGTACCACCATCCACCATCCACCATCCACCGTCCACCATCGGATCCACCACTTAAGTCGTTGTCGACGTTATCGCTATTCTTGTTTCAATTTGTCTTTCGTTTATCAGAAAAAGCAACTCCGTCGATGAACAAAATAAAAATAAAAATAAAAAAAAAACAGACAACAGACAAGAAAAAATAAGCCACTTCAAAAGACAAAAGTTTGTTGCGATCCTCTTAGGTAAACCTTTTATTAAGGTCCTTAGCCAATAAGCCACAAATATCATTATATCTTCTAAGTATAATGTGCACACATATATACAAGTATGTGTATATATATATATATGAAAAGTATATAAATACACATATTTTGTAATGCCATTGAAATACTACGAAATCATTTTTAACGCACACTTTGCGAAATTATTGTGAAAGAAAAAGATTTTCAGGTTTATTGCACATATATTTTTGATGAAATACTTTATTTTTATATTTTTTCTGAATTCTTAATTTTTCTTCTATTGTATATATATAAATATTTATAAAAAAAAACTTTTGGAAAAAAAATGTGCTCGGTTCTGACAAAGTCGTTGCAATACAAAATTCATAGCTGACTTCAAGTAAAATTTTAATTTACGAAAGTTTTGCTTAAACTAATTTTCTTTCAGTGTATGCTGAGGATGTGCTGCTCCTGGTGCTGCTGCTGCTGCTACTGTTGAAACTGGGCACGCCCACAATCCAATTCAACTACAATCACGTCAATGCGCCTCACACCTCCATCACCCCCTCATTCCCATTTGTCTGCCCTTAATCTAAGCCAAAAAAAAATTCATGGCCCAAAATGTTGTTGTCGTGTCCTAAATATAACTTGGCAAACAAGCACGGTACACTGAGTACAGCAAACGCCAAGCATGGCGGAAGGGTCGGGGGTGCTATTTGAGCTGCCTAAAACGGATTTGCAAACGCCAACAGGGTTGGGCAGGGAACAAAAAAGCCAGAGACAGCTGATGGCTGGACTAGCGCCGAACTGTTGATGCCTCCCACTCAACTTGACGTTACTGAATCCAATTAACGCCTTCAAAGTGACAGTTCAAATTTACACAAACTGAAGCCTAATGAGATGGCTGAAAAGACATCAGCAGCAGCAGTTTCTTAAGACAGCAGCTACCCTGCGACTTGGACTCTTCTTGCTGTTGCCCTTTTGGAGTTGGAGCATTCGCCAAGCAACCCATTCTCCGCCGGCGGACAGCGTTGGTAAACTTGGCTGAGTCATCGGGCATCATCGGCAGCGTTTGATGCTGCAAATACTCAATAAATACAATAAAAGTAATGCCTTTTCAGCGATTTCTACTCCTCGATGATATCTGTAGGCACTCCCATCCCCAACCCCATCCCCATTCCCATCTCCATTCCCATTTTTATCCACTAAACCATTGAAAATTGAATGTTTGCATATTCGAAGTCTTCGGTGGAATGCGCTACAAAAGCGACAACAACAACAACAACAACAACAACAAAAACAATAACAACAACAGCTACCAAATTAATGTCTGCCAAAAGCTGGAGTCAGACCAAAAGAAGGAATAAATTGGAAAAGAAATAAATATAAATATTTTTCGCATTCAACTTGGAGATGAGCGCTTCTTGGGTTAACACATTCTGCGCAACTCGAATACCAAGAAAAACCGAAAAGAATTTATATTATAAGAATATAAATGGATAACTCACTTTAAAAATAATAGCGAAGAATTATATTAAATAAATAAAATGTGTCTTTATTTGTTTACATGTCAAGATTTCTTAAATGAGTTTTAATCAGTTCATTTTACGATACTATTTTTGTTTATATATAAAAATATTCAGTTAAATACTGAACATCAAAATTTTACATTTTTAATTTACAAGTAGCTGGAAAATAAAATAAAAAAAAACAAAACAAAATACAAAGAAAAATAACTACGGGAAAAAACTAATTGAAATCCAAATAACAAAATGAAAAAAAAACCATTGCTTTTTTATATAACTTTCTCTTTTTTAATTTAAATATTGTATATAATAAGCAGCTACAATATGCATAAATAAATAAATAATACATATTTAAGCTGGGATCTATATTTATATATATATATATATATATATTTAATTCCAAAAGAGCTCCAGACACAGAGATGGGTTAAGGCCCACTTCCCAAGAATGGTAGAATGACCGAAAAGCGCTGCCGAAACTGGCTGCTAGCAAAATACTGCGATTTGTTGCCATGGCAAACAGTCGTTTGCCTCTATACATATATATATATATATATATATCTTATATATATATATTTATGTGCATTTTGACTTGAGAGTGTTGGTAATTGCTGAATGAAAAGTTAATCAGTTGTCAAAGCGAGTATTTATCAGAGATGAGCTCGTGACCAAGTCAAGTCTTTAGGGCTTCAGTTGTGACAAGAAACGGGAATATTATGAGGATATTTATGTCTCTTTTAGCGTATAATGACGCTTGCATATTTGTTAGCAAAGAAGTTTTAGTGTTTATTCAAAAGTTGATCAATATTTGCACGTGACATTTTACAAAATACCAAGGGAGACACTGTCCACAAAATACTTGATTACATTTCGCACAGAATTAACGTAAAACTTTTGATATAATCCCAAAAACGTGCCTAAGCTCTTAACGCACTTTGCATTTTAGAACTAAAGTTTTGCTACTGAAAGACCCATCAGTAAAATTGATTGCTTTTCAAACAGGTATTTTTACGTGGCATTTTTAAATTTTAAATTTGTTTAAATCTGACGGCTCCTTAAAGTGAAAAATAATCATATTCATAAATATATATATAATACAACTTGAAGGCTCCTTTTAATTATATATATTATATATATATATATAAGGTTAATTGCGAATATGTTGTAAAATAAGTTATATGCACTAAAGTTTATCAATTTGTTTTCCTGGCATTTTTCCAAACAGTTTTGCGCACACAGTTACGCAACTTTCAAACGATTTTCAAACAACACACACACACATGTATATATTATATATATGAATATATATATAAATATATATATATATATATATTTATACTGAGAAAGTATTTGTAGCCTCGTTGTTGTCGTCACATGCTGTGAACTATCTTGCAAGAGACAAGCCACTAAATTTAAGAAAATATTTCAACACATTTCTGCTCAAGTTGGACAAATTTATTGCACGAAATTCACGCAACATTTCAATGTATTTTCGATGTATTTTGTTGTTGTTGTTGTTGTATGTATGTAGTTATTTATGTGTGTGTGTGTGTGTGTGTGTGTGTGTAAGTAGCGCTCTCGGTAAGTATTTTTATGTCGGACAACTGTACAAAAAGTACACACTCTCAGTGAGTGTCATGGGGGAGTGCAGGGCCCCCTCCCACAATTACCAATCACAGCCGGAGGAGGCCATTAAAAGCGCTGACATTGACATTCCCGTTACTCGATACTGATACAGCCAAGATAAGCAGCTTGATAAAGATAAACGTCGAAACTGACGATGACAACGATGACGATTATGACAATGTCGACTATCCGATTTGTCCTAGTAAGAATAACTGAGTCAGCAGACAATAACTAAAAACCACATTAACCAGGAGATAGCAGCTGGCAGTTGAGAGCACTCACATTTGTGAGAATCCTGCGAGTTTGTCGCCTGTACTTAAGCCCAGAGCCAAATTAAGAGCCAACTAATGCTACTGATGCTGTTGATGATGCTGATGGTGATGCTGCCTAAAACAATCAACGGCTTGAGTCGCGTTAATAGTCCAATTCCAATCTCTGCAATTAATGCGCCTTAAACTTGCCTAATTACTGCATTAGGCCCAAGGGCTGGATGGGGTTCCTGCTTCTTATTTCTGCCACCAACAATGCTCCACAAAAGTGGCACAATAAGTGCACAGAGATGAGCAAGAAGGCTTAAGTCGAGGGTGCTTTACTTGAGGTTACCCTGTGGCCAAGTGTTTCTAGTTACTACTAAAATGCTAAAAGCAAAAAAGGCGAAAATGTGAAAAAAAAAAATGAAAATTATGCGCTAAGAATGAACTTTATTTTTATAGCTTTTTATTTTTGGGCTAATAGCAGCTTTAGTAAGACATCAAATATGATCATTATATTCGTTTTGACCAACTAAATTGACAATAATTTTGTTCTACTTCAGTTGGGCATTTATTGATCGAAAGGTATATTAAAAAGGAAAAAGAAAAAAAAAAGATAAAAAAAAATAAACAAGCCTTACTAAACACCCTCTAATGGTGAATCGGGTTCGACAATCGGAGCTAATGGATGGCATCATGCAAATTAGCCTCTAATTTGACCTGACACGCGACCTCCTCTGCTCCTCTGCTCCTCTGCTTCTCTGCTCCTCCTCTCTCCATCTGCTCCGTCTGGATGACTGGCTAACTGACTGAGCAGAGCAAAGCTAATTTGATTTGATTATTGGCAGGCTTGGCTAACTTGTTGTGGCACCTTTTCCCACTGACCGACATAAATGTGACGAGCCTGCTAATCGACTAAACGCCAGCCGAATACAAATTATATATTTGACAAAATATTTAAATATTCATTGACTTTGGCTCAAGTCACGATTATGATTAACTGACATCAGCAAATTATTAGCCAAGGGCCTAACAAGCGAATGCCCATTCCAAGTACATCAAATTATGGATGGGAAATGAATTAGTTGGTTGAAAGGCCAACAAATTACATTTATTCACGATTGGAAAATCGCAGTTCCTTTGCTAATATTCTGCTTTATTTGTCCACTTGGAACCACGTCTCAGATAAGTTGTTTCCAATTGATTTTATTTTATTAGCGAACTTTTTTGCAATTTTATAAGTAAATATGAATTAAACATTTTGCAGGAAATTGAAAGAATGTTAGAATACTTGGAAGCCTCAACCCAAGCTAAATTCTGGACCATAATCTAGACTTGAGACTTGCAAAAATTGAGCTCGATGCAGAGAACTGAACCAAAAATAGCTTCCATCGAGCACAAAATAGGCACAAAAATACACAAAAACTATCCATAATTTTTTTTAATATGAAATTGAGAAAAAGAGAAAAAGAGAGAGAGAGAGAGAGAGAGAGAGAAGGACTGGTTGCATTAGACTCACCCGTTGGATAGACAATGATGGTTGTTGCCCGATTCTTGTTGCCGGCCGCAATGAAGGTGGCCATCGTCTGTGCTGGAAAGGTGGTGGCTGGTCCGCTGCTCGAAGTTGGCAGATGGGTAATGGCGCTGCTCAACACAGTGCTGGCAGCCGTTGTTGAGGACTGAATGAAACCGCTTAGATTAGATGATGAGGAAGCGGACAACGTTGGGGACGAGGACGTCGCGCTAAATGCATTGTACACATCCTGAATGGCATCGCTATCGCTGTAGTTGTTGCTAGTGCTGGTGGTGGCCAGCATGGTGGTATTGCTGCTGATGGAGCCGTTGCTGCTGCTCGCAACCATTGGCATTTGCCTAATGTGCTGCCCACTGGTGACGTCAGCGGCAAGACCACCATGCATCAGCAGTGTGGGCAACGTGGCATGCTGGGCGGCAATCGCGGCCAGTGTGCGGTTGAGTAGTGTTCTCATATTGCCTGTGGTTGCCTGCAGCAGCTTGGACGTGAGATTTGTTGCCGTCCTGGGATTTGGCCTGTCCATTCGAATGGGGGACGTGGCTGCAGCTGCTGCTGATGCTGCTGTTGTTGCTGTTTCTGTTGTCCCGTTGGCCAGATTATTAATGATTGTTGTTGTACTTGCGGTCATATTGTTTAATAATTTCGCAGCATAATCGTAAATTTCACTGAGCATTTGGTGGCACCACCAACTCCCTCCCGTTTTTGGCTGTTTTTACTGCTCCAAATCCAGCTTCTGCTGCTGTCTGCAAGAGATATAAGCAAAATTTTCGATGGCATTTGCTAGCTGGCTGTTAATTGCTTTGGTGAATCATTTGGTTGAGTTGGCTTAGTTTCTGGGGTTTTCGAAAATATTTCACTTAAATATTCAGTGGCCAATAAAGCTCCATCAGCAGCGCCATTCACGGTTCACTTTATTCCACTCCTCCTCCGTTCACCGTAAATTCTAATATGTGTGTGTGTGTGTGTGTGTGTGTGAGTGTGGATGTGTGTTGATGTGTGTGGATGTGTGTGGGTGTGTGTGGGTGTTTGTGTCTAATATAAAAATCGTTTTCTCTTCTTCTAATCCACCTGTCTTAACTAAGCCGATGCTCCATTTAATTTAATTTAAGTGTTGCGGAATAATGTTTTCATTTGACAATTTAAGGCTCACAATTTCGATTTAGTTTGGCTTTTTGTCTGCTGCTCTGAATTTTAAATGTAGCAGCAACTCGTATAAAGTTAAAAGTTAGCTATTAACAATGCACTTGACAAAACTTAAATAATGCAACTTTTCACTAAAACGAATTATATTAATATTTATGGCAATGCTTTAAGTTTTTCCATTGAAAACCAGCATAAAAATAACTACTCAAATGACTTTATAATACTAAATGTGATACGAATGCAATGCACATACACACACACACACACACGCACACACACTGTTGTTGTATTGCAAACAGAAAATACATTAAAAATAGAATTAGACAGGAAAGTTTCGTCAAATTCCTGAATTTAGATAGCAAAGTAAAACTGCTTTTCGTATTTGCCAAACACACATTGTGCACAATCAAATCGGAACACTAAAGTTGCATTCCCATATCCTCTCTCTCTTCAAGCCATTGCCCCCTTAAAGGGCCTCTTCAAACCCCATCCAGTCGAGTGGGGCCAATCAAGCGAGCAATCGAAAAGGGGCCCTTTTCCCACCTCCCCGTCCTCTGCCACGATCAATGCCAAGAGACACTAGATGCTGATGTTGATGTTGATGTTGTTGCTGATGCTGATGCTGATGCTTTAACTGAAGGACATTCTGGCGACAAAGCGACCATAAAATATGTTAACAAGAAATGTGCGGCTTTCCCGAAAACTATCAGCAACTAGCCTCATTACCAGCAAACGAATTCAATTCAATCGAATTGGAGGGAAACCAACCGAAACAACCAAAGCAACTGAAACGAAACGAATACGAAACAAAACGAAACAAAACGAATCGAATCGAATCGAAGTTAGAGGAAAATAAAAGAAAAGGAAATAAAGGAATCGAATTAAAATGGAAATCCAAATAGTATTAGAAAAGCCTCGTTCAACAATACACTTTCATTCACAGTCATACATACACACACACACACACCCACACACCCACACACACTGTTATAGACACCACGGGACGCACACAATTAAATGAGCGGGCACGAAACATGGCTCTCTAATGGAGCGCTGCTTATCCTTCAACATGGACCAGCTCGGACCGCAACAGAATTAACTAGATAAATGAAATGAGGAGATTTGGGTGTGGGTCTGGATCTGACTACGAATACGGATAGGAATACGAGTGCGATAAAGTTCACAAAGTGAATTCTTATTTCTAAAATGACCAACTTATGATTTATGTTCATTGTTCGTTATAATTATCAAAATAGAATTAAGTTAGTTGAGTTCTTTAATTTGAAAACTAGATTATTTTATTATTCAATTGCATTTAGCATTGCCTCAGTTGAACATTGCTTTGCATTGTGTACATCCCATTCCTCAGAGAATCGGTTTAGTTCATCGCGTTTATTCTTTCGAATCGGACAGCAAATTATAATTTCAGAAACAGCTCTGTCGTATCAAATTCCTGTCAAATATTTCAAACGAGTTATCTTATTTTCGCCTGCATTCTGATGTATTTAAAATATTGAATTTAAAAACTGACATACCATAAAGCCAGGCGATTGATTCAATTTAAATTCAATCAAAACGAAAAAAAAAAAAAAATAATTAACAATATTTATTGGCATGAAAAAAAGTCTCTGAGACTTGCCTCAATCGAAACTAAATAAATAAATAAAATATAAATAAATATCAATAATATATATATATATATATATATATATATATATATATATATTTGTTAGACATTGTTAAGCAACAGATGTGCATTGAGCTACTTTTTATGGTTGTTAAGTAATTTCATATGAATTCCAAAATTCAATCAAAATCAATTCAGCATGAAATTAAAAGTTTAAATTTGTCTTGATTTGTTTTTAATAACAAATAAATATGAAATTGAAATACGATCGAATTGAGTTTTATTTAACTTTGGGCTAATTCAGTTTAGATAGGGTTGACAATGCTTGAGTGTGGTGTTAGTCTTTAATTAACTGCGTCTTGAAATAAGCATTGAAAATACTAACATATTCATAATTCATATTTTGGATTCTCAGCAATTTCATTTAACCACTACCATGAATGGTTGTATGGGTGACTATAAGAAAAAATATTTTGATTTGTGGTTCGAATATTTTTGGCTTTTTCTGAATTCTACCAGCTACTACTGCTTTTAAGCAGTATGAAAAACATGATTGTACAAATGTATATATACAAATGTACAAACATCTGTAAATATATTATTTCTTTCATTTTTTTGTCTTGGTTTTTGAAGGCTTTATTTAAAGTTCTAAGTATTTAAATAGAAAGTTTGTTCGAATCAGTTTTCCAAAGTTGCCTTCATTTTTTTGGAGCTTATCGTTGAGGGTAGGAGGAGTGGGTGGTATTTATTGTACGAACCGTCCTGTGGCCGTTATTCAGCTGCTAATTTGTGTCGCTGTTGCTCTGCCTCTGCCTCTGCCTGTGCCTCTGTCTCTGCTTCTGCTCTCAATGTGTCATTTTCACATGTGCCACATAATAAAGCACGTTTTTTTTGTTGTTTTGTGGCAATTTCAAAAGAACAACATAAATAACAAACACACACACGTACACGCAAAAAAATGTTGCATATGCTGTTCGCTGGTTGCATATGCTTGAACCGCTGCTGTGGCCAACGGTAAGTTTAACGGCTTGTCTCGTTTTACGTCTTTGGACGCAGGCTCAACCAACGTTCGGTACGTTAAGTTGCGTTACGTTTCGTTGCTTGTTTTTGGCAACTGTCGCGTCGCGTTCGCCGTCGCTTTGTGGGCTGCCGCTGCGCTGCCAACGTGCTTTTATAGCCTGCGCCATTCTTAAGGGAAATTCTCGTTTGCCTTGTCCAACAGCAAAGAGTAAAATTTCCCCTTGAGTACTGGAAAATGGCATGAATTGTACATTTCAGGTACTTTTACTCTTTGCACTGGAATTTTGAACTCTCTTTATGCATATCACTTTTGCTCGCATTCAAAGCAAAATACAGCAACTTTTGGGGCAACACACCTAAATTCGAACGTTTACTTGCCTCGATCTGTCTTACGTCTTACGTCATTGGCACTTTCACATTATTTATTTAACATTTGAAAATCACATGCGGAACATATGTAAGCGATTATTAAGGATTTATTTTTGTCAAAACAATTAATTTGTCTGTTTCTGATTTGTACATATTTTCTGCTGATGTTTATTATTACCCATCATGTAATTGCACATTCATAAATCATGTAGCAGGAAAAAAACTGTTTTCTTTTTATATATTTTTCTTTTTGTAAACACAAAAAATCCTTCTTTTTTTTGTGTGTCAAAAAATTTTATACCCCATTTCAATTTGTTGTCTATCAATTGATTAGTTTGAATTTTCATACTTGGCGCAATATATAGAAGAATATGTCTTGAATGTGTGTGATAAATACCTGATAGGCTGCACCCGTAATAACGGGACTTGGTTCTTTTTGCACCTTTGGTCAAACACTGACTGAATACAAATCACTTCCAATCGATATTCTTGAAATTAAAATACGTGCCCATTGCTTGATTAAAGCTACTTGTTTCAAATTCCTCTCATTGAGCAGCACACCTCATCATCTCTCTCTCTCTCTCTCTCTCTCTCTCTCTCTCTCTCTCTCTCTGTCTCTTTCTCTCTCTAAGAAAATAATAAAAAAATATTATTGCATACATTTCAAGACTTGATGCAATCAAAACTGAGTAAATAAATAAATTAAATTTGTCGGTTATGTTTGTCATATTTTAGTTTAGTTGGTATTAAATTATTTTAATTCTTGTGAATAATTATTTTATTTTATTTAAATTTATATTGGATATACCTAAATATATGTGAATATAAGTAAGTATTAAATATTTCAAATCAAATTAATAGACAACCATTAATTGAGATTTGGCATCTGTTTTTATTCTTTTATATTCACATTGGAATAATGTTTTTGTGCAAATGTATGCAACAGGCAAAGGAAGCTTTCCTTTGGCCTTTCGGGTATATATATATATTCTTATTTAGAATCAATAGTCAAGTCGATATAGAGAAGAAGAACTAGAGAAATTTAAAAGATATAATTTTCATGTTTCATTAATGTTATCGATGGGAAGAGACACCAGGACTCCGACAGTCTTAAACAATTTAAGCAAGTAATATCCATGGGTAGGAATAGGCTTAGGATACTTGTCGGTCTACTCACAGGACATAATAGACTAACAGGCCACCTATCTAAACTGGATATTTATTTATTAGTAACAATAAGTGTAGGTTTTGTGAGGGTGAGAAAGAGTCCTCAACTCACATCTTAACAGAATCTATCGCCCTATCCGTGAAAAGATGCAGCAACCTAGGGCTGCATGTTATGAGTCTCAATTACATAGTAGCCATCAATCCATCAAAGATTGTGGCATTCGTGCAGGAACTGGAAGAGCTATAAGCTCAGAAGGGGGCACAACAGATCTAATAGGTCACAGTGCAGGGCCCCCCAATTTATTATTATTGATGTTATCGATAACTACACTTTTACAACTGTGGCAAGGCTAGCAGAGTATCCAAAAGTCGAGCTCAACTCGACTTCATCATTCTTCCTTACTTCGTTTTGCCATCGCCAGTGGCCAAATAGGAGTTGCCTAAGCCTGAGTCTGATTCTGAGTCTGATTCTGATTCTGTGATGCACAAATTGAGAATTGCATTTCTATTATGAATGCAATCAATTAGAATGTATAAACCCAACAACAACAACTGAAAATGCCAAATGTCAAATGCCAATAAAAATGCAAAACTCTTTTTGTGATACGAATATCAAATGAAATCCTTAGCACAATTTTGGTTGCTGTTGAATGCACTCAGACCGATAATGTGGGTGGTCAGCTTCCAGCCAACAGCAGTTGCTCCTCTTCAAATCGCATATGAAGTGATGGGTTGAGGGGCAGGTTGAGGGGCAGGTTGAGATGGGGCTAAGAATACTTTGAACATAATTGAAGATTGAATTGTTTGTTTTGTGTGTGTGTGTGTGTGTGTGTGTGTGTGTGTGTGTGTGTGTGTGTGTGTGTGTGTGTGTGTGTGTGTCTGCGCATGCCAACCAAATTAAATATTTGCATGGGTTTGTGCAATTTGTTTATCTAAATATTGCAGTGACAGACCCTCACTTTATGTGCTCATAATGCGCATTTAAATTTTAAATTTGTATTTGAATTTGAATTCGCCACCTGCCAAAACAAAGAGCCACCCTTTTTGAACTTGACATGGAAATTATCTTTGCGATTTCATCACTAAGCGTACAGTAAATAAAATGTTCACCTCAGAAGAGTTACGAATTAAATGTGTTAGTTTACTATCTACTATTATTCAATTATTTCCATTCGCAGGTCTTGCAAAAAAAAAAATAAAACAAAAATTTGAAATTAATTCATGAATTTATTTTATGAAACGAAAAACATTTTATAACATTTGTTTGCCATATGCGACATACAGTTGCCAGTCGGGAAAGTAATTAGTTCAATTTAGATATAAATAAATATAATATAAACTTGCCTTTATTTTTTGGTCAGTAGACTCGTAAAAAACACATATATTAATTAATTCCTAATCTCTCACGAAAGTTGTCCATATAGAAATATAATTTTTTATTAACATACACATTGTAAATATAGTTGTGGAATTCTGGTTACTCTCTGTTTTTCCTGCCAATTGCATTTTGATTGCAAATCCAGAAAAAAGACGAAGTTTGTGCCACAGAGTCTAGCTTCGGTGCTTGGTGTGGAGAAGCCAGTCTTTTGTCGCAAATAAATATGGAATTATATCAAAGGTTTATAACATTGCTGAGCGTCGCCCGAGAGTTGTTTCAAAGGTTTGGCAGGAGTTTCAATAATCCACTTTCGCTACAATTAACTGTTTTAGCAAGCAAGAGCAAAACAAAATAAAACAAATTTGGCTTAATGTGGCATACTTTTATTTCTATACATATTAGTTATACATCTAAACTAAGATAAAAAAGATTTTAAATTTTTCGAAAGCCCCGAATTTTAATTTATAGCAAATAAGCGAATAGATTTCGTGGGTTTGTCACCTAGCTAGGTGCCTGAATGCCACAGCAGTGGAGCTAGGCTACGAACCCGGCGAATTTAAATTGGTTCACACACACTCCTAGACTCATTTAGTACACGTGAAATGCTTAGCAAAGACTACCACCCCGTATTCATATTTTTTGTACACTTATAAAATGTGTTTATTGTGAAGAATTGAGCACGCAGCTTATTAATACAAAAGCGAAAATATATACAAAATAGTTCAAACTTAAAGTGGAATTCTTTTATTTTTATACATGTTTGTTGTGCATCTAAACTAAGATTTGAAATTTTTCGAAAACACTGAATTTTAATTTATAGCAAATATTATGCGAATAGATTTCGTGGGTGTGTCACTTAACTAGGTGCCATAATGACACAATAGTGGAATTATAGCTTCTACATAGGTTATGAGCCTGGCGAAGTGAACTTGGATCACACACACTTCTTGACTCACATAGTACACGTGAAATACTTAGCATAGACTACCACCCCGTATTCTTATTTTTTGTACACTTATAAAAGCGAATTTGCGCTAACTTCTCGCAAGAACCACAAGAAAAGGCAAAATTGATATTTGCCAGTGTATTGATTTTAGTGCTTAGCTCTTGAAATTAATTAAATAATTTATATATTCATATTGTTAATTTAGTTTGCAAAATGAATAAATTGCAAATCGGTAAGGACTCACATCGTTAGAAATTATAAAGCTATAGTCAACAAACTTGGTTTGTAGGTTGATGATGATTTCCCTCGAGAATCGCTGGATATGCCACGCCCACTCTTAACTTTATTTTAACTTGTTTTTCGGAGCGAAGAAGAAAATACCTATTCGGAGTCTTTCAGCAGGCGCTTCGCATAATCGGCTATATGAATGACGCCGTGTTTCAGGCTGGCAATATGAAGGTTCTGGCCACAGCAGTAGTCGGTGTTAATATGCGGATTGTGCAGCTCCGTAATCAACGTGGAGCAGGCTGTCGAGGAGTCTCCCGTTGATTTCAGCATTTTCTGCAAACATCACAAGGAGAACACAAAACATTTAAGATGGATCGTGAAGAGAAGTAGGAGTAGTAGAAACACTTACCATCCAGAACTCATTGCCAGGTAGAGCATTGCCGTCCCAGGCATAGGAGACAACCAGCAGCATGTTGTCCTGCTCCGGCTGGCAGAGCTTCTGCGCCGGATTCCGTTTTGACAGATGCACACGGATGCCGCCCTGTGGATGCTGTGGGGTGCACTTGATCAGAACGCCATCGTGGAGGCCACCACAACGGTCTAGCTTAAACCACGAGAAGTGAACGACGGCAACGTGGGTGAGTAGACTGCTCAACGCACGCAGCCGCTGCTCGAAGGTCTCGAGAAAGATTTGCTCCTGCTGCGGCGCTACCTTCCACACGCCCAGGCCAAAGCCGACAACATGAATAAACGCCGGCTTGCCGGCACTGGCGGCACGAGCCTGCGCCTCCAGCAGCAGCAGGTCGAAGCTGATGGCATAGCGACGTTTCATAACCAGGTTATCGAATACATCCTGCTTGTTGCCCGAGCAGCCGAAGCGCTTACCATCGATGCTAACAGTGCCGTGGAGCTGATCGCGCGTCTCGTAAAAGTTGCACCACAAGCGGCGATAGTCTTCGGCACGAGTATTGGGTGACGAATCTAAAGCCTGGCCATAGCCATTCTGCTTGGTATTCTGCGTGCGCGCAATGACAATGTCCTGGAATTCCATTAGATTGCGGCGGGAGAGGCGCGCTCCAATCATTCCAACAATCACACCAGACGGCACCAGACTTTGGCGATTGTGGGTCACACGGCCGCAGTTGGTGCGCTCGCCCTCATTGATGAACTCCGTGTGCGAACTGACAGAGAGCAGCGCCGACAGCTTCACATCATCGTAGCTCAGCACATGCTGCAGGCACAACGGCGCCGTCTCCTCGAGTGTGCCAATGGGCTCAAAGCCACTTGCTCCACGCTCCCCGCTCAACAGTAAATATTTATCATTGCGCGCAAAAAAGCTGGCGCAGCGCTTGGTCAGCAGACGCTGCACGAAGTCGCCCAGCGACAGATTGCAATAGACTCGCTGCTCCACATCGTTCCCTGGCGATGGATAAATAACAAAATAAGCAAACATAAATACCTTGTCCACGCAGATACCCTTGCAAAAAGCCTACCCCACAGCCCCTTGTGCTCCAGATACTGCAGATAGAGGACCAGGGTGCGCTCATGTATTACCGGATAGGCGGATGTGATCTGCTTGCCAATGCACTCATGACGCGACCTCGGCTGACTACTCACCCGGCAGCTCTCCACGCCAAACTACGGGCAAATTGTGAGATTAGCAACTGCATTGCCCAATCAATTTCTGCAAATTGCGTACCTGCAGCGGAAAGTCCGTTGATTTTTGCATAAATGCAGCCACGTCCACAGTGGCATCTGGATCGGGTTGCTTCACCGATTTGCATTGTTCCAGCAGGCGTCGGCCAAATGCGCTAATTATTGGCAGCGCATCTCCATCGGCTGGGGGCCAAATTGCATCCACTTCAGCTCCAAATGTTGACATGGTGATTGCTTAACAGTAACACAATTGTCTTTACCAGGAAATTTAGTTGCGAGCGGCATTTTATCAACATTACACCCAGTAAACGGTACTTTGGCAGAGTATATTGAATGCGCAATCACTTGTTGCAGGTGTGACCAGGCTATATATGTATATATATATTTAGTATTAAATAAATACCTTACAATACTACAGACACATAAGTCGTAACATATTATGCTACTAATAATAATTAATAATATAAATATGCTATTAATAATGTGAACTATTGCAAATGTAAAAAGTATATCTGAAATGCAGGGTATTTATCCGCTGATCATTAGGCTGCATTACAAAGTCATATACAAACATTGCACATTTTCATAAAGGCCTTGTATTATTGCCAGTGCTGGTGAAATACAAATCAAGAAAAATTTGCACTTAATCCTTGTTATAATATACTGATTCCCGAATAAGTAAGCGTTTAAGTGATGAAAAGTAAATAAATGTGTTTTCAACTACAACTAATTCATATTTTTATTATTGCGTCTAACCATTATTATCACAACAAGAACAATAGCTGCATACCAGACGTTTTCTAGATATAATTTTCCGGCACTCCCCAACACTCTTTTATTTAAAGCACTGATATTGGGAGGGGCTGTGGTGCGATTGCGCATATTATTTATTCTAATCTTGAGAATTCAAATAATGAGCAGATTCTGTGCCAACACAATGCATTTTTGGCCAAGTCCAGAAGCGGGCCAGCTACCCAGCCTCAGTTATTTTGCTAAGCAACTGTTGGAAATGTGCAAGCAGGTGATGAAACCAAGCACAAACCGAGAGGACGTGGACCTAAATAAGTTTCTGGAGGCTTCGGAGAATTTTCCCATTAACGTAAGTGTACTCTTACGCACTGCAACTTGGAACCAACGTGTGCTCCAAATCTGGCCAACAGTTTGGCACAAATAGCTGCCGGGTGAAATCGCAGCCAGTGGAGCGCAGGCAAATTATTCGGGAGCAGATTGCATCCGCCTATCCGATTATTCATGAGCTGACCCTTCTTCTCTACATAAACTTTCGGAGCACAAGCAAAAGTATGGTGAGTTGATAGCACTTTGCATGGAAATAAACATATGAAAAATAAATGTGCCTCCCTTTTTCATTTGTGGCTGAAAGGAACTGACCAAGAGTTGAGTGTCTTTGGAAACATGTCGATAACTGAATTCGTGCAGCGTTTGCTCAGCAAGCGTTGCGTCTACTTCCTCGGATCGTCAGACTCATACCTTTTGTTAGACCGAACCGTAGGCGGAGGTGGTTTCGAGGAAGTTGGCAGCAGCAGCGAGCTTGCTCCACTTCTGCTGAAGAACGTGCTCAGCTATGATGAAATCAAGCTGTCGGCTCTTTTGTATGTGTCCGCGCACTCTGAGTTCATCAACGATGGCTCGCGCTACAATGAGGGAAGAGTGGAGAAGTGCAAGTCAAAAATTGAGACAGAAGGCGTCATTATGGGTCTTATCGGTGCCCGATTTGAGCGTAGGAATGTCATGGAATGGGAGGATATAATGATAACGCCCGAGCAAAATAGAGCAGATCGAGGCTACGGATCCAGTGACAATGAAAGCAAAGGACGTGCGCAGGATTACCGGCGCATTTGGCGCGAATTCTACATGGAGCCCAAAGATTTTTGCTATGATGACGTCGACGTCGCATCGGCTGAGCAGCGCTTTATTAAGCTGGATAAAAACAGGTACTTTGATAAAGTGGTCATGAGTAAGCGCTTTGCCATCAGTTTCGACTCTCTGTTAGTGGAGGCGGAGGCGCGTGCCGTGAAAGCCGGCAAGCCGGCGTACATTCACGTTGTCGGCATTGGATTGGGCGTGTGGGAGGTCACGCCGCAGCAGGAGAACATCTTTTTAGAGACCTTCGAGCAGCGACTGCGTGCGCTCAGCGAGCGCCTGACACACATTGGCGTCGTGCATTTCTCGTGGTTCCATATGGACAGGTGGGGTGGCATGTACGATGGCGCATCCATAGCGGAGCCCAAGCATCCGTTGGGTGGCATTAAGGTGCGTATCTCTAAACGCAATCCGGCCGACAAGCTCTCGAAAAACATGCTGGCCACTGTTACATACGCCTGGGATGGCAACGCACTGCCGGGCAACGAGTTTTGGGCGGTAAGTTCGTGTTTCCGGTCATATTCCAAAAACGAGATAAGTAATTTTTGTTATTTTGCCCAATTTTAGAAAAGTCTCAACAGCAGTGGCGATCCAGCAGCTGCCTGCTCCACACTAATCTCCGAACTCCAAAATACTCACATCAATAGGGATTACATGTGCGGCAACAATCTGCACATTGCGTCTCTTGAACACGGCGTTCTCCATATTGCCGACTATGCTGAGAAAATGCTTGCTTAGATGCAATTACCAAAACTGAATTCTAAAAGTATTGTAGGAAAATTTGACTTATAATGTCATTTCCTAAGTTATGCTGATGGGTTTGTATGCTACCGGTTCCTGTACCAGTAACAAAGTGTCGCCGCAATCGGTACTGGTAACAAATTGGGCTACACGATGTGAATACGCAAAGAGTTCTTTATGTACTAGTTTATTTCATGATGAGTGAGTGGTATATATACAAAATTCTTAGACCTAAATATGCTGAAACAGCAATCGTCGTTGCATATGACGCCTTGGCATTAACAATAAGCTGAGCTTTGCAGCTTGTTGTATAATGGCGAGGTTCATTATTCCCAGAAAATGATATTTGATTCACCTAAACCAGCTGAGTAGATAAAATGTGGCCGCCGTGGGAAACAACAATCGTCGTCCCATATGACACCTTGCATTAACAATTAGCTGAGCTTTGCATGTAATATTTTCTGCTTTTGAAGAAATTATACATACTCCCGGCCGTTGAATGCAGATTCAACCATCATTTAATCTAATCGTGAAACGTTGATCTCCAGAGGGAAGTTCGCATCCGGGTGTCATTGATGTTTCGGCTTGCTGAGGTGGTCCGTTCGTTATGCGAAATTTTTTGACACAATAAATTGTTAGCATTGTCATCAGAAATGCTACTCCGATGTACATTGCAATATGTTGGTGCTCGATTGGTTGGATATTGTGTGGTAGATGAAAGCGTTTGTTTGGTACGAGTTCCCGTTGTAGTTCCTGAAGCTCGTTGTAGCCTAAAATACTCACATCCTTTGTTGTTGTAGTATCCGGTCGTTTGGTAGTGTGTTTATCATCCTCCATATCTCCAAATCGAGCGTATGATGTCAACAATGATGTTTCCATAACGCTTTGACTTGTTACAGTTATTAGTGAATTGTGTATGGTACATCCTGCCCTTGCTGTTAATAGTCCAGTATCATGTAACTGGATCTCTGATGTTCCATCGGTGCAGACTGTCGTTAATTTTAACGGGATCTTAGTTGCAAATATCCACCGGTTCATTCTATACATTTTTTGCCACATCAAGGTTTTATTGATGTTTTCAATCTGGCATGATGCGTCTGTTTTATTCTGGAACAGTTGCATTTCACAGCTCAGGCTGGCAGAGAACAGTGATTGTTTGCTGTAGCAAATGACATCATTTGTAGATATTGGCTTACAGTTTGCCATGTCTTCAGTAGTCAGCTCTACAAATTTGTCTCGATACTTGTTGATGGCAATGAACGGGGCTCGAACCTTGAATACTTGAAATCCATCGTTGCTTGTAGCTGGTATAGGTATCATATTGTACATATCTAATATTGATGTTGATACCAATGGCAAAGTTATTTTAATGATGACATGATTGTCTACTACAGTGCCTTCTGCCTTCATCATTTTGTAGGCCATGAGCATATTCTCTGAGGTGACAGGGAGCATTTGATCTGGTTTTAAATGATTCCGTATTTTGTCAAATTGATCTCTTAACTGCTGTGGTGACAATAGACGAGGGCTTATGGTATTGTGTCGTACATCAGTCAGTATATTGATGATCTCGCCTTGCATGCGTTGAAGATTGGACGCTAACGCCGTGAGCTGTGACGTCAGCGTAATGTACCATTGAAACGAATGATGATAAGACTCATCTTTCAATACATTCTTAATTTGGTCTTCTAAATGATTTAATCGCTTTAAGTAAGCTACTTCATCTCGCTTCAAGACGTTTATCGTGGAGTCAATTAGCGATGTTTGGTTTTGCAATAGCTCCAGGAGATGGTTTTCATTTGCCTTGACTTCAAGTATTGTTTTTGACATGTCCTTTGCATATGTGGAATCTAACACGCCAAACACGTTACTGGCGATGTTTCCCACGATGTCCAATGGTGCTCTTTGTTTGCGTGATTTAGTTAGTAACATGTTTTCCATGACTAATTCTTCTTCTATATGACGGAAGTTTTGATGCATTCCCTTACAAGCAGGGATTTCAATAATTTTGGAACACATTTGCCCAATCTTTGTAGTGCCTTTCGAGAATGTGTCTATATCGGTCCAGTAGGGTTTTAAGTCCAAGTAGGCGACTATCGTCCAATCAGCTACTGCTAATTGTGTTGTTCCAATCCTTTCGAAAAATATGCCAGGTTTTGATCCGAATTGAGTTACGTTTATCGATTGTGCACATGTTAGTGGCAATAGAAGCAACATAATCAATGTCATTGTGACCAATGAACCTATATTACTCTGCCCCCTTTTCATGGGATGTGAGCTTTCATCTGATTCCTCGCCGTCTATAGGATCATCTACTGGATGTTTGTGGGTGGGTTCCTCTTCATTAAATAGAGAAGCTAGGCGTTGAATTTCTCGCTTAAAATTTCCTTTGGAGGTTTTTACGTCTACAACCCTCACGAAATTGTCCTTTCCAAGGTAGACTCGAACAATTCTACCCATGGGCCATTGTAATACTGGCGTGTTGTCTTCCGTTAGTAGAACCAATGCTCCTACCTTGATGTTTGCTAACGATCTTCTCCACTGTTGACGTTGCTGCGGTTGCTGAAGGTATTCATGGGACCACTGTGTCCAAAATGAATGTCTTAACTTTGACAATGCTTGCCGTTTTGGGTTGCTGGGACGGCTGGCTGTCCTGTCCGCTGAGCTGAGAGTTTCCGGCGTGACCGCATCCCTTGTCTGCAGACGTGAGATTTGCGGGTCCCTTCGATCTCCCTTCTCTTTTCGCTCCCGATCCTTGTCCTTATCCTTGTTGTGCTTATGCTTCTTCTTGTCCTTCTTCTTCTTCCTGACACTGCCATCTACTTTAAAGTTGGCCTCATCATAACTATCATCGTAGCGCGTTGACACGCCCACCTCGATAACCGTCGACGAATCTCATCCTCCGCATAGAGCTCCGTCTTGACACGCTTGGTCAACTGATGGGCATCCGAGGATACATCATCAGAAGGAAGTATATTCAACTTGGTCTCGCTATCGAAGGCCTGCACTTCTATCGGCTCATCAATTACTGTGATCTCCTCACTGCGTTCCAGCTTAATGATCTCATCACCAACTTCAAAGGCTTCGGTTGCGGTGCGTTTAATTGTAACCACGGCGGGTTTCCTCTCCGCCGGTTCATTCTCAGAGGACATGACATCGCTTTGCCTTTTAGAGCTACTGGCTGAATTGCTGGTGTCCTTCATGAGGTCCATTTTGTTCGTGTTATTGATACCAAATGTAAGAACCTCCTTCCTTTTTTGAGAAAATGGTTGCCAAGTTTACCAAATTCTTATATTCACCACTCGGTAAAATGAATGATTGGTCGCCAGTTGACCACTTTATGATTAGTCCTCCAAATGAACTAATCTCCTTTCTTTACCCACTCGGTAAAATGAATGACTGGTCGCCAGTTGACCACTTTATGATTAGTCCTCCAAATGAACTAATCGTGTCTATGATCCAAATGAATCTAAATAGACTATTTGTTTACCACTCGGTAAAATGAATGATTGGTCGCCAGTTGACCACTTTATGATTAGTCCTCCAAATGAACTAATCTCCTTTCTTTACCCACTCGGTAAAATGAATGATTTACCCACTCGGTAAAATGAATGACTGGTCGCCAGTTGACCACTTTATGATTAGTCCTCCAAATGAACTAATCGTGTCTATGATCCAAATGAATCTAAATAGACTATTTGTTTACCACTCGGTAAAATGAATGATTGGTCGCCAGTTGACCACTTTATGATTAGTCCTCCAAATGAACTAATCGTGTCTATGATCCAAATGAATCTAAATAGACTATTTGTTTACCACTCGGTAAAATGAATGATTGGTCGCCAGTTGACCACTTTATGATTAGTCCTCCAAATGAACTAATCGTGTCTATGATCCAAATGAATCTAAATAGACTATTTGTTTACCACTCGGTAAAATGAATGATTGGTTGCCAGTTGACCACTTTATGATTAGTCCTCCAAATGAACTAATCGTGTCTATGATCCAAATGAATCTAAATAGACTATTTGTTTACCACTCGGTAAAATGAATGATTGGTCGCCAGTTGACCACTTTATGATTAGTCCTCCAAATGAACTAATCGTGTCTATGATCCAAATGAATCTAAATAGACTATTTGTTTACCACTCGGTAAAATGAATGATTGGTCGCCAGTTGACCACTTTATGATTAGTCCTCCAAATGAACTAATCGTGTCTATGATCCAAATGAATCTAAATAGACTATTTGTTTACCACTCGGTAAAATGAATGACTGGTCGCCAGTTGACCAGTTTATGATTAGTCCTCCAAATGAACTAATCTCCAGACAGAGTCGGGGTCACCAAGTTTTTTTATGGACTGCAGTTCTTGCTCTGATCCCAATACTCTTGTTTGTCCGTCCTTCAATCTCTTTTTCTGATGAAGACGGCTCCAGATCACGTCGGGGTCACCAAATGTAGGAAAATTTGACTTATAATGTCATTTCCTAAGTTATGCTGATGGGTTTGTATGCTACCGGTTCCTGTACCAGTAACAAAGTGTCGCCGCAATCGGTACTGGTAACAAATTGGGCTACACGATGTGAATACGCAAAGAGTTCTTTATGTACTAGTTTATTTCATGATGAGTGAGTGGTATATATACAAAATTCTTAGACCTAAATATGCTGAAACAGCAATCGTCGTTGCATATGACGCCTTGGCATTAACAATAAGCTGAGCTTTGCAGCTTGTTGTATAATGGCGAGGTTCATTATTCCCAGAAAATGATATTTGATTCACCTAAACCAGCTGAGTAGATAAAATGTGGCCGCCGTGGGAAACAACAATCGTCGTCCCATATGACACCTTGCATTAACAATTAGCTGAGCTTTGCATGTAATATTTTCTGCTTTTGAAGAAATTATACAAGTATTTTTCACATACTCGTATAAATAACTCTTTATTATCTGACAAAATTAATATATAAAAGCTGAATTTCTCTTGTTTATGGCTGTTATTTAATTACAATTTGTTTAAATTCGTAAAATGTTTAAATAAAGTATATATTGTTACACTAATATTCCATTCCACTAATTTGATGTAAAGTAAAGAAATGGCTTAAAATTAGTGTTATTTAAATAAAACTCAGTGGATAAGTAAATCGCTGAAATAAGAGGAGAAATGCCTATTTCTCCAGTAAGGAATTTATCTGTGCGTAGAAAATGTTAATGTTTTGTGTTTTATTGTAAAATCCAATTTTCTAAATTTTGGTTGGCGAATGAAAATTGTTTATTTTGGGAGGTGCCAAACTCTATCGAAGTTCCAAGCTCTTAATCCCAATACGTAGGATTAGACGCAAAAAGTGTAGACTGTATGTCAGACTGCATAAATATGGAAATGCTTAATGCTTGTACAGGCGAAATACTCTTCGACATTTAAGAGCAAAGTGTCCAGTATTAATCCATATCTAAAGCTAAATAGCCACAGAACGCAAATAATAAAAAATAAAATAAGCATTGAAAAGGAGTCGACGGCGGACAGATTCAAAATTGTTCAGAGCCAAAACATTGTCAAACCTTAACCGACTAAATAATGGAATGGAATCATGTTTAAATTAAATACAAAACTGTTTTTTATTTGTTTGCAGGCTGGTCGCAAAAACAATTTATCAGACAAAAATAGAGAACATTTACTTTTAAAAAAATGTTTTTATTGTTTTTTCTTTAATACGTACAATGTTTTCTTTATCCACTGATAATGTAATTTGTGTATTTGTGTGTGTGTGTGTAGGTGTATGCGTGTGTGGTTAAATTGTTATTCTTTGTCAATACGTTGACATTAAATATGTTTTGCTGTAGCATATGTGTATATAGATATAGATAAATATGTTTGTGTGTATATGTTTAACTATTCATATGTAAATACATGCAATGTGCGATCGCATTTACTTATCAGTGTTAAAATGCACACTGATACAAAATTACATAATTTGATTATGCGTTCTATCAAACGTATCAAAATTTGGGTTAATTATTTTATAAATAATTTGCTATACGTGTAAGTATGTATGTATTTATTTATGTATGTATGTATGTATGTGTATGTATAAACTGCATAATACATATGCATTTGTACATAATCATGTATACACATTGAGTAATATTAATTTCAACATCCTCTATATAGATGTGCCTTGTTTGAATGTTCAGCTTGGTAAAATATACTTTCCAAGTGTGTAAATATAACAAGTAAAATATTAAAAAAAAAAGAAACGTTTATAATTAATTGTTTAACAGTGTATAGACAATATATCCGAGAACATGGATAGCATGATATATTTATAGGTCTATACACATACTAGTACAAGGTTTGTATCCAAAGATTTTCTTTATAATTTACATAAGGAAATATTTCCATTCCTAATGATACAAAAAAAATAATATATATATTAATAATAATAAACGAAAATAAAAACAAAATGCGTAGCAACTAATTCCTATTCTGCATAGCGTTTGCAATGCAAATTAATTTGATTAAATAGACAACAATATTTTTTCTTTGAAAGCTTGAAATCGATTCTAGCGATTTATGCGATTTATGCGCCGAGCTACTTATTTAGATCTGTGCTTGTATCTCTGATTTAGAGTTTCCACGATTAAATTAATACTTAATCTATGTACATCATTTGTAGCTTGGCTTTGCCATCCTTTTTTTTTTTTTGTTTTTTGTTTAATTTCTTCTTTTTAATTGATGATGTGCCACTCTCTCTGATCTCTCTCTCTCTTAATGTTTTGCATATGTTACTACTGTAAAAAGGGATATATTTGGATATTCATTTTATATATTTAAATACATGTGTATATATATTATAATAATAATAGAAAAAAAAAACGTTTCACTTAAGTCTAGCGTGTACTTAAAAAAAAAAACAAATAAAGATAATTGAAATAAGGCGCCGTACTTTGTATATAGACAAAGACTAGCTGCAGTTATGCTGTATATAGTATTGAACATATATCAAACTGAAATGTACGATTTAAATAGTATTCGATATATACCAAAATGAACGAAGTTTGCTCCAAGCAACCTTCCACTCGCAACTCGCAACTCTACTGGCACATCCCATCAGGAATATGCACGCCGAACCCTATAAAGTACACATGAGAAGAGATGTATATATATATATATATATATATATATATATATATATATATATATATATATATATATATATATATATACATTTTGGCAAAAACGATGCCATGCTGCATTTTGTTTTCAACATTTGTTTTGTGTGGCAACGTAAATTGGACAGATATGACTACAACTAGAACTCCTTGAGGCTGCCACCCCGCTTCAGCTTCGTTAGCCGCTTCAGACTGGCGCTGAGCATGCCACTGCTGCCAGTGCTGCGTTTACTGCCTGATGCAGCCAACCGCTCACCATCCAACCGGCAGCCGCAACTGCTGTGGCCGTTAATGCTGCTGTATTCCGATCCGTTCCGATCGCACGATTGCGTGAATGTGCCACGAAAACGGACACGTGCACGTCGCTGCGTGCCCAGTCGTCGCCAGAAATCGGTTAGTGGCGGGTGATGCTGGTGGGGGTGCTGTTGCAAGGTGCAGCAGCACACCAACTCCTGAGATTATAACTTCTTCTCCCACACCACAATGTGAGCATCGTTCGAGTTGGCCGTCAACGATGCCTGACTGCTGGCCGCACCCGATCCAGAAGCGGTGCCCGCAGCAGCCGAGCTGCTGCCCGTGGCGCTCTTGTGGCCCGGCGAGTTGCCACTGCTGTTGTACCACACATGGCGCCAATAGCCGCGGCCGCCCATCAGCGTGATCACCGTTCGTGGTCCGTCCGCGTTCTGCTGCTGTTGCTGCTTCGTATTCTGCTTCTGTTTGCGCTTCAAGGTGGCAACGGCGGCAGGCGCCGCCTGCTTTTCAGATGATGACTGGGCCAGCATTTGCTTGAAGCCATCCTCTGACTTTGGAGTGCTATTCGATGGTAACTGTTGCTGCTGCAGCTGCAACTGTTGCTGGTGTATGTCGGCTGTGGTCATTAGGCCGTTTTCGGATATGTTGCCCAGATCGCTGCCGGTGCCGGATGTTTTGTGGCTGGCGCTGCTGCTGTTCCGTGACACGGATCGTCCGCCAAAGAGACGGATGCCCATGCTCTCCTCACTGCCCGATGACGTGTACAGGCTAGATGACTTCGAGTCCACCGACCAATTCGATAGATCCAAGGAGCGCGGACGTGATGCCTTCATGCGCAAACGGCGATCCAAGGTGCACACCTTGCCCGGTATGGCGGCCAGCTCTGGATCCGAGCGACGCATGCCCTCGTACATCATGTCCATCAGATTGCCCTGTGCCCCATCCTCGGCATCGTAATCCTCCTTTACAAATATCAGCTTGCCATACAAGCCATACACATCACAAATCCCCTGCTCGATGTGATGCGGCAGGGCGACAGTGTACGGGTGAAGACCACCTGCACCAGCCGCTGAGCCCAGGCCACGCGGCAGCGTCTTGGACATCCTTGAACTGGCATCGCTGGAGCCAGCGCCCAAATCCCGAAAGCGTTTGCGATGAAACGCCGGCGAATTGGCCAGCGAGGCACGGATTTTTGCCGTGAGGCTCTGGTCCAGCGAGTGCTGTTTATCCAGCTTAGAAGTGCGAGGCGACGTGGCCAGGGTGGCTGCCGTTGTAGTCGCCGGCGGCGCCAAAATGTTGGAGGAGTCTGCGGACTGGGACGCAGTCGTGTGCTCCTCTTTGGACAGATCACGCCGCAGAATGACGGTGGACTCATCTAGATCTGATTCGGTCAACTTTTTGGGATCGGCATCGATGGCTGGCAGCTGCAGATCATCGCCCATGCTGGGCGGTACAGTTGGCACCAAGGGAGCAGACACGGTTGTGCTTGCAGTTGGCTTATAGGCCGGATAAACTTTTGGGATGAGCGGCAGAAGGAACGTGATCGGACCAAAATGGGCGTGACAAGACATATTAATGCCGCCACTGATGATGGGCACGCCCTCGAGGCGTGGCAACGGTATGGTTACAGCGATGCCCACATTTGTGCCCACCCAGAGCAGACCCTTGCAGGCCATCAAAGCGGTCACATAGATGGAGCTGTTGTTAAGCGGCTGCTCCTTTTTGGCATCGTAGCGCAGCACACTGGACGCAATGTTGATGTCCTGCAAATGCTTGAACGTCTCCGTGTGATACAAGCAGAGCATTGTCGAGTTCTTCAGCGAGATCCACAGCCCGATGCCGGAGTGCGCCATTAGATTCACCTGCTGGCTGGCGCCGTGCTGCACCTCAAAGCTGCGCTGCAGCTCCCCGTTGAGGGCATTGAGCACATAGACACGATTCGCGCACGATGCATAGATGTTCATGTTGATGGGCAGCATGCTCGGCACGGGCATTCCTGTCTCGCCGAGGGTTACCTGCTGCGGATCGCGCAGCTGCCAGACACCGTCATGGGCACGTCGATAGATCAGCACAGTGGCATTGGAGAGGGCAACATAGACGGCATCGAAGTGATACACAATGCGTTGGACAGCGCCCGGCACCGCATAGCTGCCCAGGTGCTCCTCCTGTTCGGGATTGCGGGCCGAGTAAATGAGCAGCTTGCGACTGTCGGTGCCCAGCCAGACAAGATCGCCCAACAGGCTGATGTGCTCCTCGCGCGTGCGGCATTGGTCCAATCCTTTAACAAACTCCAGAGCCGACACCTGCGTCTCGACCAGATCAAAGGCGCCCGCCTCACGCAAATTGCCCGCCTGCTGCGGATGCTGGGCCAGCACGGTGATATGCGATGAGGTCCCATCGCTGCTGCACATCCACAAATAATTCAACTGCTTGTGCCGGCGACGCGCATTCCCGCTCTGCTTAGTGTCATTGGCGATGCTATAGTAGCATCCACAGCGCACCTGGGCGGGCCGGACAGAAAGAAGAAAGCAATGTTAAATTTGAGGAAAAATAAAAATGAGGGCATGGAACTCACCTCCGTTTGATGCTGTGACCGGTAGACGGGCATCGCCTTGACAAAGAGGGGCATCTTGCGGGACTGCTTCTGCTGGACGGCCTCTTGGAGCTGCTGCTGCTCGTGGGTGTGCAGCAGTGTTGCCTGCGGACTGCCAGGTAGCTGCTGGGCATGAGCATTGCTATGCGAATGATGGCCATGTGGATGATGTTGCTGTGAGCCCGATCGCTCCCAAGCGGGCGAATTGTTCGGATCGAGGGCAAGCTGGGCGAGCCGCAGCTCGGTGACCCATTCCTTCTTCACATTGGGCGTTTGCGTTTGGAATGTGAAGGTCTCCTCCTTGCCGGACTTGTGGCGACCGGTTAGCTGCAGACAGCACGAGTCCACCCAGGCCATCTCCTCATCCTTGCGCTGTATGGAGCCCTGTATGGTATTCAGCACATTGCGTGTCGTATTCGAGTTGAGCTCCTTGTAGCTGCCCTTCAGTGTGCCAACCAGATCATGGATGCGCGATATCACCTCATAGTCAAACATCAGAGTGCTCATCTCGTTGCACAAATTATCGGCGCCATTCGTTAGCTGTGCAGCTGGGGAGCTGTGCAGCTGGGCATCTGCGGCGGCAAAGGGTGAACCCAGGCCGCCGGTTCCATGGCCACTGAGCGTTGCATTCGCATAGCAAACACCGCCAGCGCCACTGACGCCGCCGCCGCTTGTGTTTCCAGTGCTGCCATTTGATTTGAGACTCCCTCCACGATTTAGACCTAAATGATAAAAGATTGTTATTATTGGCAATAAAGTTAATTAATAACTATAAATGTTAAAGCTTGCCTGCTGTCAAGATTCGTGATAATGTTGCAGATGCGCTGTTGTCGACAATTTCCACATCGTTGACTGGGAACATCCACTTGAAGGTCAGTTTCTCGGTGGCCCCAAAGTCGTGCGATTGCTTGGGTGCCACCGACACACAGATGACCTTGTCGTTGAGGAGCAGCAGGCGTCGCTGCTTGCACTTGACTATAAAGCCGGCCTGGTTAAACTCCATGTGGGTAACATTATCCTCGCGCAGCAGATAGCGGGCCCGATTGCCACAGTTGTCGCTGATGCTGTTGAGGGAGCGCGTGTTGAAGGTGCCACTAATGTGGCCGAGCATCTCCTTGAAGGCCTGATACTGTTCCGCCTCGCGTTTGCTCTCATTGAGCAGTTCGGCGAGCAGCTCCAGCTGCGACAGGGCCAACTGCAGGGACATGCGATCGTGATGACCCTGCGGCGTATACTTGAGAAGATCCTGCAGAAAGAGTATGAATTGGGGGAAACGCTGCACCGGCTTCACCATCAGTCCAAAAAAGGAGAGGCGATCATGTGCGCTGATCTGTTTGACCTTAAAAAAATCGGCAAGCGCCGATTTGCGCTTCTCCTCCATTTTGGCCAGTTCCATGGCTGTCGAGAAATTGTTAATGAATCCCGAGTATGTCTCCAGCAGCTGTGGCTTCCCGAATGCGCTGACAAAACAGTCGCCAATCTTCTCATCCCGATCCCAGTTACGCACGCACTCCGCCAACGAAATGCGGAACAGTTTGTGCGAGTGTAAAATATCCGGCAAGCAATGGAACAGCGTGGCGATCTTCACTGGATTTAGCACTGGTGGGCTGCACTCCTCCAACGGTTTCTTGTAATCCTGCCAAATACAAAAATATATCAAATATTAGTTAATCTTTGTGCCAGAGTTCGCATTGCGTTCAGTTTAGTTTTTTCCCTTTTTTCTTTACCGAAAGTTGAAATATCCATTTTAATGCTGGGATTCATTTTTCTTTCTCTTTTTTAAATGAGGGTTTTTTTTTTTTTTTTTTATTATTATTTGTTCTATTTTTGCAACTACTTCATTTGTAAAGGTGGTTAAATTGGTTCAATGATTGATGCTTCATGTCAAGGTAGTGTGTGAGTGAAAAGATTTACATGTTACTGAGTGTTTAAGGTGTGTGTGTGTGTGTGTGTGTGTGTGTGTGTTAATATTGGAATTAGTTATGACGGAGAGTGGCGGCATATGACGTGGGAATTGGATGGCATGTAAAGAAGAAAACAAATGAGTTGTCATGAGAGTTAACATTAAGATTAGTCGGTGGTGGTTAATAGAGCCATAAAAATTAGAGGATTGATAACAAAAGCCGTTTCTCGAAAATACATATAAAAAAAAAATATCAAAATACCTAATTCCAATTTTCAATAACGCTACGGGGAAAAGTATAATTCAGAGCAAGAACTGACGTGTGGAATCAAAGATATATATATATATATATATTGAGTTGGACAAATTGACTGGATTGGTTTCTATTGGCAAACAATGAATTGCATAAAAAGGGTGAAATTCCGAAACTGGACAAGGACAACGACAAGGCGAAAATGTTGCTGGTGAGTGATACACTCAGCCAGGACAAGGAGGAGATCGTTAAGTTGGACGAGGACAAGATATTGCTGGAGGTTCGCCATGTGGAAGTGTTTCTGCAATCGGACAACCGTTCCAGCTACGCCAGACTCTCTGCAACTGGCCTCTAGTGTACTGAATTGCCGGAACTGGGCAATGCCAACATCGAGTGTGTCTTTCTTATATGTGAGGTCGATCTTATGAGTGCCGTGGATCAGGCACAACTCGACGTACTCCAATGCAGTCACTGGCGAAATGTATATGCTGTTGCCAATGGAAGTGTCCGATCTGATTGGCGATGGCTTATCAGAATCTGGCTGATTCTGAGGCAAACTTCGCATGATGCTGATGCATCGTAGTCAACGCTGACAGAGATTCCTACCAAAACCAAGACCTAGTTAGCTGAACCCGATCAAGTTCTGTGCAGCGTATTGTGTTTTTTTTTTTGCTCGAAATTACTTTTAACTAGTTCCAAACTTGGCTAAAATCGCTTGCATAATAATTGCAAATAAAATTGATAAAATTAAAGTGTTTTTCATGCGTATCTTAAACCAAAATCGAAATTGTTATAATCGAATTGAAAGATTGATTTTAATTTGATTTCCTATAAATCAAATATGCATTAAAAAAGTTGCATTTGTTAAACATGTTTTAGATGAGGATTAATAAATGAAGCAATTGTTTGCTTAAAATAAGAATTTTAGCTTTAATATAAAGTTGATAATCTCAGTTCCTGATGCAATTAAAAATGATAACTGAAACAACAGTTATTCAGGTTCGTCTTGCAGTTGCTTCTGCTTGAGCATAACTTATTAGTAAGGATGTTTTTCTTCCAGTGTACTCACATTGACTAGACGTTGTAATGTGGCCACATAGGAGTTCTCACTCTGAACGATGGCCGCCAAAATGAGGCGCCTCTTGATCTGCTGCTGCGAGAGGCCTTGTGGCGCCGGTGGCAGCAGTGGCGCCATTACCCGACCGTGCCCGAAATTGTTCCGACTAGCCGGTGTTGGTGTCATCAGGTCCATATCGTAGCGTCGGCTGCCCGCTTCCGTCGAGCTCTCATCATCCTCATACTAAAAGAGATAAATAAATATTAATTGACAAATTTTGGAATAGGAGGATGCAGAGGAGTAGGACGAGTGTGCAAACATACCTCGGGCACACCGGGCATCATTTTGCTGGCGCCCGAATTGGCCAGCTTCTGTGGCGAGGCGGCGACCAGCGTCGCCATCGCTGCACCTGCAGCATTTGTTGGCTTTGGCATGGATGCGCTGCCGGCGGCAGATGCATCCGGTATATCGAAACTGGCATTGATCGACTGGCGCCCGTCGCGTCCACCCACATCGTACTGATGCGAGGAGCCACGTCTAATGGAGAACCAGCGCGTCAAACGTCCGCCCGGCGATTCACCCGGCGTGGTGATATCCTCTCGCTGTCCCGATGCCCCACCCGACGAGCCGGTGGTGGGCATCGTACAGGCGCTGGCCCGACGCAGTATCATGTTTGTGTCGCTCGGGCTACACTGAGTGTTTGTGTTGTGGGAGCTGGAATTGATGGCGGCGGAGGCGGTGGCGGTGGCGGAGGTGGAATTGTTGGCAGCCGTGCGCCATTTGTCAAAGGACAAATGCTGCTTGGCCTTGTTGAAGGTGGAACGCAATTGCGAATTGCGCTGATTGCCGGCACTTAAAGAACTCACGCTGCTGCTGGTCTGCTCCTCTTCGGTAAAGATCTCCTCGTCGGAGTGACTCGCTTGGGGCGCCTCGCGCCTCTCCTCACGCGACGGTGACTTTGTATCGCGTTCGCTGCTGCTGCTAGCGCTGTTTGCACCAACGCCGACACCGACGCCAACGCCCACGCCGACTCCGACACCAACACCAACGGCAGCCTGGCCACCGTTGGCGCTGAAGCTTCCGCCGGCAATTGTGGCGCTGTCTGCCTGCTGGCTGATCTGGCAGCCTTTTATCCGCTGCTGTTGCTGCTGCTCAGCGATGCGCCGACTAAAGGCGCTGTGCAACTGTGCAGTTGTCACGCTCGCCTTGTGACTTGTCGCTCCCTGACCGGGTGATGCAATGAAAGATGATGTCTGACTCAGATGCGATTGCTGCGTTTGCTGATGCTGATGCGAATGGAGTTGTGGCTGTTGTTGTTGTTGTTGTTGTTGTGGTTGTTGTTGTTCTGGTTCCGCCAACGTATCCTCCCATGAGCCAGAATTTAATTTGTGCTCATCTGCACGAGAGAAGGGCGAAAAAATATGCAATTTATTAACTTAAGTACATTCAAATCTAATTAGTTGAAGTATAATTGAAATTTAATTGAGCACTTTATCGAATGGGATTACACTTTTACATCCTAAAAAGGAAATAATGGTTCTTCGCAAATGTATGCAACAGGTCGAAGGAAGCATTCCAAACTCCATAAAGTGTTGATCTATAATCAACAGCCAAATCGATATATCCACCTCCGACTGTCACGGATATCAGAGACTTTAAGAACTATAAGAGGCTTAAATTTTGGAATATATTATTGTATAATATATTATATTATCGAATTCCGAAATCAATTAATTTTAAAGGCAGTATCTTCTTATTGAGATTATAATTTCAGTAAGATCGAATAAAAAACATCCAATTTATGGTAAAAAAAATATGTTCATCACTCATATTGATCTCATTTCTACTAGGAGCCATTTCTGTATGCAAATCGGGTACAAAACGCAAATTTTTAATTTTTAATTACAGAGTATATATGCAGTCGAGATTATCCGACTACAGAATTCTTACTTGATTTATTTTACAATTTCCGCAGTCAGATCAATCAAAAGAAAATGGGGCAGGGAGGGGGGTTGGGGGGGACGACGACGACGACGATAGAGATCGATTGTAGTTGATTTTAAGTTAAATTTGAAGCTGATGACGCCATATGCAAATGATTGGTTGCAATGATTGGCAATAATAAGGCGACAATTTAACGCCAGTTGAATTAAGCCAAGTGGCAGCCGGCCGCAGGCGGGATAATGCCACTGCCACCACATATCAAGCATTTGGCCATGGTCATGTGCAGTAGGCACATCTGTGGCTTGCGTGGGCAGCACACGGGTGGCACAACTTCAAAGACAGCGCAGCGACGCCGCACCAAATTGGTAAGTAACAAAACGAATATATATATAAATATATATATATATATAATAAAACTAAAGAAAAACAAAGAATTGAATTTAAAGTTCTGGCCAACCGCACACAAGAACTCGTTAGCGCCAACGGCATCTCTGTGTGGGCCGCATTGAGCTGGCCATGGCCACAGGCAGCAGCACTTACAGGCAGCAACCAGTAAACAGTTAACAGCAACAAGCGTACAACTAGCAACTCCCACACTTTGGCATTAGTTGTTCTTTGCATTTTTGCCATTGGGCGGCACAGTTTGTGTGGAGAGCAGCATTTGTCATGGCAAAGGCAAACAACAACAACAACAACAACAACAACAACGATCCATGACGGGACAAAAACAGCATGGACAAACTACAATTCGCTCTCAGATTTAAGCCGATTCACGTGCTCGTAATTAATCATTCAGTTGAATTATGCGATAACTGCGATTTAAATATTATCCCGGCTTTTATTGTTATTGCTGGAGTGCACTCAGAAAAAATCAGCGATACTTTTGAAATATAAGAAAACATTTTTTCTTATACTTGCACTAAATCGTAAATTTTTCCACATATTTCCTATTATTATTTTCATTTGCGTTACAAAGAAAAATGGCAATCTTTGATTCTTAGAAGGAAAAAAAAAACCCTTTTTTAAATACAGAAAATAATAATGGTATTTTTTCATTCGACTGATTTATTTTTGTGTTCAAATATAGAAATTTATCCACTATGTAAGGGAGTGTATAAATTGTAAAAGACCTTTAATGTTGTCATCAATAACACACAAAAGGCAGAACAGGATGGAGCCGACAGAGGCGACACTCAGCTGGCAGAAGCAACAAAATGGCTGATGAGGTGCGTGGGGCAACAAAACAAAATGCCGCCAGATAAATATTTGTCAATTTCAAGGCATCTCGAATTGCCAGCATATATATATTAGTGTGTGTGTGTGTGTGTGTGTGTGTGTGTGTGTGTGTGTGTGTGTGTGTGTGTGTGTGTGTGTGTGTGTGTGTGTGTTTGAGTGTAAACAGCGCTTGTTACTGGCAGGCCATCCCCCACCCATAAAACGCCTCTTTCCTTTGCAATTCACGCCTTACACGCCGCTTTTCTTCTGGTTTTTGCTTTTCTTGCCAAAAAAAAAAATCCGCTTTTACAAAATTGAGTTTGTGTAACTTTTTTTTTAAACTCATGTTGAAAGCATACCCTGTGGTCCAGTAAAACAAGCAAGAGGGTATATCTGCCACGCCTGCTCACGTCAATTGTATAGAAATAGCGTAGAATAAATGTAATTATTTTTTAATGCTAATTTGCAATC
This sequence comes from Drosophila longiperda, assembly GCA_035042125.1. Lineage (NCBI taxonomy): Eukaryota > Metazoa > Arthropoda > Insecta > Diptera > Drosophilidae > Drosophila > Drosophila longiperda. The sequence continues at coordinate 1,535,045 of JAWNLV010000117.1, forward strand.
TTATCTGAATTTCGACTTCTGGATTGTAGGGTATCTTGCAGTCGAGCAGTCTTCGCTGCGCTCGTTTTTACATTAGTACTAATATTGACATTTTTGTGCTTCATGATGTACCAAAGATGAGCAACTTTCCAAAAAGGAACTGAGTTGGTTAAGAACAGAGTTTAATTTGATTGCTGGATTGTGTCTAAGAGTGTGTGTGGGTGTGCGTGTGTGTGTGTGTGTGTGTGTGTGTGTGTGTGTGTGTGTTAGTATATTATGCATATGTATTTAGTTAACATAAGCCATGATTCTGTCCTGAACTAAATTAGGATCTTGTGCTCATAATTATTATTTTATTTTTTTTTTTTTGAGTTCTCAGCAAAGTCGAAGTAAATTGTGTAAATAATCCGATATATAAAATAAGATAAGCGAAACACAAGTTTTTGCACAGAGATATTTTTTTTGATTTTACATGAAATCTAATTTTCATACATTTTGTTTGATTGTTTTAATTTTGTTGAAAAGTTTTAAGCCGCTGTTTGAAAATGGAATATTTGTTTTGCTTCCTTTTGAAGTTAAAAAAGAAAATTTCATATTTTGTTAAACAGATTCAAAGATTAAAGAGTAATTTAGATTTAATACACGAGTTGCTAATTTCGACTAAAATCTGAATGAGCAACTGCAACTGAGCAACTGAAAAATAATTTCTAACTAATTTCAAGCAAAAATATCGCTGGAATTGTCAAATCAATATGCATCGAATGAAATGCGAATGACCAAAGCAAATGCGGCTGCCAATTAACAGTCAGCAATGAGCCAACTAGCGAAGAAGTGATACACATAAAAACAGTCAACAACCAACTGTTATCAGCCTGATGATGGCTAGTAGAATCACACATTGCGCATACGCCCAGTGAACGCTGCATTATTTAGCCACTTTTTCTTGTTCGCTGCTTGGGTGTAAGTTGTGCAGTTCTGTGGTTTCGCCCCACTTAGCCAGCTTAGCTAGCTTGGCTGTCTTGTCCTTGGCCAAGAACAGCAGCCCAAGTCTCCGCCTCAACGACCTACAAACAAACAAAAACAAAAACAAAAAAAAAAACACAAGCATGAAACAGACTCTGTTTGTTGGCACAATTTGTATTGTAAGTGGTTTTTTTCTTTGCTTGTCCCATTGCTCATAGCTGTCTCCTCTGTCCGGCAACCCACACACAACACACAAATGGCCAGCAAATTGTTGGTTTTTTTTTATTTTTTTTTTTATATATATATTATTTGTTTTTCTTTGAACTGCATTGGCGCTGCTACCTATTACAAGAGTGGTGGCCAGTGGTGTTGGTTGTGGTGGATGTGGATATATATATTAATTTGAATTCATGTGCGATTGTGTAACGCTCACACACACACACAGATTACGTATACGTTGCCGTGGTTGTGGCGATTGTGATGATTGCACATTAATTATGATCAAATGCAATTCCTGGCACGCGATTTACAAACGATTCCTCTCCACCACAGCACTCCTTTTGCATAGTGCGTCAATTTGCCCAGCAAAGTTAATCATACGACACGTGAGTCGCGGAGGTGGCAAAAAATGCAACATTTGCATAACAAACCCAGTGAAGTCAGTCACTTTGCCAGTTTGTCAGTCAACCAGCTAAACAGTTAGTCAGTCTGTCAGTGAGTCATTCAGTTAGACAAGCCGTCAGTACGTTGACAGTGTTTCATTCATTAGTTGGGTCGCGATTGGCAATTGGTTTGGCATGATTAATGAACCTCATTAAATGCGGCTAACACAGAAAGCCCACAGAAGACAAAACACAAAATATAAAATACATATACAAACGCACACTAAAATATGCTAATGACTCTGCGCACTTACTTAAATTATACAAATTATATTTTATTGTTTGGCAGCTCAGCACAGCCCACACGGCTAGCGCTAAATGTTATTGTAAAACGTTAACTTTAACATACACAAATGCGAATGCAAAAAAAAAAAAACACACAAGCAACACACAACGAGAAACGTCCAAGCCAGAGGCTGTGGCTAATTGAAATGACAGCGCAAAGTGGCCACAATGTTGCCAACCAATTGCTTATTGACTTGGCTAAAAGTGATTGAACAAACTTGACTGCATTTTTTTTGTCTTGTTTTAATTGGTTAAAAAGGCTAAGAACTTGTGCAAATACTTTTCTTTCAATGGGATAATTAACTATATCTATTTATTTGACATTTTTAAGGATGAAAACACATTCCGTGCATACAAAAATTTGAAATGGGATATAAAAAAACACTCTAGCCTGAGGAGTAAGCTGAGATTCTTGCTTACAAGAATACTTGAATGAAAAAAGGGCAAATATCTATTAAATAAAGTCATGCTAAAATTAAAATGCTACGACATCTAAAATTCTATTTGATTTAAGGTTATAAGTATTGCTAAACAAATGTTATCAATGAGTGATCAATTAGATTGCAGGAAAAATAAGTCAAAGCAGACTTAAACAAAGGTGCACCAAATGCTACAATAAATGTTGCAAAAGAGAGTTACCAAGTGCTGATAACATTAAATTTAATTTAAAATTGGTACTAACACGATTTAAAGAAGTCTGACCAATTTTTGCCTACTTAAAGCTGCTTCACTCATGTTCTGATCTAGATTCTTCAAAACAATTTGTTATTTTCATGCCATTTCAATATGTTATTTTATTAAAAAAAATAGCAGTGCCTTTAATCGAATTTTGCCATTTTAAAAAAAAGAAAAAATATTATATACAAATTTTGCTATTAACTTTGCCAATTTAATCGAGTTTCGCAGAGTGTTGGTGACATAAAATAAACACAATTCCATGCAAAATATATTAAAAAAAAATGGCATCAATCATAAAATAACAATTCTACTTTGTTATTTTACTTCAATGGCTTTATGGAAACTTATAAATAATATCGAAGTAAATTTAAGCTCGGCATAAGTAAAAAGTATATTTCTGTAATATTAATTGTTGGTTTGATACTCAGTTTAAGAACCATAATCCATATCTCAAACATCGACGAGTCAATCATTTTAATTATTGTCAACTTTCATAATTGAATTTGTCTAAATTAACATTGAAATAGATCAAAACAGGATATGAGAAAAGTGATGCAGAAGTGTTTAGGCCACTGTTTGACATTGGCAATGGCAATTTAGGGATTGTGCCACAGGCGAAAATCTCCTGCTGTGCTTCATATAAACCATTCGGCTTAATGAGGCCACAAGCCGTCTTTATTCGCTATTCGCAACTTGCCACTTGCCACTTGCCACTTGTCAGTTGGCGGCACGAGTGGCAAAAGTTATTTTGTGTGTCTGAAATTGAGAGGCATGCAGCGCACATGCACTTCGAGCAGAGCAAAAGCTTATACAAGTTACTTAAGATGGCCAAGTTTGTGGCTTGTGCTCCTGCCTGGTGTGTGGCAGTCATTATGTGCCCGCGAAGGAAATCAGATTAGAGTTGCCACACACACACACGAGAGAGAGAGAGAGAGAGAGAGAGAGAGAGAGAGAGAGACACACGTGTCTATAATAAGTGTGGAAATTGCTTTCTATTTGCAATTTTGATGAAGAAGCCTGCAGAAGCAGCTCGTGCTTTTGCCATAAACTAATTATTATAATGTAAATCACACACTCGCACACACACACACACATACGAAAAGTGTTTATTTTTCGGGAAGCTGCACAGGAAGCTGAACCTGCAATAGAAACTTGATGAAAAGGCAACTGGTTTATCCACTCACCAAATTATAAGTACAGATGTGCGTGGGAAATGAAAAATGAGAAACACGCATCAGTGCTCAACACACACACACACACACACACTCACACACACACACATACAACGCATACTTTTGGGGCACAGATTAGCTGACAAACTTATCGCAATTATTAAAATGGCATAAAAAACCATAAATTTAAGTGCCGCACGCAACATTTGAATGAATTAAACATTCCACACAAATAAATAACATTATTTATGTGGTATTATTTCCAGATAAAACTACTCAAGTGTGAATCACAAATTAAACATTTACCCTTAATATCACGGCGTATAATTTGTGTTTCTAGAGGTGCTGAAATTTTTGGTGGAAAAAAAATAAAAAGAACAATTCAAATATTTGCAGTCTGCTTAAGCAGAAAATATTCGGTTTACAACATAAACAGTATAATTTATGTACTTTTGCACATATGTATTTATTTAAAGCTAGAAAAAGCATTTCGAGAGTGTGTGATTAACAGATGCCCCTGCAACAGGCAGTAGCTGTTAACGTGGCTAAAATATAATTTATGCGATGATAGGATAGGATTCGAGATGCTTTCTTTTGTCTGTTTGCAGAACAACACGATAGCTCTAACCCTTTTACATATTTTAAATGAATGCACTGATATGCTAAAGATTAGTCACAAATTTGACACATCACTGGGAAAAGCCGAATTCACAATATATATATTCTATGTGTGTGCGTCAAGTTTGCGTGCTATCATCACACAGTCATCAGCAGAGCAGCATGTGCAACACTGACACTGAGAAAGTAAGTATGACGACTGGAACTGTGTCAGCCAAAACGAATGGAAGAAATAAAGTTGCAACTGCCTAATAATTAATGTCATCAGAATATGTTGGTAGTCTCGGGCAACGTAAATAGAAAATTAGCGCTGCAACTGTGAAAAATAGCTGGCAAATGATAAACTCGTGCAATTTAACGACGACATTGACAGCAACAATTATTAAATAAATAACACAAAGAACTGGGTTGGGATAACTGGCAAAACAGATTTTTATTTAGTGAAGAGAATGTTTTACTTTATTTATTCTTTGTTAGCTAAAATCCAATTGAAATTAGTAATCTCGCTCACCCATAGATTTCGTTAGGCGGAGTCCCATTTTGAGTTTTTGTCAGCCTTCGACTAGAGTCCAACTAAATCTAAAATTCTTTTTTGACCTTAGACTTGCAAGAGTCATTTATTCAGCCATTGGTGCCGCTTTTCAGTCCTATTATTCATGCATTACCTGAATCACCTGGCAGAAATGACAGCGTGTCATAAAATGACCTTACTACACACACACGCACACGCACACACACACACACACACACACACATATATATATATATATAGGGGCACATCGCCACACAAAGTGAAAAACTTTGTGGAACTTTTGTGGTTTGAAAGGTAGGCGTAATTAGAATGAATAAACAATGCGACGCTTAGACAGTTATAAATCGAGTTGCGAACTAGTTTACATCAATTTTGTGAACGTGCAACGTGCAACGTGCAGCGTGCAACGTGCTACATAAATTATACCATGTACAATGTGCGGTGTGTCCCACATGAATTATTTTACTGTGCAACGATTGAATTGGTATACGTACATGCCGAAGCATGTGAAAATTTCAGAATCAAATTAAACTGTTTCTGCGCGTTGCAAGTGCCAGCGAAATGCCAAAGAACTGCCTATGCCTCGATGCAGCAACCTGCCCGCATCGCCACCAGCCATCCAGCCAGCAAAATACTTAGAACAGACCCTTGTCAGCCACAGACCAAGCTCTCAGCTCTCAGATCTCAGATCTCAGCTCCCAGCTGCCAGCGCCCAGCTGCAACCCAGCGCAAGTCAATTGCTTTGCCAACTTGACGCAGAGTCGTCCACTTGACTTGCCTCTGTGCCGTGTGCCTCCGCCTGTGGAATTGTCACTGCCACTGCTACCACTTCTACGGCATCTGCCACTGCATTTGCAGAACAGGCAAAATGCACACAGTGAAAATACAAAAAAAAAAAAAAAAAACAAAAAAAAACAACAACAGTCAAAAAAAAATATATATATATAAGAAAAGAAATTACTGTTTTGTGGACGACTATAATAGGAATCCTTAGAAAAAATTCAATAAGTTTCGATCATCAATCTTTTCCAATAAGTATAATAAAATTTTTCTTATTTAAAAATCTTTTAAACAATCAATTGAAAATTATAAATAATTTAAGCTCAATACGTGACTAAATAGAACTTTAAATATTTCAACATATATAAAATGTATTAAAAATCAATCAACAAAATAATCAATATTTTGTAATATATTTTACGACTATTTAGAATTGTTGTATTTATTTTGAAAATATTTTAAAATAAATAAAACTCATACAATAATCGATTAACTTTAAAATTGAATTTAAAATAGAGACCAAAAATGTTTTTTTTATTTCTGAGTGTACCACACACATGCACACATACACACATACACACATACACACACACTTTGCACACTCTCGGACAGAGTGTTTGTGGCTTGCTAGCTCTTGGTTTTCTAGCTATTTTAAGGAATTTTCTTGACGCTTTTAAAAAGGAAACTCGTCTCGTCAACGTTGCTGCTGCTGCTGCTGCTGCTGCCCGGTTGCCAATAGAGAGTTGTGGCGATGCTATATGAATGTGAATGTGAATGTGGGCCCTTAAATGCCACATGTCTTTGACTATTTATAGCGGGCGCTGAGCTGCAAACAATGCGGCGACGTCAAGTGGCCTGACTGGCGTTCCGCTCCCGCTCCCGCTCTCTCTCTCTCTCTCCCTCTCCATTTAAAGCACACGCTCTTTTTACTCCTGTATAAACAATGTACATCCCCAGGCAGGCAGCCAGGCAACCAGTCACATCCACAGTCGAGCGAGCAAGTAGCCGCAATCTCAACAACAAAACTTGAGCAAATGCTTTGGATTTTGACTTGGTTGCCGGGCAACGCCCACAGCAGAACAGGACGAGAGCATCAGGACTTGAAACGGCGTCTACTGCTACTGCTATAGCTATTGATGGATGTTGGGCTTGATAAGATTTTGCAAACCTTGCCCTGCCCTGATGCTGCTGCAGTTGCTCCTGTCCCCATCATAGGATCTTTGGCAAAAGGCTGCATTCTTTTCAACAATTTAATTCAACACGTCATTCAAAGGTCAGCTTAAAGTATTCGCTTTTCCATTTCAATATCTGCTTTGTGGTGTATTCAAACAATTCATTATTCTTAGCAGATTGTGTAGCAGAATTCAACAGAAAAACTTCATTTCCTTCTGTAAGTTAATTAAAATAAAACTCGAATACTAGCAACAAATAAGAGTCACATGAAGCAGCCTTGACATAAGGACAAAATACCAGGATATATATAAAAAATGCTATTGTTCTTACTAAATATAATTATGCACATTAATTTCAAGGTTGGCTCCCGTTAAAATTTGATTTTCTTTCCATGGTGAATTAAATTGAATGAATTAAATTAATTTATATTTTTTTAATTGAAAAAAATAGTTTTTTTTAATGAGATATAATTATTCTAAATGAGAAGCAAATATTGGAAGATATATTTTTTTTACTGTTTACTTATAAACACAAAAACCAACAATTATTTAACATTTTATGAAAAAGTGGTGTATTCTAAACACAAATTAAAAGCTATGTTTTTTTTAACACACATAAACACAAAGATAAAATTATTATTAAGCTACTATAAAAAAATGTGCATTCTAAACACAAATAAAGCTGTTTTTAATTTATGATTAAAATTTATTTTGTACAAGTTTCAATCGTGGGTTAAGAGTTTTGTTAATCTCTTTTTAATTGAATTTAGAATTGCTTAGACAAAGTACAGTAGGTGTTTAAAATTAAGATTGGGTTTGAATTGGCCAAAGAGTAACTGATTATCGAACACTCTTCTGACGTGAGTAGCAAATGTATATTGCGAAATGCAAGCGACCAACAATCGTATATTTTTTTTTGTATTTGTTTTGAATTTTCCGTTTTGCTTTGCTTATCAAATGGAGTCACCCCGTTTGCCAGCGACCCTTTTTGTTGTCAGCGCTTTTATTTATTTATGATATGCAAACAGAAGAAAAACAAATGCAGATATAACAACCCAAAGGCGACTCAATGTATGTAATGTATGTTATGTGTGTATGAGTGTGTGTTTGTGAGTGTGTGTGTGTGTGTGTGACACGGTTTCACTTTCATTGACGCTTATCAAAAATTTGTGCTCGCTGAGAGCGTTAAAGTTTTGACTAAGCCAAATTCATGTTTGTTGATGCCGCCGCGTAAGCACAGTGGCCCAAACAACATTGGATATGCTTGTAAATATGGATTTATGCAGGTATATATGTGTAATTGGAGAGCGCTCTTAAGCTGCATCAATGCGGGAGACTTGCAGTTGGTCATGAATACGGACATGGACATGTACATGAACATGAACATGGACATTAACATTACCATCAATGGTCGTTCGTTCGTTCGTTCGTTCGGTCGCTTTCTTACTCGAATTTGGTAATTGCAATTTACATAAATTTTGTTGTCAGCTGTCGGCAACCGGCAATTTGCGCACATTTATAAACATTTTGTTTTCTGTTTTGGCTCTTGCCATTTGCTTTCGTTGCTGTTGTTGTTTCATTCGGCTGCCTTTTTTTTTTTTTAATAAAAAAGCAAAGCGACGCTATAATTATGGCCAACAACATTATTTATGAGGCTGGTTGGTTGATGAGCAACTAAAACTGGCACTCGACTCAACTGCAGCCGATGTGACTTTAATAAAATAATAAGCAATAATAATAATTGATCAAAAGCGACTCTCGATCGTAACTATTCAAAAAATGCAAAAGAAGAAGAAAAAAAAAATGCCTCTAAAAGCAGCTGGTAAAAGCATTAAATGCAACATCAATTTGCGGTTGCCAAGAATGCGCGCAAGTTCAAAGTGAAAGTCATCAGCAACAACAAGCACAACTTCAACAAAAACAAACAACTTGCAACTTACTTGCGACAGGCAACAATCCAGCGGCCATTTCAAAGTAAAATGTGCTTTAAAACATACAAACGAAAAATGCTTAAAAATCAACTCAAGATCAGCTTGATATTTGCCAAATCGTTTCACAAAATGTACAATTCAATTATTAATAGCATTTTCCTGAAAATTGTACAGCAGCAATATATTGAAGCATAAATCTATCTATTACTTTTCCTTATCATAGAATATTGTGATACTGCTTCAAATGCCTTAAGTAGTAAAAGTAATTAAAAATCGATAAAATACAATTAAAATTAAATTGTAATTGAAGAACACTTTTGAATGCATCGGCAAGTGTTTGGCAATTGAATTTTGTAAATTGCTTTCGAATTGAAGCGGAACGGAAGTGGTGTATGTCTATGCCACAGTGTGTGTGTGAGTGTGTGTGTGTGTGTAAGTTTGTGTGTGCGGGTGAGTGCAACTTCCCGTTATTACGTAAATCAATTGCAGCTCAATATCAAACATAAAATGCATCCAAATGTCAAAGCTTTGCGGTTGACAGCATCGCCCTGCTTCCACCCTCCATCCTAGCTTCCACCCTTTTCCTCCTGCCACAAGCAGTTGAAGCCGCAGTGCGTATTGCGTCTTGTTGACTTTTGAGGAAGTCTGCCATACGGCCAAAGAAACGCACTCTGCTGCAACCAAACAACCCAGCCCGATCCACCCGATGCCCCCCACCCCCCTCCTAAGTTGCAGCTTGAGTACTAAGGCAATGCCCTCTGCCACTGGTTGCTCTGCACATATGGAATTGCAACTGCAACTGCAAACGCAGCTTTGGCTTCATCTGTTTGCCTTGTTTACGCGTGTTTCTTATTTGTTTGTTATTGTTATTGTCTTCCCCCCCCCCCCACACACACACACCATACATCTCTCCAACTTACCAACCCAGCCCCACCCACCCACCTGGCATCGTTCATTGTTTTTAGCCACAGCGTCTGATCTTGTGTATATAATTTTATCATTGGAAAGTGCACACACACACACATTTACACAAATACACACTCAAATGGACACCCAGCAATCACAAAGTTTTCCATACCTCATAACCATCCCCATTATTGTCCCCAGTTGAGACCCAAACATTGTTTTTTCTATGTTTAATATTGAATTTCATTCATGTTTGAATTTGTTGCTGTTATTGTTGTTGTTGTTTTTGTTGTTGTTGTTGTTATGGCTGCTGCTAATGTTGTTAATGTTGATGTTGGTATTTCTCATTGTTGTCTTCTTTCATGTCATACATGCATTTCCATTCCATTTGCATTTGTCTTTCCATTTCGATTTGCATTTCAATTTTTAAGCTTGTGTTTTTTTTTGTTTTTTTTTTAATTATTCATAACAATATTATTATTATTATTGTTTTTGTTGTTGGCCGACCATCTGTTAAATGTATAAATTGGTTGCCTAGCGGATGTCTGGCAAGTCTTTTTTCAGAACAGGTCAATTATAATCCCCACAAACATTATTCCCAAGATATTTCTGTAATGTTCATGGAGAGAAACAGGTATGATTTGATTGAGTAATCGATTTAATATAATGTTTGATCACATCATCGCTTGGCTTGAGAATATATTTATATATATATATATATGATCAACAGCAGCCTCGTTTCACTTAATTAACAGTCATGATCACATTTTGACGCATTTGTTTCACATTTCCGCCAAAACTGACGATGACTGAGCAAAGCGGCGAACTTAACTCAAACTTAATTGAGTACGAGCCAAGCTCAGCTCAATGTGACTTTGGCTCTGACCGATAACTGGGGAGGGGGACGCGTTGGGGGCGTTGTTTGCCAAAATAATGCCATTAATAGGTTTCGGTAACAGGTTAAGCGACTTTAACAACTCAGCGGGGGGCAAAAAGGGCGAAGGCAATTCAAATGTGAAATGTCACACGGCAAAACGGTTAAAGCAACAATAAAGCACAATCGAAAATTGAATTTGATGAAGGACCGATCGATACCCGGTACAAAAATTAAAAGAAAATAAGCCTTAATTTTTAAGTATAGTTCTTAGCTCTCAAAATTTTGGACTTGTTTTTGAAATAATCACAAAGTTGCACTTGTGTATAGCATAATATTAAAAATAGGGTCTAGATCGTAACTAAGTTAGTCATAACTCTATTGAAATATTGCAACATTTTTTAGATGTGATTATTCAGCTACCTATCGATACCATATATCCATTAATATCAACATTGAAACATTGCTTATAAAAAGGGTATTAAGCACAATAACAATAAAATCAAATAACAATAATATATAGTCATTTAAGTAAACTCGTTTTTAAATCTATTTAAAGCCGTCAAGTAATACCAAAATACACACACAAACAGACACAAACATACAGACACAGAAATAGAGACACAAACATACAGACACATACATACATATATACATATAAAAAAAATAAGTGTATTTTTTTTTTTTTTGCTAATCGTATTCATTAATGGATTTGCGACACTTAAATTTTATTGGATTTTACCGCTGCGCAGAAGCTGTCACAAACAGCAGCAGCAACAGAGATAAACATTAAGAAACGAGCTACATAGTTTTTTTTATTATTTATGATTGATTCTCTGGCGCTGGTTGAATGCCACATGTGGCAGCCCACGATTGCAACACACGACGACAACATTGCTGGCACGCACAGGCGACAAACTTGACCTTAATTTGGCAATGCCTATGGCGCCGTTGCGACCATTGCGTGTGGCCCAAATGTGTGTGTGCGTGTGTGTGTGTGTGTGTGTGTGTGTGTTGGCCATTTAACCTTTACGGCGATGTTTGTGCCTCCCAGTTGCCTGTCAACGGCAGCTCCAACTGTAACTGCAACTGCCACCTGTGAACAGTCGCCTGCCCACAACTTTAATTCCAAATTCAACAGCAACTCCAACTCCTCCGCCCTGCTGGAGTTGGAAGTGCGCACAGCAAGTGGCCGATAGGCAAATGCAATAAATGTGTATAGCAAACAGCAACAGCAACAACTATGTAAACAAACCGAATGTGTAACACACAGCCTTGAAGTTGTTAAGAGCCTCAGACGAATGCATTGCGCAACTGGCCAACTGGGCGGGCAAATGGCCCAAACGGACGGTCACCAGCGACCAAGTATACAACAAAAAATCTGTTCCATAGAATTACTTAAATTAATGTTCAAACCAAATTTTCTTCTTATTTTTTAATCAATGTTATAAAAATCAGAAAAAAGGCAATTAAAATACCAAGAATGTATATTAAAGTTTTATAACAACGATAAATCATCAAATAAAATGCTTAAATACCTTTCCTTTTTGTCTGAGTGTAAAATGCTGCTGCTCTATTTTGTAAAAGAATTCAATTTGCTGGCATTAACTATCAGCAGCGATATAAAAAAAAAAACAAAACGAGGCGCCAGAACTCTTAATATAAAAAGCACAGATGAAATATAGAGTAATTAATTGCTTTTCGGATGAAATTTGTGATTTAAACGCTTGCTTTGAGATCCTGCATATAAGGGAATTGTCGGCATGGTGAATCTGTCAAGTGCAGTATCTGTATTTGTATGTGCAACAACTAGACACGAAACGACTGGCGAATGCTAACTGCAGTTGCATACTTAACATTCATGAGCAACTCTCGACAGCAACAACAACAGAAACATCAGCAACAACAACAGCAACTGCAACAGCACTGCAACAGCAACAATATCAGCAACAACAAACACAAGATTTATATAAAAAAAATAAAACAAACAGCCGCTTACTTTTCATCAACATCATCAGTTAGCTGTTGACTTTAAAAGTGCCGCCCGCTCGAGGGGAGAGCGACGGGTAGTAGTTGAAGTTGGAAAGGGGTTGGCATTTCACCAAACATGTCAAATGAGCAATGCAAACGGCACATGTATATAAATATATATATATATATACAGGTGCATATATGCACATACTCGTATTACCATTATTCATTAACAAATAGCAAAAAAAAAAAAAAAAAAAAAAGAGGAAAACTGGCTAACAGGTGGCTGGAAAAATGCGTGCGTCGATTGCACAAGTTGAACAAATCAAATAAATTGCAGCTGAGCTTTAAATCAAATGCCAGCAATTGTGACACACACACACACAAACATAAACATACACACAATGTGTATATAAATATAAATATTGATGCATACATACATGATACATAAGTGAACATGAAAGTAAACTCGTCTCTTTTTGAGATACAAAATCCAAATAGAATTGCACAATTTTTGTAGTAGCCTTAATTAAAAGATTAACTTCTCTCAAATCGAACAAAATCCACAAGTGAATAGAAGCGCCTATAAGATACCCTGTAATTAGCAACAACTACTTCTTGTGTGCTGCAAATATGGAATTTTAATTACAACTAAATATATAAAAAAAATAATTATAGATTTCATTGTTGAAAACACATAAATAAATACTTTTTAATACGTTTTTTTTTAAAGGATTTATACTCAGTACAATTTTTCCTTCCAAAGACTTCTTTCTGGCCAAACATTTGCTGAAGCGATGTTTTGTTGACCATCTTCTTCCCTGGCCGTTTCTTTAAACCTTTTCTTGTTGCAAAATACCCTTTTTAATTCTTTCAAGTTTATAGATTTTTTTGTACAACAATTTGAGTTAAAGATTTGCGTTCTGTTTTCGCTTTCATTGATTGTTGACTGAGACACATCCATGCATATTACAGGGTATGATGCATGCTGCATGCTGCTGGTGCAAACTGAATTGGTAAGCGGCAATTACAACAGCATCGCGCCAGACTTGTGACTTGGCGCCCCAAAGGCAGTTATCGTTTCAATGTGAAGTCAAAAAACGCTACTGGTTTTCACACTGATTAGCATATTTTCATTTTCCATGCTACTGCTGCAATTGGGCCACAAATGGATGCGATGCGCTAAATGCATAGACAAACCGTTTGCAACTCAGCTCAGTTTGCTCCAGCTGATGCTATGGCGGCCTATCGATTATTTAATTATTATGCAATTTGGCCTGCTTAATGTAAAAGAAAAAAAATGGGGCTGGGTCCCAGAGCTCACGGGCTGACCAGCTGCAGCAAGTTGGGAGTCGATTAGCTCAGAGCTCATTCATAATTCATGGCTGGGTGGGCGCCCACGCAATCTTCAGACAGCTTCATTAGTTTGTTAATGAAAATGCAAATGCGACATTTTCCACATCGTTAAAATCAGCCTGATCGGTTTCTCTGCAACGCCGCCAGCTTTCAGCGCAAATGACACAATCTGTTCCAGGAATTGGGAGGGAAAGGGAAAGGCGACGATAAGCTGTGTGCACACTATATATAAAGATATTCATTCATATTCATATATATATATATATATAAATTCGGTCCCATGCTCAATGCTCTCCTCTGCACAGACACTCAAATTATCATAATATTCAGTGACAACTGGCCCCAGCACATTAAGGGCAATCCCGGCATAACTGGAATACCCTTAGCGGCATTCGATACGCCAAATGCAATCCAAGAAATGATTTTAATTTGAAATGCAGCGAAATCGAAAATAAATATAACATATAACAGCAAGCAATTATCATAAGAAAAAAAAAAAACTAAGCAACATATTTGAATAAGACTAGAAACATATTCAATCAATGAAAAAATTATGGTTTTTATAGTTTGATTTCACTAACAAAATTTTCAGTTGAATGTACGAATTATTGGGCAGAGTGGAGCACGGCGATAACAGATATTAAAGTCAAAAATTCGAATTTAAATATTATATTTATAAAAAAAAATCCTCGTTAACATATTTGATTAAAAGCTAAAATAGTAGTAGCCAAAAAGTAGCAAAAAAAAAAACAAAACGGACCAAATCGTTAGAAATCAATTATTACACCAAAGTAATTATGCACTGCAAATAAAGACGCATTTTATATCAGCGCCAGAGAATATTGTTGAAAAAAAAGCACTTACGGGAAAATGCCGCTGACAGATCTTTCAAGTGGAATTGGACGAGCGTACTTAAAGAGCTGATGGGGTTACAACTATATCTTTATATAGTCAATTGAGGTGTTTTATTGTTTGTTTATTTGTTTGCTTACCTTATCTACTTACAACGCTCAACGCTTTGTGGGCCACTAAGCAACCTATTTGCTATGCCCCCGTTGGCCCCCCTTTTCGTGCACCAACAAAAGAAAAAGCGTCGATGTCTTAAAATAAATAATTAGTTAAAGACTGTAATTGTCTTGACATTTTGTTGGTATTTGAAAGAAAATAAATAAATTGAAGGCCATGGTCAGTCGCATTACTCATGCGCCACTTTGGACAGCATATTTACATATGTATTTTTGTTACTCAATTCAGTCAATATCTTTATCTTTTCCCCTTACCTTTTGTTTTGCGTTTATCGTTGCCTGATCCCTGGATTAGATACCCTTTTTGACTAATTGGTCCCATTATAATTACATCATAATTTTTCAGTGATTAAATTCTAGCGTATTTCCAGCGACTGACTCCCACTAACAACTCATCTTCTTGTTGCTGATTTGAGCAAGAATTCGACTTACTTTGCAAAATGAAAAATGATTTCATATTAGGCTTAATATAGCATGTAGTATGTGTGCTATGTACCTACCCATTTCCCAAGGGCTGTTGTAATTTTAGAAAATTATTTCAAAGTCCCCGTTTAGACGAAGAAGATGATTTGCCTTCCACATGCTCCCCACCGAATGCGGGGAGCTTTATGCAAAAGCAAGAAGAATTTGAAGTGAAAAAATAGCAAAGAATTTTATTATTATTAAATAAAGGCAAACGGGGGCTACAAGAGAATCCTTTAAGCTGTTCAGCTGTGTGCAGACTCAGCTTCTGGTTCATGATAAAAGGTAAATTTAGCCGGGCCACTAAGGGCATCTGTGAGGCGTGTGGCGGGTGGCGGGGGGTGTGGTGGGTGTTGGCAAAAACAAATACAAAGTCCTAGCTGAAGGCGGTTTATCTTACTAAATGAATTTGCTGCTGCCTGCGCTGTCGTTGGCAGTTGGCCGTCGGCTGTTGACAGTTGGCCGTTGCTAGTTGCCCGTAATTTGGTCGTATTTAAAATATGCTCGTAATTTACAGCACATTCTTCGAGCGGCACGGAGCGACAAGCAATTAAAACATTGTGCCAAACGCGCCCACAAAATGTTTTGACAGCCAAGCGACAAGCAACACAAACGACAAATGACAAAACGACGATAGGCAAACATTGAGGAATACAACGCACGAGGCACTGGGTACAAGCTATTCCAAGTTGAAAACCCAAAAGCCAAATAGACCATGACGACAAGCGTTGTTTTGTTGATGTTGCTCTTTTTGTTGCCTTTGTTGTTGCAAAGGAAACTTACATTTGGGTGTGTTCTGTTCTTCTGCTGTGTGCTGCTGTTGTTGTTGTTGTCTGCTCCTCACTCATGAGACAATAAAAAAAAAAATAAATAAATAAATAAACAACAATATTGTATTGTACAGTCAAACGCAACGTGCGGCGTGGCAGTTAACTAAAACTTATCCATGTGTGCTGCGTGTGCGCATGTACTTAGATAAATAGGGGCATTGCAGGGCAGAGGCGGCGGCGTGGGGGGGAGGGGTGGTCGAGGCAGGGGGGTAAGCATGTGTGTCACACTATGAACAGCAGCAAAAGCAGCAGCAGCAGCAACAGCTGAAACGCAGTCAGCACCGTATCGTGGCATATATCACATTTCAAATGCGCAAACATTTAAACGTGCCAAACGGCACGGGAGGCATGTCTGGTCACAGACGGACACAGAAACGTATACAGAGACGGAGGCGGCGACGTAGCCGGAGCTGTTGCATTGGCTGCCGGAAGGTTGGCAAAGACGGGCCTGACGCAGGTGCGTGCTGCACTTTTAACACAACTCAACAAGCTGCGTTCTTATTTTCTGTGCCCATTTTCGCTTTTATTTCTGTCATTGCTAAGGTTGGGATCCAAAAAAAAAACAAAAAAAGAAAAAAAGGCTGTTTTGTATGCAACAAGTGGTAAGCATATGTTGCATATGGGACTTAATTAAGCTACGAGCTGTACTATTCAGCTAGAATGCGCACAATCACTGAATGGGTTTGGCTGTTGTTGTTCATGTTTTTGGTTATGTTTACTCAGCTCAATCGCAATGGTTTCGTTTGAATGCATTCGACATTGACTCACCTGAAAATAGATGAAAGAAAACACAAAATTTGAGGTTAGTTTTAATGCAAACTTGTGGAGAACACATATACATATAATATATATGCAACAAAGTAATTTTCTTGAATATCATATATATATATATATATATATATCACATACATATTTTCGACAATTTAACAGATATTTTTCATTCCTTATGAATTGTCGAAAAAGTAATAGTTTAAAGCTGAGATTCAACAATATTAAAGGAAAAATTGTGTTAACTAAATTGTTATTCACTATATTTTATTAATAAATATAAACTATAAATTTCTTTGCTACTTAAAATATTTACTAAATTATTTACACATATTGTGTTTATTTATGATAATGTTTCAGCTCGTATTGATTTAATTTTTGTATTTTTAATAAATGCTCGTTTTGGAAAGTAATAATTTTTTTAATCATAATCATAATCAACTTAAAAAATACTCTGAACTGGGACTCTTTTGTTAATAATTTCAGCTAGCAATTAGCAATCAAATTTGATGCCTGTAGCTTGAAATTGTTGGAGATATGGGATTTTATCGCTTGGCAATTATCGATTTTTTTTGTCGGTTATTTTACATTTGTAGTTTTAGTTCAAGTTTCCAGCTCAATGGTGTCGACAAGGAGTACAAAACCACTATAATCTGAGTATAACAAATCATTTGATATTTGTCAAAAATTCATGTCGTTTTTTAAAGAGCGGTCTCAAAGATTGAATATTGAAATCGCTGTGTAAATTCACATAAGTTATAAGTCGGAAGCAAAATCAAGTTTCCCCGTTATGCGCTGATATCATCGGTTATCGCTCAGCCAAACTGGGAGCAGCAAAGCATTGTTGTGTCTGATGTTTGGAGGCTGCTGCAATTTCTATTCGAATTTCTAATTATGAAGCTGCATCAGGTGGATGTGGGCGTTTACGCCCACACTCCAGATACAACAAACAAAATAATAACAACCACAACAATAATCAATGAAAATCAACCAAAATGCCGACAAACGAAAGCGAAAATTGCCGTTGCTGGTATCGTTTTTTTTTTTTGTTATAGGTAAGATAAATTTGTAGTCGCTGCCGGCTTAGATTTGAGGAGCTACGTCAGCTCCGATGTCAGCGCCATTGTTTGTGTCTAAGGCGCTTAAAATATTTCACGCTTTTCTTTGCCCCGTGGGCGACATGCAAATTGAATGCGAGACAAAGCTATTAAACATGCAACACACACAACAGCACACAAACAGTTGTTTTTGGTAGCAGTTCCGAGGGCAGCTTGTAGTGTTATACCAAAATTCTTAACATTATTCATATTATGTATTACTGTTATTTATTATTTTCGTAGTTTATTATTATATTCGAATTCTAATATTTCTGAATTTTAATGATTTTCTGTTTTACGACTGATTATTTCACATTTGAGTGTTTATATTGTGTTGAAAAGGCATTTTATGGCTAATTTTTTGACAGAGTATTTCTATAATAGGTATATAATATAGTAATCCGATCCGGACATGCATCGATATCAGCTCTTAGCTCAATGTTTAATGTAAATATTTATTTATTTGTGTATTATACAGGCAGGAATATATATTTTGTAAATATACCAATTGTTCGATTTTAATATAAATTCTAGGATTTACAGTTATGCTTTTATATATTTATTCATGCGTTTGTCGGTTCACAGTGAAATATTTAAATGGAATTAAGGAGAAGCGTTTAATGTAATTATTGAATGAACCTCGCTTTGTGGCATAGGCATAACACATTGAATGACATGTGCATGTTTCAACAGTTTCCGTTAATGTTAGCATACTTGATATGTGGCTACAATTTATGACTCCCTTTTGAGTGCCCCTTTATGCGGAGGGATGTCGTCACAATAGGGCAACTGACTTCGCAGCACAGAAACCCAGTAGATATTTATAAAAAAAAAAATAAAAAAAATAGAAAACAGTAAAAAAAAAAAAGCCGACAACACTTTGACGAATTTACATTTTTAATTATTTTTTTTTTATCGATTTAGAGTTGCAGTTGCATTCGGATTTGTTATCGAAATCATATCCAGCCGGGGGACCCATTAAATGAACGCAAAATTAAATTATAAACTACCCATAAGCTGTCGTAAAGAATTCATTAAATACATGATATAAATATTGTTTTGCATGTTCAACTCCTACGACAAAACGCCCCCGACTTTGACATTGAAGTTGCCACAACAAAAAAAATAAAAATAATAAAATAAAAGCAAGAGTGTGCATACACACACACACACACATATATATATATATATATACGTAAAACATGCTCCACACTGGTTCGATGCTTGTAGAATGGCTTTCAATATCGTTTATCGAGACGACAACGACGACAGATTCGTGATGACAGATTGCGGCATTCGTGTTGTCAACAGCCTTAACACGTTGCCACCGATAGAACAACAAAACACAACACTCTACAGCACAACACAGCCTCAATTGTCTCGTGTCTCGTGTCTCATGTCTGAGTGTCATTGCCAGGAAACATTCGAACTTGACTGCAACCATTGCCAGCTAAGCCATTTACTAATATCGCTCTATTAATAATCTAGCAGGGAATTTCTAGTTACTTAATAACCTTACAATTTGAAATGTTTGTCATGAAAACATTCTAAAATAACCTTTTCGACAAAAAAAATCCATGAAATTTGGGCTCGGATTTAGACTCTAGGAACATAGGTATAAATTGACTCTAAATGCTGATCTATGTTGTAGTTCTATGTCATTAATATGGTAAATATGTTGAAATCAGTGTATTTAATTGTATACTCAGTAAATTTGCTGCCTAAGGCAAAAATAAAAATACAGAAAACAGTTCAATTCTCTTTCACCTGAAGCCTTCTTAAAGTCAAATACATTAAATTTAATTCTATTAATTGGCGAATGGGTGGGAATAGGGGAACTGTAATTGGATGCGCCCCAAATTTAGGCACTAATAACAATTATACAAATTGTACCCGACCGAGACCAAAAGTAAGAAGCAGAGAAGATCTTAAGGTACCCCCCGCCCATCTCTCAGTTTTTCGCTAAAAAAAAAAAAAAAGCCATATTCGAATTAAATTGAAGCTAAGCAGCAACTAAGGCCATAAGTTGAAAGTGAATTTGAATTTGGAAGCGTTTACACAGCCAGCGACAGCAAATTAAATGCTCATTAGCATATTCTAAGGAGTCGCGAGAGAGAGAGAGAAAGAGAGAGATACAGAGAGAGGGCCTCATACAGAGAGAGGGCCTCATACAAAGAGTCAGACAGACAGATAGATGCGGCCACGCACGATTTCACAAGGGGAGATGAGGACACTCCCTGGGCTGGTTGGTTGGTTGCCTGGCAGGAAGTCGGTTCCGGTTGCGCTGACGGCGCATCGGCACTGCAAAAGGCGCGAGAAAAAGAGACAAAAATAGAAGGGGGCAAAATTAGCTTGAAGTTGACAACAACAACAAAGGTTTTAAGCCGCCTTAGTGCGGTATAGCTTAACCGTTAGCTCTGCAGCGGTTTTTTAGGGGAGGGGGAGGGGGGCATCACTGCTTTTGGGACAAGCGAAATAAATTAATTTGCTTTACTTTACGTTATATTTATGCCAACCTAACCCCGGGTCGGCTCCTAGCGAGGCTCACAACTTGGCTTCGCTGTGGTGGCACATTGTTTGGCATATTTATTTGTTGGCTCCATTGCGCCACAGGTCCTGGCCAGGGACTTAAAGTTCTTCTGCGGTACCGTTGCGAGTCATTCAATTTACATTAATTTAGCTGATGTTCCACTTGCGACTCGGGCCACAGCTTTTGGCAGTGGGTGTGGTTTACTTTGCTGGGCTGTGCTGTGCTGTGCTCCAGCCAATTTGATTAGCCAACGGGGCATTGGGCAATGGTGAGAGGGAGTGTGATAGATAGCATTAGCAACAGCAACATATACAATAAGACCGCAGTTTGTCAATCAATCAATCAATGTGTAAGCGTGACCTGTGCACGCTCGCCCCAAAAGCACTTCAAAGGTGTCGGTTGCCGGACTGGACGATGCAGGTTTCTATGGCAACTTTTGAGCTCAGTCTTGACAATGTCACGTCGAGTTCACTGCACCTCCAACCTCAAACCCCCAAAATAGTGCGTGAAGAGGACAGTACAAGGAAGCCAAGCAGTCAGCACTAACTGACTGCCTGACTGACCGGCTGACTGGCGATTCAAATGAACTCAAGTAGTTTCAAGAGAATTGCGAGTCAGTGAGTCAGTCGCATTGGTTAACGGGAATCAGCGAAAGGTTAACGAAAGTATGTCCGTAAGAAAAGAACCGCTAACTGCCAGCCACTCATAAATTGCACATGCCAGCCAAAAGAGACAAATGTAACTGTTCTCCCTGACTGCGATAAAATGTTCTTCCATTGATTAACATGCTTCAAAGAGTATTTTTTTATTTTTGATTGGTTCGTGTGAAATTTGCGCTGAGGTCGCGTTTGACGTTTTCAACGCTAGGCTTTTGCTTTCGTTGTTTTTTTTTTCACCTATGTATATTTTTTAAATTTTTTTTTTTTTTTGTAAATTTAGCACTCTTTTGTTCACGTTGTTGTTTACTTGAATTTACCAAATTTTTTTTTCTTTGTCGCTTCGCGGCTCGCACATATTTAAGTCAAGGACGTGACTTTTATAGCAAGTTTTGCCCTTCGCCACTGCATGTTAAGTCCGATGACTGATATTTCATTTTTTTTTTTGTAGTTTTTTTTAACGCCGGCAACGCTGTTACAGTTAGGCTACAACAACAGCAGCATAAACAGTTGGTGGCCATTAAACAAATATGTCTTTGATTTTGGCCAAGTAATTGGCAATGTTTGTCACGCTGCGCAGGACAACAACAACTTGCACAGCAATAACAGCATCTTAACTGGCATTTGATATTTGATTATGTATTAGAGGCGGCCCGTTCTTGAATACATGAATATAAATGTGCAATAAAATAAGAAAAAAAGAAAAAAAAAAAAGAAAAGTTTTCCACCGTATAAAAATAATTTTCTTAGCGCATAACACGCTCTCCACATTTTGTATTCATAACTGAGACTCTTCAGATATTCATCAATTAATTATATATAATTGTTTCATCGGCTTTGCGACCTCATTAATTAAACCAGAAAATAGACCAAACCAAACTAAGCAAGATAATTACAAATTTGACTGTGGATGGTGAATGTGAATATGAATGGTTTAAGTCGCTAAACCAAAGTTAATCTTAATCGAAATGTGCTGGCAAGTGCAATTCACTCCTGGGTTGGTCAGTCTTTCCAATTTGGGGCTGGGCTCTGGGCCGGCAGGTGTGCCAATTGCCAATTTTCAATTACATATTTACGCTTGGCCCGCTTAAATGCATTTGCCACAAGCTGGGCAAAACTGAGCCATCACAAAACAAAATATAAATACAAAAAAAAAAAAAAAAAAAAAAACTAATCAAATATTTTGCACACAATGAAACGAGTAAACACTGTTATCCACCATGCTGCGACGAGATGTTGGTTATTCGATAAAATGTTGTTGAACATTTGGAGAACACAGGAAAGGTGTTGGCCGAATAATTTGGCCATGCTTATCAGCATCCATTGATATACGATGGAGTTGGACAACATTGAGCAAAAGCAAAAACAACAACAGCAACAAAAGATGTCCAAAAACTGACTGCTTAGCCTTGGTTACCCAGCAATACAACGAGATTCCATTTTAGGAACTAACCTGGTCAACATGTGTCATCAAACTAATTTCCTGCTTGCAATGACTAATTGACGGTTGATTTTATTTTTATTGTAGTTTTTCTTTTATGAAATTTACAGCAGGCTGAAAAACTATTGTATTCAAGTCGTTAAAATTTTTGTTCGACAACTTTAATATTTCTACAACACACTGAATTAGCTAAAAACATATTTTTGATGTGGCCACTGCATTCAATTTCATATAAAATACAGTTGGAACTTGATTCCAATAGAATTTAATATTTTTGTCAATTATTCACCTTAAGAATGTAAGTTTGAGAAATAGTTTCTAACAATGCTAGATAATTCAATTAAAATTTTTGAAATATTTTCAAGAGTTGCGTTGCACTTCGATTTTTTATTTGGCTACCTACGACTGTTGGTCATGCAATATTCAAAATGTTGGCTCCATCAATCTTGATTACGAATGCCAAAAACTTATAATGGAAATGTCGAAATCAACAGAAGCAACAAAACAAAGCTAAAGCATTTCAATTTCCTGGCGAAAGTTACACTGCATTTTACATGTGCATTTTGTTACTTGAAATAACAGCAGCAAAGTCACCGGGAAATAAGCTAGAAATAAGAATAATCTGCTTTGCTGTCAAACAGGTCAATAAAAGCAGTGAGTTAACCAATCAAAGAAACTTTCTCAGTTCTAAACACAATTTGGCAGCGAAAATTAAATTTAGGATATAGGAAAAAAAAAGAGTGAGAAATACTACTGTGTCAAATTGGTTATGTCCCTACAACTATGTCTATATAATAAAGCGAACAGCGAACACATTTGTGTTTGAAGCAAATCAAAGATGGCCAACGCGACGATTGCAAAGTTGTCGCTGATCACAGCAAGATCTTGCTCACCCAGACCGAACTCTAAAAGGGGACCAAGCACACAATAAACTGACTGTCAACAATAAAAAATAAAAATAAAAGTAATACTAAAAACAACAAGAGCAACAATAATGCTAGTCGTTCGTCCCCAAGCTGAACGCGTTCAGCATTCAAGGTTAATTGTGCAATAATTTATGAAATTTATGAAATGGCAACACAAACAAGGCAACCAATTTACATACTACCAGCTGATAATTCACACACACACACACACACACATATATATTTCTATATATATACACATTTGTGCTGTGTACTTATTTTGAGAAGACACTTGAGTGGGGAAGGGAGAGACTCTGCAGTGCCACAGCGAAATAATTAAGATCGTCTCTAAGCGGATTGTTCATAAACATTATATTAAGTCATTAAAAACGAGAATACATATGTATATAGAATTATATTCATTATCATATTAGATGCTGTACTGTAATATAAACATAGTGCTTATGTTATTGTGACCTTTGCTGTTCACTCATTTTAATGACTCCAACTAATAGCAACTTAAATTAAATTATACAAGTTATTATTAAGCTACTAACGATGCTTAACAACATTTGTCTTGATATTTTTTAGCTTGCCTCAATCTTTGCAATTAATATTGAACCCTTCATTATATATTTAATTTTATTTATTTATTGTTTGTTTTCATTTTAATTGAATTATGCACTTTTGATCTTTTATATAAACTTGCAAATTTATTTATACATTTTTACTTCCTTAATACATTTCTTTAATTTTGTGAAGTGCCATCCAAAACTAACTAAAGAAAAGTTCTTAACTGTTTGGTTCAAATGGAAAAGAAAAGTTTTTTAATATTAAGTTAGTTAGGAAAGTTTGTTCTATTCATTAATTAAGTTACGTAGCAATAAGGAGATATAAGTGATTGGTTTAGATTGGCAGCAAAGCTAATCTACTGTGTCGCTTAATGAATGACACTCACTTGTGGCTGCCACAATTCCAAAAAAAAAAAAAAAAAAAAACTGGCAATGCTGTGCACAACACTTAAAAAGCTATCAACCGTTTATGACTAAGCGCAAATATATAAACACTTAAGCACGTACAACAACAACAACAACAACAACAACAACAACAACAACAACAAAATACTCAAATACTAATACATCTGTAGTATTAAGAGCAAAATCTACAAAATGTATGAAAATCTGACGACGAACAGTTGAAGCAATTGAATTAAATGATTCGATTGAAAAGCAAGCTAAATAATCGTAAATTGAATTTCGCCAAAATAAAAACATATTTGTAAACAAAACGCAAACGGTTTAACGACTTGCCAATTGAGCGAGTCTAAAATCCCTTGAAATCCAAATGCTGAACTCACGACCCACACAGGCGGGTAAACACATAAACGGCGCTGTTTTTGCCACATTTAAAAGAGAATAAACAACAACAATAGCAGCAGCAACAACAGCAACAACAACAACAAGAGCAGCTATAACCACAACGTCAACAACAGCAATAACACTAAGAACAATAATTGGATAAACTTCCGGAATTGAAATCCGTTTGTGGCCATTTTGGCTAAAGACAGATGGCAACAAACTTCAAAAAGTTCAAGGCAAGAAACTGTGACGAACATTGATTTTACACCAAAATCCATCTGAACGACTGGAAAGCTGTGGTCAAATGTTGAAGTGACGCCAAAGGTGCTGGTGGAGCTGCTGCTGTTGTTGCTGTTTTTGTTGTTGGTCCATCCGACTACACCCGGGGCAAAGGCAGAGATGCTATTTCGGACATGGATGTTTGCTTCATGAAAAATTCGCCCCCAATTGGCTAATGACCAGACTAATGGAAAATAAATAGGGTAATTTTAAATGTGTTCATTATTTAAATTAAACAATACCCAAACAAAAGGCTTCTTTATTTTAAAGTTTTAGCTCTAAATACAAGCTATTAAATAAATAATACTAGTTAAAATAAATACATACATTTATATTAAATGGATTAGGAAATGTCTCCCTGGATCTGTGACAAAAAACGGTCTCAGGCAGTTGTTAATCAAATACATTACAGGAAAATTCATAAAAATAAGAATTTAAATAAAAAAATATATATGTAATTTTAAAAAAAAAAAAGTATAATAAAAAAACATAAAGCAAATTAAACAGTTGTCAGGGCATGCAAAAGTCGCCAAATTTGATTGCTTTTTTCTATGCATTGAACTTGTTTGAATTGTCTGTTGTTGTTGTTGTCGCTGTCTAGCTTGACAAATTATGAACACGTTTCTGTATTTAAATAATGATTTCGCAAAGTAGTTGTTGTTTGTCTTTGGACTTTTGGTGTGTCGCGCTGATGCTGATAAAATCGATTGCTAATGTCGCCGATGACGACACAAACACAAAACCTTCAATTTATCACACTCAGAGACACTCACACACACACACACACATACATACATTGAAGAGCATTTTGGCAGTGCGTTCAACGGTTTGTTAGCCAGGTTCATGGCACAGCCCCATGGGCCAAATTTAGATGCGAAGATGCGATCAGCGTTTAGTGGTCAGCAGTCGGCTGGCTACCTCTGACTTGTCTATAATCGTTGCCAAAGTGCATTGAACTATTTTGGCAGCTCCTTTGAGTTGAAAAGTCGAAATGTCGGACGGCAAAAGCGATGCACAAGATTATAATTACAAACAGCAATTCAACTTGGGCTTTGACATGGCTAAACGGGCCAAAGTGTGTGTGTGTGTGTGTGTGTGTGTGTGTAGATTGTGCGACCACACACAGGCACAGAGCTGTGATCGCTAATCACAGATCACAGATCACAGTTCGCACAGTTAACACTTGGCGCTGGTTGGTTGAGCGAGCGGGCAAATGGTCAACAGGTTGATTGACCAGCAGCCGCAGCATTAATTGCATTTGTGTTTGTATCTGAATCTTTTGCTTATGAATCGCCAAGCAATTTTTCTGATTAGGCAAAAGTGAAAGGCAATTGTCGATTGAATACTTTGACCGGCAAAAGCTTTTATTTTTGTTTTTTTTTTTTGTTTTTGTTTTTGTTTCTATTGCTGTGTTTGTTGGCTTGCTTGCATTGTTATACTAGACTATGGCCCACTGCGGTTGAGCTAGTTCACAATCCATATATGACCTAAAGCTTACAAAAACGCCTCAGAATTTAAAAAGTAAAAAAAAAAAAAAACATTTAAAAATGTCTTTGTTACCAAACATTTTTTATAGTAGAATTGTTTGCTCCTAATTGGCAATGCTTAAACTACTATTTGTCAAATTGTTTATTGTTCGGTAACATCTTTTTATAATTTAAATACAGTTTCATATTTTATTTCCATCATGTAGACTTCAATCTGTTTGTCAACATTTTCTCTGCTGGTAGAAGCTAACAAGACAATTTTCATACACAAAAAAAGTCAACGAGAATATAGAGTAGATTTCCCTAATGCGAAAGTAAACTTTTTGCCGAGAGCTTGGTAAAAATAAAAAGCAAAAAGTAAAGTAGTCAATAGATGGATGAGCACAGAGACAGACCAGCCAGTCAGCCAGTCATTCAGTCAGAACAGTCAAAAAAAAATGAGGCTGTTAGATCTGTGTCGTTCTTGTTGCATTTGTGTAGAGGATGGGGATGACTCAGCCGTGTGATGTTTTGTGGGATACTTTTAGCTCGCCATGTTCTGCCATGAATGCCATTATATATATGGTGTATGTGTTTGTGCAGACACCAATACAGATGCAGACAGACAGAAAGACTGACTGACTGACAGACATATACAGAAAAGCTAAGCACAGCCGCCACAATGAGTCACTTGGCGAATGGCAAACAGCAAACGAAATGCGATGCAACGCAGTTAGTTTTGGCAGCCACATATAGGAGATAGAGATAGTGACAGGGGCAGGGACAGGAAAAGAGATAAATGCATACATATATATATATATATATATGTGTGTATAAATATATGTATATACACATATATGACAGATACAGTTTTTGTTTACATACATCAAATTCTCTCGCTACATGACTCACACAGAGCAATGTGGAGGTCAACAGATTATTGACCAGCAGATTGCCGTTGGTTCCGCGTCCCTGTTGGCCAAAGATGTGGCACAACAGCCTGGCTTATGTTCCTTATTTATATATATAAAAATATACATATAAGAATATTTATATATATATATATATATATATATATATGAATATATCACATATCTTACGCTGCTTACCTGCAATGAGAAGAGCAGAAAAAAAACAAGTGTTAATTAGCAGTCATATTTGAACATAATTTTTGCGCTGCTCAGGATAAATTTCTTTCAGGACACGCTGGGCGTTCTCAAGGAAACGAGCAGCGACCTTTGAGATACAAGATTGATTTTTGCAGTGGCAGCTTTATTCTAATTGGGTTTTTGGTTACGTAGAAAGTAAAAGTAAAAGTACGCAATAAGTTGCGTATGGGCGTGGAGCCGACCGTTACCAAAGCCCATTGCCCATTGAAAAGTGAAAATCGTTTGAAAAAAGAAAAATCAAATTGAAATACAAAATGCGAGAATGGATTTACAACAAGGCGGCAACGCAGACGAACTGCGGCCAACTAATTGCCAGACACCGACTTAGTCGGAGACTTAGAGACTACTGGGGGAGTCGCCAGGCAGAAAGAGCGGAATGGGTTAATAACTCAGTTCAAAGAAAAGAGAAAAGAGCAAATGTTTGTAAAAATAGATATAGAAATGGACACGACGACTACACAATGACAATGAATATAAAAATAAAAATGAAAATAGTGAAATGGTAACAGGCAACAGGCAACAGCAACAGCAAAACCAAAAGCGAAACAAAGCCAAACTGAACCAAACGAAATGAGGCCGACACGTAAATGACAAATCAATAGGCAATACAATATTCATATGGCCAACTGTTGTCCACTTGGCAAGGAGATAGAACCAGCCGTTGGTAATACAAATCAAAGTTCTTGCTGTGGGCCAAAACCAAACTCTAATCTGACTCACTACTGCCGGCAGGCAGGCAATGAACCTTAGGCATGGAATGCACACCTCCCCGTCTGGGAATATAAATGAAAATGAAAATAAAAATCAAAATGAATTGTTGCTGTTGTTGTTTGGCTCAAGAGTTTTCCTGGTAAATTGCATTAGAAGTGCCCAAATCCAAATGTCAGCGACAAAAAAGCGACAACAACTTTAATGATGATGTTGATGACGACGATGAGCCAGCAAAAGAAACAGAAACAGTTGAAATAGTAAAGCGCAGAGAGCAGAGCAGAGAAAAGAGGGAAAACAGCGCACCAGCAAATCTTGTGCAACAATTTCATGTGTCAACAGCAAACAACTGCTCAGCAAATCCAGAAACCTGACGTTGACAATGACAAGTTAGAATGATTCAGTCGAGGGAGCTCGACAAGCATATACCCTTAACGCATCTATTAAATTTCTGCTTGTTGTTCAAATTTGATAAAAAAAAATAAAATAAATAATTAAAATCGGCGTTTCTTCTGTGATCTTTATAATGATGAAATTTTTAAAATACTAAATAAATAAATTTCAAATCCCACAAATAGACGGACATGGCTTAATCGACTATGTTTTCAATGCTGATCAATAATATATATACTTTATATATATATGCATTCTGCCTGTTACATACTTCTTCACAACTTAAGTATACTCTTTATATAAATTTTTTATATGGGTTCTGGTTAAAAAAAAATAATTATAATAAGGTATCTGTCACACTAGGGGTTGTCTCATCAGTTGCGACACTTGGAACAAAATATATTTGTGCAAATTTAGAGAATCATTTAAAGTTGTACAAGAGAAAATATCAGGTGTATAATTTGTTTACATTGGTGAGTTCTGGGACGCAATAATGGAGACATCTCCAACATTATTACGTACACAACATATTGTTAGACGATAAAGTAATGTCCGTCCGGTCTATTGGACTAACTGTTTTAATGCAACATTGACTCTCAGTTTATATCTAAATCTAAATGTGATCAAAGTAAACACGAAAGTAAGAAATCGGAGACAGCTTTATTGTTGTTTTAATATAAAAGGCAGATATTTATAACAGGTGTTTTATTAAAATATCAGCTATTAAATATCATATAATAATAATAAGGAAAGTATTCTTACAAAGTTAAAACAAATGAGTACATTTTGCAAATGATGATCAAGTATAATTCGAAGAAATTGATTTGGTTAGTTTATTAGGCAATTTTAATTATTAGATATAATCGCTAATTATGGTCGATAAGAGGGGTAAACAGCGACGCAGTTTATTTTGAGAAAAAGCAAAGTCGTTGAATTGTATGCGGTTAAAGCAATTGCAAAGGCGATTGCGAAAACTTATCAATTAATTGACAGCGTTTTAATTGATTGCATTTTGCTGTAAAATGCAGAAAAGTTGAACACGAAATATGCTTATCGCCGGCAGCTTTGTTGCTGTTGATATCAGCTTTAATACAGATGCCTCAAAGCAGTAACAAAACCAACAACATCAACTCATAACTCTCAGCTCAGTTGCCACCCAAGTGGCAGCAACAAAAAGAAAAGCAAACAGCCAATTAATATGCCCACACACAATGATGACACAAGGATGACGAGCATTGACTGGATTTTGCATCGCAGAACAATAATGACGATGGTGATAGCCAAATCTTTGGGCAATGCTGAATGTATTGCAAATAATGAAATTCGCAAAGGAAAAGATTAAAGCATATTGTTCTTTGTGATTAAATTTTAGCAAATGTACAAACACTTATTTTTCATTACATCCACTACATAAACACATATGCATAAATGCATATATATATACAAACATTTACATACATACATATATATTAACAAATCACACAGCAGGGATCAAATTTTAAATTTTGTATGTTGCCTCTGAAATCTTAACCACAATTGATAAATTAATTAATATTAATTGTGATACAATTAAAAAATGCTCATCTTATTTTGATTTGCACTGTATAAGAACGCCCCTTTGGATATATAAATATATAATACAATTTAAATGTTCATTTCTCTCTCTCTCTCTCTTACTTAGTCAATATATATTTTGCAGGGTACCTGCGAGTCGTTATGTAATGCAAGTGCTCTTGTTTAACACCAACTTCTTTGATTTGCATGTTCTGTTGTTGGCATTGATAATGAGCTGCTTGTTATCGCGCATCATTGCAAGCCCATTACAAAGTCAAGCACAACAAACACACACACACACACACACACACACATTAAGTGTGGCACTCGCACTTTCTATTTTATTTAATATTGCGCACAAATATTTACATAAACAAATCGCCTGTCAGCTAGAAAGCTCCACAATTCTTTGATTCTCTGGCACAAAACTAGTTTCCAACATGAGAGAATTTACAAAAACAGCTGGGCTGTGAAGAGTAAGGGGCGTAGGGGGGGGCAAATGGGTAGGCGAGGGGTATTGTACATATTTATTGAACATTCACACA
Source organism: Drosophila longiperda (assembly GCA_035042125.1). Lineage (NCBI taxonomy): Eukaryota > Metazoa > Arthropoda > Insecta > Diptera > Drosophilidae > Drosophila > Drosophila longiperda. The sequence goes on from JAWNLV010000117.1 coordinate 1,566,110, forward strand.
GCTATTACATCTTTTATTTTCTTTGAATGGCCCCCAACAGCGAGAAAACATTGTCAATATAAATTTAGATTAAATATCAGCAAATCGCAAAGTATTTGACAGGTTTTATTTGCAGTCATCAACACACACAGACACACATGCACACACTCTCTTACACACAGAGCTGGTGATGCGTGTCAAGAGGCAGAAATAATCATGGAATGATTCTCTCGATTCAATTGTGCGGGCTTTAGTATGATAAATGATATAGCGCTTTGCCCGGACAGCTATAGCGGGTTGGGTTCGCACTCGTTGCATTTTCAGTGCCAGTGTGTGTGCTGTGTGTGTGTGTATATATATATATATATGGATATAAGTCTGTTAAAGTTTTTCGCATTCTCATTGATAGCACGCACTTCTCTTCATCTCAATCTCTCACTCTCTCCCCCTCTCTCTATTTCCCGCACTCTCTCAGGGTTTTTCTATTAGTTCCTTTTTCAGTTTTTTTTTACTCTTTCATTACCTATATCTTTCTTTGTCTTTATCTCAGGTTTCCTTTCTCTTCATAGTTATTTTCATATGTGTCGCTTTCATCCTGTTATTGTATTGTTTTAGATCAACAATTCAAATATCAGATTTTGAATAGACTACAAATATTTATATATACTTATCGAGCGGACCATATTCAAACACTCCCACGCGACTCCATTGTGAATTGTTGTTATTTTGTTATTTGGAATTGATATCAATTACGAATCACTCGGAGCGTTGCCAACTTCCGCACTGAACGATAATAAATCGTTGGACTTAAACTAAATATTATTTGAATAAATACAACGGCAGCAGTTTCTTCTATCGATGCCATTTTCAGCTGAATAAACATAGAATTCTAAATAAAGGCAAATTAAATTGATAAATAAATGAAGAACTGAAAGCGCGATGATAAAATTATACTAAACAAAAAAACAGGAACAACAACAAATAAATGGTAGGCCCATTAAAAATCAGTTAGGGGCATAAGCAAAGAACGGATAAGGCGCGAATTTATACAAAAATTAATGCAAATGTTGAACAGCGTTCAGCTATTGAATTATGTTAATTATCGCAACGATTCAATTAGCAGATTAATTATTTATGCATATAATGCGTGTAATTTATTTGAAGTTTTAAATCCCCTGCTTTGTGACAGTTTGTTTTGTGTGCATGGCTAAAGGTCGGCAAACAAAAATCTAATTGATAAAACACAACAGGTTCATTACAGTACAATTCTATTCAAGTCCAGTAACAAATAAAATATATTTTTACAAATTCAATAACAAACAAAGTTCAAGGCCATTTACAACTGCCAAGCGCACAATGAACAAATAAAATACTATTATTAAGTATGGGACAAAACCAAAAGAAATAAAAGGCAGGGCGAAGGCCAAAATTCATATAAATCAATAAAGAAGAATACAAAACAAATCAAAGCATTAATATTTTATTGGAAACTGTGGGAAATCGTAGTAGCAAAATGACAATCAAGCAAAAAAAAAAGCTTCAACTCAACACAAAAAATAACGTGCCACTGCTGACTGATGTGTGGCACACAAGAAAACAAGCAAATTGATTTACAGAATTTCGTTCAGCTCGAACATGCTACAGGCAAACACACACACACCGAAAGCAAAGTGGTGAATGTGTGTGCGTGTGTGTGTGTGTGTGTGTGTGTGTGTGTGTGTGTGTGTGTGTGTTGGTGTGGTAGAAAGTGTACAGAGCATTGTATGATTATCGCAGCTCATTTGGCAGTCAATTAAGGGTTAGTTACAGCAAAGCCAAATTCAATTAGGAAGCACATTAATAAATTGCTAACATCATCAAAAGGTCAAAAGCATCAAGTGCAATAAATATAGACACGACTTTTGTGATTCTTTATAAAGGTTTCCCAAAATATATAGATATACATATCTATTTATAACATATCTCATGAAAGACCAAATAGTCAATTTCTACAATGACATAATTAAAAACACACAATAATTAAATCAAATAAACTGTTTATAACGATCCTGTTTCCCCACTTGAACATATCGAATATGGCTTTAAAAACAGCTAGCTGTTGAACTTTCCGCATCAGAATCTACACATACACACATAGATATAGACAGGTAGCTAATTGGTAATATGATTTGTGATACTGCCATGTCAGCCAGTTGGAATATGCGAAAGATGTTTGGCTAACTGCCAAATTGGGCACGCATTCTTCATTCATATATATCTCCTCTCAACATTGACGCTGTGTGTGAGCAATGTGAATGGCCATTTGATCGACTGTGACTCTGCTCACAGCTCATAGTCAAAAAATGTCTCGCAAAATTAGTCACCAAGTGTAAAAACCAAGACGACGACGACGAAGCAACAGCATGCGAATCAGACACAACTGCCAGCTTGGCCTAATTTTTGACAAGCATCAATTTAATAAGCTAAAAAGTTAAACAGATAATCAATCCCTCAATAGTGTTGATAAGCGACGACAGACAGATTCGACTGGCAAAAAAATATATATTACACATATTATTTTTTTTTTTGTATATTGTTACATGTATGTGTAATTATGCTTGTGAATAGCTTCGGCGGCAGCTGATTAATTTGAATACATCAACAAGCGAGCAGCAACATTTTGTTTGTAACCTTTTGTGTTGCGATAAAATAATAAAAAAAAAACAACAACCAGAAAAAAGGATTTGGGCATGCCGAATATTCTATACACTTGCAAGCTGATGTCAAATTTTATTGTAAATAAAAAAATGACGACTAACTTTTTAAATACATTTGAATTGTTATACAAGAATCCAATCAGATATATAATAGCGAATTCCAATCTGACAAGATAGCTCTAAAAATAAGGGACAAGTACGATAAACAGACTCGGCCAGTGCTGCTGATCAAGATCAAGCTGCTGATATATATATATATATAAATTTAATGGGATCGTATAAGTCTCCTTTTACGAAGTGTTACAAACTTCACGACAAATTATAATATCTTAAAGCAGCGACATTAAAACTTAAAACTAACGAAAGTATTGAAAACTCTTAATGATGTGCCACGGTGCAAAAGGTTAATGTTAACATTTTTGTACAATATTTCGCAGCTGTCGCGCGGACAAGAGTCGAGAGTGTGAGAGTTCAGAGAAATACAACCATTAACTCTTCCTTCCCCCCTCTCTCTGGTCAACCAAGTGCGTTGCAAGCGCCGCATATTTGTTAAATATAGTTGCGGACAAGTCAACTTTGACTTTGAAGCATTTGCGCCTGCGCAATTGCAAAGCCGCCTGACTGGCCTGAGACTCTGGCAACTGGCAACTGGCAACTGGCATCTGGAAACTTTGTGACTTTTGGGGGCAACGAGGCGCATGATTGATGTTCGAAATGCTCACAAAAAACACGAAAAAAAAAAATACAAAAATAAATAAGCAAATAAAACAACAACCAGGCACAACATAACAGCAAAAGAAAAACGATTCCAATGTTGACAACCGCAATAAGGAAGGCGACAACGTTGCCGATGTCGTTTATACCATGTGTGAACTGTTTTGTTGTTTTTGTTGTGGTTGCTGTTAATGTTGCTGTTGCTTTTCTGCTTTTCAACACCACCATCAAGCAACTGCCAAAATGATCAATAGTTGACTTAATTTTGACTTGGAAAAACACCCAGCCAGATTGCAGCCTTTCTTCCTGAGCGTCTTAATACAAAATAGTTAAAGACTGCAATGCGTAAAATGACGTAAAAATTAATTTCAAATTATATTCAAAATAACAAGAACGGTGAAATAAACCTATTTAGCACTACTTTAAGCAGAATTTGCTTAGTTTTTTAGTGAAAATTAAATTTATTGAATTATAATTGTTTTATTACTCAATTCGCAAAAACAGTCATTTTATCACTCACACTCTTAGATAACAACAAAAGAATGAAATCCATAAATTTCGGATGAGGCATTTTTGAATTTTGATAAAGGCTTTCCATATGTTCATCAAGATATTAATTAAAATCCAATAATCAAATCTTGTTTTACGTGTTGGCCGAAAATTGTTTTAAACATTTGCTGATTGTCAACGTATTTATGTTGTTGTTGATTGCTGCTCGCATCTGCCCAAATGCAAAATCACGTAGCGGTCAAATCGCATTGTGTCTGTGTGTGTCATAAAAATGAGATAAAAATCATTTTAACAAAATGTATATAAAAAGAAAAGAAAATAATAAAAAAATAAAAATAAATAAAAGAAGCAACGACTTGAGCTGAACAGCTTCTGGAGGCGCACAAGCGTGCTCAAGATTTACGGCTAGCTTGTTAGGGGCCGGGCCATAAAAATAGTTAAAAACAATTTACTTTTGTTTATGCATTTAAAAAAAAAACGGCAGCTGTTTTTTTTATGCGCGATACATGCAAAATTGTTGAACAAAATAAATATGGTATTGTTAAGATTACGATGCAGCAGCTAACAGCAAAGATATGGTCAACAGTTCAGTAAGACATCATCAAGTTGTTGACGATTTGCTCCCAAAAACATATCCACACTCAAACACACACGCACACACACACACACAGACACACAAATTTTTTGAGGAATTGCGCAAATTTGTTTACTTCTGCTGCTTTTTCGCCATTTTATTGCTTTTGTCGTTGACATAATGCAAATATGTGTGGGAATCAGTATTTGTGCGAGTGTGTGTGTGTGAGTGTGTGTGTGTGAGTGTGTGTGTGTGTGAGTGTGTGTGTGTGTGTGTGTGTTAAGTTGATGTAATGACGTTGCCTGTTGAGCTTCCCTTTTTCTATTATTTACTATGGCTTTGTTTTTATTTTTGACAAATATTGTCTGCACTTGTAAAAATAATTTTAACTACATTTCAGAAAATCTTATTGAATAACAGCATTTTTATGCAAAAGTTTTTGACTTTTTGAATAACAGAAATAATATCTAAATCGAATTGTTTTTTGCTCATAAATAAATAGTTAACTTAAATTTAAACGAAACTGCAAATTCAAAATTCAACATATATGGTTAGCTTTCAAACTGTAAATTATTAAGTAAAGTTCGTTATACAAAATATATATGATATGATCAGAGTTACTTTTGGGTTAGTCGATTCTCGATATTCGATATTCTCTTTTCTTGGTAAGTTACTTTTTCCTTTAATCAATTGTCACTTAACAATTATTTCGGGTATTCAGTAAAATTCTTAGGGATATATTTTTTTTGAGTGTGTTCCTCTTTGTGTATCCCCTTGTTTTCTCACTCTATTGAGACAGAAATAACGTGGGAATTCAGCAGTTCGAGTTCAACTGAATTCAGCTGTGTTTAGTTTAGTTTGGTTCCGCACCCCACATTCCCCCTGTACCAGAATAATTGTCATCATTTGCCTCAACACCATCTTCATTGTCAACAAAGATTTATCGGCATTGACATTAAACTCAAGTTATTTATTTATTATAGCAGCACTGTTTGCATTTTTAGATTGTTCGTATTTCCTGAGAATTATTTCTACGCCAACCCTTCAGAAATAATCTAACAATTCTAAACTACTACTACTATTGACAGACATCTCAATATATGTATATATATATTTATTTAGATAGATTTTAGACGATTATCTTGAATTTAAAAAATTATTAAACATTTATTGTTTGTGTTGGAATTAATGTTTATTTTCGGTTTTTGTTTTTGGTCTTTTTTTTTTTTGTTTTTTTTTTTTTTGTTTATTTTGCTTGTGTATTTGGAGCCCGCAGATAAGCGAGGCCTGCTAAATAAATTGCAATTTAATGAGCTCAAGTGGCCATCGCCAAGTTGAGCCACTGCTGTGGGCTGCAAAGGGTGGGGCATTGTGGTTGCTGGTATGGAGTGGATTGTTGGCTTGGCTGGTTTGCTGCCCCTAAGACAAATAAATGTATGAATTCAAATCAAACGAAAAATTATGTACGCGTTCTCGCCCGCATCAAGCTCCCAACTGCGGCGACGGAGGAGGGGTGAATGGGTGGGTGGACGGCGGGCAGACACAAAAGAATCGTACCGGAACACGATCACAATGTTAATGCCTCAGCTCAGGCCCTGAACCATACCACGAACCAGAACCAAAATTAGACCCATGCCCATCAATTAAGCTGACAGCATGCGACCATTACGCGCTCATCAACGCACTTAACCCTCAGATGAAGTGGCAGTTGCTAATGTGAGAGGAGGCTTGAGAAAGAGAGAGAGAGAGAGAGAGAGAGAGAAAAAGAGGGCTAGGAAATTAGTAAGCAAACGGGCAACGGCTAAAGTTCACTTCAGCTATAGTTGCTGTTGCAGTTGCAGTTCGAATTTCCTGTTGCATTTAACATGCTGACCTTTAATTATCACCGCTGTCCTCTGTCAATACACAAACTGCTGCGGTTAGTTGGCTAAGAGAACAAACTGTTGAACGGGCCAAACAAATGAAATTAACTCAATATTAACCGAAACAGGCCAATGCAAACAAAAGTCGGCTGATTAAACGACAACCTTAAATATTTTCAAAATTAATTCATAGTGATTAATATGAATAGATAGATATCTGTTTAGATAAATATGTGTATGACATATATAGTTAAATACAAATATAGGTTAGGTGGATAGAAAGATATGTGGACAGATTTAAAGATAGATAGCTAGTTTTATGTAGATAGATATACTTATATCTGTATAGATGGATAGATATCAAAGTACATACATATATATTTATAGCTTTATTCATACTTTGACAGATAGATGGACGAATTTTAATATCTAATTGGTTAGATATATCTGTTTAGATAAAAATGTATGTATAACAATATAAATATCTAGATATAAATTATCTAAATACATATAAATAAATTGCAATTTGCTTCAAAACGGTTCAAAGTCAAACAAATATTGTGAAGATAAATAGACTTTGTCGATTTAAATTCGATTTTGAGGTTGTGTCGTCGGCTAATGGTCAATTAGAAATCGACTATATTTATGTATTTAGCCTTAAGCTTTTGTTGATGTTCTTGATGATGATTTTGTTATTGTTCTTTATGTTTATAGATACAATAAGCATTTTCCATTCGGTGGAATGAGAACTAAAACATTAAAGGATTCAAGAGAAATCTATGCTTGCTTGTTGTGGAACGGGGAAAGAGTAAATAGGAATGGGCGGGGAGCAGGCACATTAACAACAGCTGCTGAGGCAAGCAAATGTTTCGCATATGCCACAGAAATTAACTTGAAATATACAACGAGAGAAATATAAAAACAAAAACAAAAACATGGCATAAATGCATTTCTACACGCAAATGAAATCGAAACCAAACAAATAATCGGTCTAAAACCAAACATTACAAATGCTATGCGACGGCGCGTGACGTACGAAGAGTGTGTAATGGGGGGGAAGGGGTGATGGGGGTTGTTTGGAGATGTGCGATGAAAATTGAAAATTGTCCAAAAACAAGAGGAACAAGCAACGACAAAGACAACAAATTAATCGTTGCAAACAACTGCAACTGAAGAATGCATCAGCAGCAAAGGCAGCGATAACAAAAACTAAATATCAACAAAAAGAGAAAAGTAAAAAAGAAATGCTGGTAAGATGCGCTAGCATTTAGACACGGAGTTTGGCACGTAGGGCTTTTGGGGCTGCTAGCAGATGGGGTGGTTGGCAATGCGTGTTGCAACAGCAGATCAAACTAGCGGCGTATCAATTTAATTTGCTTTGCAGTTATCACACTTCTGTCTTGGTCGCTGTCCCTCCGTCTCTCTCTCTCTCTCTATCTGTACTTATTTTTTCATCTCTTTCGCTATACCCTATAAGAAATTGCACTGTGAAGTTGTTCCCAAAATACACAAAATTATATACTTGGCTTCTTTGTAAAACAACATCAAATTAATCGTAAAAAATTTAAATAAATACATTTTATAATGAGAAAAGCTTTACTTCTTTTATTCAGCCTTGTCTAAAGTTTTTGCAATTTTAATACAAATTAACAATAAATTATTTTTTAAGTGACTCAACTTGATAACAGAAATACGCATAAAACATTCGAAGAGGAATTAAAAGATTTATTTGACGATTCTCAGCTACTTTCAAGATCACTTCATTTGTTGTAAGCTATTAAACCTCTGTATTATATAGCTGTCATTGATACAGTCATAAGATTAGTTCTAGTGTTAAAAATTTTATTTTTAGCAAGATTTTCGAATCAAACACACAAACAATGCTTATTAAAAAGCAACAAAAACAATATCACTTTATCTTATAATTGCCATATGAACAATCGGTTCGAAAATGTGTAATATTCATTTAACAGATCAGATTAGGTATTATAGGAAAACTATTTTTTTAAATATAAATTTATTTTCCCATACAATAAATGAATATTAAACTATGAATTAAAAACTTGGAAAAACAAAATATTCCAGCTCTGAACTCAATTTTAGATATCAGCTTCTATACTTTGGTCTATATGGGTTTATATTCTTGGACGTGCTTTACATTAATTACATTTTTTTTTTAAATTTAATTCTGTTCAAGTTGGTGTAATTTGACGGTTAAGAAGTGTGGCATAATACAGGGTATACTGCTGGCCTGGCACACTCTGCCGGTCGAGTCGACAAACACACATGTTGTGCGTGTGTGTGTGTGTGTGGCCCAAGACTTTCGTTTTCGTCATGGCAGTTGTTTTAGTTAAAATCATTTAATCTTCGGCTAGCTGCGTGTGTACAGTGTATATGCGTGTGCATGTTTGTGTGTGTGTGTTTGTATAGACTGCTTGTTGAATGTTTTTTGTTTGTTGTAGTTGCTTGCAGTTGTTATTGTTTGTAGTTGCAGTTAGTTGGTAAATGGGAATAGTTATGGAGCTGGCTAGTAACTTGCCAAGTGCAGTTCACATTCGCTTTCACTGCATGCCGTTCGTAGCCTAATTGATATTGTTGTTGATATTTCGATACCCTGTAATATGATAAAGTGGAGCAAAGTGTGTCTTTACAAAGAGTACATATTCTGGGCTTGGTTCAATTAAAGATAGTTTGCCTTGTTTTTGTTTTATATTTTTAATAAGACTTGTGTAATGGCAAAATAGTTGCACTCATATAGGGTATCTATTAGTCTGTAAATCTCGCTCTCGTTCTCCCACTCACTATCTCTGTCTCTCTCTGTCTCTCTCTCTCTCTCTCTCTCTCTCGTTCTCTTTCTTTCGAGGCTGCACCACTTTCGACATAGTTTCTTCTTTTAGCTATTGTTGTTGTTGTTGTAATTGCAGTGCTCTGCGTGTTTTAGCTGCGTATCATATACATATTTACTAAACATACTGCACACACACACACATACACGCACATACATATATAATTATATATATGTAGGAGTAAGTTTTCAATTTGATTTCTTCTTCATCTTCTGCTGCTGCTGCTTCTTCTTCTTGTCATTTGGGATCCGTGTTGTTGTCAAGTGACAACAGATGACGCAACGATTTTTACCAAAACAAAACTCGGCTATCTTTTCTATTTAGGTGTGTGCGTGCGTGTGTGTGTGTGTACACATACATATGTAAGTATGTGTGTGTAGCCTTTGATTATTATTATTATTGTTGTTTTTGCCGCTCAATTTCCATTTTGGAAATAAGTCAATTTGCTGTCAACGTCAGGCGTTTTGTTCGTGTTTTGTTCTGTTCCTGTTCCTCAGTTTCCTTGTCTCCCCTTCCCCATCCTCATCAACATCCCATACTTCCAACTCTGGTGCACAAATGAAATTATGAGTTTTTGTAGAAGAATTTCTTAACTGTTTGTTATTTTGTCTGTTGAAGGCTCATTGATGATTCATAAAAATTCCTTATTATTTTATGACAATTAACAACAAATATAAAATCCATTAATTGTTATTGTTTTCGATTTAATGAAAAAATCACAAATTGTTCTTGAAATATCTATAAGATTATCTTCTTGCAATTTGAAAAATTCTTGCCACAATACTGCGGAATCATTTGTTCTTCTTAGTCTAATTGCATTTGTGCATGAGGCAGCAACAAATGCTGAACATGTGTTGCAAACGTGGCAACATGTGTCGTCGAGTGGTATTCGATATTACTCTATGTAAATATACACAACACACACTCGTCAACACACACAAACAAACAATCGAAGCTAATGGATAATGATCAGTTTGAAAGATCGAAGAAGTAATGCCAAGCCAAATATCAGCAAAAGGGCGGTCAACTTCACGTTCTGCACGATTTTCATATTATTAAGGCTTACCGGTTACAGTTATGTCAAATTGTGTGTGCCCAGAGCATCAAAATTTCGAAAGGAGGCACAAGGAATGATCTCAATTGTCAAACAGAACGGATACTAAATGCTCTAATGCCAAAGAAAAATACATTAAGTTTTCGGCACGTTTTTAATTTTTTTTAATTCGAATTTTAAGAAACACAATCTATTAAAATGTAGCACTTTATAGTTTCTGTTGTATTTCAATTCAAAATTAAATTCAAAACAAATATGAATAGCTTATCAGCAAACAAAAGTATTTAGTTAGTATTTTTTACTTCAATTCCTTTTTAATGTGTAAAAATTGGTATATATAATATATACATATATTTTAAATGTCTTTCTGTTTTTAATTATATTTCTAAGAATTGAAATATTTAACTAAAACAGACACACAAAATTTTAATTGTAAGCCGAACTCTTAGATACCCTGTATTATACGTGATTTACTTCTATACAGAAGAACCTTGGAAAGTGCACCTTCAACTAAAATGGCGGGGCCGTTTCATATACATATATATCTCTATACATAGCTATATATATGTGTATGTACCGTATGAATATGAAGATCGGTTTCAGGTAGGCGCCTGGAGGCCAATATTGAAAGCGGCACAAAAAAGCGCACTTTTGATACTTTGAATCGAATTCGGCTTGGGTTGCTGTTCTCCCAGACAGGGTCCACCAGGGTCTTGGTCTTGGTCTCTGTTTCGATCTGGGGTCTTCTTGGTATTGCCAGCTGGCCCCGGGGCCGCAATTCGTGCTGCTGCTGCCCAGTTTCAGTTGCGAACCCAAATTGCAGTTTGATATGCTGCACACACACACACACATATATATATTATTTATACACACATTTGACTCTTTGCTCGATTCTCTCTTCTCCTCCCCCTTGCCAAAGTTTGTCGTACAAATAAATAAATAGTTCCTGGAACAGGAAACATTTAAATGCAACTGCTACATCTTGAATTATGAGTAAAAAGAAAAACATAAAAACATGCCGCATGAGCAACGGGAAACCCGAGGAAAATTACAATAAATAAATCAAATCAAATTTTAAAAAAATACAGGCGTGCAGCAATTAAAAATAAAAGTGCGCGGAACGTGTGGAATGCAGGAGCGAAGGAAACACGATCAGGCAATAAGAGAGTAGTAGAGTGTGTCACGAATTGTTCTCATTCCAAATTCGTTGTTCCTTATGCTGCAGGGCAGCAACAACAAACCAAAAGAAAACCCAAGAAAATTCACATTAATTTCTTATTGTTCTTTTTGTGTTTTTACCTTCTTCTTTTTTGCAGCACTTCCTCTTTCTGTGTATCACTCACTATTGCACTCGATCTGCGATCGCGCTGACGGTGATTGTACTGCTCTGCTTTGATTTTTCTTTCTTTTATTTTATTTTTTGCCGTTTTTCTTTTTTTGCTATTTTGCTTTGGCAGCTGCTGTTCTTTTTTCATTCAGTGTAGTTGTTGTTCAGTTGCTTTCTTTTGTCAATTGCAGTTGGTTTTTCTTACTGCTTAGAACACACACACGCACAATCACATAAACTAGCCCAAACACACATTTGCAAGCGGCGTTCGTTTTTGTATTTATTTTCGACTTGCATTCGCTTTCGACTGTCGTTTCTTTGACTTTGCACTTGTTGCTCGCTAGCTGCTTATTGTTGGGCTTTGTGCCAACACAGACGCCGACGTCGACGCCGCTGCCTTCCGGCAGGAGAAGAGACAATCTTCGCAGGCCAGCCAAAAATCAAAAGTACACAATAAAAAAATATTCAACACAAACACACGCGTTGTGGATTTTTTTTAGTGTTTTTCGCATAAAAAAAAAACAAATATATATATATTTAATAGAATCGGACACGCATTAAGTCATGGGCAATTGTAAATTCACTGATAATTTTTATTCGATATAAATGACAAACATTTACGGTGAACGCACGTCCTATCGCTACGACTTCTGAAATTGTACTGTTCTGTTAGTTACCAGGCCCTATTATTTAAGAGAAACTGTTAAGTGCTCAACTGAGCTGTTTAACACTCAACTGAGCTGTCCACTGCTACTCTCCGCTTGCGCTCACAACAACTGTTACTTAACAGCCATGCTCTCTGAGAGCTCTGCCCCAAGTGCAACGCTAATGCTACATGTAAATTTATTCTTTTGCCGTTAATCATCCATCTAATACATTCGAGTTAAATGTTTCGGTTCATCTATATAGTTGTACTTGATTACAACAAATAATGCGCATATTTGTTTTTCTTTCTGAGTTTGAATGCAACTCAAGTTATTATTAAATGAGCATGCATTCATACATATAAATATACAAATACATATATAAATTATTCAAATTATTTTGAGCATTCAATGAAAATTTATATATACTCATGCACATACATACAAAGATGTATTTAGCTATATGCAAACAGAACGTACTGTTGAAAGAGTGTTTTTGGCTGCTACTGTAGCGATTTTATCGAAATTTTATGAATGAAAATTGAGAAAAAAGAAAGAGAACGAAAATCAAGAGCCAGTCAGAACAAAGAAAGCGCAGCTCAGTTGAATGTGAGAGCATCGATCTCCGATCAAAGAGAGAGTCGCGCAAAATGCATTTACCCTTCTAGTGCTGAATGTAATCTTGTCTTAGTTACCCAGTAGAAACATCTTCATGCCTTTTGTCATGTAATTTCACACATAAATAGTATTTAATGATGTGTTGAAAATTAACGCATAAGTGCAAGCTGGCACGTGATGCTCAGGTATAGGTTTATGTATGTGTATGTGTGTGTACATGTGCACATGTACATATTTATGTATGCAAACGGCATATTTAACCCGTGCAATTCATAGGGTCGATGGAACGGTGAGAATCAGTCTTTTTTTATGCATTGCCAATTTCAGTAATTTTTTTCTTTCTTCTTTCATACACACTCAACACACTCACACAACACTCATTCTCAAATACACGCACACATTTCACAGAAATATTCTAAGGAAAAAAAGGCTCATTTTTTTTGTTGGGCATTTTTTTTTTTGCTTATTCAAATTGTGCAAATGGTAAACAACAGCAGCAATTGGGTATTTGAAGTAAGGACTTCGTCTGAAAAAAACGTCGCCGATAAGTTGGCATCGTTCCGCTTCTTTTCGTTCGCGTTGAATCGAGATCGCAGCATGAACGCATGACGCACCCGCATACAAAAACGTACTCGGCACAAAACAAACCAGTGAGCGAGGGTGAGCAAGAGAGAAATATATAAAGCAGGGGACGCAGAAAGGGAGCGCAAGTGGGGCTTAGAGAGATGGCGTTAGCTGATTGAGAACAATAGCGGCACCGGAAATTATTGCATCTGTTGTTTTGTGCTGTTTCTGATGCATCTCCTTCAGTGTCTTCTTTATTGCCTACATGCATGAGACTATCTATGTGTGCCTGTGTGTGTGTGTTTTTATACTTGTGTTTTGTTTTGCTTCGACGTTTGTTTCACTATTACCAGCTACACTTGAATTGTTTTTCGACTCTGTTCTCAGTTCTGCTGAAATTTTTGAATTGCTGGCAAAAATAAAATAAACATCACTTGAACGTGAAGCGGGGACGCTTGCGCGCAGAGGCGTAAACAGCGACGGCGACGGTGACTTCAAGTGCAAAATGAATTTGTGTTCTCTCCCCGCTCTCTTCCTGTTTACAACAGCACTGGAAAGCAATTGGCATTGGAATTGGATGCTGCTGCTGCTGCGAGCAGCTGTTAGGTGATTTACGTTCACGATTCGCAACTCTGTTAACATTAACAGCGGAAGTCAGCACGCATTGCGCATGTTTTCCAACAGCCAACAGCCAATTGCAATTGCTGTGCGCCTGCTACGCCATGTGCTCACGTGTGTATGTGTGCCTGTGTGTGACTGTTAGTGTGTGTGTGTGTGTGTGTATGTTGACTAACACAGGTGCTTCCTCCGACTGATAAGCTGATTGGAGTAGCTGACACAAACCGCTGCGCCTGTGCAGCAAAACAATGCAGTTGCATTGACTGCTCCAACTTTGAACTTTTACACTGTGCAAATAACTACCTAACCTGCAAGCACGTACACTCAAAAAATGTTATTTTTAATCTAACGAAAACAGCTAAATTTTTACATCGAGATTTCAGATATAATTTCCTTAACCCAAGAAGTAAGTTAAATATTATTTTTATTTATTATCAGTCAGTTATATTGAAAAGCTAAAATACCAATAACAAAAATAATAAAATGATTGTTAATTATCCATTTTGGTGCATTATTTAATTGTGCTCATTTCTTTCTTTATATAACATTGAAAGTAGTGACGAACATTTCAAGTGTACTTCTGCTGCAAGTTAAGTAAGTAAGAAATCAAAGTTGAGGTACAAATGAATATGATGCTGAATGCCACAAAGATGCAAATACAGCTGGTGGCAAACAACTACCGATTTCCAACACTCAACTGTGCGTTCATTCATGTAATTTCGCTTTTTATTTGCTTGCCACTGTCTGGTGGCAGCCAAGATGCCACAGACTGACGTTGCAGTCGTTGTTGTTGTTGTTCTCATTGTTGTTGTTGTTGCCTATGAGGCATGAGAATCTCAACCATTTCTCCCGGCCATACTTGGTGCTTATTTTGTTTTGTTTTATTTTTGCCATAATGTTTTTTGTTACTGCTGTTGAAAATTAAAGATAATTATGATTGCTAACAACAAAACAAAACAAAACAAAACAGAACCGAACAAAGCACAGACTGTGGAAGTACCTCAAGTTGCCACACACACAAGCACACAACACACACACACACACACACACACAGAAATCATTCATGCTGCAAGGCGAAAAGAAGCGGCAGTTTTATGTATCTGTGTATCTGTGTATCTGTATATCTGTGTGCGCTGCCAAGTATCTGGCAGTGAGATACGCATCGCAGCAGGGGCAGCTAACAAATGATAATGATAAAAAAAAAAGAATCTACCCAAACAGGTAAGAACAACCAATGCTATGTTTTATGTTTTAGGTATTATTTTTTTTTTTTTTTTTGTATTTTTGAATACGCACAAGCGACAAGAGACAAAGACAGGCAAACAAATGGAGGAGAGGGAGACAGCGAGAGAGATAGAGAGATAGAGAGGGGCAGAGAGACAGTCTCTCGCTTGATCTGATGAACTGGCGCTGATAACAGCCAAGCCGAAAGACCAAAACATCAAGCAGAACCAAAGGGCAGGCGCACAACTAACACACACACACACACACAACACAACACAACACACACAACACAACACACACTATGAAATTTGGTTGGTAAAAGAAATTAAGACAAATCAAACAGGTTTCTGCTCACTTGTCAGCCACAGCGCGTTTTCCAATGGGCTTCTTCCATCGGCTTCAAAGACAGCCGCAATAATACAATAATGAAGAAAAAATATATAAAAATAAAAAAAAAAAAACAAAACCCGAAAATGTGCCTAGGAAATGTGCCATGAGGAAACACAAAAAAAAAAAAAAACCCAGGTAGGACTACAAAAATGAGTTTGTAATTGGAAAATGAACAAGTCACTGGCTCAATTGGGTATAGGGAAATGTGCGCTCGGCTTTTCAAATTGCATCGTTGTTGCCACAGGAACAACAGCAACCCCTTTTGCCGCAACAATGTGCAACCCCTGGAAACCGCCATGAAAACCGCATATAAATCAAAGTGTCAACAACAATAATGAATGAATGAAGAATATTTCGAGTAGTGTTGCCTCAACAACTACCTGGTTTGCCTGATATATATATATATATATATGTGTGTGTGTGTGTATATGCGCAGTGATAAGAGTGAAATGCGTCACACACACACACACACACACATACACATACACTCACACTCCTGGTAAGGATTCGACTTGTTGACAGCTATGCGCTTTGCCGTCAATTGTTGCGCTTGATTTGATTCGATTCACGATTCGTTGAACAGGTAAACAAACACTCGAAACAAAGGATAAACCGCACTCCCCACACACACACACACACACACACACACACACACATGTTTCATTTGATGACCTGTTGCTGGCTCGTGCGTATAATAAGCAGCAAAATAATATTTATACAACGAACCCATAAAAAACGGTTAACATAAAAATATAGAAGAGATTTCAAGATTATTAGAAAATAACTAAGAAAATAATATACATCTTAATATGATAGAAAAGTAAGTCATAAAATATATCAACGTCAATTGGGTCTCCCCTTTTTTTTTTTTGGGGGGTTTCCCTAATCCTAGCACCTAATTTATTTCAATATCCCAAGATTTATTCTGTTCTTTGTTTTATTTCTTATACCATTTTTTTTTTATCATTTTTAATTTAGTTACTTTACTATAATTAATTATTTAAATACCAAAGTATTTATTATATTGAATATTTCATTATTTTGTTTTAAATTTTAAACACATTTAAATTATATAAAAATACCTTTTTTTTTATATACATTAACTTTTTATTTTATATTTTTCGTGTATCTGAAATTTTAAATGTTTAGGTATTTTTTATTTTTAATTATATGACTCAGAATGCATTTGTAGTTGCTGCGCTGACTTTTTACAGAATTTTTAGGAAACTTCAATAAGAACTTGGCCAAATGGAAAACACTTAAGCCAAGCATTTACAGATGTTTGTGTGTAATTAGTGTGTGTGTGTGTGTGTGTGTTGGCTTAAAGAATAGCGCTCGCAGTTGTTGATTACAACGTTTATTCAGATCTCACATCTGTGTTGCAAATGGAGCGTTGTGTGGCATCATCAACTGTTTTGTCGGCCGTTTTTAAAGTTCTTTCTCGCCGCAAGTGAATGCGTCAGTTGGCTGTGATTAATGGACTTGGCCAAGGTGCGTCTACATTTTGCAGGGCCCCAAATCACAGCTGCCAATTGCTCATCAACAACTATTGCCTCTTGGGCCACACGCCGACCGCGTTGCCAAGTCCAACATCAGCTTCAACATCAGAATCAACATAAACATAACCTTAAACTTGAGCAAACTTGGAGGCATCTTTAGCTGATTCTGGGCTCATCTGGGCTTGTCAACCAATGTCAGCTAAATTCCCATTCTATGCTCTCAATTAATATGCATTAATTGCCGCAAAGAAAAGAGCACTCATTGCCGGCCTCTTGGACCCGATCTTGTTTTTATATTTGAATCTCGTTCCCGTTCTTTATCTACATTAATATGCAGCGAGTGCAGCGTAACAGATGCATAAAACATAACACATAAAACAAAAAAAAACAAAAAAACAAAACATAAAACACAAGGCACAAAAAACAAAAAACATGACAAAAGGGCGATTCGACATTTGCATTCGCCTTCAGGGCGATCGTGTGGGTCAGGATGCAATGCAATACACACACACACACACACACACACACACACACACACAGACACACACACACAATCGAGTTGAACTTGACTTGACTCGACCACACACACCAGACCAAACCAGACCAGATTAGGAGTTGCCGATTGGTCAAAGGTTCATGCGGGTTGCACACAACTTCAGCTTCAGCTGCAACTGCAACTTGAGACACAGACTACAATTTAAGCCTTTGGCGCGATCATCAAACAGCTCATAAGAAAATTTGTTGCTTTCAACAATCAGTTAATTGGGCGGCACAGTTAATTTAGGCCGCTAATTAAATAGTTATGAAAACTGTTAACTTAAATTTTGTAGCAATCGGCAAAAGTACAAAATTAAACACAAAATAAGTAATTTCAGCGCAAAAATTCTTATTTCACCAATCGACTTAAAGCAAAGAAAAATATTAAAGTAATTTTAAGTTAACTTAAGTTAAATTATATAAAACTTTTTTTCAACTTTTTCGTTGTTGAATAAATTTTAAGTTCGTTTTAGTTTTTTTGCAATCAATAAATGAAATTTCAGCATTAATTGTATAACAAATTTTTAATTCAAAGTATTTCCTTTTTTTTTTTTTAATTATATCTGAATATAACTCAAAAGTGAGTATTTTTATATTTATATATGTAAATTTAATGGTAGATTTAAATATTTGCAATTCTTTGTGTTTGAAAGAGCTATTTCGCTCAGTGCACAAGCTAACTCTTTAAATCAGAATCGAACTGGGCCAAGACAGAGATAAGGGAGATAGAGAGAGGGACAGAAAGAGAGAGCGAGAGCGGGAGAGTTGTGCGTTGGGGGTTCTATTAGTTACTGGTGCGTGTTGCAAGCAGCGCAACCATGCAACATGTGCGCCTTGTCATAATTACTTATCAGAGCCACTTTGGGCCAATGATTGAAGGGCTGCTGCCGCTGATTCTATTTGCATAATGAAGCCGTCTTCATCTCGGAAGCCATCCACTTACTCCACTTAAGTAGTAGTCGCTGCCCCCGAAGATTATCTTTCTCTCTCTCACTCTCTCTAACTCTTTGGCCCTCTCTCTCTCGTGTTTTGTTCTTTTTAGAAAAATCTAAATGCATCGCCATTAAATGAGCACTCATCGGAAACCAGGCATTTTTCACTTTGAATTTTCTTATATTTAGCATTATTATTGTTATTATTGGCGGCATTCGAGTGCCTAAAGTGCTGCGATGCATCTTTTCTAATTACTTCAAACACAATACACACAAAAAAAAAATAGAAAAAAATCTAAAATAAATGTGAAGCTCGGTTTTGTTTTATGCATTTTTAATGTCGTTTCGGAATATCTTCGATTTTTACAGTTCTCGCTGGGATAAGCAGCTCAATGAAAGTGTTATAAATATGCATTTAAAGCTTTCCAAAATGCCTAAAAGTCGTGACAGAAAGTGAAACCTTTTGCCCCACATTGATAAAACCGAGCGTTTGTCCCAACCAAAAACCGAAAAACCGAACCAAATACCAAATTATTCGAATTTCATTAACACATGTGTACATCATTAATTTAATATATACACATTTATGTGGGCGAAATATCAATTATCAATACACAGGAAATCCATAAAATAGTTTTGACCTTGTACACCTAATTGTTTGACGAAGGCGAGTCAAATTGTAAAATGCAAAATATTCCATTTTGCGCAAGGTTTCTAAAAGATTTACTCTTTGATTTTTGATCGCATGACTTTTTAATACCCTCTGTTATTTACTGTTATGCCTAAAACTTGCTTATTTTTTGCATTTACAATTATTTTATTTATCTATTTAAATTTTATTTAAGTACAAATTTTCCTGTAAGTATGCAATGCCAATTGATTAACTTAAAAAGTAGATTTTTATATAACATTTTTGATGAATGCATTGTCAATAGATTAGCATAAGAAAGTAATTTAAAGAAGACTGATTTATTATATATTTTGATATTTTTAATTAAATTTTTTATTTAAAAAAAAAAATACAAATAACAAGTAAATCTAAATCGGATCAAAATTTCTTGCAATTTTTTTTATTAGTGTTTTTAAAAGTCGCACATAGCCTATATAAAGTTGTCAGGCAAACTGCATGTGCCACATTGGGGCAATGGGGTCTTAAAAGCAATGCAATCAAGAGGGAAATGGGTTGAATTTTAATTTATAGATTGACCGTGCATC
This sequence comes from Drosophila longiperda, assembly GCA_035042125.1. NCBI lineage: Eukaryota > Metazoa > Arthropoda > Insecta > Diptera > Drosophilidae > Drosophila > Drosophila longiperda. The sequence goes on from JAWNLV010000117.1 coordinate 1,585,913, forward strand.
GATGCCAAGATCTTTGCCCATTTAATAACACGGATGAAATTGCTGGCAAGTGTTATTGAAGCGTTTTGTCTAGGCGGGCGATGCGGGGATGGGAGTTGAGGGAGGTGCAATTAAGGCGCAGTCATTGATAAGTTCTAAAAACAAAAAGCGCATTTTTCTTAATGAAAATTTTGTTGTTGTTTTTGTTGTTGCTGTTGCCGTTTGCTTTTATGCCGCCCATTTTCCGACACTTCACAGCGCAGAGAAACAGATGCAGCCACTGAGGATGAGATTACAATCCAACGGGGCACCACACACTGCATCAGTGCACCACGGCACCATTGCACCAGCGCCTCACAATGCGGGTCAGCAATGTGTACATAATTCAATTAAGACCCATCAGCATTGGCGTTGAAACTGGCGCCCGGAATTGAGTGAATCTGCCACAAGACTCGAATCGTATTGCGGTCGCATTTTAATTACATTTAATTATTATTTGGTCACCGTTAAATGAACCCAAAGCTTTTCTAGTTTCTCACTGTGTACAACGAATTCATTATGCTGTAGGTGTAAATTATATGCATCTCTGCAGCAGTCCAACTTCGGCTGCTTCATTAGCAGTTGCTTCAACATGGAGCTGCAGTTGGAGTTGAAGTTGTAGTCGTAATCATATGTTGCAGACTCAGATTCCGACTGAGACTCAGACTCTGCCTATGCGTAAGTACAGTATAACTTTTTTATAAGAACATAATCTAATATCATTTTATTTTGTTTATCTTTATATATAATATATATATATATTTATCTTGAGCTATAAAATTAACTAAATTATAAATTAGAATTCTGTCGATTGTCGATATTGCCTTTCATTATATTTAGGTTAGCAGAAAGGTTACATAGCGACGCTCTACTGTATTCATATTTGTTGGCTAGATGGATCTTTTTCACACCTCTCCAAAGAATGAAGAGGAGACTAACAAACCGCGTGGTCGCCAGACGCCAACAATGACAACAAATGAAATCCATACATAATCATAATACATAATAATGAGCACAATATGAGTAGACAAAGTAGTGGCGGGCAGGGTTGGGGGCAGTCAGCTATCTGTTGTCTGCTGAGCCACCCACACACAATTGTTTATATATATATATATATATATATATGTATAAATATGTTCTGGTATTCATATTCTAATAGGCCACTTAAGATGCAGAGAATGCAGACCCACGGTCAGACAATGGACCCCAGACTATGAGAGTGTGTGTGTGTGTGTGTGTGTGTGTGTGTGTAGGAGAGACACACAGCAGCCCAGTGGCAGTCGCATCCCAATCGCACTTTCAGCTGCAGTCCCTCAAATACTGTTGGCCCCAATACCTTTTCACATTAAGCTTAAGTAGCTTTGCTCATTAAGATAGCACACACAAAAATAGGAGAAAAAAAAAAAAATCCAAATAAATAAATAAAAAATGAATTGGATTTTAATTACGCCCTGGGCCCGGTGGATTATGCAATAGATGCATCAACTGTCTGCCTGTGCCCCAATCCAGACCCAATTCAAAGCAATCCCCAACCCCAATTCGCGTTCCCATATCCATTCCCAATCGTATTCTGTGTAAGGTGTGCGTTGTGATCTATTTTTATATGGGTCAGACACAACACATTTTGCCCCCTTTAAAAATACACACACACACACACACACACACACACATAAACATTTTTTATGGAGTGTGCAGCATCTGATCAATATCAAATAGACCAGGCATGGCCAGCCATTAAAAGCAGTTGCGAAATCGCTGCCGAGCACTGGGATAAAGTCCAGACACTGGTGGGAGAATCAACTTTCAAATGGGCGCCGTCTTGCTTTGCAATTCTTTGCTTTGTTGTTGTTGTTTTTGTTGTTGTTTATTGCAGCCAACTGTGGCAGTTGCACAACAGCATGCAACTGAAAAACAAGCAGACGCTGCCTAAAGCCCAACCGTTTAGGTCACTCTAGTCTCCATTCTCCATCCCAGTCTCCCAGTGCCCTCAGCCCCTGAAAATTAGCCACACAAAATTTATTCAAACAAACTGCAAAAAAAAGATGAAAAGAATAGAAAAAAATCCAATTGCTGGCATTGTTTATATATTTATAGATTAACTGTCTGTAATATTTAAAAAATACGTTAATTCTTTAATTTGCAATCGAAATTTTTATGTTTTTAAAATAATTTTTTATTTTTTATCCCAATTAATTTTTAGGAATTTAACTTCCATAAAATATGCTTTGATTTAGCTTATTTGTTGATTCGGTTTGACATTTTGGTATCTTTGAGATATTTTACATATTTGTAAATGAATCTTTTAATCAAATATCTAAAAGTCAATTTTTTCAACATAATTGAAATATTTTCTTTTAACTTATAAGCATCTTTCAAATATGTTTACTAATTTTCATAGAAGTGAAATTACTTAGTTGTTGGAATGGATTTAAATATTAAGTGAAACTAAAAATGGTTTCTTTGACAATAAGAATATAATTATTAAAATCCTTTGCAATTGTATTCCATATGTTTTGTGAAAACTTAGAAGACTATTCAAAAAAATGAATTGTTTTACTTTTATTTGTATGTTTGTCGGTTAAATATTGATTAAAATATTTTTTAAGTCACCCCATTTACATTTAATTATTTAAAATAATAATACGACATTTTTGCAGATTGTACAAGAGATGAGTCTTAAGCAATGGTATCGGGGTAGTCATGGATAAGCATATCATTCAGACATTCAAATTTACAATATATATAATAAAAAATAATATTTAAAGCTACAGATAAACGTGAAGTTGTCGGCTGATTAGATTAGTAAGAAGTTGTTTTATTTTCTTTATATGTGTAGAATAAATGTTAAATCGATTGAATTTAGTGAAATTAAAAAAATAATAATAATATTTTGTATGATACTATTTATGATCTGTATAAGCTGCTGATCCAGGCTGTCTCCAAAGGAATATTAAATTAACCAGCTAATATTTATTTAAGCATTAAATTCACATTTTACAAAGCTACTAGCAAAGAGGACATCAGAGCATTGTTTACACACGGATTTAATTCCAGATAATCACAATTCACTTTTAACCCACACGTTTTGCATTTACCATTGCATATTTTCAGGTCTGCAAACTGGATCTGGCGTTGGCATTGCCATCCACATTTGTATTGACAAAGGATTTAACTCGACAACAGTCTAAAGTGATTGAATGGAGGCTAACAGACGGCACTGAGAAAAACTGATTGTCATTGTCATTAAAATCAAAAGTACAATTTTTCAATCGCCAAACATTTTCAAATTATTTATACTACTTACAAATACTTTCATAAACATTTTACTATTGCAAGCGGTATCAAAAATATTATTCAAAATTGATTTACTTCATCCCTTTTTACAAATTTAAAAACGGCAATCGCTATCAAAATCAAATTTCGTATTTTTTTATTATTATTTTAATTAAGATTAAGTCTTAAAATATTTTATTTTTTCTTTATACAAAAATTATTACTATTCAATGCACAACTCTATTTAATGTTTGGACATTTTTTAAATATCTTAAATTTATTTATTAAAAAATAAATTAACTGTAATTTTCACTTGCCGCATTCTGTTGCACTTTTATTTTTGGAGTGTGCAAGTTTTGCCGCATGTCAACTCAAATGCCAAACGGCTTTAGGTGAGCGAGCTCATGTCTCAATGCGAGACATGTATATATAATATATATATATATATATATATATATATATATATATAAATAAAAAGCACTCACGTGCCGCCAGCAGGCAAATAAATCGGCAGTAAGTTGATTCAATTAAATCCTCTTGTCTCATGGCATGCTGTGAATGCTCCGCCACAATCAATCCAGGAGGTCTCGCCGAGTGCTCAGTACCGGGAGCACAAGGCACAAAATAAGATGGATGGAGGGGTGTCTGATGATAATGCTGATGCAAACACTGACACTGACATTGGCAAAGACGAAGTCGAAGGAAATATGTCTTTGTAATCAATGACAATGTCAACCAAAATACACTTCTTGTTTTACGCAATGCTCGGTCTTCGACTGCCACATCGACACGAGGCTTTGATACCCAGCAATGGAATGCACACTGGGTATGTTTGGCTAACGGATAAGATAGGCCAAAAAATTAATAGTTATCAATTCTTATTGGATTAGCATTTTAGTTTTTTCATTCTTAAAAGGGCAAAGAAAAAATGTTCAATATATATTTACTAAATGTGCTGTTTTTTTTAATATCTTCTTTAATAAGAAAATTCAAATTTGTTCTTTCTCTTTTCGAAATAATTAAAAGTTGTTTATATTAAATGAAAATGCGCATTTTGCCAAATTCAAATTAACTTGGTTTTTGTTTTATGCAAGAATAGTTGCTACAAGCATAATGCAAAGTATTTTGTATTCTAATAATAATAATTCTGTGTTCGTCTTGTTGCAAATGTAATCCTTTCGCATGCCACACGTTCTATTGAACTGTTATATGTGATTATAAGTATGCTTACATATGTGTTTACATAACGTGTATTCAAGTATGAACATAAGATGCTGCATAGCTGAGCTGTTATGTATAAACATCACATTCGTAGAAGAATAAACTTCACATGGAGTCGTCCGACAAATGCTGCAAAGCTCAGCTAGTTTAAGTATAAAAACCACATGGAGTCGCCCTACAAGCGGCTTCATATGTACTAAGGTTTAAGATTTTTGTATTAAATAAAGAAATGCTCATCAGAGCAATTAGTTCGATTCTAAACGTCGTCTTATCGTGTTGACTTCACGTGTTTCATACAACGTGCCTTGAAACTTATGCAGTGCTTTTTGGTTGGCTGATTTGATTGCAATCAATTAAAATATACAATGGACAAACTAATTAAGATTTTCACCGCATGTATTTTGCTTTTGTTCCGAGCTGTTCCTCGAAATCACTTTCGATCAAAAAGTCAATTACAGTTGAAAAACAATTGAGCTCTTTCGGGTCAGACTTATCCGACTGCTAATTACGCTGATGCCACTGTTAAGCCAACTGATAACAGATGGCAAAGATTCTATCCTTGACCATTATTATATTCTTTTCAGTGTCATTTAAAATTTAACACTTCAATCTCTAAAAATAGCAGCGTGTTGTAGAAATCCAGCAATTATAGGAGAAGGCTTCTAGTCATATACTTTCCCAGTTTGGTAACTTGATTTATGGGCGAGAGTAGGCGAGGCATGATTTTTTAATTCCCGTTTTCTAAAGATTTATTGCTATTAATATAAATAGGAAATTGTCTGACTATATTTTCACAATAATAACGTTTTCTCATCAATCTTCAATTGGAATTATATACACCTAAATAGTATATTTCTAATACTTTTTGTGGAAGTTTGGAAAATGTCGATGATATAGGCATTTCCGATACTTACCTAAGGGCGTTGCCGGTGGGCGTGTCCCTGTAACACCCGTGAATTCAACAGAAATCTATACTTAAATATTGGTGATTCGAACTTTATAATTGCAGGCGAAATGCAATTTTATTGATTTGCATTAATTGATTTTTATCGATATTTTTTTTTTTTTATCGATTCTAGAACAATTAGGACACAACTAAAACTGCGCTAAGCACACCCTTGAGATAATATGCAAATCTCAAATCTCAATCATTCAAGATTTCGAATTATTCCTTTAGTTCCTATTATATATTACGGATTTTAATTTAGTGCAAAAAGATAATGTTTACAAATTAGAGAGACAATTATGCTGATAGGTGTAGATAATTTATCAGTTGCTTTTGGGTTAAGCAATTGTGACTGTTTGGTAGCAAGTAAAACCTGAAACCTGCAACGCTGTGGCATGCCAAATATGCAATTTTAATATATTTAGCCAACTGCAAGCAAGTGTGTGTGTGTGTGTGTGTGTATGTGTGTGTGTATGTGTGTGTGTACTAACATGGTACATGGAGCTGAGCAGATCATGCCCTTTGTGGTATCCGCATATTGGCCCGCATGATGCTGCCGCATCATCATCAGCTTCCACATTGACTACTCTATGCCACAATGCCTCTCGACCTGTCCGCTCTCCCCGCCAGCCACCATCCAACTATTCTATAAAGTAAAAATACTCGCAACACGTAATAATAATGAAGATGCGTACAAATCGCATGCCGGCAAATGTGCGTCAGTCTGCTCCTCTCCTGCTGATCTCCACTTGCTATACCCTGCACGAATTTTAAAAATACAAAGATCGACGCTTAACATTTTTGATAAAAAGTTAATAGCCACAAAAATGTTATCAAAAGTTTGAAATTAAATTTTCAAAAAGTTATTAACTACGATTCTGAAAAATCATACAAGTGCCTTTGAAGTGCAGCTGCTTGTGTAATCTCTTCTAGACTTGGACATTTAAATTGTGTTTATTTTATAAAGTTGTTATACATATTCGGATATCTTCTAGTCGAGCACACTCGACGCAGGCACTCTGACTTGGTCTCACTTCTCGTTGCCCATATCACACACAAAGAGTGCCAGTTTGTGCTATATGGGGAAAAGACGAGTGTAGATGACTCCTTAGATGCATAATTTACACTCACACACACACACACACACACACACACACGCGCGCTGCAAGTGCAACTACTCCATACTAAGTATATAACATATATACATAAAAGTATAACAACGACATGGGGCATGCTACTGATGCAGATGCGGCTGCTGTTGCTGCTGCTGCATTTGGCATTTGGCGAATGACGACTGGCGACTTGCAACGACTGGCGACTGGTGGCTGGTGGCTGTGGCTGTGGCAGTGACCGACCCGCAGCCTGTTGAGATTTCAGCTGAAGTTCAATGTGCGCTTTGTTGTATGCCACATCGCTAGCACGTCACTGTGCAGTTCCGCATAGTTATGTTAGTTCTATGTAAGTATTTATATGGCAAACATATTAAGTATGACTTACAATAATGGCAAACACTCAATATATATATATATATATATATATATATATATATATGTGTGTGCTTGTGCGTTGTATGCTTATCACAGTGGAGTTCTAAGTGCAGCAACACACACTTTGCTCGGCCAAAAACAGCAGTAAAATGTGGCAAACACTTGACCAAAGCGGTTGCGGGTCAACTGTGTGGTGAGGTGGCACAGTGGTTTGGGCGTACTCGCCGCAATCAACTGACACGCCTTGCGGTAATTATGTAAATTACCTATCAACAACAACGGCAACAGCAACAGCAACAGCAATAATAACAACAACTTATCACACTGAAAAATTTGAACTTGGTTGGCTGCTTTTCATTGCCTTGGGCGCAATATTGAAAATTAGATAAATCTCACTTTCGCATAACGCCAAAAAACGAAAAAGAAAATAATACAAAAAAAAAAAATAACATGTAAAATGATGGCGTTGTTTTTTTTATGCCATGTCCATGTCCATGTCCATGTCTATCGACCATTGTAATCGCCAATTGGCAACAGTTCACTTCGCAACTAGCCCCTTCGGGGTATCCACATCGAGTTGTTGAAGCGAGAAGAGAAAGAAGTAAATCCAAATGCCAGGCGCTTGGTTGCCCGTTCAAATCATAAGTAGGAAAATGCGCTGAAAACAACAAAAAAAAAAAACACCAAAAAACTAAAGTCTACGAAATGTAGGCGGATTGACGGGGCTGGTCTCCCTCCCAAGATCATGTGAATATATTTAGTTTCGCTTTTAGCTATCTATCGTATCACTTGGTAACACTATGTGGAGGTCCAATACAAGAAGTATTACAGATTGTTTATGATTTTTGTGGCACAAGTGAATAATAATAATAATAATAATAATATACAAGTAAAATTAACTGATTTTGACTAATTACAATATATATGTGAAATTGAAATAACCATAGACATAAACTCAAGTTAAACACACAAATATTATATATCCAAAAAATCGTAAAAAAATATTGAATAACATTGCAAGCCGAACTAGTAATTAATTTGCAAAACACTTTCATATATTTGTCTGAGTTCTAGCAGGGCATTGCATATTCGTTGTGGCAACCAAAGATTTTTCTCGAAAGTAATCGCAGAACATAACAATCAAATAATGGCAACAATAATACGCATTTGATTATCTGACTGACAAAACCACATTGCCTTTCCACGTTCTAATGGAATTCAGCCTGAAAAACAGAACAGAAAGCCAAAAACAAAAGAAAATACATATATATATATATATGTATATATGTACATATATACGTGTGAATATATTTATAGCATGGCTGGCTTGACGTGCAAAATAATAGGCTTTCATGGAAAAACGTTATCAATGCTACCAAATGCGTCATGGCTTATTTGAAATTATCGTTAGAGCTGATGCCCTCCACTAATTTGGAGTAACAGCCGGGTATTAATTAATCACCGTTTGATGGACAGTTGCGTCGCATTCAAAGTCAAAGTCATCTGGTGGCGCCGCCAGACACGCAAACCAGCGCATTGACCGGAGCTATCGAATCCGTATCCGAGAGCTGGCGCTCGAGTCCGGCTGCCAACTTCGGCTGGGTCTCCACTACCCCGGCCAAATGGCCCAGACACTGTCGTGGCCGTGTTCAGCATTCAATAAGCGGAGCGTGAAATTGTTCATTGTGTACACTAATTGATCCTGAGGCACATTACAGTCATTGAACCTGCCGCACATGTTTCAGGTGGTTTTGCAACTGGGTCAATCACACGCCGATAAGATGGACGTACAGTGAGAGAAATGGTAAAGTAAATAATAATAATCATATTGATTTCTATTTGAGGTAACATTAAAAAAAAAAAATTATATGTTGATATATTCAAAAGATATACGATTTTCAGAATTGAGACAGATAGTTTTTTTTGGCAGACTTATGATATTTGTGTGCAGATTGTTTGCTGCTTGTGGAACAAATATTACCAAGATTTCTCTAAAGATAATATTTATATTGACTTAAATAGACGTCTTAGAATAGCCGTATTCCATTATGACCAATTCATTTAGTTTTTGTTGATTAAGGTAAACATCTAATCAGCCCATTCATATCTTTATCTTTATGAAATGAATAATAAAATGATAAATATAAATAATTAATTAATTAAACAACCCAATAAATTTAAGTCCGATTTAAAGATGCAAACGGATATCATTTTGTTTTGCTTCAGTCTTAACTAATATTCTATTAAAAATATATATATGAAATTATAAATTTATTTTTTTTTGAAGATCCGTTTACTTTGCTAAAGTATTTTTCATAACTTCGATATAAAATTTGTTAAATCGTCGTAAAAATCAATATAGACTCGGTCGGAACTTCGAAAATTTCCAAAATAATTTATTATTCATAAATGTCTTTCCATTCTGCATTAATGTGAGAATGTATGAAATGTCGATGGTCGGAATAGACACAATCAATATGATAATAAAGTACAAATTAAGGAAATACGAACACATTTCACATATTGCTACGATAATAAAAGTTTTTACCTTCATAGTGGTTGACATAAATAAAAAGATTTCTTTCACACATTATCGTTAATCAAAATTAATTCTATATATTATTGGATTATCGAAGCACGAAAAGTGCTGCAAATTATTAGCAAAAATATTCTTGGCATATTAATAAAACAGTTTATGCAACTGCAACTGCAACTGAGCAGTGCGGCTGAGCTGAGTAAGGCGATTTGGCTAAATGCGAGCAGCTGTGCAACGAATCAGTTGATAAGCTGATAAAACTTGCATAGTAATGCGGGGAGAGGGGCAACAACATGTTGTTATTTTAATTTTTTTGTTTGTTTTTTTTTGGCTTGTGCTTGCTTGCCTCAACTTAGGTGCGGGCGAGCAACAGTTTTGACACCTCTGACCACCGTGAAGGGTGCGGTCAGCGTGCAGGGGCGTGCTAAGGTTTAAGATTTGGGACTGACTCGAGTTCCATCGTTTCATCGATCCATCGCCGTGTGTGGCACACTGCGGGCAAGGCGTCATTTAAGTGGCGGCAGCGGCACAAAAACGTAAAAGGAGACAATTAATATCAATGTTCAATCGAAAAGAAACTTCAATGCCACACACAATAACAATAGCAACAACAAAAGCAACAATAAAAAAAAAACATAAAAGAAAAATAGAGATTCACGCAGGCCGCACACAAGCTGGGAAAAAAATGTTAAGCAGGAAAACGCTTGAAACCTGAGGCAGTTCGAGAATCAGTTCGATTTATGGCAGTTGATGGTTACCCTGTGGTACAGTTGCACGCTCAGAGGGTGTTTTGGGTTTATAATTGAGCTGCGCATATGTTGCAACCAACCAAACGAGGCAAGCCGAATGCCAAACAGTAGTCGCCTCCTGTTCGATCACACTGGCTGGCTACTTTATGCACAGTGAAAAATAATTATTGTGAAAATAATATCGTTCCAATTTAATTATTATTTTTAATCTAAGCCAAATACAAGTTATTTAAATTTAAATATAATTTCAAGTCTAAAACGAGTTATTGAGTTGAGAATATTCGAAATGATTTCATTGAATTGTTTTCCAAAGTAAATTATTATTTGCAATCCAGATGGAACATAATCTGCCAAGTTGTTAAATTACATTCGCAGAACATTGCAGATAATTAATGAAAAAAAAAATTTCATATGAACATTTCATGAGATTTAATTAAAAGTCATAATTTTTTTTTAACTGTGTTGCTTTTTATACAGGCGCTCAAAGTGCACAATGAGGCTCATAATAAAATATTATTTATGAGCAACAGCTGAGTTTCCTCAGCGGGTAGAAGGGAGGTACATATCGATGTTTGTATTGGGCATATCAATATTTATATGCAGCCCAAAAGTGGTGGGGTGTGACTCGACAACGTACATATCTATATGTATATATATGTATTTATTTATTTTTTTTTTGCCATTTGCCGTGCAATTTGTCAATTTGCAAGCGAGCTGGGAAGTAGCAATGACAGCCAGTTTCCTCAATGCTGACGGCGCCCAACAACTCAACAAACCGAAAGGAGCAGATCGACCACGACAACAACGACCACAAAAGCAATCCTCGGCTCAATAGTTTCAATATACCCTTTTGACTTTAGCAACCCTCTTGGTCCCCCTTTTGATACCATTTTGTTCAGCAATCAAATAAAATAATATTTCGTGTAATCCGCTGCGCGTGCTCTCAATTACGTTGAAGCGATTTTTGTGAATTGCACACCGCTGCACATTTACACACACAAAACACACACACGCACAGTAGTTATAAATAGACGCACACATGACTGACTGAGATTTACTTCGCCATAATTGAGTGTCCTTTGTGTCAGCTCTATGTCAGCTCTAAAGCCGGTCCAGATTCCCCTCTCTCTCTCTACACTCTCTGCAAGGACGAGTGTTCCGACTATTTCTCTGAACTTGGCTTTATCTAAAACACTTAGAAGTGTCTTATATATATATATATATTTATTATTTATTATATTTATGTGTATTTGTCGAATATTTTAAATTATTAATTTGTTTACAATTGACTGTTAGTGGCTCTGTTATTATATAGAAGGATAATATATAATTTTCAATAATTTGAAATTCATACCAAGCATCTAGCTCAAGCCAGAGGGCATCTCAAAGTTGGACACTTTTCACTTTTTGTATTTATTTTATGAATATTCTTTCTGCGACATTTGTTTAAACACACATTCAACGGATCTAGAATCCAATGAAATAATTTCCTGTTTTTTGTGTAATGCAAAATGCTGCTTTTGTCCAAGTGTATGGATAACAGTGTACACAAGAATTGGGTGCTTCTTTTTGTAAGCCATCAATATACACATATTAAGTAGCATATAATTTTTTTTTATCAACATATCTTATATTTTAAACTATGCCTCAAAAACCTTATAAGAATATTCATCGAATATTTATTTTTCCTAAACACCACAGTGATTTAAGGGGAAATACTTTAACATAGTAAATTTGCTTAAGCATTTAAGAAAAAAATCCTGCATCTGTCTGAAATAAAACTTAAAAATAAGAAAATTGTATATGAACCACAGATTTTGCGAATCGTTTAAAATGCAAGCCAAGCAGATCGAATTTCAGACGTGCTTAGACACGATTTACTAATTTCATTGTCTTTTTAAATCTACTCAAAAAGATCTACCTTATAAGAAGAGTATGTGTACTTAAGAGACACACAAAACTTCCACCCGTTTGTATAATACGGAAGTCTTTAGCTTGTAGCCTGGATTTAGATGTAGATTGCACTTAAGAGTATTTTTCCAGAAACAGAGACTGGCAACCCAAAGAAGTGCGAAAGGAAAATCATTCATGTAAATTATATAAAACAGTTTATGTAATTAATTTTTCTACTTTATAAGTTTTCATTTCCATAGAAAATGCGTCGATTTGTGTTTTGTATTTTTTTTTTTTTCAGTTTGCAGTCAAGTTTTGCAAAAATTGAGCATGAAGCACGTGTTGTCAACCCGACAACAGCCGATAAGATATGACGACCAAGTGCTCCACTTTGTTAATATTTGTTTTATTCATATATATTTTTTTTTTCCTTTGAACAGGCTTCGAAATTGGCTTTGCAAGCTGGTCGCTGCAGATAGTTTTTATACCCTGTAGTCATCAGATGGATCGAGAAGGTAATATTAAGATTTAACTGCAATTCTTAAATAAACACTTAACAGTATTTATAATGGTAGAAAAACTTCAATTAGTAAGAAACATAATTAGAAATTAAAGTCTTAACAATAAACCTCGCATAAACAAAATAAATATAATTTGAAGCGAACAACTTGTTAATCATTATTTTATTAAGTCATTTAAAATAAATAAATTAGTTACATTTCACAAATTGTATATTGAATTAAATACAAGCATTATTTTACTTTTCTGCTTATCTTAAAAGTTAATCAAATTTGTACTTTTGTCGATTTTTTTTTACTCTAAAGAAATTTATGTCATTAAGGACTCACTGAACTTTATCATATTTTGTTACCCACTTTGTATTTTAATTAACTTTTTAGTATGTACTAACTCGTCGTACATTCTCGATGAGAGCACTTTTATTTGTTTGTGGCAAAAATGAAAGAAAATCTGATACTGGACCTGCAACTGGAACTTTTGTTCAAACTGATGTTGGAGCTGTGGTTGCTGCTTGTACATTTTGTATACATCTTTTCATTCATGGAATTTTATGTTTCATAACAATGACAAAAGCAAAAGCCACTAAAAAAAAAATATATATATATAATTATATAATGTACATAAACAACATCTAAGGCAAATTGCAGAAATTGGCTTTGTCTGAGCTTTGTGGTTACTCATTAAAAGCAAAGTTGCCTGGGCGACAACAAGAACAGCACTGCAACAAAATAACTGACCCACACTGACTAAATTGTGTTAATAAGCCCAAGACAACTATTGTTGTTGTTGTTCTCGTTGTTGTTGTTGTTGTTGTTGTTCTCGTTGTTGTGTGTGGACTTTGCGTTGTCTGAGAATGCGGGCGGCGTTGCGTGGGCGCTTGCAACGTGCAGCATGGCAATGAGACCGAAAGTGCAACTTGGATTTCCATCTGTGGCCGAGTTGGTGGCACAATTGTCAGTTGCATGGCAGCTTTATGACACCTGGCATGCAATTATGTATATGGACAGGCAGGCAGGCAGGCAGGCAGGCAGGCGACTTGCAAAATTAATTCTTGTCTGGTTTCATTTCGCAATGCGGCTTGCAGTTAATGATGTGCATACAAATTTGAATATCTGCACAGAAAATAACGCACAACAACAAATTTTCCTATGTTCAATTCAAATAGTTAATCACCTTAATTTAAAGGCAAAGCATAAATTTAAACTCTGAATTTACAATACATATACATTTAGTTTAGACTCTTTTCGAACAGGCCAAAAAAAAAAAAAAAAATACATATCTAAATTCGATAAATTCATTTTATTATGGTTTCCAACATAAAACAGAAAAATAGGAATAAATTAAAAAAAAAGTGATTCCTTGGCATGTAAAGTTTTTCTGCTTTAATTTCAGCGTTTTCAATAATTGAAATTCCTAATTGATACAATATTTAAAAGCCAAAGCAAAACTAGGTGAAATAATAAGGAAAAAACTTTTTTGTGTAAAAACTTTTTTGTAGACCAAAATAATTGATCCAAACTAAACTGTTATTATGCTGCCAACATTGGGAAGGGAAATCTATAGACATATAGCAAATCTTTTTAGTTGATATTTGAATTCCGATTTTAGATCCGGCCCTATCAAATAAATAAATTGCTGGCCAGCATCACTAGCCGTGTCGTAGATCTATATATATATATATATATTTATTTATTTACTGTCTATGAATGAATACGCAAATATGAATGGGGAACGGATATGCTTGACGAATTCTGAACAGCATTCGAAATTGCCGGCTTTCTACAGGCACTCTGTCTGTTTGTCCATATACATTTGACTGTCAGTCTGTCTGTTTGGCTGCTTCCGGCTGGCAGCTGTCTGCCGACTGCTTAAAATGCATAAATCATGTGCTAGCCAAATCAGCTGCCCACTGGCAACGCGGCATCATCCCAATCAAATCAAGAGTGACCACATTTGCCAGTCAAAAACACACACACACACACACACACACAAATACACCAGACACACAAGCGACACCAAAACGTTTTGTGGCACAAAATGCTGGCCATACGCTTTTTGGTAACGTTGATTTTGGCCAACTAGTCAAGTGTGTAAGTATTTCAAGTCAATCCAGTTGCGGTCGCTGACAGCCTAACACAAAAACTTAATTAAAAGCCAGACCCCCCCTTGATCATTCACAGACAGACACGGATAGAGAGCGAGAGAGCGGAGAGAGAGAGAGAGAGAGAGAGAGAGAGAGAGAGAGCGAAAAAGGGAGAGCAGTAGAATTGACTCAGTTTTTACTCTGAGTGGTTTCAGTTGCCAGCAGCAGCAACAGCCGCAGCAGCAGCAAAGTGTGGCACATATTCTGCTCTTATTTTTATTCTTAGTTTTATGCTGATTCTGATTCTGTATCTGGATCTGTTTCTGTTTCGGTTTCAAATTCGAAAGTAATGCGGTCGAGTTGTTCCTGGGTCAACGGTGCGTACAGGCAATGCGGACGGTCAACTGGCCAACTAGTTAAAACTGGCTGTTGGCCAATTATCAGCTGTAGGTGGAATTCTATGGTCTATGGTCCTATTCGAGCTGCTATCTCAGGCAATGATCCGAGCATGCAATTGTTGCCGCTTGAACTTTGCAGCACGTTAAGTGGAGCAATTCTTATAGAGAGAGAGAGCCTGCCGCTAGTGTCTGTGCATCGACGTGGCAAGAGGGGAGGGTGCGGGCAAACGTATGCGGGTCGCGTCATCAGACGACATCAGTCTGCGGCATTTAATTAGAAAAACGAAAAAAGCGAAAAATTTGCCAACTATTTGACAATGTGGCGGCTTTTTAATTGGCAACGGCCACAAAGACGTTGCATAATGTGCCGGGGATTGCCTCAAAGTGATGCACAAAACGCTGCAACAAGCAAACAAGCAAACAAGCAAACAAGCAACAAGCGGCAGCAACAACAACTACAATCAACTACTGGCTAAAAGCAGAAACATGTTGGCCATATATTTTTCAACGTCAAGTCGGTTTCTAAGCGCCTGCAGCACCCCTCACCACACACACACACAGACACACATACAGAGATATAGAAAAACTACTTCTGTCTTAATGGTGTCAACACCGATGCCAACTGAAAGCGGCAACTGCAAAATGCAGGCGCCGCCATCGCCATCGCCATCGCCATCGCCATCGCCATCGACAATTGTCGGACAATATATATGGCTTTCATTGGCATTGACAGCGATAATTGGCTAAGTGCGAGTCAGAACTGTTTTGCATAGACTTTATGGCGTTGCAACTCCCAACTTGCAACAGCTTCCAGCTTCCAGCTTCCAGCAACTGCCTTTAGCATTTGCTGACATTTTGACAGCACGCAGGCTGCTAAAGCAGCAACTGAATAATGTCTACAAAATATCATTTATCATTTTGACCATGGCCTAAAATTAATATCTCTGCTCTCCACATAGACTTGATCGCGATATGCAAATGAGATTAATGTGTGTGTGTGTGTGTGTGTGAGGATTTGCCTAGTTTAACAAAATTTATAGTTCAAGCAGGAATTTAACCAATCGATGAGCATTTGTCAAATTATGACAGAAAACAAGCATTTTCACTTAATTGAATGTCTTTTAAAACTACCAAATTAAATAGAAAGCACTTTGAAATAAAATATATCGTACTTATCAAAAACAAAATGTAGATAGCTTTTCTTGTTTTTCAAACTAAATCTAAAATATACGAAAACGAGTTTTTTAACATAATAATTTGAAAAATAAGTATTTCTATTTTGGGATTAGCTTGATAGCCCATATATAATCCATGTAGTACTAGTCATAATTGATTGTTAATAGCCATAAAATATTCAAATGAATGATTTATAAATGTCGTACCCCTTAACTAATGAGGCAACATAATTATAATTATTATTCCTTGGCCAACCATTATTATTATTATGTGGCATAGTTTCATTTTCTTTGGGCCTTTTTTTTCTGTCGGAGCAGAGATAGTGATGTGAAACGGTTGGGGGTAAAAACCAATAAACCTGTCGGACCCATTCCATAGCTGTTTAATATCATTGCCATATGCATGATTACCAAACCCAAAAACCACACAAAAAATACAACAACAATAATCATAGTGTAAAGCGTACAGAAGATCCGAAGACTTTTGGACGTGTTCGACGGGACGTATGCGCGATGTTTGTACTATTTGGTATTTTGTATGCCTTCACATTAAATAAGTTGAGATTGGCGATTGTCGGTAACATTGTTGTCGTTGCTGCTGTTGCTGCTTTTTCTGCTCTTGTTGTTAATATTGTTGCGGTTGTTGTTATGCAAATTTCTTAACAACCTCTAAATACGGCAGCCGGCAGCAGCAGCAGTATTTTAATTTTAATTTTTTTTTTTCTCCTTTTGTTTTTTTGGCTTGAATTTTTAATTAACATTGCACATACGCCGCATGCACCCCAAAAACAGCAAAAAAAAATAAAACAAGTTAAAATGGTCTAGTCGAGAGAGCTCGACTAGGAGATACCCTGAACTTAGGTTTGGCTAACAAAATCGACCTTTTTTTTGGTTTACTTGACTAATAATAAGTATAAGAATATTATGTATCCATTATCTTTACAATTTCAAGAATATATATACTATATAGCTTCCAGTTGCCTTTTACCTGCCTTTGCACAATTTCATTATACCCTCTTTCCTAGAAACAAAACCGAGACTCGGCCCCCAAACAGTCTGAATCTTGAGCGGTGCGGCACCCATTTGGAGGTATCTTGCCGTTATTGTTGCTACTGTAAAATGTATGCCAAATAAATGTTGCTAAAAATGAAATAATGAGCACACTTTTTGTATGCAAACATGGTCTAAACACTTTCACTGCTGCAGCAACATAAAAAGCAACAGCAACACCAACAGCAGCAACAGCAGCAACAGCAGCAACAGCAGCACAAAAACTGCAACTCAAAGGCTACACGATTTTCGTGTCGCAAAGCTCTCAACGCTGCCAGCCAAGCCAGGTGAGCCCAGACAAGCCAAGCCAACCCAAGTGAGGACAGTCCGCGTGGGTGGCTGTCTGGCAGAGCGGACAACTGTAGTTGAGCAACACTACAAAAAATGCTTGTTAATATTTAATCTCAGTTTACAGAATAACACACAAGTGTTTGCATATTTAGCCAGATTTCAAAATGTTTGACATTTCGTAAAATCACATTAATTACATTTTACGATTCCATTATACGTCTTTGTTGCTCTTAACTTCTGAGTGGCAAAATTACCTATTGATTTAAGTAAAAAAAAAAACAGCATTTTGTTGGTTGTATTTGTGAAATGACTAATCAAATTATTTTAAATATATGACACGCTATAAGCTTTGGCTTTCAGCCAAACATAAAAAATGTTGAGCAATAAATTAAATTATAATCGTTTATTTTTTTAAGAGAAGCGATTAGCGATTTCTTGATATATCAACTTTTTGACATTGATATTCTTATACTTTTCATAACGACAAGGGATATCAATTTATTGACAAATTTAGGAAATGACTGAAAAACATTTTACTGTTTTGGAATTAGAATTAGGAAACTGAGGACTATCGTCGAAATTGCTTTCCAGCAAAATCTAGCTCCCAATTTTGTGCTGTGCAGTGAATAACAGAAAGAGCTATGAGCATTGAGATGCACTTGGAATTGAGTCTGTGACTTGTGAGTTGGGCATGGAAATGGAAAATGGAAATTGCACTGGACATGGGCTAGTTGAAGTCGCTGTCGCATTTGCAATTAACTGACGAGGCGACGATATTGATTAACGAGGCGTTTTAAAGCGGTACTCAAACACGCGCTAATGTCGCGACAGACAGCAATATATATATAAACATATATACCATATATAACAATAACAATGACAATAACGAAAGCAACAGCAACAGCAACAGCAGCAGCTGACGTTCGACAGGCCATATAAACATGCATACAAAGAGACGCACACACAATGGCAACGGCAGAGTGCAACGCATATTTTCGTATGTGCAACAGTATGTGCATCTCATAGTTTTCCATAGGCTGCAGTTATAGATACAGCAACAGATGCGTGGCATCCAGAAAACTGTTCAATTGTTGGCAATGTCTGCTAATTGAATTGAATGACCACTCAGCTGCTTAGGATAAGTCAAAAATTAGTTAACAATTGGTATGAGCCATACACACATCACAAATAGCATAAAAAATATAGAATATATATATAGAGATATATTCTTTTTTACTCAAAATATCGGTTTATTTATAATTGATGTTCCTTAATCACAATTTAATAATAATAATTGGATTTTGGATTTTGGTATTTGCCCTGTTTTATTTTGTACATTTTGTGTGTTTTGTGGCAGCAACAATGACAATGTTAACAAAGCCAGTTCAGAAATCATTAAGCATACGGATTTATTTATTTTTTATTTTTGTATACGACACACAAATATATGGAGATAGTCGTTGCACTCGCCACTCGTAAGCTAATGGAGCCATACACACGAGGTGAACTGGAGTGCGTCTCCCGAGGCGACGACCCCTCCAAGTGGATTGTGCATCTGTATGTATATATATATATATATATATATATATATATATATATATGTATATTTTTGTATATACATGCCTGACTAACTGGCTATATATTTTTGATTTGTATGCATCTCCGAACGATGATTCCGATTTTAAACAGTAGTTAAGTAGATCAGCAGGCGTCATTGCGATCAAATCACTTGTACATATATATATATATATATAAATATATTTATATAATATATTATTATCGCACTTGTTATTTAAATGATGTGGATTTACTTTGGGTGAGGTTAGTGCCGTCACCTGCACATTGAGCATTCGCTTTTAATCTTGTTATTGTTGCTTCACAAATTTAAATTCAAATTGAAACTGTTGGCATTTTCATTTATAATAAATTGTATAATTGTGTGTTTACTGTTGTTATTTTTCTGGTTTTTTGTTATTATTAATATTGTTATTGATATTAAAATATTGGCATTGATATTGATATAAATGCAGTAAAATTTTTTTAATTAAATTGTTTCATTCTTATACACGAGCAAAAGAGAATTCATAATTTATCATAAAGTATATATATTTCCTACATTATTGCAATAAAGTACAACATTCGGCGCTTTCTATATTTGTAGAGTAAATATTTCAAGTTTTTGGAATGTTGTTTAAAATTTTCTTTCATTGTTATGAAAAGTATGACAACATCAATAATAGTTTATTTTTTAAGACAAATAAATTTATTTATTTTTGTTATGTTAATTGAACGATGAAAGCTTATTAGAAATGAAATAATTAAATTTTTATTATTTACTCTAATTTATTGAGCTGTTTGCAGTAAATTTGTTATCGTATGCATGTATTTTAATTTATTTCTTTCCATGCCTTTGCACAAATACAAATACAAAAGGCCGATCAGCTGTTATATTCAAATCCATTGATAATAATATAATTTTGATATTCACAAATTCTATTTTTATATACATATGCAGCAACAACAAAAAAGGACAAGTACATACAGTAATTAGTCACACGAGAGTGGATAAAAATTGTCACAAATTACTTCAAATTTAAATTAATGTCTTAAGTAAAAAAAAAATGTAACTCATGTGAGCAACGTGGTCAATATACTTGTTAAATTTTAAGAAATTTAAAAGCTGACTGAAGTCCTTGCTTTATTTATGATAAACTGAATCAAATTTTATATATTTTTATTGCTGTAAAATACCATTAAAACAAAAACCATCAGTTAAGTATTGAGTAAAAAAATAAATAATCCTTTCTTAAATATATTTTATTAATAGTCTGAAAAGGTTTCTATTCGCAAAACAGGCTATTTTGCATTTGACCTAAATAAGAGATAATAAAAAAATTGAAAAAAATATTTATATAATAGTGTAAAAATAATAAATGTAAGTTTATAAAATTGATTGGCAAACAAATAACTTAAGCTTTAAAAATATGTATAAAAGAAATATATGTAAAAATACGCACATTTTAACAGGATTACACCGTTGCCCTGTTGATTTAGATTCAGTTCGAGATTATTACGGATCATCAGTGACGGATGCTGATGATGATGTTGATGATGAGCGCCATCCAGTGCGGATTTAATTAAATGGAATGCCATCATTCCAATGCATTACCCGAAATCGTATTTATTAAACCGATCAGCTGTTTCAATTAATTAATGTATTTATATGTATGTATATATATATATATATATATATGTATATATATATACATATGTCTTTCTATCTGAATGCCTTTGTGTGTGTGCAGTGTAAATAGATAAGTAATAATAGGGGTCAGCGACTTGGGCTTATCGGGCTACTTGCAACATCATCTCAGATGAGCCAACAAAATTATGCTTTAGACATTTTCGAATCTTCGAAATGTTAACAAATCGTTCGTCAATTTAAAGTATACAAACAGAAAATGCGCTCAAACTGATAATGCAAAGGCAGAGGGCTGCTAAGCTTAATGCTTAAATTAATTATTGTCGATTTATTTTTGAATACTTATGTATGAACTTGTGTGTGTGTGTGTGTGTTTATTTGTGTTGTGTTGCCATCGACAACGACAACGACAACGACGGCGACAACGCAATGTTAACGCCTCCCCCAAAGCGAGAGCAGCAAAATTGTTGCTATGGTTGCTTTTGCAGCATTTGTTTTGTTGCTGAATAGGTCGAGTGGGGTCAGCTAGGTCGACAGTTTCTTTTATTTTTATGGTTTTCGCAAGTCAGTAAACATTGCCAACAAATATGACAACAAGAACACACATACACACAAGCAGTCACATTTACACTCACACACACACACACACACACACGAGCAGAGAGATAAAAGAGCCTCACAGTTTTATTGGTATGTATTTTTTGCACAACTCTCGCAGCCCTAAACAACTAAACACTTGCACATATGCACCAAAAACAGTAAAAAAAAAAAAAAACAGAAAGAAGAGAATAAAATGCAGAAGAATTGATGTGCATCTGTGTGCATGTTTGAGTCTGTGCCTGTGTGTGTGTACTCTATTATTTATTTGTGTAGCGAAAAACGGAAAACGAAAAACAGAAAACGATAGCGCGGCCTGGCAAAGCATGCAGCAAGCACGACAAGATCGATTCTACTGAATCCGCTGAATGCCGTTGAATGGGAATGTAGCCCAAAAAAGTGAGCCAACAACAACAGCGACTAAAAAACGACGATGACGTTGACGATGTCCAACGACGCTGACGACGACGACGACGATGTCCAACGACGAGAGAGCGGAGCCAGCGGAGCATGGACCACAAAAATTTACACGCTGCCTGCCCGCTTGCACTTGCTAGTTGTGTGTGTGTGTGTGTGTGTGTGTGAGGATTTTGAAGAGGAACAAGCCTGAAGCTCGATTTTATTGAATGCCGGCTAAGCGCAGTATTAAACTCAAGTAGCGAACTTAACGAAGAATTTTTCAATATATCAATTTGATTGACATATATACATAATCAAAAGCCTGCAAAATAATTGTAATCTAATAAAGCTTTGCTTTGTCTGCATATGAAAACATGTTCTCAATTGACGCATTTAAAAGCTTGCTACGGTTTACAAATTAAAATATGTTCCCAACAATATGCAACGAATGTGTGCGAAAGTGATGTAGGTTTCGTTAAGTGTGGACCGACACCTTTAGCCAAGACACATCCCATTACGGCAAAAATACAACAATAGATGACGCCAGCATTCGGCATACAACAGAAAGGAGCAATTTAAGCAAATGTATGTAACATTTTAGTAATAATACATCAACATTGTTATGGTAACTAAAAACAAATAAATGTATTTATGCATTTAAATAATATGGAAAAAAATCATAATTTATTTTAAATAATACCCGCGAAGCGCTCAGAATGAAATATCTGTTTTAAACAACATTTTCCAAATTGCATTCAAAATTCCAAGATTTAAAAACGAGTCTTATTTAAATACGTTTGATACACATTTTTTCTCAAAACTTAAAAACAAACAGATTCTGCAGATTAAAGATTAATGTATATATGTGTATGCAAAATGAGTTATGTATATAATCTTTTTCTAAACTCCTTAATAAAAAAAATAAGCAAAAAAGAATCAATTAAATTTTCTTAAAATTGCTAGGTTTAAAATAATCTAAAAATTAAAAAAATTAATCTTATTGTAATAAAAAGTTGAAGCTTTCTCATTTCTGAAATTAATTTGTTAGTTATTTTCTGCAGAAATTCTTATGACGTAATCAATAAATATTTTAATATTATATAAAATATAAAATACTAAAAACAAAATTTCTTGTTGGGTTCTAATTTATATTAGTATTACTATTATTTGCATAACAAATGCTAATGTAATATTTATTAAATATTTTATGTGACTTTTCTTTTGTTGGTTTTGTTATCTTCCACTCACCTGAGAGACCAGTGTCATTGATGCTCGATGTAGATGTGGAGAATCCGGGTAATTTGCGCCATCCCTTGCGATTCCAGAAGCTCCGCGCTTTCGATTCCGTTGGCACAGTGGGACCAGGATCCTCGGCAGCACGAATCCGCGCACAGCTGAGAATGCGACGGCCGCAGGAGGCGCGCGTCAAAAATGTTGAATTCGAGGCGCACATCAGGGAGCTGGTTGTGGCACTGGCCGTGGCAATTGTTTCATCATACGCCGTGGAGCGTTGAAACGAGCGGCAACTTTGTGTGGCATATGCCGCTGTTGCTGTCGGCGTCTGTCGGGCGCACTTGATGTGCTGCGTCTTGCTCAGGCGGAGGCTGCCAATGTAGCTGGCACCGCTGCTGCCGCTGAAGCCGCTATCTAAATCGCCACCGGCTGTGGTGGCGACTGTGGTTTGTGGTGCAATGGTGGTGCTGCTGTTGTTGCCAGCGATATGTGTGGCTTGCTGGCCCTTCAGCGTGGCCAGCAGCTGCTCAATGCCGCCAACGTTGCTGCTTGTATCACAGATATTGTCCGCCGAGTTGGATGTAAGCCTGCCCAGAATCGCTGGCTGCCCGCTAGTTGCCGTTACGCAAACAGTTGGACTTGGTTTGGGTGGAGTACCACCAGCAGCAGCAGCAGCAGCAGCAGGAGTAGCAGCAGCAGCTGGTGGACTACATTTGGGTGGACTTTCGGGCATAAGCATAGCCTCAACGCTGAGATTCAGCTCGCCGAGTATCTTGTGATGGCGATGCTGCACTCGACGCAGCTCCTCCTCGACGAGCGTTTGATTCAGTGATCCCGCTGAATGCGAACCAATGCTGCAGCCCAATTGTGGCTGTGCAACCTTGCCCGATTGCAACGCGGCCGCATTGATCTCTTCGTAGAAATTCTCGCTCTGGTTTGCTACGATTGCTGCTGCTGCTGCTGTTGTCGTTGTTGTTGCTGCTGCTGCTGTTGCTGCTGCTGCTGCCGCTGCTGCTGCTGCTGCCGTTGCAGCTGTGGTCAGCTTGTGGTAGCGCGTCTGATATGACTGCAGCGTTGCCGGCGACACCAGCTGCTTGTTCTTCTTGCCCTTGGAAAGCAGGGCGCGTATCGAGTTGGGCGGCGGTGGCCCAACATCAACTTGTGGCTGCAACACAGCCGCACAGCAGCTGGACTCCACATTTATGCTGCCATCCGGCTTGGGAACATTGGAGTGACGCATTGCGGCGCCGGGCTCATAGTACGCATATGAGTAATCATGCTGCTGTTGATGTTGATGTTGATGTTGATGATGGGCATGGGCATGATGATGATGTAGATGAGGATGTTGATGATGATGTGCATGTTGCTGATGATGGTGCACATGATGCAGACTGTTCGCCTGCTGCAGTTGCGTCCACTGTTTCTCACTGCTGCTGTTATTATCACGTCCCAGTGTCTTGCTTTGCCGCGTCAGCTGCTTGAGATGATGCGGTGACAGCTCCTGCTCCGTACAAATTTCAATGGCATCTGGATCGGGATCCGGATAACGTGGCAACAGCTGACGCCGTCCATTGCCATTGACCGCAACGCTGCCGGCGTTGGCAGCAACCGTTGTGTTGCTGCTCACAATCGCCGCAACGGCAATGGGTGAACTGCCGGCGGACTTGTGCAGCGGACTGCTGGAAGCCGGTGGTGGGTAATCCGGTGGCGGTGGAAACTGCAAACAGCCAGCACTATGCTTAGGCACGTGTCCCTTGCCCATGCCATGAATGCCTTCCAATTGTTGTTGTTGTTGTAGCTGTTGCTGCTGCTGCTGCTGCTGCTGCTGCTGCTGCTGTTGCAGCTTCTGTTGCTGCTTGAGTCTTTGCAGTTGCGTCTGCTGTTGCGTGTAATAGTTTTGATTGGCGGGCTGATGGGAATGCGAATGCTGATGTTGCTGCTGCTGCTGATGCGAATGTTGCTGATGCGGCTGCTGTTGCTGCTGGTGCTGGTGCTGGTGCTGTTGCTGCTGTTTCAGCTTGGTGTGCGTGTGCGAGTGTACGTGCAACTTGGCCAGATGATGGGCGTGTTGATGCTGGCTGCCGCTGTTGTTGCTGCTGCTGTTGATGGCGCTGCTGCTGCTGTTGCTGCTGCTGATCAGTGTTGCGGCACCAACGACGACGCTGTTGCCATTGTTGTTGTTGCTGCTGCTGCTGCTGCTGCTGTTGTTGTGGTTGTTGCGTCTGCTGCCCAGTCCCAGGCCCTCCATGGCACATGTTGCCGCTTCCCGCTAACCCTGTGGCGGCGCTGTAATGGATAATTTTTTAGCGACAATTAGCTAAATATTTTCAAGTGGCTAAGAAAAATAAATAAATAAATAAAAAAAACAGCTGCTTGAAATGCGAAAACTGCTTCCAGGAATTTGAACAAACTGGCACCCTTCAAAAACAGCCACCATGGGCAAAAAAAAAAGAAGATCTTTGTGCTATAAATTCAAAGTAAACATAAAGGAAAAAACAGAATTATAATTCTTTTCTTAAAATTGAGTTTATAAAAAAAATGCTTCGCTTTCACAATTTGTTTTCGTTTGAACGAATTTAAAAATGTTTAGTTTTATGTAAAATTCCAGCTTGCTGTTACTTATCATCTAGTCATATTCATAACAAAACTTTATTTTATTAATAAAAATTTCTTCTTTTTTTTTTTAACAGTGCAACGGCTAAAGAATTAAAATGCAAGCTGCGCTTGATTCACATACCGCTTAGCACCCATCATATAGAATTCAAAGTTCAGTCTTCAGACTGCCAGCACCTGTCGTGTTAAATGCCTTTGCACTACCACAGCAACTTGGTGCTGCTGGCTTAAGGAGAGATTAATTGATGATAATTAAGTGGGTCTTTGGATGCGGATGAGATGCGACGAACGCCTCTAGCCAATTATGAATACCAAAACAGCGACCGCTACTGGGCTTTAGTTTTCCTTATAGTTTCTTATGTTCACCGATGCATTAATTGAAATCAACCAAGTTTGCAAAAAAAAAAAAATAATAATAAAAATTAATTAACAATCATAACATTGCCCGCAAACCTGCCTGAAAAAAAGAGTGTTGACAAGTTTGCAAGTCACGCAAATTAAAATTTGTGAATCAGGAGAATATTTTAAATTTATAGCAACTTTTTCTCTGCACTTTATTCAACAAATTCTGCGAATTGCGTAGCTTAATTGAAACTTAACTAAAACTAAAAGCATGAAAATTATGTTTATGTTTTATTTAATTTATTTTAATTTAATTTAAGTTGAAATGCATCAGGTCACATAAGAAAAAGTTAAGGCCTGTTTATAGTACAATTTAAGTGCCGCCAATTTAAATAAAACGATACAAAAATAATATAATAAAATCAGCAATGAGAAAGTAGGCAAAAAAATTTGGCCAATAAAGACTAGGAGATACTCTGCATCCAGTTTTTTAAATCATACTGAGCTTGCTGATATTAAAAAGTTTAACAAGAAATGCATTTTGATAAAAGGAAATTTTAGTTGATCTTTTATTTCCACCGAAAATCGATATTTATCAAATTTGAGCAATACAAATGTATTATTCAATATATTTACCTACTGAGATCAGCACATCCATGCATACGGATCATAAATACTTCCGTCCGTTTTTTACAAACTTTTGCAAAAGTTCATTGCTCATAAAAAGAAGAATTTGCAGCGTTTTTTTTTTTAATTCTTTAAAGGGTTTTTCCTATTTTGTTAAGCTACCACTGATCCCCAGCTTAAAGATATTATCAGTTGTTTGACCAAGGACAACACGTTGACACACTAAGAAAAATTTTGTTCTACTCAAAAAAATCTTAAGCTATGAGAAAGTAAGGAGATGTTGGAATACTCTGCTCCAGAATCGAATTCATAAATCATAATTTATTTACGTTCTTTTAAATTCTTTAATTATAAATATCATCAATTAATTGGAGTTAAATATACTTCCTGAATACATAAAAAAAAAACCCTTGAAATCAGTAAAAATTAAAAAAAATTTATGTATATTAGAAATAGTTTTTTGGAAGTCTTTATGATGAGATGTGACTTGTAATCCAGATAAAGTAAACTTGCTATTCGACTGTAGGACAAAGTTTTAATTCGAGTGTAGAAAGACGATTGGACAGAAAAAAAACAAACAAAAAAACAGTCCGATAATTTTCAAAACGTAATAAAGTTGATGATGATAAAGCAACCAAGTTATGACTCCATAGCAGGTTAAAGTCCAAGAGATAGAATTCGGTTGGTAATTTGAGTCGTAGTCTCTGATCGCTTTCTCTATCTCCCTCTTTCTCTCTCTCGGTGTGTGTGTGTGTGTGTGTGTGTAGTTCTGTCTTTGATCGGGTCTCTGCTTATATGTAAACTGAGATGGGACTGAGAACAGGAATGAAGTAGGGCATTGAGACGACAATGGGACAGATTCGCAAAGCGATGGAGTGCAGTGCGCTCCGTTTGGCACAGCAGGTCACCAAATTAGCGTCTAAATTTAGCTACTCGGCCATTGCAATGCGAACAGCGGGTGTTGAAATTGAATCAAAGCAATTCCGCTTGAATTGGAATTAAAGCAACGAGCTGCTGATAATCTCAACTTTACCTGGTCATTGGCTGCACTCAATGCTGCCAACATCAAAAAAACGGAAACCCCTTAAACATTGTCAACAACAAACGCTTCTCTAAAAGGATGTGTACGAACACAAGCCAAACAGCAGCTGAAAGCTGTAGGAAAACTGTGCAAACTGGGCAAACTGGGCAAACTAGCAGTCAGGAGTCGTCGGCAGGAAAAAGCACTCAAGCTGCCAACACAATCTGTTGGAGCACACTCCTTGGCCAGGACAATGTTTATGCAGCTAAAATTGTGCGTGTCTGTCGTTTGCTCGGTTTGTGTATGTGTGTGGGTGTGTGTGTGTGTGTGTGTGCACACTATGTCGCTCGTTAGCTTACGCTTGTTTCTTCTATTCAGCTACAATTTTAAAAAAAATATTCAATATAATTTCAATTTAAAAAGTTTTTATTTTAAATTTACATCTTCATATTTTGCTTGCAATATCAATAGAGTTGTGCAAATTATATTTTTAGATTTAAATATGTACAGCATTGTGTACTGATTGTGTTCTCTCAGTGTAGCTGACGACCCCAAGTGCAAGTGGGGGTTTTCCTATTTTTCTATTTTTCTATTTTTCTATTTTGCTGAACAAGAAGAGAAATTGCAAAAGAAAGTGAAGTGATAAGCATATACAACTACTAAGGAATATCAACAACAGCTTCCTGGTGGTTTTATGTTGGTCAGAGGGGGGTGGATCGGGATCCGGGTTCAGAGAGTGTCCAATTAGCCTGCGGCTGCGGCTCAAGACTTTCGCTGGCCAACCGAGGCGATTCGCACTAATTACAAATAGCACATTCAAAGGCTGAGCGCATATGCAAATAACTGGCTAAATATTTTACAGCGGCAATTACGCACTGGCTGTGCAAACAATTGCCAGCTGAATGTAACTCAGCACAAATGTGTTAAAGTTGCCAGCCAAACAAAATGTGGCAATGTACACTTTAAAGCCCCAGACATTGAATGGTAACAACAATCACACAATCACACAGCAGCAAAGCAAGCAGCGAGGCGCGTGTTCAATAAGAACATAAATGGACATAAAAACACACTAGTGGAGTGCGTTACACTTGTAAAAATATACGTCATAGCTAATGCCACAACAAATGAATACAACTTAAAAAACACAATAATTTTAATTTTAAAAAATTCAATCTGAAATATACGTACAAAAATCAAACTCATTAGTTTACTTCAGCAAAGTCAAAGTGCAACTAAATTCAGAAATAATTAAATTATCCCACAAACAATTAAACTCTAATCATTTTTTAACGTTTTTACTTTAATTTTAGTTTACAGCAAATTTTGGGCTGATTGCGGTTTTTCATGGCTTCCCCAAAACTTGCATTTAATGTTTTACATTTGATTACATTAAATGTAATATAATTTAATTAAAAATATTTTAGTACATACATTTTTTAAAAATTCCACTGTGCACAGTTAAAATTAGTAACTTAATAAATTTACAGTCACTTACGAAAGTAATTTACACAATTATGCATTATATATCATAAAATTGAGAAAACTTTTGACTTACTACTTACAAAATCATATTCTAAACGAGGAGACATCATTTTGCTCAGTGTACATTTGTGCGTACGATATGCACGTAAGTCAAAGTGTGTAAAGTAAAAAAAAAAAAAAAAAATCAACAACAAAACGCATTGCAATAATTATTCGCAAAACGAGAGGAAGCAGCAACAGCAGCAACAGCAGAGAGTAAACAGTGTTGCATGTTCTTCTATCATATTTACAATTTATGTGTCGCCAATGCACTCAGGCCAACCCCAGTACACGTTTCACAGCCAGCTGCCCCCCACACCCAAAGTTAGGGCTCCCTTTTTTTTTTTGCGTATCACGTTTGTTGAGTGCCCCACGATGCAACTGCATCGTTGCAGAAATGCACAAATTAAGTTGGTGGAAGGGGGCAAGGCGGCAAGGCGGCAAGGCGGCAAGGCGGCAAGGCGGCATGTCTGATAGCATCATGCGAACGCGAACAAGTAATTAGAAAATATATTTAAGATGTTGCTGCTACTGCAACTGCAACTCCAACTCCAATTGCAAACATCGCCACCAGCGGATGATCATCAGCATAATCATCGTCATGTGCACATATTTATCCTTACATATAGCGCTCAATGACAAGGGCAACCCCTGGGGCAGCGCCCCTTACATTTTCAATTGAAACAAATGCACTTGCCACAACCACATGGGATTTTTACATAGAAATTATCACTTAAAGCTAAGACGCAAGCGATATATTTATACATTTTAAATACTTAATCAGAAATACATAAATCTCAAAATAATCCAGACTAATTTTTAAATCTGCTCAGTTGACTTATTTACATAAGCAATGTATAAAGTTAATAATAATATAACAACAATAATTCAATTTACATCTAAGCCCAGAAGAACTTACAATATTGTCGGCATTAAACAACGAAATTTTAAATTTTGAAATTTATAATGTTCACATCTGGAACAGAAAAATACAAATACAGAGAAACGCAAATAGGAAAATTTAATTAAATAAAAATAAATATATATATCCTAATTGGCAAATCTAATGTGAATTATAACATATCAAAACGATTGATATTTATATAATATTATAGTTTTTTTTATTTAATTGTAAATTAATCTGATTATTCATTAGTGATTAGTGACTCAATTAATAAGCTAATTCAATGAAATTCTAAATACAACATATTTTTTTTTAGATCTTTGTTGGAAGAAATTTTGTATTCTCTTTGCTGATTGAGTTTCGAAATGTGTCAGTTGCAATGTGGGTGTTCCACCCAGCTGATAGAATTGCCTGTTAATTTACAAATTAAATGAGTCGCGCAATTGTCATGGAGAAAGAAATCCAGATCTCAATGGCTAATTGGCGTTGGCAAATTGCCGACAGCAGCAACAACATTTGCAACGATTGCCGCAACATATTCAGGAAGCAGTGTTTCCAAGTTGACTGTCTGCTGAAGATGCCACCCTTGTTTGTGAATTGCTTTTGCTTATTGTTGGGTGCATTGACTTACTCCACTTGCAACAGCGCTTCTCTCTATCAAGTCGTTTATTCCTATCAAAATGTCCCTGCAGCTATCCGACGTATGCGTGATGCATTGTCAACAAGTGTAGCATGGTGTGAATGTGCAACAAAAGCACCAAACGAAAGGAAACAAAAACAACAACTACAAAAATTGGCGGCATGTGCTACTATGGGCGTTTCATAGCCTCTGTGGCACAACAAAGCTGCTTGATGAATGCATATTTTATTTATTTAATGCTTTGGTTTTTAAGCGGAATTAAACGCTGCAATGCAATGCAGTGCGTCATCTTGGCCAACTGCCTTATGCTGTTTCTTCTCTTTAGCCATTTACCACATGGGACAACACACCACATATTTTAGCTACTATTCAGCCATTTAGACTTAATATCAGCTCTTCTCCTTCTGTGGTTGCTTTTATTTCGTTTGGAAAAATACATTTCACTTGGCTTCTGCAATAAACAGAAATTTTTCTATGTGTTCAAGAAGGATATAACAGATAATATCAGGAGGAATGAAAGTAGAGATTAGATATATTATTGTGGCAATAGAGGCTCTGTTTGTCTGTTCAATGTAGAATCTAAATTGAAGAACATGTCTTTTACATTTTCTTTTGATATACTCGTAATTTAAATAATGTTCCAGCTTGCATATATGCATAGCATTATATGTTTTAAAAGCTGAATTAAAGCTTACTTCACATTATTTTTTGGATAGAAATTAACTTATGTTTTCTAAGCTTAGTTTCTCTTAAAAGCTTGAAGAGAGCTGCAATATTAACTTGACTGATCATTAGTAAAAACATGACAGATTAGGCATGTATCGTTTTTAAGTTGCTTCCTGAGTTGACTTTGATATCAATCTTAAATCCTTTCAAAATTCAAGTTGAAAATTGAGCTGCAATCGTCCAAAGAGAATTGAGAAGAATTGAACTGCAGCCAAAACTTGTCCACTTGCAACACTCGCTCTGCCAAGAAGGTGGGTGGTACGTCCACCCGTCGGCTACCACTGCCGGTGAGTGAGGAGTGACTTTGGACGTGGCGTGTGGCACATTATTTTAAAATGTTTTTGACTCGAATTTGATATATTGTCTGACAATTTATTAACTTGAAGCTAACATATTTTTTTTTTGCCCCATCAGCAACTTTCACTTGCTTCTTGTTTGTTTTTTTTTGTTGTTTCAGCCGATTTTATCGCTTGTTGTGTGTATTTTGGAATTGATTGAAGCTGTTGCGCTTTTTGGCAACTGTTAAAGGCAACTTGCCACTGATTGAACAACTGGCTCGTTGGTCTAGGGGTATGATTTCCGCTTAGGGTGCGGGAGGTCCCGGGTTCAAATCCCGGACGAGCCCAATTGATCTATATTTTTAACAATTTTTTTTTTACATTTCTCTCAGCTGACTTCAGCTGCCTCCGACAAATGGAACACATAATATTAATATAAAAATTTCGATGACGCAGATAAAAATCATTCGTTCATAAGAGGAATACATTGAAGACAAACAGCAATTTGATTAATTTGCATAACCTAAAGAAATGACAACATATGTGTACGTATACATAATAAATACATAAATATACTTATATATATTCATATATATGTATCTATATATGAGAGATAAGATATCTTCAGCCTAAGTATATTATTCTTGATCTCTATAAATAATGTTTAATTTTTTTTACAATGGTCTTTCTATTTTTATTATTTTTGTTTTCTCTGTATTAGTTATTATTATTATTATATTCTACTGGGATATATTTTTTTGTATTTTGTAGACTGATTGGATCTGCAAAGCGTTTAAAATCGGTAATAAGCTACATAATTAAACATGTCATTTTGTATGGAAATGATGGAAATGGAAATAATAATGAGAACCAGTATATCTTGAATGTACTTTCATCAAACGAACCTAAGATTATTTCATTAAAAAACAATATTTTAGTTGAGCTCTCTTGCTTAAACATTTAATATGCTTTCATGCTGCGATGACAATTTTGATAAAAGTATATTTATGTACAATCACTGGATATTATTGTAACCGTTTTGTAACCGTATACTTCATAATATTACCTGTGATTTGTTTTTATAGTAAAATATTAAAGGTTTCAGATATTTGTGGATTTTAGTTGTTAACCAAACCACAAGCCGCAGTAATAAACAACCCAAATTAAGACTATACACACAAAAAGTAAAATTACCAGTATTATGAAATTATTTATAAACAAAGTCTGATTAAAAATGAAATAATACTTTTAACAAGAGGCTGCAGTGAAGAGAGGCGTGTGCAGCACTTGTGGTGAGTCAATCATGGATGATGTGAATCATTGTTGATTTGGAGCAGCAAAAAGTAATGCAGGATCAAGGCACCTGCCGCAGGAGAACATGGTCACGAGGGTTGCGTTAATTGTAATCCGTCTGATGACCTCTTGGCCTTTGACTGTACATAGCACTAGAACAAGCAAATTATGCAAAATAAAATGCGAAACAAATTGTCGGCGCAGCACTGCACGGGCACTTGATAGAGTATGTTGGCGAGGGGTGTGTAAGTGGGTAGGGCGGAGGGGGGGTGAGGTCTGAGAAGTCACTGCCATGTTTCGTAATTACTTAAAATGCAAAACTACACCCTCAAACTTCCGCATGTTTGCATATACAATATAAATGTGTGCACTTTCTATTGTTTTGGCATGCTTGCAGCAGCAACAGCAGCAACAGCAACAGCAACAGCAACAGCAGTAGCAGTGGCAGGAACAACAGCAAAATACCCATAATAACAACAACATTGGTGGCAACACAGCAGGCAGTCAGCATTGATGTAGCTTCCTTGACGGCTTTAAAGGCTGTAGAGCGAAAACTTGGGCGTGGGTCACCTGCTGCAGCATCGTCAACATCATCATTGCCATCTTCTTTATTTTGTGCACTTAAGCGCCTTTTACATCGTGCATAATTTCTTAGCCCTGCACTCAGGAAAAAAAAGAGATGCCTTGCAACTTGTTGTGGTTGTTTTAAAAGTGATAAAAAAAAAAATAGATAGATTTTATTCAAATTGTAAATCAAAGCATCGCTTCACATTTTGTATTGTTCTACTTCCAGATGATTTCTTGCGATTTTTTTTTACGTTTTTCTGAGTGTAAGCAGTGTGGCAGTGACACAACTGGGGGGCAGCTTGGGAACTCGGGAGCAATGTACTGAGATTTAGCTGGTTGCTGCAAGCTGTCCGATAAAATCAACTAATTTTGACGGTCGATATTGGTATATTGTCAACGAAATCGAATGGTCATTCGATGCAAAATGTTGCATAGACAAATTGAAATGCTTTTGCTAGTAGGGCTGGTGGCATGCAGCGCAGGCTAGCTGCTTTTGTGTACCCTTTTGTGATGGTGCTCAACTCTCCAACTCTGTATTTGCACAGCTTCCCATCAGCATTTCACCCTCAGCTTTCTCGTTTGTCTTGTGTCGTTGGTTGGTTGTCTATCTGCCTGTTTCTGTGTTCCATTAAGAGTAGCTCTTGGGCATGAATGTCATCATCAGGACAAGTGTTGCAGCGCGCTCACATGGGACAAGCAACAAAAACAACAACAACAACAACAACAACAACAACAAGAGCAGCAAGCAGCAAAAAGCAGTTGCTGGGGTGAAAGTAAAAATTACACTTGCAACAGCAACTGCAGCAGGGCAACGAAATTTTTGTAAAACAGTCAAAGGCAAAAAAAAAAAAGTTGACGTTTGTGATCCTGCAGCTAAAAATTGAGCTGGAGCTGGCGCTGAAGCTGAAGCTAAAACTGCTCCTGCTACTGCTATTGCTCCTGCTACAGCATACTGCATACATCATACATCATACACAGCTGCCTGATTCTGGGGTTGTCCCAGCGCTTGAGTTCGTTAAACCTTCAAGCATCGAATCTTTCATTTCTTGAAAAACAACAACAACAACAAACTACAACATACCAGTGGGGCGCGAATCTCAGCAGCAGCAGCAGCAGCAGCAACGTGAGACGAGCAGGTCGGACCAAGTCGCGATACTCATATCGCAGATACTTTGATGCCAAGTGCTGGTTGCGGGTATACAGACCGGGAGCACACTCCAAAAACTTAGCTGAGTGCACCCTATCAAAAGTCGATGGCGACTGTTGGCAGACTTGGGGTTCGTGTGGTGGAGTCAAGTATATTGCGTTAAATTTTAATTAAACAAGCCACACGCACTTTTTCCACACTGCTGCAACCGTATGAAGACTTGTTCCTTTGTTATTGTTGTTATTGTTGTTCTTGTTGTTGTTGTTGTTGTTTAATGTGGCTCGGTGAGAGTTCAGGACTCTGTGAGCGGAAATGTATTATTATAATTATTATTTTTTTTATTATTTTAATTAAAATTATTGCGTATGAAATATTTATCAAACTGTTCCAAATACTTTTGTTCAATTGTGTAAATTTTATATTTATCAAGAAACACTCATTTCAAAATTGCATATTTGTTATCTACATAAATAATAATAATTTATTTAGTTTTAATATTTTTATTGAATTACAAATATATTGCAAACATAAAAATAACTTCTTTATAAATTGCCGGCAAGAATTCAATTAAAATGAATATTTTCGATACTTAATGATTAGTGTTGACCTCGATTTAAATAAAATGTATTATTTAAACTTCCAGATGAATATCAAAGTTATCTAAATTAATTCTATATATTTAATTGGGTAAATGTGGTGTTGCCAATCCGAGAATGCCTCGGCATGATAGTTGCCAATCACATTTAGGGCCATCATATCAAAATCATTAAACCAGTTTCTAATTAACAAGCTTTCCTTTCTTCCGGTTTATGGAATCCTATTGCTTTTCGTAACGCTCTAGCTGTGCAGGGCAAGCTCCTGTTGCATGCGTTTCAATTGTGCAACGCGATCGCCACTTAATGGCTCTTTGTTTAATGTTTATTGGAACTAAATGAATCCACTAGGTCTATTGTGAATGACATTTGGGCATTAGTATTTTCGACACTATTCGATAGTGCCTTGTCCTTGCAACGTGTTACGGTTTGTGGGGCACGTATATTAAGCCCCTCACTCGGCTGTGATTCCTTCTGGATGAAGGACAATTTTAGATCGGGGTTAATATTGCAAAAACACAATGCCTACTTAGCTGTTATATATACTCGAAAAACACATTCAAATAATTGTGTGCACATGGATCAGCATAACTTGAATTTTATTTAAACACAAACACTTTGCACACAATAAGCTAGTTGGAAATTGCATCTATTTTGGAACCAAATTAGAATAATTTCCCAATTGATACAAGGAGCAGTCACACAGTTGATATTCAGCCTCTTGCTAAATTAAAAAAAAATACTAATTGCATTGTAGGATGATCGTTGGAAAAATCAATTTGGCTTAAACGCTGTGTAAATTGCATTTAAATTGAGGGCCTTTGATTGATGTTGATTGATGCTGATTAACTACCGAAGCAAATCAATGTCTTCCTTTCACACGCGCATAGTAATCAGGCAGTACACAGAAAACTATGTCTGGAATAAATTCAGATTATTACACTATAAGTATATAGTTATAACAAAAAATCATATTTTCAAATTCTATTCAATCATATACAAAAAATAAGCAATAAGATATATAATGTAGCAGGAGTATATAAGTTGAATAGCAATTTGTCGCCAGACAAATGAATTTGAAAAATATATAAAATCATGCATTCATATAAAATTATTCATATATATATAAAATCATGCATTCAAAGAAGATAAAACAGGAAAACCATCATAGATATATGGGCTTAATCTAATGAAAAACCCTAGACTTGAATCGTTCATATGTACAGCTATAATTGTGCGGAAGATGAAACAGTGATGCTTTTACATGGGCACGGGGCAAGAGACAAGGAGAAGGCGAAGGCGAAACAGCTGGAGGGATGTGGAGTAGTAGATTGGCAACTACCTGTTTGGCCAGGCGTTGCACTAATTGATTCTGCCGCTTAACTTTACAAGGCGTAATTGTTATTGAAATGCAAGCGAACCAGGAGGCATCAAAATAACTTGAGAAAAACGATGCGCGATCCAGCTGGCAAAATTGGACGCTGTCGCGGTTCCTCTGACCTCGATGTGTCCATGCTCATGACCGGTGTCCCTTGTCCGCTCTCCGCTGCTGGGTGCGATGGTAATCGGCTTATGGCCAGTGTCACTGGTCACTGGTCACTAGTCACTAGTCAGTGGTCAGTGGTCAGTGGACACTGGTCGTTAGTTCGTTCGGGTTGCCTGGCTGTTTGGCTGGTTGGCTGGCAGTCGCAGTTCGCTGTGCTGTTTTGATGTTCGGTGCATGTCGCAGCATTTGTAAATGATATGCGCCGCTTGGACAACTGACAGCGCTAATGGGCAGTGACTAAGGCTGCATCTGTCTCACAGTTGGCTGACGAGTTGCCCGGCAGCATTGCTCGCTCAATCAGTAGCGCTCAATAAACTATGAAGCTACTTGGCATTGTTTGAATACCGCTGCTGCTGTTGGTGCTGCACTCGATCCACCAATCCAGCCACTAAGTGGCCAAAGTGTGTCGTCGTCGTCGTCATCCGCGCACGTCCCAAGAAGTTGTTTGTCGGTTGATTGCTGTTATGTGCTGGTATGCAGCGCTTAACACGCCAAGTCAATTAAATGTTGCTTCCGCAACTTGGCCAAGGAAAGTGTAGCAGCCGAACTCGAGCCCGAACCCGAACTCCAGCTTGGACGAGTGTGTAGCAACAATAAACGTTGTTTGCAGCTCATGTTTGATGTATCACATAGTCGAAACCTGGCTGAGGGGACACGCGGTCCTCTGGACGCACTCGGTTAAGTGTCGATGAAGTGTTTATGGCATAAACAGCAAAAGCAACAGCAGCAACAACAGCAGCAACAACAACAACAACAACAGCTGCAACAACAACAACAACAACAACAGCTGCAACCACAGCGCTCCAAAAGGCTGTCTTGGACTTGCTACATGCTATATACACTCGCAAAAAACAAGTGCGTTAGTTATTATAAGATCAAATTAAATTAAATATTTATTTTTTTTATCTTTTTTTTGTGTTTTTTTTATTTTTTTTTTAATTGAGTTACGAAATTTTGACTTCCACAAAATATAGAAAATACTTTTTTGTTTACAAAATTATAAGCTGCATTATTTTTAAGAGTAGGGTTCACTGCCTGCTGTACAGGATACATATATTTTTTGCTGAGCGTAGGTGCTATCATGTACTCAAAACCTTATGGCAAGTCATTGTTGCAGTTGTTGCAGTTGTTGCTGTTGTTGCCACCATCGACATCCTAGTGTGGCATGCGTGCAATTTACCCCTGGCTGCAATGTGGATCTGCGAAAACATGTTTATGGCTTTTTACACTTAACACCAGGCCACAGATGAGCCGCCCCCACTGCTGCAACACCAACAACCGCTGCCCCCAAACCGTTGCGCTTCGTGTGGGTTATCGTTGGTCAAGTCAGTAGCACAGGCGACACAAGCGACGCTGTTGTTGTTTTAGTTGTTGTTGTGCCTGGTGAAAGTGAGTCGTAATCTCGCAATTTTTTTTTTTTTTTTTGTGTTTTATTTTATTTTAGCTGGCCAACTAACTTACTGTACGTTATAACTGCACTCCAAAGTGGCCGAACATCAGAAAAACAACAGTTGGATATGGACTAAGTGGCAATGGTAAGTTGTTGTTGTTGTTGTTGTTGTTGTTGTTGCCGTTAGTTGAATCGGTCAATCTTACCAATGCAATGCCTGATTTGGCAAACATTATTACTTGTGCCTATCAATTATTTTTCTCTTAACAATATCTTTTAAGTTATTTGTTGTCAGAGTGCAACTTGGAATAAATATTGGTTCTGTGGTGTGGGGGCGATAATGGCACTTTCCCCTGAATATAAATTAACATAATTGCTTCAGATACGTTTTCCAACTATTTTATAATGAATTCGGGTTTGTAGAAAGACAAAAGTCGAGCTGCCTAATATTTAATATTATCCTTAAGTCAAACATTTAAAAGAAAAGAGTTTTCTTGCAACATGAATTCTTACTGAAGAAAAATATAGTTATTAGTATTAGTAGTTTGTCACTGCTTTTTTTTTTTTTTTGCAACACAAAAACTGGATTGCCTGATGCTGATGCAAGCAGCAGAAGCAGCAGCCACGTTGCAATTGAAAATGACTGAAAATGATGCGAGAATCGGGGGCAAGTTGTATAGCGTCATCTCGGAAGCATTTGCGGCAGTTGTTGGTTGCAGTGTCAAAGTCATTGCCAGAAGCAATCATTATCCATAACGTTGCTAGTGTAGAGATTGGAGCAGTCTTCAACTGAGGCAGCTACTGGTTTGCAATTTCTGTGCAACGTTGCATCCGCGAAGTGTTCATTAAATCCTTAAAGGCTGCGCTGAAATTATGGTAATTGTACTGAAAATGCGCATACACCGCGTAGATCGCGAATGACAATGACAAATTGTTGGCCGCCTAACTGGCCAAGTCAGCCAATTGCAAAAACATTTTACAATCACTGCGGCAAGGTGAATATGATCCAAAATCACCAACATTGCTTTCCCACATGGCAATTGAACTAGGCGCTTATTTATTTAGCTAGCTGGCAACCAACTCGGCTCGTTGGTTGTTGTTGTTGTTGTTGTTGGTTGCTTTGTTGCCACATTGTTGTTGTAACTGTTAGACCAAGCCGGTCACATAAATTAGCAGACGCTAAGCGAGTCAATTTCACTGCACATTATGGCCCAAATTATCAATGCCCATAAAGTATTTCCTCTTTGGCCGCAAGCAAAGAGGAAAAACCAAAAAACAGAGAAAACACAACAAAATGGAATATATAAAATATTGCTCGACTAGACAAAAACCTGTACAAGACACTATACGATTTTTGATAGTTATATAGGTACCTAAATAAACTCTAAACTTGATAGTTAAACATTGAAATATTGTCAGTGATCAGATATATTTCTTGGGCACATTCGCAACACCTAATTATTATGGCATGTTGGTACTTTTGATTGGTTTACAGGGTATAATTGGATGCAACAACAACTGGAAAGGCGCACAAAATGCGTTCATCACGTTTCTGGCCGTTTAGTAGGAAATAAATTGAAAGCCAGTTTCTGGCCAAGCCGACTGCTGGCTGCAAGGGCGGAGATGAGCACAAATGCTAAAATAATAAAGTACGAGCTGTGCCGGTGTAGCCACAGACGCCCACAAAATGCTAACAAGTAACGAGAGTAACATCGACACACACACACACACAAACACACACAAACACACACACACACAAACACACAGACACACACATACTTAAATAAAATTAAACGCATCCCAAGCATTCGGATCTGGACTTGCCAGTTTGAAGTTAGAGCTGGAGTAGGGAGACTTCAGCTGCATGTTGTCATGCTGCAGTTGCATTGTGGCTCTGGCTAAATAAAATCCGTTATAAATAAATGCACGTATTGCCATTACATTTCATTGTCTGGCAGCAAAACACCCGTTCAATGCCCCCCCCCCCCTCCCTCCCCCCGCACACCCAATCCCACACCCCTTTCTTGGCCAGGCATCGCTTACACAAACGCCAGCGGTCACAACAACGAACCCGAACCCGAACCCGAACCAAAGACTGAGTTTGAGTTTGAGTTTGACTTTGAGACTTGAACTACACCGAACAAAAATACCAAAATAATATCGAGAAATATAATATATATATATATATATATGTATCTATATATATATGATTAAAACTAATTGAAAAAGTATATCGAAATTAATATAAATCAAACATTTGTCCAGCACACAACGAAAGGCATATTTAAATTACAAAATATGTCAATAAATAATATTAATATAAATAAATGACTTAAAAATTTGTTGTTTTTTTTTTTATGTTAGACAAATGTCACATTGAGTACCAGTTGTTGTTGTTTTTTTTTCGGTGTAAGAGTTGCTGTTGGTCGAGTAGGAGTTTGGGCATCCTGCTGCCTAAATGGCGTTAAATATGGCGTTGATGATCATTATCAGTGGAACGACTCTGACTGCGACGCGACGCTGATCGCGTCCAGCATGTCCACATCGATGCTACGTCGACGTCGTCTTCCACGACTACGTATGTAATCCAATATCCCCATCACGTCGTCATCGTCGTCGTCGTCGTCGTCGTCGTCGTCGTCGTCGTCGTCGTCGTCGTCGTCATCTTCATTGTGAGGTGTTAAATTTGCCAGGCGCTAATGAAGTCGCCCCAACGTTCACAATTCAAATCGCAACAAACGAAAGCTTGGCATACAAAAAAAAAAAAAAAGAAAAAAGCCACTTTTGTTGTTGTTGTGGTTGTGGTTGTGGTTAGCAGATATCATCCTCTTGTACTCGTCACGAATTAATATTTGCAATGCAGCTAAGCCGCCTCTACCCACTTCGTCAACCAATCGCCTTCACCCTACCCTGTCGCAATCCTCGAGAGCATCTCTCGCTGTGGGTCTAATGAATGCCTCCAACGCCTCCTCGATATTGCCGGCTGCTCCTTTCGCTCCGATATTGGGCAACGCCTACCCGAGAGTCATTTATAATTTTACGCGAATTGCCACAGCCCCCATCTTCAGTCAAAAAGCTGTATGGTCGCAGTTGCATCCTCTCTCTAACTGCCTCGTCTTCGATATTTTCCAGTTGCCTCTGCCCAAGTTCACGATCGTGCTGCACGTTTTGCGGCATTATTTACGGGCACACACAGCACAGCCTTAACCGTTGCCTTCATCTCCTTAAGCCCCCCCCCTTCATCAGCAACACTCCCTTCTCTCAGTTGCCTGCTTCCGTCTCGCAGAAGGCAGCTAGTTCTTGTGCCCACTAACAAGTTACCGATTGGTTACTGCCTGCCGCATGCCGCATGCTGTACGCTGTACGCTGTATGCTGCCGCATGCCCCACCTCCTTATCCACCTCATACGGCATTCTTGTTGTTTTTGCACATTAACTCCTTTGCCAATAATCATAATAATTTACGACCACCCAACAGCGGTTGGGGGCACAACAACGCCGCTCCGATGTGGAAGCTGACATCATTTTGTAAGCATTTTGTATTGCTCTATAAAACAGTTGTTGCTCGTGTTGTTGTTGTTGTTGTTGTTTTTCTCCTTTTTGTTGTTGTTGTTATTCCCAACACAAGTGCGTTCGGTTCTCCGTGCATAAGTGGATTACGCTAAAAAGAACAACACTATTGAAACCATTGAGAATTCCCAAAAACTAAAATCAAACTCAGCAACTTTGGATGCGAGTCCTAGTTTGGGGCATGCTCGTCTAGACGTGTAGCCCATTGAGAGTTTGCCCGGCCACAAACTTTCGGCACTTTCTGATTGATTTGAAATTTTATAAGATACACTGTACCACAACAAAGAGGGGATATATTATTTAACATATCACCTTTGTAATTCTATCAACTGTCATCTATTAAATATTTACTTTATTCATTCTGTTCAAGTATGAACATAAGATGATGTATAGCTGAGCTGTTATGTATAAACATCACATTCGTAGAAGAATAAACCTCACATGGAGTCGTCCGACAAATACTGCAAAGCTCAGCTATTAAGTATAAAAATCACATGGAGTCGCCCTACAAGCGGCTTCATATGTACTAAGGTTTAAGATTTTTGTATTAAATAAAGAAATGCTCATCAGGGCAATCAGTTCGATTCTAAACGTCGTCTCATCGTGTTGACTACACCCTAAACGTGTTTCATACACATTCAGATTTGCTCACTTTAAGTAAGACCTTTTAAATCATATATATTAAAATTAATACGTTGAGCGCATTTACTTTTCTGACACATTTTATAGTCAGCTGTTTAAATGAAATAAATATTTATATTATTTGAAGATATTTTGAATTGTTTCTTTATTCTCGATTATAACCTTTTCAGAGGCTTTCCATTCAGCCTTTGCGCGTTCATTGGCCTATTGATATTGTTTAAACATGACCGCTTTTGTTGTCCGTGTGCGAAAACATGGCTTTTCTTTTTGCAGAACATTTGCTTAATTGCGCATAATTAATGAAATTATGGAACCCTTCGGGACGCTCAATTGCCAGTTTGTTGTTTATTGTTTTACAATTGTTTGTTGCTTTGGTGTTCGGTTACTTTATACTATGCGGCTGTCTGGCATCGTTTTGACTATTGTTCGACTATTAGATACCCATTGTGAGCAATTCATCAATAACTTAAATTGATTTTTAGATGATGCATCACGGTACAATTTTAAAACATACTAAAGTAAACGAGATTATATATATATATATATAAGAACTTGAGTTTAAGTTTAATCCAAGTTATACCCACTTTTTTCCCTTTCTACGTAGTCGCTTGGGTATAATGAAAAAAAAAAAAAAAGAAACCGCAAAATTAATTTCGATTTGCAATTGTCTGCGGTTTAAACTTATCTGAGCGCTCGACTCCGCCCAGGGACTTCTGGCTTTTGATGCAACTAACCGTGGAAAAAACACGGCGGCAAGTTGATTTTGATTTTGCTACAAATTGTGGTTGATGCTGGCGCCGTAATTAATACAATTATGGATGATGACGAGCAGCAATACTTCAATCAATTTGCTTACATGTCACTAAAATTTGTGTCCAGAAATGTGCATGATTTTCTGAGCTAACAGTAAAAACGACAGGCCATCCTCTAAAAACTAAATATTTTCAAATCAATTTTTAAATTGGTATCTAATTTGAGGTAAGGTACTTATGTTCTTAGCATTACAATCAATTTATTACTCTATACATAAAAAAAAAATATTTTTCTTGTGATTTTCAAATCGATGATGTGAAGAGTAATTTTTGTGGATGAGTTTCTAATATAAGAAGCTATTCAAATAGCTTAAGCTTTGCGGTGATTAAAAAGTCTTTTAAATAAATTTTATTTTTTATTTGTATGAAGGCATCTTGGTTTAATAGGCGCAAATGGGCGTGGTTTCTGGTACTTTCACAAACACCGCTTGGGCGGGTAATGCAGTCGCGATCCGGTCCGCAACAGAATTAATTTCAAATGCAACTTTTTGGGGCAGTCATTGAACTGTCAAAGGAAGCAAAAGCCGCCAGTTTTTTTTTGTATTATTTTTTTTTTGCCAAAAGAGTTAAGAGCAAGTTTAAACTGAAAACAGCAGAACAGAAAGAATTACAAACGAATTGTGTGTATTTGAGTGTGTGCGAGAGCTTGTCAGATTTAATACAACGAATTTTATAATATAAAGTTTCTGATTCGGCGAGAACATAATTAAAATATCCATACCCCAATCCCATGTACAAAATTCCATGCACAGGCAAAAGAAATAAAGTCCAATGGAATAGTTTACATATACCAAAAGAAATAGTAATATGCGAATTGCAGTAGATTCATTTATGTACTTTATGACATACTTACACACATTTTATTTTAATGAAATTCGTCATTCGTCAACATATTTAAAGCAAATTGTTACACACTTTTGGGTTGAATATATCTGACAAATATTCATTTATTTTATCATACAATATTTGTATTTAAGCACACAAAAAAAAAAAAAACCAAACCAAACAGAAAATATAAAATTACAGTTCATAATCCGTTTCGATTTATCACTTGATATCGGCCTAGCTAATATTGAAGATTTATGTAAAAATATGTAATAAAAATAAAAAAAATATTTTATTGTATTATTTAAAAAATTAACACATCATTTTCCTCTTTTTTATGTGATTGCTATATAAGAAGGAAAAATAAATGTGAGAGTAAATATTTGTGGACAAAACTCTTGTTAAATTTCTCCACAATTGCAAATAAATATTTCCCTTTTTTGATATCAAGAAGGCGCACCTATAATAATAAATGTAGCAACAGTGTAAAGACTGTTTCACATGTATTTTTATAAAAAATTGGTAAAAGTGTTAATGATGAAGAGGAACACAGCAAAAACGCCACCCAAAACCAAAACCAAATAAAACAAAAAACACGAAGAGACAGAAAAAAAAAAACAGGAGACATATAAAAAAAACGAGAAGCGATTACATAAAAAAAAATTGAAAAATGAAAGCTAAGAAAACACCTAACACAAACAGCGGTCCAGCAGAGAAAAAGGAGGCAAAAGTGAGCCGAGGAGTCGATATGGATGCTGA
Organism: Drosophila longiperda; assembly: GCA_035042125.1. Classification (NCBI taxonomy): domain Eukaryota; kingdom Metazoa; phylum Arthropoda; class Insecta; order Diptera; family Drosophilidae; genus Drosophila; species Drosophila longiperda. Next base: position 1,630,798 of record JAWNLV010000117.1, read on the forward strand.
CAATGGTAGCAGCAGGACATTTTCAAAAAGCTAGAGACGGACAGAGCCTAGAGACTCTTCCTCTATATAAAGTCGGACCAAACGGTTGCCATATGCCAGATGTCAGTTGTCAACGCAGGACGAACTGCAATAAGAACAACAACAACAACAACAACAAAATGCATACAAATATGCAAAAAAGAATACCGCGTTTTTATACTTACTACGAAGGTTGATAAAACACACACATTGGACATGCAACATGCACCATGAATTTCTCTTCATGTGTTAGTGTGTGTGTTTGTGTGTGTGTGTGTGTATTTTTCACAAATCTGCGTACGTGGCGGCATTCGAGCAGAAGATTGCTTGGCCAGTCATCGTCATTCAGAAGGCACAATGGCCAGCCTGAGATTGAGGCTGTTGGCTGCTGCTGCGACTGCTGCCGCTGCTGCTGTTGATGGCTGACGATAATGTTGCATGACAATGGCAGGCTAGGCCTATTGCAGCAGCAGCAGCAGCAGCAGCAACAGTAACAATAATACACAGAGAATGACAGACGGAGAGGTTCACAAGTTCAAACGCGAATTCAACGGTTTGGACGTGGGCCAAATTGCTATATGCCATGCCCACAACCTGCTCCAACTTCATATCCAACGCAAGGTCCAGCTAAAGCTGCAACTATAGCTACAGCTTCAGCTACAACATCAGTTCCATTCGCCTTCGTTCCAAATGATGCGTATAAAATGCGCATAAATAAAATGCTTGGTAGCTTGGCGAACAGGCAACGAAGCACACGAAATGCACAGCGGACGTGGCAAAAAACAGCCAAAAAAAAAAAAAGCTAACAGCATTGAAAACGAGCCAAAGCTAAACGGTAGTTTTTTTTAACAAAATAAAGAACCAAAAAAAAAAAAAATGAAAAAAAAAAAAAACTACTTCACCTTGTTATAGTCGGCCAAACCCAGCCGTGCCCAGTCGCAGCAAACCCCATCCAACCCAACCCCTCGCCAATGGAGCGGGCAACCATCCCTTTTCAGGATTGCGTTGCACACGCTGTTGTGTGCATCGCTGGCGTTGCCGCTGCGCATGCGTGCCACAGCTTAAATGCCTTTGGCATACGTCAAGTGCCAGCGTCAAGCGTCACATCGAGCGTCTGCATCTCTGTCTGTCTGTCTGTCTGTCTGTCTGTCTTTCTCTGTCTGTTCATCTACCGGTGTGTTGGAGTGACGTTTAATGTTAGCCAAACAGAGAGCATCACAGCTAAGTCATCAGACTTGCAACGCCATCAACCCAAATGATTGTGCCACATAATCAGCAAGTTCTTTTTATGTGTTAGTTAATTATTTATTAACGATCAGCAATTCGATTAAGCACCGCACAATATTAACTTTTTGCAACACAACTGAAGTTCATTTTCTATGTCAGCTGCATTTTGGATTTTATTTAAGTCATACAATAAAAGGCAATTAAGTCCAAAACTCTTTACTTTCAAACCCATTGTATACAGTAGTCTAATAATATATATAAAAATGACTGTAGAAAAATCACTCATATCCAAATACTATTAAAATATATTGTGTATCTTTACTCTGCAAAATTACATAAAATGTATTCAAATAATAAATGTAAGTAGGATATATATATATATATATGTATATATGTTTTTGTATATAATCAAGACAAAGCTATTAGTGGAATCTCAATATGCAAGTTTCTTAATTTGTATGTAGTTTTAATCTTCATGTCTCGTAATGAACAAAATGATCAACGAATCTTAAAGTCTCATTCTTTTTTTTAAGTTTTCTTCTTCAAAAAAATGGTCGTTTGCGATATCGTGTTTTGAACTGCAACATACATACATATATATATATATATATATATATATATATATTCCATACATACATACATATGTTTAAGCATTCAACTAAATGCCTTGTATCTTGAAATTCGTTTTGGCGGCGCGACGTTTGTTGCAACTGTCACCCGATGCGGCCGTTGCACGCATTCCTGCAACTTTTAACTGAAACTTGAAGACAGGCATCTTCTTCACATGACTCCTTTGGATGATCGTTTTTTTTGTTATTTTTGTTATTCGGTTTTTGTGCAGTTTCAATTAGAAATGCGTGATTTTTGATTTGTATGTGTTTATTTGGACTACACTAGACGATCCCATTTAAAGGATGTTGACTAAAACTTGCAACGAATTTTGTGCGTCATTAATATTCTACTTATGTGTGTATGCCAAATATGTGGGTAAATTAGCCAAATATATATACAGTCGAATTTATGCAAATGTAATTTTTTACTGGAAAAAATCAAGGTAAAGCAATTCCTGAATTATTTGGCCTTGCTGTAGAGCTTGATAAGAATGTTGATTGTGTGTAAACAACATAACATTGGTAAACATTTAAAATATAATATATCTCGATTTGTTTGGTGTGGCTAATATATGTATTTTTTTTTTGATTGTACACAATTTTGAGCTGGCATATTTCTCCACTATCTAGCATCTTGAATGGCATTGCATGCTGAAATTGAATTTATCAGCACATTATAATGGCAACAGAGTGAGCAGAAACGGTATCAACGCAACATTGTCATTATTATAATTAACTTTATCTTCATTATCATCACAACCATCATAATCATCATCATCATCATTATTGTGTGGAACAGTCGCAGGGACTATTTGCATTTCAAATGAACTGATTGCTAATGATAATTGTGTCAGCGATGCGACATAATCGACGCAATATGATCTTGATTATTTCATTAATTAAAACGCGCACATCAATTGACACAAGCATCAGCTACAAAACAACAACAATAACAACAAAAACAACAACAATCTGTGTTCAAGTGTTGGAAATTGAGCGATGAATTTAAGTTCCATGGAGTCGCATGGAACTTCCATGATGTCGACTTGAATTAAGTAACTAACTCAATTGGCTGCTGCTGGTGCTCTGATGCTAGTCTGATGATGGTCTGATGCTGATGTTGATGCTGATGCTGATGGTGATGCTGTCAATAAGCCGACTGCCAACAATAAAGCGCCATTAAAATGCTGATGAAGTGGAAATGCAATCTGCCAGCCGCGCCTTCGCCTCCTTTGAAAATATGTTGGAAAGTTTTATGGCGGAAATACGAGTAGTTGATTAATTTTGCAGCTCCATCCTCAGACTCAGCGAAAACTCTTAAAAGTTATTAGCGTGGATGCCAATGCGAGAATTAGATTGCCAGACGGTGCCACTAAAGTGCCAGCAACAACAACAACAACAACAACAACAATATGAATTTTTTCTATATAGTTCAGCGTTAGCAGAATTTGCAAATTGCTGGCAATATTGCGATGCTGTTGGTCTTGTTTAATGGGCTCTTTAGCTAACTACAAATTGATAATATTGATGGCAGACATGACATAATCAGCAGCTCCGTAAAATGGTGTGGGCATCTATATGTAAATATGGGAATAGGACTCAAGTTGCAATGACAATGCTGCAATTGTGATGCGATTAAAAGCAAAAGTCATGAAAAGAGCAATTGCAATCCGTATACAAGTATAGATAGGAAAGCGGCAAGTTAGCGATAAAAAGTCATTGAAGTCCACTCTTGTGAAAAAGTCAATGAAACTACGGCCAAAGTGTGACAACTTTTATTGCCCACAACCCACATTGGCCCACAGCATTATTGCTGCAGAAACGAGTGCATTTAGAGTGAAAGGTGAATTCTTTCGTTGCTTCCAGGTTATCCGCACGAGGGAAGTGCAACAAATAAACTTTTGTTGCACGCAAAACTGGCACAAAGAATAGTTACAAGCTTCGCTGAACAGCAACTAACTGCATTCGAGCCAAAGGGCATCCCTCGATTCCAAAGTGCGCGAAAACAATTATTCTTTGCTGCAAGGGGGGATCATCTAAGCAGAAATAAATATTTCAATGGGCTGAATGACCATCAACAAACAAACTAACCAGAAGTTCAACTTTTCCCTCAAACCAGCTTTAAAAGTTGAAACTGTTGACAGAACTGCTTTAAGGAAGTTACTAGAAGTTTACCAACTAACTATAATCTTTTTTTTTATATGTATAGACTTTGATGTGTACGCAAGTAAAGAGTTTTAAGTCTATAATGAAATTTATTTTTTTTTTACTTATATACAATTCTTTATTAAGCAACAGACATCTATAATTTAGACTAAAGGTACAATTATTAAATAATAATTGCAAGTCTTATTTATATGTATATTTCACATTTGCGTATAATGTTTGAACAAATCTCGATCCCAGAACTTCAATCAAACTACGATCGATGTAGTTAGAGTAGCTCATGCATTGTTCTACAAGAGTATAAAAGAACATTGAGAGAATAAAGTGTACTTTCACTTTTGTGTACAAAATGTGTACAACAATTAGAGATCACTAATAACATTTAAACTTTGACTATGACTTTCAGTTTTTTGTTTTTGCTTTTGTTTTTTTTTTTTTTTTTGTTAGTAATTTAATGGAGGAAATGATCAACCAATTATAAGCGCAGCATGTGCTGTGCGCATATTTATTAATTGAACTAGAATTACGCTTACCACAAATAAATAGAGCCCAAGCTGTGGCAAAGCTTTCTACTCGTTCAAGGGGCTGGTACGGGTGAAGGTGGGGTGAATTGGAGTGGCGACTTGGCGGTTGTTTAGACGCTGTGGGAGTTGCAGTCTCTCAAGTCGATGGCAAAGCAATTTAATTGCGTAATTAAACTAAATGCATTCGGCGATGTCATTCCATCTCTCCAGGGTATTTAAAACTTGGTCTCTGCTGCTTTTATTGTTGTTGAATCGATTTGTTGTTGTTGTTGTTGTTGTTGGTGCTGTTGCTGTTGCGGTTGTTGTTGTTTTTGCAACTGTTGCAGCTTGCACTGCGGGAGCATTTAAGATACCTGAGCTTTTGACAGCTTGGCAGTTGTTTTTGTTGTTGTTGTTGTTGTTGTCACTGCATAAATGCCCAACGGACTCCAAGTCTAGACTTTAGATTGTTTTATGTATTAAGTTTTAGTTATTATGATAAGTTTTTAATTCGTTATCATATTTAATCCAATAAATAAATATTGAATTAGTTTTCTAATTCATCTATTGATGTGGCACTTTGAGTATTATTCATTATTTATTATATTTTTTATGTGCTGGCCTAATTCACCTTAAAATGATTATTTGTATTATAAGCACGCATTCTCAATCGATTTATCCAAATGAAATATCTACAAAGAAAAAATAAATCTCTTGTTAAATTAAGCTAAGAGTTCAAATATATGCTAAATATATATAAATAATATATAAATAACGCAGGATTTTTCTTTGAACAAAATCACTGCTGATTTCTTTTAAAAAGCAATCTATTATTAACTGTCTAAAAATCCAAGTCTTAGATATTTATGTATATATATATTTGTATATAAATGAAAAGAGTTTAATCCGGATATCTTGGTAAAAATAATATTTCTAATAAAAGAAATCTTTTGACAGATTTCATAAGAAAATTATATGATATGCAATTAATTATCATAAAAGATATATAAAGATTTAATTTCGGCTAAAGGGCTACTAACTAGATCGAAAAGTATTTTATCAATGATTGAAATTTTTTGTTTAGTCAAAAGTTTACACTGACAAAGGATCAATTTTTTTTTTTGTGCAATTGAGCGCCTTTGAGAAGTTTTAAAGAAAAACCGCGAGCAAATTTTGTGAAAATATTGAAGTGCCGAAAGCGGTTGCGTCAACAACTTTGAAATGGCAAAGCGAAAAATGCAATTCGATTGACGACGCGTCGCAACGCGGCGTTGCCCGAGAACCACAACTTAAGGCACTTAAGGGCCACTTAGGCGTTTGCGTTTGAGTTTGCCACGCTGCCACGCTGCCACGCCATGCCGCGCCACGACGCGTTGCAGCAAGGCGACACGCCCACCGCCCCAGTCGGTCGGCTTTTAACTTATCAACATTGTAATTTTTCTTAGTGAAAAGTTCACGGCAATGAAATTGTAAAGAAGCAGCAACCAGATCCAAGTCGTCAAGTAAGTGCGCTAGAGAGCAACTTTTATTACGCCCTGGGTGAGAGGGTGGGAGGATGGGAGGATGGGAGGATGAGGCTAACCATAAGGACCCAAACTGCTGATGAGGGTGATGAAGGAACCCGCAGCAGAGTCAAATACACACACCATACACACACAGAGAAAGAGCAGCTGGAAATAAAAAGCGGCAGAAATAACTATGTTGAAATCACTTAGCTTACAAAATGCAATAATATGTACAACGTCGACGTCGACGTCGACGCCGTCGTCGACTTCAACTTCGACTTCGACATCCAATGCAACTGCAACTGCAACTGCAACATTAGTATCGTTTACTGCTCTGTTGCGGCTGTTGCTGTTGCTGTTGCTGTTGCTATTATATTTGCTGTTCTTGTTGTTGTCGCTGATGCCAAGCAAGAGCCAAAGGGCATATGTATGCAAAAACGAGTGGTAAAACAATATTTAAGCGATTTAGGCTATGACTATACCCTGTACTTTATTTAACAAATTAATTCATTTATTTCTAATGATCGCATTTACATGAAATGAAATAAATATATTGAGTTCATATGCTTTATTTCATATGCAATTTTATATAGTTACAAATTAACTATTTTTTGATGCAATTCATTATAGAATTTCTTTTAATTTTATATGTTACTTTGACAAAAGAAATGGCTTTTCAAAATGAAAAAATATAATATTTCCTATGATTCATTTTTTAAATATGTAATACATATAATTTGATATCATATATATATATATATAGGAAACTTGATAAATATTAATTTTTTGGATTTGGCTTATTTTTTACCTGTTCCACTGATGATAGACATTATCCTAGCTTCTTGGACTGCTAAGCAGAGCCGAGAAAACACAAAGCGGATTGCCAGGCAAGATGAATTCTAATAAGTCAATTCTTGTAAAAAAAAAATGCCCACAAAGCTAATGCTTATTGGTTTTATCTAGCGAGATGAAGTGCTTGATTCACGCTTAAAATATCATCTTTAAAGATTTCATACTTTTGAAATGATAATATTTTAATTCTGTTTTATGACTTTCGCTCTTTGCTCAAATTCGTCAATGTTATTCGGACTGTTTTTATTTATTTACAAAATGCTTTTCACATTCAACATATTTATTGAATGGTAAAATTGAGTATTGATAGTCTTAGTTTACTAATGCTGAGTATCTAAATGGAAACTAATCGAAATACTAAACTATTTTGGCCAGACGATGCCCGACAGCTGCAATAATGCTTCAGGCTAATGCCTCCGTAACTTGGTTGGAAGGTGTCTTCCACTCTATTTGCTTGTTGTGAAAAAGTCAAATGTGCTTATAACACTGTACTGTTGCAAGTGCCACAAAACGGAGCTCAAGTGCAACTTTTAACAAAATACCAATGACATCCATGTGTCATGCGACGACAGTTGCATTCCAACTTATTGGACTCGGTTACTAGTTACTCGTATTATATATTTTGCATATATATTTTGTTTGTTGCCTCGTTTTTACTACCATGGTAAAACGGTGGAAAATCGTACGAGTCGAACCGTCTAGCGACTAATTGGTTTACTTATGGCCTTTATATGTGCGATATGTTGAGCTGGCCCAAAAGTCGGAACAATGTTAGAGCCGAGTTCGCTGGCATTGCCGCTGGCACTGCCACTGACCTGTCGACACTTTATCGGCATAATTAGGAACCAGTGTACTTGGCCAATATTTGCCAAACGAAATATTGCCAAACACACATACGAGTCAGCAATCAATTATATCGTCTGGCCAAAAATTCTTTCGCATTCCAAGTTCCCCTCGCCTACCCGTTGCCACAACAAAAATTTGATCTGACCCGTCAGCCAAAGCTTGTTGCAAAAATTCTTTGCCATTGCAAAACAACAACAACAACAACAACAACAACTGATTAGTTATTTAAAAACTCCATTAGAACATGTTCATTTGGAAAAGCAAGTGTTGGGGGAAAGGGCGCCGGATGTGGAAGTGGACCGTGTACTTGGCTGGTTAGCTCATTTCTCATTTTCCCATTAACTTTGGCAAATACTACGTCATCATTAAGCGAGCCATGGACAACGTAAATGCCAGAGCACAGGGCTCCAAGCTTGAGATGTATTTCGCCAAAAACAAAAATTAAAAAACAACTAGCAAAACAAAAAAAAAAAAGAAAAAACCAAAATAAAGCGCAGGCGCCAGCAGCCGAGGCCTGTAGAAACCTCAACTCAAACTCAAACTCAAACTCAGCTCAGCTCAACTCAACTCAGCTTAGTTAAATTTCGCCAGCGCGAAAATTAATTTTCGTGTACAGAGACGACGACGGTTTCGATGGCTAAGGCATTGGCCATTTGGCCAGGCTTAAACAACAGCCAAAGGGCTGCCATCTCGTTCCCAGGCTGGACAGCTTGCTGTGCAGTTGATGCATGCAATTAGCGTTGCCTGTTTGCTTGTTTATCCACACAGAGCGCCAGTAGCGGGGAGCACTTTTTGGCGTCCAGCCCAAAGGAGGATCTCACCAACAACAAGGACCAAGCACAGCTCAGCTGTTGGAGCCTGTTCAGCTGTGTATGCTGCTTTAGCCGTGTCGGCATCAATTGCGGTTAACCGCTCCACTCGAGACGTCAACCAGACAGCAGCAATTACATAACCTTGGAGGCTCTCACAGGCAAAGTCTTTAATTGGCGCCGAATCCGTCAAAAATATGAGCAGACAAATATTTACATAGCCAGCAGAAAAAGACTACCAAATTTGCACTCTTTAAAAGTTTTCAATTTGATGTGCATATGATTTTGGTCATTTTATTATTATATTGGTTTTATCAGAGGAATGGAAAGAGCAAAAAATAGTTATGAGGAGGAACCATATTTATAAAATATGAATATAACTTGTAATTTCTTGAAAAATAAGACTATTTTATACATTTTATATATTTTATACATTTCTTCAGTTAATCCAGTTAAGAGTATATAATATTTGAGATAAATACATCTGTACAGGGTATCTGCTTATCAAGCATTCACAATGGTGAATTTTGTATTTGCTTTTATTTTTTTGATTTGTTAGCTACCAAGGCTTTTAGTTGGGCCAATGCAAGCGGCCAACGGGCGGCGGTAGCAAACAGCTTTAGACACTTTAACACATTCCACTGGGAATCCATCCACACACAGAGACACAAAGTGCAACACCAACACCAAACACACAACACACACAACACACACATACACACAGAGGCAGTCAGCAGGCTGGGATAAGCATTTAGACAACTTTTAGACCGGTTTTTGGTGCTATGAAGTCATGAGGCAGCAACCAGCAAAAGCACCATGAGCACTAACTAGAACTTGTGGCCGAAAAGGCCAAGATGCAAGCAGCTGGAGCAGCCTTGCAACCAGGCCAACTCAGTCCAGGCCAGGCCACTCAGTCGGACACAGCCAACAAGCGCTTCAATCCTCCACATTGATGAGCCTCAGACGACAATGGCTGGCCGGAAAAGTGGGGAAAAAAGGGCTGCGGAAAAATGTAAGCTGTAAAACTGTGCGCCAAAATGTAATAGCGCAACTTTTGGCCTTGGCTAGCGTTGAGCTATGTTGTTGGCTAATAGGTTAATTCGTTAATGGCCAGAACCAGCATAGCTATATTCCGCTAATTATTTGTTTGACCAGAGCTATCAGTATCTAATTAGCCATATATTGTGGCCACTAAAACTGCTGCCCACAGGGCAACAACCTGGTCAATATGGTCAACAGGCTTAAAACAAGAAGGAACCAGCAGCTGCTGTTGTTGTTGTTGTTGTTGTTGTTGTTCTTGTTGTTGCTGCTGGTCAACTGACATCCTCGACGTCGTCGTTCAAGTGACAGCTTTAAAATTGCAAGCAAACACAGCAGCCGCACGGATTGGGGATGACTTGTAAGCGACGGACAACACTTACTCAACTTTCACACACACTTGCACACACACACACACACACACACACATGCCTATGGGATGAAACCAGGCGGCAAAATACATTTTATAGCGGATATTTGGTAACAAGAACCAAGGCAACGTCCAAAGCCCAAATCGGACCGAAAGTCAGAGCCAAATTCTGTGTGTCTCAGTTTTTGTTTTCTTTTTTCTTGTATTTTTTATTTTGTTTTTTTTTTTTTTTTGTTTTTTATTTCAATTTTGCCGCTGTGCGGCTGCCTTGCTGCCTGTGCCATATGTGCTCATGTATGTCACATGATTACCCAGGCAGCCAGTCGACAATGACGTTGACTTTGAGTGGCGGCCATTCGCAGCGTTGGCGGACACACAATACAACAACAACAACAACAACAAAATAAACAAAAACATACAAAAAAATACAATCAAAGATGTTGTCGGCCAAAAATCTGTTGCAACGCCTTGAATTTCTCAAAGGGTCAAATCATCCTTGTGAGTGTGTCCTGTACTTTAAATCAAATTTTTGTATATAAAAGTATATAAGCCCCAATGATAGAGACTATCGTAATCAATAGTGCTTCATAAATTACATTTTAAAAATAAAGATAAGAAGATTAAATGTGTGATTCGATTTTGATGCATTTTTTTTAAATTATTTATTTAGAAATGTTTGTTAAATTGTGAGCCGATGTGCCCTATAATGTCTTAAGTCATCGACATCAGCCTAACATATTCTAAGAATCATTACATAAATATATCACAAATTTTGGCATTAATTTTAATATAACTCTTTTGGTTTGTAATAAATGAAAGTAAAACATTACCAGTCCCCAAGATTGACTTAAATACTTCCATTAAAACGATATCTCTTATTGATCAGTATCAATTAAGCGAACGAAAACCTTTAAATATATCTGTAAGCATCATATCCTTCGTAAGGACATAGAAAGACAGGTGTCGTAAAGTTTGTAAAGTTGAGAATTAGGGGACATGCTCATATATATAGTATATATGGTATAGTTTATATGAGTGTGATTTGCGCGTTTTAAATAAAAAAAATCCAACTATTTAAACTAAAATTTCTAACAATGATTTAATTAAGTTATTGTCCTAAGGCTCACATTAATTAAGACAACAACTTAGTCAGGATCCAGACGCAATCAGGCGACTGCTGCACGCAATGTAGCCAAGTTGCAAGTTGTAAGCTGCACTAAACTAAACTGAAACTGAGTGGAGGCATTCACTTGGTGACAGTTATTATTTTATGATGACATTTGAAGCAGAGATACTGGCAGCCAGGCAGATACCGGCTATGCAGTCGACAGGGCAGCTGTCGCCATATCTATGTACTTGTCCATGTCCATGTCCGTGTCTGTGTACGTGTCGGTGTCCGTGTCTGTGTCCGTGTCCGTGTCCATTTCGAGTTTCAAGTCGTCTGCCGCCCGCCACAAAGTTTGTCCAAAATTGTTGGGTTTTATTTTTGCCGCCCTAATTTCACACTGCGCTTCTTTAAAAACAAAAAACCAAAAAACAAATAAAAATAAAAAAAAAAAGCAAAAAAAAAAAACTGGCGGTCTGCGGCTGTCAAACTGATAAGCGACGGTAAATTGCAACGTTGTTGCTAGTTTGGGCCAGGCCAGTATAAAAGCCTCAAAAGCGCATGACATTTGGAACATTTCAACATCAATTCAGTGCGTGGGTTGAAAGCAAATTTCAAATCTTGCTCAACAGAAAATCAATCAACTTGTTCAAGCAAAAAGTAATTAATTACTAATCCCAAAAATGTTGTCTTATTCTTAGGAAAAGCTTAAATCTAATCCAGGCAGACATTTTGAGTTTTTGTTATCAAATCTATTATATCAATTATATATAATTGAATGTCTGATTACGGTATTTGATTTAAAAAATATAATTCTTTATTCATCAAAACACGTCTGTTCAGTTTGGTGTATCAAATATAACTCTGCTTATGCTACTGGTTTAATCAATAATGAAACCTCGCATTTGCGTCTTATTTCATTATTTACAGTTAGGTTAAATTTCTTAGAATATACAGTTAGGTTTGATTGCTTATGCTGAGGCGCTGGCGCCGTCGCAGTGAGTGTGAACATGAGAGATCTGCATGATGTTACAGTTGGGTAAAATTGTTTATGCTAGAGATCTGCAAGATGTTACAGTTAATATACAGTTAGGTCCAATTGCTTATGCTGATAATGAATAAGGGATCTGCGCGTGGCGCCGGCGTTGTCGCCGTGAGTGTGGACATGAGAGATCTGCATGATGTCATGTTCTGGATATGTCACTATATATATATATATGTAGCAAAAAAATTGACATAGCACTAGCAAATTTAACTGCCACTTGCGGTTTCAATCGCTGTTCCAACCATGATCCTTGTTCAACTGATCAATAGATTTATTTTACTTACTCATTGGCCTTTTGCGAATTCTAAGTTCTCGTTCTGCTGCTGATGTCTCTCCGATTCTGATGCTGGCGATTCTTGGGAACTAGAGACGATTTTAACTCGCGAGAGCCGATCAAACTGCATTTGCAAATTAGCTGCACCGTCGGCAAGGCAAAAAAAAAAAATTCAATTAACTCGAAACTAGTTTGGCACATAAACAAAAATCGCATGAAAAAAAAAATGCAACCGGGTGAAGATGTTGGATGGTGAGGGGGGGAGATGTTTAAGATGGTAGACACAAGCGCGCACGAACGGATTGGAGGATTGTGGGGTTGGGGATAACGGGAAGGGGTCGGGGAGTTACGCAAAATTAAAATATAATATTTCACTTTATGCCGAGAAGGAGCCGAAAGACCAAGCACCAAGCAACTGGTAAAAAAAAGAACGTTCGATGTTATTGACGCTGTTGTCGCACAAAGATCGCGCCGATAGCCGAAGCAAACTTCGACTGGCCCTAGATCTGGCCAAAACTATGTGGCTTACAAAACAGCAACAACAACAGCACAAAAAAATCAACACAAAACTACCAGCGACGAGCAGCGACTACGACTCGATGCGATTACGATTTGAATTGCGTTTTTTTTTTTTTTTCTATTTTTCGTCTTCCGAATAGCAATTGTGTGTGGCGTCTGCTGTTGTGGCACGTCCTCAAGCGAGCAGCACACAAATCCAACTGAAGCCAATGAGGACGTCAGGCAGCAGCAGCAGCAGCAGCAGCAGAACAGCAACAGCAGCAACAGCAGCAGTAGCAGCAGCAGCAGCAACAACAGCAGCCACAGCAGGCTGCATGCAATTCATGTGTGTGTGTGTGTGTGTATGTGTGTGTGTGTGTGTGTACGTGTATGAATAGAGTGCAAAAGAAACAAGAGAAGGCAAGCCAAAGCTAAAGCTGAGGCTGGCAAACAAACGAACGAACAAACAACATAAACGAGCTTGAAGAGAAGCCATCCACTGAGCCAACTAGTCAGAGCTGGTGACGCGCGCGCGCTGCTCTCCACAACAAACAAAATGTGCCTGCCGCATTTCTCTGATAGAGTGAGCGAGAGAGAGAGAGAGCGGGAATGAGAGAGAGAGCGAGCTTGTTGCGGAGGGGAGTGGGTGGAATATTACGTATACGTTAAACGCCGCCAAAATGCAACACAACGCTAAAGTTAAACCGGCATTTTGTTAGGCGCACGTTTTAGCCGCTGTTACTGCAACTGGAGCGGTTTTAAGCTGCTGCGGTTTAAGGCCAGGGCGCCACTAAATAATTATCTTACATACTAGTTACTCCACTTTGTTATTTGTAATTTGTTTTGTATTTCATTTGATCCAAAACAATCTTAAATTGTGCAACATGTTTTTAGCTTTCAATTCATTTGTACACAAAATAATAATTATCTTACATACTAGTTACTCCACTTTGTTATTTGTAATTTGTTTTGTATTTCATTTGATCCAAAACAATCTTAAATTGTGCAACATGTTTTTAGCTTTCAATTCATTTGTACTCAAATTTTGTTATCCACATTTGAATGGTTTAATGTATTTTTCTTATTTACGTGTCTAAATGGGGCAATATTAGAAAAATTTGTTAGAGTTTATTTTATTTTATTGAAGACTTATTATTTGGTCGACTTTATATAGGCGGCTTCTTCTTCATCCTTTGCTTTTGCCGGGCCCAAAAGTGCGTCTCAATCGGCACTGAGCTTTTCACATGCTCACTTTCAGCTCTTGGCCCGGGGGGGAGGTGAGTGGAATGGAAAGCCGGAGAGGCAGGAGACGTGGCAACGTTATGTTACAACAACCCCACCAAAATGAGACGTGCTCCTGGCAACGCTGTGTGAGTCGTGGTGTCTCGGAGAGTCAACGATAGAGCGAGAGAGCGTATGTGGGTGTGTGTGTGTGTGTGTGTGTGTGTGCATGTGCATGTAAATGTGCGTGTAAATATGTGTGTATGTGTGTATGTGTGTGTGTATTGCAGCTGGCAACGCTTCCTACTTTATTACTGGTTTCCAACTTCATAAAATATTTTAAGCGTCGTCGTCGTCGTCGCCGTCGTCGATGTCGACGTCGACGTCGTCGTTGGCAACGAACACGACGTGGATGTCGCCTGCTTGATTTACTTGTAATGCACAAAGTGCAGCAAAAAGAGGGCACAATGCAATAATGCGTTGACTCCCCCCTCATCTACTCACTCTCTCTCTCTTTCTCTCTCTTTCTCTCTCTGTGCCAGCTGTTTTATGCAAGATTCGCGCGTTTTGTTTTTTTTGCCGCTTTTGCCGGCTTAGACTACGATTCTGATCAGTCTGTGATCATAACAGAAAACAGTTAACAAATGCGGTAAATACATTAACATAACTGTAATACGCTACTATATACATTTATTTACACCACTTTTACTTTTAACGATTAAGCATTAATTATTTTATACAATTATCCTTATCACATAAAAACATTCATAAATATTTACAGTATACAAAAATAATACGAAAAAAGTTTAAGCGCATTTTTGAGTGAGATTTTTATTAACTATGCCAAATTCAGGGCTTACATACGATTAATTCTATTACATCAGAAAATCGCACTTACTATCAATTAAAATTTCATATAATTTTAACTAATCGATAAAAGAGCGTTGGTAATATAATTATTAAATAGTAATCTTCTTAAACAAAATAATACGGTTTTTTTTTTTTTTTTTTTTGAGTTTATGTAGTAAAATTTGTTATGATCAATTACATTAATTTAAGCATTAAGAGCTTGGACATGCTGGAAACAAAAATCGTATTAAAAATAAGCCGAAATTAAACTAATAAATACACACTTAAGCTTTAAGCAATAAAAAATAAAATACTTTAATGGAATTTTGCTTAAATGCCAGCCAGAAATTCTTAGATTGTCCCAGCAAAGTTCATTGTAGTTGTGGTTGTATTTTATTGCAATTTCTTATTAATAAGCGCGTTTTATGTGGCAGTAGTTGGGAGTCGGCTGTTTGGAGTCGGTAGTTGGGGAGTTGGGAGTTGAGAGTCGGGAGCTGGCAGCGGGCGTCAGAGCCATCCCATGGGCGACATTAACGTTAATAATAATAAAATGTGTAATTGCATAGAACGAGACTGCGCAGCATGCCCAAGTCCCGAGACGGCTCCAGTTTGTCCTGTTCTGTCCTGTCTTCTCTGACCAGGCCGGTCGCAGCCAAACAGCCTGTCGCTGTCTCTCCGTCTCTCCGTCTCTCTGCCCCTCTGTCTCGCTGTCCCTGTCTCTGTCTCTGTCTCTGGCTCTTGCTGCCCCTGTGTCAGCTTCAGCTTGTTGCAGCATTGCAAAAGGTGTAAATCATTTTCTAATCGCAGCAAACAGATCACATGCACACACGCATCCAAACACACACACGCACACACACACACACACATATGTATACATATATATATGTATATATATATATATATATATATATATAGCCAACGTGCATTTAGTTTTGTTTTTAGCATTCACATTCACATTCAGCTTTTGGCATTGCATTTTGCTTTTTGCAGTTTATATGCTGTTGCAGTGGTCAAAAAACAATGTGCGTTGCCGTCGACGTCTTGGAGTCGGTGGAGTCGATGGAGCCACAGCCAAAAGTCAATGCAATCAATGCATGAAGAGCAATAGAGAAGAGCATTGGTCACGTCCGCCTCCCCCACCCTACACCATTCACTGTCCGTCCTCCACAATGGACTCGGCCATAGCTTCTTGGCCATAGTTCCCATCCCATTCCCGCAGCGGATGCGAAGCACTTGCCATGTTGTCAGTTCCAAATGGATTTTGTTGGCATTCGCTTGAACGCTGTTTGTGGTACCAGGCCGCAGCACGAGGGTCGTTCATATGCATCTTGATATTCTCAAATTACAAAAGCGAATGGTTTCACTATCCCGAAATGAAAAAGAGTATATAAGATTGGTTTGCTGTTCGCCCGACTCCAACAATTTGGATACATGTCTATGCAAATCTTAAGAAATTTTATTTAAATTTTTATCTCACAATTTAGGAGCTGAAATTATCAATTTGTACACAACAACAAAGTATTAGTAACCAAAAGTAAAGTCAAATTTGAAGTTTAAAAACTTTAAGACAAAATGAATCGAATCCATTTACCTAAGTAATTACGTAATTTTCACAGGTTCAAGATTTGGATATATATAAAAAGATCTTTACATTTAATTTGGCTCCAGATCAAGGGTCTAATTATTTTTGTTTTACCAAGACATGCTTCGGATCCCGTGTGAATTGGGCATTTTTCGTTTCATTATTTGGCTAAAAATTATCCCCGGTTTATAGGCATTCTTACCTATATTTTCGATATCTTTATGAAAGGTTATACCTGATGGCTGTCTTGATCGGGAAATAGTCCTCGATTTGCTGTATACATTTCAAGATACTCTCGCATAATTTATTCATCATTTAGTGCAATTGTTGTTGTTTTAATTGTTGCTGTTGACTTTCAACTGGCCTTATATATACATATATTTATATATGTGTGTGTGTGTGTGTGTGTGTGTTTATGCGTGTTGGAGCAAAATATAGTTCAATAAAATCATTGAATATTATGTGCGCTTTTTGAGGTGCGGTTGCATCTTTGGCATTTGTAGTATCGAAGCCGGTCGTAAAATCTTATAAATAATACGGGAGCTATTAACATTGCCCGAAATGGCTGAATACAATCAATTGTTGGAATACAACAATCTCAGCTTACGGTCTAGTGGCCACTTGGTCGAAACCAAAAGAAAAAAAACAATGCAACTAAAAGCAATTTTGGTATAATTCAAAAAGTTTTTGGAAAAACATTGAAATTTCGTTTTGTGGCGCGACTTAATTTGCGCATTATCCTTACAATCTTAATTAAGCTTTCTATCAGGCAGTGCATGTCCTTTCCCTGCTCCTGCCTATCAGCCACATCCGCACATCCGCACATCCGCACATCCTTGCGACTTGCTCATTGGTTTGACGCCATTTTCTTGGGTACGTTTTTCTGCCTTTCTTGTAGTTGTTGTTGCTTTTGCTGTTGTTGTTGTTGTTGTTGATGGTCTTGTCGCAATTTTTTCATAGTCGCTGCACACTGTGTTTTATATCCGTTCCGTTTCCGCTTCCGTTTACACTCACGACACCGAGACCGCCAACGCTAACGCAAACGCAAACGCTGCTGTTGCTGTTTTGCATTGCGTATACGCCCTTTTGGCCAGAACGAACAGAAAACAAAAAAAAATACATGCAAATGGAGTGACGCGAGAAAATTCCTTGAGCAAAACAACTCCTGCTGCTGCTGGCATATTACGAGTATTGTCGCTATTGCCATTGTCCTTGCCGCAAGTAACAAGTTCATTTGCAGTACCCGCATCCAGTTTGACTGCCACATTTTAAATGGTGTACATTTCCACCGTATGCAGAGATCTGGCCGACTTCAACTAAACTAAACTGGGTTTCATATGTAAAATAGGCAACTAACTAATTCATTTCGAGCTGTTGATATCTGTATCAGTGGAATATTATATTAACAACACTTACTTTCATTGGATCAATCGCTTAGATATAATAATTATCGTAAATGAAACAGAAAGTTAATTACCGACTAGCTATAATAGCAAATTTAAATATTATATTTACCTATAAAAAAAAACAGGCTAAATTAGCATCACTGTTGCAGCCAGAAAACTACCCAAACGTAATTATTTCAATTAAATTTACAAAATTTATTTATGCATGCGTGTACCAATTGGTGTGTCTGAAGGTGTGTGTGAGTGTGTGGATTGGGGGCGGTGCCATGAATTCATTGTCAGCATGCCTGTTAACAGCATTTAATTGTTGTTTGTCGCAGACTCAGTTGCTGCCGGCATTGCCGTTTGCAATTTATTTGTTGTCAGTTGAAAACCTTAAAGTTGAAACCCTTTCGCTTTGGCGGATGTTCTGTCGTCAATTAATTGAGCTAAAAGCACTGATTTCCCATTGAATGGCATTTTCGTTGAGCTGGATAGCTCCCAGATGCTCCGAATATAATATATATATATATATATATAAATTTATATATATGCCGTGGCATGCCTATTAGATCTTGTTAGCTCCGCAAATGGGGTTGGTGCCGTGCCGTTTGTGGTTGTGCAGAGGCACGAGAAACTCTAAAATAAGCCGCCATTCATGCGAATATAAACAAACGAACTATGCGGCGACTTTGGCTTTCATTCATTTCCAGCCATTCGAATGCTGCAGCCAAAGGGGCAGAGAGGTGAGGAGTTGGTAGTTGCTACACTCTAAAAATCACTTTGAAAAACAAAAGTTTTTCTTCTATATTTAAGTAAAAAAAGTTTTCACAACATTTTGCATTTAAGCGACATTTGCAAAATATATTTTATAATTTTCTACATATATTTTCAATTATTCAGAAATGCATTACTAAATAATAAATAGGGGAAAAAAATTAATTTTTCGATTAATTTGCTGAATTTACAAGCAAGTAATGCAGTTTAATGTAATCTAAAATTTCTGCTAATGTGAAAATCAAATTACTAAGTTTTATTAATAATATAAGCAACAAAGAAGCTAATTTTAAATGTTTTCCTTACGTAAAATAAAAACCCCTATAAAAAAAACGCCAGAATTATAGACATATTTTTTATAAAAATAATGCCAGATATTGGGTAAGAAGAAAACATCGTTTTTGGACATATACTTTTTAAATAATAAGAAGATTTAAGTATGACAATTTTTTAAAATTCAGTGCGATATTTTTCTCAGAGTGTAGTTCTGTAGTTGGTTGGTGCTGGTGAATTGAATGCAAGGCTGGGCTACGTCGCCCACTGTGAGTACTACGCGACTTACAACTGCAATTACAACTACAACCGAATGATGCCCCGCCAGCCGCTGGCTCCCTCCACCTGTTGGCGCTCTACTGTCTTCGGGCACGGAAGCTCAGCGCTGTGGAATGCAGTTCAGTTGGAAGGTTGGGTCGTTGAGGGGCAGAGAACCAACAATGAGCCGGCAACGATGTTAACTGAAAAATGCGCTTCGCTTTGCCTGTTGACGGAAAGTTGGCTTAGCGTTTGTGTTGGTGTTTGGGGGGTTGGCATTTTGGGGTTGAAGCTGGGCCTCGGATTGGGGGCTTGGGCATATTCGTAGTGGCAAGTTACTGTTGTTGTTGCTGCTGCTGCTGCCGCTGCCGCTGCCGCTGCTGCTGTTGCTGTGTAGGCATAGTGCAGTGAACTTGCCGTTAAGTAAGTATGCAATATGAAACTTGTTTAATTAGTAAAGCATACACAGAGAATTTCATTAGAAAAAAATTGTTGAATATTTCTTTATTTCTTGGTGCATATAAGCATATAGAACCCATTTAAATATATACAATCATATATATGTATATATATATATACAAATTAATTCATGTAGTTGCTTGTATATTGATATTCAGAAGCATTTTTGGGCAGTGCAATAAACGCTAATTTGAAATAATTTTGTATTCAATATATTTTTTTCGTTTAGTTTTTGAATATTTTAATATCGTATAGAGCTCAATACATTCGTTCAACGTGGGTTCTGTGGTCGCCAGGCCTTAATTTTGTTCCAATATTTGTTACTGTTTCAGGGTAAATATTGTCCATGTTCATATTGCCATTTATCCTTATGACTTCCATAGCCATGTTCGGGCAGAACTTTTGGATTGCGATACATGCTTTTTGAATAGCTCAAATAATCCTATATTTAAAAATAAAAAGAAAAATACATTTCTTAACATTCAATCCAGTCAAACATCCATATTTTTTTTATAGACCTACAAGTTTCTACATATTTCTATATTTTATATATGAATTGATATGATAGATAATGTTGCGATTGGGTGTACCTTCTCGTTCCTTTGCTGACGCGCCAAGTGGTATAGTTCCATGTTCCTATGCGTATCCGAAGGCTGCACCTGAATCACACTCGAACCAGTCCTCGAATTGGTCGATGGATTTGCGTGTGACTTCAGTTTTAAATTAAGATCTATCGCCGGTGGCGGCTCGGAACGGATGCGTTGCTCAATTTCGTACAGCTCTTGCTATAAATACACATACAGAGAGCACAACTTTGAACGTATCTTTTACATGAAAACAACACAAACAACAAGTCGAGACCCGCGACAATAGATTGCCCTAGGCTTAAGGCAAGGAAGCACTGTCCGACCATCCAAATAGTAACAAAGGCACCTCGAGTAGGCTCTCTCTTTGTTCAGAAGAGGACCTGGGGACCTGCTGTCCCTCGGTAATTCAACCATGTTGCATTTTTAGGAAAGTGGGTAGGCTTTAATTTAAATCATATCTATCGAAAGATGGATATTGTCATCCAATCCGACAGTCAAGCAGCATCAAATGCCTAGTTCGAGCATGGGCCCAGATCATATATATATATATAATAATAATAAAAAATAATAGTTGTAGAGAGGTCCCTCATAGGGAACAATTGAAAAACGAAGAGAGACATATACGATAAATGATCTGAGCAGAGAGCAACAATTCTCAAGCAAGCGAAATATTTCTTAAGCCGCTTGAATCAAAAATCGATTGAAGAGGGTAATATTCATAGGAAGGAGAAGACTTAAAATACTGACCGGTCCATGGACAATACACTGTACAAAGTCAAAGACGAAGCGAACTCTACCGACTTTGTTGCAATCAAAAAGAGGACGCTCAGGTTCACATGGAGATCGGTCATATGCGATAACTTAATGTCAACTTACCCGATTCTTGTACACCATACAACAGGCGCGCAGAGTAAAGTAGTAAATAATCTCAACACCCGAGAGCAGCGAGAAGCCAAGAAACAAGCTAGCGATGCCGCCAAAGGACACAAGCAGATCCACCCAGCCGAAGAGCACCTCACGCTTGTAACGAATGATGGGCCAAGTAAGGAACTCGACTAAAACACCAGGAGTCTCCGGACGATCCATACTTTTGGGTGCAAAATAATATAAGTATGACAAAGTGGGAATTACGCAGAAACGCTTACAATTTCATCAGCTTGTCTATGTTATATACAGTCTTGGAGCAGCTAAGCTCGCACTGAAGACAATCCTTGATATTAGTTATGTTTAGCTTGTGGTCATTCAGGCAGGTAAAGTCCTTGACCGCGCACATGGGTACATTACCTAGTTGGGTTAAATAATGAAGGATTAATGTTTATGTTTGCATTGACCGAAGATTAGAAACGTTGGTATCCCCGTTGTTGGTATCCCCATGGAATTGAACTTACTGATGGGCTTGTAGAAGGGCGGATTACATTTGCATAGCTTGATGGCCTTTGACATGCGGCATTGCTTCATGCAGGATGAAAAGGTGTAGGCGTCTGGAAAGTAGCTTAGCTTGACCTCGTCGCTGAAGATGCACTTGCGCTGGCCAATGGACAACTGGCGTGCATCATCTGTGGTGTATGTGTTCTTCTTGGAGATGCGCACCTCCACTAGCTGATCCTCAGTCCAGTCGACTTGGGCATTAAAATCGGAGCCAAAGTACTCTTCGTTTGAGAATATAAATATCTGCAAGGACATGGAATCATCAGAATCATAGAAATGTATATAGATAGACATAACATACCCGAGAAGTGCTGTTGGGTAGAAAGAACAGAGCCCACTTCTTGTCGGTTTCATAGAGATCATGAGGTGCGCCAGTTTTAGTGCTTAAATGAAATTGTTCTCATTGTTACACTCAGAGAAAAACGCTTTATGAAATTAAATAATTCCCAACATTTTTTTTATCTACACTTTTCGACCTTAAAAATTTGCCTCAAATGAACTCGATTTAATCTTAAATTTTGTATTTGTCTTACTCTTCGGTTGCCGTGGACATGAAGCGACTGTTGAAGGCGTAGCAAAAGCCATGCTCCGTGTAAATGGGCTGAAAGTGATCGCAGCAGACGATGTCCTCGTCCCGATACTTGCAAGAGATTAGCGTATTCTCGCAGGGGATTTGTGCCCGAAACGCCCAATCGCGAATTGTGTGCTTCTCTAGCAGCTCCGCCGGTATTTCCTTTGCTAGATCTTCTGCATCCAGGATGCTCTCGAAACTGAGCGAGGTAAGCATGTCCAGAAACGGTGCAAACAACTGCGCCTTTTCCGCATCGTTGTTGCTGCGATAAATGCACATTACTACCAGGCGGATTACGTAATGGGGAGGATCAACTCACGCCAGGGACTCGTAGACCTCAGAGTAGGATTTGTCATGATCAAAGGCCGCGTTCGGACACACAACAGTGGTGGGAAAAACAACGTTCTGATTGTGAAAGTCCGTGTCCAGGCCAGTGATGGTTGGATTGGTTTGAAACTTCTCCCACAGGCTCATGATAATTACCAGAGCCGTAACAGCGCCAATCGATGTGAAACAGAACCACATAAACTTCTCACCAATGGGCCGACCTGTTTCCGCAATATAGCGAACGCCATGGAGCGTTGAGTTCTGGAAGAACTCCTTCGTCTGGTAAATGAGACTTCGCCGAAAGATGACCACAGTCTCGAGGTAGCGTTGCCTTCTTGTCCTAATCACAGCCGTTTGTTTGGGTTTCTCTTGCGGCATTTTCGTTTCAGGGACATTGCTCGTGGCCAGGCCCAGCAAAATACCGCGCAACTCTTAAGGAGAGCTCAATGACAATTGAGTCCAATTGTTGGACTTTCTGTTGTGGCCATTATGTGACACTAAAAGCCTTTCATTGTAAATGCATTAAGTTACCGGACCTTGACTGACCACAAACAAAAAATAGCGTTTGACAATACAGCACAGAATGCGTGCGTTTCCCAGGCTTATCTTGATGCTTCATTAGCATTTAGTGCCGTGCCTACACTGCGGAAAAAAACATGCTTAAAACTACCTTTAAACGTGTCAATTTACACATTGCTAAACAATACAGATTCCAACAAATGTTCATTTTAGATTTATTGCTTTGTTTTCAAGTATGCTTTATTAAAAACATATATTTTTTTTGCATTAACAATTGAGTTAGATACTTTTTTTTTTTGTTTTTAAATTAGTAAAATAGAAAATAGAAAAATGTATTGGCTTTGAAAATATGGTTCTCTTAGTGCAGCCTTTGGGTGTGGTGTGGTCTAGTCGCTTATTAGCTGCAGAGTGGGTCAACTCCTGATGTCCAATGATTGTATTTGGCCCTCGTTAAAAATGGCGCCAGCCCTGCGATACTGCTGAGTGCTCGGGTATTTTATAAGTGGGCGTGCCGATCGGAGCAGCTGCCGGGCTAATTGGTCCGCGGTAGTCTGCGTGGCATCCGGCGCCGTTGCAGTTTGCAAGAGCGAAAAATTACAGAAAAAAAATAATAATAATAATAATAAAATAAAAAATAAACCAAAAACAATTCTTGCAAAATTCGAATAAACTAAACTAAACTCACACAAAAATCGTCAAGAAATTCACAAGTTTTGTGTGAACTCCTGACACGGCAATTTGGACGGCGCTTTGTTTTGTTTTTGTCTGGCCAAGTGGCTCCAGTCGAGCCAAAGCTCCAGCTCGAAGCACAAATGAAGTGGTTTCAAGTTTCAACATAGCAGACGGACGACGGACGACAGACGACAGACAGACAGACTGGGTTAGCGACAACTGAACAAAAGGTCTGGCGATCACGAGTTGACGCTGTTGCTAAGATGCTGACCCTGATTGCGTCCGCCAGATAAGTGCAGCAGTAGACTGGTCACAAAAGGACCTCCGCATTTGCACATCCTCAGTCATCTAGAGTTTCAAAAACTGGCGCCTCTGTGCAGCGCTCATTGGCAGTAACGGACTCTCACCGTTAATCGTTTAGATACCAATGTTCCGACCACAACAGCGTCATTAATTATGCACAATTATCTGTGGCAGGTGGCGCATTAGCGATCTAGGATGCCCTGACAAGGATGCACATGGATGATGGCAACAGCGCGATTGCCACCCACCATAGCTGCATGCCATGTAAGTTATATATATATATATATATATATATATATATATATATATATATATATATATATATTTATACACATATACAAACATGTTGTATACGCTTGCCAAGGCAAACCAAATGTATCACATTTATTTACAATTTTATTGAAAATATCGATTTTAAAATGAGTCAACTAATTCCAAGCTTAAATAATTTATGACTAAAAAACATAATAAAAAATAATTTTTATTTAATGTATTCATTCAAATGTTTTTTTTTTTTACTTTTATTAAAAATTATCATATTTATTCAGTTTTCTTTTAGCTAATTCCAACAAGGCAACTAATTGCAAGTATAAATATTTTCAGTATAAAAACGTGTCCACAATCATGTTAATTGTTTGGTTTAATTTTAAGTTAGTAATTTAATTCATACATTTATAAACAGACATACTTCTGTCTACATATGTCCGTTAGGGTATTAAAACATCGGCATACCGGAGAAGACTATTATTATTTCATGCTTTTATTTCTTTACTTATTTCAATGACTGAACTTTTTCTTATCAGCGATCATTTGTCAAACCGTTGCAAAAGCCTGGCCATGAAATTTCACAACAAAAAAGAGAAATACAAAAAAAAAAAAAAAAAAAGATTAAAAAAACAGAAGATGAGGGAACGGCAATTGCAACAATTTGTTGGACTGCAACTTCGCGCCGTCGGTTGACAAAAATCAACGCTTATAAATAAGAAATCCAGAGACCACGCAACTGAAATTGATTCCATAGCCCTTTTCCTTTAGACCAAGTCCGAAGTCGAGTGAAACTCGTTGTATCCGCAAAACGAGGATACATACTAACACACACACACACACACTTATATATATATGCAGGCATAAAGACACACACATTCAGAAGACACAGCAAGAAGAACATGAACATGAATCCCAATTCTCCCTCTTCGAATGTTCTTAATGATCTCCGCAGAGTAAAAACTCGGTTTGCTTGTGTTCATGTGTGTGTGTGTGTGCGTATGTGTGTGTGCGTATGTGTGTGTGCGTATGTGTGTGTGTGTGTATGTACGTGATTAATGGTAATTGCTTTTATGGCTTTTTGCTGTGCTCGCCACGCTTTCTGGCCGCAATTTGTTACAATTTCGATTTCAGTGCCTGTCCCCAACTTTGTTAGCTTAACTAACATCAACTGTATCAAATAGCTAAACGTTTCTGATCCGACCTCCATTTCTGAGCATTAAATTATTACAAGCAATGAAATTGAATATGTACAAGTAAAATAATTCTCTTAGGTACGCACTTAATTGATGCTTATTATTTTTAACTTATTTAATATACGTCACTTACGTAAATCGTAATCGCACACAACCAATCTGAGGATCTTCGGCCAAATTGGTCTCTCCGTTGGCATCCCACAATACTGTTGCAAGGCTGGCCATCTTTGGATATAATCGCTCATATGGATACGATTGACAAAACGATTACTGGTGACTCTTTGCCGGGACCTTCAATAGCCTTATCCAGCTCGCCAGTTATGCATCAAAAGCAGTGGCAATTAACGCCAAATGTTATTGTATTTGGAAATGTTAATACTACAAGATCGCAGTCCAAGTTCATATCTGAATTTGATTAGTGTTTGAAACAACCGACCGATTCTATAAATTATACAAGTTTAATGCCAAATCAATAGAAGCAGCCAAATGTTTTATATCGACTCGGCTAGTGATGCTGATCAGAATATATATATATATAGCAGCTAAATGACACAAAATACTTATAATAATGCCTGCAGGGCTGTACAAAATCAATAATTTCATTAAATATAGGTTGTTCTTAATTAATCATTTGAAGAGATTACAACATTGCGTATTACATTCAGAATTTATGTTGATTTTCAAAATTGAATTCATTGTTTTATTTCACTTTTTTTCTTAATATGCATATACTTCATTTATAACACTTGTAGAAAAAGCCAAAAGAATATAAAAAAAACTAAACATAAGCCGAAGAAATATCTTAAAAATACTACTGGTTTCCTTTTTATTTTTTTGCTTGCATTACGTTTTGCTCTACATACACATTTAGTATTTACATAATAATAAGAATAGGCAGTTAAACATCATTCATATGCTCTTAATTATTCATTCTGTTTCAAATATTCTGGCGAGTGGAACAAGGGACTCGGCTCGAATCGCGGCTCGCGGTATTTGGAAAAGAGGCCACGCGCCTTATTAAACGGTGTTTGGAATACAGCCGATTCTATAAATTATACAAGTTTAATGCCAAATCAATAGAAGCAGCCAAATGTTTTATATCGACTCGGCTAGTGATGCTGATCAGAATATATATATATATAGCAGCTAAATGACACAAAATACTTATAATAATGCCTGCAGGGCTGTACAAAATCAATAATTTCATTAAATATAGGTTGTTCTTAATTAATCATTTGAAGAGATTACAACATTGCGTATTACATTCAGAATTTATGTTGATTTTCAAAATTGAATTCATTGTTTTATTTCACTTTTTTTCTTAATATGCATATACTTCATTTATAACACTTGTAGAAAAAGCCAAAAGAATATAAAAAAAACTAAACATAAGCCGAAGAAATATCTTAAAAATACTACTGGTTTCCTTTTTATTTTTTTGCTTGCATTACGTTTTGCTCTACATACACATTTAGTATTTACATAATAATAAGAATAGGCAGTTAAACATCATTCATATGCTCTTAATTATTCATTCTGTTTCAAATATTCTGGCGAGTGGAACAAGGGACTCGGCTCGAATCGCGGCTCGCGGTATTTGGAAAAGAGGCCACGCGCCTTATTAAACGGTGTTTGGAATACAGCCGATTCTATAAATTATACAAGTTTAATGCCAAATCAATAGAAGCAGCCAAATGTTTTATATCGACTCGGCTAGTGATGCTGATCAGAATATATATATATATAGCAGCTAAATGACACAAAATACTTATAATAATGCCTGCAGGGCTGTACAAAATCAATAATTTCATTAAATATAGGTTGTTCTTAATTAATCATTTGAAGAGATTACAACATTGCGTATTACATTCAGAATTTATGTTGATTTTCAAAATTGAATTCATTGTTTTATTTCACTTTTTTTCTTAATATGCATATACTTCATTTATAACACTTGTAGAAAAAGCCAAAAGAATATAAAAAAAACTAAACATAAGCCGAAGAAATATCTTAAAAATACTACTGGTTTCCTTTTTATTTTTTTGCTTGCATTACGTTTTGCTCTACATACACATTTAGTATTTACATAATAATAAGAATAGGCAGTTAAACATCATTCATATGCTCTTAATTATTCATTCTGTTTCAAATATTCTGGCGAGTGGAACAAGGGACTCGGCTCGAATCGCGGCTCGCGGTATTTGGAAAAGAGGCCACGCGCCTTATTAAACGGTGTTTGGAATACAGCCGATTCTATAAATTATACAAGTTTAATGCCAAATCAATAGAAGCAGCCAAATGTTTTATATCGACTCGGCTAGTGATGCTGATCAGAATATATATATATATAGCAGCTAAATGACACAAAATACTTATAATAATGCCTGCAGGGCTGTACAAAATCAATAATTTCATTAAATATAGGTTGTTCTTAATTAATCATTTGAAGAGATTACAACATTGCGTATTACATTCAGAATTTATGTTGATTTTCAAAATTGAATTCATTGTTTTATTTCACTTTTTTTCTTAATATGCATATACTTCATTTATAACACTTGTAGAAAAAGCCAAAAGAATATAAAAAAAACTAAACATAAGCCGAAGAAATATCTTAAAAATACTACTGGTTTCCTTTTTATTTTTTTGCTTGCATTACGTTTTGCTCTACATACACATTTAGTATTTACATAATAATAAGAATAGGCAGTTAAACATCATTCATATGCTCTTAATTATTCATTCTGTTTCAAATATTCTGGCGAGTGGAACAAGGGACTCGGCTCGAATCGCGGCTCGCGGTATTTGGAAAAGAGGCCACGCGCCTTATTAAACGGTGTTTGGAATACAGCCGATTCTATAAATTATACAAGTTTAATGCCAAATCAATAGAAGCAGCCAAATGTTTTATATCGACTCGGCTAGTGATGCTGATCAGAATATATATATATATAGCAGCTAAATGACACAAAATACTTATAATAATGCCTGCAGGGCTGTACAAAATCAATAATTTCATTAAATATAGGTTGTTCTTAATTAATCATTTGAAGAGATTACAACATTGCGTATTACATTCAGAATTTATGTTGATTTTCAAAATTGAATTCATTGTTTTATTTCACTTTTTTTCTTAATATGCATATACTTCATTTATAACACTTGTAGAAAAAGCCAAAAGAATATAAAAAAAACTAAACATAAGCCGAAGAAATATCTTAAAAATACTACTGGTTTCCTTTTTATTTTTTTGCTTGCATTACGTTTTGCTCTACATACACATTTAGTATTTACATAATAATAAGAATAGGCAGTTAAACATCATTCATATGCTCTTAATTATTCATTCTGTTTCAAATATTCTGGCGAGTGGAACAAGGGACTCGGCTCGAATCGCGGCTCGCGGTATTTGGAAAAGAGGCCACGCGCCTTATTAAACGGTGTTTGGAATACAGCCGATTCTATAAATTATACAAGTTTAATGCCAAATCAATAGAAGCAGCCAAATGTTTTATATCGACTCGGCTAGTGATGCTGATCAGAATATATATATATATAGCAGCTAAATGACACAAAATACTTATAATAATGCCTGCAGGGCTGTACAAAATCAATAATTTCATTAAATATAGGTTGTTCTTAATTAATCATTTGAAGAGATTACAACATTGCGTATTACATTCAGAATTTATGTTGATTTTCAAAATTGAATTCATTGTTTTATTTCACTTTTTTTCTTAATATGCATATACTTCATTTATAACACTTGTAGAAAAAGCCAAAAGAATATAAAAAAAAACTAAACATAAGCCGAAGAAATATCTTAAAAATACTACTGGTTTCCTTTTTATTTTTTTGCTTGCATTACGTTTTGCTCTACATACACATTTAGTATTTACATAATAATAAGAATAGGCAGTTAAACATCATTCATATGCTCTTAATTATTCATTCTGTTTCAAATATTCTGGCGAGTGGAACAAGGGACTCGGCTCGAATCGCGGCTCGCGGTATTTGGAAAAGAGGCCACGCGCCTTATTAAACGGTGTTTGGAATACAGCCGATTCTATAAATTATACAAGTTTAATGCCAAATCAATAGAAGCAGCCAAATGTTTTATATCGACTCGGCTAGTGATGCTGATCAGAATATATATATATATAGCAGCTAAATGACACAAAATACTTATAATAATGCCTGCAGGGCTGTACAAAATCAATAATTTCATTAAATATAGGTTGTTCTTAATTAATCATTTGAAGAGATTACAACATTGCGTATTACATTCAGAATTTATGTTGATTTTCAAAATTGAATTCATTGTTTTATTTCACTTTTTTTCTTAATATGCATATACTTCATTTATAACACTTGTAGAAAAAGCCAAAAGAATATAAAAAAAACTAAACATAAGCCGAAGAAATATCTTAAAAATACTACTGGTTTCCTTTTTATTTTTTTGCTTGCATTACGTTTTGCTCTACATACACATTTAGTATTTACATAATAATAAGAATAGGCAGTTAAACATCATTCATATGCTCTTAATTATTCATTCTGTTTCAAATATTCTGGCGAGTGGAACAAGGGACTCGGCTCGAATCGCGGCTCGCGGTATTTGGAAAAGAGGCCACGCGCCTTATTAAACGGTGTTTGGAATACAGCCGATACGATGCCGGTTTGATGGTCGCTGTCGATTGGAACTGCTGCGGGCGACACCTCGTTGCCCATTGGCGAAGGGTTTTCCAGCACATGTCCGTTCTGGCTACTAGTTTGTCGGGGCGACCACACCATTTTCGGTGGCGTCGACATTGTTCCATGCTGACGACGCCGCATCAATTCGTTCAGCTTCGGAGTGGAAAACAGCTTTTTGCTTGGATGTGTCAGTGAACCGCCATCGGAAATGATGCAAGAAATATTCGATTTTTTCAGATTGGTTGTACTGTTGGTTGTACTGATGGTTAAAAACGACGACTTATGCGATTTTTGCACGCTTTTCGGCGATGGGAATCTGTATGTGATATAAAATAAATTGTTCCATTAGTTATCAAATACAATAACGACGAAATTCGAATTTAAATTATACAGTCCAAATGATATCAATTAAAATTAATTGATATTATTCATAGATATGCAAATAAAGTTGAAATTTTATTATTTGGTCACTTACAGATCCATCTCCTCGGTGGAGAAGCTCTCCATGGCTGTACGCCAGGCATCCACATATGGAAAGGTTTCCTTATCGATTTCGACATTGAAAATAGCATTGAGGACATCCAAATCACGCTTGGTCGGCTCCTTGCTGTAATTAAGCATTTAGCAAAATGTTGCCCAATTTTAGCACGATTACCATTTTGGCAGACTTACCCAAATATATATAGTTCATACTGGGGTTCCATATCGAAGAACGAGAGACTTGGTGAGCGACTTTCTGGTGGTGTCAGGAAAATCGATTCATCGTCGCAGCTGTTCTCCTTACTAGAATTGTTGCAATCGAACTGTGCGGTGAGAGAATGTCAATAAATGTTTGGATTGTATAGAATGTGTGTGTTAAGCATGTACTCACATAGGATGCATCATCGTCATCCTCGTCGTCGCTGTTGTTGTTGTTGCTACCATTGTCATTGTCGCTTATGCCACACGAACCTATTGTGGCAATGAGGTTTTCAACCGGATCGATGCATGTGACGGGGGCAGCATGAACATTTTCAAAAGATGCAGCAGAAGCAGTAGTAATAGCAATATCAGTAGCAGTAGCAGTAACAGTGGCAGCAGCTGACGTTGTGGTTCCGTTGTTCGAATCTTGGATTTGTGCGCGCAAAGATTCGGTACGCTTGCGTCGGCTCGTCTTACGACTGAGATTTGCATCCCAGGCACAGGTGCAACACTGTTCGCATTCCCAGGCGGCTGAACACAGCTCCTCGGTTGTAAGTTCGTCCGGCTGCCGGTAAAATTGTACCAGTTTCAGCATTGGCAGAATGTTGCCACATACACATTGCAAATGCTCACGTCTGTCGCCGGATAGCTGCAACAGTTTGCGCAGCATATGTATTAGCTGATATCGCAAAGAGTTGCTCACCTCCATCGAATCGGCAATGTAGCTAATGACGAGTTTAGCGATGCGTGAGTGAACCTTGGCAAAGTCAACAGTGATGAAGCGTGCATCATCCTTGAAGCTGACAATGAGAGATTTCAGTCTTTTGAGCTCCGAGAGCAGCGTATCATTGATGGAAACCATGTTACCAATGTTGTTAATCAGTGCCTTGGTGATGCGCTTCGCGAACACTTGCAGTGACTTCTCCACACATGTGTAGGGCGTCATTACCTGGGTAATGGTGATGGCAACAGCGCTCGTTGCTGAACTATTCGAAGTCTTGGCTCGGTCGGCAACCAGATCGAGATAGTGATGCATTTGAGAATAGTTCCATATCTGATCAGATTTTTCGGCCAGCTGCGAAATATGAGTTTGCTTAGATTGGGCAGATAGATAAGCCTCCAATCGGGCGATTCCATCACTAGATACTATGTCCACAAAATCATCGAGAAAATCCCAATATTCGCGCCACTCCA
This sequence comes from Drosophila longiperda, assembly GCA_035042125.1. Classification (NCBI taxonomy): domain Eukaryota; kingdom Metazoa; phylum Arthropoda; class Insecta; order Diptera; family Drosophilidae; genus Drosophila; species Drosophila longiperda. Next base: position 1,662,906 of record JAWNLV010000117.1, read on the forward strand.
AATTCTCCTGGTGTGCCAATTGTCGGCCGATTATCTCAAGACCCTTTTCAATATCCGAATTCTTGATATGTCGCTCGCGGTAAGAATCAATTATTGAATCATCCAAGTCGCTATCCACAAACGATATTGGTGCGTTGCTGCGATATTTTAAAAACAGATCCGGATTACTAAGCCGATAAGGCGTCGGTGGCAACACCATATTATCATGTGATTTATTTGAGCTGTCCTTGTCTGTGCAATTGTTGTTGTGTTCTATATGCTGCTGCTCCAGCAGCTCCTCATCGCCATTTTGATCTGGATTTTGTTGATTGCCATTCGGGCTGAAGAGTACACGCCGCTTAGTGGTACTCCTATTGAGCAGCGACTTGCTGGGCGTCCGTATGGGTGAAATGTAGGGCGAACTGGTCAATGGCACCCCAGCATTGCCACCAATGCGCGGCGGGGTCTTCCAGCGTCGACAGAAGGTAACGGCCTGCTCACGTGACATGGGTCCAGCCAATGCACTGATCTTAAGTTCCACATTGAGAATACCCGATTCATCGGACTTTTGATTTAATATCTGTCGTATTCAATGAAAAGTCAGTTGGTTAGTCGCTGCTGGAGTCTTCAATATACAATCACTTACCGGCGGTTCAATAGCCGTAAACGGTTGTCCAATCTTCGGCGGCAGCTCATTGCCCTTTGCTCGCAGAACGGGCACATAATATGGATCCGAAAGCAGCAGCTCAAGTTTTGAGTACACCTCCGGGCTGGCATGTTGTGCTCGCTGGCATATTATCTGATAACGGAGTTAGAGTTAAATACCATTTCAATTAGGAAAAACAAACTAAATAAATCGATGTGATTAGTATGATTTGTATATGAATACATTAATATAATAACTCTAGCTCAAATAATATCTGTTTCACTACTAGAATTGCAATTCGTTTAATGCAAAAGTTTAATTTTTAAACACTGATTTTGTGTTTATAAAATGCCTTTGAATTAAAATTCAACTCAATTTTGTAAGTTAATTGGAGTTAAATTAGATATCGATATGTTCTGTATAAAATTTGATAGCATTTAGAAGGTACGTCAGTCAAATAATTTTATTATTATACGAATGATTGAAATACTTACATCCTTGGGCAGCAGTCCGTCCATGTTCTGAAGTGACTTGCACTGTGGATAGGAAGTGAGCACCTTAACAACAGCTACGTGGCCGTACTTGACGGAAAAATGCAGTGGTGTCTCGCCACGTCCTTTGTCTGGCATGTTGAGATAGTAATCGAGAAGATTCTCATTGAGGGTAGTGCACATCTCTCCTCTGCTCTTTTTATTCGCGTACAGCTGGACAAATTTGCGATCTGAGATAGTCTTCAATATGAACTCGGCGATGCGCGCCTGATTGCATTGGGCGCAAATGTGCATCGCATTATAGCGATAGCCCTCTTTAAGGCTGGTGGGCGTGTCACCGCTGCTGATCAGAAAACGTGGATTTTCCCAAACAGTGCATTTGACCCGCTCAAAATTGCCAGCCTCGATCTGTCTACGGAATTCGGCAAGCTCCTGCTTGCTGGGTGCCCGAAACTGCGGACGTTCGGCATTCAATGAAATGTTGCTGCTGCTACTGTTGCTGCAACTGGATGTGATATTATTACTGCCATCAGTGATGTTGCCACTACTACTATTTGACATTGCCGCGTTCAATGATGATGAGCCAGACGTCTCACTAAGCGTTGGCGACGATGAAAATGGAGTGCTGTCTGTGCTGCCCGACGCTGGTGGCTTAAATCCACTGCCCAAGGGACGGGGTAATGAGACCGGCTCTGCGAAAAAAATGAACAACATGTTATTATTTTGTCTTTTATTTCTGTCCCTATCTATACATGTCTATAAATGCACTTACTGGTGGCTGGTTTTGCCTTGCCGTAACGCTTGAGCGATTCGATGCTCTCGAATCCAAACTGTACGTAGCTTTCGGCCTGATCTCGATTGGGAAACTCGCGCAAACGGGCCTCTTTATAATGTCGCAGCACTTCCAATGCCTTGGACTTCTCCGTGAATATCAACCAGAGCGGCGAGTCCGCTGCAAAAAGGGATAGGAAACGTAAGAGTTATAGAAACTGTCAGCAGTTGTGTTCCTCGTTCGACTTTATGTAGTCACGCCATCTGGGCGAATTGCAAATAGATTGCCAGACAGCGCAAGAAAAGTGTTAAGCAAAACAAACACTATGCTAAAAGACGACAGAGAGAGGGAGAGAGAGACACTGAGGGAGAGAGAACAAATACGAGGTCGCGTGTGGACGCGGAACCAAAGAGAAGCAGACAGAGATGAGCTGTGAAAAGGGCGAAGGGGGCGATGGATGCCGATGCCTTCTACACGGTATCAATATTGCCCCCGCAGACGTGCGTATGACGCAGTTATTGGCACTACGCTCTTAGAAAAACCAAACAACAACAAAAATAATGTTTTCGCTATTTTGTGTTTTTTTTTTATGTAGATCGGACGGATCGCAGTGGCCAATTGAGCAGCCCGCCTTGGCTAGCCTGGTCTCCGCTTGGGATATAAATATGGAAATATAGCCTTCTCTTTCTCCGCTCTGCCATAGAGAGAAAGAGAGAGAACGAGAGAGAGAGACAAAAAAAAAGCGCGCAGCTCGCACTTATTTAAAGTATAAAGTATATTTAGTCAAAAGTGTCGAGCCTCAAAATTCATTTTATTACATTTATCAGAGCAGATTGATAATGATTATATTTTCAACTTCATTGGGCTGGAGTGCTTAATTCATTGTATTTAATATTAAGCAATATTCGTAATTATAATAGCAACAGATAAACATAATCTAATACGATAGACTTTGTTCAAACTTGAACAGATTAAGCTGTGATATATGATTACTGTATTATGTATTTCGAAATACTTGTATTTGTCGACAAATGGCGCCAATTACAGGTCAAAGATCTGGTTAGTTTTTTTTTTCGGTTTTGTTCTTTTTTGGAAAGATTGCAGAATCTGATGCGATGACAGATCCGAAGTTACTGAGAACGGATCGAATTTACAGTTGCAATCACACACACTTGCAATCACACGTTGCCCATATCTGTTCACAATTTGTGCACGATGATGCTTTGAATTCCACGCGCAATGCATATCAAGGTCGTACAAGCGTTGATGATAGATGATGGTGGATTGTGGATGATGCACAAACAATCAATTGTATGTGGTCAGAAATGGGATTTTACTTGTTTTTTTTTATATATATTTTAGACTTGAGTTTGCAAGGCAAAAAAAAAATTTTTAAGCGTGCATAAATATATATATTTTTATTTTAATATGGAAGTCTCTTTTTTTATTATTGTAATTTACATTTAAATTCCTACATGACATCAAGAAGCATACCATCTGCAAGTGTGTATCACAATCGGAAAATGCGATGCGCAACAAATGAAATGAAAAGCGCGCTTTGATTGCGTTGCTGCATGAAATGGTAAGCTTGATGCGAAATGTGTATGTGCGTCTGTGTGTGTGTGTGTGTGTTACAAATGTGTATCCGTGCATTGTATATTTTACATACATATATATATATATATATATATATATATATTAATAACTTATAGATATGCTTATTTATCAGCAATGTTTCAAAAATAGTTGCTTGTATACATACATATACATATACACTGTTTAATACATAAACAGTTATTTTTGAAACATGGCTGACGTCTTCGGCAGTGCAGGAGCAAAACTTACGTGGATATTCCGGATCCTCGAAATTTGACACACTCACTCCGTTGGCGGTTGCACAAATAGACGTAAAAAACACATTTACAGCTGCAATGGAGCCCGCACAGTGAGCCAATGTACCCTCAAAGCCCGCTTTGGATGGCGGTATATAAACGGCGAAGAAAGCCATTTCTGATATGTAGCTACAGTTTTGATATTGTTAGTATTTGCAGTGTTTGTAAAATTTGTTCGTGTTTGTTTTTCATTCACTGAAAATGCAGTTCTGTGCACAACAAATATTCTACAAATACCGAAACACAAGTATGCGTCGTCAAACGCACGACATGCAAGCATTTACGACGCCTAATGCGGGGTCATCTAGAGATGGCCTGGGATAGCTTAAGACGAAAATATCGCATAAAATTTGCCTTACCATCGATATCATCCAATTCCAATCCTTGTTGTTCCGATATGGTGAACTTGGGCGCTTTATTTCAATGCAAATGTAGTTCTTTTGTTTTGGTAAAATTTAAGCCAATTTACTACTTAAATTGGTCAAAAAGCGAGGAGTAACTATTGCCAGATAAAAACTTTAGTTCTGCTCAAAATTAATTTAGGATGGTGTACGTCTTTTCGAGTAGAATGGACTTACAGAATAATGCGCTACCTTAAATTTTTTTAAATAACTCGTTTCTGAGGTAGCAATAATAATTTTATTTCTTTGCATATCTTACAATTTATATATTTTAAGTAGGACCGTATGTTGACAGCAATTCTATTAAAGCATTGATGACCCGACCAAACCGATATAAATATATCGATGATTGTACGATATTTCTTACGATGTTGCTCTGCATTCTCTATCGATAAAAAAGAAAACAGTTGGGCGCTCTGCTTAATTAAATTTTTTGTACATAGGAGCATTTTATTATGAATTTTTATAAGTCCCCAAATTACCTTCTATGTTCGTTAGATGAGGCTATATGGCATTTATATGATAAGGTTTTTTAATTTAGCATATGCAATGATCATGCAACGTTAGGCATATTTTCTTAGTATTATATCGTTACAATTTCAATGGGACAAATTGACAAACTCTGGTGGCAGTAAGTAATTAATATTGTGTGCAAAATTTTAGTTGCATGTTTCATTTATTTTTAAATACAATAATTTTATATAAAGTTGCACTATATGCTAAACTGGAAGGAATGATTGCGTTTAATTGTTGGACAGACACAAATCTAAACTGTATAAACATTAAAAATATTAATCACGAAGAACGAAACGAAAAATAATTGGAAAATTACTCAACAAATATTTTAAATAAAATTACATAAATAGTTAAACATAAATATATAAGTAAATTATGTTCTTACTCTAAGCAAGTGTAAAGAAATTTCAACTACAAAGTATCGAATTAAAATGTTAAACGGAGTATAAGGAATCCTACATACATACAGGTCCGGTATATATGTCCGGAGAAGCCACTCTCCATATGATCGAAGACCAGCAGACAGATCGACAGACAGTATCAACAGTTAAAACTAGCAAATAACATAGCGTTCTTAAAACATAGTACACATTATTTTACTAAACATAATTTTGGTAGTTTGGCTTAAACTAATCGCTCTCCTGGTTGCATACAAGACCATTTGAGCTGCACGAATGCCTATCAATTAGTAAATACACACAATTGTCCCCATCGGGGAACCCACTTAAATGCTACGCTGCGCACAGTTGGGCGCCTACTTAATGATTATGATGTGTTTGTGTTGTTTGTTGTTGTGTGTGCTGTTTGCTGGGTTTCGCAATGTATGTTTGAAACATGGAAACATGGGCTTTGACAAATGGACAAAAAAAACATTAAATAAATAATAAAGGATCAAGGGTGGGGCAAGTGGGAGGAAGTTGAGGCGAGTAGAGAGAGTGAGAGAGGAAGATCCCCAGAACAGACGTCAGAAATTAAAGCTTTGTATGTTTGACCGTGTCCGTCCAATAGTTCTGTATTGTCATCGCCTCCAAAGAGTTGAGAAACGAATCATTATCCAGGCTGTACATCTCATCCGAATTATCCTAAAACACAAAGTAAAAATAAAAATATTCTGTGTCAGTAAAAGGCACCAAGTTTTTGCAATGTGCCCGCAGGCAACTGGCCAACGAATCCTTACACTTACACGCATCGTGCTATCATCGATGTAAACGCTCGAGTCTGGCTCGCTAAGTGCCTGCGGCTTATTAACGTAGCGCCGACGGTAAAGGACAATGCCAATGGTGCCCACCGTACAGCAAATGCCAAAGACAGTGAAACATATTGCCGATATGGAGCCGGCATCCAAGAAATACGTTCTCTATAACATAAACAAATCAATATAATATTGCATAATTTTGAGTGTTGGCTGTGGTGGCACTCACTTGAATGGCCAGCGCCTCGGATGAGATGTTGCCACCTTCATCGGCATCAGAAACGCTGGGCGCTGCGGATGCGGATCGGGTGAGCAGACTCTTGGTGTCGCTGGAGAAATTAATATAGCGATTGATGTGCTTATATTCGGCGGATAGCACTTTTGATTTTCTGGAGCGATGCTCACTTTCGGCTCGTCGCAACTCTTCCTCCTTTTTGGCGTTCTCCAATGTGAAAGGCACACGCTGCAGCTCATCCGACAGCCATTCGGTGTTAATTTTGGGCGTCGATGGTGTGGCTGCCACAGCTTGACCTGCTGTGCTGTTGATCGGCGGGCTCGTTGTTGTTGTTGTTGTTGTTGTTATTGTATTTGTTGCATTCGTTGTTGATCTTTTGGTTGTTGTTGTTGGTGGTGCTGGTGGTGGTGGTATTGTTGTTGTTTGTATTGTTGATAATGTTGACCCAGTTGTTGTGTTTGTTGCCGCAGCTTTTACAGCTGTAGTTGTGAGTTCCAAGCCAATGGCATTTACAGCAGCTGCCACACAGGTGGAATTGCAGTCGCTGTTGTTATTATTTGTACTGCAAAAATTATATGATACGTATTAAACACAATAAATAAAAGCAACAAGATTATGCATTGCTCCGTTCTACATTATCTCTGTTACCCAAATCAGGTGTTTATTTGTGTGACGTCAGCAAAGACGATAATTAATTAATTAAAAACATTCGATTATTTCGATGTGAATTTCTGATATGATTTGAAATGATCATTATTTTGCCCGACGAAGCGAAGATTCTAATTGATATCATTTATTTATAGATTGAATAGAGAATTGCAATAATTCTTAAATGGCAATATTTTTTTAATTATATATTATGTATATAGAACGTAATCATTGCAATTATATCAGATTAAAAAATGTCTTACGTATGATTTTTACTATTACTTTCGTTCTTTAAAGTCAATTTTCACAATCGGAAGACCAAATTATGTTATATACCTTGTGATACGACTAAAATTCGTATAGTTGTTGAGCTGATCCGGCGTGGCTTCAGCTGCAACACTTGCCGCAAAATCAGCGGAACGCTTGAACTCGAACTGATTGTGCGTCATCGTCAGCTTTATGGTTGTCCCATCAGCGTCACTTTGCTCATCAGCGTCCATTTCCACGTTGACGTCGTCGCCATTGCTGTCGTCCTCATCAACGGAATCGGCAAAGGGCGTTTCGACATTATCGATGGCATCAGTTGTCTCCTCTTCCTCCGCCCCCTGCTGCTGCTGCTGTCCACCTGCGATTGCATATGTGGGTGTTATTTTTGGCGCAGCCGGCGTCGTCTTAATGGTTAGATCCATGATATTCCGCTGGGTGACCGTTGCCCATGTCTGACTGGAAGCGGTCTGATATAATTTCGTTGTCTGCCGACGGCCAGAACCATGTTCCGCTGCCTCCGTCCATTCCGATGCCGGATCCAACTGCTGCTGTGTGGTCGACTCTAGACTTACGTCCTGACTGGGATATGTGTGAACATGAGTCAAAAGTTGCACTGCAAATACAAAAGCATTAAATGAGTAATTGATCAAATGGATGATGCAACAATCTGAGAGTGTTGTGCCACTTACCACTCAGACAGGTTATCCAGAACCAATGCGACCACCAGTAGAAAGTCATAATGCGGCACGTGTTGTGATCTTGAGCTGACTATGCAGTGCTGCAACAGATACAAAAAAATGGAAATGCCAAATTGTTAATGAGCTCATCTGCGTTACCCACTACAATCGTCGCGACGATCGCATTCAGGTAAACCAGCTGAGGTACTCGTTTCTCATCCGTCGCATGATTCACGGCACGGTCGCGGCAGACGTCCGGCAACAAAAACAAGTAAGCCTGACATAGACAAGAGTGCCACACAACGAGATGCCCTGTAAACAGCCACAACATACACCTGCATTGGTTTCTAATGCTAAGTGGGCCTGGCCACTGTTTAAACATAACAAAATTGAATCAAACGTAGTAAAAAAGTTATTTTATATGGCTATATATATTTGCTATATGTCAATGTCTGCTTTTGCCTTTTACAGGGTATACATACAACAAGCAGCCAGACAGAAGCGACAACTGCGATGAAATCATCAAGTCATTGAACAGTCGTGGAAACGATTTACATTCGAGTCAAAACAAGTTTCATTTGGACGCCACAAACAGAGTGCGGCCTTTGTTTAGGCCAGAGACAGAGACAGAGACAGAGACAGAGACAGAGAGAGAGCCTGGCCAGAGATAGAGCCAGGTCTGACACAGGCCGAGAGTCAGAAACAAAGCCAAGCTTTGCCAATTTGGGCAACGAGGGTTGACGACTTTCCAGAGCGGCAGATGACACATAAGCAGATGTCTCCCATTACATTTTATGGCATGCCACCCACACGCCAAGCACGCCCACCTTAAATAATTGTTTATTCTTATTATTACAAAAATTTAGCAAGCCATTTTTGTGATGACTGCTTTAAGAATCTTGCCATACATATACATATATATATATATATATACATATATATAAAGTACAGTTAAGTTATTGCCTACGCTTCTCAAATCACAAATGAAGCGCATGAAAAAAAACATATTTCTAAAACTCAAAAGAATTTTAAATTAATTAATAAGCAAAGTGTATTTATTTTCTGTATTTTCCCACATAAGCACGAACAGACGAGATGTTATCCATGTCAAAGCTGATTGAATTGGAGCTATTTGGGATTCATTAACCGGCAGTTGCAACTCTTTTTAATTTAACATTTATAATACAAATAAAGTATGAAAAGTTAACAGTGCAAATTTGTCGACAAAACTCAAGAAGATGAAGGTTTTAGCTGATATTTTACTTCTTAATATAAGTTAATCTTATGTTTGAAAATAGTTTTTATTTTGAAATTAAAAATAATACTTAATCAATTAATCTTCGGTGTGCAGTGAAAATCTGTTCTTTCATGATTTATTCTCGTTACGCTTTTCGGTTTTGGCCAAATGTTTGCTTGGCTGCACGCATCTACTTCAAATTGGATACATACACACATATGTATATAATATATATACATATATTTACATATATAAAGTATATATATATACCCTTCAAGCCAGAGATAATCACATGACTACCCAGCCAAGCGTTTAACGCTGGCTTAAGAAAATCTTTCTAATGAACACTACTGTTATCCAACTACCCACCTGTTAAATAATGAATTATATTCGTATTTGATAGTTGTATGCTTGGGCTAAAAACTGTGTTCGTACAACATCAATTTATTTGGGTTAATGTCTACAGAAACCAGGCCTCTTGAAAAATGCTCTAAATTGGTGGCTGATAAGATATGAACAGAATGCGATACATATATAAATACATACATAATTAAATAAGTATGCCTGTGTATGTGTGAGTGTGTGTGTGTATGCTTGTATTCTTATATCGATTTGTCATTTTGACCCACATTGACCTCATAACAAATGAGGACACAGACCGAAGCCTTTGACGTCACAGAGGCTCCGGGCCCAAGACCGTGTGTGTGTTCGAGTCCCTGCCAGGGCTCGGTTCCGTGTCCGGATACAGGTCATGTCTGTCAGGGAATGCAACCAAATGTACACTTTAAGGGAGGCACGAGCCAAATTAAACATTGAGGAGCATTACGAGCGACACTTTATGCATGGCGCGAGGCGTTAAAGGTCAGCTGCTGTCATCAACATCAACAAATTGAAGCACAGCCGTAAAGAATGAATAAATAAAAAAAGCAACAATTATTGCTCAAATTGTGAGGTAGGCAGTTCGCACGTATGTGTGTGTGTACATATACAAAGCATAAACAAACGAACAGCGAACAAACAAAGCATAACAAAACAAAACAAATAGAAGAGCGCGCACCATAACGAATGACACCAAATAAGTGGAGACAAGAAATGCGCAAAGAGCAGCTGAGTTGATTAAGAGACGCGTGCGGCGGAAGGAGAATAGGCTAAAGCAGCAAGCGAGAAGTGCAAAAACGGAACGCGCATGAGCAGCGACGAAACACAAAAGAAGAAGAAGCCACAGCAGAAGCAGCGGCAGCAGCAGCAACGCCTTATTTAAATATTCATGCTTTTCCTTGCTAGGCACAAAAAAACATTTATATATTGCTTTAAACTGTGTGGACATATATTTTGTTGTAGAGGTGCTGACTCAAAATGGTAATTTGATTGCTATTAGATTAGTATATATCAATATGTAGCGATATAGTAATCGATATAAATATCGATATATAACAACATAACTCAACTTGAGAGCTGTGAGTGGTATACGCGAAACAATATTTCAATAATTAATTATAATAATTTTACCAATTTTTATTGTGTTCAAGCTACAAACAATCCATTATCAAGGTAATATTTATATTATATTCAAGAACTTTCTTATTAGATTGTTGTACTGATCGATTTTAGTGCAAATATTGTGCATAAGTATATAAAACTGTCCATGATAGAGGCATGTGCCGTTATTTAAAGTGAAGTGAAATATTTACACGTACTCCATAACAATATTTGTTGTAGGAAATATATATTTGTGGTAGTCCCATGTCCATATAACAGTCATAAAATGCTGTTCATACTTCATACCAGAGACTGCCATATTGAACGTTTTTTTTTTCTTTAAGTATCGATATCAATAACTGGCAATATTGATTATAAATAGTTTTATGTTGTGTTTACCAAATAATTAAGATATGTAACTAAAGATTAATTATACTGCACTTCGTGTGAAATAATTGCCTGTTTTGGTGGTCTGGGTGACCTTATGTAAAAACTGGCTAATTGCCAAGAAGACTAGTTTATGCGGCAAAGCTTATTATTGGGCCTAATGACATGTTGACGTTTTAAACAAACTCAAGGCTAAGCATGGGTCACCTTCCAAGACACTCATTACAAAATCGCATTGCAAAAAAAAAAAAACAAAAGCAAAAGCGAAAGAACTTAAACAGATGCACTTTCAAATGGAAAAGTAAAAAACAAACAACAATGTTGAAAAGTAGCACAAGTGGAGATCAAAGCGTGTGTGTATGTGTGTGTCTGAGATTGTAAGTGCAATTATGGAAAAATCGAGGAAAAAAAGTGTAACCTTCAAGAAATAACAATGCAAATTGAAAAGGCGGCAGGCCAAATGGCAACAATTAAATGCAGGGTGGCGTACCTATTATGCAAATCCTAAAGAAAATACATTGCAGCAATGGGCGTGGCATACAAATACTAGCACAGAAACACACACACAAATACCTATGCTAATGCATGTGTGTTATATCGGGCAGCAACAAATAATGGGAAAGTTCACGCTCACTTTCTAATGTCAGCAGCGCGGCACGCGACGCGATGTCACTGGCAGATAGATTTGTGGCAGGGATGGTGCGTGCAACGGACGGAGGCGGGGATGGTTGGCAGCGGCCTGCTGAAATGCTTAATTCAGAGTGCATGTAGGAATCGCAAGCCTAGTATTCGACACAGAAAAAACTAGAGATAAGGCATCGGTCAGAAAATGGCCTAAAACAGAAACAGGTCAACACGTATAACTAACCATTCTACACAAAAATTATAAAATATATATTTATTTATTGGCCTTATTGGTATTTTCAGAGCTTCTATCAAACGCAAATAGTAGTTGTCGGCACAAGCGAGAGGGTTCTCCATGCAAGAGAGGAGAAGATGTCATTGAAGTCCCCGCTCGTGGTAAGGAATCGAAGAGAATCACCGACCTATTGCGACAGCTCAGCTCTATCACTAGCAAAGAGGCAATGCGTCCACTTCGCGATTTCGTCTGGAGTCACAGCCACTTATGCTTGGATTTTCTCCAGCTGGAGCAGGAGTAGAGTGGTGAACCGTTGAACTTCTTTGTCAAGCAATAATTATCGTTATCGCTTTGTCTATTTCATAGCGGATCGCCTCCAGGAGAATCTCAATGTGCTGGGTTGTGTGTGCGCCAGGGCGCCCTTCAATGTGAATCACTGTCGATACTCACTGGACTTGTTCTGAACCATAGTCGGTTCCATGGTCGCGAGATCTGCAAACAGAATATGCCATATGTGGCCAAGTATCTGGTATTAAGTGGCTGTCCCATATGGTAGACAAAGGTAAAGTGCCTGACCACTGCGCGGTCATCAAAAGGGAATATCAACATACAGTGGGTATCTCATCTCCTATATATCGAGAAATATTTATTTATATATGTATATATAAACTTTATTCTTGATTTTAGTCGGACGGTCAGACAATCATTTTGCTTGAGGAAAATACAATTGTTCGAAACTTGCAGACATTCTTCTTTAAGAAAGAAAACAATCCCATTGCATGAACACATCATCTTCATCTTCATCTTCATCATGATCATCATTGAAAATGGTCAATAGAATTCACAAGAAAGAAGGAAAAACAATTTATTCGCTTTTATGAATGGATTATGGCTCCTGTAAAGTGTTCTCCAAACAAGACTCATTTACCAGCGGCTTGCCACCTGTTCTTTAGGGTGTACTTTACTGATTTCATGTATTTTCACGTATTTAACACACACATGTACTGTGTGTGTGCATTTTAATGTCAATACGCAACTGGCCAAAGCCAACCAATTCCATAAATGCCAAGTAATTTTTTTTGAAAATATTTGCTGTTTTCTTTTCTTATTTTTTTTGTGTTGCTTTTGTTTTGTTTACATGTCTTTTTTCTGTGTGTGTTTTTGCAACCAAGACGAACAATAACAATTAACTCATTTTCTTTTCCTCTTTTTTTTTTTTTTGGGTACAACTGGCTTTTTGCATTTCCCAGGCAGATTTCTACAATTGCGGGGCGAGTTTAACTCTGGAGATGTTTTTGCGGGTGTTTTTACATTTCACTTATCTAACAAATAACTTGATTTTACTACTTGCAAATCGAAAGCCTGAGAATCAAGCGAAACTTATGTCGCCAGATTTCACTTGAGCCTACAAAGCTGACGCAGAGATTTAAACAGAGACACTAACCAGTGGGCAAAGGGATGGCGGTGTGGGTAGGGTGCGGCGAGATCCTTATCATTTAATCAATGTCAAGAAAGTTCTAAATTTTAATGTGAGAGACTTGAAAATAGCGTGTCGATTTTCCTGTTTCCCTTTTTTACCCTTTGTTAAATATTCTTAAGCAAATTATACTTGAAAGCAAAAATAAAAATTCAATTTATAATGCATTGAAAAAGGATTTACCGACATAAGAAAGTTATAGTTGGTCATCCCGATCAACAATATATTTTCTGTTGCTTAAAATTTTTATTTCTTTTAATGATTTTTAATGTAAACAAATTAGTTGGCAATGACACCACTCTTGCTGTGTGTGCGTGTGTGCTTGTGTGTGTTGCCAGTTGCCAGTTGCCAGTGGCTGGCCAGCATTTGAGGCTAATTAAGTGCACACAAACAATAGATTTGTAAATCAATTCTTTCTATAGTTTTCACGTTTATCGTTTTTCCACTAATACAAAAGTGAAATTGGGCCTGAAAATTGTTTTGTAATTAAGGAGTCTAAAGAGGGTTCCAATTGAATCAATTTATTTTTAAGGTTGTTAAATACAGTGAAATATTAACACAGACTTAAAGTCTTGTTATAAATAGTTCCTCGTTTTATGGCCATTTGCTTATGTTGTTATCATCTTATTGGGTCTTCTTCTTCTCGTGCTTCTGGTGCTCCATGCAGATGTCCTTAATGATGGGCAGCAGGGCTTCTGCCAGCATGGCAGCCGTTAGACAACTCTGCTGATAAGCGCTACTCTGGCGACTCTTCCGGAACACATTTTATCATCATGCTAGAGACTAAGCATGTGTCATCATATACAACACTCTCAAGGCTGTACTGCAAGCTGACATCGGTAAAAGTCACTCTGGGGTAAGGTTCAGCTCCACCCGGTAGCTCCATGGCCAAAGAGTCGACCACATCTTTGCCACTACTTTTCTGCATATTCATTGCACGCTTTTCTTTGATGTAGCGCTGCATAGTCCGCACTTTGCTTGGCATATTTACTTTCCGGCCAAATGAACTGAAAAATGTTTTGGCAATGCCTTTTTTGGTGTACACCTTTTTGTTGCTGCGATTATCCATGTCGGCTTCTTAATTATTTCTCTTTCCCTTTTCCTGATTCTTGAGCGATAATATGAAAGTCATATGCTGGCTTCGATTTTTGGTATCGATGTCTCCTCTCTTGGTATCGATTCCTCCTCATTTGTCATCGATTCCTCTAATTAATAAGTGCTCAGGGATAGAAATTAGAATAATCGCAGAATGCTTGCCGATATGCATAAATAAATAAATCAATAAATACTATATATGCAATTTTTTAGTTGATCTCACTTGTTTGCAAAATGTTTCATTTAATTCCTAAAATTGCGAGAATCTGCATTTTTTTCTTATAACTTTTCTGCAATTGCAGCTGGTTGTTTTTACTATTGCCAACTCTGGCAAAAGGTTTTGTACATTGGCGTGGAATCATTTCGAAATACATACATACATACATACATTCATACATACATACCTACATCTTTTCCTACTCTTATTGTTATTGTTATTGTTTGGTTATGATTGTAGCGCTGGCCATTGTTTTGCGTCTGCGGCCTTGCAGCTTGCGGATATGCCACACACTCCGCTCGCCTTGTCGACGAACTTTGACATGCTTACTAAGTACTATTGGAATATACATGTATATTTAATACTCACAGATTCGCTCCTGCCAACGATCGGAACTGGATTTTCGAAACGCTCAAGCTTCGGGCTGGGATTTCAACTGCAAGGACAAAATAGAAAAGAAATAAGACTTTCACTTTTCACTTGGACACACTTGGCTGACTGAAAATTGGGATTGGGACTGGAGTTCATTTAAATAGTGCGTGGCACTTAAGACGATCATTGGCCATGCTTATCGTTTTATATCGAGTGCTGGTCTTAAAAAAAGATCATATCCCCTTGTGCATAAAAAAATGAAAAGTGCTCTCAACTTGAACAATTAAAACGACTCTGACATGAATAGACGCACATACAGAGACATACTTATATATCGTTTATAAAGTTAGTGGTTACGCCTCCCAAATTGATATACCCCTATTGAATATTCGTACATAATATTTCGACGTTGCCCATTCAAGTGACCCAACGACATCAAACCAAGACCAGACATAATGCGACTCGGATTCCGAACAATTAGACAAATGACATAAGTTTTAATCGAACAAAAAAAAAGCGCTTTATAAGGCATATTTATATAATATTAAAATTTGGCAAAGGATGCGAAAGGTTGGAAGAGAAAGCGTTAGGTAATTCCTTGTATTGGCTAATTAATTCCAAATAATTAAATTAGTTATTATATTAGTTTGTGTTAGAAGATTACAGGAAGATTTAATATTTATGTCTGCGGTTAGTTTGTAACCTAAAAATAGGCATCCAGTTAAGACGCGGTATATGAAATAGAAGATTAAACTCTATTGAAAACATAAACAAGATCCATACACAAAGAACGACACACAAGTGATATATGATGAGCTTCAGTAAAGTAGGGTTCATAAAATTCTGGCCAACTGCCATTTATCAGAGGCGTTGGGGAGGCGTTAATTATGCATTTAATTGGTTAGCTGGTTATGGTCAGAGCTAATTTACATGCCAAGCCGACAGTTGAGTGTTTTAAGCTGATGCTGGTTGTTATGTTCATACTAAAATTTAATCACAATTTGGCTAGTGCATTTGTGGAGAGTCGAAATGTAAGACGCAATTCAGAAATGGGTTCGGCAACAGCCCCACAAAAATTACTCAAAATATATACATCAATGTTTGTTTATTTATACACATCTTATGAACATATATGGCAAAAGGCTGGCGACTTTTTTTTGGGTAGCTCAAAGTGTTTGAGAAAGTAAAATATTCAGAACGTCAACCACATCAGCTCAGGTTGACCATTTTTGGGCCTGTCAGACTGTTTAGTCAGACTAAACAAAATGCAAATCTAACTGGTGAAGCTACACTGAAAGAAAAAAATATGTTGCGTAATGTAAGGTGCAATTTTTAGTCGTAGTTGTATTTTCTTGATAGTAATTAAAAATCAACTTTTACAAAAAAAAAATTAAATATTCAATATCAATATTTATTATAATATTCTGATTTTAATTTATGATTCTCGTGAACCCAAATACATATATATACTATATAAAAATTCATGCTACAATTTGAACAATTTTAATTTAACTTTTAATGTTTAAACTCTACAAATACTAAACCTCCATGTGCAAATACTGAACTTAAAAACTGTTTATTTAACTTTTTTTGTGTGTACTAGATTGACGCACACACTCATACTTGTGTGTGCGTGTGCTGTGCGTGCCTAGAATTTGTAGGTGGGATACACCCGCAACGTCAGCGTCGACATTCAACGGGGTCACCTAAATGGGGCCCGTTGATTAAGCCGACTAACTGACACACTTTCCCAGCAGCTGGCAACAACCGAGTTATCTCTCTAGGAAGTAACTCACTTACACGATGTACATATGTATGTATGTAAGTGTGTATGTATGAAATAATATATATTCAAAGCACGTTCAATGGCCAGTGCCACACCACTTGTGGCAGCGCCTCTCACTCACTCACTCGACTCGACTCGCCCAACATCGGCAGGCAGGCAACAGTGAAGTTGACCGCGGCGACTGGCAAATGGAGTCATTAGGCTCCTCAAATGTCATTATCACTTAATTGTTTTGCATCGTTTGCATCGTTTCATTCAACTTCAACTCTGACTCCAACGTCTAGTTCAGTTACATTGAAGTTACATGGAGTCTGTGCATCCGAATTTGCCAAAATCCGACCACGCGAGTTTCATTCAAATCACACCCAATCAATTCCAGCACGAGTCGTGAAACGCAAAATGTGAAACTGAAAATGGTCAAATAAGTATGTGCAAATGATGATGACGACTTTGTCGACTTCCACATTTTGCTAATAACATTTGCCAAATAGTTTTAATAACAGTAATTAAGTGTTTGAGCCTCAAATCTATCCACTTTAGAGACATAGCCTGAAAATTATGCAACTTGCTGATTACCGAATTTTCAAAAACACACCCCACCGAGTCCGCCTCGCAGAAGCAAGCCAGCAAGAATATTGCCGTCGAGTCAGGTCGACTGTAAAATACCCAAGCTGGTAAGGCATAGTCTCCCATATAATATAATTATGGGTCTGTTCGAGCTTTGGGCACATATGTTGGTATGTTGTTATATACTCGGTGTCTGGCCATAATGATTACATGACCTGGCACTCGGATTGCGCATACAGCACGTAGAGCATCAACAAGAACAAAGCCACTGACGTCAAAGCCGGTCAGCAGTAAGCAGTAAGCAATAAGCCCGAGTAAGCAGCCAGCTCAACATGAGATTGAAGGTTATCTGGCAGTTGGCAGTTGGCAGTTGGCAGTTGCCATGGCTGCCGGTGATACACGATACTGAGACTGAATTGGAGGCACACACTGAGAGAAACGGCACAAGCATCTGGTCAGGAGATCTTAACGAGCAGATACTCTTCATTCATGTGTTTAACCAACATTTAAAATAAACATAGAAATATCGTATATCTTATTTTAAAATTGTGGCTTCAATTACGATCGGTATTCGATTTGTATCGGTATTGGTTAAAATGAAGAAACTTAATAGTATTGCATTTATTTAACAGGTTAATTAAATAAAATTATAAATAATTGTATTTGTTTTATTAGGTGTAATATTATTCAATAATAAACATTTCCTATAAATATAAGAAATATACGAATGTGTGATATGAAAGATAATGCATTAAATTTTTACGAAACATATATTTAAAAAGTTGTTATTTCTCGAAACTTTCATATGTTGAAGAGACTGTACATTTTTATATAAGAGATCCTAAAACCAAAATACATTGAAATTTAGATTATATATAAATATGGAAACCTTGGAAACCTTAAAAGAGACGAAACGTGACTTAAAAGAGAGAGAGAGAGAGAGTGAGTAATGTCAAAAGTATGAAGAACATCGCATGGCTCAAACATATTTATATATATATAAATATATAAATAAATTCTTCTGAGTGTGATAGTCGGTTTAGTCAGCTGAGGGCAGAGACTGGCGCCAGCACTCCAAATCATGAGAATCAGCTCGATTATC
This sequence comes from Drosophila longiperda, assembly GCA_035042125.1. Lineage (NCBI taxonomy): Eukaryota > Metazoa > Arthropoda > Insecta > Diptera > Drosophilidae > Drosophila > Drosophila longiperda. Next base: position 1,681,200 of record JAWNLV010000117.1, read on the forward strand.
AAGGTGCTGCCAAAGGCACAAAGTGCACTTGAGTGCAACGGCAACGGAGGCAGCAGACACTTTCATTGGCAAATACTTTGTGAGAGACGAGACCATTGACTTGTTGTATGGGAATATGTTATTGATTTGCACGCAAGCCAAATGCCAATTTAATTGAAGCTGTTGGCCAGCAACTGGTCACGTTATGCAAACTCTAAACGCCAAACACAAAAGAGTGTCGGCCAAAGCCAAATTGGCCACGCTGTTCATTCATCGAGCAGTGGTTCCATATGCAATCGGAGAAACCCCCTTTTTTTTCAGCTTGAACCCTTCAGCGAGTTTTTTTAATTTTATTTTCGACCCCTTTCCCCTGGCAGAGCTTTGCACACTTTTACTTTCGGTATTTGTTAATTGCACTACTTAAACAGCGGGCGGGCCTGGGCTACTTTCCAAAAAGCGTTTTCTCGTCTTTGTAAAATTGGTAACAAAAGAAAATAATTTTGAACATGCTGCCAAATCTGATAGTCAAAGTGACATAATGAGCAATAGCAAATGTTGCAGCTTCGCATTTTATATTTATAGATATACCTATAGAGCAATACAATTTATTATGTTTAATAACAATTAATAATTAAATAATTTGCCGACTCGTTCATTAAGCCATATGCTGAGTGATCCATTTGCCAGCATAGCATGCGTGCAACCAAAGACTGTTGGCATCACATGTAATATACAGACTACAGGTACTTATGATCACAATAGCTAAATACAAACATTATTGGTAGTTCCTGGTTTTTGCTATGCATTACCCATCTTCGTGTGCGGATATTAACACTCTCACTTTGAGGCACTTTCAACATGTAAGGGGAAGTGCATCGTTGTTGCATCCGTGAGATGAGCATCAGACGATAATTAAATATCTATTTATAAAATGTTAATTATCATTGGGTACATAATTGTATATGTTTCAGTTGTTTTTAGTAATGCAACAATAAGAATATAAATATGTAAGAGTAGAAAATCCGTTATCGGAATCGTAATTTTAAAATCAATTGCTTAATTGAACATTTAAATCTCAAATCAAATAAATAATATATGCACTGAGTATTGCATATCAAATTTCATTACAAACAATGACTGGTGTCAAGAACGATTTTTTCTCTGTGGCAGCACTTGGCTGAAATATGAGTAAGGCATTCATTTTGCTTTGAAGGGCTTCATATATATGGGCCAAAAACAATAAAAATGTAAATTTGACCAAGGTTGATATTTGGGCCCACTGGCCTGTGTGCATAATCTGATTTATGTGTTCGCTGGGCTCCTGAAATGCCAAGCCTGACGATCTCCTTGGAGCAGCCCCAAATTCACAGTTGGCCAAAGGCGCGTCGTATAACTTTGCAACATTGTTTACACATGTGTCGTGCCCAATTATAAATGGCACATATTTACCCATACAGACATACTTATGCTTACATTCAGAAAAAATCGGATTAAGTTTTAGAAAATCGCCGTTCTTTTGGCAACACGTGGGACTCAAAAAGTATATTTCTACAGTGGAAGAGTATGTTCATCTAAAAACTGGGCAAATAAATCTAAAATAAAACAAATATTTTTATAACATTTCTACATTTGTATATGTGTTGCACATATTATTATAAATAAAGATTAGTACTTTAAGATTGTAGTACCCAATAATTTTAAAAATTTCATTAATATTTTCTAAATTTGAAAAATAATTATTTGTATAAATAAGGACTTGATTTTCTACAATTTGAAATATTTTTTAAAAACAAACAAATATTTTTCTGAAAGATAAAAAATAAGCATTTCTATTATTACTATTTATTTTTATTTTTTGTTTTTAGATGTTATTGCTAAGACAGAAAATTTATATAGTTTTCGAGGTGATTATTATTTTTTGGATGATTATCTAAAATTAAAGGCGATATTTTGTTTTATTTTTTTTAAGTGTATAAGAGTTATGGTTGTATGTGTATAATGTACATTTTTGTATTTTAATTGCTGACTGAAAATTTTTGCTGTCAAAATAAATATGTTTCCCAATAACTATTAACTTAATATACCACTAAAAGTTTAGTAATATGTATTCACCATGTTGCATTGTGTGTTTGCGAAAAGCTCTCATTAAATTTTGGCCGATCTACAAGCACGCAACAAAATGGCTAAGTAAATTCATGCGCCGCCTATTAATCAATGCCAAGTGGGAAAAAAAAAATTACACATTGCCGTCAGAAGTGCATGGAAACTATTCAAACACTTTTCATCAGACGTCATCGATTTGTTTAGCTGCTGTAAATATGCAAGTGAAAGTGAAATTATGCAAAATATCACATTACAATAATGATAAACATAATCACATGATAGATTGATCGATGATCTATTGAAAGCTGCACTCTGCTGCTTAGCTGCAACAATAACAAATAATCAATTAGATCAACAACAAAAGCAACTAAACAGCCAACAAAAGTAAACGTTTTATTTTTTCTCATTTTAGCTAAACAAATTTTGCACGTATTTCAGCTGAAAAGGTTAAAAAACAAAGACGCACAATAAACACGAAATAAAATCGAAAAAAGAGCATTCACTGAAATTGTCATAGAGACGTGTCTATCGCACTTGCCATGCCCCAGCAACGCGCATATCTACTTGGCCATGCCACACAACCCTTGTGCTTTGTGCTTTGTGGTTGACTTGGAAACTTTTTTGATGGCCATTTCAAATTAATTCAAAATAAGAGACTCGAAATATTGTTAATATGTACATTTTACAGTTTGTCACCAAACTGTTGAACCAATTTATATCTCATCTTATTATTTACAAAGTATATTTCTAAAACACAAAGTTCAAGTAATTCAAGTTCAAGCCAGGATTTTTCGTTTTCTACTGCCTATTTCGAATACCCACAAATACTTTGTTGATGATTTATATGAAAACTTGAAAAACAGTTAGTGTATGAGTTTTGTCGGTTCGTAGGTGTGCACTCATTTACACACGCACACACACACACACACACAACATACGCTGTACTGTAAGTATGAGTAACGTCAATTGAATTGACGGCTTAACTACAATTACGCAACTCAGAGGCAGGGCGACAATGCGACTGAAGAGGGGTCCAAGCCAGTGGGGGACGTGGTGCCATCGGGGAGCCATCGGAGGGGTAGCCTCATTAAATGTTTAGAGTGAAATGTAAGCTAAGCTAATTTTTGCACTGGCCGCTCTCACGTTAGTTGCTTGTTGCATTCACGTTGTATAATCGCCATAGGTTAAATTGTTGTTGTTGGTTGTTGTTTTCGTTATGTGCACAGCACAGTACAGTTAGCAGTCATCATGCAGCTATAGATGATAATGTTGATTTTTATTATCAGTGTTGTCATTGTTGTGTCTTATTCTGGACCAGCGGATGTGCAAATGACACGCAAATGGCACACGGCAACCCGTTAGTATCCCAAATATGCATATTTCAATTTCTAAATATAATACAAAAACAAGGCGAGCGGAGTGTGTGGCATATCCGCAAGTTGCAAGGCCGCAGACGCAAAACAATGGCCAGCGCCACAATCATAACCAAACAATAACAATAACTATTAGAGTAGGAAAAGATGTAGATATGTATGTATGTATGTAGATATGTATGTATGTATGTATGTATGTATGTATTTCGAAATGATTCGACGCCTATGTAAAGAAACCTTTGCCAGTGTTGGCAATAGTAAAAACAACCAGCTGCAATTGCAGAAAAGTTATAAGAAAAAAATGCAGATTCTCGCAATTTTAGGAATTAAATGAAACATTTTGCAAACAAGTGAGATCAACTAAAAAATTGCATATATAGTATTTATTGATTTATTTATTTATGCATATCGGCAAGCATTCTGCGATTATTCTAATTTCTATCCCTGAGCACTTATTAATTAGAGGAATCGATGACAAATGAGGAGGAATCGATACCAAGAGAGGAGACATCGATACCAAAAATCGAAGCCAGCATATGACTTTCATATTATCGCTCAAGAATCAGGAAAAGGGAAAGAGAAATAATTAAGAAGCCGACATGAATAATCGCAGCAACAAAAAGGTGTACACCAAAAAAGGCATTGCCAAAACATTTTTCAGTTCATTTGGCCGGAAAGTAAATATGCCAAGCAAAGTGCGGACTATGCAGCGCTACATCAAAGAAAAGCGTGCAATGAATATGCAGAAAAGTAGTGGCAAAGATGTGGTCGACTCTTTGGCCATGGAGCTACCGGGTGGAGCTGAACCTTACCCCAGATTGACTTTTACCGATGTCAGCTTGCAGTACAGCCTTGAGAGTGTTGTATATGATGACACATGCTTAGTCTCTAGCATGATGATAAAATGTGTTCCGGAAGAGTCGCCAGAGTAGCGCTTATCAGCAGAGTTGTCTAACGGCTGCCATGCTGGCAGAAGCCCTGCTGCCCATCATTAAGGACATCTGCATGGAGCACCAGAAGCACGAGAAGAAGAAGACCCAATAAGATGATAACAACATAAGCAAATGGCCATAAAACGAGGAACTATTTGTAACAAGACTTTAAGTCTGTGTTAATATTTCACTGTATTTAACAACTTTAAAAATAAATTTATTCAATTGGAACCCTCTTTAGACTCCTTAATTACAAAACAATTTTCAGGCCCAATTTCACTTTTGTATTAGTGGAAAAACGATAAACGTGAAAACTATAGAAAGAATTGATTTACAAATCTATTGTTTGTGTCACTTAATTAGCCTCAAATGCTGGCCAGCCACTGGCAACTGGCAACACACACAAGCACACACGCACACACAGCAAGAGTGGTGTCATTGCCAACTAATTTGTTTACATTAAAAATCATTTAAAAAAATTATGCGTTTTACGACGACTAACCATAAATTCTGGGTACACAAATATAATACAAAATTATAAATAACTGAAGATAACAGTGAATTTTAAAAATAAATTGAGAGTAACATTTTAAACAATGTATCTGGGGATAATAAAGTGTACAATGTTTAAATATTCATTACAGGAATTGCGAAAATCCAGAAGATCAAAGTTGTTATGGTTTCTACATATCATAAATTATAATAAAATTTATTTAATTTATTTTATATACATATATATATATATATATATATAATGCACGTGAATATTTAAATTTAGACTCGATTTGGGACTGACATTTGTCAATCGGATTCGAATTTTATTTTGGATTCATCTAAACAACATCGCTATACAAATGATCAAATGAATACGAGCATAACTTATTGTGGCATCAACAGCAACAATAGCAATAATAACAAAAGACAACCAAAAAATCTGCATTACACAGCATATATTATCAGTCGATGGATGTCGCAATTGATTAATTGCACCGCCAACGGCAACGGAACTGGAAGCTTCGTCAAGGCAAATTTCCTATAATGAATACCACAAATTTTGGACAACTGTTGCGACTTCCCCGACTGTCGGCAGCAGCCAGTCATCTCAGCGGTCACAGTCATAATCGTCACTTAAAAGGCAAGACAACTTCATTAACATCAACACAGATATCAACGGCGACAACCGATTTGTAAGCTCGGCTGGCCACTCGGCTGCCTGGCAGTGACATTCTCTTGCCAGCATCTTTGGGATTCAGTTAAAGACACAGACAAATACACATACAGATACAGATGGAGATGGAGATGGAGATGGATATGGAGACACAGACACAGACACGCACGCCATGTTATGGCATCAACAACAGCGACACGCGTGCCACAAACAATACAACAATCTGATTACAATGGAAGCCATATCTCACCAACTATTATTAAAATATTTTGAATACACTTTCATTAAGCTGAAATTGCTTGCGAAATTATGCCTACTCTCCTTTAAAAATATTGCACTTATTCCAAGCTGATGTTAATTGATAAACTAATTTTGGAAAAGTACAAATTTATATTATCAATGCATAATTTAATTAATAAATTATATAGACTGAATATTCTAAAGTACATATTAAAGTTAAAAATATGTGTATTAAAATTATTTTTTCTTTGCATACTTTTAATTATGTGATTTGAGTTTCAATTTGATCAATTCTGCCAAAAGTTGTTAATTATATATTTAAATATTACATAATTGGCATTGTTGCCTTTAATTATTGAACAATAGAAACAAAACGTTTTCTTTATGTGTGTGTCTGTGTGTGTCTGTGTGTGTGTGTGTGGGAGGGGGGAATGGGGGACACGTGCTTTTGCTGCCTTTGCTGACAAAATGTATGCGACTAAACAATTTCCATGTCTATTTTGCTTTTTTGTGCGTTTTGTGACATGGATTTTATTGTTCCATTTGTGTGTTTATTTGTTTGCTTGCCACTGCTGTTGTTTTGAGCAAGTATTTGATGTGAGCCGCACGAAATTGTTGTTGCAGCTGTTGCATTTATTGCTTGGCATTTGGGTCAGACAAAGGAAATACTTGATTTATTTATTTAAGACACACTTTGCAAGCCTTGGCTGTGATGAAGATGCAGCCAAACCTTAGACAACCTGCTGGCAAGGTCAAGATGCCTGGCCACATTCGCCAATATCAGCATTAAGTTGAAGGTTCAAAGTTCAAAGTCAAATCGACACAGGGAAGTGAGCAATATACGTTCAACGGACGAGTAATGAACACATACAACAACAAAAAAAAAAAAAAAAAAAAAACAATAACAAAAAAAGAAGGTAAATCGACAACAATACTGTTTGTCTCTGTCAATAAATATTAATTTGTTTTTGTTAAACTGGCACCTTTTCTAAAGTGCACAAAATATATTTTTGATCACACAACAAGCTGCCAACCTCCAGCTGCCGATCGAACTGTGCCAAAGGCCGTCTCATCTACTTATAGACCTATCTAGCATCGATATATATATATATATATATTTATTTATAAATATATTTATATAAATATATATTTATATATATATATATTTATATATATATATATATTTATATATATTTTGCTGGCAAGCGAAAAAGGGAGTGTGTTTTATTGCCACCCAAGTTGGTGTAAAAAATGCAGCTTCTAGGCGAAAGGTTTCAATTTTTTGAAGAGTCTTCAGCTACTTTTTATTCTACTATTTTATGTCTTCTACTTTATATTCTACTGTTTTATGCTCTACTACTTTATACTTTTCTCTCCTATAAACTACAAATCTACTACTTTGTCTTCAATTAAGTACGAATGTTGAATTGAGTTGAAAATAAAGTTCTAATTCTGCCTATTCAGCACAACAAAATTAATTATTTGAAATAAATTGCTTAGCTTAAAACTTCAAAATATTCCGTCCATCAATCAGAAAGCATTTAATCTGAGATATTTTTTAATTAGTATTTATATCAACAAGTGTATGTTAATTATAGGAAGATGAAGATTTTAGCTGATATTTTACTCCCTAATATAAGTTAGTTTAATGTTTTAAAATAGTTTTTAGGATATTTTGAAATTTAAAATAATACTTAATCAATTAGGGCATGCAATCTGTGGTGTGCAGTGGTATATATATATGAACTATACTGTTATTCAAATACCCGGCTATTAAATAATTAATTATATTCTTATTGACAGTTTAAATTAAGTTCAAGCTAAACCCTGTGTACATGTTTGATATTTTCACTCGTAAGTTTATATTAAAATCAGGCAGGGTATCAACAAGCTGATTCGGGCGCTCTAATTTGATAGTTGTATGCTTGGGCTAAAAACTGTGTTCGTACATCATCAATTTATTTGGGTTAATGTTTACAGAAACCAGGCCTCTTGAAAAATGCTCTAAATTGGTGGCTGATAAGATATGAACAGAATGCGATACATATATAAATACATACATAATTAAATAAGTATGCCTGTGTATGTGTGAGTGTGTGTGTGTATGCTTGTATTCTTATATCGATTTGTCATTTTGACCCACATTGACCTCATAACAAATGAGGACACAGACCGAAGCCTTTGACGTCACAGAGGCTCCGGGCCCAAGACCGTGTGTGTGTTCGAGTCCCTGCCAGGGCTCGGTTCCGTGTCCGGATACAGGTCATGTCTGTCAGGGAATGCAACCAAATGTACACTTTAAGGGAGGCACGAGCCAAATTAAACATTGAGGAGCATTACGAGCGACACTTTATGCATGGCGCGAGGCGTTAAAGGTCAGCTGCTGTCATCAACATCAACAAATTGAAGCACAGCCGTAAAGAATGAATAATAAAAAAAGCAACAATTATTGCTCAAATTGTGAGGTAGGCAGTTCGCACGTATGTGTGTGTGTACATATACAAAGCATAAACAAACGAACAGCGAACAAACAAAGCATAACAAAACAAAACAAATAGAAGAGCGCGCACCATAACGAATGACACCAAATAAGTGGAGACAAGAAATGCGCAAAGAGCAGCTGAGTTGATTAAGAGACGCGTGCGGCGGAAGGAGAATAGGCTAAAGCAGCAAGCGAGAAGTGCAAAAACGGAACGCGCATGAGCAGCGACGAAACACAAAAGAAGAAGAAGCCACAGCAGAAGCAGCGGCAGCAGCAGCAACGCCTTATTTAAATATTCATGCTTTTCCTTGCTAGGCACAAAAAAACATTTATATATTGCTTTAAACTGTGTGGACATATATTTTGTTGTAGAGGTGCTGACTCAAAATGGTAATTTGATTGCTATTAGATTAGTATATATCAATATGTAGCGATATAATAATCGATATAAATATCGATATATAACAACATAACTCAACTTGAGCTGTGAGTGGTATACGCGAAACAATATTTCAATAATTAATTATAATAATTTTACCAATTTTTATTGTGTTCAAGCTACAAACAATCCATTATCAAGGTAATATTTATATTATATTCAAGAACTTTCTTATTAGATTGTTGTACTGATCGATTTTAGTGCAAATATTGTGCATAAGTATATAAAACTGTCCATGATAGAGGCATGTGCCGTTATTTAAAGTGAAGTGAAATATTTACACGTACTCCATAACAATATTTGTTGTAGGAAATATATATTTGTGGTAGTCCCATGTCCATATAACAGTCATAAAATGCTGTTCATACTTCATACCAGAGACTGCCATATTGAACGTTTTTTTTTTCTTTAAGTATCGATATCAATAACTGGCAATATTGATTATAAATAGTTTTATGTTGTGTTTACCAAATAATTAAGATATGTAACTAAAGATTAATTATACTGCACTTCGTGTGAAATAATTGCCTGTTTTGGTGGTCTGGGTGACCTTATGTAAAAACTGGCTAATTGCCAAGACTAGTTTATGCGGCAAAGCTTATTATTGGGCCTAATGACATGTTGACGTTTTAAACAAACTCAAGGCTAAGCATGGGTCACCTTCCAAGACACTCAGTTCAGTAGAAGCCATTACAAAATCGCATTGCAAAAAAAAAAAACAAAAGCAAAAGCGAAAGAACTTAAACAGATGCACTTTCAAATGGAAAAGTAAAAAACAAACAACAATGTTGAAAAGTAGCACAAGTGGAGATCAAAGCGTGTGTGTATGTGTGTGTCTGAGATTGTAAGTGCAATTATGGAAAAATCGAGGAAAAAAAGTGTAACCTTCAAGAAATAACAATGCAAATTGAAAAGGCGGCAGGCCAAATGGCAACAATTAAATGCAGGGTGGCGTACCTATTATGCAAATCCTAAAGAAAATACATTGCAGCAATGGGCGTGGCATACAAATACTAGCACAGAAACACACACACAAATACCTATGCTAATGCATGTGTGTTATATCGGGCAGCAACAAATAATGGGAAAGTTCACGCTCACTTTCTAATGTCAGCAGCGCGGCACGCGATGTCACTGGCAGATAGATTTGTGGCAGGGATGGTGCGTGCAACGGACGGAGGCGGGGATGGTTAGCAGCGGCCTACTGAAATGCTTAATTCAGAGTGCATGTAGGAATCCCAAGCCTAGTATTCGACACAGAAAAAACTAGAGATAAGGCATCGGTCAGAAAATGGCCTAAAACAGAAACAGGTCAACACGTATAACTAACCATTCTACACAAAAATTATAAAATATATATTTATTTATTGGCCTTATTGGTATTTTCAGAGCTTCTATCAAACGCAAATAGTAGTTGTCGGCACAAGCGAGAGGGTTCTCCATGCAAGAGAGGAGAAGATGTCATTGAAGTCCCCGCTCGTGGTAAGGAATCGAAGAGGATCACCGACCTATTGCGACAGCTCAGCTCTATCACTAGCAACGAGGCAATGCGTCCACTTCGCGATTTCGTCTGGATTCACAGCCACTTATGCTTGGATTTTCTCCAGCTGGAGCAGGAGTAGAGTGGTGAACCGTTGAACTTCTTTGTCAAGCAATAATTATCGCTTTGTCTATTTCATAGCGGATCGCCTCCAGGAGAATCTCAATGTGCTGGGTAGTGGGTGCGCCAGGGCGCCCTTCAATGTGAATCACTGTCGATACTCACTGGACTTGTTCTGAACCATAGTCGGTTCCATGGACGCGAGATCTGCAAACAGAATATGCCATATGTGGCCAAGTATCTGGTATTGAGTGGCTGTCCCATATGGTAGACAAAGGTAAAGTGCCTGACCACTGCGCGGTCATCAAAAGGGAATATCAACATACAGTGGGTATCTCATCTCCTATATATCGAGAAATATTTATTTATATATGTATATATAAACTTTATTCTTGATTTTAGTCGGACGGTCAGACAATCATTTTGCTTGAGGAAAATACAATTGTTCGAAACTTGCAGACATTCTTCTTTAAGAAAGAAAACAATCCCATTGCATGAACACATCATCTTCATCTTCATCATGATCATCATTGAAAATGGTCAATAGAATTCACAAGAAAGAAGGAAAAACAATTTATTCGCTTTTATGAATGATTATGGCTCCTGTAAAGTGTTCTCCAAACAAGACTCATTTACCAGCGGCTTGCCACCTGTTCTTTAGGGTGTACTTTACTGATTTCATGTATTTTCACGTATTTAACACACACATGTACTGTGTGTGTGCATTTTAATGTCAATACGCAACTGGCCAAAGCCAACCAATTCCATAAATGTCAAGTAATTTTTTTTGAAAATATTTGCTGTTTTCTTTTGTATATTTTTTGTGTTGCTTTTGTTTTGTTTACATGTCTTTTTTCTGTGTGTGTTTTTGCAACCAAGACGAACAATAACAATTAACTCATTTTCTTTTCCTCTTTTTTTTTTTGGTACAACTGGCTTTTTGCATTTCCCAGGCAGATTTCTACAATTGCGGGGCGAGTTTAACTCTGGAGATGTTTTTGCGGGTGTTTTTACATTTCACTTATCTAACAAATAACTTGATTTTACTACTTGCAAATCGAAAGCCTGAGAATCAAGCGAAACTTATGTCGCCAGATTTCACTTGAGCCTACAAAGCTGACGCAGAGATTTAAACAGAGACACTAACCAGTGGGCAAAGGGATGGCGGTGTGGGTAGGGTGCGGCGAGATCCTTATCATTTAATCAATGTCAAGAAAGTTCTAAATTTTAATGTGAGAGACTTGAAAATAGCGTGTCGATTTTCCTGTTTCCCTTTTTTACCCTTTGTTAAATATTCTTAAGCAAATTATACTTGAAAGCAAAAATAAAAATTCAATTTATAATGCATTGAAAAAGGATTTACCGACATAAGAAAGTTATAGTTGGTCATCCCGATCAACAATATATTTTCTGTTGCTTAAAATTTTTATTTCTTTTAATGATTTTTAATGTAAACAAATTAGTTGGCAATGACACCACTCTTGCTGTGTGTGCGTGTGTGCTTGTGTGTGTTGCCAGTTGCCAGTTGCCAGTGGCTGGCCAGCATTTGAGGCTAATTAAGTCACACAAACAATAGATTTGTAAATCAATTCTTTCTATAGTTTTCACGTTTATCGTTTTTCCACTAATACAAAAGTGAAATTGGGCCTGAAAATTGTTTTGTAATTAAGGAGTCTAAGGAGGGTTCCAATTGAATACATTTATTTTTAAGGTTGTTAAATACAGTGAAATATTAACACAGACTTAAAGTCTTGTTATAAATAGTTCCTCGTTTTATGGCCATTTGCTTATGTTGTTATCATCTTATTGGGTCTTCTTCTTCTCGTGCTTCTGGTGCTCCATGCAGATGTCCTTAATGATGGGCAGCAGGGCTTCTGCCAGCATGGCAGCCGTTAGACAACTCTGCTGATAAGCGCTACTCTGGCGACTCTTCCGGAACACATTTTATCATCATGCTAGAGACTAAGCATGTGTCATCATATACAACACTCTCAAGGCTGTACTGCAAGCTGACATCGGTAAAAGTCAATCTGGGGTAAGGTTCAGCTCCACCCGGTAGCTCCATGGCCAAAGAGTCGACCACATCTTTGCCACTACTTTTCTGCATATTCATTGCACGCTTTTCTTTGATGTAGCGCTGCATAGTCCGCACTTTGCTTGGCATATTTACTTTCCGGCCAAATGAACTGAAAAATGTTTTGGCAATGCCTTTTTTGGTGTACACCTTTTTGTTGCTGCGATTATCCATGTCGGCTTCTTAATTATTTCTCTTTCCCTTTTCCTGATTCTTGAGCGATAATATGAAAGTCATATGCTGGCTTCGATTTTTGGTATCGATGTCTCCTCTCTTGGTATCGATTCCTCCTCATTTGTCATCGATTCCTCTAATTAATAAGTGCTCAGGGATAGCAATTAGAATAATCGCAGAATGCTTGCCGATGTGCATAAATAAATAAATCAATAAATACTATATATGCAATTTTTTAGTTGATCTCACTTGTTTGCAAGATGTTTCATTTAATTCCTAAAATTGCGAGAATCTGCATTTTTTTCTTATAACTTTTCTGCAATTGCAGCTGGTTGTTTTTACTATTGCCAACTCTGGCAAAAGGTTTTGTACATTGGCGTGGAATCATTTCGAAATACATACATACATACATACATTCATACATACATACCTACATCTTTTCCTACTCTTATTGTTATTGTTATTGTTTGGTTATGATTGTAGCGCTGGCCATTGTTTTGCGTCTGCGGCCTTGCAGCTTGCGGATATGCCACACACTCCGCTCGCCTTGTCGACGAACTTTGACATGCCTACTAAGTACTATTGGAATATACATGTATATTTAATACTCACAGATTCGCTCCTGCCAACGATCGGAACTGGATTTTCGAAACGCTCAAGCTTCGGGCTGGGATTTCAACTGCAAGGACAAAATAGAAAAGAAATAAGACTTTCACTTTTCACTTGGACACACTTGGCTGACTGAAAATTGGGATTGGGACTGGAGTTCATTTAAATAGTGCGTGGCACTTAAGACGATCATTGGCCATGCTTATCGTTTTATATCGAGTGCTGGTCTTAAAAAAAGATCATATCCCCTTGTGCATAAAAAAATGAAAAGTGCTCTCAACTTGAACAATTAAAACGACTCTGACATGAATAGACGCACATGCAGAGACATATATATATATCGTTTATAAAGTTAGTGGTTACGCCTCCCAAATTGATATACTCCTATTGAATATTCGTACATAATATTTCAAGTGACCCAACGACATCAAACCAAGACCAGACATAATGCGACTCGGATTCCGAACAATTAGACAAATGACATAAGTTTTAATCGAACAAAAAAAAAAGCGCTTTATAAGGCATATTTATATAATATTAAAATTTGGCAAAGGATGCGAAAGGTTGGAAGAGAAAGCGTTAGATAATTCCTTGTATTGGCTAATTAATTCCAAATAATTAAATTAATTATTATATTAGTTTGTGTTAGAAGATTACAGGAAGATTTAATATTTATATCTGCGGTTAGTTTGTAACCTAAAAATAGGCATCCAGTTAAGACGCGGTATATGAAATAGAAGATTAAACTCTATTGAAAACATAAACAAGATCCATACACAAAGAACGACACACAAGTGATATATGATGAGCTTCAGTAAAGTAGGGTTCATAAAATTCTGGCCAACTGCCATTTATCAGAGGCGTTGGGGAGGCGTTAATTATGCATTTAATTGGTTAGCTGGTTATGGTCAGAGCTAATTTACATGCCAAGCCGACAGTTGAGTGTTTTAAGCTGATGCTGGTTGTTATGTTCATACTAAAATTTAATCACAATTTGGCTAGTGCATTTGTGGAGAGTCGAAATGTAAGACGCAATTCAGAAATGGGTTCGGCAACAGCCCCACAAAAATTACTCAAAATATATACATCAATGTTTATTTATTTATACACATCTTATGAACATAAATGGCAAAAGGCTGGCGACTTTTTTTGGGTAGCTCAAAGTGTTTGAGAAAGTAAAATATTCAGAACGTCAACCACATCAGCTCAGGTTGACCATTTTTGGGCCTGCTTCTGACTACACAAAATGCAAATCTAACTGGTGAAGCTACACTGAAAGAAAAAAATATGTTGCGTAATGTAAGGTGAAATTTTTAGTCGTAGTTGTATTTTCTTGATAGTAATTAAAAATCAACTCTTACAAAAAAAAAATTAAATATTCAATATAAATATTTATTATAATATTCTGATTTTAATTTATGATTCTCGTGAACCCAAATACATATATATACTATATAAAAATTCATGCTACAATTTGAACAATTTTAATTTAACTTTTAATGTTTAAACTCTACAAATACTAAACCTCCATGTGCAAATACTGAACTTAAAAACTGTTTATTTAACTTTTTTTGTGTGTACTAGATTGACGCACACACTCATACTTGTGTGTGCGTGTGCTGTGCGTGCCTAGAATTTGTAGGTGGGATACACCCGCAACGTCAGCGTCGACATTCAACGGGGTCACCTAAATGGGGCCCGTTGATTAAGCCGACTAACTGACACACTTTCCCAGCAGCTGGCAACAACCGAGTTATCTCTCTAGGAAGTAACTCACTTACACGACGTGTACATATGTATGTATGTAAGTGTGTATGTATGAAATAATATATATTCAAAGCACGTTCAATGGCCAGTGCCACACCACTTGTGGCAGCGCCTCTCACTCACTCACTCGACTCGCCCAACATCGGCAGGCAGGCAACAGTGAAGTTGACCGCGGCGACTGGCAAATGGAGTCATTAGGCTCCTCAAATGTCATTATCACTTAATTGTTTTGCATCGTTTGCATCGTTTCATTCAACTTCAACTCTGACTCCAACGTCTAGTTCAGTTACATTGAAGCTACATGGAGTCTGTGCATCCGAATTTGCCAAAATCCGACCACGCGAGTTTCATTCAAATCACACCCAATCAATTCCAGCACGAGTCGTGAAACGCAAAATGTGAAACTGAAAATGGTCAAATAAGTATGTGCAAATGATGATGACGACTTTGTCGACTTCCACATTTTGCTAATAACATTTGCCAAATAGTTTTAATAACAGTAATTAAGTGTTTGAGCCTCAAATCTATCCACTTTAGAGACATAGCCTGAAAATTATGCAACTTGCTGATTACCGAATTTTCAAAAACACACCCCACCGAGTCCGCCTCGCAGAAGCAAGCCAGCAAGAATATTGCCGTCGAGTCAGGTCGACTGTAAAATACCCAAGCTGGTAAGGCATAGTCTCCCATATAATATAATTATGGGTCTGTTCGAGCTTTGGGCACATATGTTGGTATGTTGTTATATACTCGGTGTCTGGCCATAATGATTACATGACCTGGCACTCGGATTGCGCATACAGCACGTAGAGCATCAACAAGAACAAAGCCACTGACGTCAAAGCCGGTCAGCAGTAAGCAGTAAGCAATAAGCCCGAGTAAGCAGCCAGCTCAACATGAGATTGAAGGTTATCTGGCAGTTGGCAGTTGGCAGTTGGCAGTTGCCATGGCTGCCGGTGATACACGATACTGAGACTGAATTGGAGGCACACACTGAGAGAAACGGCACAAGCATCTCGTCAGGAGATCTTAACGATCAGATACTCTTCATTCATGTGTTTAACCAACATTTAAAATAAACATAGAAATATCGTATATCTTATTTTAAAATTGTGGCTTCAATTACGATCGGTATTCGATTTGTATCGGTATTGGTTAAAATGAAGAAACTTAATAGTATTGCATTTATTTAACAGGTTAATTAAATAAAATGATAAATAATTGTATTTGTATTATTAGGTGTAATATTATTCAATAATAAACATTTCCTATAAATATAAGAAATATACGAATGTGTGATATGAAAGATAATGCATTAAATTTTTACGAAACATATATTTAAAAAGTTGTTATTTCTCGAAACTTTCATATGTTGAAGAGACTGTACATTTTTATATAAGAGATCCTAAAACCAAAATACATTGAAATTTAGATTATATATAAATATGGAAACCTTGGAAACCTTAAAAGAGACGAAACGTGACTTAAAAGAGAGAGAGAGAGAGAGTGAGTAATGTCAAAAGTATGAAGAACATCGCATGGCTCAAACATATTTATATATATATAAATATATAAATAAATTCTTCTGAGTGTGATAGTCGGTTTAGTCAGCTGAGGGCAGAGACTGGCGCCAGCACTCCAAATCATGAGAATCAACTCGATTATCAAGGTGCTGCCAAAGGCACAAAGTGCACTTGAGTGCAACGGCAACGGAGGCAGCAGACACTTTCATTGGCAAATACTTTGTGAGAGACGAGACCATTGACTTGTTGTATGGGAATATGTTATTGATTTGCACGCAAGCCAAATGCCAATTTAATTGAAGCTGTTGGCCAGCAACTGGTCACGTTATGCAAACTCTAAACGCCAAACACAAAAGAGTGTCGGCCAAAGCCAAATTGGCCACGCTGTTCATTCATCGAGCAGTGGTTCCATATGCAATCGGAGAAACCCCCTTTTTTTTTTAGCTTGAACCCTTCAGGGAGTTTTTTTATTTTTATTTTCGACCCCTTTCCCCTGGCAGAGCTTTGCACACTTTTACTTTCGGTATTTGTTAATTGCACTACTTAAACAGCGGGCGGGCCTGGGCTACTTTCCAAAAAGCGTTTTCTCGTCTTTGTAAAATTGGTAACAAAAGAAAATAATTTTGAACATGCTGCCAAATCTGATAGTCAAAGTGACATAATGAGCAATACCAAATGTTGCAGCTTCGCATTTTATATTTATAGATATACCTATAGAGCAATACAATTTATTATGTTTAATAACAATTAATAATTAAATAATTTGCCGACTCGTTCATTAAGCCATATGCTGAGTGATCCATTTGCCAGCATAGCATGCGTGCAACCAAAGACTGTTGCCATCACATGTAATATACAGACTACAGGTACTTATGATCACAAATACAAACATTATTGGTAGTTCCTGGTTTTTGCTATGCATTACCCATCTTCGTGTGCGGATATTAACACTCTCACTTTGAGGCACTTTCAACATGTAAGGGGAAGTGCATCGTTGTTGCATCCGTGAGATGAGCATCAGACGATAATTAAATATCTATTTATAAAATGTTAATTATCATTGGGTACATTATTGTATATGTTTCAGTTGTTTTTAGTAATGCAACAATAAGAATATAAATATGTAAGAGTAGAAAATCCGTTATCGGAATCGTAATTTTAAAATCAATTCCTTAATTGAACATTTAAATCTCAAATCAAATAAATAATATATGCACTGAGTATTGCATATCAAATTTCAGTACAAACAATGACTGGTGTCAAGAACGATTTTTTCTCTGTGGCAGCACTTGGCTGAAATATGAGTAAGGCATTCATTTTGCTTTGAAGGGCTTCATATATATGGGCCAAAAACAATAAAAATGTAAATTTGACCAAGGTTGATATTTGGGCCCACTGGCCTGTGTGCATAATCTGATATATGTGTTCGCTGGGCTCCTGAAATGCCAAGCCTGACGATCTCCTTGGAGCAGCCCCAAATTCACAGTTGGCCAAAGGCGCGTCGTATAACTTTGCAACATTGTTTACACATGTGTCGTGCCCAATTATAAATGGCACATATTTACCCATACAGACATACTTATGCTTACATTCAGAAAAAATAGGATTGAGTTTTAGAAAATCGCCGTTCTTTTGGCAACACGTGGGACTCAAAAAGTATATTTCTACAGTGGAAGAGTATGTTCATCTAAAAACTGGGCAAATAAATCTAAAATAAAACAAATATTTTTATAACATTTCTACATTTGTATATGTGTTGCACATATTATTATAAATAAAGATTAGTACTTTAAGATTGTAGTACCCAATAATTTTAAAAATTTCATTAATATTTTCTAAATTTGAAAAATAATTATTTGTATAAATAAGGGCTTGATTTTCTACAATTTGAAATATTTTTTAAAAACAAACAAATATTTTTTTGAAAGATAAAAAATAAGCATTTCTATTATTATTATTTATTTTTATTTTTTGTTTTTAGATGTTATTGCTAAGACAGAAAATTTATATAGTTTTCGAGGTGATTTTTATTTTTGGAATGATTATCTAAAATTAAAGGCGATATTTTGTTTTATTTTTTTTAAGTGTATAAGAGTTATGGTTGCAAGTGTATAATGTGCATTTTTGTATTTTAATTGCTGACTGAAAATTTTTGCTGTCAAAATAAATATGTTTGCCAATAACTATTAACTTAATATACCACTAAAAGTTTAGTAATATGTATTCACCATGTTGCATTGTGTGTTTGCGAAAAGCTCTCATTAAATTTTGGCCGATCTACAAGCACGCAACAAAATGGCTAAGTAAATTCATGCGCCGCCTATTAATCAATGCCAAGTGGGAAAAAAAAAATTACACATTGCCGTCAGAAGTGCATGGAAACTATTCAAACACTTTTCATCAGACGTCATCGATTTGTTTAGCTGCTGTAAATATGCAAGTGAAAGTGAAATTATGCAAAATATCACATTACAATAATGATAAACATAATCACATGATAGATTGATCGATGATCTATTGAAAGCTGCACTCTGCTGCTTAGCTGCAACAATAACAAATAATCAATTAGATCAACAACAAAAGCAACTAAACAGCCAACAAAAGTAAACGTTTTATTTTTTCTCATTTTAGCTAAACAAATTTTGCACATATTGCTGCTAAAAAAGTTAAAAAACAAAGACGCACAATAAACACGAAATAAATTCGAAAAAAGAGCATTCACTGAAATTGTCATAGAGACGTGTCTATCGCACTTGCCATGCCCCAGCAACGCGCATATCTACTTGGCCATGCCACACAACCCTTGTGCTTTGTGCTTTGTGGTTGACTTGGAAACTTTTTTGATGGCCATTTCAAATTAATTCAAAATAAGAGACTTGAAATATTGTTAATATGTACATTTTACAGTTTGTCACCAAACTGTTGAACCAATTTATATCTCATCTTATTATTTACAAAGTATATTTCTAAAACACAAAGTTCAAGTAATTCAAGTTCAAGCCAGGATTTTTCGTTTTCTACTGCCTTTTTCGAATACCCACAAATACTTTGTTGATGATTTATATGAAAACTTGAAAAACAGTTAGTGTATGAGTTTTGTCGGTTCGTTGGGAAAACGCTTTTTTTCTGGTTCAACTGGGAGGCGCATTTGGTGTGCACTCATTTACACACGCACACACACGCACGCACACACACACACACACACAACATCCGCTGTACTGTAAGTATGAGTAACGTCAATTGAATTGACGGCTTAACTACAATTACGCAACTCAGAGGCAGGGCGACAATGCGACTGAAGAGGGGTCCAAGCCAGTGGGGGACGTGGTGCCATCGGGGAGCCATCGGAGGGGTAGCCTCATTAAATGTTTAGAGTGAAATGTAAGCTAAGCTAATTTTTGCACTGGCCGCTCTCACGTTAGTTGCTTGTTGCATTCACGTTGTATAATCGCCATAGGTTAAATTGTTGTTGTTGGTTGTTGTTTTCGTTATGTGCACAGCACAGTACAGTTAGCAGTCATCATGCAGCTATAGATGATAATGTTGATTTTTATTATCAGTGTTGTCATTGTTGTGTCTTATTCTGGACCAGCGGATGTGCAAATGACACGCAAATGGCACACGGCAACCCGTTAGTATCCCAAATATGCATATTTCAATTTCTAAATATAATACAAAAACAAGGCGAGCGGAGTGTGTGGCATATCCGCAAGTTGCAAGGCCGCAGACGCAAAACAATGGCCAGCGCCACAATCATAACCAAACAATAACAATTAGAATATGAAAAGATGTAGATATGTTTGTATGTATGTATGTATGTATGTATGTATGTTTGTATGTATGTTTGTATGTATTTCGAAATGATTCGACGCCTATGTAAAGAAACCTTTGCCAGTGTTGGCAATAGTTAAAACAACCAGCTGCAACTGCAGAAAAGTTATTAGAAAAAAATGCAGATTCTCGCAATTTTAGGAATTAAATGAAACATCTTGCAAACAAGTGAGATCAACTAAAAAATTGCATATATAGTATTTATTGATTTATTTATTTATGCATATCGGCAAGCATTCTGCGATTATTCTAATTGCTATCCCTGAGCACTTATTAATTAGAGGAATCGATGACAAATGAGGAGGAATCGATACCAAAAGAGGAGGCATCGATACCAAAAATCGAAGCCAGCATATGACTTTCATATTATCGCTCAAGAATCAGGAAAAGGGAAAGAGAAATAATTAAGAAGCCGACATGGATAATCGCAGCAACAAAAAGGTGTACACCAAAAAAGGCATTGCCAAAACATTTTTCAGTTCATTTGGCCGGAAAGTAAATATGCCAAGCAAAGTGCGGACTATGCAGCGCTACATCAAAGAAAAGCGTGCAATGAATATGCAGAAAAGTAGTGGCAAAGATGTGGTCGACTCTTTGGCCATGGAGCTACCGGGTGGAGCTGAACCTTACCCCAGATTGACTTTTACCGATGTCAGCTTGCAGTACAGCCTTGAGAGTGTTGTATATGATGACACATGCTTAGTCTCTAGCATGATGATAAAATGTGTTCCGGAAGAGTCGCCAGAGTAGCGCTTATCAGCAGAGTTGTCTAACGGCTGCCATGCTGGCAGAAGCCCTGCTGCCCATCATTAAGGACATCTGCATGGAGCACCAGAAGCACGAGAAGAAGAAGACCCAATAAGATGATAACAACATAAGCAAATGGCCATAAAACGAGGAACTATTTATAACAAGACTTTAAGTCTGTGTTAATATTTCACTGTATTTAACAACTTTAAAAATAAATTTATTCAATTGGAACCCTCTTTAGACTCCTTAATTACAAAACAATTTTCAGGCCCAATTTCACTTTTGTATTAGTGGAAAAACGATAAACGTGAAAACTATAGAAAGAATTGATTTACAAATCTATTGTTTGTGTGACTTAATTAGCCTCAAATGCTGGCCAGCCACTGGCAACTGGCAACACACACAAGCACACACGCACACACAGCAAGAGTGGTGTCATTGCCAACTAATTTGTTTACATTAAAAATCATTTAAAAAAATTATGCGTTTTACGACGACTAACCATAAATTCTGGGTACACAAATATAATACAAAATTATAAATAACTGAAGATAACAGTGAATTTTAAAAATAAATTGAGAGTAACATTTTAAACAATGTATCTGGGGATAATAAAGTGTACAATGTTTAAATATTCATTACAGGAATTGCGAAAATCCAGAAGATCAAAGTTGTTATGGTTTCTACATATCATAAATTATAATAAAATTTATTTAATTTATTTTATATACATATATATATATATATATATAATGCACGTGAATATTTAAATTTAGACTCGATTTGGGACTGACATTTGTCAATCGGATTCGAATTTTATTTTGGATTCATCTAAACAACATCGCTATACAAATGACCAAATGAATACGAGCATAACTTACTGTGGCATCAACAGCAACAATAGCAATAATAACAAAAGATAACCAAAAAATCTGCATTACACAGCATATATTATCAGTCGATGGATGTCGCAATTGATTAATTGCACCGCCAACGGCAACGGAACTGGAAGCTTCGTCAAGGCAAATTTCCTATAATGAATACCACAAATTTTGGACAACTGTTGCGACTTCCCCGACTGTCGGCAGCAGCCAGTCATCTCAGCGGTCACAGTCATAATCGTCACTTAAAAGGCAAGACAACTTCATTAACATCAACACAGATATCAACGGCGACAACCGATTTGTAAGCTCGGCTGGCCACTCGGCTGCCTGGCAGTGACATTCTCTTGCCAGCATCTTTGGGATTCAGTTAAAGACACAGACAAATACACATACAGATACAGATGGAGATGGAGATGGATATGGAGACACAGACACAGACACGCACGCCATGTTATGGCATCAACAACAGCGACACGCGTGCCACAAACAATACAACAATCTGATTACAATGGAAGCCATATCTCACCAACTATTATTAAAATATTTTGAATACACTTTCATTAAGCTGAAATTGCTTGCGAAATTATGCCTACTCTCCTTTAAAAATATTGCACTTATTCCAAGCTGATGTTAATTGATAAACTAATTTTGGAAAAGTACAAATTTATATTATCAATGCATAATTTAATTAATAAATTATATAGACTGAATATTCTAAAGTACATATTAAAGTTAAAAATATGTGTATTAAAATTATTGTTTCTTTGCATACTTTTAATTATGTGATTTGAGTTTCAATTTGATCAATTCTGCCAAAAGTTGTTAATTATATATTTAAATATTACATAATTGGCATTGTTGCCTTTAATTATTGAACAATAGAAACAAAACGTTTTCTTTATATATGTGTCTGTGTGTGTGTGTGTGGGAGGGGGGGAATGGGGGACACGTGCTTTTGCTGCCTTTGCTGACAAAATGTATGCGACTAAACTAAATTTCCATGTCTATTTTGCTTACTTGTGCGTTTTGTGACATGGATTTTATTGTTCCATTTGTGTGTTTATTTGTTTGCTTGCCACTGCTGTTGTTTTGAGCAAGTATTTGATGTGAGCCGCACGAAATTGTTGTTGCAGCTGTTGCATTTATTGCTTGGCATTTGGGTCAGACAAAGGAAATACTTGATTTATTTATTTAAGACACACTTTGCAAACCTTGGCTGTGATGAAGATGCAGCCAAACCTTAGACAACCTGCTGGCAAGGTCAAGATGCCTGGCCACATTCGCCAATATCAGCATTAAGTTGAAGGCCTATCTCAACACCCAACTCCAATCCAAGTTCAAAGTCAAATCGACACAGGGAAGTGAGCAATATACGTTCAACGGACGAGTAATGAACACATACAACAAAAAAAAAAAAAAAACAAAACAATAACAAAAAAAGAAGGTAAATCGACAACAATACTGTTTGTCTCTGTCAATAAATATTAATTTGTTTTTGTTAAACTGGCATCTTTTCTAAAGTGCACAAATTATATTTTTGATCACACAACAAGCTGCCAACCTCCAGCTGCCGATCGAACTGTGCCAAAGGCCGTCTCATCTACTTATAGACCTATCTATCATCGATATATATATATATATATTTATATGTGTTTTATTGCCATCCAAGTTGGTGTAAAAAAATCAGCTTCTAGGCGAAAGGTTTCAATTTTTTGAAGAGTCTTCAGCTACTTTTTATTCTACTATTTTATGTCTTCTACTTTATATTCTACTGTTTTATGCTCTACTACTTTATGGTCTACTGCTTTATACTCTTCTATTTTGTACTATTCTCTCTTATAAACTACAAATCTACTATTTTGTCTTCAAGTGTTGAATTGAGTTGAAAATAAAGTTATAATTCTGCTTATTCAGCACAACAAAATAAATTATTTGAAATAAATTGTTTAGCTTAAAACTTCAAAATATTCCGTCGTTCAATCAGGAAACATTTAATGAGATATTATGACTAGGATTTTGATGTTTTTTGTGTGACTCGATACAATTTAGAGGAAAAGGTTGACTAACTGCTAGTTGAAAGAGTATCGACTAAAACGTTAAATCATCCTTCTCCCTCTATCTCGCTGTCTCTCTTTCTAGAAAGATAGATCATCTCGGCTGTAATTTGCTTTATCCAAGGGAAATGGAATTAAATACATTGCAATTTTTTTCATTTTTCATCTACGCGTTGACTTTGAAAATTGCGCAGCGTGAGAAATATTTTGAGTGGAAACGCGATGAGGAAGTTTCTGCTTGTTACCGCTTCCAATTTCAACAGTCTCTCTCTCTCTCTCTTTCTCTCTCTCACTCTCTCTATATTCAGTCTCTCTTTTCCTCCTTACATGAAATCATTGTTCCTCAACTGTTTTAAAATATCCCACTTAACGTAGTCAGAAACTGGTTTATCGACTTTTCGTTTGTTCTACACACACACACACACACACACACACATGCATATATAAACGCGTACAATACACACACACACGCACACACAAACACACACTTTTAGAATAAGAAATAACAGCAGCAGGTACTGGACAACATAGTTGAAAACCCGACTTGGCCATGTTCGGCAAATGCTCAATGATCAACTCAAATCAAGTCGAGTTGTCATCATTCAGCTCACTTGTTTGCCTCATGCAACAGTCGTGACTCAGTCGAAGAGACTCTGCTCAGATTAGATAAAAGCCATTGGCACATGTCAACTGATAGCTGATAGCCAATAACAGATGGCTGATAACACATTACTGATATAACTAACCAGCTAATGGCTAGAAAACATTATCGAGTGCACTTTTGCACAAATGTTTCATGTTCAGCATCTGAGACCCAATCAGAGCATGCTAATTATTTTTAAATGTTATGCACATACATACATGGTATTATTGTAAATTACCAGTGCAGTTAAGAACGGCTTTGGTTAACTGTTAACAGCAAGCAAGCAGGCCGCGAAATTGCAATTTTAATTACCGACAACGTCTACAACAACAACAATAGTAAAACGAAACAAACCAAACAAAAAAATCTACTAAAAAAAAATAAGAATAAGCAGTTTGGAAATACAGAAATTTATAATTGTATACTATAATTACTTTTTCAATTGACAACAACACGGACACGAAAAGTGGCAAGCAAACAGCAAATAATTCAAATATTATCACACCGAATTCAAAATGCGCTTATTACTTTTTTATTTAGTGTTTCTTAAGCTCATCATTTATTTTCTTAGACAAAAATAAATAAATAAAGATTTTGACTTTTTTGTTTTCTGATTAATTTTCCTATTTGTTAATTATGTATTATATATTTCGTATATGCTTTAAGCTTAACAACAAGTTAAATCTCTTCTAGCCACAATTAAGAGGTATCTAAATTTATATAACCCATTGAAGATGCATATTAAAGGTAGAAGGAAGTCGGATATGCTTCCCATAAAAAATATATATTCACGATTAAAAGCATTTCTGTCTGTTTGTATAAGATAAGAGCTTGATTATTTTTTTTAATTTGCAATCAATAAATCAATAAATAAAAATAAATCGAATGTATATTGAATCATGTTCCTTTAATTTGTTCGATAACGTTCCAGATTTACCATAGCAATACAAATTATCTTAGATGTGTTGGCTTTTGTTAACGTAAAACAGTGTATCGGCAAGGCGAGCACTCTTGGCTAGAGCATTCTTACCTGTTTGCCTTAACCACTTGCAGCTGTAATCAACTAAGTAGAGTCACAGCGTTAAGAAACCCTTAAAATTCTACGCTATTGAATATATATATAAATAGAGTGGAGGAGTTAAGGAAAACATATTTTTAAATTTAAAAAATTGTATATGTATACAATTACATAAATAGTTTAAAAATTATATTATTTTTATCTTGTTTTGAGGCAGTTATCATTTTTGACAATTCTTTTTTCTTGTTACTCACCCAACTAAACAAATTTTATCTATTATGCATATTTATTGTGCATTCACTTATTTAATTATTCCAATTTGGTTTATTTTATGTGGTTATGCGTTTCTAATGAGTAAAAGCTTGTTTATAAATAATTTTATTTTGCCTGAAAATTAAATGATTGGCAATTTTTACTGACAGTAAAATATAATTTTTGTTTATTTACAAATTCTTTATTTTTTTTTTTTTTTAGATTTTTTTCTTTAATAAATACAAATAAAAACTTTACTCTCTGAAACTCTAGTACATATTTTGAACAGAGGGCTGACTGCAGTTAGGGATAAAGCCAGCTGCTGGTTGCTTAGTTCAAGCGATTGCCTTAAAAGGCAAGAAGTTGCAGAAACTGTTGTTCGCTGCTCGTGGTTCGTTCTTTGTTGCAAAGTGCGTTCATTGCAAGTGGCAGCTGCTACAGCAGAAGCAACAACAACAATAACAATAATAACAATAACTACTTAATGCAACAACGTCGCGTTTTAGTGCTTTGGGCGCTTTGGTTACGCTCAACTAAATCGGCGCGCGCACTTAACGGTGTTTTATTATTTTAACGCTTGTTGTTGCCGCTGCTGCTGTTGCTGCTGCTGTTGCTGCTGCTGATGATGATGATGATGATGATGATGATGATGATGATGATGATGCACTAAACGCAATTAGTTTTCAAAATGTGTGAAATTAGCCGCAATTTGAATTGCAGGAAGCGTAGCGCATAATTGCCTATTTGACGTCCTGCAGCAAATCAAAAGAAATAAATAAACGGGCTAATAATAAAAACCATACGCACAATTGGAAGTGAAAAATGAGCAGGACTCGGCTCGAAGTCCCTTTTGTTATTTGACTTTTGCACGAACGTGTGCCGTATTGATTTTTAGCACAGGTTCACAGCTCACAAAGGCACACACACACACGCACTCACACACACACATACACTAATACTTGCACAGTGGCAGGAACACACCCTGCTGCTGCTGCAGCGATGGCATGTGTATCTGTATCTGCATCTGTATCTGTAACTGTAACTGTATCCCTTGGATACAAAGTCAAAACATGAGTGACTTAGACAGCCCCAAACAGCGGCTCAAAACGCACATAAGAATATCAAAATATATTCGAGTATTAAGGATCAAATAACTTTTGCTTTTTATAATGTATATATGTATATGAATATATATATATATATAAATCTATATAAACAAAAAAAAAAACATAACAAACACCACATTTGATAATAGCGCAAGTTAACTCACTTTTTTTTATTTATTGCATTTTTGTTGGGCCAACAAGCAATATATGTACAAATCTAAATTAAATATTTCTCACTTGCACGCAAACAAATAAATAACAAAAACAGTAGTAGTAGTATTAACCATATAACACTTTGAACGCGCGCAACGGTCGCGATCCGCTGTACGTCCGTATCGGTTGGAACGTTTTTTTCTTCTGTAACCGACGATGGGTGCGTTATCGGCAAGTTCGTTAATTCGTTATTCGATATCGTTATTGATAGGTGTAGGAAGCGCAACGCTGCATATCGATGTATCGCAGACATATATAACATATCGATATGTCATTACACATACAGCGCATCGGTGTTTTTGTCCATCCCTGACGGCTTCTACTTTTTTTTTTGTGTCGAGCAATAAATGCATTTAGTAGCAGAAAGAAAGTGATCCAAATGTGTTAAATGGTAATTTCCACTAAAAAGTAAAAAAATTAAGAAATACTTTTTGTACCTGCAGCATACGGTTGTGATCGTTTAACTGTGGTCGTTCTGTGCACTAATCATAATAAATCAAAATTTATTTGCTCTCGTTGGGCAAACAACCAATCCTCTCCACCCACCAACCACCACCCACACTTAATAAAGAAACACACACACAAATACGCATTGTTATGTTCCCGTTGTCTGCTGTTGTGTTTGTTGTTGCTGCTGCTATTAGTGGCGGGCAGGTTTAGTGCTTTGGTGGGTGGGTGGTTGTGGGCGGTTGTGCCGACAAAAAAAGAAAAAGAAACCTCGTCAATTCTATTGATTTTTAACAATACTCTATGCCAATATCACGTTCACACACACGTCCGTGTACACACACACACACACATATATACGTGCATACAAAGTGTTTTTTTATTTTATTTTTTTGAGGTGTCATCTAATTCGCAATCTCTGCAGACGATGACAAATGCCCGCCTTGCTGAAACAAAAAAGCCAGATAAAAGGGATAACGGTGATCTTGGCTCGCAGTGAAGCACACAAAAGCAATGCAGCCGGCTGATGTGACTGCAGAGTCAGTTACCTACTTGTGGGGGTGGTAGAGGTGAATTGTGCAGTGAATACTCGCTACGGCTAACAGGCAGTGTCAATAAAGAATTTATACAAACAACCAAATAATATACTGATATAAAGAAGGAAAATGAATAAAATTTAATATAGCAATGACAATAAATATTTTAAGTAACATAAGAATCCAAATCATTTATATTTTTTTTTTTAGCTATTAGCGAGTGCGCACCGTAGTTGTGTTGTGTTGTATATGCATATGTATATATGATATATAAAAGAACACAACAATATATGTATATATATACATATATATGTATATATTTACACCTTGCAGACTGACGCCTTTGTTGCCAAGCGCTGTCTCTGCATCTCGTCCTGGCGGCTGCACTAACATTTATTTAAAGGCCAAGTTTACGTGCGCAAATTCACACAAATACACACACTCACACACACACATACACACTGAGGTGCATGCGTTAGCACGTGTGGAAGTTTATTGGGTTAATTGACATTTTGTGCATTGATTTATATGCAAAACTCCCAGCAAAACACAACAGAAAAAGAAGAATAATAACAATAATAAGAACAATATGCATTTAAAGTGATTCATTCGGTTATTCATTGCATTAGATCATCAGAGATTTAATTTGTCATAGCTGGTAGTTGTAATCACACCGTTTTTGTTATGCTTTTCAGGCATCTGACTCCAAGCGTAGCATGTCAGCAGCGGCAGTTGAGATAACCACTGGCTGCTGAAAGGTAGCCCAACCCGCTCCAAAACAGAGCATCCAGCGCCCAGCATCCAAGAAACGCCCAATTAACATCCCAAACGTGTCCCCAGAGCGTGCACATAACGCCTTCAGTATGAACTCCTGCAGTGACAGCAGCAACGATTCGATGGAACCAAATGTGAATCATTTAGCTGGTGGCGGCAGCAGCAACGGTGGCGGCGGTCACGCTGACCTGCACATGAACTTTGGCAAGCAGTCGGTTTCACAGGAGCGCTACGTATGGGAGATGCGCACACGTAGCCCAAACGTGACACCGGCCAGCACTGTGCTGAACTCACCGGATCTGAATGCTGATCTGCAATATACGCCGATGCATCATCATCATCATCATCAGGCATTCGAGGAAATGTCACCGCCTCATCAGCTGCCTGGCTACTTTAATACTCAACACAAGCAGCAGCACCATCATCAGCAGCATCACCAGCAGCATCACCAGCAGCACCACCAGCAGCAACAGCTGCAGCAGCAGTCAGCATATTATTACCAAAGGCCGCATCCACATCAGATACGCGTCGGTCGCAGCCCGGGCAGCAGTCAGTTTGAGCCCGAGGTGAGAAACAAAAACAAAAACAACAAAAATGAAAAGGAAACTTCGGTTATCAGTTCAATTTTAAACGATTCTTGATGCTTGTAGAAACGATTAAATTGAATTTACGGAATAGACTTTTAAATTCTATGACTACATCAAGTTTGAGATATTTAATTTAAATTGTATAACATATGCTAATCTCCATTGCCACTCGGTTAAAAATTGTTTCACAAAAGCGAATTTATTAAAATTCTAGCCACTAAAATTTAATAGACTGTATCCAAACTATAACGTTTATTTAAACATTGAATAACAGGTTTTGACGAGTTGAGAAAATTGTATCGTAGACTTAAACGCCTTTATGTTATTTTTAATTACTTTTGCTTTGCTTTTTGATTTCTCATAGGGCATGGCGAGTCCCGGCTCGCCAACGGATGTGGGCAAGGCCGATGGCCAGTGTTTGCGAGATGGCGAGATTGTTGTCTTCGACGACATCGACACGAATTGGATGAACAAGCCGGCGGTGCTGGCTGCCCCAGATAGAGGCAGCAATGAGGATGTACTCAAGGTAACAAAGATGATTGGTCAGCTGCCCATTGCCGATTATGAGGGTTCGCCGCGTCGGTTTGGCAATCAGTCGGGTAAAAGTGCTGGCTACCCAAAACGCCCACCCGGCTTTCCGCAGCGCGTATCACCTGCCAAGCAGCGAGCGGATAATGATGTGATTGGCAGCCTGGCTGGCAAAGCATCCGTTGGTAATTTGATTGATTTGATTGATCATGAGCATGGTACAAATGCAACGGAATCTCCAAAGACGCCCACTTTTGACTATCTGTACGAGTTCTCTGAGACGCGCAAAGTGCTTGAGGAGTTCTTCAAAGGCAATCCGGAAGACGAAGATGATGAGAAGCGCTTTCCCGACTACACAACCGAAAGTGGCGAAGATGTGGCCGGCTCGGTAAGTTGCCAATTAAATTCGTTACCAACCAAACGCTAATTGTTGTCCCATAGGACAAAACGACGCAGCCGCGCGTTTGCGATGTCGATAAGCATATCGAGCAATCTTACATTGGCCAGCGTCTAGCTAGAATCCCCAAAGACGAGCTCTACATGGTTCACCGTTCGCCCAGAATGCAGGTGAGTCTCAGCCACATTTCGTCTTCGACAATCCCATAACTCTCACTATGCGAGTCCGCTCTTTATTTGATTTTGGCCTCTGGACTCGTCCATTTTAAAAATGTTTTGTAAAAAGTTAACAACTGACTGGCATTCGATGATTATATCCCATGGAAAGAATCTGCTGCATGGGTACCTAAACTATGTTTAAACTTTAGCTTTTGTTTGTAAGTCTTTAAAAATCGTTTACTTTGACACAAAAATGCATAAACTGTGAAATGTGTAAACTGTAAAATAATGCAAACACCATAAACAGATGACTGGTAAATGTGTGCTAAGATCCGTTGATGTTGGAATTTCGGTCAGCTCAGCCTTTTTTGATTACAACAATGTTAACTCAGAATGCATAAACTAACCGGCAATCGATTTATTTACAGACAAGTGAGCATAATGCGTACCAGGAACAGAACGACATTGAGTTGTATATCGATTCGAACA
Source organism: Drosophila longiperda (assembly GCA_035042125.1). Classification (NCBI taxonomy): domain Eukaryota; kingdom Metazoa; phylum Arthropoda; class Insecta; order Diptera; family Drosophilidae; genus Drosophila; species Drosophila longiperda. Next base: position 1,712,330 of record JAWNLV010000117.1, read on the forward strand.
GTCGCAGTAGCGGCGATCTGGCCGACACTGAACTGGAGGCAAATCTGCGTCGGCATTCGCGGAACTTTACACTATCGCCAGAGACGACGGATTACGATTCGAATTGCGGCGATTTGGACAGCCTCTCAAATGATATAAATTGCACGGCAACCGATTATGGTAAGCTCTACACCAGTATGCCTGTGCTGGAGGATGGCCTCAGCAGTGGACATGCCTCGGATACCGAAAACAATGTATCCGTCGTTTGTGACAAGCAACAGCAGTCGCAGCTGCAGCAGCAGCAGCAGCAACAGCAACAAGAGCAGCCGCAGCAACAACAGCAACCTCAACAGCAGCAGCAGCAGCAGCAGCAGATCATTCACGAGCACGAGCACAATGGGAACAGCGATAGCGAGCGACTGCAAAATGAATACAATGGCGTTACAGCTGAAACATTGGCAACAGCAGCAACAGCAGAGACAGATGGCTCACAGCCGATCGAGTTTGTGTTGCCGCCGCATTTGCCCGAAACGCCATCGATCACACCATCGCCGGAGCAGTGTGCTGATGATTTGGAGCCGCAGTTGGCAGTGTCTGCTGATAGTGACAGTCCCGCAGAAACAGAAACACATTACGGTCCAGTTTATGCCGCTGCACCGTTGGCCAGTAACAAGCCATCATCATCTTCAATATCAACCACAGCAACAGTAGTGACAACAGCAGCAGCAACAGTAGCAGCAACAGCAGCAACAGTAGCAGCAACAGTAGCAACAGCAGCAGCAACAGCAGCTGCTGCTCCTGTTGAGATACAAGAAGCCATGAAAGAGATTCGCTGCGCTTTGCAGCGTGCTAAAACACAACCCGATAAGCTCAAGTACTGTGATGAAGTGCTGCCCCCTGATCCGGATTCGCCAGTTTGGGTGCCGCGCAAGAGTGCAACAATACCAACAACAACAACAATCGGACCAGCAACAACGGCAATGCCCGCGATACGCTTGGACGATGAGGAAGCGGATACTGATCTGGAAACGGATCGGTTGCTGGGCCAGCAGGACTTCTTTGCGGAAAAGGTAAGTGTATTTGCTTTGTACAAATATTCCTAATCATTTGCTAACTTCTGGGTTGCATTTGCTTTTTTAGACCACACCGTTGACCGGCACCGCTGACAGCAATGCGAACGGCTTGATCAATAACAACGGCAGCAGCAGCTTAAATATCAGCGACAACAATAGCAATCCCAAGCCGCAGACCTATTCGACGGCAACAATACGGCAGGGTATTGGCACTTCGCTGACGGCCAATTCGCCGGACATCTGTCAGATTGTTGGCACCGCGGATGTATCACTCAGTTCGCCAGAGAAGCTGCAATATTCAAAGAGCCCCACGGGCTCCATCAAATCGCTCAAGGACTCGGCCAACACCGACAAGAAAGCCCATTCACGCAACAAGGAGGGTAAGTGGCATATCCAAATGCATCTCTATTTTGTTATTGTCATTGTAAATATTATTGTTATTGTTATTTTGTGCGTCTGTGTGAGTGTGCCTGTGTGTGCGTGTGCAGAAACGCCCCTCTCACAGAACGATGACTCAAACTATTGTGTGTGCTGTGTATTTTTTCTTAATCAAACAATTTTTGACTATCATGTTTTTCTTTTTGTCAAACGCTGCATATTGAAATTTTCATTTACTGTAATTGATGGTGTGGTGCCTGCCATGTAAGTGAATGCACTCTATATCTTTCTCCCTATCTCCCTCTTTCTCTCTCCCTAACTCTCTTGTCTTTCGCTCTATCTCGATTTCCCTTGGCCATTGATAGTCCAATAGCCAAAACATTATTTGCCTAATTTATAGTAAACTCATACACTATTGTCCATTGCATGCATGTTTTTTTTTAGCAGAGATAGGCATATATTCGATTATCCGATTAGGAGGAAAGGTCATACAAAATTCATTTAATAGTTATATAAGTCAACCCAGAATTTCAAAGTACTGGGCTTATCTGCCTAGCAAATTGATTAGTGTTCATTTCTGGAGATGTGGAGAAATCGAAAATTGGATACTCTTTATCTACCGATATTTAGGATAGGGATATAGACTAAGCTTCATCAGGTCGCTCTTAACGACTCGACTTGAATATATGTGTAATTCATGAGGCCGGAGACGTCTCCTTCGATGCATTGCGCTCTACAGGGGTAAAATAACAAACTTTTAGTTTCAGTTCGCAATTGTTAACAAAAAACATCAAAAAATTTAAAAAAAAAAATATTTCGATTAGAGTAGAAACCATACCTGTATATATATAAGTATATATATTATATAAATAAATAAATATATATTTCTATATATATATATATATATATATATTTATATATTTCTATATATATATATATTTACTTAGTTATTTGCCAAACTAAATGATTTATATCTGGTCATTATCAGGTTTATTGGAACCCAAAGTGCTCATCGAGGGCGTTCTGTTTCGCGCCCGATATCTGGGCTCTACGCAGCTAGTGTGCGAGGGTCAGCCGACGAAATCAACCCGCATGATGCAGGCCGAGGAGGCCGTTTCCCGCATAAAGGTGTGTAGATCGAGCTTATCAGTTCAGTTAATTGGTTCAGTTGCGCTCCTATAGCAATAATTGTGCTCATTAAACTGTGGCTCTGTCTCTCTCTCTCTCTCTCGTCTCGCTTTCTCGTCCATTCCCCAAAAAAAATACAAACTAAACTATAAAAAATAATATTAATTACAACCCATGCTGCTCACTCCTTGATATGTTTAGGCTTTGGTAAGCAACAAAAACACAAATATAACACTTAGAATTGAGTGTTGTCCCAATTCTTTAAACAGTTTTAAATTTTGTTATTTGTTTTGTTGACAGGCACCGGAAGGCGAAAGTCAGCCCAACACCGAGGTGGATCTGTTCATATCAACCGAGAAGATAATGGTGCTTAATACGGACCTCAAGGAGATTATGATGGACCATGCTCTGCGCACCATCTCCTACATAGCTGATATTGGTGATCTCGTTGTGTTGATGGCCCGTCGACGCTTTATACCCAATGGTAGTGGCGTTGTCGTCGATTCCCTCTCATGTCCAGGCCCGGTCGACACTATCGATGGAGAGCCATTGAAGGAAATCAGCAAGGAGAGCGGCTCCTCAAACAAGCACAACCGCACACCGAAAATGATATGCCATGTGTTTGAGAGCGATGAGGCGCAATTCATAGCGCAATCAATCGGTCAGGCATTTCAGGTGGCCTACATGGAGTTCCTTAAGGCCAACGGCATTGAGAATGAGAATCTGGCCAAAGAGATGGACTATCAGGAGGTGCTTAACAGTCAGGAGATATTCGGTGACGAGCTAGAGATCTTTGCTAAAAAGGAACTCCAAAAGGAGGTGGTTGTGCCCAAGGCCAAGGGCGAAATCCTCGGCGTTGTCATCGTTGAGAGTGGCTGGGGATCCATGCTGCCAACAGTTGTTATTGCTAATTTAATGTCAGGTGGAGCCGCTGCTCGCTGCGGACAATTGAACATTGGCGATCAGTTGATAGCCATAAATGGGATGAGCCTTGTCGGATTGCCGCTTTCCACCTGCCAGAGCTACATACGCAATGCCAAAAACCAAACTGCCGTCAAGTTCACCGTTGTGCCCTGTCCGCCCGTCGTCGAGGTCAAGATCCTGCGGCCCAAAGCTCTGTTTCAACTAGGCTTTAGCGTACAAAATGGAGTGGTAAGTGGCCCGATGTTGATAATATAGTAATAATAATTATATATATTTTGTGAAATCAACACTACCTAAAATGTGAAGAGTTTAAACTCCGATTTATTTTGAATTTGTCGGTCTAAGTAAATAATCAGGATAAATATTTTTTCATTTACATCCTTGAAAGTAATAAGTTTGGAAAAAAATTCCTCAACGCAACCTGAAAGGGCGAGATTAAATTATAAATTGTATCATTTCGTTGCGTAAAATATTATTTACTTCAAGTTTTTGTCTGTTCTTTTTGTTATTTATTTTTTATTTAATACGAGTCTGTTGGCCGAACAAAAATCAGCTTCTGTATATATATCTGCAGTAGATGTATTTATATAATTTCTATCGAATATTGTTGTTAATAAGTTGTTTTCTCTCTGTTTGTTTCATAGATCTGCAGCCTCCTGCGTGGCGGCATTGCGGAACGCGGCGGTGTCCGCGTTGGCCATCGGATCATAGAGATAAATAATCAAAGTGTTGTGGCTGTGCCACACGATACCATCGTCAAGCTGTTGTCTTCATCTGTGGGCGAGGTAAGTGATATGCTCAGATATATTGGACATAAGTATTTGTTTCACAAATAACATAATCGCCCATTTTGCTTGCAGATTTTGATGAAAACGATGCCCACGTCCATGTTTCGTTTGCTCACCGGCCAGGAGACGCCAATTTATATTTAAATAATAATGTCTTATATATGCATATATTCTCATGCACCTCACAGCACACACTAAGGACTAAGGACACGCATGTCTTTTGTTGATCCAGCCGAATTCTATATATTTACTTTAATTATCAAACTATCTGAAATTAAAACAAAACACGAAAAAGCAAAAAGAAAAAAGAAAAGGAAAAGAAAAAGAAAAAGTACTTAAACTATTCATCTAATTAAACAAAGCACTCGCAGAATAATAGAATTTATTTACTTCAGCTTTGGCATACCGATTTGCTTTATTTGATTTTCGTTGTACTTTCTGATATCTCTATGTACATAAAAAAGACTGAATTTTTTTTTTAAGTGTACATGAGTGTGTGTGTGTGTGTCTGTGTGCGTGTTTGTTTGTGTGTGCTGGTGAGTGTCCATTTGTGAGTGAGGATTGAGCGTACAAATTGTTCAGAATAATGAGCAATACTAGAATTTTGAATGTATTTATCGTAACCATAACAAATTTACAGCCAGGCTGAGATGCAAAGCCATAGAATGTGTGTGTGAATGGGTGTGTCCGTGTAAGTGTGTGTGTGTGTGTGTGTGTGTGTGCGTGTGTGTGCGTGTGTAAAAGAGAGATTGTGAGGACAAAGTGGGAAATACGGGCAATACTCTATAATAATCGAAATTAATTAAACTTGGTTGCCAACGCGCTAAACAGATAGCAATAAATTATTAAATGATAATTTTGTGTAAATTAATTTTATTAACTACATTTATAATTTGCAGTTATACCAAAAAAAAAAAAAACCAATAAAACAAAAACAAACAATTATTCGTTGTACGAGTAAAACTGAGATGACATTTCGTTGAATTTTTTTTGTATGTATAGATATATTATTATTATTATTATTATTATTATTAATATTATTGTGAACACATTATTGTAATGTACTAAATGTTTGTCAAAATACTTAGCTTAGTTATAACAATGCTTGATGTAAGCAAACAGTAAACAGTAAAAATAATGAAATGCATTTAAGTAACGTCGTCAAAACAATGTGTATAATTACAATAAATGTGCAAATTGAAACTTGCACTGTTTTCGATTTGAAAAAAATAAGTAAAAACAACCGCAACAATAACAAAATCCAGTGAGAACAAAAGCAAAATATAGCAGCTACAAAGTAATATGAAGAACAATAAACTGTGCATTGAATTAATTCTGTTAAGCAATGGAAAAATGATAGGAAAACAAAAAATAAATACATATATTAAAGAGAGAGAGCTTATTTTTGCTATAATTGACAAACATAACGAGAACGAAATGCAAGTAATAAATCCATAAGTATATTAAAACAAAAATAACAATAATTAACATTGACTCAATAGAAATCTGAAAGCAAATGAGATTATTTCAAATATTGCAAGTGCTAAATGTGCAGGTAACCACAAATTAAAATTAATTATGTATACAAATATTATACACATATACATAAATACATAATTACAAACGCATTAAATTAATTTTGACCGTTCGCAAAGGCATTATTTTTACAAAAAAAAACCACACATACAGCCGAAGCCGAGCAAGCAAGTTCAATAATTAATTTGTAGAGAAAATTAACGAATAGCTCATGTATGCAAAACGTGAATATAACTCTTATCGCTATGCGCCTAAAACTATATATGTAACTACCAAACTAACTGTATACTATCTATTACTAATTATTTATTTACACCAGATGCAAAATTATAAACAAATCGAATCTAACAAAGACACAAACAAAATAACAAGTCGAATTCGGTCCGAAAGCCTTTCAGGTGAAGCGCAGCTTAATTTGATATGCAAATACAAAAAAAAAATTTAAAATTAAAAGAAAGTAAAATGATGATAAATGCAAGCTAGTAACTCGTCAAGAAGTAACATTTGAATACATACAAAATACATTACATATTTATTAATTAAAATTAAATTGACTTTTTACTTGTTTGTGGGGGAGTAAGACAAACTAAATTATGATGGTAATGAAATATGGATCGCAATAGCCGATTTCGGGTAAAATCGATTGTTTGGTTGTCACTTAGTTATTTTCAAAATATATATCTGTCTATATATTTGATCTCCACTTGACTTTCTCTATAAAGTAAAGTATTAATTAGAATGAAGTCAATTGCAATTTTTTATGAATGAAAGTTACAAATTATTTTCTTGAATCAGTCAATTGAAAGTTCGAATGACATTTGGAATCGACGTTTGCAATCAAATTTGTTGCCATTTTATTCACTGATTGTGTCATTGAATATAACCTAAATAAAATGCAGTAAAAAATTGTCAGCTAGGCACATGTCATAGTCAACGTTCAGAGACTGTTGCAACAACGTGTGGCCCTGCTGCAATTGGGCATTAGCAACACAACACGTTGTGCTTCACTAAGTTGCCTCTCAGTTGATTATCGAAATCCCTTTTGATGTTGCAGACGCCTACATTTGAGAAACTCGTACAATAAGTTTTTACAGGCCTACACCCATTCAAAATGTGTAACATAAAAGTATGCAACATTTTCAATGTTTCCTTTCGTGCAGCAGATTTGGACTGTTAGCTTATTATTGATCTTGGTCATAAGTTAAGCTTTCTTCTTTTTTTTTTGTGAGCCACTTCTGTTAAGATACCAAATTTGTATCTGTTTTTTTTTAAAATTATATATTGATATTAACACCAAACATATATAAATATGACACGACTCCAGTCTACACCAATTTTGTACAATTAAAATCATTCTATATAGGGTATCCTTAAGTCTAGCACACTTGACTCGGTCAGTCTACTTCCAGTTCTTTTTTTTTTGCACCTGTGTGTAATCCTTGAAATATGTTTTGGTATCGCCGGCCAATGCAACAGTGTACGTGTCGGACAACACAGGAATCGTCCAATATTCAAAATAGCAAACATTTCTTAATTGAGGAGGGCCTCAAAACAAAAAAAAATAAAAAAATAATAAAAGTGGCATGTGTGCAAGCACACAGGTAAACGGGAACAAGGATTCTTTGTAAATGGCCGTTGGCAATGGCCATATCGCAGTGGTTTTTTCCTGTCAACACCTTGGCGCATCTTTCCCTGAAAAATTGTGAAAGGTTTGATTTACGATGAGGCAAAAGACACAACACTGTTTTTGTGCTACCGCGGACATTTTTTTAGATTGTGTTTAGAGTGGGTAATCTGAATTTGTCTCATATAATCACAAAAATTTGAGCCGAACTTTAGCAAATCTGCATAGTTTTAGAAGGTCGCCTTAATTTTCGTTCACAAACTCTACAATGGTGCACATAATTATATAAATCAAATATACCAAGTTCATTTATCGTAACCACAACAAACTTAAATTAATTAAACACACTCAGGGTATGGATTCCAACAAAGCATAGACATACAATTTTATGAGTGTGGTTTTTGGTAATAATAACGTGTTAACAGCACCATTAGTCACATTGTACTGTGGGTTAAAATGGATATGATCCTAGCTTGAACAGTTTCTATTGAATGCATTAATTTAGATCTGCTGCACAGCATCAATATTTAAATATGAGAAACTATTTATTTCAATTACTTAGATGTAATGACTTATGTAACCAAATATTTAAATTTTAGCCATTGTGCATCCATTTATAGCTTACTTATGAGTGGCGCTGATTCACACACGGACACACATAGACACACACACACACATACACACAGTTGAGCACACAGCACTCGATTTGCAAGTTTAACATTTTATTTGGCTTGCAAGTAGTTTTGGGTTTGTTGCTCTTTTGCTTTCGGCCGTTATCATAAAATATAATTTAATACAGGCTCGCATTCATTTATATATCTCTCTCTCACTCACACACGCTCTATCTCTCTCTCTTTATTTGCTCGTAAATTGTGTGTTGCCGTCGCCGTCGACAGTTTATCATTGGGCTTAAGGGGCACTTGTCACATTTTTGGTTTTTGTTAATTTGCTACATTTTGAAATGTTTATGGCACATTCGAGTGTCTGCAAAATGAAAACAATTCGTATATTTCTTGCTAAATCACCCAAAAGTGACGGCCAATTCCAAGTGAATGCCCATTAAAATCAGACAGAGCATTTTTAAAATCTCACCGGGGATGCAAATGGCATATGCCGAAATTGTCATTACATTTTTGACCAATTCCAAATTCAAATAGCCAAGTGCCATAAATACCCATTATGTTTCGACAGTTTTTTTTTTTTTTTAATATCCCTTTGGGAGTATTATAAATCTGTGGAGTCTAGAATCAGATAAAGTAAATATATTTCTATGTGAAAATCACTAGCCGACTTTTTAAAGTGTCGTCGGCAACATCAATATTGTATAAAAATAATCAGCCTGAAATTTAGATATGCGCCATATTTTTAATGCCAAGGACAGCTCTACTTTTTATTCAGAGTTTGATTTTAGTTGTGTGGACTTTTCCCTGAGTTACGCTGTCTCCATAAAAGACAACATGTAAATACTAAAGGCGGAGTCCAGACATCAGATTTCATTAATTGTTCTTAAACTTTATTATTACTTTTATAATTTTAAGAAACTATTTCTTTCTGAGTGAAGTAAATTTATTTTTTGGTTTACTGAATATAAAAAAAAAATTGCAGTACTACAAATAACTATAAAGTCGAAACACTTTCTCGTAATCGAAAAACACAAAGAAGAAATATTTGGAAAATTTTAATATATTTACACAAGACCAAAGAAATTATAATTGTAACCCCAAAAGAATAGAGCAAAGTGTATTTAAATTAAATTGCTGTTTATTTTGTATGTTGCTGTTGCACACTCGTATTTCACAAGATATTCACACAAGCCAAAATGTGAAGCTACAAACCAAATTCGAGTTCTCAGCCCGCCCGCTGTTTAGCTGAAGTCACAAATTGTGTCTAGTCAAATGAGTTTGTCTCGAAGCAACGATAATTGTGGTCGCACACAGAAAAGCGTTGCATGCAACCAGGCTGCTGCCAAATTTCATACCCCACGGTGGGAGTGCGGCTGTGGAATGGAGTTTCGGTTAAGCTTACGCATCCAAATCTCGCCCCAAATTAGATTTGCATAACGCGTTCAACGCATTTATTCACATCACACATCAGTGCGAAAACTTATTAAAATTTCAGCAGTGGCTGCTTTGGTTTAAATCTATTTTTTTTTTTTGTTTTTTTGTTTCTTGTGTCTTAAAAAAAAACCTGCTGTTAGCTGCAGCTGTCGTTGCGACTTCCGTTTAATCCTACTAGTTTACAATCTTTTGGCCCGCTCCAATTTAATTCGACATACCAAAATAATGTATATATTACCAACACCATACATATTTGGTATCGGGTGCTAGTAGTATTTGATATTGGAATTGAAATTCACCTAAACGGAATCGATTTAAGAATAAATAAAGTCTCACATTTACAATGGATCATGGTATAAGGTATATAGAAGACGTGTCTAAAAACAGAAAGGATACTACTTTAACACTCTAACTGATAAGTATATATAATATAACTAACTGGTCAGTTCTTCTACCTCTTTATTCTCTGAGACTAATATTTGCATGTGAGTAAATGTATATTATTTAATTACATATAAAAATATCAATGAGACTGCACTGAAGGTTATTCCAACTATTTAAACTATAACAAATGTAAATGTATCTAGAATGTGGTCAGATCTCTGTAATTTTCTTGTGGCTCTTGCCTGTTTTTCCTATATTTCAATTTTGCATTTATGTTTTCCATTTTTTTTGTTATTGTTATTGTATTTTCGTACTTGCCACCTTTCTGTGTGGGAGCTGTACGAGAAAGAGAGAGAGCAGTAGTTATGCGGCGCTAGATTGTCGGATGAGTGCGACGAACCCATAACTCCACTCAAGTGCCAATGGTGCTGATGGTGTCGCACTCGAAGTTTATTATTTTAAGTGAAATATTCCCAACCGAAATTACGTCTACGGTGCATGTCGCATATATATTTATACATATATACATATATATATATATTTATACATTTATAGATGGCTGCAAAAATGTGTGTAAATAAAGCAATGCAATATTCAGATTACTAATATATTAGTACTGGCATATAACTTATTTACGGCCGATAACTGTGAGTATTTGAAGTGCGTCGAGTAGACGAAAATCCAATAACACATTCTCACAAATACTAAGTACAGTCATGGGCAAAAAAATATCACAAAACTGTGCTTATATATATATTTTCACAATGGATTTTTTTTTGCTCACATCCACCTTGCGTTTTGAATGTCTTTGCTACTTTTTTTTGTTTATAATCCTCAGTTGTATTCGATCTTTCTGCTTTAAAGTGCTTTCACTAATGTGTGTAGGTGTGGATCATGTTTATGAGGTGGGTCAATCTTCCACATAAATTGTTCCATACAGCCCCGCATCTGTGTCGACTTGAATATTTTCCACGTATGCTCATCCGCTTAATCGATTTATGTACTGCTTCTGCTCCTTTTGCACAATAAGGTTGAAATAAGTTAGGCCCCAATGTGTTGACCACCTGGACAGATTTCCCTAGGTTTCTGCTTTAAGAAAGTGCCTAAAATAATTACAAAATATTCAAAACACTCAGAATCGTCATACTTAGGAAAACAATTAAAAAAAACAATTTATTTTTAAGAAAGCTTTTTTTTTAAAACGAAAAATTTGTTCTTTTTATAAACCAGTATTAATATTTTTCAAATTACGGCTTAATTGTTCCTTAATTTATCAATTATATGTTAATGGAATCTCCAAAGTAGACTACAGCTAAACTCTAACAAAACAGTCGAAAGATAACATTTTGTTCATGCCTGAAAGTAAACCATAAACAGTTAACTGCCGCTCTCCCTTCCGCTAACTCTCTTGGTGCATCCACCAACAACATAGCAACATAAGGGATATTGTGTATCCAACTAGTTTAAGAAGTTTGAAGATAACTAATTGAAAATAAATAGTGAAACAAAAAAGAAGTGTTTTTTTTACACCCAAAAAAAGAAAATTCTTCGCTACTTTGACAAATTTAATAACATTTTTCTCAATTTGAATAAGGTATTTTTTTTTTAAGTAATAGCTTGCATTTAATACTTTTCCAAATTACAGAATAATTTTATTCTGAATGCACATTTCTAGTGGTCCGTTTAATTATTCCCAATTCCAAATTGCACACCAAAAATAAATTTACATGTCAAAACTAATAAATTTCAGCAAAGTTTTTTTTTTTTTAAATTTTTTTTTTTTTTAGTTTCTTGTGTCACAACCAACTAACAAATGAAAATAAATAATTTGAAAAGAACGGGAAAAAGATTTGTCTGTCTGTTGTAATTGTTAATTTTGTTCTAATGTATTAAAAGTTTTACTCGATTTGACTTTGAACAACCTCAGACAGCAGATCCAATTAAAATCAAATACATAACAAATAATGATGTAATGCGAGCTGACTTTGCTATATATATTTAGCTAGAACAGTAAATTATTATGCATTGTGCAAAGACTGTGCATTAGCGAAGAAACCATATTACAAATTTAGTATCATGTAGTCTGCCACAAATTTCAATTGTTCACTTTCACAGAGAGCAACTTTAGGGCATATAAATTGTTGAAACTGGATGGAAAATTTAGAGATCCTATGACATAAAAAAATTGTAAGCATTACGAGTGTCAGATAAACCCAAAGACATTTTATTTTTAAGCACCAATCATTTTGATAGGCTTTCCCTGGCGTTGTTGAAAGCACTGCTTAAAATTTCAAATTTTCGAATTGACTTGATAAAAATGTTTACAACATGCCGTATAACTCATATGTTAAAACAAAATAGATATGCTTATATTTGGTTTTTTTTTTACATATTTACATATCTAAAATTGTAAGCTATATAAATAAAATACAATGTTTAAGAAAATTCGATTTGCTAAAGTTTTATAAGTTCGACCCTAGACTAAACTAGTTCCAATTAGTTTAATATGATTACATTGTCCTATATCACTAAGTAGTATGAGCAAAATTGTTGTTTTCTTTTTTCTACAAACTATAAAGAAATTCTAGTTGCTGGAAATATAAAGTTAGTGCAAAACTCGATTTGCTAAGGTTCGATAATTTCATCGGCAGATTAGATTGCCTCAACAGTTGTCTAGTTGTTTTCACCCGTCCATTAATGGATTGGTCTGGATTCAATTAGAAGTTAAATCACTTGGTCAGCACCTGTTACATGCAGCCCGGAGATTAACCCAGTAAGTTTGTGTCGAAGTGATTAATATTTCAAGCAATTTAAGCTTGCATGCCTGCAAATAAGGACTCACACCTTAAGCCGGCTAATTGTAAAAGCGTTGCGTCCAGTTTCCTTGTTACCGTTATAAGTTCAAGTCACTGAACTCAAAGCTCCACACTTAGCCATTAAGACTGCGGACTGTGGACTGCGGACTGCGGAGTGGGTGCGTGACTAGCCAACAAAAGAGCAAAGCGGCACACGCCAAATTTAAAAAAAAAAAAAATTTACTCGGAAAGCGATGCGAACTGTTCCCAGTGGCATACAAGTAGGAAGGATTCATTTCATTCATGAATCGCACACGAGTCCAGCCGACCAGCTGCTGCGGCGGAGAATTTTCTTTTATCCGCGCATGTGCACTGCAGCCACTGAATCCCAACAGGGGTATTTACGCTGCCTAGGGGTTGGAAAACTGGGTACAGCTTACAATACTATGCAGTAATCTCGAAATAATGGCAAGGGGCATCAGAAATATTGGCTTAAGAGAATGTGCGCTCTTATAACAAATACTGGGTACACTGTGCGGTCACAAACCGTTCCAATATATGTAGGGAAGCTGTGATGTTTACCTTGTGCATTTCTATGTACATTGTGTGTGTCATTACTTTATTGCACTGCATGTTGTGGTTTTTTGACTTTTTCCTTTGAGAGCCTGATTTTCGTTAAATAAAAATAATTACGCGGAAAAGTAAACAGACATTTTTTTTATTCTATAGTAATATTTCAGTGCAGTTTTAATGCTGCAGGAACAAATTGACGTGCATGAAAAGATTCATTGGTAACATTGTTAACTGAACCCAACAGCGACAATCAGATTGAATAATAATGTTACACGACAATCAAACTGGCAGCAGATAAGCTAAAATTAATTAAAATAATGATGTAATCCCACCTGATGTAATCCCAGCTATACATATTTAGCTAAAACAGTATGAAAAATTAAAGCAGATAAAGTAAAATGGGAAATATTTTTATAAAATGTAGATAGATATTGCACATGGTAGTGTCTCTGAATCAGCGACAAAAATAAAACTAAAAAAATAATAATAAACTTTATTTATTAACTGTCAAAAATATCGATAAATTTATGCACTCAGAAAAAAGTCGCCCTGATAATTAGGAAAAAGGTTTGGGTTTTAAAAAAATATATATCTTAAATACTTGGTTAAAAATTTCATTAAATTGGAAGGAAATATCAAACATTTTCGAAGATATTAAATATTTTGGAATGCATCCCTTTTTGAAATAAAAAAATTATTATATTTTTTCTCTCGAGAGCTTTGTTAAAATAGCAGTAAAAATGTTAATATTAAATTACATGAATTTGTAAATTATTTAAAATATTATTCAATGTGGAAAATGTGCAAATATGATCAAATGTTTAATAATTATATTGGCAACAAAAAGGTAATGTTAAATGAATATTACACCGACAGTTCTCACAGACAATTCTAAACTAGACCAGACATAAGCCCATTACAATCTAGACAAAATAGCACTAAGTTAAATATGCCACCGAGCAGACTTGAGCCACAGGCAAAAGCCGAAAATTGACTGTGTCCTGCAATCATTTTGCTTAAACTGTCTTCTGGATACTCAAACAAAAGGCGCGTGGGCTTATTAACATTTGCATATTCGTAAATTTAAATGCAAAGCGAATTATGCGAACAGTGCCTGCCACAAGCGTGTTACCAGTAGCAATCAATAAAATTTTATGCTGTGCGCCAGTAAAAAATTATGAACAGAAGCAACAAAATAGCGAATAATAAAAGAAAATGATAACTGAATTATTTTATATTCGAATTTAAACAAGGCGGCTGCTTGCATTTGGCATAAATATATATACATATATATCTTTGTATATTTATTCTGTTTGTTTGTGCTGTCTTACTGGCTTTAAGCTGTAAGCTATATTTTCTTCAAAATCAAAATACTTGCATCGATAAAATATAGATGGATTATACATACTAAATACTCAGAAATACAAAGCATAAATTTTGTCGTGCACAATAAATATTATCTTAGACTGTAGTAAAAACAAAAATGTATCAATAAAATACATCGAGCGGAGATCCTTTAAGTGCATTAAATTACAGACAAAAAAAAAAAAATAATAATAAAAAGCAACAGCTAGATTTGAGGCTTCGAAGAGAACATACGCTTGCAGAATATAATATTAATACAATTATTTATTATTGGCACACTTTGACCAATGAGTGATGAATGTTCGAGTAGTGTCAATATGTAATGTACATCTTTACGAGCTTCACAAGCTTTTTAGAAAATGCATCATATATTTTATACATCTAGATAGCTATATATATAGACATTGTTCTAGATAGAATCTTTACAAATATCCACATGATGAACTCTTAAAAATTTCCTTTAATGCGATGCAACATTTTTAAACCCTTCGCTGGGGTATAAAAAATAGAAAAAAGGGCATTTTTGCGCATTGTTTGTTGGGTTGTGCGTTGTGATTTGGTTTCGACTTTGGCCTTGGTCTTATACAAAATCAATGCCAATTGACGTAAAGCTCAACTGCAGGCTGAAAGAAGTTCAATTCTCTATGGCATATTTAAGCGCGTACTTTGGCAACGCTTGCCACATACATGAGCACTTACTTCTTGCTATTACATACATATATACATACATGCATACACACACATACATTTCATATTTTAACTATTGATTTACAAATCACATATGCATATTTCATTCAAGTAAAGTAGAAAACAATAAGCTCCTCTCATTCAAAATAGTAGCTGTTTTATGGTCTTAAATGACCGACATATTCCAATGTCCAGGACCGTCCGGGTACGCACAGACAATAGTATTGTTAAATACTCAAGTTGTCTTTAAGCAAAAATGTTGAAATAATCTTTTATTAGAAACTAGTTAAAAAACCATAAAAATATCGCTCGAGTAATCCGCTTAGATTAACAATGATCATAAGCGATATTTCCAACGTGTTGTGCTGATATCCGTGACTTTAGTACATGTTCCAAATTTAGTGAAAAAATTTAAAAAAAAAATTTATACAAATAAATTTAAGAATTAAACGCACTTGATTTTTTTAAATAAATTTTCATACTTCATCCTCTGGTAAAAAAAATAAAATAATTATATAAAAATAATAATAACAAAATAAAATCAAAATAATCGAAATATTCAGTATACTGTTAATATATTTTCTAATTGAATGTATTCATGTGTGTGTGTGTGTGTGTGTGTGTGTGTATGTGTGTGTTTGGTGTAATTCAAATCAGTGATTACTGAGGACCTTCAGGCCCAATTGATTCAACCAATCCCCAAACCGCTTCACGTCAAGCATTTTCAAACTTATCTTCACATTGCTCTCGCATGCTTCGTTGGATTTAGGAGACTAAGCTCGTCAATGCTGCTCATCCATTCCTAAGCGTATACACACACTGCGATAGCAATAGAGAATGAGAGAGAGAGTGAGAGAGAGAGAGAAAAAGAGAGTGAGAAATGGAGACAGCTCGCATTGTGGTCGAGCCATGTTGAAGGCGCACTTGTAGCCAATTGACGCATAAAAGCACAATCCACAATCACTAAAGGAAACTAAAGTGAAACTTAAAACTGAGTTACAAAATGTTTTATACACAAAAAACGCTACTCCATCCTCCACCATATAAGCGATAACAATAAGAAATAAGTTAGGCGCTCATATAAAAGATGTAACATTTTAGTATCGTTCGCATTCTGTCACTCAAGGAACACACACTTGACTTTCTAAAACCGAATGTTAAACTTATTTATGGCTTAATTTAATTCAACATTATTATTACTTGGCAAAATGGGAATCTCTTAGTACACAATAACAATTACATTAACGCAATATTTGTGTTACTCATCAATAAATAAAAAGTCTGATTTTGTTTTTTATTTTGTGTAATTTTCTATCTTTAATATTGAGAGTATAATAATAATAATAAAAATATATAATGTGTTGTTGGCCGATTCGGTGCATTAGAAGCAGAGTATTTGCTGGTCAGTCATTATTAATATTTCGGTGATTTCAGAATGATTTTTGGCTCAGCAGTTGGCAGTACAAGCCGCTTATTCGCCTGAGTGGCAAAGCTTTAACGGATTTTGTTAATTATGCTGATGGAAATGCATTCACTTTGCAGTCGAAAAATAGCTAAAAATGTACAATGTGGAAACATGCTAAATTTTCTTGATGTGCGTGCACTAGTCATTAGGCTGAAAAAAATTTCTAAAATTTTCACATTTACCAAAAGTACAATGGTTTAATAGTATTACCTAATTGCGAATTACACATTATTAAATTTTGTATTTCAATTCCAACTGTGCAGTGAATTTCAAAATTTATTTAATTGGGTAACTGACTGATTGGTGCATTTTTTGATGCAAAAGTTTCTTTCACATAAAGATTTAGTTATACTAACATATAAAATAATAGTGTGACAGCTCGATTTAATTTGGTGTTATTTTAAATATGCCCTTACATTTAGAGTTTGCGAAATGTTTTTTTTTTTTTGATTATGTTCGTGACTGACTTAAGGATTTGTCGGAGATTGGTTAGTGCTGGGGTGCTTATCCTTTTGATGGCAATTATTTAGCAAAAATTAACAATAAGTGAAACACAACTTTTAGATTACTTTGGCGCATACTGGTATCCCGTCTGCGAGTCGCCTTTTTATTTACATAAACAAAAGCCGTTGTCCGGCGACAGAGCACTTGTCCGGCAAATAGGTTCAGCTAAGGTTCAATGTAGCAACAGCTGGGTCAGGACCGGCAGCAGCATCCTTGACATCGGCTACATCTCATCATAGCAACACTTTTGATTGTCTTTAACCCGCTTTTGACATTGTCATTTAACAGGCTCTGCGTCAATTTAAATGAATAAGCCGTGTGAAAAATTAAACATTTGATTGTCGCTTTATGGCTCAAGTTAATTAGTAAAGTTTTGTGCTTTAAATCGAATGTAAGTATGGGAATGAGAAAGCTAAAAATCACAAATCAAAAATTATGTATCTGGAGTCATATTTACGTTTAAAATTTGTTACAATTTAACATTTTTAGATTACTGATATTTTAAATGAAAATACAAATACAAATGTATGTTTTAAGGCTTAGAGTTTAGTGGTTTATTTCATTTGAAAATAAGGCAATATCGCTTGAGCAAATCATGAAAAACTTTCTTCTTGACTGAAATTTTAAGCAATTTCCTCACTTCTCCCTTTATTTTTGTGCGTGCGGCAAAAACTTTATTTCATCCCCGCAAAATGTATAGAGAGCACACAATTCGTTGTTGCCACTTGTGATAACAGGCAACACTCGACCGCTAACAGGTAGACACACGCATAAATAAACAGATCTCGTTGAGTGTGACTTGTTAGTGCAATCGATTCGCTCGTGCAACAGCAGCAGCAGCACCAGCAGCAACAGTATCAGTATCAGTATCAGCAATGGCCACGAGTCACGTGCGAGTAGCTGTGCAACGTGTAGCAACGTGCATCCTGGTTGCAGCAAACGAAAATGCAGTGCTATCTGCAGCACTCCATTTCCAACCATATTCTCTTTGTGTGTGTTGTTGAACGCAGTCCATGGGTCTTCAGTGCCATTATGCCGCCCCGGCCTCGAATGTCGATTTAATGCTTTTACTTGACTGCTCAGCTTTTAACAGAGCAAACTTTGCACCCTTGCAATGGCTACTTGGTAGTTAAGGATATGGAGGGGTAGAAGATGGTATTGTACATTTGGTAACTGTGTGGCAGCTCTGTTATGCTCTGGCTTGAATTCAGCACTTTAAACTTATTACTTTCTTAAAATATGTACATTCAGATGACTCTTATACTTTCATAATTTATGAGTTAATTTTATAATACCAATGAATATAAGTCTACAAATAAATGCTATTTTAAAAAATATTATATTTTAATTTTTATTTTATTTCAATATTCATTCATCGAATCTTATTTATATAGTTTTTTTTTTTTTTTGTTATTTTAATTACATTTGGAATTGTTTTCATACTTATGTTGAATGTTGCTTGGTCTACAGGTTGGCAGATGTATCTATAATTGCTACATTAGACTCTCATTTTTAATCTTTGAAATAAAAATTAAATATTACAAAAATAGAATAGCAAAATTGATGCATATAGCGCCATATATTATAGTCGACCCAGTCCGATCGCAGTGAATTGTAGTGTGTCTGAATATTTCTGAATTATACTTACGGGCGCACCAAAAAAGTTATTGCGGACGTTGACTGCTCAAAGTTGATGCAAAAGTGGCTGCACTTGCCATCTATATATATATATAGCATCATCATATATATTTATATATATACAAATATGTGTGTGTATATGTGTGTGTGGGTGTGTGCAGCGTCATACGTCAATTTATTTAATATTGCCGACGATTATGATGAATTTATATGCTGTGGTTTTGCTACACACAACCAGATGCAAACAAAGCCATTTAAAAGCAAGCTTAATAAAGTTATGACGTTTTGTGTGTGTATAAAAAGTAGCCAACAGAAACAGAAGATGTGCCTTAAATTCTATTTGTACTAAAGCCACACAAAACATGCCACTTGACAGAACATTGGCACTTGAACTTGCTACTCAACTTGTTAGTAAAATGAGCAATCATATACTTTCCATATTCATGGCTGTATTTATAATATAGTGTTTAGAAATTCATCTCATGAATAAAATATAGATTTGTTCTGTTTGAGTAAGCTCTATCTAAAACCCAAATGAAACCAATTAGTTTTCGGCATCAAAAAATACCTTCTGATAGGAATTTACGTTGCGCACAAATTGCACAGTAAATCACATTTTGGGTTTTTTTTTAATATTTATTTTCGGCTTAGCATGTAAAATAAATTTCAGAAAATTTTTATCGTCAACAGCTAGTAAGCCTAGCTAGTAAACCTCAGTGACATGTGTAAATACATACATACATATTGTATTTGTATATTTGTATCAACATAACTATTATTAACAATGGCCAACATATATTTGTTAGTTTTTAGGTAGTTGCACTTCTATTGCATTTTGTGAAATGAATTTTTGTATTCTTCGGTTGAGAGTTCACAAAGCATATCTGCTACGTCATATATGTATATATATATATATATATATATATATATATATATATATATATATATATATATATATATATATATATATATTCAATAGGTGGCTTTCAACGAGACCTTCCTTTACCAATCGCATATATTGCAATGCCAATTATAATGGACAGAAACCCTTATCGCGTCGGTATCATTGGTCGTTTGATTGATTGTTTTATTGGAGAATCCATCTTGTGCTTTATTTATTTTTTTTATTTTATTTATTATAAATACCTACATTATATTACAAATTTAAAACACCAGCATATCAATCGATTATTGATATGTGCAATTTTAATCATTTTTTTTGCTCAAATGCAAGAAGACCACGTGCGACCAGTTGGCATATATAAATATATATAATATGTTAATCTATTTATACTATGAACCCATTAGAAATGGGTAAAAAGGGTATATATATGTAACAGTCTAAAGGAAGCATCGCCGACCCTATAAAGTACATATATTCCTGGTCAGGATCAAAATTCCAGTCGATATAGCCATGTCTGTCTGCCCGTCTGTCCGGATTCCAGACACTATAAATTTTATATACTTGAAATTTCAAAATATAGGACTTCATGTTTGCTTAATTTTATCGATAACGGCCTCAATTCTTTGAATATCAATACATATCGATTTCCGATAGCCACAAATTTAAGAAGTATTTCTAATTAATACATAGTAAACATTGGCATATTATAATTATAATTAAAATTACCCCCTTTAAAAAGTATGCGTTGTATTCGTTAGCCTGTCCACAATTGGGTGTAAATCTTTTTAAAGAAAAATTTGCCACTAAAATTAGAATATATTTAATAATTGGGTATATCATGGTCGTGCTCACGCGAATGCAGCAATCTTACTTGTTTATATTTTTTATTTATTTTTACTAGCGTCTCGTCAGACATGTCGAAGTAACGCTATTGTGATAGGAAACCACAAAACGAGCAAAGTGTCGAAATACATTTTATTTTAGCTTCTTTTTTGTTTGCCTTACAAGCTCGCAAATTCGCACACACACACACACACGCACACACACACACATCCACATTGTCGCACTCACATGCCGGGTAATATATCAGATTTGTAAGTCATTTGTTCGTCTGCATATTTATCGTCCGATTGTTGATGCCACAATGCGTTTGGTTATATTTGCAAATTGTTTGTTCATTGCTGTTGGTATTATTGTGGTTGCTTTCATATTTGGCTTATTGCAGTTCGTTCCGATTGTAAATATCTAGAGAATTATGCGTTTTAACGTATTCGCATCCATACAAACACAACAATTCATTTTGCAAGTCTGACGTGCAAGTTAAATCTGGCTTATTTTATTTGATTGCCAGTTATTTGTATAATACTTCGATTTACGATTAAACATCACCGGACCAGTCTACATATATGCGTTTGTAGTCATTAAAAACAATAATACTGCTACAGCTAAAATTGATTATTTATTTAAGCCTACTAAAATAATAGAATAGAAGAGAATAATATACGTATTGAATTCGAATTCGAATTGTTATTTGAAAATTCGATACACATACACATTTAAATATACCAGATTAAATATGTAAACTTGATAACACTTGGAAATAATTTATTGGCAAATGCAATATTCTTATGGACGAGAGTATTTAAGCTGATGCTGGTCCGTGGTCAGCGCTGCTCTCTTTCTCTCTATATTAATGTGCCACTTAAATGAAAGCGTTAAAATTGAATTCAGCTTTATGTCAATTCAGCCACATCAAGCATTTGGCATCATTTATTTGACTCGTATGAGCAAAATAAATTCTCGATCCGCTCATTGCTTGGCTTCTTCATTGTGGTTGCCTTGAAACTTTTGGCCCTGAATCGGGCTCCAGCTCTAGCTTAGAGTGCAGTTTCAATTTGGGCCGGGTCCGCGCCTCATTAATGTGCGCCGTGTGCGATTCAAATTAGGCACGCAAAGCGCTACCATTAAAAACGGCGACAAAAAAAAGGGGCGGCATAAAAAACAAAATAGAACAAAGCAGAGCAAAGCAGAAAAGCAATGAAAAAAAGGAGAAAATAACTGAAAACGAATCTGTCGCATCATTACAAGAAATGTGTCAGACACGGCCGTGTGAGCAGCTCGGTTTTTATGTGGAAAAGTCTAGACAAGCGCTTGCCAGCCAGATCCGTGAGCAGATGGCCCCTTCCACTTTCCATCTTACCGACTTGCAGCTATCAAGTCGACTCTCCACAGTTCCAGCTATATGTATATATGTGCTCCTCTTCCACACTCAAACATACCCAGATCCAAGCACTCTTTGAGCCTTGCTCGTATGTGTGTGTGTGTGTGTGTGTGTGTGTGCGTGTGCTTAGAAGCTTAAAAGCAATTGTTGTCTCCGCGTGCAATTGTTGATGTTTGTGTACAAAATCAGTATTTATCATTGTTATACGGGCCCAGTGGCTCTTTGGCATTTCTGACAATTGCAGGCAGTCGATTTTTTTGTTAAACGCACAAGCATCGTTAATTGTTAGTGGAACTCCCAGGGCAAGGCCTCAATTCTATGCATGATCAAAGGGACTGTTTTTACTTACTTTAAGCCTTGCGGATACCCTGCATTGGTAATACATATCCACATATTTCAGTTAAGCATTTGTCTTTTTGGTCGCAACTAAATTTGTATGTTTTATTAAATGAAAATAATGCGAAAAGCTGTTGGGCAGCAGTTAGAAATTTATTCTTAATTAATTTAAATTTAATAAATTCCATATGCCTTTTAAAATATAAATTATCTGAACTACTCTCGTGCGTCGAGTTTTTTACTGATAGTATGAATTTCAATGACCGTCAATTTTTTTTTTTACCTTTTCCAAAAGTATTAACTCTCCATGTTTATATTAAAATAAGCGAAAATAAAAAGATTGCAGTAAGATTTTGCATGTTTAAAAATAGATAAATACATAAAAGTGTGGGTTAGCATAAATCAATAATACAGAGGAACTGTTGGAACTGTTGACCTTTATTTTTTTTGTTATATATGTTGTTGCCATATTTACTTTGCTGCGTATTTTTACATGTTCCACTACTTAAGAGGGAATAACACAATAATAACAACAACATTTTGTTGACCAAGAAGTCAGCTTGCTTTGCCATTATTGTTGCTGGCCGAGGTACATTGATTTAAATTGGCCATTTCATTGCTCCATTATTTGCCTCTATTGCTGTGAATATTCAAGATATTCGCCAAGATACTCAAGTTGATTGTTTGCTTGGCCTTCGTCGTTTATTCTACTGGTTTTTGTTGCTCCTTGCGCTTGATGCTTTATTCGTTTATTCGTTTATTCGTTTGTTCATTCATTCATTAATTTATTTTTCTATTTTTTTGTTTTGTCTGGTTTTAACAAGTATTTATCTCATTGTTAGCGCTTTTACTTTTCTTTTTTTAATGGTTAGCAATATTACTTGCTGGATTTGCTGTAGACTTAACACATTTGACTGGGGGTTATGATTCCTACTTTTGTGTGTGTTCGATTGGAGTTAGATTTATAGATATAGTAAACATTGACTGACCTGCAGCTGTAGACTAAACAAAAAGGTCAAATTATGTTTAATTATTTAAAAAAAAAAAAACTATGGAAATATGTAAATAATAATGCCACAAGGTAAGAGAATCAGTTTCCCGTGTGTGCAAGTGCGTTTGTGTGTGCAACTTGTTTCGGTCAGCGACATCCATTTCTATCTTTTTATATTTTGCTGTCTAAATCGCGGATTTACTTAATGAAGTTAATATGCTGGCCTACAAATGTTGAAATTATGCAGAGCCCTTTAAGCTCAATGTAGACTACAATATTCAAGTAAAACAAGAGGACGTCCCTAGGCGAACATTTCAAGGTCTCGCTTTAAATGTCAACAGCAATTCAAATACAGGTGAAACATTTTCATTCAACTAAATAATTTTTCTATTGTTGAAAAATGTTGTAAGTAATAGAAAAAAAAATATATAAATATATTTTATATGGTTACAATTAAAATTTAAATATAAAATTAAGTATATTGTTGGTGTTTCTTGTGCAATGTTGAAAGTTCAGAATTTTTCTCAGCATTCTATAATTACGAGGTATAAGTTAAGCAGAAATTTACTTAATAACGTGAAACCCAGTGGCCCTATGTTATTAGAATACACTGTGAAACAACAAATCGAACGAATCTGATAGATAAATATGTGGAAAAACTATTCTGAAGATGGTTAACATTCTACCTTTGAACCGCAAACTTTTCTAATCGGAACATAATTTAATTTTGAAAAAATGGAGAAGAATGAGACACTTTGATTTTGATATTAAGAATTGTGTCTCAAATGTGTTGAATAACTGTAAAAAAATAATCGGTAGATCAAAATTTAATTTGGAATCGACAATAGGCCACAAGCGAAAGAAACTTTTTTTTTTATCTTAAACTGTATTTAAACTATTTGCTAATATTGTAGGTAAAGAAGAAAAAAAAACAGCATAAGGTTTTGCTAGGTGGAGTCGAGGTTGTGAGGACATATGATTTTATCTCCAAGAGTGAGAATATGCAGTTTTTTATGTCACAATTTCGAAACATCTTTTCGCTTTTCGATAGCGATATAAATATTTTCAATGTGGTGCCTCGAAACAGTAAATTTTTTGTTTTGAAAAACAAGCTGCGAAGGAATCTTGTAAGCAGATTCCCAATGTTCAGTAAATCTATCAACGGCTGCGGATAGATTAAAATTTCAAATTTTTTAATATTTGCTAGTTTCCTGGGAGATGAGATGTGGAGTTATAATACGTTTATATAAACGGCTTAACGCTTATCAAATTAATAATTAAAACGACTTTTGTGGCCGTTGCGCTTTTGACAGCGGCAACAGCTTGTTATGCAAATTTTGTCGACACTGTGTGGGAAAGTAGTTTACTTTTACTTTTGCACAGCAATTGCATCTGAATGTTGTTGTTGTTGTTGTTTTTGTTGCTGTTGCTGTTGCAATGGTAGCATACTAACCCAATGAAATGCAAGCGATTTTACATAAACTGGCAACCAACAACAATTGAAACAGTCGAAACAACAGCGAAACAACAATTATGGCAAAGAGCTCACACATTTGCAGCGGCTTCAAAGTTCGGCTCAAATTTACATTTTGATTTTTTGTTTTGCTTGTTTTTTGCTGTTTTTATGAGATTTTTTTTTTATTGTAATTTTGATATTCCTGAGCGAACCACCGGCAACATTCACTGCATGATTACCTAATCGTACTGCATTTTAATTGCCATCGCTATGCTATGCTTATTTAATATGCATTTAATTGATAATTGGAACACTAGGAAGCTGTTTGAGCCGCTTGGTAGATTGTTAAATTTCACGTCAATTAACAATGGACACGATTAGTTTGGGAAAGTAGTGTTTACATAAACAGCTAACAATTTATATAGTACATCGTCAACTAGATAATCATCAGCCATTTTGAGCCTTTCACTGCACTGCTGCGCCCTAGGAAAGCACTTTTATATTCCATGAAATTGCAGATCATTGCGATGCATTATTATTATTTTTTTTTTTTCATATATACATTTTTATTTCTGTTGTGAACACACTCGATCAAAAATCAAACGTTGCCACAGCCCTAACCATAATTAGGGTTGTCGATCCATCCATCCATCCATCCATCATCATTAGTATGAAAATTGCACATTCACATTTTCTTGGGTGCGACTTGAGGAATGAATGAGGAAGCGAAGAAACGCCGAGTCTTGCAACGAATTACTCTCGATGTGGTTGCAAGCAGAACAGCGCTGAAATGCAACAAAATATTTGCATACAACATCTCACAGTGCACATGCCACATGCAACCGAACAGGAAGATTTTCGTTAAGCAGCTGCACTCGATATATAATTGGGCAAAATCCAGATGATTTTTGAATCAGATATCGATGTCAAATGCCAATTATCGTAATTCCAGCCATATCGACTAATAAAACTAAATTAAAATGAAATTTAAATTAATGTTACGACTATTCGTTTTTTTTTATTCATTTTTATTTGTTTGCTTATTTTAATAGCCGTTGGATTAATATGCATACCAAAAAAAATGTATATATAAAAAAACACTTTTTGTTTTTGTTCAATTACCTTGCACTTGCATTAGATATTCGTGCACAGCTCGACCGGTTAGTGGTGGTGGCGGTGGTTAACCCGTCAGTTTGTGACTGCCACAACACCAGCAACAACAATTGCCAACAAGTTTTCAATGGAAAATCGCCTGTCTCAAGTGATGGCTAAGCGGCGTATATGTAATAATTTTTAATTGAACAAGCTCTGCACGCATGTGTGTTTTCTCTGTGTGCGTATGTGTGTGTGTGTTTTTGTGTGTGTGTATGCGACATGGGTTACAACAATCAAATAAAATGCAACAGCATTAGCGACAACATCTCTTATATGCAGCTAACGACTTGAAATTCAATTGTTGTTGTAGTTGCTCATTTTGAAGTTCGTTGCCGCGGCTGCACAATCATTGTTGTTGTTGTTGTTGTTGCTGCTGTTGAGGTTGCTGCTACCGGTGTTGCACATTTCACTTGCTCGTGGACCGTTCGTATCGGCCCGCCACATTTGGGTATAAATCGAATCTGGTCCCAAACGCCAAGCCACATTCAATTCAGCAACGTCAAGGAGTCCACAACACAAAATACTCCTAGCAAACGGTTTTCAAAATAAAACCGGGTATTCAATTTTTTTTTTAAAGTGAAAACTTCATTTTTTTTTATTATTAAACTTTCGTGCGTGTTCGTGTTCGAAACGAAAAAAAAAAATGTTCAAATTTATTGTAAGCAAAATCTATTTGTATAAAAATCCACTTTTCAATATTACCAGAAAAAAAACGTTAAAAACTAACTAAAATCAAGGATATCAGCAATCACCAGCTTGAATATTTTCTAACAACGTCCAATAATAATTTCAAAATACCAATTTTTTTTTTCTGTGTGTTTCTTGTTTGTTTTTGACTTAGCTTCCTTGTGTGGCGCTCCTGGCACTAACCAGCGCGTTGAAAATTCAAGACTACGAGCATGAGGAGCAATCCAAGTACGAGCCGGAACATGAGGATACCGAGGTGCATCACGAGGTGGATCACAAGCACGCCACATCGCATCAGAGCGTTAAATTTCATCATTATCATGCGGTGCCCGTTTACATTAAGCACGAGGATCAGCATCTGATCAAGAAGCCCATCGAGATTGGCGGCACCAAGCAAAAGTTAAAGATTCTGCACCCAAAGAGCGAACACAATCATAACCATGGCCTGGTGTTGGAGAACCACAGCGAATCGCATCTGCACGAGCATGGCCATTACGAGGAGCCAGTGCATCACTCTGAGCACTACGAGCATTATTCGCACCACGAATAGGCAAAAGCGGGGCCCACTAGACCCAATTGCCCAATACCCATATTGCCAAATAATGCTTAATTTTTTTTTCATAATTCAGATGAGAGTCTGCTTCTTAAATACGTACTTTTAAGGCTTTGTGTTTATTTTTTTGTAATATTTTTGAAATAAAATTCTGCCTAAAGTATTATTGAACACAACTAATTTATGACGTGGAAAATAACACTATCTGACGACATTTTACTTGACATTGGCCTCATAAAGTTGTTGAGTTTGAAATTTTGAAGATATAATAAAATCCGTTAGAAAATTTAAACCTATTATTTCAACATTTTTTTTTGGTAAATATTAAAATTGATATTTGAAATTTCAGTATCCGTTTAAGTTACATAAAAGTTACAAAATTCGAATAATTCTCGATGCTATGTAAATTAATTTGTAAGTAAGTTTATTGAATTTTAAAAGAAATTTTTTTTCTTGTAATTTATATTCAACTTTCATAGATTGACTATTTAAGCCGATCACTCATATATACACTTTCTGCGCGCACAATATATTTTGGAACACCTATATATACATAAATTATTATATGTGTGTTCTGCATAAGAAAAGTCTTCCAGGTTAATGAGAGTTTTTCAACAAAAGCAAAAACAGAAACAAAAACATACATAAGTGCCTCTTGATCTTCTGATCTGCAAGACAATTTTAAACAATTATTGTCGGAATTTAATTTACCATTTTTAGCTCAATAATGAACGAACAATTTAGCAGACTCAACTGGTAATGCCCAATAAGAATATAAAACAACTAAAAGTCTTAAGTCGTCAACAGGATATTAGCTTGTGTTATGCAAAGAGATCGTTGGTAAGGTCTTTTGTTCAAGTATGAACGTGAGACGCTGCAAAGCTCAGCTAATTGTTAATAGAGATGACTTTCAAATGGCTGCACTCAAAGCTCAGCAGTTTAAGAATAAACATCACATGGAGTCGCCCTACAAGCGGCTTCATATGTACTTAGGTTTTAGATATTTGTATAAAATAAAGCAATGCTCATCAGAGCAATCAGTTCGATTCTAAACGTCGTCTCATTGTGTTGACTACACCCTAAACGTGTTTCACACATCCTTCATTATTGAAGCTGTTCATATTGCACATCAAAAATGCTTTGAAAATACCTTAATATAACTTTTACACTATTTACACACAAACCATTTTTAACTGTCGACAAGATATTCAACTATTGAAAGCTGTATTAAAATTTTCAGTAAAAATCAGTTGATGCCAAAGTAAGCGTTAAAGCTTTGTACGCGCAAAAGTTTCAAAGTACTTGACTTACATAGCTGCAAGCTCTGAAATACATTTAATGAGTTCGCTTACCGAAAGCACAATTGGAAAGCTTTTTTACGCTTAAAGTGTTTTTCATATTATTTGCTAAGAGCTTTTGCTCTTTTTCGATTTATTAATTTTTTTGTTTTTTATTGTATTCTACAAAGTATTCTTTTTTCTAGCGCATAATATAATTTGTTCTTGCTGATCCGGTTGGTCGGGTAACAGATCTTTGAGGTTGCAGAGCAAGTGCTGCTGCGACTGCCCCGCCTTGTGCCTGGCTATCAATAAATAATTATAATTACCTTAATAAAAAAAAATTTAAAAAAAAGAACAAAAACAACAAGAAAAGATGCGGACATTTTAGAAAATGTTTCATATAATAAACTACATAACAGACTAATTCTTGGGCGGCGGTCGCAGCGCCAGACTTGCTTCAAGATCCTTAACGCCGCCACGAAGCAGCTTCTTGCCTTGGCTGCCAGCAGCGGGAGGATGTGGGACACCACCACGCTTGCCACGCTTACCACCACCACTGAGGTTGCCACTGTTGCCTGTGGCGCCTCGCAGCAGCTGCGTCCTGTACGTGTGCTGATAGCCATAGCCTTCCGGATTATTGTTGAACTTGGGGCTGTAGCTGTCATAGTCCAAGCTGCTGCTGCTGCTGCTGCTGCTGCTGGCAACATTACTACCACCAGCACCACCCAACTTGTAGCCACCACCTGCATTGGCGGCTAGCTTGCTATGAACCTGGCGCATAGATTGCTCCCAACTATTGCGCTCCTCCTCGTACTTGCTGGAGAGCGGCTCCTTCTTCAGCACATACTGATACGGCATCGGGTAGCCATCGTCGCCGTTATCAATGCCCAAGCCGGTGGACAGTGGTTGCTTCTCCGCCAGCTCCATGCTGCTGGAAACTGGCTCTGCAAAATAACCGGAATACCCCTTATATTCCGGATGCAAGTCGTGGCCTGACTTTAACTTGTGGCGATACTCCTGACCTTGAATGGCATGAATGCTGCTGCCACGTTGCTTCTCCGCCTTGTAGGGCAGTGAGTTAATGTCATGATAGATCTCCGAGTTGAAATACAATTTCTGTGGCTTGCTTGTCACACGTTCCCTCTCACGTCCCTGTTCGCGTTCATCCTGCTCGTGCTCGGGTGTTGTGACCACATGGGACAGATCGAACTCCTCAATGTTCTTGAGGGCAGCGCCATGATCAAAGTGCTCGGCGCTGGTCTTCAATGGCAGCGTATATGGCTTCGATACTGTCTTCACTGTGGCCGTCTGCAGTGGGGCACGCGTCTTAATCTTGTAAATGAATTCCACATTGGGTGCGAGACCTTCGGAGGATAAATCTGGGGCCTGGTAAGCGGTCTCCGTCTCCGATTGATAGCGAAGCGGCTTGGTGCCCTGCTTGCTCAGCTGATGCTGTTGTTGTTGTTGTTGATGAGAATGCGAATGGGAATGCGAATGCGACTGCTGGTGCGACTGCTGATGCGACTGCTGATGTGGATGCAAATGCGAGTGCTGACCATGATATTGGCTATGCTGCTGGCTGGGCTGACGACTCTGGCCGCCAGTTGTGGGCGGATTGCTATACTTAGGACGCACCGTACTGCTGCTGTAGCGCTTCTCTTCGCTGGCAATTGAGGCGCTGGAGCTGGGCCCGGAACCGCTAGAGCTGGGATTGGGCAGCGAGAGGAGCTTATAGTAGGTTTTTGTTGCCGGTGGTGCCAGCTCCTGCGGCGTCGTAATTATTTTGCCCTCCGCTTCCAGCTCCTTCATGTACTTGATGACAGACTTTTCAATTTGCTTCATTATCTCCGCTTTGGGTATCTCCGTTGATGCAGAAACCCTCACCTTCTCCTCCGCCTCCTCCTCAATGTTGCGATACAGTTGCGGCTGCAGCTGCTGCTGCTGCGGAGCTGGATAACTGTAATACTTTGTGCGATATAGTCGCTCAATGTCGCCGCCATTGGAATCGGTCTGAGCAGGCGTCTCATATAGATCATAGTTGTGGGGCAACGACTCCTTCTCATAGACGGGTGCTGGAGCTGGTGAGGATTCACTCGATGTGGACTCAACTGATTGCAGATGTTGCTGTTGCTGCTGTTGTTGCTGTTGCTGCTGATGCAGATGTTGCTGCTGTTGCAGTTGTTGATGCAGTTTTTGTTGCTGCTGTTCGGCTTGGAGTAGAGCTTGCTGTTGCACCAGCTGCGCCTGCAGCTCTGCTTGCATTTGTGCCTCCAGCAGCGCCGCCTGCGCCTGCGTTTTGGCATGATTCGATTGATTCTGCGCCAACTGCTGCTGCTGCTGTTGATGCTGCTGCTGCTGCTGCTCTTGATGCTGCTCGGAACTGGAGCTGGGCCGTTGTGTGTTCTCCACAATATGCAACGGGGATGACGGTTCGTTGTTCCGTGTACCATAGGCCATTTTCATAGCATTAGCGACGTATTCCGCTGCCGTTTCCGAATCCTCCAGCAAGTGTGTCTTCTCGTCCCCCAGTACAATACCAGCAGCCCTAACGGATTCGGCTGTTGAGCTGTAGTAAGGACTGATCTTGGCATGCGGTGGCAATGAAGATGTTTCATGATCGGGTCTTATCAGATTCAACTCCAGCTGCCCGTAGCTATAGTCTGAGACAGACATTGGAAGATACACAGAAAAAGAGAGAGATGGATAGTTTATTCATCAATAGGTTACTCGACCTAATTGGAATCTGAAAGAATAAAGACCTGGAAGGATGGCTGATGCATAGAGGGTAAGCCGGTAGAGTCTTAACTCGAATTGTATCCAAACTCATTAATTTTCCCAAAGGGAAACATTTGAAATATTTGTTGTTTTTTATAAAATACGAATTTGCTTACCGGATGTTGGCTCCTTGGTCCTTGAGTGCTGTGAAACACCACGTCGCGCATAGGTGCGTCCATGTCCATTTGAGCGAACAGCCGCCAGGGCTAACTGATCGGGCACCACACTCTTCTCGCTGGAGTCCTCCACGGCTGTCTTTCCGGCGGGTCGTCGACTAATACGTGGCTGCGACTGTGCACCACACACCGATACCTGCATTGAGAACTGCAAGTGCAAGTGAGAGAGAGAGAGAAAGAGAGAGAGAGAAAGAGAGAGAGAGAAAGAGAGAGAGAAAGAGAGAGAGTAAGTGAGTGAGAGGCCAAAGTGGAGTATTTAAATAATAATTGGTTTTTGTGTCCGATGTCAGTCAGTGTCGATGTGCAAAGCGCACCGTCAGTTGGTCATTTGCTTTTTCTGTTCAGGTATTTATATATATATTTTGTAATTAAACTAATTAACCAATTCGCTTTCGCTTTCGGGCGCGATGGGGAGGGGCGCAATGTGTACCCCCGTTGGTTTTTTGTATGACTTGAAGCTTGAGTTGCGTCCGTTGCAAGTTCATTGTCCCATGCCTATGTTTGATTGGGCAAGAGCAAAAGCATGAAGTTGCAGCAGCAGCAGCAGCAGCAGCAACCACTCCGTTGCACCAACATAAAATGTTTTAGTCACGCAATTTTGTTGTGATTGAAGCTGATTGCCGAATACCAACTGCTGAGTGCCTGTTGGCGATCAAGGCAATCACAAATTGGATGGTCATTATACAATTTTCAGCTTCAGCAAATACAGGAGTATTTGTTTTTGTGATAATCTATTTGATCCATATGAGTCGAATACATATGGAACATATTTTTTAACACATGTTTAATTCTGCTTGGCCGATTTTCTTTTCCTCATTTTTATCAAAACAAACAGCAATATTCATACAAAAAACATAGTTAATTTTTTCTGGCTCAAATCAAATTCTGAAAGGCGTAAATTATATTGTACAAAAACTAATCTCATTCGGCAAGGTTTTTTTTTTAATTTTATATAAATATAATATAAAAAATAACGCTTGAATAACTGTTTATAATATTTTAAAATAATGATATTTGAAGATCAAAAAATTAATGAATTTAATTATAGAAACTTTGGGTAATTTCAAACTAGGAGTAGAAGATCACTGAATAATAAAAGTGTGTTTCTATTCATAGGACTTGAACATCCAAACTAATGTGCAGACCATAAATATTTAACATTTAACAACAAGGCTAATAGTAAAACCACAGAGCCGTTTATTATTTGTACTCATTTTAATTTATAATCCATTTTAAGAAAAAATTTGAATTCACTTTTTAAACGCTTCTGCTGTTAATTCTTATGTTTGTATGTATTGTAGTATTGCACACATATATATATTTATATATGTATATTTATAGTTAATTTGTTGTTATAACAAAATCACATTTTACACACACGCACACAATAAAAAAAAGAAGGAAACGAATTCAACTGCTTAAATCCTTTGTTTTGTGCTGGAAGGCTATGCTGCCACTTGGTGTTGCACTACTTACAATTAGCATAGCCGCGGCAAGGCAGAGCCAACGTTGCAGGCTCAAGTGCAAAGGACTCTTGTTGCACCGACAACGCGTTGACAGAGCGTACATCATTTCGCGGCTGTTACTGGATTTCAATTGTTTGCGCCGAGCTGGCAAGGCGAGGCTTTTATAATGACGCTGCCGGTGCAGCGGAAAATTTATGCGAATGTCTGCGCAAAAGAAAACATGCTGGTTACACTCAGAAAGCACAACCGAAACAGAGCGAGAGAGCGAGAGAGTGATAGAGAGAAAAGGAGAAAGAGAAAGAGAAAGAGAGAGAGAGAGGGGCAGGGGCAGTGGTTGGGGGAGATATGCAGTTACGGAGACATTCGCTTTTTTTGAGGCAACAGCGGCCCCAAACTTCAACACCTTTATCAAAACACATTCAAATTGTAACGGCTATTTAGTGCACTGCGTATGCGTGATCTATTTGAATATAATAATGAGCCGTAACGCATACGCCTGGTGTGATGAGACCGAGCTTTTGGTGAATGCAGCAATTGCCACACACACACACACACACACACACACACACACACACACACTCGCAAACAAATCAAATGTCAAATGCTTAACTGGTTTTAGTGTCGGTTTCGATTTCGTTTTGGCCAATTAAGCCATAAGCTGCACACACAGTGAAAATACAGTTCAATGAAATGCTGGCGTCTCTTTTTTTTTTTTTTTTTGCGTCCGATCATTTTGCTACGATTGGATGAAAGTAGGTTTCCTCAACGAGAGAGGGAATCGCAAGTAACCACAGCTGCTCGTCAAAAGGACATGTTTAACAGCCTCCAAATTACATGACAAATGGTTATAATGGTGCAAATATGCATTGGCATAAACATCAGCATAATTCTGTGACAATTGATAACTTGGCAATTCGTCTATAATTTGCAATGTCAGTTTAAGCATTTATCTGGTGCAAATTAAGCGGAATGAGAGGATAGATAGATACAAATGTTTGACCTGCGAATCACTCAGTTATTAATGTTGTCGTATTCGGTAAAAAGAGATAAAACGATAAGCAAAATTAAAAAAACCTAGTAAATGGGTCAGAAGACTAGTAAAAAAGTAACAGGAACAGGCGAGAAATTGCGCATTTAAAATTTTTTAAGCAATAAAATTTAAAGAAAGTTAAGTTTAAGCTGAAATAACAGGATATATTTCCCATATTTAAATTTGTACATTATTAAGATATGATTTTGATCAAAATACTGGCTTAATTGTAGCTGACAGGCTGTTGAGTTGTTACTGTATTATAATCCCGTTATAATGCACTGCAGCACCTGATGCCAACCACTCGTACAACATCAACAACAAAAATTGTTAAAGATAAATTGTTGTTGTTTATTTAATGTTTCGTCTATGCGCTTTAAGGTTTCAGTTTCTTCATGGTCACTGATTAGGTGCATAGTAATTAATTGAGAGAAAAGAGCTGTAGAAAAAAAAATGTATGATGATTTTTATCAGACTCAGCTTAAACAGCCGCAACCGCAGCTGCTTGCAACAAGTGCAACCAACATAGCAATGCACTTGCAAATAAGATTTATATTTCGATTGTGGCCAATAAATAAATAGGCTGTCTGAGGTGAAATGGGTTCATTGTTAAATTAAGTTTATCCCATGCTAACTGACAAGTTGCTATGATTTATATTTTTATATTCTGGCTAAAGCATTTGCCACACTTAACCGCAAATGATAGAAGCGAAAACGAATACAATTTCCCAATGCAGCAAGCACAACAACAACAACAACAACAAAACAATCACAATATTCGCATGTCGGCAAACGGCAAACGGGACTGAAACTGGGACTGCGCATGCCACATGAGTGAAGATCAACAACCTTGCCAATGCGAATACTTGAATGCAATGCATGCGCGTTATATGGCCAAAAGCAAAAGCAAAAGCAACAACAACTGTTGCACTGGCGGCAACGGCCGACTGACAAGTGCACAGTGGCTTAATAGAAAAAAAATGCTCGATTAATTTGCCGATTTTATATTAGATATATATTATTGCTACAATTCATTTTAAATAAAATAAATAAAATAATGTATAAAATATTAATAAGCTCTTAAAGCATGACAAGTAAAAAATTAAGCTGATTAAACTGCATATAAATTACAATAATTAACTACAATAATTTATATAAATATACCTATAACTTTTGTAAATTTTGCTTTGAATTTGAATTTATTTGAAGCAATTAATAATTTTGAATGCTTTCAATGAAAAGTATAAGAAAATCTATATTAAATAGAAACACTTTGCAAAATGCCCGACGAATGGCGAATGCAGTCAATTCTTTTGTCATATTCAAACTGAGTTTGTTCCACTGTGCTGCATAGTGGTTTTTTTTTTTGCAACGCTTGGACAATGTTGGAAAATGTTACGTTTTGTGTATTCGGCCCGACGCTTAAGTTATTAATTTGCCGCTGCTGGCAGGCAAGTGAGTGAATTGTTGTTGTTGTTGTTGTTGTTGCGGTGTTTTATGGGTCCATTGTTATGGCAGCATTTAGATCATTATATATTTTATGTGCTATACATGCTAGCTTTATTTGCTTTCCTTTAAATCTGTTTTGTGTGTTGGGATCTTTGGAATCCTCAATGCTTGCGGAAATGCCCATAACTCATATGAACTACACTTGAGATGCGACACAATCGGACAAATCATAATTTGAAAGTAATTTTGTTTCATGCGAGAAATTTTAATTAAATATCAGACCACCTCGCCGGGTAATGGGCTGGTCCGGTATCTTGGCTGTATGCCCGTGCACTCGGCCCAACGGTGGCCCGACGTTGCCCAACGTGACAGCAATGGCCAATCGATCGACATTCGGAAGAAAACTTTCAATTTCAAAACGATTGCTTTGTTGGCACGCATATCGGCCATAAGGGCTGCATCGAGATGCCAATTTGAAATGCCGTTAGTTGCATCTGCCCGATAGAAATCTGGAAGTGTAGCTCATTTCGCGTGCGCGGAAGTTGCTTGCGCCTCTTGTGTTGCAAATGTTGCATATTTGGTGTGCATTTTAATAATGTACATACATATATGCATGTATGTATTCGACTGGAAAGTCGAGATGCAGCCAGAGCTACTATAACAGCCACAAAACGTTGCCACTGCCGCATTTGAATAGCAAAAATTATAGAAATTGGCACAATTTGCCGTCCATTGCGGCAGCTGATTATGCTAATTGTTTGGCTTGCATACTTGAGTTTTACGTAAACTCATTTAAATGATGTGGCAACAGGCTAAGCTGGCCATGCAAATGACGCTCTTAAGTAAACAAATGATGTAGGTGAAAGTTGCCAAGCGCCTTAAACTGGGCTAATTAAAAGAAAACTTGTTGTTCCACGAAAACTGTTTAAATATATATATATATATATATATATATATATATATATATTATTGAACATTGTATTCGATCCATACAAGAAACAGTTATCAAATGAGTTTCATAAATAAACTTAGTTAAATATCAAAATTAATTAAATTCAGAACAATCAATTGAAACTGAATGCAATTAATAAAAATTAAATTCAAATAAATATCATTCAAATGCAAAATATATTATTTATTTATTAAAATTATTATATTTATTATATTATTTATATTATTATATTAAATCATAATGAGTAGGAGTGTGCCTAAAAATAATATCATTCAAATGCAGAATATATTTGTTGATCAAAAAAATCAGTTCCTTTAAAAATGTGTTCATCCAAAAAAACGGAGAAAAAAAAACTTAAATTGAATAACACTGAAAGACGCCTAAATAAATTGGAATTGCGAACGCACTCTGAAAGTCCGTGTCTAAAATCGATTTGTACGTTAATTTTATTTGGTGGCTGCTCTCTGAATTTCCTGTTTGTTCGGCAGCAATTTCGCGTGATTGCCGCATGTTGTTATTTAAATATGCATTTTTGTATTTATTGTGTGCAATGTATATACTTTAAAAATCTCTGGCATTTAACACCAAAGCAATGCAAATAAAAAATTTAAAAAAAAAAAAAATGCTTGTCGAAATGCCAAAATTATTTTCAAATTTATATTATTGTGTGTGCAACTTTATCGGTGTTGTGCGTGATTTCCGGGTGACCGTTGAAAATTGCATAAGATCAATTCGTCGATGAATGTTCCGCATTAATAGTACATTAGAAATGTTTTCTGTTTTTGGCAAAATGCGACAACTCGAAGTGCAGTGCAACAATGTTGCATGCTTTCAGGCAGCAAATGAATTGGCGCTTGCTATTGGTCGAGAGTGTGCCCGACTAAGATATACCCTTTACTACTCCGCTGTGCATCCCAAGTTGAAAATGTACTCTGTATAAAAATGTAAATTTTTCCCATAGTGTATTTGTAGTCAGCCTAGTTTATTTTTCACTTTCAAGAATTCATCTGGGTAATTTGAACATAAATAGCGAATTTCGAAGCAAGGGAAATGGACAAATTCTGTCTGTGTAAAGTTAAGATGAAGTGGAGTGAAGTGCCTTCCCGCACTGGCCCTACGTGGCAACGCCATCGTCATCAAAAGTAATAATTATTATTTGTCTAATTAAGTTCAAATGTTGCCAGTTAGATACCCTTCCAATCTGATATAACGATCAAAACACAAGCCGCTTTCATAAATTTTTACATATTTTATTAGTGCAAAACTATATATATAAATTCAAAAGCACATTTCGATACCAACTAATTATTGCACATATTTAACACTATTTGTTGTTGTTAGCGAAACAAAGTAAAAGACAAAGAAAAAGCTCAAATAATCGAATGGGGTTACAATAAAAAAAAGCCACTTGGCATAAATGTAAAAAATGAAACAATGTCGACGCGAATTAAATTCGAATTTGCTGATGATAATAAGGCAGGCAACTGAAATAAGTGGCATCAATTATTGAGCTGCCAAAACAGAATAAATACTAATGAAAAATATATGTCTGGCCAAATCAAAAACAAAAAAGAAAAAGGACAACAGACGAACAACAATGTTTTATATGCTATATACACATAATAATATTACAAAATATCTATCCCTCGAGCAGCTGCGTCGTCTTGTATTCAACCGCCGAGCCCATCTCGGCGCCGAGCTTCTCCCGGACATATTCGCGTATCTGTTGCAACTGATGATCGGCCTTTTGCTCCCTGCTGGCCGCCGCCCGCTTTCCTTGACGCAACTTTCGGCCATGGGCATGGTAATTGTATGGCGGCTGCGTAATGGCCATGGCCTCGTCCGGCTCATGGGATGGCTGATAGTCGACACCTGTTGTTGCCGCATGATCCGCCTGACCTGTCTCCGCCTGTTGCTGCTGGTTGTGGTGGTGCTCCTCTGCGTATGATTGAATGTCGTGCATTGGATACAAGCTGGCAGCATAGTCAGCGCCTGTGTTTTGCGCCTTGAAGATGACCTTGGTGTGTGTTGGTCGCGGATTGTTCTCGGTTGTTGGCAGCTCATGCTCATGTCCAGCTGACACCGGCTCATGTTCGGGCACATAAATAGGCTGCTGCTGGTGGCCGGCAGCCGATGGCGCATTGGTGTATTGATGCTGCGGTCCCATCGCTATTAGATATAGCTGAGGATGATAGCTTCTCTCGTATTGTGCCTGCTGCTGCTCCTGCTCCTGCTCGTGCTGCTGCTGCTGCTGCTGCTGCTGGGCGTAGTAGAACGCAGGCTGCTGATGATTTTGATGCTGATGCTGATGCTGCTGATAGCCGGTCGGCACATAGTATTCCTCTGAAGCGGGTTGCTCGTATTGGGGCTGCGACTGATGACGACCCTTGTAGCCCTGATAGACATCATCAATGGGCGCATACTCGATGGGCTGCGGTGTTGCCGCCATCTGATGGGCATAGTCCACTTCCGGATGATAGATGGCCGGCTGGTGTTGCTCTGCCGTGGCATACGAATGCTGTGGGGACAACTCCGCGTGCTGATGTTGATGCTGATCCTGATGCTTGCGCTGTTCCGCCTCCTCCAGCAGCTGAAGATATTGTGCTGCACGTATTTCCAGATACTGCTGGAGCAGCGTTTGCAAATGCGCAGCATATTTCGCTGGTCCCGGTATGCGGAGTATTATAACCGGCTCTTGATAGCCAGCAGCATCGCCACCCGGTCCACTTGGCTGGTGATGCGATTGGGGTAAATCAATTTGCGGCTGCTCCGCGTGGATTTGCGGATGGGCAAGTTGTGGCTCCTCCACTGATGGCTGATGTGTTTCGTAGCTTGTTTGCGGCTTCAGCTCGTAGGAATAGGAGGGCTCAATGGTCACGCTGGTCACCTGCTGATGCTGAATGGGCAACTGTTGTTCCGATTGTGTCCCGCCCGGCTGCTCATAGTCCGGTTGCGAGTAGCCCGCATAAATATCGGGCGATTCCGTGGCCGGTATATCGTGCTGCGAGTACGGATAGAACATGAACTTGGGCGGTGTATAGTCGTATCCCTGATGCGAGTAGCCATAGCTGTGGGAAAACAATACATTAGCATTTTGAATTATTTGTGACATACAGGGTCAACCTCAAAACCAATCATTTAAAGTGAAGCCCAGTTTTTGCTGTCATTGGATGATCTTTAAAGGTTATTTATCAACCAGTTCCCATTCACTTTTATGGCGAAAAGTCAATCAAAATATCAAAATCTCATTGCATGAAATGTATTTCATATTGTTTTGTATTTATATCAAAATACTTT
This sequence comes from Drosophila longiperda, assembly GCA_035042125.1. NCBI lineage: Eukaryota > Metazoa > Arthropoda > Insecta > Diptera > Drosophilidae > Drosophila > Drosophila longiperda. The sequence continues at coordinate 1,751,956 of JAWNLV010000117.1, forward strand.
ACTTATTTATTATTTTGTTGCTTTTTGCACCTCTCAAAGGATTATTAAAATGAAAGATTTAAGAAACCTGTTTTTAAAGATATCGAGTAAAATGAGTGATGTAACTCGAGATACGGTAGATATGTTAATATCATAATACCGACATAATACTTTTGACACTAAATAGCTTAAAATTTTGCATAGATGAATTTCCGCAATATTTGTTTTTGCATTGGTTTTCATTTTTATTTTGAACATTTCTTGTACAAACATAAAAATGATGAAACTTTTTAGCTTGGAAATGAAATGAAATATATATAATATTTTCAAAATATGTGAACAATATGGCAATACTTAGCAATACTGCAATCAAACCTAAAGGGCTTCGATGCCTTTGATAAGAAGCACAGATTTTTCATATTGAAAAAAACTACTATCAGCAATCCAGCTGTTTTCCGGATATTTATACATATACGCAAATAAATTTGTGGTTAGTTAAATATCAGGGATTTCAGTTTGAGTTTGGTTTTACCCAAAACTATCAGCTTAGGCATTGATTAATGAGGTTTCTTTTACACCTACTTACGTTTCAGCAAGCAACATTTTTTAAAGATAAATTTAATAGTTTTAACAGCATTGAAAAACAGGGTTCAGGATATCTACGAGTCGAACTCTCTCAACTAAAGCACTCCAAACGTTTTTGTTTTCGAAACTCAACACGATTTTTCTTGCTTAAATCAAAACGCAACAAATAAATGGTGAACTAGTTCGAAGCACCACCAAAAAGCTTTAGCGGCTGCCACCACACTAAATGAGAAAAGTCACTGACCCCAATTCGCCGTCGATGGTGCGCTTGTTGGCCTTTCCGTTGGTATTGCTGCTGGTGGAATTATCACGCTCCACTTTGATTTTGATCTTGCTGCCGTGCAGCTTGAACTGTTTGTCCAGCTCTTTGATGAACTCCAGATCATCAGCGGGCAAATTACCAAAGCTGGCGGCCAGCGATGGTGGCTTTGTCTTTGTCGTCTTGCTGGCAATCTTAACGCGTGGCTTGCTTGGCTTTGATGTGGGTGAATGTCCGCTGGCTGAGGTGGACAAGCTCAGTGTTGAGGTACCAGGCGTTTTTGTGGGCCTCTTCTTCTGTGTGGTCACCTTTTTGGGATAACCACTAGCCGATGATTTTGTGGGCGACGTCGGTTGTTCCAAGGCACTCACCAAGCACAGCGCCGCGCTCAGCGTGCACTGCAATGGATAATCAGAAGGATGTAAAAAAGGATGGTTAACATTGCATAGACTCGCATAAAAAACCCACACACACCAAGCCAATGTGTGTTACTAGAGCCATAAATATGTATTGGCTTTTGTGTGCTGACACTTTTGTCTCTGACTTTTGGCTCAAGGTGAGGCGCCAGCGAGACAATCGAATGCCACTGAGATTGCGCCAAAAGCGCTTTTGTTTTTAGTGCTCTCGGCTATCGAATGGTCTCGATACAAAAAAACCAACCAACATAAATTAATACACTCAAAACTATGCTTTCAGCTATAGATTGTACAGCCAACAGACACAATTATGAAATTTGACATTTCGTCTATGCTGAGATTTATATTAAAAATATGAATTTATTAAGTGATTGGGCAAATCATTTTGACTATTATGATAATAGTGCCTTGAATATGAATCTACATTTAGTCAAGTTCTGTTGTTTTGAATATGTTTTTGGCCATATTTTTTCATCAACTTAAATGCAATATATGTTTTCGGAATAGTTGCTTAATGATATACTTCATAATTGAATTAATTACTACATAAATACTTAATTTTATTATACATTTTATCTATTCGGGAAATATGAAATAATTGGTCTAATTTTTTTAATTTTAATTTTTAGAATAACGTGGTCAAGTTCGTGCCTTAAGTCATTTGTTTTTTAATTATATGAAATTTGAAAAATTTGCAAGCTTTTTATGAATTAAAATTAATTAAAATTATTTTTACACAAGATGTAATTTTTCATCTTTGCTGCTGTTTTAATTAAAAACGATCAATTTCAACACTTTGTACGCGGGAATTATTAAATATCTTATGGCCAGGCCAGCCCACTATAGTAGTAACAATTTAATTGCATTTTGTCACTCAATTACAGCAACGATGATAAATGCGAAACTGGGACAGTGTGTCAAGTCAACTCAAGACATCCAGATTTAAGATACATACATAATTTAATGTGGCGCTGAGAGTTGTTGCCAATATTTTACTGCAGTTTGCAGTGTGTGTGAATAAATGTTTGAGTATGTGTGTATGTGTGTGTGTGTGTGTGTGGCTGCTACTTAAAGCAGGAAGACTATTTTGTAGACTTTCGTTTACTTGCTGTACGGGCGCACCTGCAACTAACAGCAGCAGAGGCAGCAACAGCAACACAAAACAAAAATGCTCAAAAAAAACAAAAATAATTTCTGTCAAATGCTGGCATTGTGGTTATGGCTAGAGGGGAGGGCGTGTGGTGCTGGGAAAGTCAACGGGTTTCGTTTACATGCGAATTTATGCGATCTTTGTTAGCTGCTTTATATAATGCGTCCAGCACCAGTTCCCCTCCACCACCGCCAGTCAGCAATGGTAGCATTGACATATGTTTTGTCAGAAAACCCGACTAAGAAACATTTTGTAATTATTTAATTAAATCGCTGTTGTTGTTGTTGTTGCAATTGCTGCCTTTCACTTTGCAGAATGTGCAAGTAACATTATTAAACAGCTCAGGCAGAACATTGTGTAGTAGCAACACTTCCCCTCTAGCCCCCTATCAACCCCTCGCGCCATTCTCGTAGTTCTGCAATGCAATTAACAATTGTCGCAAGCTCCGACAAAATGTTGTGAAAATTAATAGTACAATTGTACACATAAAATAAATCATTAGCAATCACTTTTTTGTTGTCACTGTGGCAAATTAAACAAATTTGTGGGGGTCATAAGTCGTGTACGAATTTTCGCTTGTGGCACGACACGCACACATCACACAAAAAGAGGAAGAAATTATTATCGCTGGGGCTACGCAACGTGTGCAAATTAGTTGTAACCTCATCGTGTTAATGCTGTTTGTCGTTGGCTGTTATTTTTACTGGATGATGCAACAAATAAAAACAAAACAAAACAAGACAAAATAAAACAACAACAACAAAACCATAACAATAAAATGTAACAGAGAGCCAAATGGCTGAGCACTATTGAAAAGCTTGACAGCATGCTAAATCCTGCGCCTGCTCGCAAGCAACTCCCAACTTTATATAATGGCACAAACACATGCCACAATCAGAGTGCAGCCGCACCACCGCAATTGCAAACGGGTTCTGGTTACAACAAGCGGCACAAAGCATCGTCGCATTTGCGTAAATGAATGTTGTTGCCAAGTTTGTTAGGCAACTCATAAACATAACAGTTGGGAGATCTGCCCAGTATATGTTGATAGCCAACATTTTGGCCCAATTAGCGGGAAAAATATCTGCATGCAACTGCCAACTGCAGCTGGCAACTGGAAATGAAATAATCACATATTTTGCTGGTTGATTTTTTGACGAGGCCAGAACCGCAGACGCTTTACCTAACACACATACACACACACACACACACACACACATACAACTGCACAAAGACAAGGGCAAGGGCGACGCATCGTGACTTGAGTCTCAGTTCAGAGGTCAGCCAAGCGATCATAAAAAAAGCTTTGCATCATTTGCGTTGTTGCTTTAGTTGCCAGCGATTTGCTTGTTTACAGCTCGTTTACAGTGGATGCCACATTGGATGCCACATTGGATGCCACATTGGATGCCTTATTGAGGGGGGGAAACATGCAAAATGGCGCACTGAAAGTCGATTGTGCACATTGCTGAACAAATTGAAATGGACAACAAGTTGTGCAAATTGATGTTTATCCGGTATGAAAGTTGAAACCCACAACTTATGGCATAGCTATCATTCATATTATTGCACTATATAAAGGCCAATGTTCTGCAAGTGTACAAAAACAAAAGAAATAAATCATTTGAACATTACAATTAGGATCAGTGAACTGCTGTCAAAGACCGGCTAAGACATACACACACACACACACACATATATATATATATATATGCGAATGTGTGTGTATATATGCAGCTGTCAACTCCTACTGTGAACACTTTCCATTGCAGCCATTACGTGGCATAAAACACAAAAGTGAAACACATCTTGCAGCTGGCTCAGCGGATCAGCGGCTCAGCGGCTGCCATGTAAATTGCAATTGAACCGTCAACGGGAGACGACACAAGGAGTTGTGGCAGGAAGCGATTACTGTGTACGGCTGCCAGCCACGCCTTCAAAGCCACTTTCGAATCGCAAATCACAAATTAAAAAACGCAGAATCAAATTGCGGACCACAAAATTGACACAAGAAAACTTCTAATTGGCCCACGTCTATGCCCAAACTGTAAAAAAAAAAACTGTTGATGGGCCCAAATTGAATTTGGGCTTGGTTTTTGGGCTGTCTATGAACGACACACCTTTGTTGGCTCTTCCGCATTGTTACTGGGTTGTGGCTTCGATTATGCAAGTGCTGAATATCATAGCTTCCTGCTCGAAAAAAAATACATACCAATATCAATGCTAATCTCATTGTTTCCAGATTTATATTGCTCGTATTTGCTGCAGACTATCAACTCAGACAATGCACATTTAAATATTAATTTTCACACATGCAAATGCATTCGCTGAGACGAGTCTGTATAAATCAGTAGATATCAGTTTGTATCTGATTGAATTTTGAGTTGGTGTTTCACTTGCTTGGCGAATTAATTGTTGTTGCGCACAGTTACATTTGCTAAATGCCAGTCTACACAAGTGAACACAATCAATGCACACTTTCAAACAAAAAAATTAAAACAAAATACTATACAAAAAAAAAAAAAAAAACAATCCAACAAGATGCTGCCAATGGTGGGAAACTTGCTTGTTGCGTGCCAAACTCTCGGCAAACGGTGCAGGCGTTCAAAAGTCGCGCGATTAACTGTGGCTGGCGCTGGCCGAGCGCTTGGTTTTTATGCCAAAGACGAAGCAGCAGCAATCACAATACCAACAACAACAACAACAGCAGCAGCAGCAACAGCAGCAGCAACAGTCAGCAGCCACAGTCAGCAGCGTCTTCGTTGCAGCAAGTTCAAGTCAGTTGGCCAGTCAGTCAGCCAGCGGGAACGTGCGGAACGAGCAATTAACGAGTTCACCAGCAATAACACAACACGAATGTGTATGTGTCAGTGTGTGTGTGTGTGTGTGTGTGTGTTGGTGTGTTGTATGTCGGTGTGCGTCTAGGTTGCCAGACGCTGCTGCAATAATAGCAATAACAAATGCAATAGTTCCGTTAATTCAGATTCGTTTCAATGCTAGAATGCCACTTGTCTAATTTACACTTCTTACCAAGTTCTTTCATAACAAAGAGCTTCACATATACTTATATAATATATATATTTGTATATATATATATATGAAAACTTGATCTAAAGAAAAAACTTGAGCAATACGACTTAGCACTTAGATGAAGCACTTCCAGCACAGAGTTCGAAAGTACTTTTGCATATGAAGGGAGAGTTTGTATTGTATTCCTAATTGGAAACTGAACTAGAGTTTTTTAATCTTAAGAAAAATTTTATATTCAAGATATGTAAATTAAGAAATAGTTATTTATTAATTTAAATGATAAAGAATATAAGAATCATGGATTTAGATAGTAAACAATTCCTAGAAAATATAAAAAATGCAACATATTAATTCAAATAAAGAGAAAAGATTTTTAGGCAAACTCTTGCACATGTCAATAATGTTAAACTGTTATATAAATTTGAGCAGTTACAGTTTGTCTTAAAAGAAATCAACTGCTAACAAAAAAAAAAAAAAGTTGGAATATAAAAAAATATAGTATTTAAATGCAGCGATTGACTTTGCCCATTGGATCTGTTCGATACCTTTCCACATCGACATTTTTTCATTTAGAAAGAATTGAAAGGAAAATTAACTACATTTTTTTTTTAGCTCCGTTCAAGTTCAAAGTCATAAAAAAAAATATATAAAAAAAAAACTGGCGCAACGATTTGCGTGGTAGACGCGAGTCACGGGGAGACTGAAGCGATTCAGTCTGGGAGACCTTTCATTTTAGATGAATACATTTTATGCTTGTTATTATGACCAATACGAGCTCCGTGGCTTACACAAAGCCAAGCAAAGCCAAGCAAAGCAGCCCAACGACGAAGCCCGAACCAATCGAAATGAAATTTGCATATAAACAATTGCAGCGCCAACGCTCAGGCTGAGAGACGAGAGAGGTGCAAGCATTGCGATCTTTGCAAGTGGCAATTAAATTGCCGCATTAAGAGCTGTGGGATTGGTTTTAAGATTTTGAAGATTTAAGTTTATGGTCTCATGTTGGCGCCAGCGCTTGCCTCCAAAAAGAAAAAAGTGAAATGGCATCACAAAGTCGGCAAACAGCAAAACGCACAACGGATTTGTCACTTTTGTAATCTGTTTTGATCAACATTCAGTGTTAGCTAAAAAAATCATCAGCAACATTGGCAACAACAACAAAAACCTTAACAACACCATGTCGCGATATCGTTATCGTTAATGGCCATAAAAAAGGGATGAAAGACGGCGAAAAAAAATGAAACAAAGAAAATAAGAAAAAAATCGAATATCACGCGCCAATTCGCAATCGACAATCGGCAATTGGCTGCATTGTTTGGAAGTTGTTTTTGTGTTTTTCATTTTTATTATTTTGACTTGCGCATTATATTTTTTATTCACAAATTCGCCTTGATCGCGTCGATAGGGAAATAAACAGCAACAGAGATGTTGATCTTCCAGTGGGCTGCCCTGTTGCCCAATGCCTGTACCCCTCCTCTTTGGTTATCATCTACAAGCTGAGTACCATCTGCTAACTCATCATTTAAGCCCACAGTTATAGCAATGTCAGTCAGTCATATCGAATAAGACGTCACTGTCATTATTTTTAATACCATTATTCATTATGCTCATTTTCATATCACGCGCATATATGCCGAAGATGTGTTGAAAGTCATTGGACCTAATAATAATATATCATAATAGGCGGCGGTGCTAATGCAGCCAACTCGCCCATTTGCAGAAGGTTGACGTGGGATCTTTGTCCATGCGGTTGATTGTGAATGATTGTGAGTCACCGATATTTTATTACTCTACCCAATATTGTGGATAATAGTAATTTAAGCACCAGTTGTTTGTATTTTATATGCTATGTTTTTTTTTTTTATAAATAAACTATAACAAATGCCACTGCAGATGTACCCGTAACGAAAGCGTATTGCTAGTAAACATCGTTAACTAACATAATAATAACAAATAAAAATATTTGTCTATTTGTATAATCAGTAATCGGCCTGCATTCAACTTGAACCGAAGGTGAGTTTCCCATTATGCTTATATGAATGCATTTGAAAGCTGTGGAACATCTGGAGCGAGCCCTTGGGTCTGGCAAGGTCTTCAGATAATCGTCATCTTTGGACTTGGCAATTGTCAGCAGAGTCAGGCGGGTGTATGCACATTTGGCTGCTAGGCGTCGAAACAAATGCCAAACATGTTAACCTTATTATTTGTATTAGTGGTTTAACTAAATTTCAAACACAATAAATTATTGTTGCCAAGAGCATTAAAATAAAAAAAAAAAATAATAATAAAATTAAAATCATAGAAATAGAATGAAAGAAGAACAATCGGCTGCAGACAATACTTTGAATGTTTTCTTTATCTCATTTAAAAAAAAAAAATTATTAGAATACGAAAAATAAGGAAGTTGAAACTAATTGCACAAATTTCAAATTGTACAAATTTAAACTGTTTAACTTCACTAAATGCTGTCCACTTTGCAAAATAATTAATTCAATTAACATCAGATAAAATGGGTTTTGAAAAGATAATGGGATAGTTGCGGTAAAAACCGGTTCACTTCAGCATTTTTGCATTGCTATTTGGGATTTTGTAACTGCACAGGTTAGATGGTAGTTGATACATCTCTTTGATAGTGGGGATCACTTATGTCATTAGTGAAATGTTTGTACAATATTTGCATATCATTTAGGGAGCATTATGCATTTACGGGTACATCTGCTCGTTAAACACACAGATGTGCAAGATCTACAAACTCAAGTTGCTCCTCTTATAGGATTGCCAATTTTGACATAAGCATGAAATTTTATTTACTGCCAAAGTGTACATTGAAAGATATTGTTTTACCAAGCACAATCCATGACTAATGAACTCTTAATTTTATTAATTATAGCAGAATTGGTTGCATTTAAATGACACATATTGAAATGTTCATTGCAGTGATTAATATTTACGACTAGCTGCTTTTCCTTGTGCTTTGGCTATTTTGAAAAGATTTCAGTTAACAAAGTAGGAAATGCAATGCAAGTGAAATGCATCTACATACTTAGTGTAATCACAGTTCTTTAGCCATGTCTTGCGAAGATGAGCGGAAACTGGGCAGGGTAAACATCCTATGTTTAAATATATAATTCGCATTTAATTGATGGTAAACAAACCGCAGCAGACAATGCAGCAATTAGACCCTCGGCAGTGGCAGCCAACTTTGTGGCAACTTCATTAACAGCCAAAATAGTGGCGAGGTGTTGCCACAAGTATTGTTGTTGTTGCTGTTGTAGGCAGTCGAGGTTCGGCACTTCCTACTTGCATAAATTGTAGACTTGCCGACTTTTCATACAATATGCAATATGCGATACAACAAACACACTGCCACACAAATCATAATTTTAAGATTCGGCATCAACTGCGACTGCGACTGCGACGTTGACGCCGACTTGGGTGCAGCTTTGCTGATGTCTGCTACTGCTGCTACTGCTGCTGCAGCTAATGTAATTGTTTGCTATTGGTAGCTGTTTGGTTTATAGACGCGATTACATCAGCAGAGGATCATTGACTAAAACGCTGGAGTCACATCTTTCATTTGGATTGTCGCTTGAGGCGACTGGCTTTACCTTGCTATAAATGGCATGAACGGGACACTGGAGACGGGACATGGCCTGTTATGTGATCGCGATCACAGCGCAAAAAAAAGCAACAGCAGCAACAACAACAACAACACTTGCTGTTCGATGTGACTTATGACATACATTTAAATGTACATCAATATTTGTGCATGAAAATGCAACAGTCACAGTTTTTTTACAAAACACCTGGCTTAAAAAAAAAACCAAAAGTTTTAGTTGACTTCTTAAGCAAATTGCATGTTAGACATCTTAAGCAATTTCCTCAATGGTAAAACACCGGATTATAAAGTTGAGAGCATGTTGCATTTTAGTTCTTGAAAATAAATACAATTTTATCTCGATCAGAGCCCCGATGGATTGGTTCTGTCGAAGTATCTCTCATCTCGCATCGAATTACCTAAATTTGATTTCGATATGTTTATAGAATCAGACACATGCTTTAAATTGAGTGCTTTAATAAATATAACAAATATATATATATATATATATAAAATATTATTACAATAAGAAAAAAAAAAAAATATATATATATATATAAAATAAATACATATATACATATGAAGAAATGCAATTGCCAAGTACAAACTAAATTCAAGTGACCAATTTTGGCCAATTATTGCGGCATAACCTGCTTGTCCAGGGACTTTTTGACAATCCGACTGCGCTCGGGCAATCTTTCCAGTTGGGAGTCACGCTTGAAGAGCCTCAGGCTGGGCCTGGCATAGGCCAAGGTGTGGCGTTGCAGCGGCCGTTGGTGTTGGTGCTCCTTGTACAGACGCAACACTTCCCAGCTGGGTATGTACGATTCCAGCAGCGATTTGGAGTCGCGTCCGGAAAACAGATCCGGTGTAAGATCCGGCTGTGATGGACGGAACGGCTTCGAATAGCTGGTGGCGTAACGACCCGACGCCGGTCGTCTTGTCGTAATGCTAACAAAGCTGGGCGGATAGGGCAGCGGAATACGAGTGGCAATCGCATAGTTGCGTTGTGACAGTGGCGCATAGGCAAACTGCTTGGACTGTTGCAGCAGCAACGGAGGCAGGGCCACCTGGGTGGCAAACGGCTGATGCGGTGGTTGCCTCTGCTGGACGAAACCGTACCCTGGTCGCTGTGGGCGGTGCACTGGTCTTGATATGGGACGAGGCAGGAACTGTGGCGCTGTGGGAGCAATCAGCTCATTGCCGCTCAGATACTGCACACCATTAAGCTGAAGCTGCAGGTCCAGATCAAAGGGCACAAGGGGTTGAAGTAGTCGCGTTCGCGTCTTTGTTGCTGCCGATGTTGCTGCTGCTCCGGTCGTAGCAATTGTTGCTTGCGTTGGTGAACTGAGGCCAATAGACGGAGAAAATGAAGTTAATAAAGTGGCAAATACAGAGCGAGGTAGAGGGAGAGGGAGAGGGAGAGAGAGAAAGTGAGGGAGCGCTTAACAGAGAGAATGAAAGACGTGACTTAACGAGCTGCTCTTATCTAATCTCTGCTATTTATTATGGCAATCACTGCTGCCATTTGTCGGAAGCCAACGGCGGCAACAGTCGTGAGTGAAACTGGAGTTTGTTTCAACATCCACCCCCACAAGCACTCTAACCATCTATCTACCTATATATCAATCAATCTATGGTATGGAATTAGATTTGTCTAAATGTATCTTTAGGGACATCTGATTACGTTCGTAATTTCCACACTCATTTACAGCCACAATTGCCAATTCAATTGACATATGCCTGCCACACGGCAATTTGTGGCAAACCACAAATCAAAGCGTTCGTCTATTGGCCACTTGTGTTTCTTGTTCCGGTTTTTGTTTTTTTTTTTCTACAGTGGTCAAGCTACACTTATCAGTAACTCGTTAGTGGAGCCCATTCAACTCCGAACTTCGTACACAATATATATCTCCAAAATTGGAGACTATGTCTAAATTCATCTAAAGAACGTCAGAAAATTTTAGTTAGCTAATTTTAGTTGCGTTACGTTTAAATAATTTTCTAAAAATTCGAATGCATATATAATTATTTGCTGCGAAGAAAAGTAATTTTATCACACATTGTCCACATAAAATTTTTTAATTTCACATTTCTTACCGAAAACCTAAATGTTTTTCTGTAAATATAAAGGATGTCTTGAGAGCTTAATAAATAAGTTAGGAAAACATGAACAATGGAAAACAGTTCACAATTATAGAAATGCGATACTTTTCACAAAGCTTGAAGTTGTTCATTTGAAAAGGTTTATGTATTTAAATTTATGTTTGTTATTTTAAAAAACCAATCATAGAAAAATATTGTGATTCTAGATTAATAGAGAAAAGTGTGTAGATTGAAAATACATTTCGCTTTACTAATGTTTATGTATTTATTAACTCAATTGTTTCTTTCAAAGGAGAGGTAATTTAATTATTATCAAATTAGCACAGGTTCCTCACAGAGAGTGACAATGATATTGTCAAGAAATAAATATTATGAAAACAATTGGTATTGCTTGTCGAAGAAGACAATGTTTTAATTTAAAGATAAAGTTACAAAAGCTTTGCATTGTTCATGTCTAAGCTAAATTCAAATTGGAACTTGCAAAGAGTTGTGTCAACGCTAAAAGCGCTAAAAGCTCGAACTAAAGCTTCGTAAATACTTACATATTGGGGCCGCGAAGTAGCAGAAGACCGCCTGGCAGATGGGTGGGCAGCGCATAACCAGCGCTTAGCTGTTGATGTTGGTGATGCAGCTGGCGCAGTTGCTCCACTTGCTCCAGCCGGGCGGCATCGCGCACGTAGCTGGGTGGCACACTCGCGGCAACATTTGGCTGCCACGCGTAACGCGTTGGCAGCAGCGGTGGACGATTAAGATCATAACGATGCTCATGCTCTCTTTCCTGCTCAAGCTCCAGGTCCTCAAGACTCAGCTGAATTTGTGTGTTTTCATCGTCAAAGCTATGCGGAGGCACCAGCACTGCTCTAATCGCTGGCACCAATGCCACCAGTGCCCAGAGTAGCGGCAGTTGCTGCTACAAAAATAAACGATGGAAGGCAGTGGAAGATGCTGACTTTAAAAGGGCGTTATTTAACAAGAGGGGCAAGTTATCAAGTTGTTCGTTATATCATAGTTAAATGTTTATCTGCATCGTTCGCTTTTTCGGTGAAAGGCTCTTTTCTATTCGTTTAGCTCATGTGCCTTTCGCTGACACGCCCACATGCGGCCAGTGTTGCGTTTAATTGAATTTCTATTTGGCTGCCAACTAAATGCGCTGCTTGACGATACACAATATCAATGCTGAAAATGCGAAATTTTAGCTTAATGCTTGAGTGGCACCCAGATCAGACCAGACCAGACCAGACCAAACCAGATCCGATCAGATCAAAGAGGATCGAAACAATTGCCTCTCTTAGTGGGAGGTTTTTCAGCTGGCCAATACGGCACAAGGCCAGACCGAAGTCTGTGCGCCTTTCTAAAAATTTTGACCAAAACTAACGGTTGTTTGTCACGAAATACACGCACAAATTCCAAGACGATACCGATTGCAACATCCCCAACATTCAACATACAACATTCAACTAGCCGAAATCAACATTCAGTGAACTCAGTTTATAGCGAACACTGCACTCGTCTCACTGCACACTGGTACCGATAACATTTTTTTTTTATCGAAATCTATTCGGAATTAATTATTAATAAAAATATGCCATAAATATAATATCTTTGTGCTTGTACAAAAAAATAAAACATATATCTTTCGATTCAAACCCATATTCTAATTATACAAATTTATGTCAGTTTTTATAAAATTAATTGGTAAAAAAGTTTAAAAGTTTTTATTGAATGTATGATAAAAAATTAAAAGATCTGACCCAATGTGCGGTGGCAAAATATCTCATTTTGTGCAATATGTGCAACTTCAACGACTAGTTGCAGTTTTGGCCACATTGTCGCACACAAATGTGAAGCAGCATTCACTGCGGTAGCATCATCATAATCATCATCATCATCATGGATGCGTGAGCCAGATTGGAGTTGCTCTCTAATTATTTTGGCCGAGTCAGCTGGTAATGATCGGCTTGGCCACACGTTTGACGCTCAAATGCAAATGCAACTTGATTAATGACTTATTGGACTATGAACTGATATATATTTAGCTTGAATAATCTGAGCGGTTGAGTATATATCCATGTAAAACATCGAAACAAAAGACCTAAGACACAAACTCGAGAACGACAAGAATTAGCGATGCTAGAAGGGTCATTCCCATCAATCATGTCTGCTGTCACAAGCTGGCTCATGGGCGGTCTAAGATCACGTATAGCTAATCGATGCAGTTGCTGAAGTTATAGGAAAATAGGCGGAAATTCTATGAAAGTAGTGTTCATATTACAAGATATATATCTCTTGTAGGTTCCGGGTCAAAACAGCTCAATAATTGGTAACCAAAGCACCATAATAAAAATCTTTAATATTAAGTTCCAACTAAAAATATTCATATTTCTTAATGAGTTCTTTGAAAATTATATTGTGCTACCAATTATTCGAAGTCTTTGAAATTCGAACGGATGTTGCCTAATTGAAGTCAGCTACTGATAAAAATTTTTAGTTTTTGATTTAATGAATGTGATAAGCTAATTTAAAGTTGCAAGAATTTTGGGTTTTTTTTTTGCAACCTTAAGGAAATAGTAGTTAATTAGAAAGAATTGGAATTATGGATCGGCCTAGAGCCAATATTCTCGTAGCCCCAAGTAAACGCTAACTAAACATGGTAATAATTGGTCTGTTATTGCGTAGTTACGTCATGTATAATAACTGTTAAAAAAAAAATTGATTAACTCATATTAATTTAATATATTAGATAAGTTTTTCATTAATATATATTTTGGGTAAATGAAAGTGTAATTGTTTCTGAATTTTACACACCATTTTTTTTTTTAGCACTTATTAACCACTGTTTAGATTTGGGAGCACTTTAGCATTCACTTTGGTATTATTTTTATGGCGGATGTTCCTTAACAACGAATGCCAATATTCACAAAGTAACCACAAACCAAAGTCAGGAAGGAAAAAAAAAATTTAATTAAATCGAAAAAGAAGTCGAAAACGAAACCAAAAACTGAAATTTAAACTTAAACTAAAACCGAACAACGAAGCAATTGCGACTGCGACAGAGCAAAGCGTTAACGGTGTGTTTTATACCAAGAGGCAAACTTGGCTAACAGCGACGGCTGTGCAGTTCTGCAGGCCATAGCCAAAGTCCAAGAAGTGGACGCATTGTGGCCAGTTGGTCAAGACAGAAACAGAGAGAGAGAGAGAGCTAGACACTTAAAGAGTGAGAGAGATAGAAATAAATAGTTAAATAGAGAGAAGTGAGCGTTAACATATGATGTGTGCTGTCGAGTGCAGATGCAGATGGGAGAGGCGACTGAGATGAGAGGCAATAAAGGATTGCAACGAAAACTGAACTGAAACCGAGACAAGCCCAAAAAATGCGAAACAAAAGAAGCTGAAATGGCCAAGTACGCACCTTTAATTGAAATGGAAAGTGCGAATAGGGCAGCAATGGCTTAAATATATAAAAAAATAAATTAATTTCAAATTCAAATATCACCGCCCTAAAAAGCAATAAGATAAATATGCAAAGTCAATGCATCAAAGCTAATTTACGCTTTTAAGAGTGTTATAACAGCTACAAAAATATGCGAATAAGCCATGGGCGGTCACAATCATCGCCTGCCCCCAACTTGCCACATTCACTTGATAGCAACAATGAATCCGGAGCATCTCGAACATGAACATTGATTGAACTACATTCAAATATCGTTGTATGTATTTGGATTTGGTGCTCTGCTCTGCTCTCGGAGCCAGCGCCAACCGTTCATTTCCGCCCCACTCGGACCAAGTGGGCCTAATCAGGCCCATCTATTTCCCGCGTTTAGCGTAGAGTGATTTTTGTTGTGCCTCACAAGACGCACTGGCAGGGCCAGAAGCAGGGGCAGGTGCAGGTGCAGACATACAGCTAAGCACTCTACGGGGCGTCATTATCGCCATTAGAGCTGGAAAGTAAATTGTGGCAATACAGTACTTCGATGTGGCATGTAAATCTCATCGATTGTATGCCACGCTTTATATTACAAAATTGTAGTCAGTTCAGTATTAACTCAGATGAATCGCTTCTACTTCATACTTGATAAATAAATAAATATAAATTCCCTGGCAAAACAAGTACTATGACTATAAATAATATCAATAACAATCCAGTTTATATTTAAATGAATTCTCTTATTTTTATGCTTGGGCATATAAAAGGAAAATACCATTCCTAATAATAACAATTTTTACAAAATGCTTGAATGGTAGGGAATTATCGAAAGGGTATTTGAGGTGCACTTAACGAATTTAGAAATGCCGGTCGGTAATTGCTCCACTTAATGACGCAAGTGAAAGAAGCTGCAATAGATGGAGTGGTAATGAAAGTTCCAAATGGATTTGTCAAACGAGACAATTAGACAGATGACTAGAAGTGTGGCTTGACGCGATTCTAGTTGAACCGACTCTAATGAGTTTTACGTGGGGCATTTGGGCGATAGGCAAATATACTGACTGACTGACTGACTAACTGACTGACTGACTGACTGACTGACTGACTGACGCAACTTCAAGGTTGACAACAACGTAATGGGCGCTGACATATGCATGTGTACAATTGCGAGTTTTAGCCATGTTAGTTATTTGACTGTTCCGGAAGGGCGTGAAATTGTTGTTGGCTTTCACTTGAAAAGAGGCCCATAACAATGGAAATTCATTTTGTTTAACGATTGCTGTCTCAAGACGACCTTGTTGCTGGTTTGGTATTTACTAATTTCTTTGTTTACCTCTTTTCATTTCTTGACCAAGTTTACGATTATGTAATATTGGTTTTCGCGATTTGTGAGCGTTTACTGGAAAGTGATGGTCTGGCTTATTTCTCCACTGTTTCGTTTCCCTAGTTTAATTTCAATCAAGTGCTTTACTTTATTTTATTATTATTTTATTTATTTTATAAAAACTAAAAAAAAAAAACAAAAAAAAAAGCAAACAAAAAATGAAGAAACAAAAAAAGAAACATATGAATTAGGCCACGAACTGAACTAAGACCTGGCTCTAATATACATCTGCGTGTGCGGATGCGAGGCAGATCCCACTGCGGAGACATCACCCGACGGTAAGTACTCGTTGAGATTCAGACTGAACGCAGCCGGAAAGCTTTTGTCCTTGGCTTCCCGATTGATGCGATAGCTGCTGCGATAGGCTGCAACCGGAGAGATGGCACTTGCATAACCCTGCAGGCCGGCAGCCGAGAAATGTAGGCCAGTCATCCCCGTATTGGCGGGCAGGGCGCTCAGTTGAACTCCGCGTGCAGCATAATCGGGCACGGTGGCAATGTTGGGCGTTATGGAAGGTGACTGATTGACCTGAGTGCCGCCAGAGGCTGCTGCTGCTAGAAAGGGACTGATGGGCACAATGATGGGGCGCGTTGGTATTAGCTGCAGATACTGCACAGTTCCGCTGCCATCTTGCAGCGTTTGTGCAGGCAGATACTGCATCAGCATTGGAGTGCTGGGCAGATTGCTAATGCTTGTTGCGTCCCCAAGAGCAGAGCCTTGCATGGGTGTAAAGTTGGTCTCCATTTCGGGCAGCTTATAGGATGGCTTGAAGCCCGCTTCAGCTGGCGACTGCATCTGAGCCTGACCCGGGCCGAGGTTATCGTAGCTGCTGGCAAAGGCGCTCAGCGAATTGAGATGCGCCTCCTGGCCACTGGGATTGGACTTGAGTAGTTGTTGTTGCGCCTGGACACTATTGGTTGATTTCGAAGATTTGTTGGCTATCTCCGGACTGGACACTGGTGTGGCATGCAGCAATGGCAGTGCAAACAGCTGCCCAATTAACAGCACACAAAAGATATGCTTGTGGCAAATCATCTAAAATATAGGATTCAAAGTAAGCGGATGTAGTTGGAGTAGTTATTATTTTTAAGGTGATTATGTGTAAGCTCTGCCAAACTAATGCCTGGCTGCAAACAAATTCAAATAAACTCACAAAATAATTAAAGTTTATGTAAATATTTAGTGTATATTATTAACAATGAAACTATGATTTGTTAAGCTTATTTCAAATCTATTTTAAAGTTGATAAAATAATAAAAATATATATAAATATTTTAGTTCATAAGTACATAAGTACATAAGTTTTATATTTTTATTATACGAACAATTTTTAATTAAATTAATACCTTCTTTATACATTAAGTCTAAGCAGTATATATGTAAATGTTAATATTTGTATATTGTTTTTATATTTTTTTTTGGAACCGATGCAACACCAAATGGGCTGTTCTGCAATTGGCTAACAATCGCTGAGCACACATGACACATGTTTAGGCAACTTAACAACGCTCCATTAATGGGCAAGTCTTATTTAAAGTTCACTTTCACTTTGTTAGCAAGTTTGTATTTTGTTAATATGTAGTTTTATAACAATTATGATTATATATAAGGGCTAATATTTGTTTAAAACAATAACAAATTAAACTAACGAAAACATAAAAAAAAACATGTGGAAAAAAAATGTTAAAAAAAAAACAAAACAAAACAAAACAAAATGCTTCACCTCTGCTGCGATTTACAGTTAGTGTTGGTTTTGGGGCGAACACGGTTTGCGCGCGTTTGTTTATAACTAATTTGTTGTTGTTGTTGTTGTTGTTGTTGTTGTTGTTGCTGTTATTGTTGTTGTTGTTGCTGATTATGTTGGCAAAACACTTGCACTTTTCTTGCAGTCTCAGACTGTCAAGCGACGGGGTTTGATTAACGTCAGTGACGCCAATGGAGAGTCTTATATACCAAGCAGACTGGCGAAGCAGGCAGCCAGCCAGCTCGACAGGTGGCTAAACAACAAGTAGGAGAGCTGTAGCCGGTAATTTTCCTCAATTGCCATTAAAAGCAGTTAAACCGTAGCATGCCACAAGTGGCAGCCAAAAGCATTTCGCTACTTACAAGTATTTAACATAAGCCATTGCGTGTCTTCATTGTTGGTGTGCACAATCACAAAAATGCCGTATTGTATTTTCTACATTGTTGCATGTTGTCGTGCCTCGTCATGGCTCAAGTTCAAGTTTAACATGAGAGCAAAACTTTTCACATTTTTTGATACCCTAGCTTAACATGCTTGGCACTGATTTCGAAGATATGCAATAATTTATGTTAATAGGTAATTATATAAATGCCTAATATGAAAATAATTTCTTAAATTAAAAATAAAATCATTATAATACAATTTTAAAATTACTTAATTATTATTAAAGAGTATGTTTAAGTGCAGCAAGCCCAACACTCGCATTCTGCCACTTTGGTTTTTGGTTCCGTCTTCCGAAACGCTACGAGAGGAGCTGTGCCCCAGCAATTAGGCGCTTGCAGCGGATGTCTTCCGCATTGCCACATGACCATGATACGGCTAAACGGGTTTCTTTGCGACTGCGTCTGCACACAAATGGACTTACAGCTTTGAAGAAATGCTTTCCGAATGTTTTGCTCGATCGTCGGGAAATCAAACCAAGGTCGTAAGAAAATTGTATTAATAATCGCATTGCTTTTTTTGAGTGTATTTTAAAGTAAGCAAAAATTTAACTTTTTATTATAATTTCAAAATATTGAATTTGTAATACAAGTTTTAGACTTGGATCTATTAAACTTAAGCATTAAGTAATTACGATTTCATAGAAGCCAATTTTTATTTAACTTTTTTCAAAGTTTGCCACAGAGACCAAAACGAGACTCCAGCTAAAAGGTTTATGGTTAATCAGATTCATTTGTCATACAATGTCATTTCTATTTGGATAAGTATTCAAATCACTTTTAAAGTTATTTATGTCATAAATAAAATTGGCTTTAGGTATCATGCAAGGAACTCCTCCAAATTTGGCGCCTTTGTCGGCTGGAGATCCATTGGGTCAAAAAACAAATGGTACACAGCTTGTCCAGCTAAATGTGAGACTTTGTGCTGCCAATTGGAATATTCCAGACGCATTTTGCTGCTCAATGCGGTTGCCCAGAGAAAAAGCCAAAGCATACAGCCTCCAATTATGGTGGTGGTCATGCCAATCAGCCAATACTCCCAGGCATCAAAGGCGCACTTCTCTGTGACAAGAAGCCGGAGAATGCCAACAATGGCACAGTGGCACAACGATTCGATGCGGCACCAAAACTTGGCCAGCATTACGTCCAGCGTCAACCAGCATATGGCCGTCTCAATGATCAGGCGATATATTGAAGAACAGTTGCGGCACCACTGTGGAAATATATGCACACTGCGCAGCACGACCCCAATGCAGGCGATAAACAGCCAGCTGCCCAGCAGGGGGGGGGCCGGATAGGAGCGGGCCATAACAAAATAGTACGAGTTGCCCATTACTGAGTGCAGCAATATGGCCAAGCCGAGTGCTGGAAATGAGAGTCGCTCCATCATCTCTGTGCAAAAAGTATGCTTTAAATTTGAGTTTTGAGAAAAAACCGAAATAAAAACAAAAATTTATTTACAATGCCAAAGCATTTATAATTTTAACTGGATATAAAGTCAAGGCGTGGCCGACTTTGGTAAGTCGACGGTTTACTTTCATTTTTAATTAATACACAGCTTTTTGAGCTTTGTTAATGGATTTAAATGTTGATTAAGTTTATTGCATATTTTACGGTGCTTTAATAATAATATTATAAGGCGTTCTGGTCAAAACTAACGACAACTTTAAAACTGTGAACTTGTTTGCAGTATTTGGCTTAATAGAAAATTTTAGTCATCAAAATGAGATTTATCCCGATTGCTTTAACTTTTCTTTCCATCTATTACATACAGGCAGAAGGATGCATATCCCAAATATATATTATATTTATATGTATTCTTGATCGGAATCGATAGCTGTCTGAAACACGTCTAGGGTGTAGTCAACACGATGAGACGACGTTTAAAATCGAACTCATCGCTCTGATGAGCATTTCCTTATTTTACCTCATTTTATGTTTGTTTATATTATCGGAGTCGGAGTCGGAGTCGACTCCATGTGATGTTTATCTTAAACTAGCTGAGCTTTGCAGCGTCTGATGAGGCCTTTTATTTATTATTTAATAAGTGAATGATTGAATAATTGAATGAATAAATATTAATTGTAAATTGAAAGCTGCAAACGATACTTCATATGGAAGATGTGCAAGATCCCTTAAAAAAGTGGGTCATTGGAATGCATTAGTGTGACGTGCACAGCAAAACGGTTGGCACATAGGTTGGACCCACCGTAGAAAGCGATGCAGATGGGGCAGATGACCGGCGTGGAGTCCGTGAAATGGTCGGTCTGCACATGGTCCACCAACTCCTTGTCGTTGTACCCCAACTCGCCGCAGATGGGGCAAGTGAAGCTGTCAGCGGACGCCACCGGTATCTCTTCGCCGGCAAAGAAGATCTGGCGTGCAGCTAGATCCAGCAAGCACTGAAACGGATGAGTGCTGCTGAGAGTTCCAGTTGCCACCTTATACTCATAGCATCCGGCGCAGAGATCGTGGTTCTCGCAACGTAAGCACTTGTAGCGGGAGTGCACCAACTTGGTTGACTTGCATACATCGCAACGCACATTCGGATGATTTTCCATTCTGTGTCGAGTGTAAGTAAGCCAATTATCTATCGCCGATATTCACCAGGACTCAAATGGTCCTCTTTTAATATGCTACTTACTCTGCGTTTTTCTTTTTAAATATTTTTCAAGATTAAGAATTGATTTTGTGACTGACTTGCACAATGATTACTCTCGAAATGACAAATGTTTTTTTTACAAAAGCTTACTAGATTTATTTTCTGCCCATTTGAGTAATTATTGAAAATAGAGTTGTCATCCTCATTGCAGGACTTGCCGATATTTCACGTTCTAATTATTGCAGAGCAAAGGTTTGTTCATCGTTCATCGTTTAGCGGCAGTTCTATTCTTTCAGTCAATAAGTATTGAAATTCACAGTAATTTAGAGTTACTTTCCAATATTAATTGTGTCTATTCCTGGAATATTAGCACAAGTTACCGCTGCAAATAATCGATAGTTGCAATAAGCTGAATCGATATAAGTTGTCTTTCTTTCATATACTTTTAATGAATCGGCATTGCAACTCTGCTCAATTAATACATGTGCTTAAAGGTGCCAGACAAAATTGCAAATTATTGCAGCCGAGAGTATTAGACAAATCTCGACACCATACAGCAATAATATTTAAAACACAATAAAAAATAGTTTATAATTGCCTTTTTTTTTAAATCTAGTTTGGAAACTTCAACTACAGCACCTGCTTCAAAGTAAGTCATAAATCCTGTCTCGATGCGGGAAACTGTTGGTTAAATTAAATTTCATTGTTATATCCTAAAGATGTCTCCCACACTCTGATGTTCGCCCAGCAGCGAGATTCAAGTAATTCGTCGAGATGCTTTGTGCTCATCTAGTTAAGTGTCCGTCTCTCCGTCTCTGCGTCTTTCCGCCTGTCTGTCTGTCTGTCTGTCTGTCTGTCTGAAAGCCCGACAGCCTGTTTGTTAGATGGAAACGGGTTAGCGTTGGCGTAGATGTTGGCTTTAACTTGTTGGGCTTCTTTTATGTCAACTGAAATTTTCGATGCTATTGCTTATTGTGCGCTCTTTCACTGGCTTAAACCACTTCATGGGATATATATATATATATATTTTTTTTTTGCGCTACGAATTTGGCTGGAGGATTGAAGATGCTATTCACGCACAGTATTCTTGCTGCTTCTATTCACAAAGACTAGCAATTCATCAAATCTCGTTAGCTTTGGCTTTTATAGAATATCTGCAGTTGCTTTTGCTATTATTTTCGAGTTTTTACTTCTTTGGCTTACATTGCATTCAAGCGAAAGGGCGTCATGCCCACCAGCTGGAGTGGGGCGTGTCTATGGCTGTTATGTGCTACGGATGTACAGTTTTCTCAGCAACCTCTCCAAGTGTCCCGACAACCTTTTAAAGCTAAAAAGCATCCTCAAAGTGGCATCCTTTGTTTTAAAATTAAAACTAAAGCTCCACGAATGGATCTGGCTTCAAAGCTTACTGCTAAGGGCCAAGTGAAATGCACTTTAGTATATTTTCTTGGCAATTTTGAATTTCTCTTTTCCCTTTAATTGTTTTCTTTTTCTTTTTTCATTTTCTGTGTGGTCAATTTGAATGGATAGTCTACAAAGAGATTGATAAATGCATTCATTAGGCAAATGCTGTTTAATCTGCACTTTTATGCAAATATGAGCAGACAGTAATTCCATCAAAATTATACGTCATTGGAATTAAGCTTAAATTGTGGTCCTTACTCGTTACAAAGCCATTGCGACAAAAATGTATTACAGCGTTTTTATGAAATGTTGTTCATTTAATTGAATTTAAATGCTTTGAACTGGTATGCAACTGGACGAGTGAAGATAAAATGCGATGTTTGCCATTTTGGCTGGAGTTTGCACAAGCAAAGAGTAAGTGCATATCAAAAATGAAACTTAATAAAAAAGAACCATTTACCTGAATTTTCCAAATAATAAGTACAAATACAAACAAAGAAATTGACCCTAGGCGGATTACGGTAATCCATGAGGGAAAATCTTAAAATAACATCAATAAATACTTTAAGCTGATTGAGTGAAAATCGAAAAGACTTAAAGGGCTAATCTTTTGGTAAAAATAGAAAAATCAAATGGTAATAACTAAGCAAATATTAATCTGTCTGAAAGAATGATTATATTTTAATTGTCATACATATGTGTATCAATTGTAAGTCAATTTAATAATGCCTATAATCATTATCATTCACTTGTTCCTTAAGTAAGCGGTTATCAGATGGCCTCCTGTTATTGCGGTGAAGGGTAAAAATTTGTGTGCCCCAAAATGCATTCAATTAACAATTTTCGGGGTTGCGCGTGGTTGAAAAACTTTGCCGCACTGCGTGCATTGCGTTTTGTGGCAGGCTTTTAATCAAAAACTTGCAATCCAAGTGGCAGACAAGTTTGTGGTGAAGTTTACCACAGAGCTGGCAAAACTTCTCAAATTGTGACGTCTACAAAAGTCAGATCGTGCTACGACGCTCACATGCTGGCAGCAATCAGTCTGGCTCTAACCAGAAATAAGTTGGCTTTCTTATTGGCATAGTGAATATGCAATACTCTTATGGAATTCATTTCAAGAGTTATTGAAAGAGCTCAACTTACGTTTCGTTGAAAAATTTTCATGCATCACAATTTAAATATCATAATAAAACAATAACAAATTAGAGGCTTATCCATAAACTACTTGCTGTATTCCCAAAATATTCGTAAGATTGTTGAAGGTGACAGCACAAACGTGCATTTTATTTAACTAATTTAAAAGAAATAGAAACATTATTCCTATTTAGGAATTGTTAATAATCTGTGTAATCCATAGCAAAGTGTATAACGCGGAAAGAGCCCAAGTCAATGCTGTGAGCTGAATGCAGTAAATTGCCATGCAGCGAATTCAAAGTGTGCCACAGTTCCACAGTTCCCCCCCCCGACTACCATTCACCGCCAGCATGCTGCAAAGTTGGCCTGTGCTCTTGGTCAGAATCAGAATCCGAATCAGAGTGAGGATGAAAGCTAAGTGCAGAAGTGGCAGACCCGCCCACTGTTTACCTCTAACGCAGTTGCCAGCAAATGTCCGTGCCATTTAGCAAAAGTAATTAAGCGTCGATGCGTTTCATTTGTGTTACTTTTCTGGGCAATTAAGGCAAAATGTTTGCAGTTTTGCAGTGCGGCGTAAAATTTTCATAGTTCATCGTAGTCCTGTCTTGAAGACCCGGATAGCTAGATAGCTCCCAGCTTTTGCCATTGGCTTGGGCGTAGGCAGGTCGCTGCAATCGTCTGGACGAAAAAGTTTTTCCACTCAATGACAAGTTGAAAATGTTCCATGTTGTTTTATATACTTTGCATGGCTCTAGAATCGATTGTGGCTCTTTCCAACGGAGCTGCAGCTCCTCATAATCATCATCTTCATCAGCAGCAACCACAATTTTTGTTCCAGTTTATCCTGGTTATTTTAATGCTCATTTTTATTTTAATTACCATCACTACTATTTTATGTATTTACAAAAATTCCAAACAAGTATATGGTGAATACAAAAAATAAAAGTATATGAAACACTATAGTCGAGTAAGATAGACTAGATGATATAATTTGACAAATTTATCTTTAAAAGTTTTGCTTGGAATTGCACTCATTTCAGACCGATCTTTCAAGGATTTGTGAATAACACCGCCAACTAGCCACAAAGCAATTTTAGTGACTGTGGCCTGAAAATTGTGTGAGATATCGATTTGCGATTATCTCTCAACTTATTAGTAATCGTGACACTTTATGTGATTATATTTCGACTACAGCTAAATCAAATATTCGTTAAACGGATGCAGATATCTATAAAGTGAAGTAGTTTTGTTCTGCTAAATGCGATGAGTAGTAAACACATTCGTATTAATACTTAACATTTTCTTACTTTAAAAAAAAACGTGAGCGATTGTTTTGAATAAGAAAAAATGTCAAGCACTTAATTTTTTTCAGTTCACTTATGCGATTCCTGCATCTTTATAACGTAATTAGTTTTTTTACGTTTGCTATCCATATCGCGATAATAAATAGTTATAACAGCGGCATGCAGCAACATCATCATCGGCAGCAGCCGTGGCAGCAACCGTGGCATCAGCAGCAGCAATTTACCAACTGAATGTGCTCGCCTCACTCACCCTCTTAACCGTTCCCATCCCGTTCGCGGGGGCATCGCAATGTGCAAAAAATGTTTCTCATTAAAAAGTTGTTTCACAATTTTATTATCCTATCGCCGGCGCTGATGCTGACGCGTCCTGCAGGTGTGCGCTCATTGTCACAAGTCCTGCTGGAAATGTCAATAAAGCAAACTTCGGACCCCACAAAAACGTTAATCCCACCAAGCAAACTCCTTCCGCAGCCGGAGCAGCAACACCAACAAATTATTTTTAAATTACTTGCAAAAATAGCGTTGTGCAAAGTTATAAAAGCAAAAATAAAACAGGTAAAATGAACGAAATAAAAACAAAATGCTTTGTTTGAGAATGACCGAATTGCCAGTATCCTGTATATATGCTATATATAGCATATATATATATATATATATATATGCTATATATAATATCCTTGAGTACCCGTGTTGACAGACATTTTGTTAAATCAAATGCGGTTGTTATTCAAATAAAAAAAATAATATTACAAATATAATGAAAATATAATTTAATTTAAAGTTTTCTTAAATCTGATTTGCCGGCTTGCAAATTTGTACTCGTCAATGTTTCTTTGATCTTAGTGGTCTTTGCTGATAGTTGTTTTGTACAGATCGTAGTTCTTCTGATTTGTTGTTTTATGTGGGATTGGCCTCAGAAGCCACAAAACAACACACATATTTACTTGGCAATTTGTAAAATTAAATTTTGATTACCATCTTGGTCGGTGCGTACAGGATAAACAAATGAAATACACTAAGCCAATCTTAAGAATGTGGAACAGATTGAACCCTTTCGGATGGCCACCTTCTGAACAAAATATGTCGAATTTCTTTTTCAATTCAATTACTTGCAACAATAAAAATATAAGTATTACTACAAGTTTATCATTTGATGTTCAGCAGTAAATCGTAAATGATTCTTTTACTAACGTTTTAGACAATTTTGTTGTCACCCAATCTGATTATTTATGTTTATAATTATTATTATTTTTATACTTATAAAGGAAAAATTCGATTGAATAACGTAATTTAGTAATTTACTTACCAACAGCAAAATCCGATAATATATATATAATTAAATTATGAATTAGAAGTATAAGCGAGCTATATAAATACATCTGCTACTGATATCACCCACACTTAAATCTTAAGTATACAACAGACTTTAAAAAAAAAAAAAATAAAATAAAAAAAATAATATACAACAGCTCCAAATGTCTCGTAAAAAATGATATAACCACTAACCAAACTTTTATATATATTTATCTTTTAATTACCAAAAACATTTCGCACAATAATCTATATTTATCACTTAGTTACTAAAAACATTTTGCACAATAATTACAGTTTTTGTGGACGGTAAATGAAATACGAAATACATACGAAATGTTGATATTATACATATGGTAAATATGCTTTTGTCACAAATAGTTGACAATTCATTAACTTTGATTTATTATATGTTTCAGCGTATATCACAACTGTCTGATTTTATTTTAAATAATTAATTTCTCTAATCTTATCTAAAGGAAATTAAAAAGAAAATCGATTGGTTTAAATATTCAATAATAAATATTCAAACATAAAACGTTGGAATGTGAGTAAACGATAAAAAAAAGTACTCTGTTTATATTGCAGCCGGATCATAAATTCATAAATTCATAAAGATACTGCACAAAATATGATATAGCCTATATATAATATTTTCGATTTTTTCTTTGTATATAAAAAGAAATTTTTCTGTTATATTTATATTTGCTCTCTTGCCACATGATAACGAAATGAAATTAAAATTTTAATTATATTTTTTCGGATACGCAATAAAGACACTGACCAAAATTCCCAATCAGGCCAATATGGGAAAAATACACTATACGCTCAAATCGCCTTTTTTTATATATTCATTTATAATAATAAAGTTTCAAATAAGTTAAATAACAAATTTATAAAAAGATATTACATATCTAAATCGATTTCCATTGTTGCCTGAAATCACAAATCATTGAGGTTAGTATTTTTGCTTCTCTGATAAGGCCCATACCCCCTCACAACAATTCAAAGAAAATATAATTGTGTTCTTATCGAGAGATTGTCTACGTTAGAAATCGAGTGTGTTAAAGACCGAATGAGCGGATGGCTAGTAAAACATTGAAAATAATCTAGCAATTACCAAAAATAATAAAATAAATTATCTTTTGCGATAGTACAACATAATCTTTCGTAGCCAAAAATTGGTGACAGTACAGAAAAAACTCAAAATAATCAGGTGAAGAAATTATTATTGACATAAGGAACGGCCTGAAATACCCTCAAAAAAAATGCAGAACAATATTCATATTTCAAATTTAATATATAATTGTAGAAATCATGATAATTACTTCAGTATTGCATTTTATCAAATTTATTTCGTTAGCTTAGAATACATATAAGTGAGAGTATCTTGCTTTCGGTTAGTGTAACTGATTTCTGGTCAAAGGCACAATTAGCCAACTGATTAGAATTGCAGTCGGGTGTTTCTGCTAAACGAGTGGAAGCACCGCCAGCTGAATGATAGCCACGATTAGTTTGGCCACAATGTCAACAAGAGGTAGAAGTAGTTTTGCCAAGCTAATATTATTGGTGCTACTTTTGTTATTTGCACTGGTAATGCTGCCGAATTCGTGGCACAATGCCGACAAACAGATGCGAGTAGGACAAGTGGAGCATGTGAGGCAGTCGTCAATAAATCTCATGAGCAGTTTGTTGACAGCGCCGGGAGTGGACAATTTTAAGGAACCCGTTGATGAGGAGCTGGTGAAACAGCTTGAACACGAGCTGCCCGAGGTGGACTATGGCTTCTGGTATCACTATGCAAAGCCGCAGAATTATGGCAAAGGGACAAACTGCTCCCGGTATCCAGATCCTCTCGATCTACAGCTGCACAACATTTACTGGCAGACATTCAGCAATAGGAACGTGACGATCCATCTCTATGCCGCCTACGTAGATCTGCGGGCAGGCCTCAAATCAACACTGGGTGTGGTACGCATTCTGGCAACGGCCAATCAAATTGCCAATGAATTTCCTCCGACCCACTGCCAGTTGTGGTACGCCAACCACAAGGAGCCTGTTATGACGCAGGTCAGCGAGTGGCTTAGCGTGTGGCCAGCGGCCTGGGGCCATCCGAAACTGCTTAGCTATCCGCATCTGATCAGCTGTCCTGTGACCAACTTGACGGATAACCTTAAAGACGCGACGCCGCGCACCGTCTCCCTCGTAAGAGACAGCTGTGAGTCAGCCAGCAACTCGCTGCGTGTCCACTACAATCGCCCACCAATACCAATACCAACACCAACACCAACATCAACCCTTCCAATGTCCGCCAATGGCACCGTCAGTTCCAATTCGAGCACATCTCCCAGCCGAAGTTCTAATTCCACGCTCAGCTTTGGCGTTTGCATCAAAGGCTTCGATTTTCCGTACATAGATCTATCGGATCGGCTCATCGAGTGGTTTGAGCTGCAACGCTTGTTGGGTGCCTCCCGCATTTATGCGTACATGTATGATGTTCATCCGGCCGTGCAACGTGTGCTGGACTATTATCAGCGCATTGACTTCCTTGAGCTGCGCCCACTGACGTTGGCCAATGGGATGCCACGCTTGCGGAATTATCAGCATTTGCTGCTGCAGAAACGGCGAATGGTGAAGCGGCTAAATGAGCTGATCCCCTACAACGATTGCTTTTATAGGAACATGTATCGGCACGACTATCTTCTCAATGTGGACATCGATGAGTTGATTATGCCGCAGGGCACGCTGCGCACCTGGCATGATATACTCGAAGCGGATCGTCCAAATACGATAGCCAAGTGCCCCAATGGTCATGTGGCCCTGTGCTTTATCAACTCCTACTTCACAAAGGTTGTGCCTGAAGCCCAAAATCATGAGCAGCAGGAGTTTGATAAACTCTTCGTGCTGCAGCACACGATGCGCCACCGCAACTATTCGCTGCCCAATCGTGCAACCAAATGCTTTCACAACACACGCTACTCGGTGACGCTGCACAATCACTATTCGCTCAAATGGCTGCCGGGCGGCTGCAACTCGAGATCGTTGGACACGAAGCTGGCCCAAATGCAGCACTATCGGGAGCCGGACAATAAGTACAAGCTTTCGGAATTGGTTGATGATCGCAGCGCTTGGAAATATGCCACTGAACTGCTTGCGGCTGTCAAGCACGTCTGGAGCAATCTGAATGTTGTGCAGGAGCAAGAATCCTTAGAGGAGCTGGTATCGTTAGATGAGCAAGAAACTGATCTAGAGGAGGCGCAGGAGCAGCAGCAAGTGCTAGAACAGGAGCAGCATGCAAAAGAAAAATATTAGAATTAGAATTATGTAGAACTAAGATCATTTTTTTTTTTTTTTTAGTGTAGTTTTGGGTTTGAGAGCCCTCGTCTCGTAATTTCTGATGTGTGGTACAAGTTAACTGTTAAGTTAAGTTCAATAACTAATTTATTATAATATTTCTTCACGAAATGTGTAACGTAATAAGGAAACTATTTGAAAATAGTTTGATAAAACTTGATTATCATCAATGTTGATGTAAATAAAATCATATGTCTCACACAATTTGAAAGCTTCAGTAAAGATATCACACATTTAAGAGCTGAATCACTTGGGAGTACCCACCGAAATGAGTTATAAATTTTAGAATGAGAGCAGTCAGGGCAAGTCAACACTTAAAGCATTCATGTAACGAGATAGATTACATAGAGATTACACTGGCAACGCTGGATAACAGATCAAATAACGGAAGAAGCATCATTGGAAGAAAGTCGTGGAAGAACAGCAGAACGATGCTTTGTATAGCGCTACGTCAAGATCTTCAACAAGAAGTCGTCAAATACATACCTTTCACTTTAATATATATATATATATATATATACTATACTATATATACTATTACATATATATTAATAATAAACCGCACTTAATCAGGTCTTACTTTCGTTCAATATGAACTTGAATATTTCCCCATTGTTACTTTTCATGACCACATTGTCCAATTCAATACATATCTGTCACTGTAATATTTATATATATATATATATAT
Source organism: Drosophila longiperda (assembly GCA_035042125.1). NCBI lineage: Eukaryota > Metazoa > Arthropoda > Insecta > Diptera > Drosophilidae > Drosophila > Drosophila longiperda. The sequence goes on from JAWNLV010000117.1 coordinate 1,781,868, forward strand.
ATATATATATATATATATATATTATATTATATTAATAATAAACAGTGTAAATATTGAGTGTAAATTATTCAATATGAAATTGAGTATTTTCCCATTGTTATAATATGATAACTGTTTGTAGCAGCAACAAAGAACTTTTAATTAAGGTTAAGAAGTGGCCTTAAACCTTCGTATAAGCATAAAAAATAAAATATATATATATTAAACATTATATTGATCGTGTTTTAACTTCGTGTTATTAATAATACAATAACAATAAAGCTATAAAAGTGCTGATGGTGTCAACAATGATAAGTAGATAAAGGTATTTGACAGAGACTCCGACTTGCGTACACTCTTTGACTCATTATTTGGGTAAATAGTTTAAAAAAAATTTGATTTACATTTAAAGTGTCACTCAATTCATAATCAATTCTTATATTTATTTGTATGTTCTCGAAGAGCAACATAATATCGTTTATTCAAATAAATATATCCAAGTAAAATAAATGTTAACATGCCGCGCAAAAGTATGCAACGAATTATCGATATCATGACTCAGTGGCAGAGTGTTATCAATGGAGTGTTATCTATTAGGGTTATGAATTGCGATTCCACTTTTGAACAAACTGATTCACCAGTTGACACAATTTGCTAGTGTGTCACAGCCGTTTGCTTGACCTTTGAATATGTAGTAGATTACCGTAAGGCAAAAATGTTGACTCAAGAATTAAAGAATTGATTGTCGGTTTGAAGCTATGATATGATAAAAGTATATACAATATTAAATATCTTCATGTGAGGATTAATTCATCAATCTATGAGTGGGAAATGTGTGTGCATGTGTGTCTTAAAGCCCATCCCAGTCGAGAAAGATACTTTAGATTTCAGCCACGTCGCTAATTGAAAGATTTTGTAATGTTTATTATTGTAAGCAATAAATAAAGTAGTCATTAAATTACAGCTTACCGCAAATAAGTATAAAAAAAAAAAACAAAAAAAAAATGTTAAAACCACATACATATACGTGCAAATACTTTAACAATACATGAAAACGTTATCGTGATTGCAAACGAAAACTAATAAATAAACCACAAAAAAAAAAAAATCATAATCAATAAAGTAAAATTGGAATACTATAAACATTTTATCAAAGCTAAGGCATTTATGAGTATGCTATTTTGAAAAATGCTCGCCTAGTTACGCAGCAGGTAGGCGCCGAGAGTGAGGGCTAAGGTGCCACCAAATGTGGTAATCAGTTTGCCGGCGCCGCCGCCTGTGTTGTTTACACTGGCCAAGAGAATGGGACGCTCCTTGGCACGCGCATCCATCCATGTCTTGCAGTCGGTTTCGTTCTTCACAAAGCGGAAGATCGTCTCGACAACGTTGGCGGGTGTGATTTCGGCACACTGCTCCAGATGGTGCAGGACACATGCCTCGAATCTCTGCAGGTCAACGCAGTGCGTTGGGGTGAAAAGCAGCTCGGGCCGGCTCATCAGATCGGACATTATACCGTCCTGTGACAGATACTGATTGAATGATTTGTTGAAGCAGTTGCTGATGCTGTCCGAGTTTGCCTCGAGGCACTCCGGCCCCTGTTCGGCAACAAAGAGGGCAATCTGATCACCACCACGGGAACAAGCGAATCCCAACAATGAGGTAGCAATTCGCATCATGGTGGCCTGCTGACGCAGCTCATCGGCGGTCAGGCAGGGCTTCACTTTCTCATTAAAGGCACGCAAGCAGTCCTCCGCTTCCGGTGCACGCTTACAGTACTTGTTGAACACGGTGTCCAGCTCACCAATTGGCCGAGCTGCATCCATTTCAGCCTGCAGCTCGGTCAGATTGGCCAGGCCGCTGAGGCAGGTGCTCAGCTTACTAGCGGCTTGCTCAATATTTTGATACAACGTTGTGTTATCAAAGCCAGTCACCTTCTTGCATTTCTCGCGATACACACGCTTAATATCATCTATAAAAAACAAAACAAAAAATACCAGAAAAAACCAACCGATAATAAATATATATATATATATATAGTATATAGGTATGATTATGTCACTGTTAACTTACCTACGCTTACGTTTTTATTGCGAAACTCTGGAGGCAGGAACTGTGCAGAGACACTCTCCAGCTGACCGGCGCTCAATTTTTGTAGATTCGGGCTGGCTCTCACCTCCAAAAGAATGGCGCCGAGGACGGCCACCAGGCACACGGCCAGCATTGCGTATTTATTCATAGCGTCCTCCTTGATAAATAGTCAGTCGTCTTGAGTATGCAATGAGTTAAAATCCCAGTCTCCGCTTGGTCGTTCTAGCGCCCTCCGTGCCTCCTCACAGTGCGCGTTGCTGCGAGTGAATGAGAGCGTTCGCCGTTCAAAATTGCCAACAAGTGCGACGCGACTTTGTGCACATTGGAACACACAGTGGTTTAAATGACTCCAAAATTGCTGATTGGCATTGATATCAGGCCCAATGCTGACCATTGCCTGATTTATTAACTCAATTTTCATTTTAAAATATACAAATTTAAAGTTATTACTTTTATGTTGAAATTTGTGTGCATGGCAATAGGCCAATATACGAATTTTAAGCTTATATAAATCAATTCGTATCATTTACAAATTAGTGTAGTAATTTATTAAAAAATTAGCATATGTCCGAGAAGATAAGCTGCTTTAGTTAAGTATTTGGCAAATTGGCTTTTAAAATGTGCAGAGGGATGAGCTGTCAATTGATTACATTGTTTTTACGAAATCGAAATTAACAATAAAAATTAACTAAGTAAATGATTTAATGTAAAAATGTTTGATGCAATTTTACATCAAGCAGCAACAGGAATACTATCTTTATTATTGGATATGGCAGTTTTGTTCTACTGCATAAACAAAACAAAGTTTACAAATTGATTGATAATAAAATTAATTACACAAGTGTATGTTGCAAATACATTTCAAATGTGTAAGTATGTATGCAACATATGCTTACTCGACTCGATCTACTTATGTTGTTCATAAGTCGACCGCTTATCTTATCTGGGTATTGCCTTTAATGTTTATTTATACGCCCATTGCATTATCGATGTGTTTGTCGGTTCGTTTAGTAACAGTAACACATTCACCAAGGGAATGATCTAAATCCAACTGATAGCCACATGGGAAAAACAATAATCACGAAAAACCAAAAACTGAAAACAATAGCAAAAATAACAGTAAAAATACAAAAATCGTCATTGATTGCAGACAAGGGCGTATTCAGTTTTTCGTAAAGGGGGCTCCCCAAAAAATGAGCGACTGAAACGTATTTTTACATGAAGTTGAATCCACCAACCGTATGCATGGATAAGGGGGCGGTGCCACTACCCTCTCACTGCTACGCCCATGTTTGAAGCTTAAGCTATCAAGTCTAGCTCATTTGAGCTGATTTCACGCTAATATTGTTGATGACCAGTACAATAGTTCATTGTAATTATTGCTGAAATTGCATTATGATGAGCAGTTTATTTTGTAATTATTTTGTGCTTCTCGCAGCGGTCTTGAAAGCGATATGTGCAGTAGCAAATATACCAAGAGAAATCATTGCAGTCGGGCGTCACCAACTGCGAATTACTCTGATATTAATAAGTTAAGTCATCTGATAACACATGTAGCCAATATACCTTTTAGTAGTATATTTTTAAAATTTGGTGTCATGTGATTTCAATATATGCGAGCTGGGAGTGACCATCCAATTTATCGATTATTATAGGGGAATGCGAACTTATCGATTTACACTTATCCAAATGTCGGCATCATACTGTAGTATGACGCTCATTGCAGAAAACTAATGTACTATGATACGTTCGGTATCAGAGTATAAAAATAAAGAGAGTGAAGACCAAGAAAATTGATATGTTCACATAGACAAAGCTTTACGCTACAAGTCAGATGTAGGTTAGATTGATTTTAATAGGTTCATATGGTTACTTAACATTATTGTTGTTTAATATTCAGGAACAGTAGGTGAACCTAATAGCATTTATGGACACATAGCGAGCAAACTCTAACCGATCTATGATTTGTTGATATATAACAAAATTATAGTAATTCAAATGCTTTCCATATACGTTACGCGCATATATATTTAATAAATTCTAGATAGTCTATTTGGAAGTGAGTTGCTTTAGACAGACCTTACCAGACCTTTCATCACACATTATACTAACTACTTAAGAAGTTCCTAATCAACCTAATCCAGCTTCATCAAGTTGATAAGTTCTGGCTAAATGCCATGCATGAATCAATTAATCGACTTCAAGTGATTATTTATTAAGTTAATGTACCATGCTCAGATCTGTGTATATATATGTCGCTTTAGCAATGCCTCAACTACGATCTTTATTTACAATCTGCTAAAGCAAGACCTCAAGTTGACGCTTGGAAACCGGTTATGGACGATAGAGCAACGAGCATTTCAAACGTTCAAAGTTCAGCACGAACAGTTAAAGCTGTTGCCAGCTACGTAATGACTGCGATAAGCGATAAGCTCTATTTCCCCATACCGCTGAATATATAGAAACCCGCAAAGTGGGAAGCGGGAAACGACGTGCAGGGAATACAAAGTACAACTTACTAAGTTTTCAAAGAACTCTATCAAAGAATCATATAGGTTCATATCGGAGTGGACGTAGAGTGCGTATCCTAATACTGTTGTTCAACTAAGGTCGACCCACTGCAACAGTACCCAACAATATTTATGCTCAAAGATTAAAAATTAGTGAACAGCAGACCGGGTAAAAAACTATTACAACGATTAATGGAGCAATTGAGCTTGACTACGCTTTAAGATGAAACAAGCTGTTAAATATATATTTTATATTTTCAGTGAGAAACTTGATTCTACAAGTTGCTTGAAATTGTTTTTATTTCTCAAAGCAGCCAGAGGTACTTAAAAACTAAGAAATGAGTTCAATGCGAGATTATATTTTGGGTGTTTCTTAACCGAACAAAACCGAAAGAAAGGCACTACTTTTATTAAAAACTTTTGTTGCTATCAGAAATAATAATATGCCGATACTAGAGAAACGAATCGATAAAGTTAAGTAAATGTCATAAATAATTTATCCTGAAGTTGTCAAAGGAAATGGCCAGATCGACCCTAAGGAAGCATCTGCGACTAACATTCTATTAACAAATGTTAATTAGAAAAAGGTACACAATTACCCATAAAATATTCTGCACATGCAAACTGTAGATTTTTAAGGTTTTTTTTTGTCATATATTAAGTGCTTATCGTAAAGTTTTTTGTGCATATCTTTTTCTCGCTCTTTATATGTTGCTGGGGCAGAGTAATCGCATAGCATACTTTTAGGATAGAATGAAAATAAAGAAGCCACACAAAATTTAGCCAACAAAATATTTGCAAAGTTTTCATTCATAAAAGAATGCATCATCAATGGAATTCAATGATGATGTGGAGGTGCTTGGAGTTGCCAGCATCGAAGGCAGCCTTGTGTTGATTGTCTTTTCTTGTGCTTTATGAGCTTGGTTGTCGAGTGGTTTAGCAGCCAATTAAGATTGCAAACATATTTAGCAAGCTAATGAATTATAAACACAGAAAAAAGAAAATTAACATAATAATAACTATTAAGGTGGGTTTGGGTGAGACGAGTTTGGCTGTTGCAATAATGCGGGATGTTTTTAAATGAAATGAAGCTAATTTAGGAAACAGCCAACGTGTCGTCGTGCCCCTTCCTCTTCGGAAACTGTCGACGTTCTCGTCCAGGCTGTAGTTTAATTCAATGCTGGAATACCACACACAAGCACACACACGCACACAGACTCGACTTCATCAGCGAGTGTGTCGGTGTTCATGGGTGTGGGGAGGGTGTCTCTCCGTTAGCTATTTGAAGCACATGCCACCTGTCCGTGCTTTCGCTCTCTCGTCCTGCCCCGTCCGCTCACCTGCTCTGCTCTCCAGCCTTATATATATGTATGTGCTGGCCTGTGTATTGTAATTTATTATCCTGCATGGCAAAAGGGATTTTCATCAATTAATCATGCTGACGATTCAGATGCAGTTGGACAACCAGAACAGCAGACTGCTTGTTCCCCACTTAATCCTGCCTTACCACATACTCTGTTGCTGAGAGTGGAGCTCAAGTTGATTCCAACCAGAGTTCCCGTCAAGGTCTACTGTTTAATTACTACTTTAAGCTCTCTTCCTAATTTGAGGCCAATACTGAATATTATGGAGTATTTTATTTAAAAAGTAGACTGACAATTTCTTCAAGTCTGATTTATTTTATTGTGCTATTTTTTTTTTATATATAAACAAAGACATTTCCAAAAAAAAATAATGCTCATAAATGAGGATGCTAGTCTAGCATGAAATCCCTACAATATTAGAAGAGTATTGTGAAATCGAGTCTCCTTCAAGTGGATGGGTATATTAATGTTACCAGATTTTCACCAGATTTTTATGAAATTTACATCAGTCTAAGTTAAAGTAATGTCCGACATTATAAGTGTTCGCAGGTTATGGTCTAGTAAAAATATGGCTTGGCTTGGATAATATTTATGAATGTCTAAAGATTATTTCGTATATATGATTAAGTATATAGCATATATTAGAGTAGCTAGAGTAGATTTCATTTACCTCTCACATAAACTTGCACAGCTTTATAGTTTCTCCTTTAGTTGTAACTGTCTGTGGGAGGACCCCCATCTGAAGTGCGTTTATTTTAGTGATTTATGAAGTGGTCGGCATACGGTCAAAAACACCTCGACGCACTCCCATTTAATCATGAGCAGAAATATTTCAATCTTTTGTTGCTCTGGATTTTGTTGCTTGCCCTGATGGGCGACCGAGCATCAGCTTTAAGTGCATTATTGAGAAATTCAAGACATCAATTATTTAAAGAGAAATGCGTGCTCTTAAGGAATTATTTAGTATTTAATTAATTTTTTGATTAGTTTATTATGCAAAATTTAATTTCAATAAACTAGCAATTAATTGAAAGAGTAAATGAGCACGGGCATAAATTGCTCACATATTTGTAATACAAGACTAAGTAAATTGTTTGCTGTTAATGTGGCATTGTTGCTTCTATTTGACGCTTGTTTTGAAGCAACGTTGCAAGTGACGTACTCAGACACAACCTGAACGAACCCTGACTGACCAGGCTATGTCAGCATTGCAGTTAATAAGCTGGCTTATACATTTGCGAATGGCCATTGAAATTTTACCATGAAATAAATATTGGTTTTCCTATGACACACATGCAAACACACGAATACTACACAAACAAAAAAAAAAAACAATCAGCTAAAATTCTGCATACACTTTATAAAAGTTTATAAAGTTTGATGAGTTATTGAATTGAATTATTATTGATTTTCACATTAAACAAGCTATTCAATTCTAGTCAAATAATTCTAAACCAACGTTGAATTTAAACACTAAGCGCAATTAAGGTAAAATTTAAAAATAATTGATTTTTGGCATAAGGTTACATAATGTGGAAATAAAAGTTTCTAGTGAACTTTTGGGCATTTGATACAGAAACTCTCGCGATTTACCTGTTTTCCAGTTTGTATCTAGCTTCAAAGATTATTTAAGCCATTAATTAGCTTGCTCTCATGACTGTTACAGTTGTTGTTGTTGCTTGTTGTGGCTTGTTACAACTAAAGCCGTTCTGCATTGTGATGTAATGTGACACCAGCTGCTTAATGTTTTGGTTAAAAGCATTTTAAGTGAAATGCAACTCATGAAGGGAGCGGACGTGGAAGGGTAACAACTCAGCGTTGCACGTTGCCATTTTAGGGATAAAGCTGCTGCCGTCACAGCTTCTACTATACGAGTACCATAACTCAGCCTCCTTTACTGGGTGCAGTACAAGGAACTGGCGCACAGCAACCAAAAGCAGACACATCAAGCCACACAAAAACAAACAAAGAATGCTATATTTGGAAGAGGTCGACAAACTGATACCCTGAATCGAACTGTTTTTTATATTAAGTTGATTTAGACCAAAGTTTTGGAACACACAAATGTAAGCAGGCAGCTAATAATTAAGGCTAAAAAGAACTACGACAATACTGGTTTATATATATTTGGTTCTTTTTTTTTTTAAGGGGTGGGGGGGGGGTCTTCTACTGCCTGAGACATACGTTTACACAGCTTCATTGTACCTTTTTTTTAATAGTTTTAAGTAGATTCAGGGTATGACACATACCTTGGCAATTTGCTTAAGCGAAAGTTTGCAACATATGAACCAAATAACGATGCAACAAGCAGCAATAACCAAGGCTGCCAGACTTGGCCAGCAAGCAGAAAAAAAAAACACGTCTACAACTTGTACAATTTTACAGTGAGTGTTACAACAACGACTGCACAATACCATTAATTTTGCTTAGATATTTTTTTTGTGGACATACTAAGAATTGATAAAAATAGATCGGCAGCAATCAGATAAATTACAGGATGGTGGTAGAAAAAAAACTCAATTCTCTAAAAAAAAAAATCATGATAATTGTTTAATAACACGCTTCAATCATTAGAGCAACAATTTTGTAATTGAGATAACGATTCCTTTTATCTATTTTGGTACTGCACAAGAAAATTTATATTGAATATTGAATTCTAAGAATAATTAAGAAGTGCCAATAAACTAATGGAGAGAAAGAAAAATGTTAACATTTTGAACAATATTTGGGGGCCACTCAACTATTAATATTATGCTTTTAATACAAATTTTAATTTGGTTGTTTCGCTTTTATTTTTCGTTGTTTTATAAATAAAGCTACCAAACATACAAAAATTGATTACTAGGACACTTCGTAAAAAAAATTCTCGGCCGCATCCTCTTCCGTCCCAAAAGTTCTAAGCATTTCAATATTCCGCAATTTGAGGGATTACTAAGAACCTCCTTAAAAAATCGGCATTTGACCCACTTGCACGGGTTATCAAACGGTAATACTAATTGGTATCAGAGTAGTTCGCAGTTGGTTACGCCCGTCTGCAACGTTTTCACATGTTTAATTAAAAAAAAATGTATGAGTTTATCTAAGTTGTTACTAACACATGGGTTAATGATATATGGTGCAATATTATCTATGTCTTGGATATAGCTTCGCGTAGTTGTTGCTCATCATTTTTACGACGTTGATTCTCAGCAGCGACCACTTGACGAATTTCGGGTACAAACCCGAGTTTCTTATATTTGGAATAGGCGCGCTGCTGCAATAGCGGTTGGTAACGCCAGATATTGTCATCCATAATGGGATTGAGGAGGCGCGTCTTATTGTCGGGCTCACGATAATGCTGCAGCTGACCGAACTGAATGGGCACAGATTTCGGATCGCATTCACCATTATTTGCACGAAAGAGTGGAAAGTGATTATGTAGCCCAACCACAAATTGCGTGGAGTGAAAACATTTTGTGGCCGAATAGCGATCACAGTGTTCTGCCACGCGTTCCACATGCTGCAGCATATAATAGAAGCTGGGCAGCTTCTTGTAGACCCTTGGCCGATCCGGATAAAGGGGAAAGTAGACGTTGCGAAAGCAGAAGCTGGCCCATTCCTTGCATTCCGAAGATTCTCTTTCATAGTCGGGTACTCTATGTGCCAGCTCGATCAGATCCGACAATTGGGTGACATTACCCAGCGGCATGATGACTTCATCGGGATCAAAGACCCCTATATAGTCGAACTTGTACATGTTGCGGTAGAAGCAGTCGTTGTATGGTATCATCTCATTGAGTATGCGATTTAAGTAGTCTGCACCCATTGCATAGTGATGAAAATTACGCCCCGTGTGCGGTTCTCCTCGGCCCATCGACAAGGGGCGCAGCTCGACAAAGTTTGGACTACTGGTTACATAATCATTTAGCACACGCGTCATATTCGGATGCATCTGAGCATCGTAGAAGACCACCTTGCTGATACCCTGCAGCCGCATTAGTTCAAGCCATTCAATCAGACGCCACGAATGGTCACTGTAGGGGAAGTCCATAGCCTTTACGCAGACCATAAGACGCAACGGCTTTCTTGAGCTGTCTTGATCCTTCTGTTGTGGCATGGCGACCTTGTTAGCAACGGGTTCGTAAACGACACGCAGCAGATTTCTTGCCTTGTCACAACGCTGGGCTACCAGCGACACCATTTCGGGTGCCTCCTTTTCCGTTTTTGGCAAGGGGCAGCTGATAAGCGTCGGAAAGACATTGGTTTTCGGGTTACCGCCCCAATACCAAATAATCTTATAATCACTTGCATTAGCAATTACTGGATTGACGCGATTCCTGAACCACATTTGACAATATGTCTGAGGATACTTGACTTTGTCACCTTCCCCATATTGATTGATCATGGATAGCACTCGGACAAGCGGCGCCTCTGGAATTTTCTCCCTGTTGTCATAGTACGCACCAAACAGATGATATGTCAGGTTCTCTATTTGAACCGTCTGCCAATAATCGTTGCTGAAATCAATCTCCAAAAACTTGGGAATTTCTCCGCAGTTGGGCTCAGTAGCGGGTCTTAGCAACATTTCCTCCAGCGGTAAAGAGGGCATCTCCTCTCGTATGTATTGCAATTTCTGCCCCCAGCTGGGCTCTAAAAATTAATAATCACGTTAATATTAAAATAGTGACAATAGGTAATTAGTTTCTTACCCTTTCTTTTGTCAACCAGCAGTTCATCGATAAAAACGACTCGATTAGATCGAAGGCCATGATCATCGGAATTATTGTAACTGAAGAATGCCAGTAGTATGAGAATTTTTGTGGAGATGATCAATAGCAATATCTTAACATTTCTCCCACGATTTATGTGCATACTGAGCTTTAAGCCGTTCAACTATTCAGAAGCGTTCCAATATTTAATTACCAAACTGCGGATCTCAACGGTGTTCGATGTTTGACAGCTTCTTCGAGAATACCGTTTCGCTTGAATGTGGCCCGCAACCAGTGCTATTTTGCAAAGCGTTGACGTCAACATAAACGTAATATTGATAAAAAAAAATAAATATGAAAAAAAATGTTTCAGACGGAGCCCTTTGCAGCCAAAGCAACTTATATTTGTATATCTGTGCTTTCAGCTTTCTGAGAACTATATTATCTAATAATACAACGAAATTTTTGATATGCTATAAAGTTTATTTGAATAGATAATAAGACTAGAAGATAACGCTTTTATTCAACGATTTATTTATTTATATTAAGGTTTGAAGCCAATTGACAAACCCCCACACAACTAAAACAATCGATAAGCGAAATTAAAGTTTGAAGCCACAGCTAAACCTGCTCAACGCCGGGATAAACTAATAATCATGATCGATTATCTAGAGAAATCCAAAAAAAAAAAAACTGCATAGCTGGGGGTTCTGTACATTTAGTGTGAATCTAATGACGACTAACTTTTAATTATTTATTTTTAGCAACGCTCTAAATGAAAGTACAAAAATGAATTCGATATGATTGAAAGTTATTGCCTGCTGCTGTCAACAATATTTACAATGCTTCTGTTTTAAGTTGTCGCCTTTAACACGTTTTATAATTTCTATCTTTTATAATTTAAATAAAAACTTAAAATAAAATTAAACTTGAAATTATATCAATGAAACTAAAGCAGGCGTTTTATCATTTGAATTAATCGAGAATAAAAATTACTTTATTATTTACCTTTTTTTTACAGCAGAAATACAATTAAAGTTATCAAGTTACACGTAAGAGCAAGGAGAAAGCAACTTCATGCAAATCAAACAGGCAGATGTTATTTTGTACCATATTAACAACATCAACAAGGTGCGTAGTATTTGTCAAAATCAACAATATTTTATATCGATGATTGGCAAGCACAATCTCAAATACAACTCTGTTAGTTAACAGTTATCGCCTTATCAGCTTCTGGCTTCTGTTGCATGCACGGAAACAAGTTGCGATTGTGGTGCTGGTGGCAGACAGTGTGTCAGTCGCACGTTGAGTGCCACAGATGTGTGGCATACAGCCGCTAACAGCCAATCTTATCGCATTTATGTGTTCGTCAGATGATTATGATAACCTAAATATAAAGATAAGATTTTATTTTGTGCAATTGAAGGTTGTCAAATCTGTAAAAATATGCAAGAATTCTAAAAATTATCTCATATTGCCATACCAAACAACATTTCAACGCTTTGATTCTAGTATTATTCTCTAATCATTTGGCCGAAAAATGTAAATCACTTCTTGGTACGTTGTATATATATATATATATATATATATATATATATATATATATATATAACATATACATATATGTATATTTCCAAAAATGTCCCAAAAAACATAACAAATCACGTACAAGCTATGAAATAAAATACCAACTAACTGGTAATTTTTATAAAAAGAAAAAAATACTTTAAGTAATACTTAATTAAACATAATTGTGCAGTGTACTCGTAACGATAATGAGTCCGCTCAACCATAGGTGGCGCCAAAGCGAAGGAACGGAGCAAATAAATGGTTACGCAGTGCGTAACCAAGCAGAGTGGCCAGTCCCTGGGGCCGATATGGCCTAGCGCAGTTACACACCTAAAAACATGGTAGTCTGTGGCTACCCAGCCAAAGCTGACGAATAATTAATAATTATTTATTATCCACACAAATTCGCTATGTAGATATAAATTATTTTCGAAAGGAAAAATTATCGACGGCTAGCGATCGGCGCTGCCACTTGCACCGATATGTCATCCAGCTGTTTGGCAGTCAGAAAATGGAGATCAGCTGCTCTGTAACTCGCCGCCAAGTTTGAAAATCAAAATTAAAATAGGACTTTCTATTTAAATACATATAATATAATACAATTTTCTTTCAATTTTTTTTTTTAAATGCATACAAGCTTTAATTGTTATCAATGTCTAGTAGCCATTTTTTTTTTCGGGGATAAGTAAATGTAATATCTTCACCTCTTAAGATATCAGATTTACTTTAAAGTCATCACTTTTGATTGCCAGAAACTGATTTGGGTCTAACGCCCAGCGCTTAAGCTTTTGTTTAAAATTCAAACTGTCATATCTTAAGCACTATAAATTTTAAGTTTTTTTCTAAATAAACTGAGTAAATATTTGTCGAAGATATGACAGTTTGAATTTGAAACAAAAGCTGAAAGCATTTAATTCTCCATATCTGAAACAAAACATTCAATCGTAATTTTCTTCACTGTGATATAGAAAAAGCATACTTTATGGAGCTGCATATTTGTCAATTTGTTCAAGCTTCTTTTCTGTGTAAGCCTAAAAGTAAGAGCAACAAATTTCAATGAACTACATTTTAAAGAAGTCGACAACCAATGTTTATTTTAGTTAGTTTTCCGTCGTTGAAAGTCAGTAAATTGTATTTTTCATTTTCACCGAATGGCAGTTGCATAAATGTAATATTTAAATCCAAATAAATTTCCTACCACAGTTTTGGCTAAACGTCAGTTTTAATTTACATAAAACATGATATTCTCGTGTTGTATTTTATTTTCTATTGTTAGTTTTTAGTTAGTTTTGTTTCTCTTTATACTCTTTACTGTTGCATGGAACTGAGGGCGAAAAGAGAATGAGAGAAAACTTTTGGAAAATATGTGAATTTCAAACAGTATTTTATTATAGTTTTAATATTTGTTGTCGATTTTTCTGTCTATTTAATATCTATGTGCCCATTTTTAATCGGACATAATGAAAGTGAATTTATGATTAAGTGCACAGTATTATCATGTCGATCATTAAGATAAAGCTTATTTATATTTTAAAGAATTTTTTTTAGTAAATGATAAAAGAAAAACAAATATATATTTAAAAATGCATTTTATATGAGATATTCTTGAATCTGTGCAAATTTACCCTCAATAATTTTGATTGTGAGTAATTGGATGACCGACAGAAGCTCTTCTTCCTTTATTTAAAATATATTTCAATGTTGAATTTGGTTTGCATGTGGGCAATGCACATATATATTTTCCAGCCATATACTACAAACTCTTGCCACGCCGTTGGACTTTGATATTTTTCATTTATTCATCTGCTGCTTTGGATGCTGGTTTTGTAGTTGCTTTTCGTTGTTCGCCCAATAACCCCATTTAAACTTATGTCAGCCCCAGCCAAATGAAAGTTTGCTCTTTTGCTTTGCCTCAATAACACTCGACATCAGCAAACAAAAATGTTGCCATTAGTTAAAGTTGACTTACTGTATGCCATTCCCATACCCCAACACAAACACCAACACCAACACCAACACCAACCTCAACCCGAATCCCAGCCCCATCGCATCCCTTTTCTATTCCTTTTCCTTTTCCGTTTTCTTTCGTTTCTTTTTGGGTCCGACCGAGTTCCATAATAAGTTTGGAACGCAACTTTGTACAGTTTTTGAAGTGCAGCTAATAAGAAATGCGTGAAGTGTTGCTCCAGCGTGTCGGCCAAGTGAATTGAGTGTGTGCGGCTGCGATGTGGGTGTGTGAGTGTGCTTCTGTGTGTGTGTGTGTGTGTAAATATTTATTTTCAAACTCGTCAAGTTTTGCGTTCGATTGGAATTGAAATTGGGCTTTGGGCCAGAGCTCGAAATCCGAATCGCAATTCCAGACTGCACACGTTTGTTCGTTCTTTTGGTCAGCTTTCAGCTTAACCCACTTTATATACCAGAAGAAAATCTGACTTACTGTATATATAAGTAAGTATTTTTAAATAAATATGTAAGTTGCGGCTAATATAAGTATATAACGCAGTACTTCTGAGAATTCCCGAAAGTATAAAACAAATAATATAATAAAAACATAAAACTGGAAAAAAAAAAGCTGAGCTTGTGTAGAGTATTTTTTTGGCGAACATTTTAAGGTAGAGCGATCTTTCGAGCCACATTTACTTCTTGTCACTTTTCTAGAATGAAATTTAATAGCAATAAAAGCTTTATTAGTGCCTATACGAGAGTGTTTCACTTAGCCCAAATATATACATTGGTAGAAAGATAGATTCACAAAAGCGCGCTTAAGATATTTTAAAAATTAATTCCTTAATGTAAGCTTATCTATATATAACTGTTCTTTAAAATGTTATCGAAATTTACTGTTTCATGTAATATTTATCCTTTTTGTTTGTTATAATTACTTGAGTTGTACCTATTAGTTAGTTGAGGAAATTGTGACACATTTCGAAATTAATACGCTGATAATCTTTTGCAACATTTTTTTTTTAAATAAATTTTGCACCCAAATGTGATCTGCAAGTGCCCTTCTAACAGCACACACAGGGACTACAGATTAAAAAAAAAAATTAAAGCAGCTCATAATTTTGTTCACGATAATCCTATATCGTGTAATTCGTTTTCACGATAATCCATTATTTTTGATATCTTGCAATATCCATAATGTTTGAGTTAGTGTAATGTATGAAACACGTATAGGGTGTAGTCAACACGATAAAACGACGTTTAGAATCGAACTGATTGCTCTGATGAGCATTTCTTTATTTAATACAAAAATCTTAAACCTAAGTACATATGAATGAGACGTGTCCACTTACAGTGAAGAAATGCAAATCGCCTAGGTGGACTTTATGGTCGTCAAGATATTTGATCTTTTCATGCAATTTCTCCACTTCCTTTGTATTATTAATCGTAAGCGATCTAATTGGGATCAACTCAAAGGGCGTATCGTGGTCTGCTTCCTTTATGAAGTGCGTTTGGTAGTTCCCTCTGAAAGATGTGTGTACATTCTGCGGGGCCTGTAGAGTTATTCCTTTCATCCTAAATGAGCATCCTTCCATGAGATCCAGGATGCCAACGAGCTACTGCATTAAATGTGACCCGACGTATTCTTAAACTTCTTAAACAACCAGCGATTGTGTGCACTCAGTTCTATCCAAAATGATTGATCATTGTATTCAACTGTTGAACACAACAATTTCGAATAAGTCTTCATTGGTGTTTTCTCGCAAAAGTTTTCTTCCGCATCTTTCCATGCCCAATTTCCTTGACAGACTTGTCAGACTTGTCAGACTTGTCCTTGTCAGAGTCGGACATCAAGTGAAAAGTATTAAGCGCCGCAAGAAGTTTGTACGCTGCTTGAAGTTTATGCCCAGCAGATTTCCCAGGTAATACATGGCTACGTGGCATACCGTACTGTACTTTGTTCATTTCCTTTAGCATTTGAGAAGGTTTGATAAGTATAGGATTTAGTCTTCCATGATTTAAATCCATAAACAAGTCGAGTATTTTTTCTTGTATCTTCTCAGCTCCGTCTTTCTTCTTCTCGATCTAAGCCTGCAGTACGGCGCGATCGCTTTGCGCCGCAAATGCACGTTTCTCAGCAACGCTGTGTGCCACATGCGACATTTCAAGCATGGTCTGCACATCGGCAAGCTCCGCCTCTGCGGTCTGGCGAGCTAGAGTGCGTGCAGTCTCAGCATTTTTGAGCTGATTACGCAACTGCCTGATTTGTGCCTTTCCAGGTGTATCCGCCTTGTGTCGCTCCAGCTGCGTTTGTGCATCCTTCAGAAGTGCCTTGCTTTCTTCCAAATCGCGACGCAGCTTTTGGCTCAGTGGAGATTCAATTTACAAAAATTGCCTAGTATACATGGATGATATAATAGTGTATTCCACTTCATTGGAAGAACACATATTAGCATTAACTAAAGTTTTTAGAAAGCTCGGAGAAGCAAATCTAAAATTACAATTAGTCAAATGCGAGTTCATGAAAAGAGAAACCGAATTTCTAGGACACATAATAACAACGGAAGGTATAAAACCTAATCCAATTAAAATAAAAGCTGTTAAAGAATTTCCAATCCCTATGACGCCAAAAGAAATAAAAAGATTCCTAGGACTATG
Organism: Drosophila longiperda; assembly: GCA_035042125.1. Classification (NCBI taxonomy): domain Eukaryota; kingdom Metazoa; phylum Arthropoda; class Insecta; order Diptera; family Drosophilidae; genus Drosophila; species Drosophila longiperda. Next base: position 1,798,668 of record JAWNLV010000117.1, read on the forward strand.
TGGATTTTACAGGAAATTCATACCAAACTTCGCAAAAATCGTGAAGCCAATGACTATAAAGCTCAAGAAAGGAGCTAAAATCAACGAAAAAGAACAAATATACATTGAAGCCTTTGATAAATTAAAGCTACTTATAACATCAGACCCAATATTGGTATACCCGGATTTTAAGAAAAAATTCTCACTTACCACAGACGCTAGTAATTATGCCTTAGGTGCAGTTTTATCACAAGACCATAAACCAATATGTTACGCAAGTAGAACTTTAAATGAACACGAGATAAAATATTCAGCAATAGAAAAATAACTATTAGCAATAATATGGGCAACAAAGAATTTTAGATCATACTTATTTGGAAGAAATTTTGAAATACTTAGCGACCACAACCCGCTTATATGGCTAAATAACATAAAGGAACCAAACATGAAACTACAAAGATGGAAGATAAGATTAAACGAATTCGACTATGAAATCAAATACATACCAGGCAAAGAAAACCACGTAGCAGATGCCCTTTCAAAAATTAAAACCGAATAAAATACCAAAGAAGAAAATCTCATGGTGAATGCTCAAGATAGCATAGCAGCAACAGTACATAGCGCAACAGAAGATAACCAAAATTGTATCCAAATCACAGAAAGACCATTGAATTATTATAGTCACCAAATAGAATTTATAAAAGGAAATACTGAAGAAATAAAGAAAATTAACTATTTTCACAAAACTAAAATTATAATAAATTACACAGAAATAACAACAGAAAAAGCAAAAGAAATCATAAAAGAATATCTTTGTGGAAAAACCACCGTTATATACTTCCCACATGAAGGTGACTATGCAAAATTCCAAAAAGCTTATTTAGAAATAATACAAAGAGATTGCCCGATAAAAACTATGAGGACCACAAATAAATTAAAAAATATCCAAACTTATTCAGAATTAAAACAAATCATATTAAACGACCATACAAACCTTTTACACCCAGGAATAGAAAAGACCATAGTAATGTTTAAAGAAAAATATTATTTCCCAGATTACCAAAAACTAATACAAAACATAATTAACGAATGCGTAATCTGTAATATATCAAAAGTGGAACACTGGGATACAAAATTTAATTATGAAATAACGCCTGAGGTCTTCAACCCTAGAGCAACATACGTTATAGATTTTTATATGGTCAATAATAAACAATTTTTATCATGCATAGACGTATATTCAAAATACGCTACATTAATTGAAATACATGGTAAAGATTGGTTAGAAGCAAAACGAGCATTGCTAAAAATATTCAATGAAATGGGAAAACCATTAGAAATAAAAGCAGACAAAGACTCAGCATTCATGAGTAGAGCATTAAAAATATGGTTGGATTCAGAAAATGTTAAAATTCAAATCACAACAAGCAAGAATGAAATATCAGACGTAGAGCGATTATATAAAACAATCAACGAAAAACTAAGAATAATTAATTCGGACACAAATGAAGAAAATAAATTAACAAAATTCGAAATAATACTTTACACTTATAATCATAAAACAATACTACAGGTAGAACACCAGCAGATATATTTATTTATGCCGGATCACCAGCATACGATACCCAGTTGAATAAAATTAAAAAGATCAATAAGTTAAACGAAACAAGAAAAACTTACGAAGTATAGAGAAATGCCACTCGTCAAATCAAAAATAACAAATCCATTCAGGAAAACAGGCATAATAAAACAGTTAGATAACAAACACTTTGAAGAAACGAATAGAGGAAGGAAAATAATACATTACAAAACCAAGATCAAAAAGAAAATGAAAATAAATATAAACAAATATAACATTAATTAATTAAATATTGATTCAGAAAAATTGTTAAATATAAAAACATTAACTTGGAATTTACCCAAAGTCACACTTAATCAAAATTGTATACCACAAAAAATTGAAATTTTAGGAAATAACATTATCAAAGCAACCAACTGCACTGTACAATTATAAGATATCCAAATAAGAAATGTAATATCTGATTTTACACAAACCGTTTATATAAGTAATAATATAACTAAAACAGAACTCATAAGAGTACATACAAGAACTAATAATACCCTGTTAATCATAAGCTTAACATTAGTGACAATATTGTCAATAGTAATTATAAGCTATTCTTTGTTTAAATGCAAAAATGTAGCAAAACAAATAATAATCAAACATAAGAATGATGCAGCAACGACACCAACCATCGAAAATGAAGACGAAGCAACCGTGAAAAACGGCGACTTAGAGACGGTACCCTACACCTAACGCTTGAGGACAAGCCAATTTCTAAGGGATGGGGGAGTGACATATCCAGACCATGACATCATGCAGATCTCTCATGTCCACACTCACGGCGACAACGCCGGCGCCACGCGCAGATCCCTTATTCATTATCAGCATAAGCAATTGGACCTAACTGTATATTAACTGTAACATCATGCAGATCTCTAGCATAAACAATTTTACCTAACTGTAACATCATGCAGATCTCTCATGTCCACACTCACTGCGACGGCGCCAGCGCCTCAGCATAAGCAATCAAACCCAACTGTACATTCTAAGAATTTAACCTAACTGTAAATAATGACTAAGACGCAAATGCGAGGTTTCATTATTGATTAAACCAGTGCATAAGCAGAGTTATATTTTGTACATCAAACTGAACGGTCGTGTTTTGATGAAAAAAGAATTATATTCTTAAATCAAATGCCGTGTTCAATGTTCAATTATATATTAGTTGCAGGCGTAATTTACCTTTATCTATATATGTACATAGAATATACAGTTATTATATTTATGTTGTATATATAAATATCTTTAAAGCATTTTATTTCTTCTGTAGTAACTTTAACTTTCACAAAATGATGAACTCTGCCAATCCAAGGACCATGTTTAAGTCCTGCTCCAACAACGATGATTTCTCTACTAAGCCAGTTGAAAGCGATATTGTTAATAAGAGCTGTAATAAGACGAAATCCAGTTGCAGACACCGTCTCGGTCAGCGACAACTTGAATGAAGTATTTCTGAGCAACGATGGTGGCAACGCTGGTGGCAACGCATGGTGGCAACGCTGGTGGCAACGATGGTGGCAACGATGGTGGCAACGCTGACACGCCAGAGCGTTCTTTTGTACGTTTGGCTGTGGATGGTTACACAGCTGATATGGATAACATAATGTCATTGGGGCACAGCGATCCCAGTGATGGAGCTGGATCGGCTATGGACAGCGTTGCAGGCAGAACAGTTACCAAGTGAGCCGCGTCATCCATTGCACAAATGAATGGACGCTTTGGTATTATGAGTTGGATACCACAAAAAATTGGGTATCCAACCATCGAAAATGAAGACGAAGCAACCGTGAAAAACGGCGACTTAGAGACGGTACCCTACACCTAACGCTTGAGGACAAGCCAATTTCTAGGGATGGGGCAGTGACATATCCAGACCATGACATCATGCAGATCTCTCATGTCCACACTCACGGCGACAACGCCGGCGCCACGCGCAGATGCCTTATTCATTAGTCAGCATAAGCAATTGGACCTAACTGTATATTAACTGTAACATCATGCAGATCTCTAGCATAAACAATTTTACCTAACTGTAACATCATGCAGATCTCTCATGTCCACATCACTGCGACGGCGCCAGCGCCTCAGCATAAGCAATCAAACCCAACTGTACATTCTAAGAAATTTAACCGTAACTCGTAAATAATGAAATAAGACGCAAATGCGAGGTTTCATTATCTGATTAAACCAGGTAGCATAAGCAGAGTTATATTTTGTACATCAAACTGAACGGTCGTGTTTTGATGAAAAAAGAATTATATTCTTAAATCAAATGCCGTGTTCAATGTTCAATTATATATTAGTTGCAGGCGTAATTTACCTTTATCTATATATGTACATAGAATATACAGTTATTATATTTATGTTGTATATATAAATATCTTTAAAGCATGTTTATTTCTTCTGTAGTAACTTTAACTTTCACAAAATGATGAACTCTGCCAATCCAAGGACCATGTTTAAGTCCTGCTCCAACAACGATGATTTCTCTACTAAGCCAGTTGAAAGCGATATTGTTAATAAGAGCTGTAATAAGACAAATCCAGTTGCAGACACCGTCTCGGTCAGCGACAACTTGAATGAAGTACCACTGAGCAACGATGGTGGCAACGCTGGTGGCAACGATGGTGGCAACGCTGGTGGCAACGATGGTGGCAACGATGGTGGCAACGCTGCCACGCCAGAGCGTTCTTTTGTACGTTTGGCTGTGGATGGTTACACAGCTGATATGGATAACATAATGTCATTGGGGCACAGCGATCCCAGTGATGGAGCTGGATCGGCTATGGACAGCGTTGAGGCAGAACAGTTACCAAGTGAGCCGCGTCATCCATTGCAAAATGAATGGACGCTTTGGTATTATGAGTTGGATACCACAAAAAATTGGGATCCAACCATCGAAAATGAAGACGAAGCAACCGTGAAAAACGGCGACTTAGAGACGGTACCCTACACCTAACGCTTGAGGACAAGCCAATTTCTAAGGGATGGGGGAGTGACATATCCAGACCATGACATCATGCAGATCTCTCATGTCCACACTCACGGCGACAACGCCGGCGCCACGCGCAGATCCCTTATTCATTATCAGCATAAGCAATTAGACCTAACTGTATATTAACTGTAACATCATGCAGATCTCTAGCATAAACAATTTTACCTAACTGTAACATCATGCAGATCTCTCATGTCCACACTCACTGCGACGGCGCCAGCGCCTCAGCATAAGCAATCAAACCCAACTGTACATTCTAAGAAATTTAACCTAACTGTAAATAATGAAATAAGACGCAAATGCGAGGTTTCATTATTGATTAAACCAGTAGCATAAGCAGAGTTATATTTTGTACATCAAACTGAACGGTCGTGTTTTGATGAAAAAAGAATTATATTCTTAAATCAAATGCCGTGTTCAATGTTCAATTATATATTAGTTGCAGGCGTAATTTACCTTTATCTATATATGTACATAGAATATACAGTTATTATATTTATGTTGTATATATAAATATCTTTAAAGCATTTTATTTCTTCTGTAGTAACTTTAACTTTCACAAAATGATGAACTCTGCCAATCCAAGGACCATGTTTAAGTCCTGCTCCAACAACGATGATTTCTCTACTAAGCCAGTTGAAAGCGATATTGTTAATAAGAGCTGTAATAAGACAAATCCAGTTGCAGACACCGTCTCGGTCAGCGACAACTTGAATGAAGTATTTCTGAGCAACGATGGTGGCAACGCTGGTGGCAACGATGGTGGCAACGCTGGTGGCAACGATGGTGGCAACGCTGCCACGCCAGAGCGTTCTTTTGTACGTTTGGCTGTGGATGGTTACACAGCTGATATGGATAACATAATGTCATTGGGGCACAGCGATCCCAGTGATGGAGCTGGATCGGCTATGGACAGCGTTGAGGCAGAACAGTTACCAAGTGAGCCGCGTCATCCATTGCAAAATGAATGGACGCTTTGGTATTATGAGTTGGATACCACAAAAAATTGGGAGGATATGCTACGCGAGGTTTCCACATTTAATATGGTCGAGAGCTTTTGGAGCCTAGTTAATCATATTGAAACGCCATCGCAGATGAAAAAAGGCAGCGCCTATTACCTGTTCAAGAAAGGCATCCGGCCCATGTGGGAGGATGAGGCAAATGTGAACGGCGGCTGTTGGGTAATCAACATGAAAAAGTTTAAGAACAACACTTTGGATAATGTCTGGTTGGAAACCATGCTGATGCTGATCCGCGAGATTTGTGACAACTCGCAGGAGGTGTGTGGTGCTGTCGTTAGCACAAAAAAAAAGAGAAACAAAATATCGGTATGGACAGCCAATGGGAACGATGGGGCAGCTGTCCTCGAGATTGGTCGCAAGCTGCGCGTTGGCCTGGGCATAGAAAGCGACAAGAAGATGTTCTATATTCCACACGCGGACAAAAAGAACAAGAAAAAGTTGCTGAGCAAGAGCATCTACAAATGCTAGAATTCAGGCAGCTTCTGCCCTTAACTCGAACTAACGGATGTTAGTTCTTTACATATAAACACGAATAATCCACTGTTAATTATATTACTTACTTATATATTGACATACATATACATATTAAACTACATATATACATATACATACATACATTGAACTTAATTGAAAGTATTTAACTTCGATAATGCTATTTCTAATTTTAGAAGCTTTAGCACAAAATTTATTTAATTACAAATAAATTTCAAGTTAAATTACTAATATAATTTTTATAAATATTTTAATATATAAAATATATATTTTTCTTTTAATGTTCAGCTGTTATTATAATCGGAAGCAGCGTAATACCAAGTCGGTTATCCTTAACGGTTTGGCGGTTCTTTCTTGGTTTTTTTTTTTTTTTTTTTTGTTATTTTATTTTTGCTCCATTTGACATTTGGTCAATTGGGCTACTCTGACTGCTTGGCACTGTTTGGGTACCACGTAGTTGGCTGGACTTGTTTGGCGCACGGCTTCACAAAACTTGGCCCCGCTCAATTGTTTGATTTATTGACGTTTATTGGCAGTTGGCATTTTATTGTGACTATTTTTGTTGCCGCATAGAGCAGACTGTGGGGGAGCAGGTCAGGTGGTCCCGCCACATGGTTTCTAGTTCTTATGCTCGCGACGCAACCCACCCCACCCCACCCCGCCACACTCCTCGAGACCGTCACACACAGTCCCTTTCTGAGGTATTTGCCACTTGCCTCTCTTGTTGTTGTTGCTGTCTCGTTGCCTGGTCAGCAGGCCACGTTAACAATATTTCTTTCATTTGATTAGATTTTTTCTGCTTTTTCTTAATGTTGGTTGCGCCGACTTTGGTTTATTTGTTGGGTTAACAATATGTTTTTTGTATACATTATACATATTATACATTACTTAACAGTTGTTGTCCAATTCTGTAAACTGTCAATTGCACATTGACCTACTGCTAACTTACCTTAAAAATAACATCAACAGCTTAATGCAATACAATTGAAATCGCTTTTAGGTCTTGCAACGGCAAGAGCTGAATCAAAATTCAGCACCAAAGAATTTTGAGCTTACCAAAATGACAAAAAAAAAAAAGAAAAGAAAAAAGCCAACTGCGAATGCTTTGTCGGCAACGGTTTGGTCAAAGGTCAAGGCGATATTGTTGGTGCCATAAATATGAATGCTGCTTCTAAGTTGGGAGAGCCCCCAACATATTTGGCATTGATTTATGGCATTTAATTTCATTTTATTGCATGCACACGGGTTGGTGGCAGTAAATTAGTTGTAATTGCGTCCTTCTCCAAAAAGAAAATTGATTAAAACGCTTTAATCGACAAGCAATCTTTATTGCCTCCGCCTGAATAAATAAATAATATAATATATATATATATATATATATAAGTAAATGTGTATTGGCTGGTATATAACATGTATGTTAGTATGTCTGAATATATATTATCAAGATTCAGAAGATATCTTTTGTATATTTTAAACGATTCTTGCATAGCCATGCTTTATAATTTGCCTTGCCTTGACATTCTAAATTCACAAAGCACCGACAGTGCACACATTTTTGCAATCTTTCCCAAATCCTTAAACCACTCGTTTCATTTTAGAAAAAAATATATAAATACAAATAATATAAAAGCACAAAAACGAGTGTATATGTATATAGAGTAGTGACTTCAAGTAAAACCGTCACAGAGCCCATTTTGATGTGAAAATCGAAAAATATGCAAAATACACATGTGGCGCAGACGGAACGGCGCAAAAGGATATAAGCAGACCACACACAATTTTAACAATTGGCAACTCAACAAGCCCAACCCAACCATTCCAAAAGTGGAGCAGAAGAAAATGTACCTGTACGCCGTCAACCACACCCCAGACAGGGCCAACAAACGGGTCAGAATCTGGTGATGCCCCACAGGTGGCATTTGAGTTGTAAAACGTCGATTTACATGCGTGTTTTGTGCTTGCAAAAGGGGCGTTGCTCAGTTGCCTCTCAGTGTGTGTGGATGCCACTTCTGGCGCTCAGCGTATTTCAATTTATTTATTTTTATTTGCGTATGCAAAATAGTCGGCTTGATTTTGGTTAACATACACACACACACACACACACAAACACACACACAAGCGCGCACACACTTAGTGAGAAAGTGCTTTTCCATTTGCAGCAAGGAGTGATAGAGGTATCTATACACACACACACACACACACACACACACACACACACAAACATACACATGGATCTGCAGTGACTTAGATGACTGCTAAAGTAATTTTTGTACTCTCTTAAAGCTGAAAGCTGAAGCATTAAATCTCCTATAAGTGGTACAGGAACCGAGTAGTGAGATAAACAATTTTAGTTTTTCAAAGTCCTCAATTATAATACAATTTACAAATAAGCAGTTTACTTTTGTTTTCAACAATATATTCGTACTTTAAATAATGTTTAATTAAAAAATATTGCATTTTGCTTAACAACGTGGTTATACCATTAAAAAGTATAGCAAAAGTTTTTATTATGGATTCTGGAGCACATATTAAATTTCTAGATATACAAGCTTAAATATTATGAAAGTTTGGACAAACCGGAAAAGTGATTTTAAGCGCTTTACCGGACTGCCACTTGTAATCCCCAGGCAACAATTGCCAGTTGTAAATGTCAGATACCAGATAAGGATGGGTGTTTTGGGTTTTTGTGGGGATTTGGAGCGAGCCATTATTACAGAGTTGGTTAATGCATGAATATTAGGCGGAGGTCATTGTCCTAGTCATAATTGATGTACTCCTGCCATTGCCGTTGCCGTTGTCTGCTGTCCATCATGCGTTGGTGTGGTCACCTTTTGGCCAGTGATGGACAGTGACTGCTCGCAAATGAGCAGTGGCCAGGCACCTGTTAACTGTATACTGCATGCCTGGGAGCATTGACCGTACGTCCCGATTCTATCAAGCACCAGGTACGAGCTCATTTGTTTTGGCCATTTTGAACAGTCAATCAGGAACGTCGGTTGCCCAATACAGTTGGTCAATTAGCTGTTGTGAAATGCTTGCGAAAATGTGTTAAGTTGATTCGTCGTCGATCAGATTGTGTCAGATTGTCTCTTCGTTACCCCACATCTTCAACATCTTCACCTCGTTGCGCAATGTGCAAAATGCGTCGAAATTGATTGAGTTCAAAATGCAAATATTGACAGTTAATAGAATGAAACAAATGCAAAACAAATTTGAATGTTTTTGATGAAAGTGTTTTTTTTTTTTTTTGTTTTTGCATGGCCAAATTTTTAAACATATAATTCTCAATAGAAAAACTTCAGTTGCATTTAGACGAAGCAGCAATGCGAAAATTAAGTTATTAAGTCAACAAAATAACCAAAAAAAAACCAACCAAAAATCAAGAAAACCTTTTAAGAAATTATTAAAAATTTATTGCCAGAGTTGGATAGCAAACGTATATTTCTTAATTCAATACTCAGCTAAAAGTTACGGGTCAATGAATTTATTTAAATTATACATGCATATTTTAATGCGACTGCATGCATATTTATATACAACATATATAGATTTATATATGTATATATATATATATATATATATATATTTAAATATGCTAAATAAAGCAGAAGTCCATTAAAGGATTTATAATATGAAATAAATAAATATTTCAAATATTTTAACTTTAGAAATTAAGTAAGGAAAAATACAAATACGCAATGTGTTTACACGCATCAGTTTGCATTAGTTAAATAAAAAATGTGAATTATTTTTTGTGGGTTAGCAAAGCAGTACAAGCCGAAACTTAAGCTGCCTTTTACCAGGGATCGTTATGTAAACGCGAAACGTTATGCCATGCACGAAATTGGCCAATTGACCAGTTAGCTGCAGTTGCCAGCCAATGCGGTGGCGCTGATGTTGATGTTGTTATTGTTGTTGTTGTTGCTGCGATAGCGTTATGTCATACCGCAGACCAAACCGAACTGGACCGAACCAAGCCATTTGCAAATTAACATCAGATCCTGGCGAAGGGTCTCGCCAGTTTGGCTGCCAACCAACCGCAACATGAAAATCCTCTGCCAATTGAAACCGTGGCTGGCCAATAAATCGAAGGGCGTCAGCTTTGTATGACCCCAAAGTCCAGCTTTTACTGCTGCTGCTGCTGCTGTTGCTGTTGCTCTTCGTTTACAAACTTCATTAAGGACAAATTAAATGGATTGTTTGGCCCTGATCAAGATAACAAAGCCGACGTGAAGCATTCACGTTTATTCCAGTCCCATGTCCCAGTTAAAGCCCTGCCCTGCCCTGCCCTGCCCTGCCCTGCCCTGCCCTGACTTGCCCTGCCCACTTCCGTTTGTTTGCCAAAGTGCACTGGCAAATGTTGACATTCATTGTCGTTTCTATTGTTGTTGTTGTTGTTATTGTTGTTGTTGCTGCTCCTTTAATGCGCTCTTACTTTTTCCATTGCCCATTGCCTTTCCCAAAGCCCAGCCTGATGCTCAATCCTATTCTACGTCTTCGTCTCGTCTGTGGCGCATTTGTGCGCTGGATTCTGTTTTTATTATGATTATTTTAACTGCCAAGGCAAAGGCAAACACACAGCACAAGGATCCGTCTCGCTAAGCAGCTGGGTTTGTGTGGCCACCGAGGCGGGGGGTAGCGTCGTGGCAAGTAGTGCAGCATAAAATGCAATTTTCACATGCCTGACAGCAGTGGCAACTGGCAATGGAAACGATTGGTGGTGGCAAATGAATTTGGCGTCAGGGTAGCAAAAACAACTAAAATCCAGTAAAGTGAAATGCAATAAAACAAAAACCAAAAAAAAATATATATATATATATATATATAAATAAATAAAAAATAAAATAAAAAAAATAGCGGAAGGGCAACAGCGGCATCTACAAAACGGTGAATGCAGCTGCGACTGTCTTCTCTTTTGGATGGGATCTGCAAAATGGGTAAGTGGCAACTGAGAACTGGCAACTCTACCCAAAACCGGCAACAGCAACAGAAGCAGCAGCAGCAGCAGCAGTTGCAGCTGTGACAACGCGGCCTGTCAAGCAACACACTGTTAACCCATACCCATGCCACACCATTCCACACGATGCCACAGCAGTCCTAGTTGAAACGCTATTGCATTTACAGCGCAATGATTCAAATTGTCGCCTTGGATTATGGATTTATTACGCGTCTCGTTTTTAGTAAGCTGCAAGCGACTGCAATTGTGCATGCTGCTCGCAATTACTATCAATGTAGCAACCAGACTGACGACGGCAGTCCAACACTCTTCCCCTCCCACCCCCCTCCCCCACATACACACCCCTTCAAACACTGCTTTATTTTGGTATAGTTTTCGGTTGCACTCTGCACTATGTGATACGATTGTGCAAATGGTGGTGTGTGCCAAGTTGACACTTAGTTTTGTGTTGGCGTCTGCTCCAAATGTGACATCTTGAATAGAAATTCGAATATCTGCATACTAGTCAAATACAAGCGGAAAACTGTAACGCACTTGAATAAATATATAAAAATTTCTATGTTTAAATTCACTCCTTAAATATTATTTTTATTATACATAAAATGATAATTTATATTTAAAGAAACGAATATCTCCCATGCATTCATCTCTAATACTCTAAGCACTGGAAAAATCTAATGACTTTCAAGTATATATATATATATAATGTATACTTATTCCAGATAAATGAATCCGTTTTCACCAGATAATTATAGTTGTTATTAAATTCAATATATTTAATCGAAGAAAAAGAATTAAGCTACATATGAAATAAACCAATAAAACAAATGAAATTATAAGAATTATATTATATTATGTAATAATATCTGTGATTCTCTGCTCGGTCAAGGGACTATATTCGGCTAAATTTCCAAGCCTTCTTTAATATACCAGAATCTCTTCCTTCTCCACTCGATGTCACCAAATTGAATTACTCAATCTTTCCAGTGATTATTTTTTACTTCAAGTCAATTTTAATGACATGCAATTAACCTCATCCAAGCTAATTACTTAATTTTTTTAGCATTTCATTTTTCCTTTAAATTGGAATTTTATTATTAAAAAAAAATAGATTGCTTTAACACATTTAATAATAATAATAATAATAATAACAGGGAAGTACTAAATAAATTGTAGACTTGAACCGAAGGTGCAGAGTATTATTATTAAAAGCTACACATTTTAAAAATATGTTAACAAAGTTTAGCTTAGAATCTTCAATAACGCTAAACAAATTTTTGGGGCCATAAACTTAGCTAGGTATTATTTTTCTAAAGATAATAACAATAAAATTGTGCTGAGTATGAAAATTGCACAACTAACGAGTCGACCCTTCAACCCGTTGGGTCCAACGAGCAATAATAATCAAAAGTACAGAAATCAAGAATTGAGCAAACTCATGCCTAAGCTAACGCTTTTTGCCACATGCAACTTGTCGCATGCCGCATGACGCATGCTACATAGCGTATTTTAGTGCTTGTATCATACTGGTGCCAAGGCCCCATCACAAATGCCCAAAAGCGGCGACCAAAACATATAAAAAAAAAAGCATTTGAAAGCTTTTCGTAATTATTATTATATATTATGCGTTATCTGTGCACAATTGTAATTGTTGTCAACGCAAAAACCAAAGCAGCTACAACATTTTGCAACATGTTGCAGCCTTTGAAATAAGTGCGCTAAAAATAAGTCCATCACTTTTCACATGCAAAATATGCAAACTGTGCCAAAATTCAAATTAAGTTAAATCAATTTAAGTACATTTCAAATTAAGTAAAATCTCAGCCCAAAAGTATAGTTAAAAACCTGAACAAATTTTGTTAAACTTTAAATATGTCTTTTATTTGATATATACAGGATTACACTAAATTTTTATATATTTCCTATTTTACGCTCAGAAAAAAAATAATCATATTTTAAATAATATTGGTGCCAAGGGCAACTCAGCATTATAATCAGAATATATCTAAAGCAAAAATTGTGCCTTCACTTTTCTTCAATTGTTCAAAACTATAGTTAAAATATATCAAATTTGCAGGGTGTTCTTGAATGTGTACACAGAACTCAAATATATCATTTTTTTTTTTTTTTTCATTTCTGTTTTCGTATTTCATATAAAAAGTAACATTTTAGTTTGTAATTTAATTTTAACAAGCAGACGTTTTTTCTTCTATGCATTTTTTCAAAAAAAAAAACCTTTGAAATTTTAATATATGTTTTGCAAAAATAAGTTGAGAATAATTATTGCACATCTTTGTTGTACATAAAGAATTTTTAAAAATACAGTTTATCAAATAAATAACTGGAAAACTTTATGAAAACTAGACTTTTACCTTGGATGCATGACAAAAATTGTGTTAAGAACAATTTACTGACTGTGCGATATGAAAACAACTTATAATGTCTGAAAGGGTATTTAAGCATCGGCACATAATTATTCCATATTGTTGTTGTTGTTGTTGTTGTTTCTGTTTGATGTCGCTGTTGTCTCCGCGTTGCGACTAAATTGCCGTTGACAATGCTGACATTTCAAATTTAGACGTTGCCTGACTGTTGACCGCACATAACAAAGTGGTGTTTGTGTGCCACGGCAAGTAAGGCTGAGACCCCGACCTCCCCTGCCACAAATGGCATCACTCGATGCCCCCCCCCCCCCCCCCGTCAATTGGCAGGCATACAGCCACAGCAAGCAGACCACAACTTAGTCACTCACACTTTTTGCTACATTTTGTTTATTTTGTTAATTGTCATTGTGGTTGGGTTCGGCATCGTCCCCGTCTTTGACTCCGTCTACGTCTCCGTCTCCGTCTTGGTTGCAGCCGCACATAAAAAATTATGTAAAAAATATTAGAAGAATTTCCGTTTCGCAAAAACGTGTTAAAATAAAATGTTTACGGCATAGCATCTCAGCGCTGTCGTGCAGTCAACAAGGGGCAAGGGGCCAGTCAACGGGGGCAAGATTTGGGGGCATGGCAGCAATTCGACCTGCACAAAGATGCAGCAGTCGCAATAATGGAGTTGAAGGCGGCACAGATTAATTAACGTCTCTGCGATAAGGCACGTTGCACTCAAAAGCAGCCCGCTGCCGATGTTGCCTCATCCAAAGACCCAAAGTAAATCCCATGGCCGTGCTAACCATTTGGTTTCACCTGAACCTGGCGCATTTCAAAAACACTCCAAATGAAAAGGAAATGCTCCAACAAGCTTCACTTATCACTCTCCACGAACAGTCGCTAAACACTTTACAGTTCTTTTGAAATAATTTAGAAATTTAAATGAATAAATTTTGAAAAAGCAAGAAATCAGCCTTTTTCTGACTCCAAACATAGTACAGACCAATTATAATAGCCTGTCTCTAAAAATTAAAAATAAAAATAAAAATTTTAAGCAATTTCTGGCGTGAATTTCTTAAAAGATCTCCGGCCATATATAAAAAATATTCTATTCTCTTCTAAAGTATTATTGATTCCGTATGTTTTTCTTTCCGTCAGTCTTACTTAATGTTAAACTAAATGAAGCTTAACTGAATATCGATACATTACGATTGACAGAAGTCTTTAATTAATATGAAATATGCATATGTAAATTATTCATCAAGTCGAAATATATAAAAACATATTTATGTATATTCATTGAGTGTACGGTCAGACCTGCTTACACTTGGGTGTACAACGTATTTAAAGTTAAGTTTGGAAAAGATAACTAAAATATACTTAACAGCTGTGCTCAGGATATATCGTAGACGAGCTCACTCGACTCCAGCGATTCAATTGTTTGTTTTTTTTTTTTTTTTGTTTCGTCGCATTTGCAATTAAAAAAAAAGTAATCGAATCGTGAAAATAAAATAAAAGTATGTTTCCAATCATTTTTTTTGTACACAACACGTTGAGCCAACCGTTGCTCTGGTCAGTTAGGGCCATGATTAATGAGAGCAATATCCATGGCATGTCCACAAACGGGCTGAATTAGTTGGGCTGCAACTGCCTGGGAACTGTGGTAAATCGCGGCGCGTGCTGATTTATCTAACATATCGCGAACAGAGCGACGGGAATATGGAATAAGGAGAGCGCTACGGCTCTCAACTGAGAAATGACGTCTAGACGATTTTTGTTTTCGGCCAAAACAATGGCACTCAGCAGCAGCAGCAGCAGCAGAAGCAGCAGAAGCGGCAGTAACAACAAAAACATAAGCAAAAATATTGCCAGCTTCGTATTAAAGTTTTGGGCGTTGCATGAATTTTAGCCTCTGCTGTTTTTACTACTCTGTTGGCAGCTGTCCATTTCCTTGGGATGTTTAATTTTTTATTTCTACACTTTTTTGCAGGTATTTTTTATTTTATTTTTTTTTTGTTCGTCTTTTTTTGTTTCTGACATTTCGCTTAATTTTCGTTGGCCTCGGCTCTTTTTTCGCTGTACTTTGCCGTCCAGCTAACTAAATACCTGTATAAATATTTTATTACGCAAATGAAACAAGCATTGTTTGCATTTTATTTGTATGCTTGGTAACCGTGCCACATCCTGCAACAGGATGGCGCCGTCTCCAACAAACCACTGTGCCATGTCCGACAGCATCCAAGTCCTGCCAGGCCGTTGCTGCTGCGGCTGCTGCTGCTGTTGCTTTTGACCAAATGAAATGGCCACATAAAGGTGGCGGCTGCTCTGCCAACGGGGCGCCCAAGGAGAACCCGATGAGAGCACGTGCCGTATACTGGCAACATTCATTTGCATGCTGCCTGTAAGTGGAATTGAGAATGGTGAATAGAAGGAGAAATGTTAATGGGAATGGGTGAATGGAGTACGGAGCATAGAAGTTGGCGAAAGAGGCCACCTTGACCACAGACACACAGCAGCCACAGAAAGTATAAAGAAAATTCAACAGAATTTCTAAAGCAAGTATACACATTTCAAACTAGTGAATAGAGGTTTGTGCGTGTGTGTGTGTGTGTGTGTGTGTGTGTGTGTGTGTGTGTGTGTGTGTGTGGTGTGCGTGTCTGTATGTCTGCGGGGGATGTCCTTAGCTCTTGGGTGTGTGAGTGTGTAAATGCACTAGAACTAAATCAAAGTGAGTTTTTGTAAAGAAACGGCTAAAATTCTTATAACAACAATAATGGTAAAAATTGACAAGTTGATGGAATAGTTGCAGTTTTCATTTGGAAAATATATATAGCTCAAATAAAATCAACTATCAATTCATACTTGCTTGCAGTGTATTAAAAGTAAGATTATTTTAACTGGAAGCAAGGCAAATACAGAATAAATAAAATAAAAGAGCAAAATCTAAAATGCAACAAAAAACAGCAAAAAACATGCACTCAAAACGTATTAGTTATGTTGCCATTGAATGGAAAATGAACAAAATTCAATCGTAAATAAATCAAATGTTAAAAATTGCATGCGTAAATTATGTGAAATGTGTTAAATTAAATATTTCCATTTGATTGTTGCAGTCACAATCGAAACCAAGTCAATCGGTTTAACTTCAGTTAACAAACTGAACATAATGCTTTCCAAAGCTAAGCCTGTTGGCCAAGTCAATGTGTGTGGATTGCTAGCACAAAAACCAGAAAAACGAAATAGAAGAAGACAGCCGATAAATGAGAGAAAGAGAGGGAGAAAGACTGTTACCAAAGATTAGGCCAGCTTAGTGAAGAGCTTCAGAGCCAAATCCGAAACAGTTGAGAATGAAGCTAAACAGCTGATGCATTGAATCAAGGAACTGTCAGGATTTGGGCAATAACATCGCCTGGTGTCACTGTCAATGGTAAAGTTATGGCTTGACTAACTTAAGTCGGTTTTTCTCATTACATTAACGATAAAGTCAAGGTTTAGCCAGTCGGTGAACTGGACCTGAAATTCCTGAAGGAATTCCAGTTTCCAGCAAATATCTGTATCAAAGTCCAAAAACCAACATTTCAAATACTGACAATTCTAAACATAAAAATTAAAAGACTTTGTTTAATTATTATGTACTGCAACACTTTTGTTACAAACTATAAAAAAAAAAATACTGGCTTTTTATTTTTATAATAGTAACAGGCTGAATTAAGTGAAAACTCGATCAATCTATTTTTTTTTTACTTAGTTTAACTATTTTCTTTCTATGAAACTCTTTCGTCAGCTGCGATAAATTTTATATAATCATCCAAATGCGAATTAAACTGGTCACAAATCCAATCCAATAGAATCCAACTATTGGCTGCTTCAAATGAATTCAGTTGAAAGTATTGCAATTGTGTGAATAAATGACTTTTAGATACTATAAACTGAATTGTAGAGTATTTGCATAAATTCCAATATTCTAACAATATCTTTGATGGACTCTGAGGTCAATAGTTGGACTCGTCTCGATGTGTTTACATGCGTTTATTCTGTTATCTGTTAGCTTTATTATATCCAAACAGGATAAAATAGAAAGAAAAAAAAAACATCTCTAAAAGCAACGCATACATCGAATGTGTCAGTTGACCAAACAGTTCGCTGGCTGTTTGCTGAGCAAATGATGAAAAGCGACGGATTGGGAGAGGGTTGTTGGCTAGTTGACTTTTATGCTGGGAGTAGCGTTTCAGGAAGCATTCAACGACGGACTTTCCTTTAGCTATTCGCCAGCTAAATAATCAAACAGCGAATTGACATATAAAATTAGGCTAATGACAAGCTTTTTGAGCGACAGCGACAACATGGCCAAGAGCCAATCCAAACAAGCCAATCAATTTGGGGTCGTTGTAGTATCTCTGGCTAAGTATGCTGGAATATTTATCTATGCTATTTCCTTGACACATGTGTAACTGCCTTTAATTTGATGCACTCTTCGTGATTTAAGTGTTTATTCGATAAATTGTGCAATTATTCATTATTATTTGTTGACTCTTAACAAAGTGTTGTTTATTTATTGATTTGTCTGCCAAGCTAAATGACTTAACAATTTATTCAGCTTGTACTTGAAGATCTTTAGTGTATATTTAATTTGTACGTTTATGTGTATTCTCATATATTTACTTATTTGTATACCATTAACGTTAATGATGCAATTGGCGATCCTACGGGTCATGGTTAAATCACAAATCGCCATTGTTGCGCATAGAAAAATATCGGTGTTAATCGATTATCAGCCTTACTCAGCCCAAGGACGGTGTCCAGCATATTTTTATATATATATATATATATATATTTTTTTTTTTGGGCTTTGTTGTCGCGCTGCCTTAATGACTGCCACACAGCGAGTGCATTTCTTGGCCATTAGCTGCATGCCAAGTGCGAGGCAAGACAAATGCATTTTCCAACTCATTTAATTCGTTTGATTGTCCTTCCCCATCTTATGTCTGGTCTTCATGGCATTCATATTCCTTGCGTTCATCTTCGGTTTGCCCCCTCTCTGCCTCTGCACGTTTGCCATCAAAAATGCACACACAAAGCCAACTTCAACTGCAACTGCAACTCCAATGCCACTGCCATTGCCCTTGCAATTTTCCAACAATTTCATTTTCATATATATATATATATATTTTTTTTTTACTCTCTTTCTCAAAGTTTTCCTTTTGCCGCTATAAATGTGCGCTTTGCTTGATTTTTCATGAATTTTGATCACCTAGCAGAGAGATTTAATGGCTCAGACTGCCACTGGACTGGAGGGCATTGCAGTTCACCCCGTCGCTCTCTCTCTCTCTCTCTCACACACACACACACACACACACACACATACACACTCTCTCTCCGTCTCTTTCGCACTCAAGTGCTTTCAACATATGTGCATAAATTTCACACGTGGCATGCCCGCCACGCCAGTCTTCATGCATTTTACATTCACAAAAGGATTTCCAGCTCAGCATCCTCAACAGTCGGCTGTGGAGCAGAAAATGCTTCAATACCCTACCAAAAGTCAGTCGCTGTAATTTTTTTTTTTCCACTTTACATCTTTTGCTGTGGCCGAAGATGCAACACGCAGCAGCTGGCAACTGGAGCAACGCGTTCGTTAATATGGCAACAATTAATTTTTAATCGTTGCATCCGACTTACAATCAGACAGCAGCCGACGGGAAACGTAGAATGTTGACGTTGACCACTTTGCAACTCGTAACCAAAAGTGTTACACACGCTTAATGAAGAGCGTCGCATGCACGCGCTGCGCCTGCCATATAATTCCATACATGCTCATTGGAACCACTGCACCCACTTGCAATTCCTCTTGTGCTGCCACATCGACCGACAGTCCGAGAAGCCGCCGTAATATCCAAAGAATTCATCCACTAAAGCGATTTTTGTGGCAAATATACACAAGCAATTGGGAAATTGCTATGTTTATATTCATGCAGAGTTTAATAAATCTTTAATTTTAAATTTAAATTGCTTGTATAAAAAATAATATTGAAAAAAAAAACACATAATTTCGAATATATATATTTTTTAATGTTATCGAAATAATCGATAATATTCCAACGTTCATTTCTATAAATTCTTCTCCCAATCGATGCATTTTAACTGCGTTAGTCAAATAAGATACAAAAATAATAATAAAATTAAAAATATTATATATATTCAAAGTGTTCTGCAACATAAGCTAAATGTTCAGATTGCTTTTAGACTTTTCGAGTGAAACATTTTCTTGCAGCGTACTTTGGAAAGCTGCCGCTGCCTGTGCATTCCACTGAATGATTCTCCTTAGGCTTGTACATATGCATTAAATATATATATATATGTATATATGTACCTTTAAATATATACATACATGTACATATCCGTGTGTAGTTTCAGACGGATATATATTCATGCGGATGGTTGCTGCACGCCACTGTGCGGCACACGATGGGGCGTAGCGATTGCTTCTGATGCTGCGGCAAGTTATTATAACAGTTCATTGATTTTCAATTTTCGATGCATTTCATTGCAAGCATTTTCATTGTTTGCCTTTCAGGTCCCCTCCCCACCCTTCCCCTATTGAATAGTAGTCGGAATGGTGAAAGTGGGCCTACCCAAAACTTCGCTCTCATTCGTAGGTAGTTTATTTTGGCCATATCCAAACTAAAAAAAATAAAAAAAAAAAATCGGAATAAGGCAAATTGATAAAATAAATATACAAATTTTAAAACATAAAAATGGACATATTTAAACGATTTTCGTTTGTGTGCAAAAGTGCAGTCGAAATGATTGCGATTTAATATACTTCAAATTGAGTTAATAAACAGATCTAATTTATTGTAAGTATTAACTTGATTTAATAACAGCTAATGCATATTATATATAATAATCATAAACATATCTCTTCAAAACTGACACTTATTATAAACTATAAAAGATCTGTTAAGAGGAGTATTTCTGAGTGGTTCTAGCTTTATTCAATTTATACTTGGTAAGCATTCCCAGACATGGCTTATAAACACCAACAACTTGTCACTTGCTGCGCGTGTCTGGTCAGAATTATGCAATGCCAATTGGCCAAAATGAAGATCCACTATTATATGTTATTGACAGCATATTGTTTATTTATATTAACAACAAAAATGTCATCGTATTTTGGAGCAACATTTTTATTGAGCGGCCTTTCAAGTGACCGAATCTTCCGTTTGGTTATGGCTAGTTAGCAGCATTTTCCCGGCTAGATCCCAATTTTAATGACCATGATTCTTTTTTTTTTATATGCGGATACTTTCAAATTTAGCCAGCCACGCAAAGAACTTCTTATTTAAACATCAACTGAACAAATATATATTTATTTGTGCGACTGTTTCAAAAAACAATTTGATAAATGATCAATTTTCTCCTTGCAATTAAAAATCTATAAAAAATTAGCATGCCAAAAATTCAATTCAGTAATTTTCTACAATGACTGATCGTCAAAGTCCGAAAGATAAGTTAAAATTACAAATAATATTACACAATAAAAAAATAAAGCATTAATTGTTGACAGTGTTGCACGTGCCTCCAACAATCGCCAAATTTGATAACATTGGATAATTCAGATAATTGACTGAGTAACAATAGTAATAACTAACGAGTAATTGTGACGATATTTCTCAATATTAAAACTTACAAATAAATACAAAAAATAATAATAAAATTGGTATATCAAGTCAATTGCCGTAACAACAACAAAGCTATGATAATTGTTGACGGATAAAGATTTACAAAAAGTTTATATACATATTATATTTATATATATATGTGTAGAATTATATTTGAAAATTAAAGTTTTAAGTAGACTTAAATTTTAAACAACTAGTAATTCACAATTATGTTGATAAATAAGACATGAATTTGAAAAAGAAATTATAAAAAATATATTGAAAAAAATTAATAAAATAAATTATTTTAACTTCATTTCGAAGCTGTATATTTTGATTATTTATCTAACATTTTTATTCCAAATTCAAGAATATTTTATAATTGTTAAAGTCGTTATATTAATAAGCAATAAATTTAGTATTTATTAAGACATGAATTTGAAATATAAATTATAAAAAATTAATTGAAAAAAATTAATAAAATAAATTCTTTTAACTTCATTTCGAAGCTGTATATTTTGATTATTTATCTAACATTTTTATTCCAAATTCAAGAATATTTTATAATTGTTAAAGTCGTTATATTAATAAGCAATAAATTTAGTATTTATTAAGACATGAATTTGAAATATAAATTATAAAAAATTAATTGAAAAAAATTAATAAAATAAATTCTTTTAACTTCATTTCGAAGCTGTATATTTTGATTATTTATCTAACATTTTTATTCCAAATTCAAGAATATTTTATAATTGTTAAAGTCGTTATATTAATAAGCAATAAATTTAGTATTTATTAAGACATGAATTTGAAATTGAAATTATAAATAATTAATTGAAAAAAAAAAAATAAAATAAATGTTTTTAACTTCACTTCGAAGCTGTATATTTTAATTATTTATCTAACAATTTTATTCCAAATTCAAGAATATTTTATAATTGTTAAAGTCGTTATATTAATAAGCAATAAATTTAGTATTTATAATTATTTATTGCTAAAGAATATATTGCATTCCCGGAGTCAATTAACTCGTTTTGTTAGCCGTTGCGCATCGCTGAGCCTCTACGCTTGCCTGGCCATATTGTTGGCATAGTATTATTGACCCATAGGTGTTTTGGTTATGATTGTTCTGCGCCCGCCTTTGAGCCAACATATTCGAGACATGTTAAAGAGGAGCGTGCTCATCCCCTTTAATTATGTGCATTTCAAACAACTGCAGCTTGTCCCTTAGGTGGTGCAATTTAACCCATTTAATTAGGCCAGCACACAGCACCCCCCCCCCTTAGCCATAAGTCGAGTGTGTAACTCATGTGTATATATATTATATATACATTTGTACATGTATGTATATCGTATACAAAATACCTTTGTGCAATCGACGAAAATAATTTGTTTCTTTGAGGGTTGTTGTCTGTTGTGCCGCACCAAAGGATTCATTATTAATTAAGTGACAGCACCGCCTTGGTCACCAGCAGTCGACGCTGCATCGGCAATGGTTGTTGTTCTGTAACCAAGGGAGCCAAGCCAGCCCAATTGTGTCATCAAATTAGCACTTGTGTCGCATCCATTTCAATTTGCAACACCATTCGATACGTTGTTCCGTTGCTTTAGTCGTTGCAGTTGCAGTTGATGTTGCAGAAAACTGACAGCTAGCGCTTTGTACATCTAATTTTGGACAAGCTGCCAACAAACATTCAAATGCAGTCATGGATGACACTTTCCAACACCCCCCCCCCCCCCAACCGTACCCATTCCTCTTTAATGCTCAGCCCATGAAATGGGTTTTGAATTGAGGGACCAATGCAGAAGCCGAATAGAACCGAAGCAGCTCATTTCGATGGGCATTGTGCAATTTTGAACTGCCCCCCCTTGTGTTGCCACTACCGTAGACCCCCATCCTCCCAATTCAGGACATTCCATTGACCAGTTCGCTGAATAAGCTGATTGCTTTAGTGTCATGCAACACCAATGCATAGTATACGTACATATATATATATATATTATAATATTTATATATATAATATATATAATTACATATTTATCGTTATAATACTTTGATACCCAAAGTATTCTGTCCACAATTCTCAAAAGCCCACATTAAGAGCTATGAAACTCGGAAAGAGGATTACTAGGAAGCGTATCCAATAACGTTTTTTTTTTTGTATCTACTTTAATTTGTCTCATTTTTGCATTTACAAATAAATAAAAATAAAAAATAAATTAATAAAAAAAAAGCATACTATATACTATAGCTATTATGCTAATATTTTCACAATTTAAAATAATATTTATATATATTATTATTATAACAATAAATATTAGCTATAATTATAAATTATTATTAATGTTACATATTTGAAAATGTTGTCTTCTTCTTATTTTTTATATAAGCAACAATAATTGTTAGCCCAATAAATTAGTTCGACAATTTAATTCTTTGTAGAATAATTTTTTTCGATCTCAAATCGATCCCTGTCAGGTCTACACACGATAACAATTCGTCAAAAATGGTACAAACAAAAGATTTTCGGCATCAAATGCTTGGCGGTTGCCAACTGCAACGCCCCCCCCCCCCCCTCCCACCACTTCACGGCCTTTTCGACAGACCGCGGTCAACAGGAACAGCCGAAGCTAGGAGCAACTTTAAGAGCTCAGCACCAAATTTGTGGCACACGAGTGTTTGCAACTTCTGGCAGAATCTGCCACAGTCCCTTCGCATCGACCTTAAGCCATATAAGTCCAACAGTTTGTTCAACCACTCGCTCTCTCTCTCTCTCTCTCTCTCTCACACACTCTCTTTCTCTCTCAGTCTTGCTTTCTCTTGTCTCTGTCCCTCGACTGTGCCCACATCCTGGCACTTCGACATTCATAATGCATGAGGTCTGCCACACACCGCCTCATCGCCCTTCGGTGCCTCGGTCGAATTCGCAATAATTCAACTTTTGCCATCGACAAGTTCCATGCATAAAAAACTAAGCGTTCCATCATTTGAAAGCCGAAACTACCAAAAAGGTGCAACTTTTCTTTGTTGTCGCTGCTGCTGTTGCTGTTGTTGTTGCAGCTGCTGTTGTTGTTGTTCTTGTTGTTGTTCTTGTTGTTGTTGTTGTTGTTGTTGCGAGCGCTTTACATTTTTTTTTCTTCTGCCAAATTTCCACATTGCCAACGTTCGCCGATGCCAACACGCCCCCCAAAATACGCCCAAATAATATTTTTCGAATACAACTGCAGTTTTTGTTGTTGTTGTTTGTTGTTGTTGTTTTTATTTTTGTTGTTGTCTGGCTACATTTCGGTTGTTGTCGGTAAGCAAAAGTTGCCACTGGCGTTTTTCAACCTACGACCTACTCCACCAGTCACCCCCCCACTCCCCCCGCACTTCTCGTCGCACCTCTTGTCTAAAGGAATCTGTGTGTATCAGTGCAGAGGATTTATGTGTATATATTTCGAGTTTGAAGTTAGTTTGGCAGTCCGCGCTTTTCTAGGGCAGCGCAATTGTTGCTGTTCCTGTTGTTATTGTTGTTGTTGTTAGGAGGCGGAGCAGGAGTAGCTGTAGGAGCAGTAGGAGCAGTTGTCTGTCGTTGCTTCTTGGCATGGGAATGCGGTTGCACAACTGGTAGACCGTCCACCATAAATTTCAGCCATGCTTATGTATCGCATTGCAAAAAGTGTTGCAACAACTACAAAAATAAACAACATCAAAGTTTGGCGGCACTGACAAGTTGCCACAGCTTTGCGCGCATGGTACATGGAGAGGGGCTCCCCTTCCCCCCCCCCCACCATCTATGTTCTTCTATGGAATGATTTGTTTCGGTTATTCTCATTTTTGTGCGTTGCCATTGAATTGCTCTGATTGAATGCTGGCGGCCAGTGACTAAGCCATTTGGTCGCATCAGGGTGCGGGGGTATAGGGGGATATCCTGATTTTATGCTCGTGATGGTGAACAGTGTCGCCGGAAATGGCGATTCCATGGAGTATGCCCAGATGTGGCAGGACAGGATACAGAAGCAGAAAGATTCCATTCATTGAGTTAAACTCAAATAAATTGTGGGAATAAAAAGCTAAAGAAATTAAAGCAAAAAAAGGAAAAAAAAGCAGAAAGCAATTTTTATATATTGTACATCGAATATTGCATATCCTTTATATATATATACATACATATTTGTTGTACAGAATTTGAATTAGTTGAATTGTTTGTCAAATATTATATTATAATATATTTGATGAGATTATTCTGAACATTTTGTTTCAATACGAGAATAAATTTGTTGACCAACAGTTTATGTTGTTTAACAATATTTTGGCTCCATAGGCGGTTTAAAAACCAAATTGTAGTTTGCATATCAGAGAGTAAAAAATAATTTTTTAGTGTTTTCAGAGATCCCTTAATGGAACAAATATCGCAAATAGTGTGCAGAAAAAATTTAGATTGCTTTTTAACATCACAACATAAACTAATGGAAAACCCGTAGGCAAACAAAAAGGAGAAACAACAACAGTATCACACACACAAACACACATATATATATATATATATATATAGTTATTTATGTATGTATGATGTAGCTACTATATTACTTATATCATCGAACAAACACTTATGCATATGAAAAATTGCGTTGGGAAATTTTAGCATATTGGTTCACCTCCTGGAGCGGTAGCTTATTCTGCTATAAAATAAAAAACACATGGCACATAAATCTGGCAGCATTCGTTCCAATCGTGCAACCCTGCAACGTGTATTGCAATAACCCTTAGACACCTGGCAAGTGCTGCTTTTGCGAGGAGACGAGGTGCTAATGTCCCAGTGCCGCCTGATGTGGCTGCAAAATGTGCCATTTGCCTCGTGTGCTGTTCAATTTTAAATGTAATTTCTGCCACACCGTATACAAGCGCCCTTAGCAACGAGCCAATGCCATATTTTAGTCGCCCATTCCACAACCACATCCACATCCACCTCCACATCCACCTCCACATCCAATCATGTCGCAAACTCCTTTTTTTTTATTGGCGCGAGATTGAAAATTATGCGAACGCGCGTGTTTTTTTGCCAAAAGCGATTTATGTACTTAAATTGCCGCAATGTAAACGATTTGAATTATTCGAACGTAAACTAAAAGTAGTTTTTCTGCGCTTAAATTGGTTAACTGCTGCAAATGAAATTTGAAGTTTATTCTTAGCCCAGATCAAATTCAAAACCTTTTTCAGCTACGACACAAAAAACTAAATATCATATCAAATTTAAAAAAAAAAAAGTAAACTTTAATAATAATTAAAAAATGCGATAAAATAAATTACAAATTTCAAAATTTTTCTTAACAGTTTAAATTTTAAATGAAACCTTAATGACTTCTCTACAAAACGGTATTTAAGATAATTTGGATATTCTAGTGAAATCAGTTTTAATTGTTGTTAACAAAAAAATGATTTAACGTAGTAGGTCAAGAAATTAAAGTTTTACGATTTTCTGGCTTAGGCTCACATATTGGAATTTCGAGCTGCCAGATATTTTTCATTTTAAGTTTGAAAAAAATTAATTTAAATCTTCTCTTTATGTTTGTGGCAAATAAGTTTTAGTTAAGCCAGCAGAACTAAAAGATATATATATATATATGCATATATTTTGGCAATTCAAAAGACTTGATACGTCATCATTTTACGCACAAAAGAACATGATATTTCTGCCTGTGAGAAGAAAAA
Organism: Drosophila longiperda; assembly: GCA_035042125.1. Lineage (NCBI taxonomy): Eukaryota > Metazoa > Arthropoda > Insecta > Diptera > Drosophilidae > Drosophila > Drosophila longiperda. The sequence goes on from JAWNLV010000117.1 coordinate 1,825,465, forward strand.
GAAGCATTGTTTTCCACGCCCTCAAATACGATCCGGACTTGGATGGAGCAGCATATGTCTGCTGTCCATATGGAAAATGTTTTGTTTGAACCACCTTGAACATCAGATCTTTTGGCCCTATCGGGTAAGTTTAGCTATTTATCTATATTTTGTGACTGTGCTTAAGAAACTGTGATGTTGGCAATTTTAAACGAATTTCGTCGTTTTCTGGTAAGCTGCCTTTGTTGAGGCAAACATTTTTCGGATCATAATATTTCATGACTTTGATTCACAGATTACAAAACACTTAATCGCTTATGAGACCGCAGGGCGCCCATTAGATTGAATACTTTAAGTTTTTCTCTATCCATGAACACACGAAAAGTCTTAGTAATAAATATATATTTAATTATATGGACCATGGATCCAAGTACCAGAACAGTTTTGTATAATTAATAACTTAATTGTCAAAAACAATAACAAAAAGTTGATTAAGAATTTTGAGAATATCAAAAAGAATTCCGAACAAGGGCAAATTATAAATGCATATTTAATAAGTATAATTAAATAATATCAATGACAAATAATAACAATCGTTTAAATCGTCGATTGTTTAACTTTCATAATGTTGTCGTCAATTGATTGCATTTTCCCAAAGATTGATTTCGTGATCATTTCGATTTTTTTGACAAAGACTTTGCAGATACTGCGGGCGATTTGCAGTTGCAGCAATATTGAAAATGCCTAAAAAAAAAAAAACACTGTGCCCCATTAAGTGTTGCAGTTGCAATTGGTGGCAACACTTAGGCCAACGTGCTCGCAATTAAGCCAAGTCTAAAGCGAACGCCTCAAGTGCTGACGCGACCGAAAAAGGGCCAAAAACTTTGACTTGTTTGCAACACAAGTCACCGTCGTCGTCGCAGTCGCAGTCGCCATCGTCGTCGCAGTCGCCATCGACGTCGACGTCAAGGTCTTTGTCTACGTTTGTGTCTGTGTCTGTGTCTGTCATTAAGATCCAGTGATCATCAAAGCCCAAAAACGAATCTTTAACGAGTGAGCCAAATGACAATACAATGCAACACAGTCAGTCTGTCAGTCAGTCAGTCAGTCAGTCATTGAGTCAGTCAATCAGTCAGTTAGTTAGTCGGTCAAAGCGCTGCAACCGAAAAAGTGCATTGAAAATTAAAGTTATTTAATCGGCGGCTCTCCAATTGCAACAGCCAGTCGCAAGGCATCTCAAATCAGAGCGTTGCTCATTATTTCAAGACTGTGTCTGTTTCGGTCTGTTCGTGACAGGCAGGTTCATCTGTACCAATTTTCTGTACCAATTCGTAATCACTCGTCTCAGCTTTTATTTGCTGGCTGATTAATCCAATAACACAACAATCACAACTACAACAACAATGCACTGAAGAAGCACTGCTCAATGATGATTATGATGGGTTTACTCTATTTAATATATATATATATATTTTTTTTTTTTTTTTTGTAAAGCGAGTGAATTGCCCAATGCTGGTGGCCGATGCCTATTGCGCTCTAAATAATGCTGTTTACATAATTAAATAGAGAGAGAGAAAGTGCCATTAAACATGGTCTAATTGGAGACTTGGTAAGAAATTAGGAGGGCGCACAGCAAATGCATAATTGACATATTTATTATTAGATGGGATCACATGTATATCATTGCGTATATAATATAATTTCAAAATGAACTTGTTAAAGATTTTGGTACTGGAAACTTAAAAATATTTTAAGCAACCTGAAAATTTCGCAAGATACAATCTCAAGTAAAATATATATAGAAATATACTTTCTAAAAAAAAGATAATTGTATTTGTAATTAAAAGTCTAGTTTTCATGTATTAGATTTGTTTGGTAACAAACAATTATCGAATTAGTTTTTCCAGACGAGAACATTTTTTATAATTGAGTAACAACGCAATTGTTAATTTAAAAAAATTAATCCTTTTCTAGTTATTTTTTTACAAAACATAAAAATGAAAAATCAGTTCTAAAATGTATCAGTTTTGCTAGCAAATTATAGAACGGAGATGTTCAATTTTAGGATAGTTGTACTCCAACAATTGCAACGGATTGATTAAACGTGACTCGTCTCATGAGACAGATCAAGAATATATATATGGAATTGTACAGTTGTAGTGGCAATATTTATGGGCTTTTTCATGTATAACTCAATGGCACTTTTGCACTCAGAGCATTTATTTGCTGTGTTCAACTTTCTTAAATACTTTTCAGTCTGTTATATTTTATAGTATATATTTTTTCCTTTTTTTGGTTTTTTATGTTTTTTGTTTTTTTTTTTTTTGGTGTATGTTTTTATTCTTTGGCACTGTATCATTTTTTGTAGATTTCTGCACGGGAAGAGAGAGAGAGAAAAAAAGTTTCTTCGGCAAAGTTTATGTGCCACTTGCAAAGATTTACTGGCTAAACTTTTGCATTTTGCATACACAGAGTATAGATATAGAAATATATATATATATATAAACATACACTCCAACATATATATATATATATACATATGTATATTTATATAGTTAGATATATGCAGTAGTTTATGTATGTATTTTTTTCTCGTTTTGGTTTTTTTTTTTTGTGCATTTCTTTCGTTGGCAGACAAAAAATGTAAGTTGCTAAAAGTCTGCACACATAGCCGTCACACAAGGTGCAAAGCAAAGTTGAAACTGAAGCTGCAAAACTTTTGCAGACAATTCAAATCATGCGTGTCCTGTTTTTGGCAACAGGCACAACGCCAACTTTTGAATAATGTATGTGCCCCAAGTCCTTGACAGGCAGAGCTAGCTGGCTGCTACTGATTTGGACACTTGATTAGGTCGGCGAGAAAACTCAGTGGCAAAAAAGGTACACAGCTAAAGGAATCCAGAGAAACAGCATTAATAATCCCGCTAACAACTGACAAAGTCTAAAGACTACCTTAAGCATATATTGAATAAAGATTTGAGATTAAGATTGGGGCAGAAAATGACATACGATTTAAGGTTGAAAGTGCCTAAATTGCAGGTTTTATTTTAAGCCAACTCTTATTTAATAAATCTCAAGCTAAGTCTTTAAGTTATTAAAGGCTGAAAGCAGTTCTACTCAGCACACAATAAATGCAGACGATTAGTGTTTGTAAAGGGATCAGTTTTTTTTTTTAGAAATTATTCTTAGTCACAGAAAAAGCATTTTCCTGAATATTAGAAAAGTTTTGGCATCAAATGTTGTTTACATCATTTTCGAGAACGTGTTTTACAAAACGCAAGATTCTGTCTTTCCAATATCGGGACAGATTTTCTAAGATTACAAAAAAAATAACTATTAGACATATTTATTTACATATTTGGGTAATTGGATTTTATAAAAAAATGCTATATATTAAGAAATATTTTCTTCTTTTAAAAAATAGATAATAAAATTTATAAATTTAAGAAATATTATTTAGTACATTTAAATATTATTGATCAAAAGAAAAGAAAATGTATATTTTGAAAACAATTCTTCAAAGATAATCAAAAGTTTTAGTTGGTAAATATTTGGACAAACAGCTATATGTACAAAAAAAAAAGAGAGAAGGCAAACAAACACATATATAACTTTCAGTGTACGATTGAGTGCAAACATAAAAGTCCTAGGCCAAACTATTTGCAAATATGTTTTCTTGCACTCGATTGCAATTGCCATAAAATTTTCGCATGTAAAATTGCGAAAATTTGAAAAAAAAAATATATATATATATATATAGAAAAGAGAAAAGCTTAGTTGAAAAACTGGCAACGAGTGAAAAAACAATTTTTGTCAACTTAAAACAACATAAAAAAAAAAAACGGAGGCGACAAACAACAAACAAACTTTTACTTCAACTGTTTTGCCAGAGTTACAATAGCAAAAGTAACATGCAACAAAAACAACAACCACAACAACAACAACAAGATCAAAAACAAAATCAAAAAGTTCATTTACGTAAATGTGAATTCGGCAAGAGATTTTCTATTGTGAGAAATTAATCAGCAAATGGATTTTCAATTTGCCCATTAACGCTCGACGAGCGAGAGTTGCCACCAGAGTTATGGTGGCATGCCCCTTACCACGCTCGCTACTAACATCCTAACTACGAGCTCCTACCACCCGCCACCCTCCCCTTCAGCTCAACGCTCTTTGTTTGACACAACCAAAAGTAACAAAAACTTGCAATTGAAGCGCTTGCAACAGAAGCACGTGTAATTTTGTAGAGGAGATTGTAATAAAGAGGGAAAATCGTCGAAGGCGTTTGGTGTGGGGGGGGGGGGATGGGAGGGGTTCGCAATGACAGCTTGCAAGTCTTGTTGTCGCGGCATGTCGAATAAATATAATTAAGTAATACCATTTTGAAAGAGGAGTTGTCGGCTGCTCGCAAGTAAATGTTTTTTACACCATGCCTAAATCAGGAAACAAGTTGCGTCAGTCACCGAAAAACAGTTGCCGCATCAGCCTCTCCATCTTCCATGCCATCTCCATCTCCATCTTCATCACCAATACCAACATCATCAGCATCACCATCTTCAACTTCGACTCTCCAAGCTGCAACTTGATGTCAGCTACTGCTTCTGGCTACTGGGTTTTTGGGTTTTGGGTTTTGGGTATGGGTCAAAGTGTTTGCTTGCTGTGCACATCCAAATGGTTACTTAGCTGGCCACGATGTGTCTGGGTGTGTGCCTGTGTGTGTGCCTGTGTGTGTGTGTGTGTGTCTTATATTGTGTGTTTAGGTTTGGTTTGCTTGGGTTGAGTTCACTTTTTGCCTGGTTGTTGTGCAATGCAACAATGTTGTTGCAACAATATTGCATAACACTGAACAATCGCCTCTTTCTGCTCCTCTCCAGAATAGTCAAGGTTTTCAAACTTGACATCCTCCTCTTTCACATAACTCCGCTAAGCTATAGCCATGTTTATTAATATTACATAAACTATTGCATCCACTTCGCTGATACACTGTTAAAAATTAATATAAATAGCGGAGAGATTAAATTCTGCTGAATACATAGAAAGATTTTGTTTATTTCATAAATCAATTATATTTGTATAAAGTAAAAAAAAATTATCAAAAGATAATTTACTATTTTCCATATATATATATTTTTAATAGTAAAAAATTATTTTTAATTGCATAAATAAAAACCCTTGATTTTACTAAAAAGAAATAACGCATTCTGAAATTTAACAAATAGTAAAAGAAAAGAAAATTTATAAATTTATACATAAAATGTTGTATGTATGAAATAAAAAAAAAGTTAACCAATAAGATAATCTAAGAGATCTTTAAACATATATATATATATATATGTATACACAGTATATAATGTAAAATGTATCCTGGGATTAATAAAATGAAAATCCTTTCCCTAGGTGCCAAAAGTATGTAAATTTTCTAAAATTAAGGCCAACTTTTGTTCTGAATTAAATATATATTCGATATCGTCAACAACAAGCGAAATTATTTAATCAATTTTAAGATATTCACCTACTACCCACGTTATCGATACAAATCGATTTCCGATATACCTTAAAACTAACAACTATCTGCTAGTCGAGCTTTAGTCTATCGATTATAGCATTCGTAACAAACAAATAATAAATTCATAATTGATTCATATTATTGGCGTGCAAATTTAAATCTTTCAAATGTTTCAATATTTTCAACAAATATTTGCAAATTTAATGCAATTCGTAGCAATTCATTAAGAATTTCATTCAGAGAAATAATTGGTGATTTTGAGATGCTTTGGCTAAGTTGCTTGCTGCAAATTAAAAGAGGACTAAGCGAATGGGCGGACAATGTGTCTGGGAGATGGCCAATGGCCAATGGCCAATGGCCTTTTAATGGAGTCTAATGGGCCATTTTAATTGTCCCGTCTTGCACAGTAGCACAGTAGTCAAGCTCTGCCGAGTGTTGGCGATAAATGACGCACAAGCCAGCCACATGCAACACGCAGTCGTGGCGTAGGAAGTAGTGGTGGTGGGGGGGGGGGGGGGATGGGGAATGAGAGTGGGTAGGCCAGACTGGCGCACGCACGTTTTGGGCTTAAACGACGACTGGGCGAAGTTTATCTTTATGAATATCGCGACACTTTATGAGCTCCAAACGGGCGACGATAACAAGAAACGTGTCCGTTCGGACAATGCGGCACATGAGCAATGCGACAAACGAGAAAGCGACAAAACGACAAAACGACAAAACGACAGAGACAGCGTCACGTAGCTGATACACATGTCAGATGCGTCACTGATACGGGCCCTGAATGGCTCCTGACTACACTTTACAAAATTGAACTAGGTTTTATGAAAAAAATTAACGTCAGTTTTCCTACTTGTTAAAAAAGTTTTCTATTATTAAGAAATAAATAAATAAAAATTTAAATTAATTTGTCTATGTGAAATACTTTAATTGTAAGAATCATTTATTATTATTAAAAAATTTATTTAATATAACCTACAAACAGTTCGAAATTTTAATTATTCGATTATACAAAATATTTTATAATGAAATTTAAACATTAAATTATTTTATTTATATTTAGAATTAAAAAATATAAATCTTTGGTTAAAAAATTTTAAATAGTGTGTAAAACTCGACTCTAAAAAAAATGTAAGTATTTGAAATTTACTTTTTGAACATAAAGGTGTTGCCAAAGGTTTGCGATATTTTTAGATCAATATTTTCTCAGTGTAATTTCATTTTAACCAAATTCGTTTCAAATTGCTTAGTCGAAAAAAGCTGGCTTATAATAATAGCTTAATAATTTATTTTGTTATTGACTTAAGTGACAAATTGATCGTGATTGATTAAATTAATAAATTATCCGAAAAGTTTGTATATGTCAAATCTTATAATACTAATATTTAATATTAATAATAACAAGGAAACTTTTATAAAAATTCTAATGTTATAAACAACTTTTTTCTGGAATGAAGATATAAAGTTTTAACTTTTAGGTATGCAATTTTTTTTGTCTGTAATTAATTCTCTATATTTCGATTTCGATATTTGAAATTCACTAAATAAACAATTAGGAAAAATTCATAAGCCGAAAGTGAATAACATAATTATTATTATTTAGAATATTTTATAATGATAACAAATTTTACTACCCAAAAATCCTTTCGACAAAACCACAACACAAAAAATAAATGTCACACATTTTGTTGAGTATTTTAAAAAGTTTATAAATATGTGCGAAAATGTGCTTCTTTAATACACATTTTTGTCATTCTTTTGGCCTTTTGGCCCATTTTTCGTGAATGCTGGAAACACTTTTGGTTAACGCTTTTTGGCCGTCTTGTGAAACTTTTTGGCTTTGCTGACGACTTTTTGACATTTGTCGCCAACTGAGTTGGGAAGGAAACAGCAAGCGGAAGCATTCTCATATTCAGCATCAAAAACGTGGCCTTATTAAAAGTGCAAAAACTTTCGTATTCTTGCAGATTGTTATTGGGCTGCGTAGGCGTGTCTGTGGGCGTTGGCATTGACGTTGGCGTTGGCGTTGGCGCGTGGGCGTGTGGGCGTGTGCTTGTGGGCGTAAATTTAGCCCATGCGTCGCAAATGCAATCTACAATTCTGGTTGGCCAAAAACTAACCAAAAGAAATTATTATCAATGTACGCATAATTCATTAAAACGTTCAACTTTTTGGTGAGAATTGTGTGGGTGTTGGGGGGGGGAGGGGAGGGAGGTGCTGCAAACAATTTTTGGCTGCCTGCTGCTTACTTGATGACAGCGACTGCGAAAAGTGCTGCTGATGATAATGTCAAAGTGCACTTTGTCATTATAAGAGAAGGCGTATGTGCACAACACACACACAAGTCACACACACACACACACATGTGAGCCGCAAGCGGAAGGAAGAAACTAACTAACTTTGTTAAAAGTGCGCTCTGTTTATGCAACTCTCTCTTTCACCCTCTCCTCAAATACGTGTTTGGCTCATTCACACTTTGTGTGTGCCTGTGTGTGTGTGTGTGTGTGCGGGTGTGTGTGTGTGCTGGTGTGAGTATCACTTCAATGAAGTTATCGTTCAAGTTTGAAGCGCGAACTTTTGCCTTGCCAACAGCCACGCCTTTTAGCCTCACTTTTTCTCCCCCTCTTCCAACACCACCCCACTGAGCCAACCACAGCCATTGCATTGAAAATTTAACGCCTTTCTCTAAGCGGAAACCCGAAAGCTCCTTAGCTTATACCATCCGCCCCCAACATCCCTTCCACCCTGCCTCCAACCCAGCCGCATCATAATTTGCTATTAGAAGTCACTTAAAAACTTTTGCAAGTTTTTCCATGCAGCTGCCAACATCGTTGTCAGACCGCCTAGTGACACGCCCACCCACCCACACACACACACACCAAACTATTCGATAGTTCACACACACACACACACACACACACACAGACACAGACACACACACATTGAGCTGGCAGACCGAAAAAGTTTTAGCTCGCTTTCATTGCTTTCGTTGAAAATTATATTAATTGCGCGGCATGCAGTTTTTAATTGAATAATTGTAGGCATAACTGTGGGCGTGGCACCCACACACACACATACACACACACACACACACATAGAAACCAAGGTAAAACCGTGCACAATGCATTCCACAGGATACAAACCTGACAGGCACAATTCTTAGCAGATAATTACTTTATTAGCCTAATTGAATTGGCTCATAATATAAAATTCTGTGATGAAAATGCGGTAAAAGAAGACGCCACTATTCGACTAGCTGGATACCCTGCTGTAAAAATGCAACCTAAAAATATTCTTTTACTTGTATTCATATTTAATTAAAGTGGGTTCGTAAAATTTATGTTTTTTGCAAACTTTTAAAATATTTACATAGTTTAAAGACAATATAAAAGAAATGCACAAATACTGCTATATATGTGTGTGTGTGTGTGTGTGTGTGTGATTGTGTTAGAGTGTGTGTGTGAGAGAGCTATTTTTGTATATTTACTAGATCGATAGTAATCGATAACTTACAAACGATAGCCTATTCTTTCAATTTTATTATGGGTACAGGGTATGCAGTAAGCAGCATTTTATATGACAATATATATAAAATATATATACTATATTATTGATATACAATTTATATAGATCAACTGTTTAATCATTTATTTATTCTAAATTGTCCTGGATTTTGTCGCCAATTTCTAATTATATATTAAAATATTTTTCTAAAAACCAGTGCTTATAAGTTCTTAATTCCAGAGTAGATTTTTCTAAAATATATATCATATTTCTAGGAACTGTCGTTTTTAAAGATTATTAAATATTAACAAGAATTTTTTGAAATTTTCTGTATACCGTTAAGTCAAAATCGGTTCTACTTGTATTTTATTCACTTCAAATTCTCCCCGTACTCTATATGAAAAATTCTTATATAATATATATATATATATATATATATATATATTATTATTTATTTTTTTTGTGTCTGCAGCATAATGTAATGAAACGAAATATTCTTCAAATTAAAAAATTAAGCAAATTAATTGCGAATTCATTTAATATTTCTGCTATGTTTAAAATTTAAATCATTCATTTAACCATGTATATATATTTTTGCGCATTAATCTGTACACGATATTGCGCATACGCCGCATGAACCGTTTAAATTCGATTTAATATCGCACTTCAATTGAATTAATCTCAGAAACGGCTTCTGCTGCTGCCGCATGCTGCATGCTGCACGCTGCATGCTGCATGCTGCAGGGGCTAGATTACGAGGCTTCTACCCGCGAAGTATGCAATGAGTATTATTAAATGCATATATAATTGCATTTTAAACGCGCACAAACAAAAGCCAGTAGAACAATGCCACCAAGCACCCACCACTCCCTCCACCCAGTCGGCCGGAGCTGAAATCATCATTAAAGTAATTATAGCTGTCAACGCGACAGTGGAAAAAATGAAAAAATGAAAAAAAAAAAAAGAAAAAAAAATAAATTAAAATAGAAGGAAGGAAGGAACGATGAACAATTTATCTGGAGCGGTGCATGTAGACGACAGACGACAGGCAAGATACATATATACATATATATATATATATATAGGTAAATTCATCTTCATTAATACCTGGCTGGTTGGCAACTAGCCAATAAGTTGAAAGCTATTTATAAGAACCAATCATTTATTGGTTATTTGCTCGTGCTTATATCCAAAGTGTTTCCGCCGGACTTATACGATTCCTCAACGTTGGTTTAAACAACTGCCAGTTACAAGTTAGTATTCTCTTCTTCTTTACTATTATCAGTGAGGTCCAAACAAATTTTTCCAAAAACTATATTAATGTGTATCAAAATTATTGGTTTCATAATTATTTAAATTAAATAAAATTTCAAAAATGAAAAGCAATTGTTTACAGAAAGAAAAAAAACATTGCGTTTTAGGAAAGAACTTTCTGAATAAAACGGTTATAATTTCTTGCTCAACATTTATACCAATTTCAAGCTTAAATTTTATTTCACATTTTATTAATATGAATTTTTAATACACTTATATGCAAATAATATTAAATTTAGTAATACAGATCTTAACAGATTTTAACTTACCGAATTGAAAGGATCATATAAAATATATAAAAAATAAATCGATCGAATTTATCGATGGAGTAAATTAATCAATTTTAGCCTGTGTTGAGTTGAGATTTTAGATGTGAATATTATCAAAAATTTTTTTTTAGCAGTTTATAGAGCTTGTTTGCTTCAGGATAACTGATAAAATTATGCTTTTAAAAACATATAAATGAAATTTGCTTCATAAAAATTAATAACACAGTGCAATTAAATATATATATAGTCATTAGATCAAAAATATTATTTCACAAGCAGTAAACGGGTCTAACTTCGACTAACTGGCTAATCTTTGCCATCTATCTTTAATTTGCATACGCTCGGCTGGAAAAGTAAGCAAAACCAAAAGCAAAATTAAAATCAAAACCAAAAGCAATAACAAAAGCAAAAGCGCAATATCCAGTTGGAAATCAAAATTATTCTTAGCGCTTTTTTCATTATTTGCATCTGCTTTCCTACATTGCTCTTTTTTCTCGGCGAAACAATCTTGTGAATAAGCAATGCTTTCTGTATCCTTATAATGTAATTAAACACCTAGTAGTACTCTGTTCTTATTACAAATATTAACTAAGGTTTGCTTCTTCCAGTTTTAGTTTTTATCGGTTGGCAATTTTTGTAGATCAAGCGCATTAAAAGCATTAAACTACGCATACTTTCTTATAGAAATGTAAGGCAAAGTAGAGATTACGAACTGAATTTGTAATGCAACTCTTGCTGCTGGGCTATCTCGTGATTTGCAGATCGCTATGCTCTTTTGTGCGCTCTCCTTTTCTTTTTATTTTTCTTTCTCGCTTGACTTTGACTCTGCTTCGCCTCGCTGCACTTCATTACCGCTGCAGCCGGCAACAGAACAGACTTTGGCCCCAAATGTTTTAACTATAACCTCCATGTCCCACCCTCTACACGTCTTTCCCTCACCTACCACTCACATAAGAACTTTGGCACTGGGGCTGATTAACATGATTTGCTGATGAGTTTTGGTGCCGGATCAAACTTTTCCTCTGGTTATTGTTGTTGTTGTTAATGTTGCTGTTGTTGTGTTTACTCTTCGACGCTTCTTTGGCTTTGGCTTGTTGACTTATTGTTTGCTGTTTGTTGTCGTTTGTTGTTGCTTGTTACTGTTGCTGCTGCTGCTGCTTTTAATAACTCTAGCAAGCGTAGCATGACGCACTGCGTCGCAGCTGGCATCGCAACTTGCGTAGCTTGTTCTTGAGTCTTAATTGAAACTTCGCGAGTTCAGCCGAAGCGGCATAAGATTTATCATAAGACAGAAAGAGACAGAGAGTGAAAGAAAGAGAGAGAGTGAGACACAAACTCAACTTAAACATCGAAGAAGAAACAGAGTACTAAAATGTAACTGTGCCTTTGCTTGTGCCTGTTGTATGCAAGGGGTGACTTTCTAGTCTGCATCAAAATGCTGAAATCTGACTAATGTTAATGAGACGACATGGTTAAAATAAATACATACACGCATACATATCTACTGATAAACTTTACTCAACGACATAACGGTTCAATGCTGAAATATATGTGCTTCTGTATGGGTAAAGCTCCGAAAACTTTTGTTTGACTGCCGCCTGCATTGACAAGGCTTTGCACTCAATTTTGGTCACGAACTTGTAAAATTGTGGCAAGTGCATATCGACGCCTGTTGCAGACTGCCAAATAACTGTCAGCCAGCTGCCAATTGTCCAACTCAAGTTCAACTTGATAGCAAAGATAAATTGAAAAAAAAAAAATGCAAGTGTTGTGGTTACGCGTTACCCTGTATTTCAGCTAAGAATAAGCCAATATATATGACTAATAAAACTTAGTGGTGTACTTTATGAGCTTTTAATTACTGCTCTGTATTGTTGACTCAGATTAGCCAAGAGCTTTTTACATTTATCCGGTGGTTTACACACGATGCTCTTTAAACAGCATCTGCTCTCTGTGTGACGAATCAAAGATAACGGCGAATGAGGATGTGTATAAATGTCATAGGCATGCAAAAGTGTGAAAGCAATTGACGAATAATATTGAGCAATTACATATATTATTATACAGTTTATTTATTTATATTTTAATTTTAAATAAGTTTAAATAATTTGAAAACCTTGAATAAAATTATTATATTTTTTTTTTGTATTTTCATTTTCAAAACGTACTCAGAAGTTCCTTAAAATAACAGTTATACACCCCAGTTGGGTACTGGGTAGAGTGTATAATAAGGTGATAGAAAGAAGAAACAGGGAAAAAAGAAGAAGCAATAACTGCACAGCAAATAACTCAAGCGCAAGGCAATGTCTGCTTGACATTGAAGTTTGGGCCGTTTTCAAGGTCAGCAATCAGTCAACTATAACAACAACTACTACATTAAAATGCATTTTCCAGCACTAAAAGCAGCTACAACAACATCTTTTATTTACATAATATACCTCAACCCCGGTCGACACTTTCGTTATTGCCCATGTATATTCAAAAACTCAAAGTCAAGTGCAAAACCAAAAAAATCAAACGGAAAAAAAACATGCGACATCCACTCATTAAAATGCTGAGTAAACGCTCATCGCACTAAGCAACGCGCCTCGAGCAGATCATTAATAGTTTCACACACACACACACACTCATATATATATTTATACATATACTCAGACTACTCTTTCACACAGCCTCTGCCATCTGGCACCTCGCTCGCACAGACCATTGCAATGATTAATACTGTTGTTTTTTAGGTTCGGGAGCTTAACGTATTTTATTAGTGCTTACGCATATACACACATTCATAAGAACATACCTGCAATGAATTTTGCATTGAGTGTTAAGGTTCAATGTTTACCATACAAATGTGAAGAAACATGTGTGAGTGTGTGTGCGCGTGTATTCAGACGCAATGCTGTAAACACCTGTTACTTTACAGGTCAAACATGTTCCATGTTCGACAAAACTCATCGACATGCGCGCATGCGTCTTTCTATATATCATACGCCGCACCGTGGACTGTTAAATGCGACTTGCTTGTAGTAGGAGAATTTAGCATAAAAATATTTTCAACCTGACTATTGCGGTGAGTGTTTATATGTAAAAGTTTGAACAACTGGTTGTGGGAATGTTAATGCATTTATTTATTCTCATGTGCAAGGTAATTGTCTTTATATCACAATATCATACAGAACAATGAAATGTAAGAAATTATCTGACATTCAGCAATGCGCATCGTATTAAAAGAAAATTGACTTATAAATTAATAAGCTATATGTTAAACAGCCCTAAAACATTTACATAGTGCAATCAATTAGTGTCAATAACAGTGACATTTCAAAACAATTGAAAAAGTTTCGTTTTTGTCCAATAATTTATTAAAATTAGTTGCTTTGTAAATTTTCGTCATGCGTACCACTGTGCAAGCGGGCGCAGCAACATGTTGCAACAACAGAGCTGCTAAGTGAGTCTGTTGATTTAACAGCGCGGCGTCAACTTAACGGCTGACTGTTAGACCATGATGTTAGTCTTTTGCCGGCATTCAAATCGAACGCGCGCACTTCACGTCCTAAGCCGCTGTGTATTTTAGCATAAAAACGGTTCGCAGTTTGCGTAAATATTTTGTGTTAGTTTTGCGCGCGTGATTCTCTCATTGTCTTTGTTTGTTGTTTTACACTTAAGCAATTGAAAGCATCATAGAAATTGGCCCAAACAATATTTGTGGTCCGTGTGGCCAGCAGGAAAACTATCAAACCAAACAAAATAGTGAAATATTTTTTTTTTTTTTTAATCTAATATCAAGTGCACTTGCTGCTGTTTTTGCTAAACGCATGGCACAGTAGATCAGTATGTATGTGTGAAGCGTGTAAAAAGGAAAAGCAAAAACAAATTTTTGATGTACAAGCAGAAATAAGAAAAAATACCAAGTCCAAAGAAATTTAAAACCGGATTCCATACAACAACAACAAGACGAGCAGCTTGTGCTACAACAGCAACCGATACTCCACTAGCAACAACAACAACAACAACAACAACAAAACAAACAAACTGCTTCTACGCACAGCAGCAGCGACGCCAGCGTCTAGGTCTATCCTCCTCATCCTCTCATCAGCATCATCAGCAGCTGCTCAGTTCTTTTTGTTGACGCTGAGGCCGCAGTGTGTTAGAGGCGGCGACGTCGACAGAGCAAGCGCAACAGGAGCAGCCGCATCTCCGATCGCTGCGCAAGAATTGGAAGAAGACATAGTAAAAAAACTAATAAGAAGAAGAAGAAAAGCAGCAGCAGAAGCAGACAGCAGTTTACAGACGAAGCAATAGGTGAGCGCAGACTACACAACACACACACACACACACACACACACATACACACACATACACATACATATGGCCTGCGCAAATGTTGTTGGTGTTGTTCTTTCAGTTTGTTTGTTAGTGTGGGCAGCAGGAAAAATGTGAATAGAGTGAAAAAAAATACCAAGTAAGAGGAGAATCAAGTAAAGGAGACGCCGATGAATAGCGTGTGTAAATAACGTTGGCAATTCTTGCTCTTCTCCTCTGAAAATGAAAATTGTGTGCAGAAATTAATTTCGACTCGGGAAAGTTTTATAATTCGATTGACTCATCCTATGTGTATAGATATAGTGTGTGTGTACATACATATGGGTCAGTAATAAAGATTAACGATGAACTCATTTGATCCTCGAAAATACAACTGTAAAATGAGATTTCCAACGGTTATGACTGATTTACTTTCTCTGTGCAAGAATTTTCGGATTGCAATTTTTTTTCTCTTCTTTATCTTGAATATATTGTTTAGATTACAACAATTGCAAAAAATCTCTATTGAAAAGTGAGAAACGATATTATAAATCAATTATCAATTTAATGATCAGTTCTAATTTCTATTTTGTGTATATTTCTACTAATTTTGTCGAATTCTGTCGCCTTGCAAATCAATCTCGAGAAAACGAGACTTGTTTTGCTTTTGCTTTGGAAAGTTGCAAAAACAGTGTGACGAAAGTAAAAAATAAATAAAATCATTCATTCTTAATTATATGGAAATCAATGCAAATATTGGTCATCATATTTATGGACACACACATATATTTTATGTGGTCTGACTGCCGTGCGGCGCCGTAGAAGAAAAAAACGCTGACATAATGAGCTAAAAAACTGAAAAGAACCGATGCAACATAGCAAAGACATGCAACATGAGAATGCTATTGCAGTTAGCTACTTACATATAATATGCCCATAGATAAATGTATATATATATATATATATATATATATATATATTTACATGTATACCTACATACACACGCATAGATTTATTGGCATTGTCCCCTTTGTCTGCTTCTCTTTTATTTTTGGCCTGCTTTAGTTTGCTTTGCTTTGCTCTCGATTCATCCTTTATTTGTTTTATTTTTGTTGCGATTAAAAAGTTCTAATGAATTAGGGGAGGGAGTTTTCTATTTTCCATATTTTTAAAGCTAAGCTGTAAAGTATTATAATTTTTGGTTCTGAGAATTCGTGTAAAAGGCTTAATTTGGCAAATGCATTATTTAATCAACATGTAATTATGAAATGGATAATTTTGGTATTCCATTAGCTCTTTGGAAAGTGGAGTATTGCCGCTCGAGAATCGATTTAGCTTAAAATGAACATGAATGAAATAAGCACTTTTAATGCAATGTAATAATGTTTATGTTACTTAATTTTCACTAAGAAATCATCTAAAATGTTGAAATAAAACTAATTAAATTAAATGAATCAAATTAAATAATACAAATTGAAAAGTGATTTCATTTAAATAAAAAAACACGATATAATCGAGATAATAACAATACATTATAAAATTCAAATTTTTTTTATATAAATTTATTACAAAAAGGATATACTAAAGTGCATAAATATGTTTTTAAAGCTTATGAATTATTTATTACACACATATGTATGCGAGAGATGTAAGTCGAAGAGAATTATTTTTGCCTGCCAGAAGAGCCGCTAATTGAATTAGCACTTGTTGGGAAAAGGGGGCAAAGGGCGTGGTGCGAAGGCAACTGACCGTAGCAGTCGACAATAAATTGGATTAATGCAGATATAAAGAGAGCGTCAGCGTCAGCAGCATTTGATAGTAGCTCTTTTATATACATTTATATATGGGTGTATGTATATACATATGTAAATACAAATGTCAAAAAATACTCGTACACACATTCTCTTTCTTTCGACTTACCTCTTTATCGTTCTTACTGTAAAGATGAGGGGGTAAGCGTGTACTCATCGCTGGCGTCAAACGGATATTCATTCCCTAATCGAAATACAAATAATTGCTGTTAATTCATTCTTGTTCTTGTTCATGTTTTGTTTGGTTTTCTTCTCTTCTGTTTTCTTTTCCTTTGAATTGTTGTTGTTATATTGTTATGTTTCTGTATGTCATCTTTTATGTGTTATTTGGTCGTCTGCATTTCTATCCCATATTTGTTGTTTGTCTTTTACGGTCACCTTATCTATTTTGTGATTAGAACCTTTTTCACTTGCACTCTTTTTTAATTGTGAATGCAAAACTGCATTTGAGCTTACGTTTTGTGCTTCTTTTAATGTTTTCGCAGCTATGCAAATGCATACCTACATACACACAGAGATACACACATACGTAGCATAGGTGTTGTACCAGTGCTGAGAGGAGAGCTGATCGGATTTGGATGATAAGTTAAATACATTACTTAATCAGCGACAAGGCTTTATTTATCAACTTGCTGCTAAAATAGATATTTATGATTGTTTATTTGTACATTATATTTGGATTTATTAATCTGCTCATTAGTTATCTATTCGATTTATTTGCTTTTTAATTGTTTAATAATTGCTATTAATAAAAGATTATATTATACATATAAAAACATATTGTTTGAGGCATTAATTGATTGTAAAATATTTACATATCAATATTTTATTGAGATTTTGCGTGCATTAAATGAAATGCACAGCTTTTTGTCTTGCCAATTACGGATTTGATAATATTATATTCGATTTAGTGCCATTTAATGAATTAATCGAATAACATTTTAAAAGATTCCATTTGAAAAGCAATAAAAGTAGTTAAGCATTATTTATGGCCCGTTTCGCGTTGTATTAATAATATAAGTAATAAAATGATATCATCTGTGAATAGCATTGCCTTTTGAGATCTGTTGATCTATTGTTTCGCTTTCAGCATGGTTTTAATTCGATTTGCGAATAGAAAGTGAACATCACATATTACCCAAAAATATGAAAACAAAAAAAAAAAAACGACTAAAAAACTGTAAAAGCCAAACCCGTCCGCATAATCAGCATCAGCATCAGCATCAGCAACAACAGCATCAAGACATTAACATTAACGTTATTATTAACATTATCCCTTCCTCCCTCACGCCACGCCTTGCGAACATGTTATAACTAATTAAAAGAAAAAAGTGCTGGCAAAAAGTCGCTGATGTGTTTTTGAGCTTCTACATTGGGCTGCTTAATGTCTTTATGGTAACGCTGGGCAAGTTATTTGATTTGTTTCGATTAGTTGCCAATTCGATAGCAGCACATGTTAGTAATGAGCACTCAATCGATATACACACATCTATAATGTGTGTGTCTGTGCGTGTGTGTGTGTTGGTGTACACACTCGTGCTGAAAATTCGTGACTTATATTCAATTTTTGGCATTTGCGCCAACGCATTGTAATCTTATATCATATTTGTTGATTCAATTCCATTATGTCAAAAATGTTGAGCGTTTATTTTTTATTTATTTTTTAATTTTTGTTTGGTGAGTGCAATTCATGTTGCTCTACTTTGGTCAGCCGGAAATGTGGCTATAACTCAACTTTTATGTGTTACGATATCAAAATAGTTTCTATTGAATTTGCCAGCTTACCATTTGAAATCAATCAAACGTCGCTGACAACATGATATATATAAGAAGCATAACAAGAGATATGAGTTTTTATTATTGATAAGATCTTGTTTGTATAGTTCAATCAATGTAACCCCCTATAATAAATAATAACAATTAACAATAATAATTAGTTAATAAACTAGGAAATTTGACTTTTTTTGTTTTCTATTTTTATATTTAATTGTACTGAAAATATAATAAATTTAAATATTATTTTAGTTGTTCTAAAATTTAAAAAATAAATTATCTTTTGAGATTGGTGATCGTAGAAAATTAGTTTATTATTTCTATTATTCTTTACAATCCCATTTTCTGCGAACGTTTAGTTCGTTAAAAGAAGCATTTTCTTTTTACTGCTTGAGAAACCCAAAAGTTTAAATGGGTACTCATTATTGTAGTGACATTTTCACAGTTCATCAAAATATTTTTAAATATCTGCAAGATCAGCTTTAAGCTCAGTTCTAATTCCCAGACCTAATGATAAAAATATAAAGAAAAAAAAAAAAAACTAATAAAAATACAAAATTAAAACTACAACTTGGCAACCGCAAGACCGAATAACGAGCAAGAACCGAAAACCAAAAAGTGAGAAAAAAAAACCCAAAAAAAAAACGTTTTTCTTTAGCTGATTTTTTGTAAAATGTGCATAATATCATTTTTGGCTTGTTTCATTTTCGTATCGCTTTTTCAATTGTCTAGCGTTGTATGGTTTTTTTTTTTTTTTTTTTTCATCAGTTCAGATGGGTTCGGTTTGGCTCGAAATTATTTTTATATATTTAGCTGTTTCTTCGGGTCTTTTTGTCTGACTTTTTGCGCGCGCTTCTCTCGAGAAGCTTAACAAAAAATGAGAAGCAAAAACAAGTCGCATAGAAATAAATGCATGGTGTGTCGTGTGGCACGTTGTGAGAAGTGGCAGTGTCCTACTGTGGAATGCCATTTTACGGGGCACGATTATATATATATTAAGTAAATATATTATATAGAATTGCATCAGTGCCACAGTGAAACAAATATTGTGATGTTATCGAAAATTTATAAATAAAATAATGTGAATATATCTGTAAATTAATTGTGAATTGGGTTTATTATGGTACATACGATATAAGTCTCAATAATATCGGAAATAAATTCCGCATAATAAATGTCGAAATTGAAGCATTATTTACATATTTGTATAATATATAGTAAATGCTTGTAATTAACCAAAAACCACATTTTTCTACCAATCTAAAGTAAAGACAAATAAAAGCTAAACTTATCCATATGAATGGCATATATATTTAACAACAGTTGGTTTATCGATAATTTATCGAATCTTTTAAAGTTTTTTCTACAATGCACAATTGGTAGAAAATGCTGCCTACTCCCAAATGTGTTGACTAAGTTTTGCTCCAAACAGCTGTTTCCAACGCTTTCTATGTACTTGCTTCAAATTGTTGTTGTTCATTGTGTGCGGACAACGCGCCCAACAACACTCCCCTCCCCCCAAACTTGTTTTGGGCAACATGTGTGGCACACGAAGTAGGATACGCCCTAATACTCAACAATCTACGCGTTGCACTATGGACAACAATTGCCTCTGTTTTGTGGCAAAAGCGCTTGAGTCATATTTTCTTATATTTAAAAACAACGAATTGCATTCTAAACTTGTAATTCTAATTTTTGGGCAGCTTAACTTAAAAATGTCTTGAAAAACAATTTTCACTTTAACAAAAGTCGAGGATTATTTTTCAAAAGAAAACTCGTCAAAGTCTTAAAACTTTTTAGAGATGTTAAAATTCTTTTGAAATGCTTTTGGATTTTAGGCATTTAAATTTTGTCAATTTTGAGAAATTTTAATGATATTTCGAATGCGTCCTTAATATTTACATCCTCTAATCCGGATGGATGTGGCAGTGGGTGCAGTTTTTGTCGCAGTCCGAGTTGCAATTGCAAGGTGCAACTGGCTTCTTTTTTTTTTTTCACTTTTTACACTTTTTCATTTTCTTATTTGTGTAATTAAAATAATAATAAAGCACGTGTGCGTCTCAAGTGGGCAGCGGCAGTCGGTTAGCAGGGGGAAGGCGGTTAGCGAGAAGGGCGAGTCCACAAAGTGATGGAGCTGAATGTGGCTGTGGAGGTGTGAACAAATTGGTGGCACATGTTGTACCACATTGTGCCACAGCAATTGTTGTTGATGGGATTGTTTTTCTTTTTGCTTTGCATTTGACTTTTGTTGCTGTTTTCGTTGGCTTTATTTTGTTCTACTTGCTGTTGTTGTTGGTATTTGGAGTGCACACATTGCGGGATTTTGACGCACATGTTTTATTTTTATACTCAGGTTTGGGGCTCGTCTCGTTAAATTCATGGGAAACGCATTCGAAGAAAAGTGCAAGTAAAGAAAAAAGGAAAAGTGCCCGTTAAAAGAATTGATTTGAATTCAACTTTAATCTGCAATATTTTCTGCCTTTTCTATGCCAAAATACAGTTGCATTGCATAAATATAAGCTTGATTAAAAGCAAAAAAGTTGATAAAAAAAAAAAAAACAGAAACACATGAAAAGGATATAAAAATCCTTTCTGCTTTCGGCATCAACAAGCTAAAAAGAAAAATGCTGTCTCGATTGTGTCGACTTTAAAAAATGTTGTGAATATTCATGATTGAAAGGCTGGGGATCCAAGTCTGGCCAAAGCAGCAGTTGGGTTAGGGAGTTCAAAAGAAGAAGAGTTACTAAATATATAAGCAACGACATCCGGTTGTCGATGTTGCCCAACTGTAGCAGTGGATGCTTTGGACAAATTCCTGCAGCATCACTTGAAAAAATTTAAACACAGCCTGGCTGAAGTTTTATATTATTTGAAAATCCGATTTTATTGCTAAACAGTATTAAGTAAATCTGATATTTGATTTTTATCATATTCTGCTACTGCCCAGAAATATATATATATATATATATATATAAATATAATATAAATCTGCTGCTTCCTTTTTGCTTTTTAT
Source organism: Drosophila longiperda (assembly GCA_035042125.1). Taxonomy (NCBI): domain Eukaryota; kingdom Metazoa; phylum Arthropoda; class Insecta; order Diptera; family Drosophilidae; genus Drosophila; species Drosophila longiperda. Next base: position 1,846,933 of record JAWNLV010000117.1, read on the forward strand.
TTTAGCAAAACTTTATTATACACTTTTTTTTTAACCAGCACTGGCAGCAAGCATACAACATGCAACATGCAACATACTGCATACTACAACATACAAATGCATGTGCAACAGAAATAAGAATCAGTAGACGCAGCATGTTTTTGCCCCAAAGGCAATGGCAAATGCAACAGCAACATCAACAGCAACAGCAACAGCAACAGCAACTTCAATAACATTATTCATCATTATTGTCATGTGAAGTTGAACGAGTTCTGTGCTTTGCTTGTGGGGGAAACATCAACATCATCTTCATCATCTTAAGAAACATCATCATCAACATCAGCATCATCATCGTTGTCAGATTGTGTGCGATGTTAATGAGGGGCACTCTTGAATTAATTTTGCGCTGTTTTTTATTGCTGTTGTACAGCTCCCGGGCCATGTTGCATGTATCAAGTAGCACACACACTCACACACACTCACTCACATATGCTGCAGCTGCAGTTGTTAAACTCTTGAATTTAGCTTGAATTCCTTTTTCAAGCTGAATTCAATTTGAAGTTTTCAGGGTCAGCGAAGAAAAATTAAAAAAAAAAAAAATCTAACCAACTAAAAATGCGAATTATTTTTTTCCATTATGAAATATACTTAATTTTTAGAAACAATATATTTATCCCTAATAATTAATAATATCTTTTGACTTAATCAAGATAGAGAAATTTATATTTTTATTAGTATATATATTTATTTTATATTTACCTATTTAAAGAAAATACATTTTAAAAAATTAAAAATCTTTTTAATATATTTTTCCGATGTAGATCATATTGTTTTTTTTGCACTCATATCAGAGTATTTTCTCTCTCTATCTCTAAGTCTATCTCTTTCTCTCTCGTGCCTGCTCTCTCTCCCTCAATGTGGCAATCTCTTGTTGTTGCAGACACTTATTGTGTAGATGAAATGAAGAACAGCTTTCTTGCTCAGAGACCCTGGCAGTTTTGCCATTTTGTTTGTGGTTTGTTCTGGCTGCGCATGAGTGGCCGACTGACTGTCGCCTCGGGCAGGCCAGGTTAGCCACACACACACACACACACACACGCACACACACACATGCATACACATGCACATGTGTATGTGTAGAACAGGTAAAATATGTGTTGCTGCTGCTGCTGTTTTTGTTGTTGTTGTTGTCGCTGTGGCTGTCGGTAGAATTGCGACTCAGTTGCCGTTGTTGTTGCGGCTGTTTTTCTTTTCCTGTTTTGTTCCTGGGTGCACGTTGCTGCTTGCTGCTTGCTGCTTCCTTGTTGTTTGGTGTCGTCTCAGTGTGTGTCTTGCACAGGTCTTGCGGTTGCATGTCAGCACAACAGCAGAGGTAGCTTTAGGCAGAGAGAGAGAGAGAGAGCGAAAAAAAAGAAAAAGAGAGAAAAAGAGGAGAAAAGAGAGAAAAAGAGAGAAAAATAGAGAAAAAATAGAGAAAAAATAGAGAAAAAGAGAAGTTGAACATTTTAACTAAATACGCAGTGTAATTAATATATTAATATTGCATATATATAAATATCTATATATATATATATATATAATGTATTAGGATAAATAATATATTCAAAGCTTGATCCAGAAATCTATAAGTAAACAGAGCTAAATTTCACAGTAGTCGTTTCAAAAATGTAAACAAACATTATTGCAAAATAAAAAAATATCTTAAAATAAAAGAAAAAAATTTTTTTTAGCATTGTTTTTTGATGTATAAATTATGAATATTTATATGCATATATTAAAATATATATATATATTTTTCAAAATGTATCGTATGGGCCATATTTCCATTCTAAATGTATAATAAAATAGATAGATTGATTTAAAAAACTGATTTTTTGCTTGAAAATCCAATCCATATTTATAAATCCCTAATTAAATGTATCTAAATAACTGTTGATTATGTATTTACCCCGCTCCACCCTTTATTTGAAATATTACTATTCAAAACGATGTGTTAAATTGAGCTGATCCTTTTGCAGTTTGTTTGCTGTTTAAGCTTAAAAAGCTTTTGGCGGCATTTTGGGGAAACGTTTAAGGTTGCTGCTTTTGTTGTTGCTTTTGTTGCAGCGGCTTCTCTTTGCCAAAAGCACTCAGCACAACTCTTCGTACAAAGGGGTGGGGAGTGGGTTCCCGAAAAAAAACGATTTGAAGGCAAATTGCCAAAAGCTTTGTGAAACGCGTTTTTGTTTTTGTTGCTGCTGCTGCTGCTGCCATAGTCGCTTCAAGTGCAGCAGCAGCAGCTTCATGCCTGGCAATGCGACACGTTCGTTCACATCCCCCCCTTTCCCCCGTTAACAAAGCTCCCGCCACCCGTCGTTCGATTCACGCCGAAGCACTACCACCACCCCCGCTTATGCAAATGCACGTGAAAATATTCAAAATATTTCAATTTTTTTTTTGTCGCTTGGTTTTTTGTTTTGTTTTTCTTGCGCCTGCTTTCAGTTTCATGCCACTCATTCTGGGCGGCTCGAGACTACAGCTGCAACTACAACTACAACCACAGCTTCGTCGCGATGCATCCCTCGCTAACTTCCCCAACCGGCCCCCACTCCTTCTGTGCTGGTGCTAGCGCTGCTGCTGCGGCAATTCATCGCTGCCGACATTTTTCGATTATTGCACATACTTTCACCCCCTCAAGCCCGATCCCTTCCCCTCTGCCCACATTTGCATCGCATCGCTTATTTTGTGTTTTGTTTTGGGCTCAAAATTTGTCAACGCCTGAAAAATGCAGCGCGCAGAGGAGCGGCCGCAGCTGCGGCTCCTCCAGCACCAAACAACAACAAACTTCCACTCCCATCACAAGCCCCAATCCCACCCCCGAACACACCTTCTACTGCCAGCAGTTTTGGCACGCGAAAACCAAAAAGAAAAAGAGAACCAGCCAGCAAAGAGAAGAAACAGATTATGTTGACAACGTCGTCGTCAGCGTCAACGTCAGCGTCGTCATCATCGTGGTTGCTGCTTGGTTTTCGTTAATACTGCTGCTGCGCACCCTAAACATGCTCAGCTTGTAGTGTGTTACGTTAGAGAGGGGATGTGAGGAGTGCGCAATTTAGTCTCTGAACCTGGGCGGCCTTTTGAGCAATGAAGCCAAACGATTGACGCTTATTTGTATACCCTGCCAGATCATAGTAGAATAATGATCTAATGGAATGTGTAACACACTGCGGCATCTGGTGGGCATACAAAAATTAGCATATTCAGTTAACATTCAAAATTAAGTCAACAAGAATTAATTGCAACACAACATTTATAATAAGCCGACGAAAAGAAAGCAAAACTGAAAATAATGCTTGTACAAGATCTGCAAGGGTATGCAGTCTTCGGCTTGCGAAGAAATCTTTTCATTCTTGTTGTAATTTTTTCATTGTGTTCGCTTCTTTTGCCCGCTGCTTCTTTGAAAGCAGCGCGATTGCATGCAATTTATTCCTGCCTTGCATACACTACCACCGACCCCCTTTTGCCTATGCAAACATCCACCCGTGCGTTGTATAAAGTCACTCGCGCTGCATGCCTTTTGTCCCGCTCACTCTCTCTCTCTGTCTCGTTCAGTATGTTGTGGGCAGAGCGTCTTTATAAAGTTTCAGGGAGCTCGCATTGTTTATTGTTTACATCTTTTGTGCAATGAATTTTCAATTTGCTCTCAACAAAATTCAAGTGAAACTGTTGTGTGTGTGTGATTTCGCCTCAACTGGCAGCTAGTACTCAAAATTATTGAAATTGAACGGCGATCGTGGAATCGTGTCATCAGTTAAAAATACTCTCGGCTTTCTTAAGCTGTTGTCCAAGTTGTTAAATGATGATTTTGCCACGATCATAATCGCCTCCATCCACCTATGGCTATTTAAATAGATGTGAATATTTTATTTCCTTCTTTAATTCATGGTTCACGTTTGCCTTTTTTTTCTATCTGTGAAGCAAGTTATTTTTTTTTTTCTATTCAATGAACACAATTAATTATAGAAACAGATTTAAAAAAAATGCCATTTAACTTATAAAATATGTTTTCACAAGAAATTAAGCGATTTCAACTGAAGTTTATTTTATTGTCGAATAATATACAAATTATTATCAAACATTTTTTTTTTTTTATTGCCTTTACAACCTATTTTTGCTAACAATGAGTGTGCAAAATCTATTAAAAATCGAAATAAAATCACAATCGTTGGAATACATTATCTTTTAAGTAAGATAAGTCAAAATTCGTAAAAAACCTAATGATCTTAAAATCGGCAACACCGATAAGAAAAGTCAAAATGATCACAGAAAACATTTCTTAGCTGAATGCTGCGTCAAGGAATGGAGTCCACTTAAAATGTATAAACTACTTATTCGTGTCTGCGAGTCTATTAAAAGTCGATCATGGTGTTCATCAATCAGTGTTATCATTAATCGATCTGCACTTCAATCATTGAAAACAACGGACTCAATCGATTAGTTAAGTTAACCCGTCTGTTAACTTTGCACTTGAGCGCTGGAGGGGCATAGTCCATAGATAATGGATATATACTTTGGGCATTGACCTTCAATTTACATATTACTTAACAGAGTTTGGCATCAGTGCCTGCATATTTTGGCTCCGCAGGCCAATTGCCAAATTGCCCAATTGGATGAGTTGTTGCTTGATCTTTATGATTATGGTTTTTAGTTGTTTCTTTGGGTTATTTGTTGTGTAGTGTTGTGCTGTCTTAATTAACGCACGAGCCAAGGCCTGAGTTGGCCAAATTGCGTGTGTTTTGACCCCAAGGCAACAACAGGCCAAAACTTAGCTTAAATGTAGAAAGAGAAGCTTAAAAAGTACTATTTTTTATTCAGCTTTTTATTCGGCTTATTATAAAATATTATAAAATATGATTTTGCGCAGGTAATGAAATCTCTTTATTATATGTCTCCCAACAGGCAAACGATCTGGTATATATCATTTTTCTGTTGACGGTTTTGTTAGTCAATATTGGTGGCAGATCAATGATAATAATCAATAACATAAAACTAGATATAACATATAAAGATTTAAGATTAAACGGAAGTTTTTGTCTTTGTCTAAAAAACATAGTTTTTTTTTTCTTTTTCCATTATAGATTTTTCTAAGATTTGTACAAAAATGTCAAATTTTCAAACTATTTTCTATATAAATGCACAAAAATATACACAAAATCCTTGACATATGCTTTATTGATACTTACATTATTAATATTTCACAAGAATAAATATTTTAGAAAAATTAATATATTTATTTTATTTACTTTCTTTATTTAAATAAGAGTTTGCATATTTTTATTTAATAAATAGAGTTTTAAACTGTAACAATTTGAAAAAAGCCTGTTGTTTTTAAATAATTTTTTATTTTAGTGCGAGTTTCGTAACATAGCAAATTGTAATTTTAAGGTAGATTTTTTTTTGTTATTATTTGCAACAGTTGTTTTCCATGATGATGATGAATTTTGGAAAAAAAAAATTTTAAAAGCCAAAAATGAAAGAAAACATTTTGTATCACTGAGAAAGAAAAAAAAAACAATAAATATAGATATACAAAATCTAGGAACTGAGCAACTTCGATTATAGGTACAAAAACTTTTGCAAAGATCGACTTTGATTTTGTATTTGTATTTGTGTTTGTGTGTATATATAAATATATTTATATATGTATCTCGTAGAGACGCGATGAGCATTGCACAAGCGTTGGCTTATTTTTTTTTTTTTTAGCGTAATCATCATTAACAGCAGCAAACACAGCATCTTCATCATTATCCCAAATCTTCAAATCTTCATCATCAAAAGCTTTTTTCCAGCTTCTTCTTCTTCTTCTTCATCATCTTTATCTAGTTCATTTTCTTCGACAATATTTCGCAGTCATAAAAGAAACTTTTACTTTTTCGCTGCACATAATGCAAAATAATTGGATAAGCAGACAATGTGAAGTTGAAGTTGCTGTTGCCGCTGCTGTTGCTGTTGCTCTTGCTGCTGCTGTTGTTGTTGTTGTTGTTGTTGTTGTTAACTGTTGTGCTGCCGTTGTTGTTGTTGCTGTTGTAGGCACGACCCAAAACGTTTAATTTGCGGGCAACATCTACAACAACAATAATAATAAGCAACTGCAATTGCCAATTCGATTTTTGCAATGCAAAAACTGTAAAAAAAAAGAAAAAAAAAAAACCAACCACAACGAGCCAAAGCAACATAAACCCACAACTACAACTCTTTCACCTCGTCCACCTCTCTCCTCCCATTTGAGCACCCACACCACCCACCACTGAACATTCCACACTCCCCGCCACACAATCCTCGCACAACTCATTGGCCTGGGCAGGCATTTGGCCAACAGCAGCGACAACAACAACAAAAACCAAGACGCACACAAGCCAAGCCAAGCCAAGCCAAGCCAAGCCAAGCCGAGCCGAGCCAACGTTGTTGATGAAGATGAACAATGCGCTGCCAAGTCCGTGCAACTCGTTGGGGCACTTTGTTTGGCGGTGGCACTCCTCAGTCTTGACTCTGCCGCACGCTCGTGGCCGCGTTGCAAGTTAGCGCTCCTGCCGGCAAAATGTCAAAGTGACAAGCTTTTTATTTGCACAACACGGCCATAGGGGCAGCAGCAACAAGCGGCAAAGCGGCAGCAACAGACCTGAGTCGTATAAATGGCAGGGCAAGCGAGCAAACTTTGGCTGATTTTCTTGAGCAGCAACTGCCACATAATTTGCAGAGGCAGCGTCGTCAGTGGCAACCTTGCCAATTCAGGAAACTAATCGAAAACGTTTTGTCGCTAAATATGTGTGTGTGTGTGTGTGTGTGTGCGTGTGTGTGTCTGCGTGTTTGTGTGGGAAAACAAAGCAAATCATCGATGGGTTTTAGCGACCTTTAAATGCAACTGTCACTTAAGTGTCTCGTTGTGTAATATATGTTGCATAAAATTTGGTAAATTCACTCGATAACCGATTTATATTTATTTATCGATTTACTGCATATAACGTAAAGTTGTCTTAAATGATCCCAAACAATCTAAGATCCTAAAATCTCCCACTGGCAAAGGCAACACAATCCGATTTCCTTTCCGATTTCGCCTCATTGATTCGGCTACTGATTATTCATATTAAATCAAGTGAAAAATGAATAATTTTTTAACATTTCTAAAATTACCAACTCCTTTGATATCCTAAAAATCCCAACTTGATTCATAGAAATTGAAATATAATTTTTTCTAGTGTTACTGTTTTATTGTTGTTGCTGTTGTTTGTGCCCGGTTTATGTATGGACTAAAACTAGTTTTCGACCAATTCCAATTCCGATTCCAATTCCACAGTCATTTTTCTCCCCCAAAACAAATGCAACACTTTTAAGATCATGTGCCCCGCCGTTAAGCTATTCCGCTTTGCTTGACCGCCTCCGCCAACTGCTTACGGCAGAAGAGAAACAGCCGAAATATTTTCACTGCAAAGCAACAAAAACCTAAGCGGCTTATCAGAAGCAGCAGCAGCAGCAGCAGCAGCAGAAGCAGCAGCAGCAGCAGAAGCAGCAGCAGCAGCAGCAGCAGCAGCAGCAGCAGAGGCAGGCAGCATTAAAAACACAACTGCAGCCAAAAGGCAAACAGAGCAATGCAACCAGGCGAAGCGAGCGTGGTGGAGAAGTGTGTGTTGTGAAAGGGGGGGGGGGGGAGGCGGGTGGTCGTTTGTGCACACAGAGCGCAGCCAGCCATGAGGCTTGGTGGCAACTGCACACTGGGAAAAATTTTTATATTTGAAAATAATTTGTAATTTTTATGAACAATTTTTGAGTGTTTATAAGCAAATCGTATTACTATAAATGGATGATAAATATAACTGTAATATTTTGAATTTTTTCTCATTGAATAACTAATCTTTTGTCGGATATGAATATGGTCGTCCGATGTTTATAATATGTTGTACAAATTCACGCTCAGAGAAGTAGAAATTAACCCGAAAAAAGGAAAAACATTTTCTGTTTTTTTTGTTTTTCTAAAATAGAGGAATAGCTCTTTCAATTTTGTCAGAAATAACTTTATTATAATGAAAAATACGTCTAAAATGTAGAAATACAAAAATGTATTCTTGGGGAAAAGCATTTCCGATAATCATAAATTAGTAAATTAAATTCGAAAGTTTGGCGATTTTCTAAATGTTGATTTTTTTAGTAAGTAGTTGAGGATATTTTTGTAAAAAACATCAAATTTAAGGACAATTGTTGTATATAGTGGTTTTTATAGTCCGATGTCAAAAAACTTAATATTCGAATCTGAGTTCATGCGAATATTTTGGCAAGCAATAAATATTAATTAGCAAATTTTTATTTTATTGCTTATTATTTGAATTAACATTTAAAAAATGTGAATTTGTCTCACTGTGCAATGTGAAAAGCAAAAGAACAAATATCCGGGCAAAAGAGGCGTGGCTCAACGAGCAAAACGGTAGGCGGCTTTTAACATTAATTTAATGTTTTATATATGATGCAAAGGCAACAACAGCAAAAGCAGCAACAACAACAACAACAACAAAAAGAACACTCGGATACAGTGACAGTTATTTTTTGCTTGTTATCTACCCCTCTCTCTCTCTCTCTCTCTCTCTTTTGTATTCTCATTTTCTCACTCTCCTAATTTCCTTCTCTTTTACTTTCTTTGTCACTGTGTCGCTGCTTGTCGCTACAAGATGTTTGTTTGCTCTGCTTATGAATAATTTGCATTGGTCATTTGTCACAATAACAGCAACAACAACAACAACAACAACCAGAACCACTTTAGTAAGGAGCTCTGCTCTGACTTAGTAGCCAAAAAGCTGAGGTCCATTTTCTCGGCCCGTGTTTTGTTTATTTTGTATTTTCTAGCTTTAATTTTATATTTCAGCTGCGGCTGCGTTTGTGGCCAAATTTCTGTTTTGTCTTTTTTTTTCTCTGTGTGTTGTTGTTGTTGTGGCTGTTGCTGTTGTTGCTTGGGTTTGGCTTTGGGTTTTTGGATTTTGGATTTTGGTTTTGATAAATCGCTTTGAAATTTATTTTCGCCTCCTCATCAGCTAACCGACTGGCATCTGACTGGCTGCACTTAAAGAAAAAATAATATTCTTAGAATGAGAATTCTACATTTGAAATTGCCACAAAAAAATTAAAAGTTACATTTACAAGTGACTGTTTGATTTTAAAATATTTTCTTTTTTATTTATTATTATTTTATTATTATTATTTTTTGCATTAAATATTTTGTTTTTTTTTTTTATAGGAAATGCGAAATAAATAGAAAATTTATTAGAAAAGACTTTTTTCATTTTCAAAAAATTTTGCTTGTCACTCTACATGATTTGTGCAAGTGTGGACAAACTGGACTATGTGTGTGTGTGTGTGTGTGTGTGTGGAACGGTTCTGTCAAGTGTCTGTCTGGTCATTTGTCTGGCTAACAGTTTAGCGCCAGCCACGCCCACAGCTCGACAAATGTTGCAATGTCAACCAGTTTAAAATCAGGTTGAGTGAATGGTGCCCCCCCCCCGCCCCCCCCTCCCCCTTCCTATTACCAATTTGATTGCCCACACAGGGTAAAAGTTGGTCAGCTACTAAATAGCCAAGTAGCGTTTACCGTTTTTACATATATTTGTAACTGTTGATAAGCCCAACTGTGCATTGGTTATTATGCGCGTTAAGAGTGAGAGAGAGAGAGAGAGAGGGAGAGATAGTCAGTTTGGTGGATTGGTTAGCATTAGCATAAGGATGGAGGAGGGATGGGTGAATCATTTGCGAAAGATTGGCGTACATTCAAAAGCTCATAAATAAAGCGTTTCGGCAGAAGTCGTGTCGTCAATAACAGTTAGATCATGATTTAAGCGTCAGTGATCCGAAACACTCCCCTTACCCGCTGCTCACTCCCCCTGCCAATTGTAAATCGCCTACGCATGCTGCAGTACAATACAGATACAATATCTCATAGATATTTTGCTTAGCCTTCAAACGACAAATAAGGAATATCTATCAAAGGCAAACGCCTTGCATAGTAGCAAAACAAAGAAAACTTTGTTTGTAACCAAAAGAAAAGAAACATTTGTCAGTTTTAAATGGTGCCGAATGGAAATACCCTTCCAGATTCATGATATAATATTTTTCACATTATAGTACATATTGTAGTATATATATATATATCTATATGCTTATGTATAATATATGCCTTATAACAGTTTTGAGGCAGCACCAATAAATTACTTAATTTTATTTAATGTTAATTAAAAGCAGCAGTTCTACAAAGGTTTCTTAACACGCAAACTAAATTTAATATAAAAAAAAATTCAACAAAATTAATAAAAATATAAAACAGGAATTTAAACAACGAAACCGAAATGGTTACCAAATAATAACCGATTAAGATTCAGGAGCAGATTTCGTCAAGGGTATTAAAAGGAAATTCGACAGATTGGAAAACCGAACAGCGGAAAAAGGACCAAGACAATTTATAACAATTCCTTTTCATTTACATGGACATGAACATGGACATGAGACACGCCTCATTTCTCGCCCCATCCTCCCCCCCACTCCACTATTGAATGAATACTTTATAAGCGATTTTGGCAATAATAATAAATGTTTCGGCAGTCACTGGCAGCAATAACAAATTGCTTAGCTACTTATGTATCACATCTACTGCATATTACTATTATTATTTTTATTTTTATTATTATTGAAAATGTAAATGATAAATGCTTGAAAATCCATAGACTGAGACCACCCACCGACAGCACAGCCGCCCAGCCCCTAAACTAACCCAACTCCCAATCTGTTTGGTATTGTGTGTGACCCTTATTCGGTGTCCGATGAGCCAAAAATAGATAAAAAAAAAAAAAAGAAGCCAACAACCCAAAATATGGGAAACAAAATGAAAAAGGACTGCGAATCAGCAGTCAATAAGATAAACAGCCTTTGATTGCGTTTCGCTCTCAGTTTAGCTTTTCCCCTAAGCGGAGGATATGCTGGATTTTGACCTTTAAGGTATATATGTATATAGTATATAGCCGATCGAAGTGTGAATTGTTATTTGTCGCACAATATAAGTAGATATAAATAATTTCCGATGACAAGAAAATATGTAATTTAAAAAATATAACATTTAAATCGATTAAGTGTAAATATACTTTAAAATAATATTAATCATCTCATCGAATTATTAAATTGGAATTTAACAAGATATAATAATTAAATGGCTTAACACTTGTGTTAAATGTATATTCTAGTCGAGCAGTCCCGACTAAAGCATTCTTCATCATTTCACGTTTGGGTTATGCGATTATCGTTTATCGTTATCGTTTTTCTTGTCGCTCAAAGGGGGCCCGCCTCGGGATTCGGGTAACACGCAAACTAAATATGTCGCAATGATTCTATTGTTATGGAAACTGTGTAATTATGTATTTCGTGTATCATCTAAAACCTTAAAAAAAACTTTTTTTTTTTTTTGTCTATAATCTATTTTTTATGGTTTCTTCTTATCCTTGCGTTAACTCATGTTAATTATACCGTTTATTAATTAATTATTATTAATCTAACGTATCTAACGAAATCGTATCGTAAGTTGTGAAAAAATTATATATTATTGAATTGAGACATATTTTGGTATATATATAAAAATTGATCAATTTTGAAAGCACAAGCAGAAAATTGGTTTTGTTTTGGTTTTTGTTAATTAGTTTTTAATACATTTAACACTTTTTTTTTTTTGTTAAACATAACATTTTACTTTTACTTTTACATAAGTGTTAAATAATATAAATAATTAGCGCTGTGCATGAAATGCGTCAGTATCGATTAGAGTTATCAAAGTTCAAATTATTCATGAATTCTTCGCTCTGATATTGATTTGTTAGATTCTATGTACAAATACTTAAACTGTTTCCGCTTATCGCTTATGGTTTATCATCCCCCTCACACTCTCTTCTGCCATTTCTATCAATAATAATTTAGTTGGAATTATTGTCGAAAATATGAAAGTTGCGTTAATTTTGAGACACAAACGTATCTGATAAAACCTATTATTATTCGTTTCCCTATTTATTGTTGTTGTTGTTGTTGTTGTTGTTATATAGCTTTTAGCGGTTTGCATTTAACATGACGCTAACTGTGGCTATTATGTTGTTGCTGTTGCTGTTGCTATTTGCCTTTGCCAGTTTCAGTTGGTTACTGAAAGCATACAAAAAATGACGCCAAATCAATTTATTGTGCCTTCAATTCTTGCTCTGTTTTGCATTCAAATGACCAAACCAACAGTCGGCTGCAGTTTTAATTAAGTGTTTAATTATTGTTGATGATAATGATGATGATGATGATGTTGTTGTTGTTGTTGTTGTGCAGCGATGGCACTCTGACAACTGGCCACGTGATTTGGGCACATTGGACAGCCACTCAAATGCCAATGAGTTTTGCATATGTGAGTGCAATGGGATTAACTGATGAGCTCTGGAATAACCGCAGCTTCAAAGACTCGATGTGTGTGTGTGTGTGTGTGTGATAATTAGATTGCACTTGATGAGAGAAAATAGAGAAAACAATACAATCTGCTTAGATGCCTTCAATAATTTGAATTTTACATATTTCCCATTACTTTAAATAAATTGAAAGCTATACATTTTTAATATTAATTAAAAACAACAATTTCGATTTTGTGGTGAAACAATAATTGTGCATATAAACTGTAGATTTTTAAAGCATTGAATTTCTTTGCCAAAAATTGTATAATATTTCAGATGCAGCTATTTTTCGGGGCAGCAAACTTATTTTATTTTGTAGTTAAAAAAACTTAAAAAAAAAAAAAAATATGTAAAAATTTTTTTTTATGATACTGAGTCTGAAATCGACAGATTTCGATTTTAGCTGGGTCTGGGAATGTTTAACTAGTTTCTTTTGCCTGTTTCGATTGTTGCAATTGTTGTCTTTGCCCAATTCTCAGTTGCCACCTCAGTTTCATTATCTGTATTTCTATGCCACAATACGGTTTTCCTATATTCGTTGAGTCTAAACCCAACTTAGTGCAAACACATTGAGTTACACCAATTATTGAGGGGCGAGTGCAGTGTAATCTATAAATAAACAATTCAATTAAATAGAGATTTTTGTGTAGTCAAGAGATAAAAATGAGTAAATTAGGTTTCATTGTTTGCTTCATTCAAATTTTTTGTACTCTTCATTTTTACAAGTGGGTTTGCGAGTAAATCGAATTTTTATGTATTTACATTTGCCAACCTGTTAATTAGTTACAATTCGAAAAAAAAAACCGTTGCACAAGTGAAAGGAAAATGCATTGTTTGATTTTCCATTGGCCTAGTGTGATTTTTTTTTTTGTATTTTTTTTTAGGGCTGATTGGCAAACGAGGCGGGGCTGGCTGGTTGGCTGGTTGGCTGTCAAAACGTAGCAGCTAATTTCTGTGCCCTTCTTTCACCTCATTGCCGTTGTGTGTTAACGGTATCTGCCCGTCAACCTTGCCACACATATTCAACGCAATTTTCAGATGCATTTAAAATAAATGCAATTTTCACTTTTCATACACACAGACAAATGCCCCATGGCTCAGTGGTTGCCAGACTGACAAACTGACAAACTGACAGACTGACAGACTGACAAACTGACAAACTGACAGACTGACTGACTGACTGGGCAAACTTGTAGACAGATGTGTGTGTGTGTGTGTGTCTGTTGTTTGCTTGTTGGTTTGTCTGTTTGTCTGTTTGTCTGTTGGCGCTGTTTACTTTCTGTGCGCACGCTCCGCTCGCAAACATTGCGCATACGCCGCGTTCGCAAAAGTAAAATCAGAAGTCTGCATCTGCTGATTGCACGTGTGTGTGTGTGTGTGTGTATGCGCAAATTGTGAAAAGCGTATCTGGAGCAGAAAATGTAATGTGCTCCCGCCGGCAAAAAACCATCTGCTCCCAACACCTCCCTCGCAGTTGCCCGATTTTGTTATTTATGTGCATAAAATTCCATTTAATTTTTTTTATTTTCTTTTTTTTTTTTTTTTACCATTTTTTTGGACTATTTTTTTTTCCATTTCATCAAATTTAGTTTTGCAATTAGCCAATCTGCGCACATGTTAGGCGTGACAGCCTTGTGGGAGTGGGTAGTGGGTGGTGGGAGGGCATATCTCTAAGCCGGATAAGACTTAAGCAGATTTGTTTACTTTACTTTAAGCAAATAGATAAGGCTTTTTATCTGCAATTGACAAACAGTGAGACAAATAAACAGTAGTCGACGGTTGACGGTTTTCTTATGATCAATTACCAACGCATCTGGGTTTTTTATATATATATATATATATATACATATATATGAATCATAACTTAAGTTGAGCATCTGTTTGGGAATTTTTCCATTATCAACTAGTACACTTTTCTTCTTAGTAATTCATATATTGTTTGTTTGCTTTTCGGATCGTAATAAATAATACAAAAAAAAATGCTTTGTGGAAAATAACAAAAGATGTTTGCTCTTGTGAAATTTGTTGAATTTATGACACAAAGCTGATCATATTTTTTTCCTGCTCAAAACAAGAAAGAATTTTATTCTCAGAAGTGAGAAATTTTATTTAAGTTTCGTTTCACTGAGATTGCTCCTCAATTATTTTTTGGTTAGTTGGGGCTGCTTACAGCTCTAATTGGATTTGAATAGAAAATGAGTTTTTGATATGAACGCTTGGCTTTTGTTTTACAGATCTTTTGGAAAACTCTCGTCAATCTTTATGGAGTCATCGCACACACACACAAAGTAACAGTCTAACAATAGCGAGAAGCAAACAACAAGTCAACAAGTTGCAGACGTCTCTAATTGCAAGTAAGTTGTTAAATGTAATTTTTTTTTTATTTTTTTTTTTTATAAAGGTTGAGAATTTTTACATATATTCCAGTTATTTATATATTCACCCACAAGATAGGATGACTGGCTGGTTTGCTTTACACAAAATGGGTTGCCAGCGCTAGGTGTGTGTGTGTGTGTGGGTGGGGAGGGGGGGTGAGCTGTGTGGCGCTGTGGGTGGAGGGGCGTCGTATAAGCTGTTGCCTTCGCCAACACTTCATGTTAATCGCATAACACGAAAACCAAGGCGATGGCGATGGCGACAGCTTGCTTGACTAGCTCAAAGTCCAACAACAACGACGAGCAATAGTAACAACAAGAACAAATGCAACAACTCCAACAACAACAACAACAACAGCAACAGTCGTCCAACTTGTCAGATCGCGTGCTAAGAAATAATAATGAAGAAAAATCGTGTTACTTAGGCTCGGGCCTGAGACACTAACAACAGCTTCAAGCACTTTATGCCTAATAATCATAGCAACAACAACAACAAGAACAACAACAATACAAACAACAACAAATACAACTTGGCCAACCCGCTTTAACTTCTATCCAGCCCACTCCAAGCATGTTGTTTTATATTAGTTGAAATATATATTTATATATATATTTTTTTTTTGTCATGCGCCTGCGTGCCGCCTAATTAGCGTTCTCTGTGAAATACACTTGATGCGAACACCTTTCCTTGCCACAAACACGCCAAACACGCCTCGCTCCGCTCCCCTCTACTCTGCTCGAATTGTCATTGCTTAAATTTTGCCGTAGCACCGCAATTGTCACACATGCCAAGCCAATGCAGCAAATTACATTTCAATTAGAAACCACTCGGCACTTAGAAGAGAACTTTTGGTTTTCTACAAAAAAAAAAACCCAAAATATCTCACTGGCTTCAAAAGTTATCTGTTTGTCCATGCTGCTGATTTCTAGCAACAATATAATTATTTAATGTTTATAATAAATGCAATAAATCCGCATTCCATTTAATTGTTTGTTGTTTATCTTTACACACAGACAATAAAATAATTCTTTTTATTACTTTTTGTTTTTTCCTAACATCACGAGTATATGTCAAGTGCTCGTGACAATGCTAACTCAAAAAAAAACAAAAAAAAAAAAAAACAAAACATTTAATTTGTTTTAAGAACAACCTTGTCGTCAAACAAACATTTTGTACCAACCGTTTTGTGTGTTGAGTCATTGGAAACCACAAATTTTTTGAATTTTGTCAAACGCAAGCCCATCAAATTTAAACGTATGTAAATGTTCCGTCTCAGTTGGTTTTGAATGTGCGTGACTGCAATTTGATTGTGGCCAATGAAGAGGCACGCAGCAGCAGCAGCAGTCGGCTAATTGGCAATTAAGTGCTTACGGATAAGTGATACGTGGACTCCTCCAAGGTCCAAGACATAAGATGGTAACAAAATTTACACTCAACCCTCGTTTAGATGGCATGTGTGTTGGTGAAATACCTAATTATATTATTATTAATACTTTTTGTATTAATAATTAATAATCACACAATACGAAAAAAATTAAATATTAACACCGACTGATCAGATTGTGTCAAGATATGTTTTTATTGATTCGCCTTGGTTTACTTTCAAAGATAAGCCATCAACTTTGACACATACTCAAAATCATAATCGAATTTTTAGCTTACTTTTTTTTTTTTTTAACGAAAAAATGTCAATGATAAGTTGATAAGATTTTGAAAATGTGCCACAATATCAATTAATCAAGTTCATAAAGTTGATTCATGAAAAAACCCACTTATGTTATTTGTACAGCAATTCTTATTTATTTTTTGTTTAAACACTAAATATTATCATTGTTTATTCATTTAGGAATTTGTATACAAAACTGCTGCATTTGTATTTAAATCATTTTAATTTATCGATAACTTCTCCCTCCCTCTGGCATATCTCGATAAAAATGTATTTCAAATTGCAATCAAAACTGTAATTTTAAAGACAAATTTAAAAATACATGTGAAAATTGGGTGTGTATTTGCTTTGCTTGCGGATATCTGCCAGTTGACCCATTAATTCTGCAGTGAAGACCTAAAAGACGACAAAATAGGAAAATAATCCAGTAACTACAACTATTGATATCTAATTAGACGCATTTGCGAAAAAGTTGTTCGATGCCTTTAAGCCCTACAACCTTGAGTTGCTGCACAGTTGCAAGTTGCACAAGACGACACAAAGTCTAAGCCGCATTTAAGCCCGCATAGCTCATTGGCTGTGCCACATTTACCATTTGCCAATCCAAAGTAACTGAACTATTTTGTTGACTAAAACAAACTTAGCGCACACCTGGGCAACTTGCGTTGAGCTTGCCAGTCAACCAAAAAGCCATTCAAAATCCCCTAAAAACAACTTGCAACAAACAACAAGCTGTGTTGCTGCTGGCAGCCGCCCAACATGCTAATTAAAAGCTACTTTTGCCAGCCGCATTAATAAACATACACAGAGTAAACTCAAAAACGCCGCAAATATCTGTTGTCTGCAATGCCAGCGGATTAATGAACATTTACGTATAGGGACGCGACACGGGGCAACAGGACGCAGAACACAGGACACAGGACAAAGGACAAAGGACACACAATTCCTGTTGAGCTGCTACAAACCAATCGACTCGTGTCAGCCATGTTTGTGTCCTCATCGTTCGCGACACCGTCGCTCTGTTGAATGACAACAATTTGCATTTGTTTCATTTGAAATGTGTCTGTCTGTGTGTGTGTGTCTGTCTGTGTGTCTGTGTTTGTGTGTGTTTATATATAGACTTGTAAATATCAGACAGAATGGTTGGGTGTACTTAGTGGGGGGGCGGAGTGGCTTTGATTGAGGTAGCTCCCTGCTGCCTGCTGCCTGCTGCCTGCTCCCTGTTGTCTGGGGACCTTTAACCGCAGACACGAGGACGCACAGCGGGTGTGCTCATTTGCTGGGCGGGGCGCCACCTATTTGCCTTGGGGCGTCATTAAAAATGTCTTGATAGGTTTTTGGCTTTGATTTCAATGCGTTATTGTTGTTGCCGCTGTTGGCTGCCGTTGCTGTTGCTGTTGCTGTTACTGTTGCGGCAGCAAATTGACAACCGCAGAACTAAGCTGCGGAGCGCTGCAACAAATGTTTGCGTTTCGAGCATAAGCATTTGTGGTTCCAAATCTCAGCGATTAAAAACCACTTTAAAATAATGGCATGTCATTTGTATTATAATTACCATATATCCTCTAGCGATATCCTATTAAAAAGGACATCGTTAGTATTAGAAAAAATAAAAAAAAAACCATAGCGAAATAATATTATTTTTTTTTCTTATCTTGAACAGTTTATTTTTACACACTGAACACATTTAAAATGGAACATATAACAACTAAATCTAAGATCTGTGCATGTCCGACCGTTTATTATATATCGATATTTTATCGATAAATCTCGCCTGTTCGCACTTATTGTATTATTTTTTTTTTTTTAGTTTTTAGCCCTTAGTACATGTTTTAGGGTATCTGCTAGTCGAGCTACCCCAACTTTAGCAATTAAACTTGCATATTTTTTTTCTTGTATTTTTCTTCTTTCTTTTTTTTTTTAAGTGTAAAGTGTTGAAGTCAAACATGGCGGGCAGGTCCTTCCCGCAGCCCCTTTGGTGCATCCGTCTCTGTCATAACACTTTGCAGCTGAACTTTTGGACAGTCATAAATTTGCGTCCAGTATGAATTCGACAGCAAACTAAGAGGCCAAAGGCAGCCAAAAAAAAAAATTTATTTATTTTCTTTTCCTTCTTTTTTTCATTCTCTTTTATGTTTTTTTTTTTTTTTTTTCTTAGTATTTGTTTTGTGCATAATTTTTGCTCTGTGCGGACGACTGCAAGTTGCGGCAGCGAACAAATTTTCAACTTAAATTTTAAAACCTCTTAAAAAAAAATGAAAACTTTAACTACATGCTATATATATATATATATATATATATATATATATGTACAGTTGTGGTCTAAATAATAATAGTGCTTAGATATTATTATATATTTAGGAAAATTATTATTATTTTTTAAGACTTTCAATTCTTTGCTTTAAATGATTTTGCTAGAATGGTTTTAGACTTATATATTTTAGTTAATTACATTTTAAGAGGGATTTAAACATATGTACGCAACTGTAATCCTTAAAGAGATCCGATTAACTACAATAATCTTAATTGGTTTATTGTTTAATGCAATTAAAACTATTATCATAAATAAACAACTTTGCTACAAACTTGGATATAGAAGATATATATTGTTAGTGGTGAGGATTTATAGAAATTCCATTTAAAATCTACAAGTAATTTTCATGTATCAGTTATTCCAGTCATTTGCTGTGTTGCAACTACAGTTCAAGACTCGACTCGATTCGAGTTGCCTCGATTGTGTCAATTCCAATTCGACGCTTTCAATGATGACTCTCGATTTTTGCCCGAGGCTTCCTTAATGCGTTCACACAAGACAAGAACCAATATTCAAAGGACTACTGAGCATTGTTGCATTGTTGCATTGTTGCATTGTTGCTGCAACAACCCACAGCAAGTGGAATAAATGCATTTTTGTAGCTTCCGGTTGCCCTTTTCCGTTTCGAGCTACGCATTGAGTGCTCCAAAAAAAAAAATTGAGTAGTTTCTTAACACTCAAGTCCAAGTTAAACTGAGTAAAATTGTATTTTGTGCAAAAATATAAGAAATATAGAAAATAAAACAGTGATTTTTAGTTATTACTTCGACTTTCGCATAACAAATACTAAATATTTAAGGAGCTTTTGGGAAAAATATGATTTTTGTCTTGCAACTCAATATAAACATTATTTGTGTGTAAGATCTGCTTGACTTAAATCTACTTCCATTTTTCTTGTTGTGTGTGGAGTTTCGGTGGGGGGGTGGGGGGGGTGTGGAAGGAAAAGTTAAATTGAATTGATCGCATTAAATGGTAAAGTTGCACCTGCAGCTTGTGCAGCAGCATAGTTGCATAATTCTGTTGAATATTGAAGAGCATCGCCCACATCGAATCAATATTTACTCATGCCCCAATGCCATAAAACTCTAAATACAAACGGTAAACAATAAATGCCACACTGTGAAGCAAACAAATGCAAGGGGGGGGGATTTTGCGGGGGGTGTTGCTCATGTTTCAATTCATCTCGCTGTTTCTTTCTCTCTCACTCTCACTCCCACTCTCTCACACTTTCTGTCTCTCTTGTTATGTGGACAGACAATGAACACAACAATAGCACCGCAAACGTTTAAATAATCAATGAGACTTGTCTGTCGCTCTCTCTCTCACTCTCTCTCTCTCTCTCTCTCTGTGTGTGTGTGTTATGTGGTGTAGCCCAAAAACCGTAGCTGGCAACTGGACTGAAGCTGAATTCAATGTTCGTTCATTCGGTTCATTTGATTGGTCTTTCGTTTGAGCTTAGTTCATTATTCATGTGTTATTATTTGCTTAGTGGCCGTTGTCCGCACACACACACACACACACACAAACACACACACACACAAACACATATATGTGTGTTCTGATTTCATGTCATCAAATTGACATTAAAAATGCTTATCGTTTCGTAATTTCACTTTAAATGTACAAATGCAACGAAATAAATCAAAACTCAAAATTGAAAAACCCAAAAAAAAAAAAAAACAACATAAAAATCAACACGAAACCGAAACTTGACGTTGATGCCACTTAAGGGTATTTTCTCGACACACCAGCATATTAGCAGGTGTACTTGTGTGTGTGTGTGTGTGTGGGTGTGTGTGTGTGTGCCTGCTTGTGTGTGTGTGTGTGCCTGCTTGTGTGTGTGTGTATGTGTGTGTGTGTGTGTGTGTGTGTGCTTATGCCTCAACAATGCAGCTTACTTACGAGTAAGAGCACAAGCGCAAGCATAAATATAGTTCTATATATATATATATATATATATATATATATATTATATATATATATCGTATATATATTTCATATTTCATAAGTACGTCGAGTGTTATCCACATTTTGAAACCCTTGCCAAAGGTATTGCAATTTGTCAAGAAAAACAAATAATATATAAAATATTTATATATAAAAAGCAAGCAATTTGAGGTAGGCAAACTGACAGGATCTGACTACTAAGCTAGAGAAATAATTTTTGAACAATTCGAGTTCTTGAGTTGAGCAAAATTTGTGGTTTTTGTTTATTGTTTTTCTTTCTTCAGAATATGCAAATATTTTATTATTATTTTATAGTACTTCATAAATAACTTGGTTCATTTAGAAGCCATGCAACTCACATTTGAATCTGTTGTTGCAAGTGTATTTAATGTTCGGCAACTCGAGTAATAAGTGTTCCTTCACTCCAGTCGGGCAAACGTCATTTTTATTGTTAACACTTTTCAAATGCCGCCGACAGAAGTTTTGAGTGTATTTTGTGTGCAAAAGTGTGTTGCAATGGATTTATTGCGATTTACAGTTGCAAATGTGCAAGCAAAAGCAGCAGCAGCTCAAGCCAACATTGTTGCAAATGTGAAAGTAGCTGATAGCCCATAACGTTGCCACATAAAATGGCAGCAAAATGCTTGCCTACTTTACAGAGCAGCAAAATGCCAAAACTTGGCATTGAAGTTGCCATTAAATCAAAGCACTCAGTTAAAGGCCAAGCACCAATGGACCAAGGGGCAAGGGGCAAGGGGCAACGGGCAAGGGGCGCATAATAAGGACAAGGGCAAGGATAGAAACAGACAGAGACAGAGAGGACCTCAACTTGCCACTTGCCACTTGCCACTTGCCACTTGCCAATTGGCAGTGTTGACTGTCAACTCAGATCAGTGACAGCAACTTCCACTGTGACTTGATTATAACGATAAAATCTAATTAAAAAAATTCAACTTAAGATGTCAACTTAATTTTGCAAATGCGTCTCCTCTCCAAAATCCGTGCCACGTTCTTCGCTTGCCTCATTACACACACAGAAAAAAATATCACACAGAAAATTGCCCAAAAAGTTTTTAATAACTTTTATTGCCACTTTTATTATTACTTATTAAACTATATAATATTAATACTTGCAATTAGGATCACTGAATGAGAAGAACAAGAATAAAAATTAATAGATTAATTACAAATATATTTCATTTCAAAATGATGTTTTTTTTTTAAAAAAAAAAGAAAGATTCTTTCTCAAATCCACAGAAGAATTCATTCAGTTGAAAATGAAATTTGAAAACGCAGTTGCTATGCGCTTAAATATTTAAAACAATAAATTTTGTTAGTCAGCAAACATGATTTATTTTCTGAGTGTAGCTTTAACTTAACCCGCAAATTTTTTTTGTTCTGACTAACTGAAAATGAAAGAGAAAAACGAGAAAAAGAGAAACAGAGAAACAAACCCGTTCGACAGCCTTTTGCCTTTTCACTTTCTGTTGCGTTTCGCGTCGCGTCGACTTACGACACCCCCTCCCCCCCCACACGCACACACACATACTGTACATCTGTCTATCTGTGTGTCCGTCTTCCTGTCAGCACAAACATCCTAATTACCAAGTTTTTGCTGGCCTCAGTCTCAGCTCTCATCGGACTTTTCGTCTTCGTTCAGATCCAATGGAGACACATTCATTGGGGGCATGCCTCGTTGGGTCAGTCGGGCGGCATTCAACCTACTTTACATGTTTTGATGCCGTCTCCATCGTCATCGTCATCGTCATCGTCGTCGTCATCTTCGTCGACTAATTACGTTTGTGCCGCCCATGGACAAGCGTCACCTAATGACCCAAAGCTGCGAACAATGAGAGACGCCACAGAGGGGCAAACTGAGAAAGTAAACTTTTGCTTTGTGTTTTACGCACTTTTCGATGGCCACCGTGCCCCGTGCCCCGTGCCCTGTGTCCCGTGCAACTTCTTTGCCCAAGTGCAAATGAGTTGTGTGCGAGTGCCATGGCCCCAAGTACATTTCTAATGACCTTCATTACATTGAGTGCTACGCCTTGCACCAGCCCCACCCTCCCTCCTGTGTGTCGACACTCTGGCTGGTCAAATATAAGGCAGCAAAAATTGCTACAAAGTTTGAAGGATCTAAAGTATGGCTATGATTCTGACCAGTGGTTGCTTGTGGCAAGCTGCATGAACGGTGCGTGTGGTGGTGGGCGGGGAGGGGAACGGTTGTTGGCGTCTGCTCGCACGAACGCCTCGACAAAAAGAAATTGTCACAAGGCCTGAATTTAACTAAGTTGTTTGCAGCACAGTTTTGTTGTCAACTGCGCTGCTTGCTCTCATTGTTGCCGCCGCTGTTGCCGTTGCTGCTGCTGCTGCTGCTGCTGCTGCTGCTGCTGCTGCTGCTGCTTTTGGTGTGTGTTTTTTTTTTTTTTTTCTTTTTGCAGTTTCCGGCTAATAGCTTTGAAATTAGTTTCGCTTTTCGAACCCAGTTTGCTTATGACTTGGTCAGCTCTCGCCCACCTCCCCTTTCGTCGTCACAAAGTTCATTAAAAAACTTATGCGCCGCAAATAGCATTTGCGGTCAGATAGTTTTTATTCTTCTTTTGCCTGGTCATCTAGTGCTATCTATATATATATATATATATATATATTATTATCATCAGTGCTTTGAGTAAAATTCAAAATATTTATCATGGCCGTGTTAATTTAATGGTCATTAATACAAACTTCATTATTTTCTTAGTTATGATATGATTAAACTACTAAAAATTGTATCTTACAAGTAAAAATTTATTAAAAAAAAAAAAAAATTTGTACTTAAAAAGCGAAAAAGTAAAAAAAATCAAAGAGCGTTAAATGATTATATTAACTTGTTAAATAAATGAAATATGTAACAAGATCAATACTTTCGCCGATCAAACAGATTTTGTGCAAATATATATGTAAGAGGCAGACGGAAGCATCTTCGACTCCATAAAGTATATATATTCTTGATGAGGATCAACAACCGAGTCGATATAGCCATGTTCGATTGTCTGCTTGAACACGCGGATCTCGAAGACTAAATTTAAAATAATGAGTTTTTATTTAAAGATAAATCCGTTTTCCGATAATCGATGCATGTCATTTTACGATATTAATAAATTACAAAGAGTCTGCTTCTTTTTAACACATAATATGCACATGCATCAAATTGATAAACTGCCCAAATTGAATCAAGATCGGATATGAAACGTCCAAGTTATGGTCAAAAATAAATTCCCATATTAATTCCATTTCTAACAGCAGCCGCAAGCATAAATATGCGTGTGTATGTGTGAGAAAGAGATGACATGCTAATCGATGCGAGTGTAAATATGTTTTTATGTGTATTCTGCAAAAAAACCCGTTACCTATAATTGCGTATACTGGTGTATGTATGTGTGTATGTATGCACGTGTTTCTAATCAGCCAATCAGGGATCAGTTCGGACTTGTGGATAAAATTATGCGCTGCATTCATTTTTTTATTATTCAGTGGCTGTGCTTGCTTGAAGAAATGACTTAGCCTGCGCTTAACTTGGTGAGGGAAATTTGCGAATGAAATTGGAATATTTTTAATAACTGTGTGCAGGGTATATCGTAGTCGAGATCACTTGACTACAGCATTCTTGGTTGTTTTTCTTTCATCTTATGTTATTTAAAGGCACTTGGCTTAAGGTGCCCAAGTAAAAGTTGTCTTCAACCTTCTGATATAAGACGCCAGAGCAGAGCAGAGCAAAGGTTGAATGCAAATGTAATTTACAGAGCACATTGCACATTGCTCATACGCAATGTGAGAACAACCAGCTGTTTATCAACTTTGCCTTTGCGCTCCCATTGCTTCTATCATTCATTTGTTGTTATAGTGACCGTCCTGTTGTCCTGCTGCTGATGTTGCAGCTGCTGTTGCATCCTTTCGTTTGAAGTTTTTTTTTTTTTTATTTTTTTTTTTATCATTATTTATCTTTATAAAATATTCATGCACTTTGCTTTCGTCTATTTTATTTATATTTGAAGTGAAGTGCCGAGTACTTTTCGAGCACTTTCGGATGACTTGGTCAGTTGGGGATTTGAGCTCTTCTCCACCTTATCAGGCTGGTTGAGCACTCGACGGATTGCTTTGGTTGCTTTCAATTAAAAATTGTTTTTCAGTACATTTGAGTTAATTGATTTTTAATTGATTGCAATTGAAGAAAGCAGTTTCAGCTCTTAAGTGCACATAGCACATGCACACACACACCTGCACACACACACACACCTGCACACTCACCGCAAAAAGAGAAACAAACGTAAAACCTTTTAAGAGGCATCACACTCCTCCCGATCCAACCATGAATAAGTTTTCTGCCGCAATGCTTATATATTATTGACGAAGCATCTGGCCTGGCTAGCAGGGATACAATTTGGCAGCGCCCGCAACCAACCCACTCGTCACACCCATATCCCATATCCCATATCTCCTGCTTCCTGCTCTCGTCCCCCTGCTTCACCACTTAACTCAACAGAATGCAAATTGAATGGGTCACGTCTGCGGCTTTTGTGGCTCATAAATTCCTAACAAGAATTTTGAACATTTAAGTAACAAAATCCCAACAAAAAAAAAAAAAAAAAAAAAAAACAAACAAAATGAGAAAGAAGAAAAGAAGAAATTAAAATAAAATATGAAATTATTTAAATGGCAACAAAAACCAAAATGAATTGTTAACTGACTTTTAATTTGCCCAAAACCAAAAGGCGACATGTGTGTCTGCTGCTGGATGGTGGGCGGGGAGAGGGGGAGATGAGCAGTTTGAGGAGCCACCGGATTTCCGCAAGGGTTGAAGCGACGACAAACTTGTTTAAAGCTTGTAAAAAAATATATATATAATAATAATAATAAATAAAACAAGCGACTCAAGAAAAAGGGGCGTCAAATTGCAGAGCAACAGCATTTTTGGTTGGACAAACCCTTTCTGATGAAATATTAGCAACAATCTGGCAAAATTGAAGTTAAGCAAACAAAGTAAAAACAGCCTTCAACTAGCCGCAAAAGGCACAACAGCCAAATGGGGCACAACAGCCGAGCTGGTTTTGTTGCCCCCTCGGCGAGCGTCAACTTCCAATATCATTTATATATTTATCTATCTTTTTTGATAGTTGATCAAAAGTTCTATATTGCTCTAAATTTCACCAAGTTGTACTTTTTGAAAGCCTTTCAATTAATTCTATGTTTTGTTGAGCTCTGTTTTAATTATATATCATTTCGATATATTTTGTCGATATTATCCTATTAATTTCAATATATTATTTGCAAATAATTGTAATGCATAGTTTAACCAATATCAATTGTTTACTCTAAAGCAAACTATTCGATGTGCACATGCACTCGCAGCACCCACTGCTTGCCACATGCCACATGATATGACAAACATAATCGTAATCACTTATCAATTTGTAAGAAATTCTTTTTTGTTATTGTGTCGTCTGCCTGCCTCTTGTCGTGGCATATGAATGATACGCAAAATGAGACCGACTTTTGGCAACAACAACCAACAAACAAAAAAAAAAAAAAAAACTGTGCAACAAATAAAATAGCAAAAGTAACAACAGTTTGCTAGATGTGGGTGTGTGAAGTAGTGTGTGTGTGTGTATTGTGTGTGTGTGTGTATTGTGTGTGTGTATTGTGTGTGTGTGTGTATTGTGTGTGTGTGTGTATTGTGTGTGCCGCAGTCACCTGAAATTTATGGCAAAGCTGTCAATATATATATATATATATATATATATACATATATATGTGTTTGTGTGTGTGTGTGTGTGTGTCGTGTGTGTACGAACATTTTAGAAATGCTCTTTTTTTTTTTTTTTTTGGGGTTTTAGCAGCTTTTTTTTTTGCTTGTCTGAATTATGAGTGAGCAGAGCGGCGCAGTGAAAGTCGGAAGGAGAACACACACAGGTCCTTCATTTTGCTGCAGGGGTCGAGCTGGGGGGCTCGATAAGTTAGTAAAGGACACATGTCCTTGTCGATAGCCCTGCTCCTTCTTGCTGTTGCTGCTGTTGCTGCTGTTGCTACTGTTGCTGGCTGCTGGCTGCTGATGTTGTCGTTGTCGTCGATGTTGTTTTTGTTAGAAAATTGTTTTTGAAATGGCTAACAAGCTATTAGCAAACAAACAAAACGCTCTTCATGCTGATGACGCTGAGTTTTAGCAGCTCTCGCAATACTGTCTACTGTCATTTAGCAGCTGTTGCATGCTGCTGCTGCCTCCCCCCCCCCCCCATGATAAGCGACGTTTAAGCGACATTTGGGTGTGGGTTGGCAGTGGTTGGCTCTTGCCATTCCTTGAGCATCAATCAACAACAATGGTAACAACAATTCATTACCAAGCTGAGTGTTGTTGTTGTTGTTGTTGTTTTGTTTGTCGTTGTCCTGTCACACCTAGCCAATGATTTATGATAGTGGCACCGATGTTAGAAAAATCAAAAATTTGAGATGCCATTTAACTTGTTGTCTGCTTCATGTTGCATGATTGTTGAATGGATAGGAAATAGCTACAGATAAAAAGAGAGAGAGAGAGAGAGGGAGAGTGGAAGAGAGGGAGAGTGGATGAGAGGGAGAGTGGGCGAGAAGATGAAGAAACTGTCAAATCATATCAAGCCATATGCTACTGCCAATGATATTCATTTGGCCCAAACAACTATTACTTCTCGTTGCTTCCCATAAATATAAGAAAAGTTTTAGGAATGTAGGCAATAGTTAATGTTTTTTTTAAACTTTTTTTCACAGTCGTTTCACAGTTGAAAACCTGCAAATCGAATGTTGAAACTGAAATGAAAAAAATCCAATTTTAGTGCTTGTGCCTGACAAGCTATTGGTGGGGGGTTGGGGGGGCTGTTTCGCGAGGGGTATCTGTTAAAAATTGGAAAAGTTGTGAAGCTCTAAAAGGTTACAGCCGAATATATATATACGTGTGTATGTGTGTGTGTGTGTGTGTGTGTGTGTGTATTTGTGTGTCTGTGTTACATGCGAAAAAAAAAACAAGCAAAAAACATAAAATCAATTAATATTTGCAGCTATAAATCCGCACACACCAAATGCCCTTTTTTCACTAAATACCCCTCTCCTACTTTCCATATATACACACACACACACACACACACACACACACACACACATATGCACACCACACACATCGCTTCTTCAAGCAGACAAAACAAAAATTTAATAAAAAGGCAAACAAGCAGAAGGCAAACAGAAATTCAGCTAAAACAATACAAAAGGTGCCCCCAACCCTTACACACACACACACGCACACACATGTGTGTGCATGTGTTTGTTTTTATTTCCGCTTTCCGCTCCTCTTTTCTCGTCGGGCCCCACTTAGAGTTTATTAGCTGGCTGCGTTTTTGCCTGCTTATTAAAAATCAGAAATGTTGAATGCTTCTTCTTCCCTTTGACCAAACCAAACCAGACCAGACCAGAGTTGCCGCTGCTGCTGCTGCTGCTGCTGCTGATTATGAGCTTAGGCACACAAAGTGTGTGCATCCCAGTACAATTCTCAGTTTTTCTCCCTCCTCTTATCATTCCTAGTCCACTTTCTTTGTGGGTTGCTTAGATGGCTTACCTTTTTTGGGGTGGGCGACAAAACAAATGACAACCCAAATTATTTTGACACCATTACCGAAAATGTTCACCACACACACACACACACACACACATGGATGAGTGTACACACGAAGCAGCACACACTCAAGTGGCAGCTATACGTGAGGCTTGGTTGAAGGCGGCAGCTGAGGCGTGGCAGACATGGCAACATATTGTGCCATGTTCTATGGAACAAAAACACTTGGACACACACACACACACACACACATCAACATAGAGGCAAACATAGTCTCTGCCAAAACGAGTCTTGCTCATGGAAATTGTTGGGGACGTTAGCATTGCTTCTGTTTCACTGTCTGGTTGCCCTCGTCCTACCTTGGAAACCCGCTTGCCTGACTCTGACTCTGACTCCCTCCGGCAGGGCGGGCGGGCGGGCGTGCAACTGGCCGTCTGGTTTTGCTGTACGTGCGAGGCGCGCGTTGCTGCAAATTGCCAGTTAAAATTTCTGACATGTCAGCAGCGATGCGGACGATGCCAGCGTCAATTCCCCATGGGAATACTTCTGTGTCAACTGTTCAACGGAGAATCGACAGTCTCCAAGTCTACATATTATCATTTTAATATTATTTGATAAATTCTCTATTGAAGACTTATAGACTATATAATACAGAAATAGTTTTTTTATCGACCCCTGTTCACCTTTGAATTTATCGATTATTTAACAACCATCGATAACTGTTGTAAGTTAAAGGGTTACACATATTACTCAATAATTTTTATATTTAGTTTTAGTATATTTATAATTGTTGTACTTTTTTTTCATCAAAATCGATAGGCAACTCATCAAAATACCGATAGCAAATAATCGATAATTTATTATATTGTTTTACTAGAACATTTTTATTAATTCTTCTTCTTTATTTGCACAGAACAGGTGCTTTGGCTCTGTTTATTTAGTCCAAAATACTCAACCATGGTGCCTACTATGCAATTCTATATATATATATATGTGTGTGTGTGTGTGTGTGTGTGTGTGTGTAGGGAAGGTTGTCTAGCTAAGTGGTATCTGCTGAGGGGTGCGACCATTTTGGCGAGAGTGCAGCATACTCGACCGGAAATCAACAATGTTGGAACGCTTTGCAATTTGAAAATGACAACACACAGCTCGATACCAGGACAGGAGTACACTTAGAATAAATGTGTACAATGTGTAAACAAAATTATATCAGGTTAGGAATTTTAATTGTAAAATCTACTGGAGTTATTCTAAAAAAAAAAAAAATATACATTAAAAAAATGGTGTTAAAACAAAAAATGAGTAAAAAAAAATGCTTTAAATTGTGAAAGAAAGTTTTCTTCCTAAATAAAAACCCGTTTTCTGGTTTAAAGTTAATTTTTCATATATTACATGGAACTTTTGTCAATTGTAAATTAAATTAATCTTTAATTCATTCAAATAAATTACATAGTTTGTTCCTTAGTTGTGAAAAGTTTAAAGAGTTTCTTTTTGCAAATGCAATTTTAACACAACATATTTTTTTGTAGAGTAAAGAAACATTTACCTAAAAATTGAAAAACGTGAAAAAAGTAGTTTTGCTTCAAAATAATAATAAAATTAATTTCGAGAATATTTTTTTTTTTTTTTTTTAGCCATCAAATTATATAAAGATAATATTTTAATCTTAGTGTATAAACACTTTGAAGACAAGAGTAATAGATGAGGAGGGGGGAAAAGAGGCGGGTGTCCAACACATTCAATATATGTGCTGTGCTGCTTTGCCGATTGACTGACTAACTGACAGATTGACTGATTGACTGACTGACTGACTGACTGATAACAGTAGCCATGCTGTGCGAGCATTGACAAGATTCTAATTGAAAGGCAACTGATGGCGATGGCGATGGCGATAGCGATGGGTGGGGAGGGGAGGGGGCACGGGGCAACATTTCGTTTAATATACATATGAATGGAGGTAGATGTGAATGCGGATGCGGTGCCTTAGCCGTGCACGTATCCAAATAGAGGTGTCCCCTGCATTCCGTCAGCAATGTCAAAATGCAGCCGTTATCTGTCCGCCGGTGTGTGTTCAATGCAACGTTTAATTTGAGCAATTTTAATTTCCTTCCCCCACACACAGCACACACACACACACACAGCACACACACACACACAGCACACACACACACACAGCACAGCACACCTCATACAATTCTGTAACTGTAAATGAGCTGTCATTGCGTGTCACATGTGCAATTTATCCAAACTTGGACTCGTTGTTAAGTTAAACTTGAAGTAAACAACACCCACACTTGGCGTGTGTGTGTGAGGGTAGGGGAGGGGTCGGAGGGGGGAAAAGTTTATGATGTGGCAGTGGCTTATTAACTCTTTTGCCGTTGTCGATTGGCAATGCCGGTTTTGGTGCCAGCCAGGTAATTGTCAACGCCTGCTTGCGACCTTCGGCTATGGCCGTAGTTATAGCTATGAATATAATTTAAATTGAAATTGAAAACAAAATGCTCAACAAGCTTTAAATATCTATGAAAATCAAAAGCAACAACAAGCGAACAAAATACTCAATGCGCATTCAAGGGCGGGCAATTCAACATAAGTCTAAAACGTGCCACACAGCAAATCGAAAACGAAATCAAAATCAAAATCAAAATCGAAATCGAAACTGAAATTGGTAACACACAAACACAAACACACACACACACACAAAAGCCAGGAGGGGGGATTTAAAAACTGCATTTCAATGTTGAGATCGCCATCGTTGAGAGGGGTGAGGGTTAAATGCAGGCAAAGCAATTGCTTTGACCCCAGCTCAATCTTTCCCCCACTCCTCCGCCGCAGCAACTATTTAAGTATGCAAAGCACAAAGTGCGTACCATAAAAATAATATTTAAAACACCAAAAAAATAAGAAGAACTAAAAATGAAGGGGGAAAAAACAAAACACAACACAAAAACCCAACAAACCAAAACGGAATTAACCAAAATAGCGCGATCAAATGTCATTGAAATGTCAGTTAGCCACGCTAAAGTGTTTTGGCCATAACGCATTCGAGCCACAAAATGTGTGCGGTTCAAGTTGGGTCAGCAGTTGGCAAATTGGAATTGTTTGAGAATTTTGTATTCGAATGGGCCAACAAACACTTGATTTTGGCCCTGCGACAACTGACAAACAACAACCGAACAATTGTCAATCGAGTGTTGTGCACTGCAAAAAAAAAAAAACCTGTTAAATATTAATTTAGTTGGCCAGCAAAAACACTTGACGGATAATATATATTTTTGGATTAAAATTTTCAAATTTTGTTTTGCGCATCATCTCGAGTGGCAGTTGTGGCAGTTGTTACAGAAACAGTAACTTTTTTTTTTTGTCACTTACTACGCCAGTTCAAATTTATCTTCATTTTAGGTACAATCAATGTTTTTGTTATTTTTTTTAACAAATATACAAACTTAATCGAATGATTAAGTCTTGGTAATAAAGAAATAACCAAGTTACAATTTGCCCATTGGAAAACTTATTTTAATTATAAAAAACGGTCCCAAAAAATAATCAAAATTAAATTAAATTAAATTTATGATGTTGATTAAACTGTAATTCAGTTTAAATGTATACATTTTTTATTCTCTAAATAGATAAATTATATACATAAATTACATATTATTCAATTCAATTGAAATTCTTTCCTAGAAGTGGATTTTTTTTTTTCAGTTTCAATGATTTTATAAATAGTTATCTAACCTAAAAGCGTCGATATGTGATGAGATCACGTTAATTATGTGGGAGTTTCTGCACTGCGGATCCTTTCCTGAACCTGTAGCTCCTCCATCAACTTCAGCTTCTGTCAGTTGAACGACGAGTATTTTAAGCCAATTCCAGATTAAATCGTTAAATATTATAGCCATAAAAAAGACCTTTGGCCTGTCGGAGTCCTGGTGTCTCTTTCCAGCTCCTTTTAGATGCACAAAATGTCAATCTCTCAATTTAATCGTTAACATAACGCACTATTACAATCAAAATCACAATGACAAATGCATTCTCAGATATCAATGGCATATATATATATATATATATGTATATATATGTGTGTGTGTGTGTGTATAGCACAACATATCGTTTTATCCATAACAATTTGCCACGTCGCTTTGTTTTCATTGTTGGCTGTCACTCGGCGATTTAGCACACATTGATGGATGATGCGCCAGAGAACTCAACTCTCAATTCAATTTGGAACTGAGCAACTGAGCAACTGGCAACTCGACGCTAATTTTGTGTGACAAATTGCAGAGAGAGCGAAAAGACATGTCAATTTCTTATGGATTGTTGTCCTGCGCAACGCTTCAAGTGGCTGTTGCCTGTCTATTCAATTTGTGGAATGCCGCATGGGGGGGGGGGGGGGGAGGGAAGCAGTCTTGATTGTGGCACTTAAGGCACGCACTTAATGCCAACTTGACATGCAACTGAGGCGTTTACCAGATTTCTCGACTAAAGTTACACACTCACACATACACATACACATACACATACACACATACATATGTAAAACACGCTGACTCTCTCTCTCTCTTTCTCTCTCTTTCTCTCTCTCTCTTTCTCTCTCTTTCTCTCTTTCTCTCTCTCTCTTTCTCTCTATTTGTGCCTAGGTCCTTGCTTATGCAAATCGTTATAGCTATAAGTATATGTATATATATATATATATATATATATATATATATCTATATATATTCTGTATATTTCTTGCGCAAAATGCTAATCTATTTTGTTTTCTGTTTCAGTATCCGTTCTCGCCATTTGCAGGTCTCCGAAATTAATGGTAATTTCATGCTGTCATTGCGTAAAAATCAACACGGCCCCCAAAGCCAAAGCCCAAACAGAACAAAACATAAAGGTAAAAGTAAACCAATTTTGCTTTGGTAATTAAAAGTCTATTAGGGGTAGGCTTCCAACACAACTTATAGCAAATAGCGTAATTCCAGTTCCCATCACATTTTCATTGTTAAAGCCAACCAAAAAGCTCAACGTCTTATTTTATAGTCAAAATTAAAGGGTGAGCGGAGCGTTTCTTTTTTTTTTTTGTGTCCTTTGCCAAAATTTGAGCAAATAAAAATAAAATTGGCTGGAAAACACAATGCTAGGAGCAAATTGAAAAGTTATCTCCATTCTCCAATCAGATTTTTAAATCTAATTTGTTTAATATCAACAGAAAAATGTCAGGCAAAAATTTAAAAAAATATATTCTCAGAATTTGAGTGTCTCAGCTGGGTAAATCATATATATATGAAGAGACTGTAAATATCGTTATAAGCAAATAAAATGATTAACCATAAACTGATTTAGTAATTGGTAGTAAATGCATATATTTTTATAGCTTTTATCTGAGCTTGGTAACACTAACCAAATTAAGTAGCACCAACTTCAAATCAATACAAGTGACTTAGAGAGAGACTCTAATAACTGTAAAATTAAAACTGACAAAAAAACATGGAAAAATCATGCTTAAAAGAGTTATGGCCTTGATTTATAATGCTGTTTACCAACTCAATTAACTGAATGGGCCAATGTGATTAGATCATCATTAAATATATGATAAATATGCGCAGTTTATGTACATCTTTCGCATATCACTTAAGAATTCCACGTTTATGTCCGATTGTGCATATATCTCTATTTATATATATATATATCTTATAGATGTGTAGATGAAATGGCTTTCTCCGCACAAGCACAAGCACAAGCCAAGTGTTACAACTGGGTTAGTCGAACATTCATTCATTAAAACGCAGATAGAGAAACCATTTCATATGATATATATATATATATATGATATTTGATATGAGTTGAGCAGCAGCCTAATTGAAATGCATTTCGGAATTTCGCTACATCATATACTATCTATGTATCTATGTATGTATGTATGTATTTATGCATATGTATGTATGTTACATACGTTATTGGATGGCTCGTGCTGTTGCACACCTGTTTCTTATCTGATTTGTCATGCTAACCTAAGCACAGTGTTTGACCAAGTTGGTAGCAATCGTAGATTTTGCCTAACGCTAATTAATTATCTTTATGCGCATAATTAAATTGTGTACACAGATTTTTATTTGTTTTCGTCATCTTTTGCACTGGCAACTCATCCAAGCTGTATTGTATGCGCTGCTGCCCGTGTCTGTTGTTGTGTTTGTGTGTGTGTGTGTGTTCAGTTTTGTTGTGTGTTGTTTAGACCAATGGTTTTGCCAGCGATTTTTCATACATCTTGGCCATTATGGCCAAGCAATTACGTTTGCCATCCGGCTGGCTGGCATCCGACTGCCAAAGTCCATCTCTGATGTTCATTATCATTATAAACATAATAATAATCATAAACATTATCGCAATCATAATCGTAGCTGGCGTAGATGTAGTCGTCGCTCATCTGCCGGAAGTTTGCCATACGAAAAATGTTGTAGGTAATTGATGCCCTCGCCTGCCCTGCCCTGCCCTGGCCTGGCCTCGCCTGGCGTGGCCTGCCCGGGCATGGCCTGTTCGGGTCGGATCGGGTCGTGTCGGGTCTGGTCTGGTCTGGTTGGGATGGCCGGACTGTATGGCTTTTATTTATTTATTTTTGTTTATCTGATTTTCATGGTTAGTGGTTAAGTTTGCTTTTTATGCAAAAGTTTTAAATTTCACATGGAGTAACTAAATTTATTCATGCTTTTGCTTTCCGCAAAAACCTGTCAATTTGATGAGTGATTGATTGATTTTAAAGATTTATATGTGGAAATGAAGAAAATTCTATTATTTTATATACATTATGAGATCATTGAAAAAGCCAAAGCAGCATTCACGTTTTTTTTATTTTAGTTTTTTTTTTATTATATTTGTAATTAACATTGTCATTAAATGTTTATGAGCAAAAAAAAAAACGGTTTAACATTGACTCAACGATGCAAAAGTCTCCATTAACAGTATCAAAATAGAATTCACATTAATTATGCAATTCTGCGTGGCTTGATGGCAATTTCAGCATCGCTTTTTGACATATTATTAACTTTTAACGTTTGCATTGTTTATTAAATGTGTGCAAATGAGTTAATGTCAACATGGTGTGTGTGCGTGTGTGTACAATTGAATATATTAATTTATGTATATTTTTTTTAATACCTACAATTTTTTTTTTATCACACATCGTTGATGGACTTTATAATATTTTTATTTATTTATTTTTTTTTTTTTTCAATCTTACGCCTTGTTAATTGCGTTAAGCCCCAGTCAATTATCAAATATACAAACCACAGTGATGTTGTTCATGATGTTAATGATGAAGTTGATGATGATGATGTTGACGACCAGTAGCCGCCGGGGCTGTGCATTTGTGGATAGAGGAGAGTTCGTTGCCAGACCCAGCCGACGGCTTGCTCACATTTTTAATTATAATTCCATGACGTTAACGACTTGTCTGTTGTTATTTTAAATAGTTTTGCCATTGCTATTGCCATTGTTTGTCGTCGTTGTTGTTGTTGTTGTTGTTGTTGTTGTTGTATTTGTTGTTGTTGCTGTCGTTGTTGTCGTCGTTGTCGACAGATGACATGACGGGTTTTTACAGTAGCTGACATCATGAATTGGCCACAGCAACATATGCTTAAATATGTATGTATGTATGTATGTATGTATGTATGCATGTATGTATGTATGTATGTATGTATGTATCTATGTATGAACTGTTAACCAACTTCGGACGGGTGCACAAAGCCAAGGGCAAGGGGATTGTAAGATCATACAAATTTGAAGGCAAGCACAAAAATTGACCACGGCTAAAAAAAATGACAAGAAAATTAAGTAGAAATTTAAATTCTTAATAACTAGAAGAAAATTAATACAATGATATAGATATAGATACAATATTATAAATATAGATATAGATATAGATATAGATACAATATTATAAATATAGATATAGATATAGATATAGATATAGATATAGATATAGATATAGATATAGATATAGATATAGATATAGGTATAGATATAGATATAGATATAGATATAGATATAGATATAGATATAGATATAGATATAGATATAGATATAGATATAGATATAGATATAGATATAGATATAGATATAGATATAGATATAGATATAGATATAGATATAGATATAGATATAGATATAGATATAGATATAGATATAGATATAGATATAGATATAGATATAGATATAGATATAGATATAGATATAGATATAGATATAGATATAGATATAGATATAGACATAGATATAGATATAGTCACGATGTGTATTTTAGGGGATGATTAATTTTATCTCATCTAAAGCTGCTACTTTTTTGAAGAGTTTCTATAATTAGCGTCCCCCTATCCAGAGCAGAGTCAATTACCTAAAGTAAAGTCAGCTACAACAATTTTGCACTTTGTCTGATCTGTGTACATATATTATATAAGAAAAGTTGACCTGTGTACCTAAGTTCATCTAATAAACTAACATCAAATCTAGTTTCTAAAAAAATACAACTTTTAGTTGTATTTTTAAAATACGAATAGTCAAATCGATAACTTATAAAAGGACATTACAAGAAACTTTAAATTCAAAATAAAAGAAAAAATCTTAAACTTAAAATGGTATTTAAAATAGATGTGAAATATCATTAAGTTATAGAATGCAGACATCTAAATAAAATAACTAAGATCTAAATACAAGCTAAAAAGCTCTATTTGTATATGCCTAAACTTGTACAAAAACCTAGAAGACTGTGAAAAGAAACAGCCATCGAAAAAGTAACAAATAGAGAAAAAGATCAGGCAATGATTGAAAAAAAACTACAAAAACTGAACAAAACCGATTATGGCAACAACTTTTGCTTGAACGCCAATTGCCAAACAAATCTGCGCCGCAAATATTTTTTATTTATTTATTTTTTTTTATTTTTTTTAAACTTTTAATTTGGCTTGTTGAGGTTTTTTGAACTCTGGCCAAGCGGAAGTCGGAGCACTTATGACTCATTTGATGGTTAGATGCAGATAAAGGTAAGGCTGCCTCTCAGCCAACAAAATTCGATGCTTTTCCTAACCAATTTTTTGGTTTGTGATAATGTGATTTCTGGTAAGACGGATAAATTTCAGTTACAACAATGAGATATTTTTGGGGGGTTCAGCAAGTAATGAAATCAAGGAGACGCAGCGTTTGTCTATAGTAGGTGTGGATGTCGGTTTATATATATATATATATATATGTATATATATATGTATATATGTGTGTGCGTGTGTGTGTGTGTGGGGGTCGTATTTCTCAGCCACTTCAACACTTCATTTAATTAATGTTGTAAACACGCACGAATTGAATTATTTATGCTTAGTTGTCATAAATTCATTTGAAGAGGGGGACATGGGGTAGCACACCCACGCACATCTTAAGGTGTTACATAGGTGTGTGTGTGTGTGTTTGGGGGGGGAGGGGGTGGAGTGATGGAGTTGTTGTTGTTTTCCCCTGCTCGAACGTGTCAGACAGATGTGTGGCAATTAAGTGAATGCTGTTGCCATTGCCGATGACTGACAATCGAGGCGCCTATTTTTACTCACATGATTTACGATGATTCAGGGGGAATTGGGAGTGAAGAGGGATGAGCTATCAAAAATGTATATATGCATAAAATAGAAATTAGTAATTAGGCATGCCTTGGCATTAAAATGGAATTGATGCAACTGCAACTGCAACTGCAACTGCAACTGCACCCAAATGTTACCAATTTAATTATGCGAATCTTCCCATTTTAACTGACCCATTTCTCAAGGCAAAAAAAGCCAACAAAAAAAAAACAAAAAAAAGCAAAAATAAATCGTAAAAAGAGAGAGAGGAGCAGATAGCGAATAAGTCGCACATTACTGAGGCACTGGGCCAAAAGGATGCCTCAAGAACTCAAACAAAAAAGTCGCAATAGCCCTGCAACACCTACCCCTCCCCCACCCCCCCGCCCTGCCCAAAAACTTTCGACGTTGTCTGCATTTGTCTGACGCCGACAGAAATGAAAATGAAAATGGAATTAAGCACACAAGTTTTCCTAAGTATGAACCGAGTGAATGCATCTGTATATATATATATATATATATATGTATATATACTTATATTTATGTGTGTGTTAGATTCGTAAAAGTTGTGAATATTTGTGTACGTATTTCTTTGGCTGTTGCACTCGCTAGATACTTGCCACACAGTGCGACAAGGGGCGCAAGGCGAGGCGAGGCTGCGAGGCGAAGCGCAAACAAAAAGTTCAAGTATCCTAACAGTGTCTTATGAGTGCTTTGTCTGATTGTAAGTGTGCATGTGTGTGTGTGCATGTGTGTGTGTGTGTGTATTGTGTGAATAAGTGTTTAAACTGTTACACTCTTCTTGCAACAAGCCTCTGCCTCTGCCTCTGCATCAGCCTTTTGCATTTTGCTTTTTGTCCCTCTTTCGCACTTTTATGCCTACAAAACTCAACTTGACTCAACTAAAAATGAACAATTTTATGTATTTTTTATTGTTATATTTCCTTGACTTGTCCCTCAGTTCCCAATTTTCCACATTTTCCACAGTTCATTTCCTCCTCAGCTGTTAGTTTATTTAAATTTGAATACACTTCTGTCAACTTTGAATTTTATGTTTGTATTATTTGTGTTATGCATTGCATTATTATTTAATAATTCGAATTGTCAATAATAATGTTAATGTTAAACGGTTAAAGTTTATTTTACAAAAATATCACATTACTAGTTGATTTCAACTAATATGCAGAACCACAATATTTGTTACAGTTTTCAACCAAACAATTATGCAATTTGCACAAAACTAATTTATTGCATAAATGCACATTTTTAGGCTCAATTAGTGGTTAAATTTGCAAAAAATCAAACTATAAACTACAAACACAGGCAATATAATTAATGAATGCAATTTTTAAGTTCTGCATAAAACATAAATATATATATAGTATATATAGTATATATAGTATATATAGTATATAGTGGCATATTCTTGATCGGCGTTAATAGCCGTTGCGATTGTGCCAGATCGAAAGACTTCAAATCGGGAATATCAATTTTAAAATATGTTTCGAGTGTTTTTAGTATTTGTTTTTTTTTTTTATTATCTTTTTATCTTGTTCAAATGTAAAAATATATATTTATATATATATAAACCTCATAACTCAAATACTTTTTTTTTTATCTCCTGCCCTCGATTCATTCGATGACTTTTTTTTTGTGCAAATAAACATAGAATATTCACTGACGGTTTTGATAAGATAAGAAGCAGTCGAAGGAAATGAGTTCCGAGCTATGCGATTTATAGCTGGTTGAGTTCTCTGGCAATTTGTATGTCTGGAAAGCCCTGCAAAGCATTGACAGTGGCGCTCAGCCGGAGACGGGGAGACAAAGGCAATCAACAGGCAGACAGACAGAACTGCTACTGAAAGCAGCGGCGAATTAATCTCTCCGTTGGCAAAGTTGGGGCACAAAGAACGAACAACGGAGAAATGAGAAATGAGAGAATGGAGGAATAAGAACTGAGAACTGAGAACTGAGAACCTGAGAGCTGGATACTGAGTTCTGAGAATGAGGCCGCCGAGAAGCATATGGCGCTGCGTGCCGACAGGACTTTAATCATTCAGGAGCCGTGGCAGACAAGTCTGCCAGACTTGAGCCATGGCCCGTTACACAGCCTCAAATGCCATCTCGCCCGTCCATCCAGCTGGCAGCACGTCTGTTCGTCTCTCCGTCCGTCCGTTCGTCCATCCGTCCGTTTGCCTGTTTGCCCGTCCGCGTCTGTCAGTCAACGAATGTGTTTTGAATTATTGTGCTGTAAATTCAAAAAGTATGATGCGCCTCCGGATAAGGGGGGGGGGGGGTGAGTGCGGGGCACAGAGCTATGCGTGTCGGCTGCTTGGTGCAGCTACTCGACTCGAAAAATGGCAAAACAAAAGGATATTGTGACAAGGATTTATTAGTATGTATGTGCTCTGCTCCGCTCTGCTTTGCTCTGCTCCGCTCTGCTTTGCTCCGATCTGTGGACAAGCGTAGCAGGGGGGGGTAGTCAGTCATTGTCCATTGTCTTGCCCTGCCCGTTGTCATTTATGAATTTCAGGGTTGATTTGAGACACACACACACACACACGCACACACATAGTATGCAGCCGCGAAGCTAGCTGCTGGTAGTCTGTGTACACTCGAAAAAAAAAAACAGATGCTGTCATTAAAATTTTAAAATCTTTATTATTCACCATGTGAATCGAACAGTTATTTTGTGCTTCAGACTAAAGCTGAAGCTAATAAATCAGATAAAAATATACATTTGGGAAATTAATGGTTTTTGTTTTCAAAATGGGTTAAAAAATATTTTACTTGCAAAAACACAAAT
The DNA here is from genome assembly GCA_035042125.1 of Drosophila longiperda. Taxonomy (NCBI): domain Eukaryota; kingdom Metazoa; phylum Arthropoda; class Insecta; order Diptera; family Drosophilidae; genus Drosophila; species Drosophila longiperda. The sequence continues at coordinate 1,887,687 of JAWNLV010000117.1, forward strand.
TTTAGAAATACTTTATTTTAATGACAAGCTTGAACTAATATTGCATGCTTGCTATAAAATTTAGAAAATCGCTTTACTTAAATTTTTTTACCATTTGAATCGAAGAGTTTTTGTGCTTAAAACTAAAGATCAGATAAAAATATACATTTGAGAAAAAAAATCGAATTTGAAAAACTCGTGTTTTAGAAAAACACGTTTTTTTATTATTTCTAAATTTGTAGTTTTGCAACACAAATTAATTTATGCTTAATTTGTGTGCATCCTGTAAAAAATGTCGAGAAAATGTTTTTTTTTTTTCATATTTTTCTTTTCTGGTTTGTTGAGTGCAACTGGAGGTTGGTGGTTGGTTGTGTTGATGGGGGGGGGGGAAGGGGAGGGGGGTCATCTGGGAGACTTGCTCGCTGAAGTGTCAAAGCGTTATTATTGCTCATTGCAGTGCTTGCAGCTTCCGCTATATGTGTGCCCAACCCCCGTACCCATACGAACCAGAACCAGAACCAGAACCACGACCAGGACGAGGACACCAGCAGATTTTGCGTACTCTTAACTCGTACTCGAACTCCACTCAACTCAACTCAACTCAACTCATCTCATCTCCACTCATCTTGTGTCGTCTCGTCTCGTCTCGATTCATCCTCGACTCAACTCGACACGACTCGTTGCGGCTCAGCTGCGATTTATTGCATTCAATCTGTTTTCGAAAATATGCTTTGCTATGCACACAATCCCAACACAACCCGCGTTCCCCACCCGCACCCTCCCCACCCCCCTTCTGCTTTTGTTTTAGATTTTTTGCGTCTCTTTTTTTATGCTTGCACTTTGGTTTAATTACATAGAAAATGTGCTCATGGCAAATCCCCAATGACAAATGTTTTGCTTCTGTCGCAGAGCACCCAGACCCGGGGAAAGTTAAGCTTGGAAAGTTAAGCTTTTGAGTAGTTACAGCATTGAGCAGGTGACACAAGATTTATTCGTTGTAATTGATGCTGGCTGCGATCAGCTTTAATGGTTCGCAGACATCCCTGAATATATCTGTAAATGGCCAAAAAATACAATTTGAGGGGGGGGCACACGCGAACTGCCGTCTTTCGTCTCCTGCTTTGTTGCCTGCCACTCGCCATTTATCCACTTAGGTAAAACGCAAAACCGGGCAACCAACAACATTTGACTAATTTATTTAATGGCCTGGTTATTACACGAACATGACGCCGAGCCTTAGGCAAAAAAGCCTTTTATGGTGGATGCTTGGTTGAGTGATGGGGTGGGGGGGGGGTGGGGGGTTTGGAATCTGTTCTCCAACCCATTTGAGCCCATCCATGTATACCATGGAAACGAAAACTCCACTTAGAAGCTGCCTGCATTTACCAAGCATTGAATAATGGCCAAATCTGCTGCAAAAGTTTTATTGCACTTGCCAAATTAATTTGCCACAAAGTAGAAGGCGCCAGACTTGTCGCTGTTGTTGCTATTTTGGCTGCCACTTCGCTAATGTGGACTACTTGGCAATGGAAATGGAAATGAAAATGGCAAAGCACGGGAAATGTAAATGGAAATGACTAAAGAAAGCAACAACAACAACAACAACAACTACAACTACAACAACAATAATAATAATGGAGAAATGTGAAAATGGTTGCCGAGTCTTGGTCTATGTTTTTTTTTTTTTTTTTTTAGTTTGAATGAATGCCCATCCGCTCTTAAATGTGCGATCATTAATTTAATTTTTCATTATGCTGCGGCCAATGAAAAGTGTCATAAGACCATCTTTCGGCCCACAAGCGCCATGAGCCATGGCCATAAACAAAAGGCCAGCAAAACGAACGAGCTGTAAGACCCAAAAAAAAAAAAAAAAAAAGGCAGCACCTTTTATTTTAATATTTGGCCATTAAAAACAGTTTTCAGACTCACCAAGCGCAAAACGTCCGCCCAAAAAAAAAAAAAAAAAAAAAACCTAAAGCGCTACCAAAAATGAGTTCAATCCACAACGCATTTGATTTCGTTTTTTATGCACACACACACACAAACACACACACACACACACACACAAACACACACACACACACACACACACACACACACAAACACACACACACCTATGCGATTTGCTTGTTTTTTATGATGACAGCGCAAAATGCCGAGAAAAATGCGTAAGGGAAAAACAAATCGTTGCACACGGCAGCAGCAGCAGCAGTTACAACAACAACAACAACAACAACAACAACAACAACAACAACAACAACAAACATAACCTTTAACGCCCCAACAATTAAGGCTAAACGCTTTTATAACATCAATTGTGGGCGGGGCGAGTCAAAAACTTTGGATTTTTGTGCAATGAGAGTGAGAGGAAGTGGAAGAGTAAGAAGGAGAAGGAGAAGGAGAAGAAGAAAGGGGCGAGAAAGAGAGAGGGGGAGTAGTATGAGGGCAGGCCTGCTTTTGGGGCTTGGAAAGTCCTCAGATTAATGACACTGCGCGATTTTTACGATTGTTTCTCCAAGTTACGGAAAAAAGTTACGAGTTATTCGGAATCTTTTTTTTTTTTTTTTTCTTCTTTTCTGTTTCTTTTGTTGTTTGGAAATTTATGAAATTTTACCTTTTGGCCAAAGCAATTTGCTCCATTTACATTCTTTATTAGCCAAACGGCGTTAAAAAGTTTTGTTGTTGTTTTTTTTTCTCGCTCTTTGTTGCTGCTGCTGGCTAAGTAGATGCGTAATTTCTTCATCCTATATATAAAATACGAAATGTAGGCATATAATAGTGAGAAGTGGCCGAGGGGGGGGGGGGGGGGTTAACAAAGTTTTGCTTCAATGCTGAAAATAATGTAGAAAGCCTCAAGGCCAAAGTCAAAATGAAAATGCAAACTTTGTCAATTCGTAGGTCATACCTGGATATTTGCGGTATAATTATGAATGAGATTGGATTAAAGCAATCGTTCCGAGAATATTGAATAGGTAAAAATAGAATCAACAAGGTGATGTGAACGAAATTAGCAATGCATAAACAATAACTGAACTGCAATAAGAAGAAGATAATAAAAATGCAATAAAAGCGGAATTTTAAATAAAATCTTGAGATTAATTTGAAATTTTATTATTATTATTATTATTATTATTAATTGTAGTCATTTCCAATATAAACATTAATCGCCGCTGTAACGTGTTGATTCAAGTTAATCTTGAATAAAATTTTAAATGCAGCTCAAAACAAATCGCGATATTTTAATTATAAAATATTAATTCAAAAATTACCAACAACATTTTATTTGACCGTCGATAAAACAAATTTCATTATTATTTTCTACATTTTTATATTTAAACCATAAACTTTTTAAATAGCACCGCATTTTTCTAAATAAAAGTAAACAATTTTTTAGAGCTAAAATATATCTCAAAACGGATCTGTAACAAACTTGTGTTGAAATAATGTTTTTCTGTTCCCATTAATGTAGTGTATTAAGTGGGGGTCAACCCCCTTAACAACATCATCAACAACATTAACAATCGCTAAATTTATATGGTACTCTAATCAACATTGCTTAATTATATTTTGATTAATTAAGACAAGGTGACTTTATTTTCAAATTATTCACTATCAATCAATATTTTGTGTGGAGAATTATGTATTGCGTTTTTTTTTTTTTGCAGTTTCAGTCTCAGTCTAGTTGTAAATCTTTGAGCATATAATTGCATAATATTTATTATGTTAGTTAATTTAAACACGCCTACATTTTTACCCACGTGGGGAATTTAATAAATTCATCATCCTTCATTTAGTTGCTGCAGTCGAGTCTGAGTCGGGAGAGCGAGAGAGAGGGAGATAGGACAAAAAAAAAACAAAAGAATAAATTATATTAATGTGTGTGCGTGTGTGTGTTTGTGCAGAAGAACGGAAAATCGCCAGAAAATAAGAAAAATGTCACAGGCAAGCAAGCACGGAAGATGCGCGCAGGCAGCATTGAAGGCGTGGTAGCAGCGTCGCTGCTGGCAAACAAAAAAAAAAAAGCAAAAAAAAAAACAAAAAAAAAAAACGAAAGCAAAAGCAAAAGCAAAATCGTGACTGTCATTTCAACGAAGCGAAGTTATTTTTCATGATAAAGCAGCAGCCGAGCAGTCCTCGACTCATTTTGCCAGCCGGCGGTAAAGCAGATAATGGCGACAGGGATCGGAACAGTTAGTTGTTGTGGGCTGTGTGGAGATGGAGACGAAGCCGAAAGCAAAGAGAGTGATGGGTGCACGGTATACATGATGTTGTGCAGCAAATTGTGCAAGTTGGTCGTGCGGTGGGGGGGGGGGGGGGTTACAGAAGTAAGTCTGAGCAGTTCAGCGTTAAAATACCTTTTACTGGCACATTACCAGCATCGCGTTTGCGCTACCTAAGCGTGCCTACAGCTAAAGCCCCCACCCCCTCCCCCCCACAAATAGTATTCCCCAATCAGCCAGTCCGCCGAAAAGCAGCAAACGAATGGAAATGCAGCTCTGCTGCTGCCAACATCGCTATTGGCGTCGCTGCTTTTTTCATGAAATTATTACGACTTTGGAAAGGGGGGCGTACATAATGTCGTCACGTTAAGTCACAGACTTCCCCCCCTCCCTCCTCGTTCGTTATATGTATGGTCCCTCACCTACAGTTTGACTGCCCCCCCCCCCCCCCACCAAACTCACCTCCCTTTGGCTTTTGTCGTTGCTCGTTTTAGTTTATTGTTGAAAATTTCTTGATTGTATCTGCGGAAAATGTTTCCAAATTGTTTAAAATTGAAGCCGCTACTTGAAGCCATGATGCAAGCTGACTGGTGGCAAGCTGCTGGTATAGCTACAAATTCATATGGATGTTGTTTAAATCAATTTACCACTTTCATACCGATGTACAAAACTGTCAACAAACATTTCAAAGATCGAGAAAGAGAGTCTGTTTAATTCTTGGAGTTGAATTTTAAGTGACCCACAAAAAATGATCTCGTCTGTCCAAATCCAAACTCTCGTCTAGCCACGAAGAGATATTTGTCGCACGCTCGTAAAGATCGCATTAAAACGCTATAAAAAAAAATACAAAAAAACCAAGCAAAGCATTACATTTATTTTTTATGTACCAGGTACAAACACATCGTATTTCTTTCGTTATTTTTCACTTTTCGCTGAGCACTGTTTTTTTTTCTACTTTTTTTTTTTTTTTTTTTTGTCTCTTTATTATTCGACTTTCTCGCCAATGAAGTTGCCCATCATCGGCATCATCTTCATTATGGTCATCAACGTTCGAGAATGTAATAAGCGTGAAATAATTGACATTTAAGCAAAGCGCACACGCACATTGAGACAATGGAACCAAGAGATAACAAAAAAAAAAAAAAAAAAAAAAATTCAAAAACCGCTGGACAAGTTTAGATAGCCAACTGCCAGCACCTCACGCCACCAAGTCCCCCCCCCCCCATCCCACACTACACGTTATTAGCTCCTTCTCCCTGTTTCACGGTTTGTAGGCCAACGGCATTGCCACTGCCACTGCCAGATGAATGAAGCCCAACGCGCAAAACGTTAAGTCGAGAATCATGACAGATGACCGCACGTACTCACTTCTCTCCACATTTTACATTTAATGTCTCACGACCGAAACACAGTCAAAACTTAAAGCTGGAGTCGCCAAGCTGCCAGCTGCCAGCTGCGAGCTGCGAGTTGCGAGTTGCGAGCTGCGAGTTGCGAGTTGCGACTTACTGATGGAGTTAAGAGGAGGGACGCGTTCGCAGTTGGAGATTCTTGTGGGGCAACGTTTCTGGGTCATGAACCAAAAATGTAAAATAATGAGTTGGTTTAAAAATAATGTTGCTGTGCCTGCTACACACTCCCCAATCCTCTCTCCCCCCACCTAGGTTGACTCCTCTTTGGGCAGATTCTTGTCGATTTGCCAAACATTTATTTTATTTTATTTTGCTTTTTTTTTTTATTATTTGGTTTTTGGCATTCAACTCTGCGAACGCTTCACCTGTGCGCGAGGGGGGGGGGGGGGGGTGTGGGGCCAGCGACATGAAACATCTGTCAATGCGACACGTGATGTGTTTGCAAAATGTTTCAACACACACACACACACACAGACAGTCCGCAAATTGGCGTTTAAATGTGTGATAGTTGGGTGCCAAGGTAATCAGATTAGATGGCAACATGATGGAGACCCTGGAATATCATAGAAATATTTTGTAACTTTTAAGCAAATGCACGATTCAAATTCAATTTTCAAACTGTTATCAAATTAATGATAATAGTCATAATAATAATATTCATCTAATATAAGTTTCATTCTGCAATTTGTAGAGTTTATTTCGTTTTTTTTTTTTTTTGCAGTTGAAAAAGTTTTTGTTTCAAATTTCAAATGCTATTTTTTCCTATGTAAGTAAACTTAAATCCTGTTTCTGTCTGCATATTTATCTGTTTTGTTTATAAATCTATCTCAATGAAATTGTGCAAATTTTTATTATCTAATTTAGCTTTTTATCTTACTTTTGTGCAAAGAGATTACATGCAAAGTTTGCCATTATAATCATCATCATCATCATCTGCTCTGACACATATTCAAATAAACTACAAAATCTCACATTTTTTTTTTTTTTTTGTTATCATCTTCTTTTTGTTGCAGTCAGCACCATTGCCATTGCCATCAATGACCTCAGCTAAGTCGTAAATGGTAAGTGCAAAATTGTCTGTAAAATGCATTTTAAACTCACAATCAGAACCGGGATCGAGGCTGTACCCCCCCCCCCCCCCCACAAAGTTGCCTCTGCAAATACATAGAATATATTACATTAAACACCTTCAACGTGCCCTCGACCTTAACATCAACGTTGGACACGCCCAACGCTTCGTAATGCGGCGCCAACTAAATTGCTTTGCTGCTCAGCAGCAGCAGCAGCAGACGGGGGCAGACGGGGGGCAGTCGGGGCAGCAGGGGCAACATCTACCTATAAACCAAAATGAATGACTAAACGAACAAACGTTCCCCCGCTGCTTGCCCCGTCGGGTCGGGTTGGTGTGGCGACTGTGAATTTAAATATATATACGCGATACGATGGGAGTTAGGAGATGGGAGATGTTCCGATGCCAAAAGCCGATGCAGATGCGAGTATATGCAAAAATGTCATGCTGACTGCAACCAACCTAGTCATCAGCTGCAGCAGCAACAGCAGCATCGGCATCAGCCGGAAAATGCAATAGCATCGGGCGGTCATAACATGGTTAAAGAAGCTATAATGGGCCTTGGGATGGGGCGGAACTGGCGTGCGGTCTCACGGGCCAAGTTGATGGTGCTAAAAACTGGTGGCCACATGCAATGTCATCATCTCCATATATATATACCACACCCATCATCATCATCAACATCAGCATCGCCGCATGCAACATTTTGTTAAAGCCCCCCAAATCCACCCCCCCCCCACCCACCATCCCCTCGCTTCCTAGTATTTAACTTTGACCACGCGTAAATTTCACTCTGCGCACTGACATTTTATTAGGAAAATTTTTGGCCAGTGGGAAAAAACTAATTTGTTGGTTGAGGAGGGGGGGGGGGGGTGTGTGTGTGTGTGTGTGACGACTATTGCGATGAATCAATCCGTTGTAGCGGGACGATGCCACATTTCGAGTTTGTTGCAGCCAAACGCCAATGAGACTCCTGCCGCATTACGTCATCTGTTGGCATTTAAATGAGTTAAGCAGGTCCGATTACTGAGCAATCCTCCAGCTCCATTTCAGCCACAACCACAGCAACAGCAGCAGCAGCAGCAGCAGTTTGGAGTTTGTGGCTTAATACGGATTAATCCTTCTACATTCTTAACCACTTGCCAACATTGGATGCGTAACCATTCATGCCACGTTGGGGATGGCAGCGAAAGAGTTTTATTTTATACAATTTGTAAAGCTTTGAAATTAGTTTAATTAATAGTTGATGGAGAAAAGTGCAGAAAACAGCTAAAAGCAATTAATTTTATTTCGATAAGAAACAAAAAAAAAAAATAAAAAAAAAACAAACTTTATTTTACTGAGCAACAATCTGATACAATCTGAGTATTTTATTTATTTATATGCTTTTTCAATCGTTGTAAATGCAAATATTTCAATAATATTATTTATATTTTTTTTTTTTTTGTTGTTGTCCTTGTTTAAAGTCGCCACAAATTCCCTTCTCTCGAGTGCCGCTTGCACGTGCAACATTTAGCTATTTGCCTCAGTGAGTAATGCATTTTGTTGTTGTTTTTTTTTTTATTTATATTTTTGCTAGCCATATTTGCACAAAAGCAACCAGGGTCATAAATATCGCGTACATCGCCTTTAATATGCAATAAGCTGTTGTATTTATTTGCACAGCTCAACAAATTCAAATGATTTTTTCCATAATTCATTTGGCACATCGACTAAGCTACCTGCTCCCCGCACCCTCCCTGATTATCCTCACTTGCCACGCATTTTAAATCATGACATAAACACTTTTGCACATCCCAAACAGCAATTTATACATACAAATTCAGATAAAATTTGGCATTTATTTTGTTGATATGCCTATTTTTGTTTGCCTTGTTTGGTTGTTTGTTTATTTGTTGGTTTTTGTTTGTTTGTTGCGGCTGGCTATTGCCAATGACTTTAATGATTTGTGGTCAGGGTTATGCAATTGCAGCAAGGGCTACAAATTGAACACATCAGCGCAGCTACCCGGCAAAACTCGATAAACCCATCAAAAAAAAAAAAAAAACATATCTCATACATATATATTTATGTATGTATTTTGTGTGTGTGTGTAGCAATTAGCACAAGAGACATGCACTTTGCGAACAGAAGTGGATCAAAATCAAAAACAAACTTATTTAATCGCATTTCCGAAGCACTTCTTTCCCCATTGTCATCCAACAACTGGCCAAGAAGCTCTCGCATATCTCAGCAAAAAGGCAAATATTATCAGAAGCGCTGCTGATGACAAAAAAAAAAAAAAAAAAAAAACTTTACTCAATTTATCAGTGATAAGAAGAAGAACGTTGAAAAGATTTGTTTGCATTGTTTGCACAACTTAAAATTCACTTTACTGTTTTCATTTAGAGCAAATATTTATTTTGCATTGGCCAACTTAAATGCAACTAAATTGTTGGACAGGCAGGCGACAAAATATTTTAAGTAATATTTTGCGGTTCTCTTATTAAAGAAAGACAGCCTGATTGCCAAGCACATCATTCCCCCCTCTCTATCTCTCTCCCTCTCTCTCTCTCTCTCTCTCTCTCTCTCTCGCTCTAAATCATGTTTATTTTGAATTGTCATTGACAGAGTTAACCAATTTTGGCACAACTTAAAAATTATACGAAATAAATGAAAAATAAACTTTATGTTTTTTTTTTTATTATTTTTATTTCACCCCAGAAAATCAAAACGAGTAATAAAAAAAAAACAATATAATTTTTTTTTTATATATTTACTTGCCTGTTTTTATTGTTCAGTTCTCAGATCAGAGATCTTAGATCTTAGATATTATGGCATGCAAGTCATGTGCCTCGTTGCTCATTGAGGACTCTCTGTCTGTGTGTGTGTGTGTGTGTGTGTGTGTGTTAAATGTAAAATGTCAACATGGTGCAATTGTGGCCAAAAAAAAAGAGCGCAATAAGCTGCTTACCATTGTAATCGCTTGCCCGTTTTTGGTTAGCTGTGACAAGGCGCAACGGCCTTGAATATCTTTTTTTATTTTTATTTATTTATTTTTTATTTTTTTTTTTTGCTTTTTTATTGTTTCGGTCAAGCGTTGAATTTGCTAACGATGCGTACAAAATTGAACAAATAGTGTTTTCCATTGATGGCAAGAAGACAGACAGACCTTGATGATTGCCAACATCTCAAGCTTGACGCTAAGAACTATATATTTTTGGCAACTATATAATTCACCGACTATAAAAGCTATACTTTAAGTCGGCTTAAATGTATGATTTACAAACAATGCATTTTAATTGAGTTTAATTTTAATTTCAATAATTAAAACCCTAAGATCAGGGCAAATTATCAAATTCTCTTCAATTTGCAACAATTGCTAAACAGATTTTCATTTCTTTTCTTTTATTTGTAGTTGTTTTCATTCACAGGGTTTGTTTTGCATCGGTTTATTTTTGTTGTGGAATTCTTTTGACTTTTTCGTTGCTTCTAGTTGGGATGCCCATAACTCAATTGGACTATTTCAATTAGGTTTTCACTTTAATTAAACTTCGATCCATTCACATTTGTTGTTGTCCAAACTCACACATTGCCAAGTAAATCATGATACCAAATCTTCGCATAAACAACTGAATAACCGATTGAAAGCCAGTTATATTGGACTCTATTGGAGCACTCAGCTTAAGAGAGTTGTCGATGGAAGGAGGGAGGGAGGGGGGATTGGTCAGTGCGGGCTACGCTCGTCATTCGCCTTGGCAATCTGGGAATGCACATTGAAGCGGAAAAGCCAGTAATTAAATGGCTTCACTTTTACACTTTTTCTCTTTTGCCTAAATACAATAAAATTTGCCCCCTCCTTTTTGACTTTGTTGTTATACATTTTGGTTTTGTTTTTTTTTTGGTTTTTGTTTTTGTTTTTTCGCTTCTTTTGTGTTTTTATGTCGCCAGGCAGAGCCCCCTTCCCCTCCCCCCGCAACCAAAGCAATAGTAACCAGTCCAATTTGTAACTGAAACTTTCATTTTCATGTTTTTTTTTTTTATTTATTATTTTGTTTTTTAATTTTCTGCTAACAGTTTTTAAGCATGTAATGAAAAACCAGCACCAGCAGCAAGATATCTGTCAATGTACTGTGTATACCAGTTGACATTGCTACAAACCACCCTCCTCTCTCTCTCCCCCCCCCCCCTTCACCCGCCCTGGCATCGGCTTGCTCTCCTTCCCATCTAATGACTTGCTGCATTTTATTGGCACGCGATTGTCACAGCTGCAATAATAAAACAAAAAGACCACAAATCGTGATTATGCTGAAGTTTAACATAAGATTATAACAAAAAAAAAAAAAAAAAAAAACTAGCTTCGACGCCTCATTAAAATTGCAATTAAAACTATTTAATAATCAAGTGAAAATTGAGCAGTGTACAAATTTTATGATTTTAATATTTGATTTGAAATTGTTGGTAAAAGTAGCTAAAAGTGAATGTTTGCAAATTAGAAAGTGCATTACAATTGCGACTTAAGAACGATAGCAACAGAGCGGAGGGAGGGGAGAGGTGGAAAAGAAACAACAGTAAATGCACAACAAATTTATACATACATTATTCTTGAAATTGATATATTGAAACTGGCAAAAGATGCCAAATTAAAGTCAATTATTTGCAAAATTTGCACTCTTTAAAATCAGCAATTTGAGCGAATATCGATTTGAATATTTCTTTTCTTTAGTAATTCTTTTTTTTTATTTATTTTTTTTTTGCTACAGCCTGAAGGTGCACGCCACATCCTCTATCCGCTGCTCAGATCTCAGTCATTAAGACGAGTAAATTGGTAAATTGGCTTGAAATTTGATGAGTTTTTATTTCAGTTTCCTTGTCGCCGCGCAAAGGGTGAAAAGTTGGGAAACGAGTAGCTAAAACAAACGACAATTACCCACCTCATCTCCTTGTGTGTGTGTGTGCATGTGTGTGTGTGTGTGTGTGTGTGTGTGTGTGTGTGTGTGTGTAAATGAATGAGCTGGCATCCTAATGAATGACAAGATGCACCTTGCCCGCAACAAAGAAGAGTCAAGAGTTGCTAGTTAAAGCTTGTTACCTGTGGGCAAATCAATGGCTTGACTGGAACAAGTGATGAAATATGATATTGGGTTGCATGGCCAACGATGCCACGTTGGCTTTATCGTTAGCCATGCAAAGAGCCGCACCACAAAATCCAGTTAGTGTAAGCGAAACCCAAGCCCCAAACTGAATAACGGGGCCAATAGCTGGGCGACAAGTGAAACGCATAAAAAGAGGAGAGCGATGGGGTGGGGAGAGGAGAGGAGAGGTGTGCAACGGGGTGTAGTTGCTGGACATGTCAACTTAAACTTGTCAAGCTTCAGTGAGACATAGAGGGGGGGGGGGAGAGAGACAGGCAGAGAGAGAGAGGGAGACGTAGAGCAACATATTAAATACCATAAATAACGCATACGCCGCATAAGCCAACTCATACAACGCCCCAACCGGCGGCGGTTCACTGATACAAAAAAGTTGCCCGTAAATGAACAAAAAATAATTAAAAATGCATTTTTCATTAAGGCATTAAAACGTACAGATATATATATATATATATATATACACATACACTGCAATGTTGGCCATTCATTTAATTCATTTATCTTGTGGGTTGGCTTGACCAGTTCATTGATTACAATGCCAGATCACTACGACATCTCCTCCTCCTCCCCCCCCTCCTGCCGTGCACTTCTTTTCATAATAATTCACTGCATATCCTTCTCAGTCCCGCTGCAGTCTCGCCCCTTAGCTATATGCAACCCTGAAGCTTTTTGGCCGCTTTTATGTCATTTGGAAATTATCATTAAAGCTCGTTGTGACTGTAAGTCGCGGATGGTATGAGACGGGGTTGCGGGGAACAGAACAGTACAGCACAGCAGAGCACTGCACAGCACAGATATGACCACTTCATTTTGCAAACAAACACCGGCAACAGCAACAACAACAAACAAACAAACAAACAAACAACAACAACAACAACTGTTTTTGCTCGCTTGGCTTTTGCTAGAGGCTTGCGGCGCGTGACGGTCATTGAAACAATGCGCAAAAAAACGCGTGTAATTAAAACAATAAAAGGCAACAACAACAACAACAACAACAACAATAATAAAAACCAAATGGAAAAACGGCAAAAGCGAAATGTTCAGTTAAGTTTTCATTTTTACAAGTGTGAAAAATACTATTGAAAAGGCCGCACACAAAGCGCGCGCAACGACAACAAGCCATTTCCGCCAGGGCGGCAAAAAAAAAAAAACTTAAATGAAAAAAAAAGTGTAACAAAGAAAAAAAAAAAAATTAAAAATAAATGCATATAAATACGAAAAAAGAACAATTCTTAACCAGCTGGCAAAAAATTAATACACTCAACCCTAATAATCCCAAGCAAAGCATTAAAAAAAACATAGTTTAACAATGACAAACAAAAGTTGGTAATTGATTTTTTTTTTTTGGCTAAGACCAGTTAAGATTTGGAGAATAGTTGTCTTAATAGTTTTAGAATCTGCATTTCGAATCAATATATATATAGACATATGCAGCCGACATAATTGAATGAATATGCTCTCTCAAAGGGTATTCAGAATAAAAAAGGTTGAATAAAAAAAAAAAAAAGGTTTCATCGTTGCACAAACTGTTTGTGGACAGAGTTTTAAATTAAATGGTTGTCTTTTGCACTCAGAAATACAAGTAGTACACACATATATATATATAAATATATATATAATATATACTTATATTGAACTGGTTCAAGAAATCGGACAAGAATTTTAACATAATCGATCGATTGATGTGTGATACAAATTGTGAGTTGTCCACGGCAAAGTGTAAACCATAATTAAAATAATTAAAAACAGTAAAAAAGTCAAATTCATGTGGAATTTTTTTAAACGGGAAATTAAAATAAGTTTAAATTAAAATTAATAGCTTGATAGCAAAATAATTTTGCATGAATCATGTTATCAAACTAGTAACTAAAACGGATTTAAAGTTAAACTCAAATTGAAGCCATCTTTCGAGTAATGATAATTGGATAAAATTAAATAAAAATAACTTAAAATACCACTCAAATTTAATTGAAATGTATGTCAATTTGAACACAAACTCAAAAGTTAATTCGATATGTTTGCGTATGTTTAATAAATTATTCTACAGGCATATACAAAAATTAAACTTATTTTATGTTGATTTTATATAAACTCAATTAATCAGCTATTTGAAAACGCTTATAATAGCTGTAGATAAATTAAATATCGTTTGCCCTTGGATAATTAAATCAGTTGAAATTCAAGCATTAATTGAAATTTAACATAATTGAATGGAAAGGAAATTGCTTAAATTGTAGCAAGAATTGAGCAGCGAGCAGCGAGCATTTAACCAAACAAACAAAAGCGCCCAAAAAATCAAAAAAAAAAAAAAATAATAATAGGAATTGGCAAAAAGTGAACGTCTGTGTAAAAATGGAGCTGGAGTCGACGATTATTTCTAAGCTCGGCGAATAGCCACAACTGCAAATGAAAGTGAAATGCGAGCACAATTTTTTTTTGGCCATATTTGTTTAGTTTTTTGTTTGCCAGTCATTGGGCTGACTTCTTCTCGTGGGTCGCGTTCCGCATTGTTATGCGCTTATGCAATGAGTGATCCCCAAATCCCAATCTCCAAAACCCAAACACAAACACAAAACACAAAACCAAAAACCCAAAACAGTGACAATGATGTGTCACATTTTGGCTGCGGCTGCGGCGACGGCTGTGTCTGTGGCTGCCACTTCAATACTGTCTACGTCTTTGACATAACTGTAACTGCAAATCGGAAATGAAGAAATGGCTAAAATCAATTTTTATTCGCTTGACGAGCAGCAATGACAACGACTGCATTTGTTTGTTGGTTTTTACTAGTGTCGTAAAAATATATATATAAATTTATATGTGTATTTTGTTTTTTTTTTTTTGTGTTTTTTTTTTTAGTTTATGTTTTGTGTAGTAATCACTGTAAACAGTATAGTAAATAAATAAACTGATGAGCGAGCGCCAGGGTACAGATTTCGTTGTGTAAAGCAACAACAACAACAACAACAACAACAATAATAACAACAAATTGGACCTGAAGAAATGCCAATCATGCGCGATAATAACAACAACAACAACAAAAACATTCACAAAGCTGATGACAGATGATGACACTGAGAAGAGGAACTGATTCAAGCGGAGCTGAAGCCAAATACTTTTTTTTTTGGTTTTTTTTTTATTTTTGTCTAAGGCAACATGTCGAAAATCAATTTAATGCAGTGCAATCAAAATTTGAAATAGACGAGCGTGCGGGCAGCAAAGTTGAAAATACTAGGAGAGCACAGCAACAACAACAAAACAAACAAAAAAAACAAGCAACAAGCAACAAGCAACAACAACAACAACAGACGCATGCAATTACTTTGATTAGTTGCATAAAAGGCGGCAAGAGGCATCAGGATGGGGCAAACAGCGCGAATGATGAATTGACTTCAATAATTTTTTTTTTCTGTTGTCAACCATATCAAGCATATTGAAGCATCGTAAGCGATTTCATTATACAACTTGTGAATGAAGAAATGACTAAGCACTATTTGGCTACAACAAAAAACAAAGTTTACAGCACATCGATTGTGGATTGAATCCAGCATCAATCAAACTAATATTTATTATTAAAATTTGTATTTATATTTACATAAGCTAGTTGGATTGTTTTCAATATTTGAATTTCGAATTGGCATTTTATGCCAATGAATTGGATCTCAAATTTTGATATGCTTTTACTATTAATATTGATACAATTATGTAGAACGTATTGAAACATTCAATTAAAATATTTTAAGTGAATGATTTGGATTTATTTTCAAATATGTACATTTTGTTTTCTTTTTCAATATTTTGAAAAAAAAATCAATTTAATTGGTCTCAACTTCCCTTTTATTATCAGGCATTTTTTAGTGTTGACTCTTGTTAACATATAAAATTGCGTAAATTGTGTAAATTTGCGAATGTTTAAAAATATTTTTGCAATTCGATGATCTTAAATCCAAACAAGTGCATTATTAGAGCTTACAAAACATTATAATCAACACTGACCAAACAAAAAAAAAAAAAAAAAAACGTTTCGTTTTAGATATTATTTTATGATTATGTGTGTGTGTGTGTAAGTTGTGCGTTTGAAAAGCTGACTCAAATTTACATACAAATTTTATTATGTGGGATTATCATAAAAATATGTGCATATATATACATGGTTTCGTATAAGGCCTCTCCCACATGAATAACCAGGTCTAAGCCACCTTCACTTTCAACGCGATGCTTGCTGCTGCCACTATTTTTATTAGTAAACAAATAGTAATGCAGTAGTCGAGTGATCTCGACTAAAATATACCCTAAACACAGTTGTGAAGAGTAAAAAAAAAAAAAAACGAATGCAGCGCATGTTTTTATTCACAAGTCCGAACTGATCCCTGATTGGCTGACTAGAAACACGTGCATACATACATACATACACCAGTATACGCAATTATAGGTAACGGGTTTTTTGCAGAATACACATAAGTACATATTTACGCTCTCATCGATTAGCATGTCATCTCTTTCTCACACATGCATTCGCATATTTATGCTTGCGGCTGCTGTTAGAAATGGAATTATGAAATATAAGAATTTATTTTTGACCATAACTTGGACGTTTTATATCCGATCTTGAGTCAATTTGGGCAGTTTATCAATTTGATGCATGTGCATATTATGTGTCAATTCGAATCTGCCTTTAAAATTGTGGCTTTTATTGCTATCGGAAAATGAATTATATTGATAATAGCGAAACGAAGGCATTTATCTAGAAAATAAAGCAAAGTTAATCTATATTCCAAAAGTTATATTCTCTAGTTCATACAGACATATTCACATGGCTATATCGACTGAGCTGTTGATCCTGATTAAGAATATATACACTTTATGGAGTCGGAGATGCTTCTTTCTGCCTGTTGCATACATTATTATACATTTTTATACTCATTCTCAATGGTTTCAGGGTATAAAAAAATATAATATACATGCATATATATATATATATATATATATCCATTTGCTGGACCGGCTGTTGCGTTTTGGCCGTGGCTGTAACAAGCCAAATAAATATATTTATTTATAATGTTTTACGACATGTGTGCCGTGCAGCAAGTGTTTCCGGCTATCATGGGTCAAATTTCGTTACACAAACAAGTGCGAAATATTTTCGCAGGGGCTGAAATTCTCACACTTTTCCACGCCACTCAAGCCACTTATGCAACGCAAATAAATCATAGCCATCACTGGCAATAAAGGGAAGACAATTTAAATTTATTAAATTAAATTGAGTTGAGTTGGGTTAAGTTGAGCTGAATTGAGTTTAGTTGAGTTGAATAGCGTACAATTGAAACGAATTTAATTGAATTGAATTAAATTGGTCGCTCAGTTTTGTGCGTATATCAAACTAATTAGCAACCAGACACACTCAATTAAAACTTGCGTCAACAAGTATCAGCAAAAGTTCAGTTTCAGTTTTAGAATTGCATGATTTATGGTATGAAAGTTGTTCGACCTTTGGGGCCATTGAGGCTTCAGTAATTCCCGTTGCCGTTAACGTTGCGTATGAGTAATCGCTTAACGATTTGCGGAAATTGCCATACAACATTTAATATATTTACACTTTACTGATGCCGATGCTGATGTCGATGCCGATGCTGCTGTTGTTGTTGTTGTTGTTGTATTTTTGGTTAAATTAGCAATTAATCGAAATAAATTAACACATTTAACGTTTGATCTCTCTCTCTCATCGAACGGGGGCGCATATTGCCGGATCATATTAACAATGTATGCAAATGATTCCCGCCGCTTTTGATTTATACAGAATTAACGCAAAATGATTTCGTCAACAAAACACGCTCGGAAACAAAACAAAACAAAAACGATCAAATATTTTTAAATATACATTCCCAAAATGTGCGGCTAAGGTGAATCAGCAAAGGTAGCTGTTAAGTTGCTTAATAAAAAAAAAATACGTATAACTTCTTGTCAATAAACCGATAAACTGGCGTCAGTTTGTCATCGGAATTCCGATGAACAATTATGAAATATAATTTTAAGTTATTTTATCACATTTGAGGCTAGTCGACGGAACTAAACAGTTAACACATTTAAATGTTCAAATACGTTTAAATTATAGGGCAATTTCAGTTACATTCACCTCAAAAATTTTATAGAGTAAAAACAAATCAAAAAAAAAAAACATTTGAAAGTATCAATCAATCAATCAATCAATAGTGTTGCAGTCAAAAAATGCTTGCAGAAATTTAAGTTTAAAGACATCAAAATGCTAAATCTTAAATAACAATTATCGATACAAGCGAAAACAAATTGCAAAGTTCAGAAAACATAATATTGCTTCAACCAATTTTTGGTCTGTTGATCGGACAAAGATGAAGCCAAATTGCTTGTTTGCCAAAAGCGGTGTTTTTTTTTTATTATTTTTGTGTCCGTTGCATTTACCGCTTGATGTGCGGACCTCAATTTGCATGGTGGTGGAGGATTGGCGCATTGAGTGAACTGTTATGATTGGG
Organism: Drosophila longiperda; assembly: GCA_035042125.1. Taxonomy (NCBI): domain Eukaryota; kingdom Metazoa; phylum Arthropoda; class Insecta; order Diptera; family Drosophilidae; genus Drosophila; species Drosophila longiperda. The sequence continues at coordinate 1,906,002 of JAWNLV010000117.1, forward strand.
ATTGCGTTGCTGTTGATGCCTGTCCCATTTAAGCAGCATCTGTTTCAACGTCTTCAATCAATTGATTGATTACGAAAACACAAAAGCATAATCAATGTGAATGATAATGATGTTGCTGATGATTATTATGATGTATGAACTGTTACCATATTTATTTATTAATATCAAATAGCGTTAATAACCGGCGAGACCAACCGTTGCTGCTTATGCCAAGCAAAATGTAACAAATACAAATAGAAATTGTTATTAATGTTTACCGTTTTTGCCTGTTTGCCTGTATATTTTATTTTTATTTTTATTTGTTTTTTTTTTTTGTCCATTGGGTTTATTTGTTTCTATTCGTATTCGTTTTGGCTTGCGTTGCGTATTGCTCGATTTGTGTTTCCTCATTGCGAACTAGTTATTCAATTCAGCTGTTCAATCGACATTTGCACTTTCCGCCTGAGAGTTTTTGCAATTGAGGACAAGGTTATTCTGGATGTAAACACAAATAGTGACTCGTGGCTAACATTCGACGTACAAACATATATTGAATACACTGAACACTGTTTAATATAATTATCTAGCTGCAGTTTCACCAGCCAAGCCAACTCTGCCCATTTCTGTTGCCTTGTTATATTTTCAATCGACATTTTTGCTGTATATATATATATATATAAATATATATATATATGAACAGACCGGATTGATTCGTACATCGACTCAACGCCGCTGACCGGCGTCTCGGCCATGTGCCGCCGCCGCCGCCGCGAGAAACCGGCTTGACACGTTGCCAAAGTTAGTTTTGTATTTATTTTACATTTGTATTTTTTTTTTTTTTTTTTTCAAACGCCGTTGGCTGGCGACTTTTACAACGCGCTGTTTGTTAAACTTGAACTTGTCGGGCGATGCGTAGCCCCAATTTTAGTGCGTGTAAGTGTGCGTGTGTGTGTGTGTGTGTAAGTGTGTGCTTGTGTGCGTGTTGGAGTACGCGAATGGAGTTGGAGTTGCCAGGAAAGGGAGATCCGCCGCCCACTGAAAGTAACCATAGACCATAAGCAAAACTATCTTTTTCGCTTATGTTGCCTTTGTGGAGTTGAGGATGCGACACTGCTGTTGCTCAGGTGTCGGTTGCACATGGGCACAGCGTCGATACTTGCATAGTTTGGACCACGCTTGCAAAAGTTCAGATGAGTTGAGTTCAGATGAGTTGAGTTCAGTTGAGTTCAGTTCAGTTCAGTTCAGTTGAAAACTTTCAAGTGCAGCTGCAAAACTTGGCATGCAATGTGCATTTTCAGACAGGGGCAAAACTTGTTAACGTTTTCGATAGATTAACTTTTCTTGGCTGTTTTATATAGGCTTGTGCGTTGTGCCGAGTTCATCGAATTATTCAAAGTGCTCACAGAGAAACCCCATTTTAGGGCACACCAAGCGCAACATCTACTCAAAATATTAGTCAATAAACGTCGGCGCCACTTTTTTTTGGGCAAATCTCAATCATGTAACTTTTTGGGCAAACATTTTCAAATATTAATTAAAATGTTAATTAAATTGGATGCACCGAAATGCCTTAAAATTTTGTTAGCATATTCGGTTACGTAAAATACCAAATTTTAATTACTCTCACCAAAGACCAAAAACTTAAAAGTGCCATCAACTAGAATTAAAATAAATCCACAATTATAATGTTGTATTCGTTAAACAAACAACCAAAACTAAATTAAATGGATAACACAAAAGTGCATTTATTACTCAATCTGATTAAAACAAAACCTAAAAAGAAAAAACTTAATATTTTTATTAATAATTTTGAATGGATAAATTGGATATTCGTGTTATTATATTTATATTTAGATAAGCAATTATTTAATTATCGCCGCTTCATTGCAAAGTGGAATGAACTCAAAAACTTTCGGGTTATATATTTAGTTATAATATGGCTTTGGATATTGTTGGTTTTTTTTTTTTTTTTTGCCAACAACCCCAGATACAGGGACAGAGCGAAAGTTGATGATACGCTCTGGGCTCTGGTTTTGTGTTAGTTTTGGTCAATGCTTTCGCATAAGCGACAAAGATTTGGTGCCACGTAAAACTTGGCCATCTTAAGCGTTTTGGCCTTACTGATGAAACCCGTCCCCAGTGCGCCCGGCTAGGACGGACAACAGGCCAAAGACAAAAAGATCGATGATCGGCGTTGGTTGTGATCCAGCGATGTCTAAAAGACTTTCTTCCGAGCAAATGCCAAATGCGTTGAATGACCCAAGTCAAGCTCGAAAAACTGAGAGCTGAATTGAGTTAAACGCAAACTGAAAACACAAATTGTTTGATTAATTGTTTAAAATGCTCAGCTTGAAAAGGAAACTAAAAACAAATACAAGATTTCTGTAGCAAAATCAATGGATTTCTTGTCGAATGATGTTGATGATGATGATGATGATGATGATGATGATGATGTTGTTGATGATGATGATGATGATGATGATGATGATGCGCATGACTCTCATGACACTCATGTCTCTTTTATATATTTATTGTTTTGTTTCATTGTTTGCTTTGTATCATATACAATTTATAACAACAATAACGGTAACTGCATTCCCATATTAACTGCGTGTGTGTGTGTGTATGCGGGTGTGTGTGGGTGGGTGTGTGTGCGAGGGCGTTTGTCATTCTCAAAGCGAAAGCAAAGTTGAGCCATTAATATTCATGATGAGCATTTTGCAAATCTTTGCCCAACTGAGGCTTTGGAGCATAATAAATTGTATGCTTTGAATGAAAACTTAGATTTTACTTATTTGATTAATTGCATTTGATACAGTTTGCATCCTGGCAAACTAATCGGTTTTTGTATTTAAACACTTCCAAATGTGTATCAATTTAACTTTGCTTAATTAATGTATTTAATAATGGGCGATTTATTAAACAAGAAAGCAATATAACCAATTAGTGTATATATTTAAATCAAATTAAGTAATCAAAAATTTGAATTTAACTAAAACATGTCGAGCCAACAAGTATCGAGATGAGGAAATGCCTTTAAGTTTTGTGGTTGTTGGTTGTTTTAAGTTCTCTGCCAAGTTCATGGCAGACAACCACAACAATGCATAGCTACAAAAACAACAATAACAATAAGAAAGAAAAAAAAAAATATATATATATATATATATATAAACCAAAGAGGACTTGAGCAGCGAACGCCCTTCAATTATTTTGCAACATTCTTTTTCGGATGCATTTGGGTGCACTCTAATTGCATTTGAAGTGTGGCCATTGGCCGGCCCAAGCAAGCCCAAGCAAGCCCAAGAGCAAGAGCTCTTGGCAACTCATCATCAGCATGATCCTTATTAACATTTTCAACAGCCACAACTTGATGATGATGTTAGCAAAAGAGCCTCAACTCTTGACCAAAGACTCTTGCCTGTGCGCTCAAGCATAAGTCTCTGTTTTCTAATTTGACTTTAACCTTTGCCAAACACTCCATAATCCCATAGAGAAAGACAGAGAAAGAGAGCGAAAATGAGAGGGGGGTGGGGAGGTGGGGTATTGAGAAATAAAACACAAGTCAAGAGATGTACTTAAGATGAAAATGAGCCCCAAAAGTTGAGGTAATTGAACCATGCCGCACAACCTTGACTTAACCGTGGAATATTGCTCGTTGCTCGTTGCCGCTTCACTTCTCGCAATTCCTCTTACCCAAATTCTTGCCGCGCACTGGTGAACTGTTGGACTGTTGGACTGGTGGACAGTTGGGCAGGTGGGCGCAGGTGATCCGCCCTGCTGCAACAACGACAAGAGTCGCAGTGGCAAATGAAAAAGTGCGCATCATTTGTCATGAATTCGATTTAAGTTTGGTTCGCAGTTGCACAGTTGCACAGTTGCACAGTTGCACAGTGGCAGTTGGCAGGACTACAATCGATTTGGTGGCAAAAGTTTTTGCCAGTGTCGAAAGTTAAAGATTATATACAAATATTTGCATATAAATTAAGAATTCAAATCGAAATAGATTTTGATTTATTTATTTTTTTTTTTATATTTTCATTTATTGCTTATAGCAATTTGCAAAATAATTATATTATCTCAAAGAAATTTGAAATTGGCTTCCTGGTAAGCAGTTAATTATAATGCATAAAATGTATATAGTAAATAATATGGATAAATGGAATGCAAATTTTTTCATTAAGCGCAATTTGCAATTAATTGAAATGTTTTTTTTTTTTTTTTTTTTTTTTTTTGCATTTATTGTGCGGCTGTCTGCCAAGCTCTCATTTTCATTCAACTTGACATTAATCCGAGCTGTCATTTGGATTTTGTTTGTTGTTGCAGATCTTTATTGATGTTGTTATTATTGTTGTCAGTGGCAGCCAACAAGTCAACGACACATTGGGCTATAAAACGGTTCAGTTCCTGTTTGAAATTTTTTGGCTAATAAAGTCGGTTTCTCATATATAAAATATCCCACACACACACACACACACACACACATACACACACACACACACACATATTTCTCTGCTAAACAGGCTGAGTGCATTGCACTTGACCGTATCATAATTGTGACAGTCATTACGAAAGGCCGTTGCAGTTTATCCTGCACCCCCAATGCCCCCAACCCTCCCTCCCTCCCTCCTTCACCCACGGTTGGTGCGTTTGCTTGCCGTCAACTTTTAATTTGTTTTAAAAACTTTTTGATTGTTTTGTTGTTGTTGCTCTTTTTACTGTTGCTGACGACGCTGATGTTGCTGTTGTTGTTGTTGTTGTTGTTGTTGTTGTTGTTGTTGTTGTTGTTGTGCAGGCATGCAAATGAACGCTCACATTTTGGCGCCAGTGCGTCTTCTTGGTCCTCTTGATATTCTCATCTGTGGTCTCCTCTGGTCTGCATCTCTCTCCCCCTTTCCCTCTCTCTCTCTCTCTCTCTCTCCGGCTCTCGCTGTGCGCTCGGGGCATTCATTTGCCGAGTTGCTTGATTAAATTGTCTTGCGTTCGCTCGCTGGCTGTTATTTAAAGTTTTTAATTTCATTTTATTGACACTGGCGACTGGCAACTAGCAACGGGCAACTGGTAACTCTGTCGCTGAAGCTGGCCACAGCTCAGGGCAAATGTTGCAGCCGTTGGCTTACGTTGCCGTAAGTTTTCGCCATTATATTTGATATTTTAGTTGTTGCTGCTGTTGCTGCTGCTGCTGCTGCTGCTTGTGCGGCCAAAACAACAATTTGCTGGCCAAACCTTAACAGCAGGTCGAAGCCAAAGGCAAACTCATTCGCCACCTGTCAGTGCAATATCCTCAAGCATATCAAAGACAAGTTGTTGTTGTTGTTGTTGTTGTTGTTGTTGTTGTCATTGTTGTCAATGTCGAGTATGGGGAATGACATTAGCTTTGCAACGCTCATAATTGGCATTGTGCTTACCTGTTTGACAATGTAAATAATATTTTCAGACAGCTGACTGTCGCCGCCAGCAGCAGCATTTAAAACATTTAAAAAATTAATCCAACGTTTAATAAAAGATTTAATTGCAAAGGCTGGTCAACGTGCTTGCCAACAATTGTGGCCAAAATTATATTAACGATAAATTTTGTGTAGAATTCTCCGTTACTATTTCAAATAAATTTTTAATTGTTTAAACACAAATTACTGCTCCATTCATCCAATGAACAATCTTGTATATATCATTTTTTTGACTTGACAATTATATCTAATACATCTATAAATTTTTTGTTTAACTCAAAAATGTAAATAAATAAACTAGCTCAACTTTAATTGTTTCGCTTAATATTATTTTGATCGAGTCAAAGATTAGATACTTAGCTAAAAAAAAAAAAAGCGCATACAAATTGGAAAAATTAATAATAATAATATTATGGAGTCTTGAGCAACAGCACTATTATTTTGAGCGATGCTGTGTGTGCTGAAAAGCACCGTTATGCGATCACACTCAGAGCAGCAGCAAAAAACAAAAGCAGCTGCAACAATCTTGTCGTGCTGGCGTCGGCAACAATATGCGAGTGTTGCTGACGCTGACGCAGCGAATCGCTGTTGTGTTGGGCATGTTGCAGCAGCAGTTGCTATATATAAAAAGAGAGGTACACCCAAACACACAGACACACAGACACACACACACACACACACACTGAGTGGCACACCCACACGCTCGTTCGACAGTCAACACGCGTCAGCTGTTGTTGCTGCAGTTCTGCTCTGTTGCTGGGCCAACTTTTGCATCTTGCTGCTGCCACCGCTGCTGCCACCGCTGCTGCTGCTGCTGCTGCTGGCCAACTAATAGTGAGTCAGCAGCATGGTCGAACGCCTGTTGGCATTCTAATTTATTTATGTTAATGCAATAAAAACACTCAATTTGCCGCTGCATATTCAAAATATTTTCCATGTTGCTGTTGTTCTTATTGTTGGCTGGTTGACTAGCTTCGCAAACGCCGCATATTGGCGACGTTATCGCAACAGCGCCAGCAGCAACAGCAGCAACACCAGCAACAGCAGCATCAACAACAACACAAAAAACAAAGCTAACCTTGTTATTGTTATTTAATTTCACTTTTTTGTTTGTCATTGTTGTTGTTACTGTTATTCTGGCTGCTGCTGTTGTTGCTATTTATTTTTGTTTTTTTTCTGTTATAGTTTTGCGTTGGCGTTTTTCGTGCTGGTTGTCTTTTTTTTTTTTTTTTTGGTTCTTGTTATTGCTGTTTTATGCTGGTCGCATGATTTACGTTGTTCTTGTTGTTGTTGTTGTTCTTGTTTCTGTTGCTCATTTGTTTTTTGCTGCTGCTGTTGCACACTGGTTACAGCTTGTGTCTGTTCATCCCGCTCGCCGTTTGAAAGTTGCAACAAAATGCTGATGCTGATCAAACAGCAGCAAAATTGACAAAAATAACTGCTTGAAAATTATACATTGATATCAAGCCAACTTTTCTGAAATATGCTGGTGTTTTTTTTTTTTATGCAAATGCATAAAAACAAAAATGTTAAATAACTCGAAAAACTATGTTAAATAACTTTTCTACATGAGCAGCTGCATCAAGTTTGAATTTGCTTTTAAATAACTGCTGTCATATCTGCTGCTCGTGGACTGATAGCAGTTGCAGCAGTTTTTGTACCACTGTGCATGCGCGCGCACACACACACACACACACACACAAACACAAACACAAACACATTTGCACATAACTTTTGGATGGATTTATTTATTTTATTATATTTAAAAAAAATATTTTGCCCACTTTTAAAGTTGCCAACATCAAAACCAGCAACGAGTGCGTCATTTGCATTTGTCATAGAAAAAAAAGGTCGACCGAGTCGACAACTCGACTGTTGGTGCGGTGTTTGCTTGCCTCGTCTGGTTGGTGGTATCCATGGGTGGGTCGTCCGTCGTTCCCTGCACTGCCATTCAGCATGATTTACTCTTACCCTAAAACCATAGAACTGGCGAATGTCTTTATTATTTGCACACTAAAAGTTTATAAACATCGCCTATCCTTTTTTTTTTTTTTTTTCTTTTTTTTGCATATTTTTTCTCTCTGTGTTGTTGGGTTTTTGTTGTTGTCGGTGCGCCCAGCTTTTTAATAAAGTCATTTTATTTACATTTGTGCTTTTGTGTAGTAATTTATTTACTTTTTTATGCCATTACACATATATTTTTGGAGCTTGCATATTTACTTCTGCTGATGCTGCTGCAGCCGGTAGCCGAAAACATTTTAAATGCCATTTTAATTATATTTGCTCTTTTGTGCGTTGCCTGGGCACAAATTCCACTTGGCTTTGGTCGCTCAGTTTGCAAGTTTTTCAATTAAAATGAAATAAAGCGACATAAATCAAGTCTTTTGCACACATATGTACAGAAAAACGATGCCTGACAGCAACAGCACCAGCAGTATCACCAGACCAGCATCAAAGAAATGTATATATATATATATATATACAAAAAAAAAAAAAAAAAAACAAAACAGGAATAAAGAATACTCTATAAAAACTTACAGCAAACGCAAGTAACTTCTTTTGGCTCGATGCAAACGCTGCGTATGAGCGATAAGGAAGAAACGAAACAAAAAAACAAAAAACAGGCAACAGGCAACACTTCAAGCCATTTGCAGTCGTCAGCTGACTGGCATTTGCATTGCTTAGAAAAGGGTTTGGGTTTTGCAAAGGATATGCCAATTGTGTGGAATGATAAGGCTTGGCTGTAGCTGCACTTGCCACATGCATTAATCAACAGCAAAGTCATTCGACTGTGGCAATCTCAACAATAGCCAAATCCGAACCACATAGACTGAATTGAGCATTTGTTGAAAATTCAAATATAGTTTAATTTCAACAATAAATGCAAATCACAAAATGCCAACTTGACAAATTGCATTCCAAAAATAGTTAAATTTAATTATTTGTCTTTGTCGCATACCCAAATATTTGGTACACACAAATATTTGGCTGTCTTTCTAAATAAAAAACAGTTTTTGCTCTAATTTAAAAAGCGATAAACAATTTATTTTTATTTAAATCAGCACCACAATAATATATATGAACAGTTACAAGTCTCATTCATTGTAATACTCGAATTTTTCCTGGCACCCACTGTAAATAAAGGCAAGTTTTCAAAATTCGACATACGACTCGTGCCAGTTTTTGAATGGAAAGTATTTTTTTTGCTCGCTTCAAGCATTGCTGCAAAGGCGACAACAATAACCACTCGAGCATGGCCTGGTTATTCACTTGCCACTGCCATCATCAGCAACACCAAAGACAACACCCTACCTCCCCTCCTTCCCTCCTTCCCTACCATTTCAGTGAGTGCACTTATCAGCGTCAATTGCAGTTGTTTATAATAATTCACTTTCACTATTGCGCCCGCAGCTGGCGGCCTGCAACACACCCAAAAAACCTTGAACCGCATTTCAGAAATCTCACCGGGCAACTGGCAACTGGCAACTGGCAACTGGCAACTGGCAACTGCTTGCGCCCTGTCTCCAGCCGGCTGTTGCAGAGCAATGGCTGTGTGAGGGGGCCTGGCTTGGGACTGGGCTAAGCCCCGGCCTCAGTTTCGGCCTGTTGCCACTTGACTTTGGCCTTTTGCATACTAAGAGGCAAGTGTCTGGCTCTGTGTGTGTGTGTGTGTGTTTTGTGTATATAAGTCGCCCTTTTTTTTCATTTTATTTTTTTTAGATTTGCACTCTTGAGACAAGGCAACAGACGTTTTCCGGCGCTTTCCATTGCAAAGGGCAAATAAAATTAATGAGCTTAGTGGTAAACCCAAAGCCGGAATCCGATTTTAGACTACGTTTTTATTCAATTTTTTATACATTGTTAACATTTTCTTAAATTATCCCTTTTTTTGTGTGGCGTTGGCTTTAAAAGCGCTACAAAAAAAAATATGTCTTACTTTTAAACAAATTTTGCTTTTTTCCAATGTTCTCATTGCAGCAAATACAACAAACGCAACAGTTGCAGCAACAAAAACATCCTCAACGGTGAAGAACTGTGACTTGTAAGGTAATTTATTATTGTTTCGACTATTTCATTTAAACCAGATTGATGTCAATGTATTTCTATTAAACTTACGAAATTGCTAATGAAAGTTAATGATTTTTTTTTTCTGTTAAAAAAAGCTTTGGGAATAAAAATCAAAAAGAACATTTTTAAGACTGATGCAAATGCAAATCATAATTGGAGTATTTTATTGAGCACGTGAAACAGTATCATAGTATTATTTATAATAATATTAATATTTTCCGATTAACTTTTTTCTAATGAATATGCTTACTTTTTAACATTTTCTAAGACCATTGACATTTAATTTGCTTATCTTGTTTTTATGTCTGTCTTTCTGATTTTCATACATTTATTTAATTTTATCATTTAAACAAGTTAGAATGCTGTATTCGAGTGAGCTCATCTACCATGCACCCTGAATCCAGCAGTTCTAGAAACCAGATCAATATAAGAATATATTTTCGATCATAAATTTTGTATTTTTTTATCCGATCTTGGTGAAATTTATGCATTTCATCAATAACATGTCCATGCATATTATGTGTTAATTAGCAGCATTAAAATGTATAGCTATCGAAAATCTAAATGTATCGATATTCGAGAAACGATGGCGGTTATCGATCAAATAAAGCAAACTTTTCTGCCCAAATTTGTACATCTCCAGCTCATAAAGTCCCTGGAATCCACGGACAGACAAACGGGCATGGCCATATCAACATGGCTGCTGATCCTGATCATCAATATATATATACTTTCGGGGGTCGGAGAAGCTTTCTTCTCTACTTACATGAAAAATCATTATACCCTTTTTGACCATTTTTAATGGGTTCAGAGTAGAATAAATTGCTGTTCTTTTTGTTGCTAGCCAGTTTCAGAGTTCAATAAGAGCAACACACACACACACACAGGCACACACACACACACACACACACACACACACACACACACACACACACACACACACACACACACACACACACACACACACACACACACACACACACACACACACACACACACACACACAGGCACACACTCTCGGACACTTACAAAAGCCTATGTACGTACTTATTATATTTTAACTTGTTCAATGTGCCGTGCCAATTGTTGTTGTTGTTGTTGTTGTTTTCTTTGCTTCTCCCTGCACCTCCGCAACCCTCTATTTACTCTCAGTCAACCCACTGTATTTGTTTTTCTTCGCTTGGTTTTTTTTTATGCTTCCTTTTGCTGACTTTGTATCTAGTGGCAAGCCCTAAAATACCCAGCGGCCAGCACACACACCAACACCAAAAAAAAAAAAAAAACAAGATGAAACGACTCGTTTTATCCTGCTGACTGGGCTTTGAGTTGAGGCAGCCATGCTACCAAAAAAGCTGCCGACTGCATTTCTGTTTGTTGTTGTTGTTGTTGTTGTTGTTGTTTTTGTTGCCTTTGATTTTGATTTCGTTGGCTAAGCTCAAGAGTCCAAGAGATTGCTAAGGTCGGCACGCTTTCGCATAATCGGGCGCATTATTTCTAGCCCCGAACTCATGCCTCTAATTTATGTGCCAGCTCGCAGTACACAAACAGACACACACACAGACAAACACACACACACAGACACACACACACATACACAAACACAACACGTTAACAAACTCAGATACCAGGCCCAGAGCAACAGTCAGAACCATAAGCGAATGTTAAGTTGGAGTTCGAGTAAAATTCGTAGTCGGAGTCGGAGTCGGAGTAGAAATAGAAGATGGAGTTGATGGCGCTGTAGAAGTGGGCATAGGAGAATTGGATTAGAAGTAGGAGTAGGAGTAGGAGTAGGAGACGGGTGTCAGAGGGTAGCGCCGCCAAATGCTTTCATTTCATTAATTATGCAGCAAAAATCAACAAAAGAGACGCTCAGCTCTGCGATAATATGCATAAGTCTATGTGGATCCAGTTGAGGGAGGGAGGGATGGGGGCCTTGGCACCAACATAACTGCTTTCAATTCTCAACATAAGCACATAAAGGCCAATGTGCACATGTAACCCGTATACCCTGTACATTTTGTCTTATATCTATCATATATCATCTACTTGGTTTTGAATTCGAAAAAGGGAAAATAAATAATAAAATTAAAAAAATATACAGATAATATTAATGATGTTGCTTAAACATGCATTTACACAAAAAAAAAAATTCCAAATGCCAATTTAATATTTATTATTATTATTGGCTAGTCAACATCCGATAAAGGATTATAAAATTTAATGCAGAATATTCTACAAGTCGAGCATTCGATGTGCAATTGCAGATTTAGCTTGGTTTATTTGGTTTTGTACTTTATTTTTGGCTTGTTTTGTTTTGCGGCCACAAATCTGTTTATGTGCTGCCGCATGCAGCATGCACCATCTCTCGGTTGTGTTAACCCTTCGTCAGGCAGCAAACACACAGTTCCAATTTGGTAACATACTTCGTCCCTTTGCCAGTTGCCAGTTGCCAGTTGCCAGCGTACGTTTTGTGCATTTGACTTTTATATGAACTAATTCATGAAAAATGCATGCGGCTTGCCACCCCACAGTCCCCGCTTCCAATGCCACATGCATGCCCCCTTCCACAAATGAAGAAAAACCGGCCACCATAAATCGTAGTCTGCGTCTCCGTCTCCATCTCCGTCTCCATCTCCGTTGCACTGCTTCAAATACGAATGTGACTGCAACAGCGACTGCAAATGTGAATGGCAAATTTTATATACAGAAAGTGTGTATAAATATGTGTGTGTGTGTGTGTGTATATATATATATATATATATGCATATATGTTGAATATTTGTTCTGGCATTGTTCGTGTGGCAAATAATTAAATTAAGATTTTTATAGCTTAATTGGATGACTGTCGGGCGCCGAGCGCAGTAACCTGATGAATGACTACTCAAATGCTCCTCAGCCAGTCAGCCAGCCAGAGTCGCAACATGGCCTGTTATATACGTTTGCAACATGCAACTTACCACTTACAACAAGAAATATGGCCAAGTCAAACAGCTAAACGGGAAGTAAATGGCAACAAGTCTTGTCCAGACTGGGCAAGGCAATTGACGTGGGGGTGGCCATCAGTCTTGGCCCGGCCTAATCGTCGATGCCCACGTCTAATTCGAATCAAAGCCACTCCAAAAATACTCGAACCAATGGTTAAGTTTGATTTTGTACTATTTTTATATTTTAGATATTTCAACTATTAAATTATTTGTAACACTGAAATTGAAGGAATGGACAACAGTTCTAAGACAGTTCAAATGCCTTTTGGCAGCAAGTCAGCAATATTCAGAGCTAGAAGAAGTTGCAACATTCTCGGAGGGAAACATTCCAAAATTTCGAAATACACAGAAATCCTTAATTGGATCAAAAAAAATCTCTTGAACTTTGCCAAAACGAAGTAACTATTGGCATAAAAATTCGGATTAGCCCAGAATATCTTACGTATTTTCCAAATCTACATATTCAAAGTAACTGTTATAACACATTCTCCAAAATGCAAGCAGATATTTATTATTTAGATTTTAATTAACCCTTTTTTTTTTTAGAGCAAATTTTCTGTTATTTTGATTATGAGCTGATTGCATTTTTTGTATGCACTTTTTAATATGAGATTCTTTTATATAAATATATGTATGTATATGTATATACTTGTATAGTTATGCATGTGTGTGTGTGTGTGTGTGTGTGCACACCTACCTAAGTAGTGCATATTGCTCGGTCATGTGCCACATTGCATTTGGCCCTAGGCCCTGGCATTTGTTAGCATTACAGTTCCTGCTGCTGCTGTTGCTGCTGCTGTTGCTGCTGCTGTTGCTGCTGCTTATGTTGTTGTTGGCGTTGACGTTGGGTTTTCTTTGGGGGTACCTGGCCAATAGCAAACCAACAAATGGCTGCAGCACAGCACAATCTACACAGAATCTAAGCTCACGACAAGCAGCAATCCTTGAACTTTTCACATTTCCAATATGCATACAGGCATACAAAATCCGTTTCACTGTGTTGCTGCTGGCTGCTGTTGCTGGCTGCTGTTGCTGGTTGCTGTTGCTGGTTGCTGTTGCTGGCTGATGTTGCTGGCTGCTGTTGCTGGCGGCTGCTGCTGGCTTATGGGGCACATGACAACTCGGCCATGGCACGACAGCCGTATGTAGAGTAGAGGACACTGCGTTCCATCTGCAGTTGCCTTTCATTAACATGCAGCGCAACGGCGCAACAACGACGACGACGACGGCCATCAAAAGCATAAATTGCACATGCAAATCGCACAGCCAAGTTGGGCGGCGGTTGGGCTTTGGTGTTGCTGGTGCTGGTGCTGGTGCTGGTGCTGGTGGTATTTGTTGCTTGTGTTTGAGTTAGTGCAGCGCCGACGAACCACGCTTTGTGCGCAAATCTTTTTTCTTTTCTTTTTTTTTCAAAGTTCAAATTCTTACAAAAAAGAAAAAAAACCAAATCAAATAGACACGGTTTAAAACGCGAACCTTGACAATACTCTGCAGTCGTACATATTTTACAAATAATTGCATAGATTCTATATAAAAAAAAAAATACGACTGTTATCGATTATTGACACTGATCCGAAAGCCATATGCCACATTTAAACGAGTTTGGCGGTAAAGGGTGTATATAAAGGAAAACCGTCGATGTCAAACAGTTAACAGGGCCGAGAAGCAACAGCAACGACAACAACAACAACAACAACAACGACAACAATGGCAGCAGCTGCAGGCAAAGAAATGTTTGCAGCCTACAAGGAACCAGTCCACAACTACATATATATATAAATATATATACATACATATATATATACATACATAAAATACATACATATATACACAGACACATTCATACATACATACATACATAAATACATACATATATACACAGACACATTCATACATACATAAATACATACATACATGCATACATACATACATACATACATACCTACACACATATATACATACATACACACATTCATACATACATACATTCATGCATTCATACATACATATACACACACACACATTCATACATACATAAATACATACATATATACACAGACACATTCATACATACATACACACATACATACATACTTGCTACAAGTTGCGTTCCTTTTCTTTGCCTTTAAGTCGAAATAAAATTTAATATACAAATGAAAATATTTATTTATTTTTTTGGTTGTTTATATTAAAAGGCAATATTTATCTAGAAGCCAAACATATATTTTGATAAAATTGTAAAGTTTTGTTGTTTGCTCTTTGACAAACAGTTTATTATACTCAAATATTGAACACAACCTGAGAAATACTTTCGTAAGCTAATTTGCTTTTGTCATTGTAGTATTTGTGTTTGATTATGTAAGTTGCTGCAAAAGACGTTGAACTCGAACCGCGTTGCATGGTGCAAATGCAAATGCCACCAGCAGCAGTTTTGCACCTCGCTGCGGCACCTATATTGACTTTTTGCCGCCACATTAAGCGATGAGCGTTGAATGATGGTGCAGTAGTTGCAAGTTGCAAGGGGTAAAAAGTGTTGGTGGCAAATGGAGCTGTTGTTGGTGGGAGGGGTGGGTGGGGTTGGTTGGGGTTCATTGCATTTGTCTTTTATCAGAAAGTGATGAGCCACAATTTACCGACTCTCTTCCTTTTCCTCACATTTTCACTTTGTTTTTTTTTTTTTTTTTTTTGGGTACTTGCTCTTTGCATTTGTTGCATTGAAAGCCCCAAACCCAAACCCAACCCAGGATGTCTGTCGATATTTTTCTTACTGCAGGCTTGCCAAATTGTCGTTGTCGTCAATGTCTTGACAATTTCGGCAATGTGCGTTGAAGCGTTGCAACATGATGCCACCGTTGTCTGGTGGCTGGCGATGTTGCTGCCGGCACTGCCACTGCCACAGCCAGAGCCACAGCGATTGCAGCACAGTCTGTCAGGGCTGCTGCCAGCAGCATCCTTGGCGCATTGCAATCAAAGTCTGCGCATTGACTGACTGACTGACTGACATTTGAGCGAACTTACAAAGATATGCCGCTTTACGTTAACGTTCTCCTCACGTCATTCAAATGCTGTTGACAACTTTGGCAACTTGCCCCAGTCCAGTCGAAGACTCTGCCAGAGTCACAGTCACAGCCACTGTGCATCTGCATCTGCAGCTACAGCCAGCCGCTCGGCAGCACCAAAGCTCTGAGTGACTGCCGCTCTGCTGATGGCAGCCAGCTTTTGACTGCTTCCTTATGTTGTTAGCAGAAACGTGACAAGAAAATCAAACACGCAAAAATCTGTGGCAACAACAACAACAACAACAACAACAAGAGCAACAGCCGCAGCAACCACATTAACTGCCTTGTGCCCATGATAACACTATAGGACTAGGTAGTAGCACACACATACACACACACACACACATACACACATACACACACACACATACACACACACACACACACATAGCAAAATAAACGGGAGACTAGAGAGGCATGTCTTGCAGTTAGTTAGCTGCATGTTCGCTGTGCAGATTTCAGTGGCATGCAGCAGCGACTGAAGCCAAAGCTAAACATTTCGTGTTGCATTTATAGACAACGTGCCGCAAGTTTTTTTTTCGATTTTTTTTTTTTTTTTTTTTAGAGTTAAACGTGGATTTGCCTTTCGTAAAATTGTTTCCCAATTCGCTGGCGACCCGTCATACATAGTATCTCTGTGTGTGTGGGTGTGTGTGTGTCAGTGTGTGAGTGTTGTTGTTGTTGTTGTGTTAGTGTTGCTATCTGAAAATTGGCATAACAAGTTGGCACTCGCTGTTGCCAGGTTGCAGGATGAGCCAAGCAGTTAGCTTTGAAAGCTTAAGTGAGATGAAGACACTGTTCATGCAACTCCTGTAGTTGATGATGCTGATTGATAAGCTGTGCCACTTTTTGCTGCATCAGAGGCAGTTGCTCCTCAGTCCTCAGCTAGTCGTTAACGTAATCATTTACATAACTAAACTTATCTGATGGTCAGAGCTGATCAGGGTGATGAGGTCTTCACTCAGGTGATTATCATATATATATATATATATATATATATATATATATATATATATATAATGTTGATGTACTAACGTACCAATCGAAGAGTGAGACAAATTGCAGAAGTTAGTGCTATTTTTATTTTAGTAATTTTAGTATCAATAAACTAATATAAAATGCAATTTCTAATAACTATTTATTTATTTATTTATCTGGAATCTAACTTATATTAAACTAATGGCAGCAAAGACATTAACATTTAAAGCCGTAATACAAATTGTCAAAGATTCCAATTTAATTATAATACAAAATAAAATTCGAATTGGAAAATTTCAAATATAAGTGAAAATACGGCTTGATGAAAAAAGCAACAATTAAAGCCGATTAAAATAGAAATAAAATAAAAATTCAGTTCTCAAAAGTAATGAAATTTTTTATTAAAAAATAATATTTCAAGTGCGTTTATTTGAATTTCGAACTTATTGACAGCTATTGAAAAATTGTTTGAGTGGCAAGCCCCATCCCCCCCCCCCCCCTTCCATTACAGTGGCAAACTACTTGCATATACAACCCACATATAGATACCGATACAGATACAGATGCAAATACTGATAAACATACATATACTGATGTTGCCGCAAACATTTGTAAATATATAAAATAATATATATATATAAATATATATATATGTATATGTATATGTATATGTTTTCTGTTTGAATGCTGCCTGCCTGGTGGGGGGCAGGACACTGGACTGTGGCTTTTGGGCGGAACATTTTCAGCAATTTATAAATGTTGACTTTTTGTGCAGTTTACTATTTGCATTTTGCTCGCCGTCCGTCGACCAATAATCAGCCAAATAACCCAACAACAAATGACGCCCGTTTCATGTTTTTTTTTTTTGTTTTTTTTTTTTGACAACTTACCGCATTGTTTGTTAATTGTTAAACATTTTAAATCACTGACAACGATTGCTGTTGCTGCTGTTTTTGTTGTTGCTAAATTTATGAGATACTCGTACATAATTTTCGCTTGTCTGTTTTTGTGCAAAAAGCTGCATTGGACTGATTGCGATTTGGTTTTTTTTTTTTCTCATTTTCACTCCTTTTTTTGTGCGCAATTTTAGCATAGTTTGAATTAAGAATCACGAATTGGAAATGTGTGGCACATCGGCATACCAGTAATGCGGTTATAGTCAAATTTCTGCATTTCTGCAAAAAAAATTGGGAAAAAGCTACAGTTCATAAATCGTTAATCAGTTGCGAGGGTGAATTTTAATTGCAAATTGTAAATTGCAAAAAAAAAATTGAGCAACGGAAATGTTGTCAAATGCAAACGACATCACGACGTTTTGGTGCTCTTCGCTTTCTGTCAGTGTAATTGCATTATTTCTAATTAAATTGAACATATGTTTGTGTGTGTGTGTGTGTGTGTGTGTGTGTGTGTGTGTGTGTGTGTGTATGTGTTTGTACTGTATCTGTCAGGCACACAGGAGTCGCATAAAAGGTTGGGAATGCCATTTAAGTAAAAGGAAAATCAAATTTCGACGACATAACGAAAAATCATTCCGCCATCAATCGGGGCATCTGCCGAGTGCCTGAATGAAACAGATATCGAAAGACGTAACAAGTTTAAAACGTATGTCTGAAAATCTATTTGTTTGTATGTGTGTGTGTGTGTGTGTGTGTGTGTGTGAGTGTGTGCTTCTTCCGGCTGGGCATATTCATGATATTCACGTACGCAAATAAAAGGATGTGATGCGAATTAAAAAAAAAAAGTGAGGGAGGCATACACAGATACAGCTAGAAAAACATCTAAAGATACAGTTACAGCGAAAGATACGCAGTGAATATACTCTTGACAGCAGTCGGTAAGATATGCTATGCAATGTGTGTGTGTGTGTGTGTGTTGTGTGTTGTGTGTTGTCTTGTCTTGTCTTGTCTTGTGTTGCGCGTAGAAGCATCCGTAAGATACATTTGGCACGCACGATACTTTAGTTCATTTGCGCCACTTTGCGCCCGTGCATTTTAAGTGCGTGCCACGATATATATATATATATATATATATATATATTTTTTTTGTTTTTTTTTTTTTAATAAAAACACCAACTTGCCAAATCACTCTGCACACACAGCTAGAAATTTATGTATGTATGCTGTCAGATAATAAAAAAAAAAAAAAAGAGAGAGAAGAAGAAGAAACAAAAATGTATCTCCATGCTAAACGGCTGCTGCGCCTGTCAGTCAGAGAATCGAACGGTTTTTTTGTGCCAGTTTTGCAAATCCATTTAATTTGTATTTTTTATTTTCCATTTGCTGTGTTTGCGTTCGGAGACGGAGACTCTTGATTCTTGTGCCCATAAATGATGTATGTGTATATTAAAATCAATGTATGTGCATGGTGAAGTGGAAGTGAAAATGTTGTAGCATATATAAACGATATATATATATATATATATATATGTATATATGTGTGTGTCTGTGCTAACGGACATTGCTCATGGGTTGAGCTCCAGGCCCCATTCTTGGCTACAGAATGTGTCGGATTGAGATCGACTTCATCGATAATATGGCCCACAGCTGTAATTATTGCGCTATTCGCCAGCTCTATGTAAGCCTAATGGGCGTCTCGTAGTTGGTAGTCGAAAAAGCTGTCATAAAACCCATTCTATGGCGGTCATAAAGTTTCGCTGCTGCTGTTCAACTCTTACCAAATTCAAACTGATCTCAAAAAAAAAAAAAAAAAATGAATAAAAAAAAACAAACAAAAAAAGCACTCAACTGAGCAAATGACTCACACATATGTCCAATTTACATGCAAAACCTTGTCATATTTATAGAACTTTAAATGGTTGGGGCGTGTGGGGGGGGAGGGGTTTAATGGACAACTTTTTAGAGAAGTCATTAAACTGGTTTTGTTCACAGACACATTCCGCATTGACAGAAATTGAGAAGCAAATGATTGATTATGCCAATCAATGAAAATAACGACTGAACAATGTGAAATAGTAGATATGAATTCAGCTTTTTTTTTTTATTTATTTTTATATATTTTAGGCAACTTTCATATTCAGATACGACACTCACTTTTTCTCAAACAATTTACATTTCTCCATTTTCTATATTCACTTAAGACAACGGCCTTAAAACTGAATAATTGATTTATGTGAATAAAAATAAACACGTTTTAAATTGTTTTCAACTTTATTTTTATTTATGTTTATTTGTATAATTTTTTTTTTTATCAGATAAATTGTTTTGTTTATTTGTGCGCTTGGGTTCAGTATAAGCTAGAAATATTTACAGGGACTGACAGATATTGTACACGATCTGAGACGAGTCGACTCGAGCTGATGCTGCATGTTGCATGCAACTCTTTTTTTTTTTTTTTTTTTTTGCAGTCATCCTTAATTTTGCCGAGGGTACAGCTTTGTCTCAAAATAAACAATGAAACGCCTCTGTATGCGATGGGGCAGCAGTTTGCCTGCCAGCAGCCACCAGCCTGTCAGAGTTTATCTGCCGCTGTGTTGTTGGTTGTTATATCTCCCCCCTCCCCCTTCTACATCACACAACTCCCCTTCCCAGCAGTCCACCCCACACCGAGAACACTCGACGTTTGCGGCGTGATAAGCTTTGATTACATGCCAGACAGCAACTGATCAGCCCCAGTGAGTGGAGCCAACTTGCAGCGCAAATTAAGTGGCAATGAAGAAAAAGAGGAAAATGAATAAAAATAAAAATAAAAACACAGCACATGAAGCGGTAGAGTAGAGAAGAGAAAACAAGAATGAAGAATGAAGAAAAAGAGGAGAAAATTCTATAAATATTGCTTGTGCTTCGTGCTTCGTTCAAACTGCTGCAGTTTGGGGTCGCGCTGTGGCGGGGGTGCATGCAACAGTGCAGCAATGCAGCAAATGCAGCAAATGCAGTATTTGCAGCAATGGGAAACTTGGCGAACCAAGTAATTTCCAAGAAATTTGCAGCAACAATGCCTTGTGACACGCATTTCCTGTGCCTCTGCTGTGGCTGTGGCTGTGGCAGTGGCAGTGGCAGTGGCAGTGGCAGCGTTAGGCAGACAGGCTACAAAATATATATATATATATATCTATCAGATACATAGACATACAGCTAGAACTTGTTTGGTGGCTTTTGCGCGTGCGCAACACACATTTCCGTTAGATCAGCGGCCACATAGCTTTCAAGTGGAGATCAATGGTCGCAGCTGCCGCAACAACAAGAAACAACAAGAAACAACAAGAAACAACAACAACAACAACAACAACAGCAGCAGCAGCAGCGGCTGCTGCTAATCGAATCTTTGAGCGGAGCAAGAGTTAAGCATTTTTAATTGTTGAGGAGAACGCGGAGAACGCGCATAGAAATTCTGAATCATTGGAGCTCATTGACCCATTTGGAAAGCTACTTGCTGCCTGTCCAAAGTCAATTTTTTTTGAAAAGTAGTTGAATAGTTGGACATCATTAAAATATATACATATATATATATATATATATATATATATAAGAGTTGCGGGTTTTTTGGGCGCGACACACATTATGGAACAGCAGTGCCAGCAGCATTGCCTGAGGCCGCATTTTGAGATCGAACCTGTTTTGCCTAGCAAATTAGCGACAACAACAACAACAACAACAACTGCTGCGAATATTTTGTGGTCTTGAAGTCAAGAAGAAGAAGAAGAAGAAAAAAAAAAGTCAAGACAAGAAGAAAAGAACAAACTGAACAAAAAAAAAAACAAAAAAAAAAATCGCCTAACCGTAACGAGTATTAAATAGCAAATTGACCTAAATCGTTTTGGTGTTAGAATTGTGCCTGAAATATCAAAGTGGGTTCTTTTTTTTTTTTTTGTTTGCGTCCGGAAAGCGAGAAAGTCCCCTCAATTTAGAAATGGGTAACTCTTGCATCTGGTAAATGCTAATGTTTGACATGTTTGTCTGCTCGATATGTATATGAATTTGGGTTAACTGCGCACAGTGGCTTAAAGATTAATGAGCTACTGCTTAGCATTTTGGATTCAAGGCATTTCGCTGATCCAATTCTAAAAACCAAATATATAAAATGTCTTTCAAATGCAATCAGAGCAAGTTAAAAACGTTGACATTCCATTCCGTCTGCCAGACTGTTGGATACTCTCTCTTTTCATAGAGCACAACATTTGCTCGACAAGGAAATATTTCTGATCGTTTTGGGGAAACAAAAATTAAAAAAAAAAATGCACATATAAAGGTTGGTATATCCTTGTCAATGGCTTTACTTTTAGTCAAGCAGGTTGTTTTATATGTTATATCTATCAGATCTATGCACTAAATATATATTAATATGACCACAATAAAAAAGAAAAAAATTTTATAATTTGAAATTTTTTTTTTGCCAAATCCATATTAAATAAAAAACGTATCTGGGATGTATATAAAATCGATGGCAATACTATAATGAAATATTTGTGTATCCTATTTAAAGATAACTCGTATGCCCCCGTGTGTGGCACTCATTTGTGCAGGACATAAAAACTGTAGATTTTATCTCTGAATGCAGCAGCTGAGATGGGGCGAGTGCAAATCGTCAAAGATTTATAACAACATTAGGCACAGACACACACACACACACACACACACACAAGCACTTTTTGTGGACACATATCTACACAGAGATACACTTGAAGATATATACATATATCCTTGCATATATCAAGAACCCTGCAGCCAAAAATGTGTTTGTTGCCAAAAGAAAAACAAAAAAAAAAAAAACAGAAAACGCAAAAAAAAAATTATATTAAAATAAAAAATAAGCTTGTTGAAAGCATGCTGCAAAATATTTTGTATAATTTTCGCTAACTCTTCAACTTCAACTGACTATTTGTCTGTCTGTCTGTTTGTCTGTCTGTCTGTCTGTCTGTGTGTGTGTGTGTGTGTATTTTGTGTGTTTGCTGCGAAAAGTTTTTGCGGCACATGCAAATGAAATGGAAAACTCTTGAGCAAAAACTCTAAGCTGCTAGGATACGACCTTTATATGTGTGTGTGTGTGTGTTTTGCATTTGCCTGATTTTGGGCTGCAGCAAATGTTGCACAAAGTTTTTGATTATGTAAAAATTGCATTAAAGCTGCGGGCGGTCGGGGCTTTCTGAAGGATTTTATGTGTATGCCTGCTGATTTCGTTGCTTCAGCAGTCTCAGGTGCAGGAGCAGGAGCAGGAGCAGGAGCAGTTGCTGCCTTTGAAGTAGGCAATCCCACAGGCGGCAGCCAATCATAATTGAGTCTCAGGTGTGCCAGAACTCTCGCCCAGACTTTGTCCACAGAGGGTAAGCTACACGAGCTGTTTAAGCAGCAGGGCCAACAAACTGTTTATTGCCACAGGAAGGAAGGCTGGCAGGAGAAAGTACGAAAAGTTTATGCAGAAGGGGGCGAAGGTGGGTTGGCTAGTCTGGCTGGCAAAGAGATGAACTGGACAAGCAATTGACTGGGCAAACAAACGGTATTCAGTTTCAGCCACATACCTATATGTATATATAGCTCTGTCAATTGAAAGCGCAGACAGAATCGAAGGGATACATCAACTTGAACAGGAACAGGAACAGGAACAGAAACAGGATCAGGAACAGGAACAGGCACGTACGGAATTTAAAGTGTTCTGCTCGCTTTATTCAAGCAAAGTGTCTGCTCAAAATGTCCGACATACAGTTGCCATTTGCCATCCAATTGCTACAGACAGGCAGACAGACTGACAGACGGACAGACAGACTGACAGACGGACAGACGGACTGACAGACGGACAGACAGACGGAGCCACTACCTGCCATTTGTAGACAAAAAAAAATGAGCTATGTTTGAGCCTCAGTTCAGTTCAAGCGAGGCAGGTGAGTCGTGCCTTTTGTTTATCGCTTCGGCAGTCACCTCGAGGCAAGTGGCGAGGCGGCACTTGCCTCGGCTGGTGGGGTGGTAAGGGGGGAGGTGGGGGAAAGGACTACTCAGTTGAAAATATTTGGAAGGGGTGAAAAGCTTTTGCAGTGTCATAAATATTAGAGGCTTGCCGTTGGACATAACGGCAACTGTGACACCAACACGGAGCCGTTAATGCCAACTCCAACTCCAACTTGGTCGAGTGGCACACACATACACACACACACACACACACACTCAAAGATACATAAGCACAGATAGGCAAACATATTGTCGCCTGAAGTGCTGTAGCGTGTCGTGTGTCCAGATGGGAAATGGAGATGGCAACCGGTTAACTAAAGAGCAACCTGAATTGGTTAGGTGTGGGGGGGGGGGGGGGGGGTGGTGGTGTGTTGTTGTTTTTGAAGGAGGCAGCAGTGCAAAAGCTGATTGCCACTTGACCGCATTGAAATAAAATATTCCTTCACAATGGTTGCAATAATTTGTCATTGGTTTTTGTATTTGTTTTCGTTTTTTTTACTTTACTTTTTACTTTTTGAATTTATTCATTTACAGTTTGATGATTAAATGCAACTAATTATTTAATTTTAAATCATCTACATCTTAAAGCATTTAATAAATTAAGTTAACAATTCAATGCTACTGCAAATGTTTTATGATTAATCTATTTAATAATATAAAATAAGTTGAGGAAACGCCTCTGCCTGCCCCTGCCTCTTGCTAAATTCTTATCTCTGGCCGTATAAATTGAGAAAAATAAAATGTGAAAAGGTCCGTTCTCTGGCCGGATGAATGGCTATCTGTCGTTGGACAGAGCTGTGCAAAATATTACGCGCAATTTTCCAGCTGACACTTTTGCATCTGGGCGAGGGAGGGAAACGGAAATGGTTGCGCGACTGGCCGACATATTAAAGATAAGTGACAGCAGGGGTGGGGGGGGGGGGGTTTGAGCAACAGCAGCAGGATGCAGGCAGAGCAATCTCTTGTTGAAATGTTCTTGTTGTTGTCGACATGAAATGCAAAATAATTTGCCACCGCTTGACATCAATTTTGGCCACCCCCCAAAAAATATAGTCAACCATATATTGACCAACGTATTCCTCTTGATTTTGATCATTGCAGAAGCGAACACAGGAAAGAGGAACAGAGGCCCAGACTGCTGCTTGTTATCGATTTGCGATAGATTAAGGAAGATTAAGGAAGCAAAAAAAGCAAAATATAAGTTGACTAGAAATGGCGCACTCAAAGGTAATACTTAAGATACTGTTCTCGTTGTGCGTGTGGTCCTTTGTGATCATTGGGCTGTTCAAGATGCATGGCACAAATTTGGTGCCGCAGGATTATCACCAGATGCCGCCCGACTACCAGCAGCTGCCGCTCAACGGGCGCAGTCTGTTGCAAAAGGATATGCTGCGCTACGCGGAGACAACATCAACCACAACGGATCACTTTGATCCCAGCGAGATACTCGTCGACAATCGCACTGGTGAGCCAGCGAGAGATTAAAATCTTGCAATCAATCAACAATCAATTTGATTATAATAATAATTTGCACGCAATTTTTCTCTCTTGCAGCCATGGACGATGATCAGCTGGTGCGGGACGTGGAGTCAAGGATACCATCGCTACCGATCGCCTACTGGAGCAAGAACAAAAACTTTCTGCAACAAAAGTCGGCGACATGCGCCAAATATCCATCGATCTTTGAACTGGAGTTCAACAATATTTACTGGCAAACGTTGCGCACATCGAACGGCACCTTTCAGCTATTTGGTGCCTACTATGACATCCGTCGCACCTCGCTGCTGGGGCCGACAGTCCGGATACTGGGCATGATCGATCGGATCGAGCCGAAGGTGAAGACCTACTGTCAGTTCTGGTTCGATGGCCAGAAGGAGCCGTTCATTGTGAAGACGTTCGAGTACAAGTACATCTGGTACAACAAGTGGGGCAACTACAAGCAGGGCATCTATCAGCCCTATCTGATTGCCTGCCAGATACCAAAACCCTTCCACGGCGTCGTCCCCAGCTCCGTGTCAATGGTGGAGAAGGAGTGCGATACGGCCACCAATAATTTGCGTGTCATCTACAATCGTCCGCCGGATGATCAGAAAAAGGGTTTCGCTGTATGCGTGAAGGGACTGGACTTTCTCTATGATGATCTGAGCGTTCGACTGATCGAATGGATCGAGATGCTCAACATATTGGGTGCCGACAAGATATATTTTTATAATCTGCAGGTACATCCGAATATCACCAAGGTGCTAAGCCATTATGAGCAGGAGGGCAAGGTGCAAGTGATACCGTTAACGCTGCCGGGTGGCCAGCCGAATGTGCCCGGCTTCCAGCATCTCTATCTGACGAAGAAGACCAATCACAAGCGACAGAACGAGGTGATACCCTACAATGACTGCCTGTACAAGAATCTCTATCTGTACGACTATATTGCCCTGCTGGATATCGACGAGGTGATCATGCCCAAGGGCAATTCGATACTCTGGTCCGAACTGATGGAGAAGGTGCGTCCGGAGTCCTTGAAATTCAAGCCGGACGGCTACCACAGCTACAACTTCCGCAACGTCTACTTTCTGGATGATCAGCAGCATGAGCATGGCTGGCACAAGGACATACCCAAGTATATGCATATGTTGCAGCATGTGCATCGGGCCAAGAACTATACCAAACCCAATCAGTACGTCAAGTGCTTTCACGATCCGGAACGCGTGCTGACGCTGCACAATCACTTTCCGCTCAGCTGTTTGGGCGGCGTTTGCAAATCGTATCCGGTGGATACGCAGGATGCACAGTTGCAGCATTATCGGGCCGATTGTGTCAAAACGCTGAAGAAGAGCTGCGAGGAGTATCGCGAGAATTCGGTCGAGGACAAAACAATATGGAAATACAAGGATGAGCTAATTAGGCGCACCATTAAAACGCTGGAGACGCTTGGCTTCTTCAGGCGAAGCGGCACCGGCGCCGGTGGTTTTGGTGGCAGCAGCAGCGGTCTTGGCGGTGGCGCCACAACACACTCAACGGAACGGTGATTCACGCTACTCGGCGCCTGGTCGTGGCCCTGGCTGCCAGTGACGCCCTACGTCGAACCAGCTGCACCTGGTGCGCTGGGCAACGAGGAGTTTTTTGTCTAATAAAATTTAGATAATCGATATCTAAGAGCGAAAAAGAAAAAAAATAAAGACAGAGAGAAAGAGAGAGAGAGAGAGAGAGAGAGAGATAGGGATCCTTGCGGTGGCAGAAACCGTAATCGAACTCAAATCCAAAACTTGAACCCGTCCCCCCTGCAGCATTAGCTCGATTTGTTCATTTTTGTATTATAGAAATGTTTTTTTTATTTTGCCCTAAATATTATTATTTTGTAGCATTCTGAAATTTCCAATTTTCCCTCAACATACAATATAAATATATATATATGTATATATATATATGTGATATATATATATATATATATATATATATATATATATATATATATATATATATATATATATATATATATATATACATTTTTAGTTAGTTCATATAAAAAAGTTATTCTTGACTACTTATTATTTTATTACTGTCTATCATACATATATATATATATATATATATACATATATAAATCGTATCCGCACTTTCGTATGGCTAGTGTAAAAATGCGAATGAAAACACTTTTAAAATTGTGCCTTCAACTTTAAATTGTAGTGTTTAGGGTTTTAGATCAACGACGACTCTTCAGGTGTTCCATCACTTGACTATATATATATATATACATGAAATATGTACATGCATACATACATTGATGTATATATGTACCTATAACTATGTATATGTGTATGCACATGTACTGCTAATTGGGCGCTGACTCAACAAAAAAAAAAATACATAAAAAAAAAACAACAACAACAACAAAAACAAATACATTTGTTTATAAACATTAGTGTATACTCAAAAGACGTTACAAAATACAAGCTCAATTTATGAGTTAATAACAGTAATCTATACATTTTTGAAGAAGAAGAAAAAACCTATACTAAGTTCAAGACTGATGACGTTTATTAATAATTAGATACAATTGCAAAAGCCCTTGGAAAACAAAAAGCAAAACAAAATTATGTGAAATTGAAAGAAATTTCGAAAATTTATTTCAAATTATGTGCGTAAGCAAAAAAAAAAAAAAAAAAAAACAAAAAACATTTCAATTGATATTATGTATTAACTAACTAGTTAGTGTTTGTTGTGGCTACTCGCCCAGCCGCTTCTAACTGTATTAAAAAAAAAATAAAAATAAATAAATATATATCACTAAATGCTAAGCAAACATCCGAACAAAAACGAGAATTGTAAATAGTTAAATTGTTAAAAAGAAAGAACCTAGACATACTTTATATTATATACATATAAAATATTAATAATATGTATCATAAATATTACTTTTATTTCATTCTTGTTCAAGGATAAAACTAAAGTAGTATCTAAAGTTGGCACATGAATAATTCAAGATTTGCATCTATTACTTTTAGCAAGCTGCTCAATCAAAAATAGTTGGCTTTGTAATTTTTTAAGAGTTTTTTTATTTTGTCCGTCAAACCGTTTTAATCCTATACATTTTAAGTTCAATTTATTTTTTCATCTTTTTATATCGATTATTTTACTTTGACTTTCACTTTCATTTTATTTATTTATTTATTATTTCTTTGATTTGAATTTTGATCAATTTGTACATAGAAATTAGACATTTTTACTTAATATCGATTTTATGTTCAATTTCTGTCGTCTCCTTTGAAAATCTTTTATTTGATTTGACTCCACGTTATTTTGCAATTTAGTCAAATTGTTGCAACTAAAGAATGAGTTATTTGAAAATAGGATAAGCGTTGAATTGTATGGGAAGTACTATATATATATATATATATATATATATATATATATATATACACCAGGTTGCAGATACATAAACTATTGCACTAGATCACAACGATCTAAAATTAAAATAAAATACATATATACATACATAGATAAACATATACATGTACATCATTACAATATATATATTGTAATGTATACATATGCAACATAAATGTATTAATGTTAGTTGATAATTATATTATGAAACCCAATTTTTTTTTTTGCATAGCTAATAACAATTGATATGAGAAAAAGTGATTGAAGAATAAAATTTTAAAAATTGTACATTACCCAAATTGTTTTTCTGAAATAAAAAAAGAGAAATTTCGTTTTTTTCTTTGAGCAAAATGTATACTTAAGTATCTCTCAGGTACATCGAATTATTGCCTAAATTGAAATAGTCAACGCACAGATGCTGACTCTTCTATATATGATGTATTTCAATATTACGAAAAATACTTTAATTACTATTCAAATTGAGTTGCTTGGATTTAGTTAAAGCAGACTCGGTCAGAGTTCAGATTACTTAGCAGTAAGTCGGTTTCATTTTTGGCATCGCACTCATTTAAATATCCGTTTAAACTGTTTACAGTTAAACAAAACAGTTGGCAGTGTTGTGACGAAGAAATTGCTGTTTTTGACTTAAATTCAACATTAGGCCAAATGGTTTCGCCCTGCTGTTAAGCACAAGTATAATACTTGGCCCGTTTAAGATGTCCTACAATGAGGCATGCAAACCAAGATTTACACACACACACACACACACACACACACACACGAACAGGCACACTTACACTTGAATAGAGACAGAGTATACCGAAGACTTTTCCAGTTGAATAGTTAGCTATCCAGGCACCTTGGCAGAAACGTGGCATCGTTGCTCACAGTGCGTCCAGCGTGGCAAGACGTGAGATACAAAACTTCTAAGAATGTAAACAACAAAGCATTTATTCTCGGGCATAAATGAATCCACTTAAGCACAACTTGGCGTGGAATGCGCAGTGCCCAGCTATCGGAGCATCCAGCATCCAGCCAGACAGACAGACAGGCAGCCAGCCAGTTAGGACCAAAAGCCGATGCACACAGAAAGTTGTGGGCAAAAAAGCATCGAAAAGGATGCAAACTACAACAAAAACAACAAATAAATAAAATAAGTTACAGTATATTTTTTTTGGGTGGATGGGGGGGGGGGGGGGACTTACAGCGACAGGCGGTGCTGGAGGATAGCTGGAACCAAAGAAGAAAATTTGTATAAACGCAACTTAAGGGAGCATTAAACACGCTCCACTAAAGTACTCCTGGCGACGAGGTCCCTTTCGAAACAGTGGAGCTTAACTTGGTTAATAAACATTACCAGCACCACAAAAACCATTTACGCGAACTATTAAAATTCCGCAGCGTTATTTTAGTTGCCTTCGCCTTGTTTCACGATTATGCTTATTTATATGGCACACCCCCAACACACACACACACACACACACACGCACACACACACACACGCACACACACATATGGAGACTCTCTGGTATGGGGTCCTCCACACTTTTGGTTTTGCATTTACGTTGGCCGTTAAGTGAAATCTCATCGCAACTTTAAGTGAGTCTATATATCCTTTTATGAATGCCCATTAAGCGGCACTGAAGCTGGTGCTTCGTAATGCATCTGCTGTTTGGGCCAAAGGATTCTTGTTGAATTTATGGATCATCATTTCGGGCTCATATGTTCGTCCATTTGCAATTGCCACCAAACCACTAAGCAAACGACTCGCAGGTGAGCCTGTCCAGCCCATGTTCTGCGCTCTAAACACATTTAAATATACATATATATATATATGTATGTGTATATATATGTCACCTTTTCATATATGTTGACATTTGGCGCAACAAGAATGAATTATAAATGATTAATA
Organism: Drosophila longiperda; assembly: GCA_035042125.1. Taxonomy (NCBI): domain Eukaryota; kingdom Metazoa; phylum Arthropoda; class Insecta; order Diptera; family Drosophilidae; genus Drosophila; species Drosophila longiperda. The sequence continues at coordinate 1,936,203 of JAWNLV010000117.1, forward strand.
ATACAATTTAGAGCGAAGGCTTGATGCTAATGTTGGACGAGGCGAACGTCATTGGGGCAAATGCAAATGCAAATGCCGGGAAACTAATTAAAATCCACTATAGGATCGTCGGGCAGCATATTTATTATGCATGCGCATAAATCCTGTATTAAGCACTCGGCATACGCATTAAAACTTTAGCAAAAAAATAAAATGTGCAATTACGCAACAATTTCCATACATGCGTGTATAAAAAGCCAACTAAATTGAGCCAATTACCTAGAAGGCAAATATTCAAATTCTACAAGTGCATTTTGACAGCTGTCTAATTTAATGCGCTGCGTTTTTTTTTTATTCAGTATGAGACAAAAAGTTTCAAATAATTTCAATTAGCTGTCTTTTATTTTTTCATGTCTTATACAACAAAGTTCCTGTTTCCCCATCTAGCTTATATGAATTTTGTAAAGTCCTTGGCAAAAGTTATTAATATTTAATTGCACTTTATATATTAAGTTTAAGCAATTGTACAACACATTTTTATTTCTAAATTAAACCCATCAGTTTTATATTTTGTTTGTTGCTGCTGTGTGTTAATCTGTTTGAAATTATGCTGAAATGTGCATTTTGTTTTCAAATGTGGTAGCCACACCTCATTGCAAGTATCTTTTTTTTTTTTTTGTTGGTCAGTTGGTTGATTTGTCGGTTGATATGAATAAAATCCATTGCGGTTGCAAGTTCCATTACACTTTTGAAACTCTACAGCATTTTCAAAGTGCAAATATATGTAAATATAAAAGTGCTTTTTATGAGAGTAAAAATATTTAAAACAAATAAGTTCTTCCTTAAATTCACTCTGATTTTAATAGATTTATTTTCGATATAAAATGTCAAAGCTAGCAAAAGTTTGATTTTCATATATATATATATATATATATATATATATATATATATATATTAATTACATTTACATATTCCACATCGTATTATTATTGATATTTGTATTTATATTCATATATTCATATTACATAGTGTGGCTAACCAATCAACTGCCAGCTAAACAGAAGCATTTTGACCAGAGGGATATGGCCAAATGGTCATAATTACTCACTCCATTTCCACACCCAAATCCACAACCCAAATCCACAACCCAAATCCACATTCGCATACACAGCGGCGCACTGGGAAATGCATATTGAGGTACTCATGTGCATACGTCGCTTGATTTTTGGCTGCGTATTCAAGGTAATTGTGTATATAAATGTTTATACATTTCAGAGAGAGAGAGAGAGAGAGATAGATAGATAGAGAGAGAATGTTAGTGAGAGGCATACTAAACAGGAAATGCTAATTGCATGCAAGTGTAGACGCATACCAGTCTCTAAAATTTGTGTATGCGTGTGTGTGTGTGTGTGTGTGTGTGTGTGTGTGTGTGTGTGTGTGTGTGTGTGTGTGTGTGTGTGTGTGTGTGTGTGTGTGTGTGTGTGTGTATGCGTGTGTGAGTGTGTAGGAGGCAAACTGCATGTAAGTCGCGGCCTCAATCATGGCTCTCAGCAGTTGGTTAGACTGCACAACACACTTCCCATCGAGCTCCACCCTCCCCCAATCTTCCACCAGCTTGGTTAACCAGACACACTCGTACAATATTATTGCTCGCAATCTAATTAACGGAATTGGTGGAAAGGGAAACGCAGCTCAGAATCGGAAGCGTATTTCGACTGGCTTCTGCTCCATTTCCACTTAATGCTTGTTTTCAATATTTGCTGCTCATTTTGTTTGGCAGCTCAAGCTTTAATTACAGCCACATACGAGCAAACAGTCAAAGCCAATTGTAGCACACATCTATGCTTAATTGAGAACGGAATTCAGAGGTAATTCAATTCCTTTTGACTGTCCCAATGGAATTGCTAAGGATCTACTTGCAGCTGGCGGCGTCAGTTGAGTTCAGCTTAACTGATGTAAAGAGCTGCTTTTCGACATGGCCTTAATATTAAAGCAGAGTTTACCGTTCGCCCGCCTTATAAAGTGATACAATTTTTGCTTTTACTCCTTTTGCACATTCGTTCACATTCTCTATTCACACTTGCCGCAGCCAGGACGCCGATTGGGGGCATCTGCGAGGTCTGCCACATTTTCCTCCTGCTGTCGATTAGTCAATTATAGACAAATGGCTTGGGAGTTGCGCGCGGCGCAATGTAAACAAGCCATCAATAGCATAGGGGAGTATGCACGGCAGCGGCGAAAGGGGGGGCAACAGAGAAATGGCAAAACGGCGAGATGGAGGAATAGAGGAATAGAGAAATGGAGCAATGTACCAGTGTACAAATGGAGCAATGGAGCACCAGAATCGAGCCAGCGAGCGGTGTGGATGAGATAAAGGAATTATGCATAAGCAGCAGGGCGGACAAGTACAAAAGACTAGCGGCCCAGGACGCAGGACGCAGGACGCCGGCAACCCTGAGCCACAATGGAGCAAAGCGGAAACCACAAAACACAGAAACTGTTAAAAAAAAAAACTAAAAAAAAAAAAGAAGAAAAAACCGGTATAACAGAGAAGCAGTAAAAAAAAATGTTAACAAAAGACGCTACGAAAATACTCTAACTGAATTATTGGACAGGTGCGACTCAATCATAAGTGCCACACACACACACACACACAAACACAATACAATTTGGGGCAACACACATTTTAGTCTATTTGTGGAGAGTCAAGGTGAGCTGCAAAAATATGCGGAGGATGAACTCCAAAGCTGATCGGCTGAACAATGCTAAAGCGCTGTTTTTTTTTTTTTCTTTAAAAATGTCAAGTGAATTTTCATTATACATTAAGCTATTAATAAAAAAAAAAGAAAGGTTTACGAATAACTAAAATCTAAAAGCATCTTTTTGGGGTGGACAAGAAAATCAATAGCGAAAAAAAAGGTTTCAGAAAATGAATACTTTTAAAGCATACTTTTGGGAAAAAAAGAATGAAAAGCTACCGACATAATTTTAGAAATTTAAATTATTTAAATCATATATTATTATAAATTGAGGGTTATCTGAACGACGGCCTATTAGATCTATTGTGCCCCCTCCCCACCCCTTTGTTGGCTTGATGGCTAGTATCCCTCATTTCCACCCATAGCATGCATCCCTAGAATGCTGGATATTTTCCTGGACAGGCGACACACATGTATATAAAATCAATTCTTTTCACTTCTAGTTGTTGGTATATTTTTTGTAAACTTCGATTAATTATGGTCTTTATGGTGGTAGAAAATGTACCAAGTCTAATGGGACCATGTTTAAACATTTTATAATTGTTATTCATTAATGAGTTATTTTTTCTCTAACGACTAGTTTGCATGTAAAATTCGAATCAAGCCTTTGAAAGCGTTATATTGATGTTCTTAAATAATTAATTAATGAAGTATAAATATTTATTTATTATTTGATAGGTAGAAACAAATTAGTTGCATATATAAATTTGAAATAATAAAGGAAAAAACAGATACTTGCTTTCAAGAATTCTAGAGTAAACAAAAAGGAAATATCATATCTGAGAGATTTTGAGAGATTTTAAAATTTCAGATGAATAGGATAGTTATATGCTGGACTTTAAGAAGCATCAACCAAAGCCAAATATCTTATTCTACCCGGATAATGCTTCAATGTTAAATCGATGCAAAATCGAATTTTTGAAGTTATAAGCAAATTTGTTGGCTGCCACCACATTATAAATTTGTTATTTTTATTTCCAAGTTAAATTTCAATAGTTATATTAATTATAATAACTCCACAATTTGAAACAAATTTAAATAAAAATTGTGTATTAATGTTTCAAGTTAAATTTCTTATTTATTTAACAAAAATTTTAAAATAGTATTTTTAATTGTGTAAGGAAAAATATGTAATCGAGTTTCGCACAGTGTACATTTGGATTGTACATCATAGATTATATTGTTATATTCTTTTAATATAAATGTGTGTGCGTGTGTGTGTGTGTGTGTGTGTGTGTGTGTGTGTGTGTGTGTGTGTGTGTGTGTGTGTGTAAGAAAGTTATCTCTGGTGCCCATAGAGGTATGTACACATAGATATATATGTATATGTATGTAACAATGTTGTCGTCCAACTTTTTTTTGTGGACCAAAACAAATCCCAAGCGGATACCGGGCAAAAACAGTTTGGTGTCGGCCATTTGTTCAGTCTGAACGTGGGAACGTGGCAATTGAAAACTATTAGAAAAAAAGTGAGGATTGAGACTGGAATTGGGTGCTTAGCGACAACGCTTGGAGAAAAGCAAATGTGTTGCTGCCATTGAACTCTACGAATAGGACAAGATAAACTGTAAAATACCCTTAAAGACCGAAGGTATTAAAGCTCGCCTCTCGAATATGGCATCTGTATGATATGGTATTCCCATTCGATCGGCTCCCGTACTAAGACATGTGCTCATTTAAAAGATGTGTGTATATAAATGCTTGTCCTGCATATGCAAATTAGTTTATGGATTCGCAGAAATCTCTCTCAATGTGTTTTATGTAATTATTTATAATTTATTATAATATATACGCATTTATTAACGCGTAAGTCTGCCAGCTTAGTTATTTTTATCGGCCAGTGTTATTCAGCAGATTAGATAGATGAAAACACAGATTGTCCTAAAATCAACCCATGCAAAATGGCTGCCAATTTTCAGTTGAAAGCCATTTATCTATACGCATTGCCCATGGTTTAAGGCCAAATACAATAACCAGCCCACAGATGTGCTGCTATTGCCACGGCTCTCTGCTCATTTTGGGTTGCAACAACCAAACAATTTCCGCTAAATGGCAACTAGAAAATACTAGATTCTGCCATTGGCAGGCAGAAGCAAGCATTTGGCAGCTATCCCTTTTGACCATTGTTGTGTTAACGCTAACACAAACACCCGATGCTAGTCAACCTACTCATTTTGCTCCTGGGCCTGCTGTGAGACTGGTTTCAAAGCAAACAAAAGCACAATCTGGTTAATTGGGTAAAATACTGTGCGGAAATTGAAAGCAAAAGCAAAAGCAAAAACAAAAACACAAACACAAACAGTGACATGGTCACAATAGCTAAAGAGCAGCTTCAGCATCAGCAGCAGGATCGGCATCAACACCGGTAGCGGGTGCCACAACAGCATAGACGCCACCAAAAGTTGAAACCAGTTGCATTCGCATCACCGTTTTGGAGCGGAAGTGCCTGGGATACCCGTGCAGCGCCCTCATTGCCCCAAAATGCCATAAATATCTAAATTGACGCATGGCATTCGCATTCCCATTCGCATTCGTATTTGCATTTGCATTTGAATTCTGTCCTGTCCTGTCCTGTCCTCTCCTGTCCTGTTTTATTTTGTTTTGTGGTTTTTGGCCATGGCTCGAAGTTTGGGCTATAACTATTCTTTGGCTATGACTCTGTGTGTGTGTGTGTGCCATTGTTTATCGATTTATGTTAATTTCTGCGAACATTTTATCAATAAACAATAATAAATTAAAATCAACAATCATTGAGCTGGCGAGCTATTCGTTATGACGCTAACCGACAAAATGGAAAACGAAATTTATAAATGACAATTGTCAATGGCCAACATGACCAATGACAAACGCCTGCAGCCAGCAACAACATTTTTGTAGTCAAGTTGTGTGTGTGTGTGTGTGTGTGAATGTGTGATTGGTGTTGTGTGTGTTCTCGTTTATGTCACGAGTCAACACAACAGCAAATATAATAAAATAATACCAAAGACACAGTATATATTTTGTTAGCCTTAAATAAATATATGCAGTCCCATCTGGTAAGTGCGAGTTAAATTAGGAATTTAACAAATAATACAATTAACTATTTTATATATTATTTATCAAAAAATATTAGCAAAATCGTGTCACGTGTCACGCTTTAATAACATTATTGTCGGCATCTCTATGCAATGGTTATGTATTGTCTATATATATATATATATATATATAAAGAATATGCAGGTACGACATTTGATCTACTTTATGCGCACATAGACAGCAACAGTAACAAAAACAACAATTAAAACTGTATTTGCAATCAAAAATGAAACTGCAAAAACCAACAAAACGAAATGCATAACAAATGGAGCGTAACTGAAGTATTGACCCAATGGCAAATTCAATTGTCCCTCATAATATAAAAGATAATAAAATAAATGTCAAAAGAAATAATGTGACAATAATAACAATAATTTTGAAATAAATTAGCCGTATTAAAATAAACATTGTCAGCGAATAAATGTTTCATTTATATAACACGTAAAAGGTACAAATACATTTATTAAATCTTTACTAAAATATTATTATAGACATCACATTTTCGCTGAAAAACATTTATGAGCATTGCAGCTCCATTAAATGGTCATTTTAATTGTTAACAAATTTGAATATTTAAAATCAATAAAAAGTGCTTTAACGAGCTGGAAATACTTGAGAAGGCTCATCAGTTCAGGCGAAAGTTAGGCATTAACACTTTAAGCACAAAATAAAAGCTAGAAAAAGATTAAAGATATCAGTTCCACATTTCTAGTGGGCACTTTAACACCAAAATGGAGCCGCTATGTGGCGAATGGGAAAAGTCAACTCTGCCGTTGCTTGGCCCGATTCATTTTCGGTCTCGGTTCACGGCTTGTTTGGTGAGTTTTGCATACTTTTGTGCGGAGCACATAAAACATTTGCATTTTCCATTTCGCAGCGGGCATTCACGTCAAATGAAAAAAAAAAAAAGAAGCCCTCCTCTGTTTACAGCCACACCCACAGATAGTTCGCCAGTCAATGAATGCATGAGAGCTGCTCCAGGTCAATATCAGAAGATGAGTATGCAAGGTGTTGTTGGGCAAGATGCTACCTGGAGGACACGGACTGTGCACGGACCTCAAGCCCAAGCAAAAGCCAAAGCCGAGGCCAGCAAACCGATGATTTATTGCACTTTTAACATTATTGATATTTTATTTGTGTGTGATGAAGTCATTAAGTGCAATGCACACTGCAATTGCAGCTGGGATTCCAACTACAATTGGATTCGGGTCACCCAACAAGCCAACAGCCACTGAGCCTAGTCAATTGATTTATTCCTGAGCCTCTGCTTCAAGTTATGCATGTTTTTATATATATTTATATATATATAAATATTCACTCCACTGCACAGTAGAAACACTCACAGCAGGAGTATCTCGGATGATGTCGATGAAATGAATATTTTTCAAGAATATTTGCATTTAATATTTGTACATTTATAAACGGAATTTTACAACATGTAATTAAAAATAAATAATAAATATAATAAATACGTAAAATACTTACGTTTAATTAAATGTTTCGCTAGAGATTTTAATTTTTAATATTCCGTTGGAATTAATCTTTAAAGCAAATATAATTGAGCGAAATTTGCGGAGTCTGCTTTAAATTTAAGCTTATAATTTCCATCTAAAGGTATTATCTGGAGCATTTCCAGAATTAGCCATTTGCTGTAATATTGTTTATTAGTTCTGCAAAGTTTGGAGAGGGTCTATTCTCGTCATAGCGGACCGCATGCGTCTGCAGTTTTTTTTGTTTTTGTATTTTCTTGCCGTTTTTCTGTGTCGGATTTGTGTCTAGACAATCATGTTTTTTATTTGAAATTTGTCAATCCAACGAATACTTCGTCTTGTAAATTGATTCCGGCTCAAACGCTTGTCTTAGCGGTGGCAATTTTGTCTCTGTTATAGCAATCCTATCGGGCCAGTTGGCCCAAGGAGCAGCTCTCCTGCTAATCATGGAATACTGAATACACCACCTCATATTTCACACTTTAACAATTAGCTGCATGCCGCACTAAGTTGCACAGCTCATGTCAGCTTCATATTTAAAATCTTACATTTCAGCGGGTGGGAATTTGTATATCTGATTATTGATTACGAAAAATAGAATTAATAAGCAATTCAATTTGAAAAACTTGACGAAAAAAAAAAATTGGAAATTTTTCAATCAAGTTGGCTATGGGAGATTTCGTAGCTAGGATAAATCATTTTTATTTCATTCGCTTATTTCAACAGCTCGGAACAAAATCAACAAGAAAAAAAAAATATTTTGTAATTTAAAAAATTTTTTAAATGAACATTTTAAACTGGACTCGAAGCAGTTTGGCGGCTCAACGTTTTCTGTTGCGCTGCAAGGCGGACTACGCAAAGACCAATTGCAATCTGAAGATCAACAAGGAGACCAAGGTGATGGTGCAGGGCTTCACTGGTAAACAGGCCACCTTTCACTCGACGGAGGCGAAGGCATACGGCACAAAGATTGTTGGTGGTGTTTCGCCCAAGAAGGGCGGCACCAAGCATTTGGACGCGCCCGTGTTCAAGGACGTTAGGGAGGCCGTAAAGGAGGTGAAACCGGATGCGACAGTCATCTTTATACCGCCGCCAAATGCAGCATTGGGCATTTGCGAGGCCATTGAAAACGAGATCGGTCTCATTGTGGCAATCACCGAGGGCATACCGCAAGTGGATATGGTGCGGATTATGCAGATGCTCAATTGTCAGGAGAAGTCGCGTCTGCTGGGTCCCAACTGTCCGGGAATCATATCGCCCGATCAGTGCAAGATTGGCATCATGCCTGGCCACATTCACAAGCGCGGCTTGGTTGGCATCGTTTCCCGCTCCGGCACCCTGACCTATGAGGCAGTCCATCAGACAACAAATGTCGGCTTGGGTCAGACTCTATGCGTCGGCATCGGCGGCGATCCTTTTAATGGCACAAATTTCATTGATGCACTGAAAGTATTTCTGACCGATAAGGAAACCAAGGGCATTATCTTAATCGGCGAGATCGGCGGCACCGCCGAGGAGGAAGCCGCCGCATACCTGGCCGAGCACAACTCCGGCTCTGATGCCAAGCCTGTGGTGGCTTTCATTGCGGGCATTACGGCGCCACCAGGACGTCGCATGGGTCACGCTGGTGCCATCATATCCGGCGGCAAGGGAGGCGCTGCCGACAAGCTGAGGGCGCTCAAAAAAGCGGGTGTTGTGATTGCCCTAAATCCCTGCCACATGGGCTCATTGCTTCACGCTGAGATGGTCCACAAAGAGCTGATCAGTGACAAAAAAGAGTAACAAATAAAATGAAAGCAGCACTCAATCCTGACAAGCATTGACACTAATTGACTAACTATACCATATATAATATTGATTTACCCTTCTTCTTCTTCGAAATTGAAATTTGTTATAAATTGAAATTCAAGTTGAAATAATTAAAAACTAATTTAATGCATAATTAATAATAAAAATGTATTATGTGCAGCAAAAAAAAAATAAAAATGATGCGTGGAATTGGACAGGAATATTTAAAATATGCTTTATGCAAAAACTCAACTGCATTAAAAATTTCGAATGGTTGCTAAAAACATTTTCCACAATCAAATTATGGCAGGCAATAAATCCGCTGATTAAATCTGCACTCAGATGGAGTTGCCAACGTTTGATGCAACGTTTGAGTTGGTGGGGTGAGTCCACCAACAAAAACCTGGCTGCTGCTGGCTTGGATACCAGCAACATGATCTTTATATGCGTCAGTTATCCAAGTTCAGTCAACTTGCTGTGTTAGTTGTGCGCCAAAGAGCTAATTTTGTAACGTTGTCTATATTTTTGTGTGTGTGTGTGTGTGTGTGTGTATGTGTGTGTTTGTTCATGTTGTGGGTCCTGTCATTCTTTTCAATGTGTTTTTTTTTTTTGTTATTGCTCCTGCTGCATGTCAGGTCGTGGCGCTATTTTGCCGTGTTTTGCCTAACTGGCGGCTATAAACTAATTACCACATTACACTTGTGCTTTGTTGTTTTGTGTTCGTTGTTCGTTGTTTGTTGTTGTTTGTTGTTGTTGTTGTTCGTTGTTTGTTGTTGTTGTTGCTGGGGTGTTGTCCGCGCGATGCGTTTGCCAACTGTTATGTTGATAATTGAAGTTGGTGTGGCGTATGCTAAACACTTGCAGTTGCAGCCGCACATCTGGTTGGCTTTTAGCCACGTTAGCCGTGTTAGAAGCTATCTGGGGAACTGCTTGACAAATATTTAAATCATTTGCTGTCAAGCAAAAGAGAGGTGTTTTTTTTTTTGTTACTCTGTGACTGTGTGTGTGTGTGTGTGTGTGTATATGGCCAAATGGCGCATAATTTAACTAAAAGCAATTCAAAAGCAACTCAGCAGAAGCACAATGTGAAGCCATGTGTAGCCAGGCTTCAACAACTGCTAAATGCCAGCAGCCATGTTCCAGCCACGCCCCCCGCTCCAAATGTGAGACAAGCGAGACTTGCACACTCCACACTCTCAAGGGCCAAACACACACACACACAAACACAACCACACTTGAAAATAAATACGGCAAAAAGTTGTTGGCCGCCCATCTCTGTCAGAAAAGCTGTCTTTCTCTGTGCTTTCTCCGTGGAGGGCTTTAAGGTATTTGGCTGGTTTCTTTGCCAACTGCTAAGGTGTCAACGCCGCACTTGAGCTACGTGTATTTTTGTCAGTTATTTCTTTGCAAGCTATTTGTCAAATGCCACAGCCTTATGCACAGAGAGCGAGAGAGAGAGAGAGAGAGAGAGAGAGATGGACAGACGCAGAGTCACTTGGAATAGTTGGCAAACAGATGGCGATCTCCATTGGGCAAGTGTGCAGCAAAGGTTTCATTTTCCTTGTTAAAAATCTATGTAAGTGTGTGTGAGAGTGTGCTTCATTTAAATTACAAAGTGGCAAAGCATTTTCTTTCTTTTCTTTTTTTTTTTTTTAACCTGACACCAAAACGAAAGCCAAGTCTCTAAACTCAATTGAAATAGTGGAAGCTGGAAGAGAGATGCAGAAAAATACACTTTGCCGCTTCAAATCATTCCGTCAGATAATGCAATTCAGGAGCTGTGAGTGGACGCCTGAGTTAAGGTATTTTTGGTGCCGGAGCGTTGCTTTGCTGGTGCTGGTGCTGGTGCTGGTGCAGGTGCAGGTGCGAGTGCGGGAGCGGTAGCGGACGGGAGGGTGGTAAGCAATGGGACAGCCACTCGACCAAGCTGACAGTAAAAAGCAATTAAAATAAGTCAAGTCACAAAAACGAAGATAACAAATTTAAAAACAACCACAAAGAAATAAGCAAAGAATAAACGACAAATTTCTTATAGAAAATGCAATTTGATTTGTGATTTAAATGTGGTGTACATTGTGCCACAATGTCAAGTGGCAAGTGCTAGTTGCTGTTGCAGTGCTTGCCGTCGTTGAAAATATTTAAAAATTTAATACTCTGTGAACAAATTGAATTGTTAAATAAACGTACTTTCCAGCTATATATTCCTAATTCCTTATAGAATAGATTTTCCTTAATTTGTTTGACTAAGGGTTAAAAATGGTTTTCTGAAATTTGGCAAATCATTACGAATCATCAGAAATAGTCTTTGATATTTAAACCAATTTTGAAGATTTCAACATAAAACTGGAGTTAATCTGTGGCCGATCTTAATGAAATCTTGAAAGATGTTAAATATGTCAGGTTATATGAATGCTACCTTGATTCCAAGACTGATTATAAGACTGTTTTTTAAACGCTAATTGAAATAATTTTTTTTTTTTTTCGATATTTGCCAAATGAGAAAGGTTAGTAGCCATTGATATAACGATATGCATTTACATTAAAATGACTTACATTTTAAATTTAAAGTCTTTGGTTTTTATTTTTTTTAGTTCTCGCTCGGGATGATATTTAATCTCATCTTTATTCTATTCTATTTAACCATTTTCGATGGCAACAAGATTAATTAAATTGATTAGTAACAGCACATTCCAAAAGGTTACATTTCTCGAGCCACAAAATTAATTACTGATCCGATTTCCACGATTTTGAAAATAACTAATTTATTTATGCTTGCAATTGTAATTGTGTGCATATCACAATTTTCAAGAATTTAGCTCGAAAATATGTTTTTAAATCAATTTCTCAAGACGCATTGCATAAATGGCACATTTTGCAATGTTTGATAGATCAATAAAAACTAATATGTCAAAACTGTCCACAATGCAATTATTAAATTGAAGCTCTTCTAAACATTATTTGGATTATAAGTTTCATTTCAAACACATAATCTCGATTTTCTTACTCTTTCACAAAAATGTATGAGACCGCCGCACATCAAACTAGTTGAAAAACTAAGCCCTTGAGCTGAGCCAGCAACACAATCCGAAAAGCGAGACCACACCAGCACACCACACCGATTCCAGGAGAGGAGAGCCCGGATGAGGTTCTCGTTTGGGGTTTATCAAATGCAATCACAGGCCCCACAATATTGCATTTAATTGAAGCTATTGTGCATTTTTAACGTATCATCGGCTTGCACTGATGCTTTAACAATTGTAACCGCATTTTTGTTCGAAAAGCCAAATTGGTTTATTTTCTTGCAAAGCTATCGTTGTTGGTTGTCAACGCAAGAAATGGAATAGGAGTGGTGAGGGGTATTATTTAGACACTTGCTGCAAATGGAAATGAAGAATTGCATGCAACAAAATCGTTCTCAACTAGACAAAAAGTATTTGGCCAATAGAGACAGAGTGTGCAACGGGACTTATTGTTGGCCTCGTTCTCAATTGCCTTAACCCGTACTGAAACCAAAACCATCACCAAAAACCTAATTCCCAAAACACTGAGCCTTCAGCCTTAGGCGTAGAAATTGGAACATCCTTCGACAATCCCATTGCAGATACATTTGTACACCCAACAAGTGAAATGCTGCACGTGCCACCACAGACACTACCCCCCCAGCATGCCACACTGCCTGACAAAACAGACACACGTCGAAAAAGGTGGATGAGTTTGGGTCACCCACTGATGTCACAACAACGACAATTGAGATTTTATTGGTCGAAGTTTCAATTGGAAATGATTACAAATGGTTTCATTGATTACTAATGATTTCAAATATGTTACGCAATCAACTTTAACACAATTTACATGTCTGTCATTGTGCATATTTTAGTTGGAGTGTTCGAGTCATGTTCGAAATGTTTAAAACAATTTACTCTGTTCGTTGTAAAGGATATGTGCAAATAAAGATTAAATGAGAAAACTGTGGCTCAGTTTTGCAAATAAATATCTAATTTAATTGCAATACGCATATCACATAGATATTGTGAATATGATTGAATGTGCAAACATATTAATTTTAATAATAAATTTTAGCATTTATTTGTTAAATCAATGTAAATTTCTATGTGATATGCGTATTGCAATTAAATTAGATATTTATTTGCAACATTGATTTAACAAATAAATGCTAAAATTTATTATTAAAATTAATATGTTTGCACATTCATATTTAAAATTCATCGAAAGCTGCCTGAACTATATCCATTAACACCAGGAGCATCTGTCTCCACTCTCATCAGTTGCCTCCCCATTTCAGCACAATCTTTTTAGCAGATTGTCAGTTGCAAACTATGCAAATTTTCCAACACATGGCTAAAAGCTGTCAACTTTTATGCTTAGCGCGCAAATAATTAGAAAAGTTCGTTGACTGTTGACCAAAAAACCCTTACAAAAAAAAAAAAAATAATAATAATTAAAAATAAACAACAACAGAAATATTTATGCAACGTGTATTTTTTGAGGAATTCAATTAAATATGCAAAAATAAGTGTAATTTATAAAATAAATAAAATCAAATAAAAGCTAAAACAAACAAGTGTGACAAACTAAAGCATTCTTTGTAAATAGATTTAATATACAAAACTAAAAATAAAATTAAAATAAAATCAGTTTTAATGTTTAAATTAAAGTTATGTTTTCGTGAAAAATTTTAGGAACTTATGCACTTGACTAAGGATAAGTTGATTCCAGGGTTCATCCAAAATGTACTTTCCAATTTATAATATATATCTTCGATAAAGCGCATTTGGAATCTATAGGGTATACCAAAAAAATAAAATGAAAATCGCGCATTTTAATAGTTTCAAGGGTGGCTGTGCTGGGATTAGGAACGTTTGCGGCTGCCAACTTCATTGTCGCAATTAATAAAGTTTGAGCAAAAACCACTAAAACAAAAAAAACCAAAAAAAAAAAAACTAACAGCAAAGAGCAAAGAGCAACAACAACATTGTGGCCCCAGAATCAGTTTAAAATGTTTGCAAAATGTGGGAAATTTGCTGACATTGCGTATACGCCGCATGTGACGGCACAGCAGTCCCCAACCACAATCCACAAATTATCTATGCATCATTTTTGACCAGCCCCGCCCATCACAAGGGGCTGGCTTTAATCTCATTACGAGTGTTTCACTTTGTTGTTCCGCTTCTTCAGAGTGCTGTCAACAAATTTAATATGCCACTTTTATCAAATTTTGAGTAGCTAGCTATGCCCCAGTGGAACTAGTTGCAAGGAGCAGGCATTGGAGAATTGCGGAATCAGTCTGACACAGATAGAAAACATGCAAATTAATTTAACTTCTTCAATGTGCCTAAATTTCATTTCTTAACAATCTCAGGCATAAAAATCAAATTGAACTTAAAGCGATGTAAAAACTGAGTTATAGCAATTTTTTTATTTATATAAATTTTTATTTATTTCAAAGTCAATATATTATTTTCATCGTAACAAAATGACACGCAAGAGTATGCAACAGATTTTGACATCATCAGCAAAATAAATACTCAATTTTGAGCTGCAATTAGAAATAGAAAACTGCTGGATTTTTGTAATAATTTTGTAATAATAAGGAAATGGCGAATTTCTTATTAGTTAGTCGCTCTTTGCCGTGGAATACCAATTTGGCAGCAATATGACTCAAATGTGGCTTAATTATGGCAACATTTCCGTTGAGACATTGTTTTTGAAATGATTTACAGTACTTTACAAATTAACCATTTTACGATGTATTTGTTTGTGTCTCTCAGTGTAAGCTGACCGCTGCCTCGGTGTGTGTAATTTTGAGAACTCGAAAGTGTGGAACAGAGTTGCAAAGTGCATTGGTTACTGCGGCAATAACACTCAGACTTTGTGGCAAACTAAGACTTTGCGGTTTTTAACCTCCACTAAAAGCGCTATCGATTGGTGTGGGGGAGAGGGAAGAGGGGAAGAGAGGAAGAGGCAAGAGTGAGTCGGTTGCGGTTGAAGTGTGCGTATCTGCTTTGCCACCATTGAGGTGTTTGGCCAAAAAGTTTTGTCGACATCTTAATTTCTCACTTGTAAATTGAGCTGCGCCAGTAACCGCAAATTAGACACCAAAGTATGCGTACTTTGTGGATGCCAAATATGGCCACACATATACACAACATACTGACACACACACACACAAATGTGTATGTGCATACACACGCATTCACACAGACACAGACACCGAATTTGGTGTCTTTCAGACTTCCCTGACAAACACTTTGCCAAAACAGACACATCACACACACACACACACACACACACACACACACACACACACACACACACACACACACACACACACACACACACACACACACACACACACACACACACACACACACACACACACAATCATCACATGTCGCTCCATACAGTTACTGACAAAAACGCAAAAGTACACACACAGAGTTACACACACAGAGTTACACACACAGAGTTACACACACACATAGAGACAAACGTGCCTTCAATCTGTGACTAACTTAAACTGTGCAACATGCTGCAGGACGAGCAACAAGCCAGGACATGTATGTAGATGGATATTGCATTTCTGATCACTTACAGCATTGACTGTGGAATAATATTAAATTCTCTCTCTCTCTCTCTCTCTCTTTCTTTCTTTCTTACACTCTTTCTCTCTCTTAATTTATATTTATATAAATAATAAAATATTTAATTTTAACTATTTTACTGCTGACGTGTCTCATATAATTTGTTTTACTTTTCAATAAATAATTGATGATAATTTGAAATTTCAATGAATTATAATTTCGTTTTTTATATTCTGTGCGATTTTCTTTTCTCTAATCAAAAAATGCTTATCAAATTTAGAGCATTTATTTATAGAGACAAATAGACAAATAAGTTCAACATTATGATACGCTATTTGTATATATATTAATTTTGTGTCAAAAGTTGACTTATTGAAAACTCAACTAATTTTACTAATAATACTGTTCCAATATATATTTTTTTTTTGTTTTGTTCATATATTGTTTGCCAGTTTCTTTTGTTCTTTTCCACTTTTGGACTTGTTTAAACCTTAACTTATTTGGCTTGCCATTTGCCTCATTCACGATGCAGAGCCAATAATTTCCCAATGACGTGCAATTATTTGCTCAGCCAAGTTTTGAGACAACTCCATCCCTAGTGCAGTTTTTTTTTTACTCAGGCTTTGCTAGTTTTGCTGCACTTTGGTTGGCAACAATGCGCGTTGCACGTACAAAGTTTGTCTACATGATGAATGGGGAATGCTAAGTTGAAGCTCATGTTGAAGTTGAAGTTGAAGTTGAATTTGAAGTCGAAGTCACAGTCGTCGCCGAAGTCGAATGATTCATGGCCGCTGCAATTTAGCTGGCAACTCGCGAAAAGCACCGGAAACACATTCATTTTCCGCATTTTTCACATCAATAATAAAGTGCCTGCACCCGTTGCCCGTTGCACAATGTACAATGCACAATGCACAATGCACAATGCACAATGCCAATGAACATTGGCAACATGAATGGGCATGCCAAACACCTCCAACTGGCGACCAGAAGAATGAAAACTGAGAATAGTGAATCGAGAATAGAGAATAGAGAATCGAGAATCGAGAAATGAACTGCAGCCTGCAAGTCTAATTAAGTTTATAACATTTATGACTTGTTAGCTGTGCTTCAAACAGTTCACTAACTAACCAACTAACTGAGGAAACACTTCCAACTTGGCCCTTTCCAGTCCTCCTCAGCCTCTCTGAATGCGACTGCTGATTGCTGGAGCATGGTGCTTGGCTCTCAGCGAATGATGGAAAACTAAAAACGATGAATATAATTGGAGTAACTAAATTCATTTTGAGTATCCAATTGACAGTTTTAAGCAGGCAAACTTACGCAAAGAATAAATTTAATATTCAAAAATATCAAAAATAATTGAATGGTAATGGGGAATTTATTGAATTTATGCCAAATCGAACTGACCACTATTCAATTGATTTATTCCATACCAATCTATAGCTTATTGATTGTACAAGAAACTCAATTTTTTTTTTATCAATATCAAATATACACAGAATTGCATTGCATTTCATTTAATGATCACTACTTGAATATATATAAAAAAAAAAAAACCTTTACCATTTCAATGCACTATTATATTTCGTTCAACTTGGCAACTGATTAAATCTCCAAATCTGTTGTGCTAATCATAAACTTAAGCAAAAAAAAAAATATATATATATTCTCATTTTCACCAGGCCGATTCCATTTCATTTGATACCCAATCCATTTAAGCCCATGCCAGAAAAAAAAAATGGGCAGGCAAACCGAACTAAGCTAAGTAAAACTCCATTCATTTCACGCTTCGACTGTGTCCAAAGATGTCGTCGTCATCGTCATAGTCATCGTCATCGTCCATGACCGCTTCCTTCCACTTCCACATCCACATCCAAGTCCACATCCACGTTCACGCCCAGCTCCAAGTATCGAACTTTACTGTACCGCAGTTGTCTGGCTCTTTGTGGGAATGATGACAGTTGCGCTTTTTCTCGCTGTTTTCGTTTAGATTTATACGCAATTTTTTATGATTTACGAGCTGAAAAGAGAGAGAGAAAGAGAGAGAGAGAGACAGAGAGAGAGAATGGGAGGCAGAGGCAGACAGAAAGCAGCACAACATCTTTTGAGGTAATCTTGAGGCAGCATTTGACTTGGCTGCCAAATCAATTTGCTTGCAAGAGTGATGAACTGGTCGGCCAGGCAGGCAGCCAGGCAGCCAGGCAGCCAGTCCAGAAACCGCATTCCAGAGTCCAAAGTGCGCCTTACTTGGCCTAACGTTTTTTTTTAAATCTCCAAGCTGCTCGCAGTTACTGCAAGCTGCAAGCTGACTTCCTGCCCCCATCTCAAGCACCGTCAACCAATACACTCAGAAAAAAGCGTGCCTCATAAATTTGCAAATCAAAATCAAATAAGCCTTTTCAAATACAACTATTTTTTTTATAAAATTTGTAAATCATTCCTATGTTTCAAGGCAAGTTTAACAAAATGTACAAATTTAATCTGCATTCGTTGAAAAAAACACAAATTATTGTTTTTAAAAATTAGTAATTAAAAAACTAAACAATTTACATTCTATCAAGGGCACTTTTTGCTGAGTGTAGCATACCGTTCTCATTGTTTTGCCAGCGAGTCGCTGATAAGAGACCAGCCCAGTCGGCCTGCTCAACGGACGGACGGACGGACGGACGGACGGACGGACAACTGACCCGGCTGCTAACTGGCCGATAAGCAATGACTGCTGCTGGCTGCTGGGTTTCTATTCATATTTCAGACTTGTGTTTATGCAGCTTTTAACTTAACACTTTGGGACTTTCATCTTTCATCTTTCATCTTTCGGCTGGCGGGCGTTAAAGGCCAAGCTGTTAAGCGGCTTATGGACACATTGCGCATACGTAGCGTAGACTTTATTAAACAAAATTATAAAATACACAAAAACTAAAGCAACAAAAAAAAAAAAAAAAACAACAAAAAAAAAATAATTGAAAAAACACCGCAAATAATCCAGGTGAATTACGCTTACTAAGAACATAATGTGAGCAGAGGTTTAGAGTTGAGTAACGACTAATTGGGCAGCTGTAGGGCAACGTTGCCAGCGAGGGCTGCAAAAGTCAATGTGGTGGACCAGGAGCTGGCAGCGGCAGATCCACCGCCAATGTCCCGGGTGACGCGATCGATGACCTGCTGGCAGTTGGACTCCTTGCGCACATAGCGGAACATTGATTCGACAATGTTGCTGGGCGTGATGTTGCTGCACGTCTCCAGATGGCGCACGACACACCTCTCGAAGTCGTGCAGCTCGGTGCACTGGCGTGGACCGAGTACCAGATTTGGCAGCTCCATTTGCGATATGTTCAGCTGGCTGGGCAGATAATGGCCAAAGCTGCTCTGCAGGCAGCTGCCCACATTATCCTTGTGCTGTTGAAAGCACTCGGGTCCCTCCTCGGCAATGAAGAGCGCAATCTGATCGCCATTCTTGTAGCACACAAAATCCAGCAGCTTGCCCATGATGCGCAGCATCATCGAATTGTCCTCGCGCTCCTCGCTGGTCATGCACGGCAACAGAGCCGCATTGAAGTCCATCATGCATTCGCGGGCCCGCGGCATGCGCAGGCAGTACTTTTCAAAGACAACATCAAGATCACCGATCGGTCGGGCCATCTCCACCTCGTGCATGAGGACGCTGACATTGACCAGCCCATTGAAGCATTGGATCAGCCGGCCAGCTGCCAGCTGTATATCAGCAGACAGTTTCTTCGCATTCTCCTCGCTGCCGGGCAGCGGTGCGTTCGCCTTGAGGCACTTCTGCTCCAACAGGCGTTGCAGATCATCCATTGTAACGTTCGGTTGTATCGCTGCATAGCCAGCGGGCAGATACTGGGAGCCCAGCTCATTTAGATCCGACAGTTGTGCCGCACCCAAACCGATGCACAACCAGCAGCAAATAACTACTGCGAGCAGTTGACGCGTTCCGTTTAGTGCTCGCTCCATGACTGACCAACAACATCTGCTCCGCTTCTGGGCTGAGCTGAGCTCTATTGGTGCTGAGACATGCGCTTATCTTATCAGTGCACGTCGACCCAGTAAACGCCCTAATGTTATTGCGTCTATTCAGATTATCGCCAAGCTACACTTACAAAAAAAAAAAATTTGCTTTAACTCTTGAAAATCTCCACAATTGTTTAGCTTGTTTTTAAAAATAACTTTAAAAATTAAGAAAACTATTTCTAAACAATTGAAAATCTTTTATTTTTTAAAATCATAATTTTTTTAAATTTAATATTTTCTTAGCTAATTTTATTTTTTTTAAATTTTAATTTTTGTTAGCTGAATTAACAAAAAGCTAAAGTAAGATATTATAAAGATTTTCTATCAAAATTACAAACTGAGTTACCGTTGACATCAGAAGTACAGCGAGTTTTCAAAAGTCAAGACTATTTTTTTTTCGAGTGTACATGCAGCGGTCAATGTACCAGATTATCGCTCGGTGCCAGCACCGAAAATAAAAACATAGTTACATATAAATACATATACATCAAGTTAGTGTTTGTAACAAATAATTAATCAAGTCGAGCTGCAAAGCAAATAATACATTTTTTGAGACAAACAACAAACAAGCTGAGATATGATATTCAAGCAAGCTGGTGGAGTAGGGGAAAAAACTGATGAGGGGTTGCTCGTAGGGGCGGAAATAGTTGAAGGTTTTATAGAATTTTGGATTACTAATGACACAGATGGAAAGATACAAAGTTTTGTGCCTTAAAAAGTAAACTTTCTTTTAATCCCTTTCAAATGAAATTACAAAATTAAATTTATATATATATAAACTACTTTATAAATTATAACTTTTTGATATTTAAACCGATCAGATGTGATTAAAGTTATTTTAAATGCATTTGCAACGAATTAAATGTTCTTATTTTTAATAACAGCTATTTGCTAAAAGAATATCTGATAGCTAAAATATTAAAGCAGACTTTAATTTATATTTGTAGAACTTTTACCTACCAACTTATAATAAAATACTTATAAATTATATATATATGTGCAATATAATTATTAAATTGAATTTGCATGTTATATATGTGTACTTAAATACCTCAATTACCTGGCAGAACAGTTACTAAGCTGCATTTAAATACAGACTGTTTACTCCAGAAATGTGTTCCAGGGTCACTTTTAATTGGTATTTTGATTGAAAAAGGTTGATGCAATCGACACGTGACAGTAAATAGGCTGAAACTATGACCCCGACTCGATGAAATGCAATAACAAGATTGAATAAGAATCTCACAGATCGATCTTGACTTGTAATTAATTCAGAATTCAGAATTCAGAATGCTGAAAGCCAGCTACAATATTATTTGTTTAACTAGCAGTAGTCATTAAAAAGCAATAAAACCATTTCTCCTTTTTTTCAAAAGTTATTTGTGGCACTGTCCACTGTGCATCCCCAAAAGGAGGTGCAATTTCAGCAGCAACAGCTGTTGGCAAAACTCAAATAGAAAAACGAAAACACAACAAACACAAAGCAAAAAACAACTAACAAAAACAATAATAACAACAAACACAACAACAACAACAATTGCAACAAAATAACACCAAAAGAAAAACATAAAACAACAACTAAAAAAAAAGCCAACAATTTATCTTCGTTTGTAACGGAAGTTGCAGCGCAATAAACAACACGGCAACGGGAGGCGTAGACCAATGGGCGTGGCTTGAGAATGGGCCAGCAAGCAAGGGGTGCATTACACAAAGAATTTTGGTAGCAATAATACAGAAATTACAGCTAACTGCACCTCGAGACGGGAAACAAGGATGGGGGATGAGCTTGGTAAAGGGGATTTTGAACGGCAACGGAAAAGGGAAGGGAAATGGGGAATGGGAAATGGAAAATGGGAAATAGAAAATGGGAAGTTAAACTGAAATGAAGCGCATGAAAAGATTCTAAAAAATGATGGCAATTAATTGTTGCTGCTGTTTCTGCTACTGATGTTGCCATGGGGCGTGGCACAGCACAAAAGGATTGCCTCTAAATGGTGCATGGAATGGCGTGTTGGGTGTTTTTTGTGGGTGTCTATGCAAGTGCAATGGGTTTGTCGGGTTGCTTTAGCTAGTTGCCAGCAATTAGTGCGCTTACATTTCACAGAAAGCGTAAAATTTGCGTTTATCAAATTTGCGGCACCAGCCAATAGATGGCGCACTCGCCCATTGTAGACAGCTGCTTGGGCTTGCTTCATTCCCGACTCGCTCGACTGGCAGATGCATTTTTGCATGGCGCCTAATCTGTTGAACAGTACCCCGACCTTTAAGCTGCAACATAATGTGGCTTGGGGCAACATTCAACCTCAACCATATATATCTATATATGTATATATATGCTCAGATGTACATTATAACATAGCCACGTGCTTTGCTTTTGCGTAATGTCATAATTTTCATGCTCAACTTGCGGCATAATTGGCATAAAGTATGTTTGCACAATCCCTTGTCAGCCCATTTCGGAAGTGCGGCCAACTAATTGCAGTTGCCAATAAATTGCAACTGTTTACTAAACGTTGGCATAGACGTCGACGTCAATGTCGGCGTCGGCGTCGGCGTCGAGCATTGGCAATTGCTATTTCAACGTTTCCGTTTCCGTTTTTCCAGTGCGTGTGATGCCATTTAGATGATTATGCCGACGATGATGATCCATTGGCAAATTAGGTTGCTTTATTGTTGTGTGTGTGTGTGTGTGTGTGTGTGTGTGCGTGTGCGAATTTGTATATGTTTATGTATGCATCTGCGTGCAATTTAATGCATGCAATTCATTTTCATAATCTGCCACTGCATGAGCAATTAATTGAAACGCACGCAGGAATCATATTATAATAATGTGTGTATACACACACACACACACACATATATATATATATATATATATATATATATATATATAAGCAAAGATTGATTAATTCTTAAGGTGACCAGCTGTGTGCCATTCATTAACCCAAACCCCACGCGAAAACATTCATCCGTTTTGGGTTTATTTTGAATAGATTCCTAAACATGACAGTCTTCGATGTTATTGTTGGGGCTGTTCAGAGGCAATTGTTACAGCTGAAATCCATTAAGGAGTGCATTGCAATTAAATTGAATGTAAACCGCAAACACAAATACAAACACAAACTCCAAATGGCAAATAGCAAATGGCAAATGGCAAATGGATTGAAAATTTACTTGTTGGGGCTCCGCAATCAATGGTCAGTGGTGGGGTCCGTGGCCAATATTGCTCTGACTGGGTCACTAACTGCGTTTGGCCTCGAGCACTTGCAACAAAAAACAAAAAAACATCCAATCTTCATAGATGTACAATACCTAAAAACAAATGACGGCAAACTTTATGACAAGCACAACAAAAACAACGACACATGAAAATAATCAAGAAGTATCCAATCAACGTGGACTTACTATGTTTTACTGAATACTAATATTTAAATGCTAGCATTAGAAAGAGATTAGAGAGTAAATTACCTTTCCCATTGCAATGGGTTGTTCTTAATTTTTAATTTCTTAAAACTAAACGCAATGTTTAATCAAAGTTTTGCAATCAAGAATAATAATACGTCGATTAAACAATTAAATTGTTTAAAGAACTCTTTCTATAATTTAAGTATATTTACCCAGGCTGCAGGTCAAGTTCTTTTTTTTTCCTTTGTAAGCTCAGATATAGTTTTACTTCAATTTAAAGTTGTTTTTTAATATTATATTTGCACGTTTAAGCACTTAAATTATGAATAAACCCACAGCAATTGGTGCCTGTATAATAAATGATTATTTATAGCAATAAAGTATCGATAGTTGCAATATCTTAAATATTTCGAATATTGAGCTCATAAGAACAGGGTGTATTACAGGGAAATGTAAATCCATAAAAAGCGTTTGAGCTGACTGAGACGAGTCTCATTGAAATGAAGTGAAGGAGTAAAATGTAGCTGTGCCAGAGCGCTGTAGCTTCATGCATGTGGCACGAAAGGGGATCAATATTACAATCAATAAACTGACGAGTTTGTATCAAAGGCTGAGTGCCACAACTATGGAAAACAATTGGAATTGCACTGACTGGCAGCCACCCAGGCAGCAACTTCAAACAGAGGGGAGAGAGAAATAATAAAAGTGCTCCATCCAACTCTTTATCCAAATAACCATCTGCCCTCTCTGGCAGTCGCTCCCCACCCGCCTCTTGTTGCTCTATGAGTGTGTGAATGGTGCATGGTGCATGGTGCATGGTGCATGGTGCATGGTGCATGGTGCATGGTGTACGTGCAGTTTCCGACAATGGCAACAGCGGGAATGTCGCATGTGTCAAATACCATACAGCTTGATATCTGTCAAATTGCATTGATTTTTAGCTGATGCTGCTTCGCACTGCTCAGTGCTGAGTGCCCAAAAACAAGTAACAATAACAACAACAATAACAACAACAACAACAACAACACCAGCAGCAACACTAAAAACGAATGAAAGGAATCAAAGCGTCTGTCAATGGGCATCATTATCAATTTGATGTCACTGTCACCATCAATGGTCGCCATCGGCTGGCTGATAATCCTTATGGCTAGCACATGGCTTCCTTTTGCTTCCTTCCACAATGTGTTTCACAATTTGGCGATTTAGCTGTTCGTGTGCAGGTAGACAGGTTTCAATGACACACACATTGGCCCCCAAATCAATGATTATGTTGTTGCAGTTGCACAAATGTGTCTCGCAATGTGATGTGCCACAATCATATTGCAACTAACCGCCAGTAATACTGTCTTCCTCTTCCTCAGCACAGCATGTCCAACTGAGGGCAACAGATAAATATATACATTTTTAAATAAAAATATATTCGTAATTTTGTAATCTCAGAGATCCTCTTATTCATTTGGCTAGATCGACTCGTTTGCTTATATAGTCAATATGTTTCTACAGCCTTCTGCAAAAAATTATTATTAACAATTAAGCCCAATATTAATAAATTAATTAATGTTTGGGTTCTTACTTACACCTTCATATTTATCAACTGTTTTTTTTTTTAGTTATCGTAGTAGAGATTAAATACTTCCTGGTTGTATTGGTAGTCAGTTTAGTAGTTTAGCTTTAAGAAATAGTTATTTACTGCTCTCCTTTTACAAATGTTTAATACACAATTGCCATAAGCCAAGTTAAGTAATCAAATTGCAAACTTTGTATTTGTATAAACAGACATCGTTTATGGCCAACTTTCCGCTCAACAATGCGAGCAAAATTTGTGTCTGCAGAAGATGAGTTTGTTTGTTTGTGTGCTTGTGTGTGTGTGTGTGTGTGTGTATATGTGTGTTTTGTTTGTTTTGGCCATAAATCAACTTTCGACTGTTCGCATTGTATTAAAAACTTAACATTAAACACATTTTGTACCCATTTCAATGCCAAACGTTTGACTGCGCGCCTCCCAGATTAAGTCATATTATATGTGCATTTTATGGCCGTAGCCCCAAAAAATCAGTCAATTGTGAATTGAAATGTTCAACGGGTTCGGTAACCCGTCTTCAGCAACAACAACAACAACAACAAATGGGACAGGTTGGTTTTTTTTTAAATGCCAGACAGCTATCCCAAGGAGCTCAAGAACTGACTGTCGATGATTTTGATACGATACGTTTGATGAGTATGTATATATAAATATATATATATATATATATATATATATAAATGTGTGTACGTGTGTGTGTGTGTGTTGATGTACGTATGCTTTGTTTGATACAACATCGACGAGAGAGGCCGACCCTTGCATCAACTTGAAATTCTGTTCTGTATTCACTGTTCGCGCAAAAAAAAAAAAAAAAAAAAACTTTATTCAACACTTTTCTGTGCAGCATAAATATTTCAATTGTTTAGTAAGTCCAGAAATTTATTTGGCCCTGTCACATTCAGAATAAACAGCAACAGCAGAAGAGATTAATTATTCATTTTAACATGTCTTCCACTGGTACTCAACGTCAATTATTGTATATCCTTAAATATTTGGTATTCGTCGTCAGGGAAAGATTGACTAAATCCGTCTAGTCAACTGTGAAGTTATAAAGTGCAATCGATTCTTATCTGTATGTATTTATCTGACTGAAATAGAACCCGACTTCATATAGCATATCAATATATATGATATGATATATATATAAATATTTATATATAAATATAAGAATATTATTAAATTGAAGCAGCATTTTACTAAATTGTAAATAATAACTTTACTTTATTGTTATTATTATTAATATTATTATTATTACTATTAAATTAGAAAATAAACATTTCTATATTTAAAAAAAAACCTATTCACAAAATTAACACATTTTTTAAGGTATCAAACTAAGGTAGTTTAAGGTAGATATTCTCATGGAAATAATAGCCATTTAATTGTCTTAGCGAACCTTTGCAGCTTTATCGCACTTGTTTAATATTTTCATATGGCTAAAGGATTTCAGCAGTCACCGCAACAGTTTTACATATGGCGGAAACAGAAACAAAAAACAGCAGGAATTCTGTCAACCAACAACGGTTTATCAAACTGAACTCGATCCGGTTCTCTGCTATTGGCATAGTTTCCATTTTTCAATTTTTTCATTTTTCTTTTTCATTTCCTTTTTTTTGTTTTTCATGTTGATTGCGTTTGAAATTCCGCTGCTGCTCGTCGTCCGATTGTCCGATTGTGTGCAGTCGGTGGCTATGAGCCATGCATGCAACTCGCTGGCTGCCGATGCATCGACTCTTGTCTCACTAAAATTCTGAATTCAATGTGGAATTTGAGGAATACACAAATCTGAAGAGCCGTCGCCAGCATCTTTCGTCTTTGACACAGTCACAGTCACAGTCACAGGCAAAATAGGCAAACAAGCAAATAGTGGCCATCTCCAACATGTTACATGCCTCTCTCTGCATTTATGTGCTATGTCTATGTGTGGCAACATGCAGCTCGTGGATAGATGTTTGCATTTTAGATTCAAGCGCTCCAGTTCTTTTTTATTCTAACGATATTCGATGCAACTCATATGAATGTATATGAATATCTGTGTACAGAAATTGGCCCAAAGAAGTGAATCACACAGAAGACACAAAAATAGGCAAAGAAAAATAAGAGGCAGACACAGACAGAGAAAGAGAGAGAGATAGAGATATGTAGACAAAGTCCTGGCTGACTGCCTGTCGTCGACATGTTTACTCCTGTAAATCGAGCACCCCTCTCAATGGGGGATGTGTGTGTGTGTGTGTGTGTGTGTGTGTGTGTGTGTGTGTATGTGTGTGTGTGTGTGTGATGCCTGACGTGAGTTTATTAACGTTTGGTTTGGGCCCTCGCCAACAATTTCGACTCAATGACAGCAAACATTTACATTTTGCATGCTGTCACCGCTCGATTCATTCCCAAACCCTACCCCTAAAACCCCTCCCCATAAAGGGGGGTTTCGGTTTTTATTTGAACGTTACGCGACTTTGATTTTGTGGATTAAGGTTTCCTTTGTTGCGTCCTCTACACCTTCTTCTTGCTGTTGCAAGCCTGTCAACTGATAAGATATCTGCCACTTGAGTTTGCTACTAAGCTAAGCCAAAAAAAAAAATTCTAGCCAATATTTATTCAAAGCTTAGTCAAACTGCCTACCTTAAAAGATAACAACAGCATCAACCTGAATCGAATTAAAGCTTATCAAATTACGGTCGATGCAGATTTTGCGACATCTCGAGCAGAGTAATTAAATGCTGTTTATACCAAAACCAAACTTAACTCACATTTCTAGTAAAATTAGTTGGCAGTTAATCAAATTTTAATATAGATTTCTTTCGTTTTGAGACTCTAAAGGAAATCATCAAACTGTATGCAGCTGGCACATTCGAGACACAAACCACTGATCACAGCACAGCTCAGCGGCATCTAAAACTGTAAGCATTTGTCATCAAATTATCATGTTCAATGTGAGACTGATTTATTGTTTATAACTTTAACTATATATTTGACATTTTTAATTAAGTCTAATTTACGCAGCGTATGTGAGGGAAAGCAATAAAACCCCCCTAAAGATGTAAACGTGTTTAGATTATTGTATTACCAAATCGTTAACAGTTTCAGCTGTACTATGACCCACATCAGTTAATCTGCCATCTCATCAATATATAAAACAATAAAAATTCTGGTATGCTCAATTTCCTGCTTTATTGAACGCACAAACACACAGATAAATATGTATAACCGTATTGTGACGAGTCACAATGGAGTTTAAAAACATGTGTTAATAATAGATAAAAAAAAAAAAAAAAAAAAAAAACAAAGCTGAATCACAACAAAAAATATTGTTAAGCAAGTTATTTATTAAAACTCGCCACGTTAGCGGCACTGTGATTTGGGAATGCAAGTGCCCTCCGCGTTGCGAGCGTAGTCCTTGTTGCAGTAGCAGCCATCGGGACACCGAATGTGGTTTATCAGACACGGCTGCCCCAATGTGGCACACTCCGTCTGGCAGCTGGGGCCGCACGGCAAATAGGTCTCGTTGATGCCACAGTCGCGAGGCGCTGTAAAAACAGATTTGCAACCAAAATTCAAATTGTTGCAAGAAAAGTGTCCAAATTGAGACTCACTTGTTAGCCGCTGAGCCGAGGCAAGAGCCAAATGCAGCAGCAGGCAGCCGATCAGCAGAAATTTTCCGGCAAACATCAGTCACGCTCGTTGTTATAGACAGTTGTAGAACTTGTTGATAACTAAATTGATTAACGTGACCCAAGCGTCTTTTTATACACTCACACAAGAGTCAGATGAACAGCAGCAGCCCTAAATTATGCCAAACTCTTTCAAGTATCTCAATTATAAGCAAAAATTGAACCAAGCCTAGCAAACTCTGGTTGCTTTTGTTTAAGTCGATTTGCCAGAGACTTGATAGTTTTGTCACGAACAAGCTTAAAGCTACAGAACTGAGTGTTGATCGTTATCGATAACATTGCTGCAATTGTTCAGCTGGCCACAGATCGTGCTGCCAGATCGCTAAAAAACACTGAGCGCCGATTGAGCGACCCAAACAGGTAAACGGGTCGCAATACTCGTTATGGCTGTGTACCTGTTTTTGTATTTTGCTTTCATGCTGCGCTCCACGCTTGAGTTCGAGCCGCGCTCTCATTTTTGTTTGCGACTCGCCCGCCGTCTTTTGCTCCGTGCTTGGCTTAGTTAAGTTTTGCATGCGGCGCGTTCAACATCGGGTAAAGAGAAAAGAGTGAAATTAACGCGATTCGATTAATTTTGTTTGTTATTTTATTTTAATAACAACAACATCGGTGAACAAAGTGTTCTTTTTTTTATGTGCTGTGATTTTTTTTGTGCTAATGCGTGAGTAATTTTTGTAAAATGCCAAATTGTGTTAAAAAAAATAAAAAGAAAAACGGTCAACTGGTAACGGCCTTTGAACTCATACAGTTTTTGGTCCACTCGCCCACTCGCTGCATCTCGCTTTTCCTCAATTCTGCTCATTCACACGCGGCTTCTCGCTCTCTCCCTCTCTTCCTCTCTCTCTCCCTTCCTTCCTATCTCTCTGGCCCTCTCGTTCCTTCGCTGTGCTAAGCAGGCCATGCATTTTTCTGTTTTCGCAACAAGACGTCAATGGCCAAAGGCGCTGCCAACATCGCCGTCGCCGTCGTCGTCGTCGTCGTCGTCGTCATTTTTCGAAACGTTCTCGCTTTGTTGCATTCCAAAGTAAATGCTACTAATAACAAAAAGGCAACAGCAACAACAACAATATAGTGGTTGTGTCGTAGTAAAGAGAAAAAAAGAAGGCAATCCAAATCGGCGGCCGCTTCCAATAAAATGAGCAGAAAAAAAAACAAAGAAAAAAAGTTGCCTGACTTGTTTTAGCCACGTTTGAGAGTGTGTGTGCAAAAGAGGCAGGGAGAGAGGGATACAGTGAGAGAGCTTGTTGTATGTTTGCATGTTTATGTGTGTGTGTGCATTGCCTTAAGGTGGCTTTGGCTTTGGGCATGCCCAAGTGCCATTCTGCCCAATTCAAAGGCACATATTCATCTAAAGTAACTTCAATTAGACAATATATGATTTAAGTGCATGCAACTTGCGACAAGCAACAAGCAACATGCGAGAACAACAACAACAACAACACTTGAACGAATTGAAAGTAATTAAAACTCCAAAATGTGTGAAGCCAAACAAATATTTGGAACTAGTCAAATTAATGCGGTCATTAAGAACGTCGTAATATGTATGCGTGTGTGTGTGTGTGTATGTGCGTGTGTGTGTAGACAACAAGTTCGTTGTCCAAGTCATTTGTATGATAATAAGCTAAGCAACAAACAGCAGCAACAGAAGCAACTATTGCAGTTAATCAACCATAATGCCCACACAATTTGTGTGTGTGTGTGTGTGTTTGTGTGTGTGTGCGTGTGTATGTGAGTTAGATTGGATAGCCACTAAGATTTTGTGAATTATGTGTTGAACAGCCGCAAAGTTTTTCTATGCACATTGAGAAATTTCTTAATCGACGAAATCTCTGCTCAAACTTATTTTCCATAATTAACATGATCAACTGAAAAGCTTTCAATCCCAAACAAATTGTAAAATTTAGTAAGCTGATTTCAGCCCATAAACCCGAACCAATTAAATACGTATTTAATTACATATATACATATTTGCATATTTATGTTGGTAAACGGGCAACTGAAAGGCGCACAACACAAACCCAGAAACAAATTTACGACGACTCCAAATCGGATGCTGTCGCCACATTCCGTGGTAAGTGGCGGCTTTAAGTTGTCAGTGAACATTTTCGACGAGCCGAGGGAAATTAAAAATGTAAATATATGCTGGTATATGTGATGCATAAATCAAATCAAAACAGTTATTCAGCATCTATACATACACACATATATCATAATTATAATACAAATTCGAATTTTGCATTTGAATTCAAATTACAAATTATTAGAATTTAGTATTTTGGAGTGGTTGCAAGCAGTGCAAGTTAAGTTGCAGCAGGGTGTGGAGAGGGATTAGCAAACTCATTGCGATGGGTCATTGCCATTGACATGGGAAAGACGGGAACGCTGAACATTAACGTTAACGTTAACGTTGATAACGGGTCTCAGGCAGGCCACTTTCTAGCGCTCCTTTTGGTCTTTTGAATTGGTCGCTGTACAATGTATGCTGTTTGCTGATCGCGCTTTAGTCTAATGATGTCAATTACATTGTGCCACTCGCATTGTGGGCAACAACAAATGCATGCCAGCTTATAAGGCAGCAACAATGTGGCTAACAGCAGCAGCAACTAGCAACAAGTGTCTTGGTCTTGGCTACAACTTCGTCTTTGGCTTCATTAAAATTGCTTTTCATTTTGGTCCATGTCGTACATATACATACATACATACATACATACGTAAATACATTTTGAGTACGTTTCGTGCACGGTTTGCTAGCTTTTCTTGTCAGCAGCAGCAGCAGCAGCAGCAGCAGCAACAAAACGACCAAATAATTTTAATGAGTTTTAATGAAATTGTACTGCTTTTTATTTCATAGGCAAGCAAGCAAGTTTTAAGTAGAGGCCACAGCAGCCAAACCATAGCAAATCGCAGCAATAACCGCAAGCATGATTTAATTATATATATATAAATGTTTATATACTTATATACATGTATTTTGTGGTTCACTCTAATTTTATGCCACACTCACAAACGACTTAAGCAACGAACTTGAACGAATCCAAATAGAACGAACTCGGTTCAAAACGTGCTCAAAGTGAGCCACAATTTTTTTTTGCCATGGGCAGCACACTCAGCACTCACACACACACACTTGGCTTGATGATCTACAAATTGATTGTTTTGTTAGAGTTGCTCAATTCAAGTGCTTATCAAATAAAGTGCTTGAAAAATATCACCAAAATTCTTAAGTATTTTGTACATTTTGTTAATACATTAATACTTTCGTTAATCGTCACTCTTTCCTCGTACCACAAATGCGGGCTGCATGCTAATAAACTTTAAATTTATGGCTTAATTTTTAGTCTGTGCTTTACATCACTTTTTACTTCGCGAAAAATTCCTCTGCAAGAAAAAACGAAAGAAAAGAAAATAAATAAATATGAGCAGCGTAACAAAATCGCTGCTCGTCACGCCCACGTTTGCCGAGTGGACGAGAAAGGGTTGGACACAAGTGAGAGAGGGTGTGGGATATGAGTTCGGTGGTTTTGGTGGGAGGGAGGTGGTAGGTGGTAGGTGGGGTGATCACCCTTTTTCATATTGGCTGCTTACGCCCAATTTGTCACACATTTCAACAGGTTGCAAGCAGGCATCATCAAAAAGCGAACGACGTTGACGACGACGATGACGATGACGATCAACGAGCTTGCTCAACTGGTGGGCCGGGACTTTGACTGTGCCTTGGCCCAGGTCTTGGGTACCGAAAACTGAAACTGATGGCTGATGACTCGTCTTGGGCTCTTCGCCTTCCAGTCGGGGTAGGCATTGTGTTTCGGAATTTTTGGGCATGCCTGGCGGGCGTTATGAAGCGTGAGGAATTTCTTTGTGTCGTGTTTATTATTATTTATTTTTTGTTGTTGCCTTCTTCTACCTCTTAGTCGTTGTTGTTGGTATTGCTGTTAATGTTGTCGATGTTGCTCTTGTCGTTTCTAAGTGAACAATTATGCAAAAGTGTTTTATTTTAATAGCGGAAATCATTTATAAATGTTGTAATAAAGACCCAGCTATTTCGTTCGTGTGTTCTGGGCTCGCTGAACAACCGCCAACGAAGTGGCCAATGTGCCAATGTTGCCACACTTTGCACTCAGAGGCATTTCAAATTACTTCAGGATGGTCAGAACCCAATTCATTTTAAATTAAAAAGAACAAAAGAGATAAGTTCGTAAAACATATTTGAATTAAAATCAAAAAAAGATCTCTTCAGACTTCTTTTAGAATAAAACCACAAAGCAGACAATATTGTATTGTATTGTCTGCTTAGTGACAAAACCTAAAAATTATTGACAAATTATTATAAAATATATATAAATACATTTTTTGTATCAAGCTCTTTTATATTTATTTTTTTTTGAATGAATATTTTCGATAAGTGTGACTTCGACAACATTTGATTGGATCTCAGACATGTTGGAACAAAAAATTAATGCAAGTTGTGTTTTAGGTGCATCATTTCCCATTAGACTTAATTTTTGCTCAATCAACAAACAACAACAACGAAAGACTTGTGGAAAAAACTGGCCCATGCAAATTAGCGCAAAAATGTACATTTCTCAGCTGTGGTCAACGTTCCGCTTTTTGCGCTCGCACTTAATGGACTCTTTTAAGTATCACAGCTGGCATGAAACGATTGGTCAAAATACAAATATGAAACCATTAACGAGGCTCAATTAGCTCATTTGTAATAAAACTGGGCTTTGCAATCGTTAAAAATAAAAGATATAAGTTTTAAATAAAAAATACCCGACTTAAACGGCAACAACAATTACAAGAGGCAAATGAAATCGCACAAAAAGCCAGCTGTAAAAACAAGAAAAAACCGGCGGTAGTTCAATTGATAAGGGAGAGGGAGGAAGAGTGAGGAAAATATCTGATGGCTGATTGCATTACTGCAGAAAGTCTGCAAAATAATATTAAAACAAATGTATTTATATATTTTTTTATGAATACTACTATCGTTATAAATTAATATATATAATATCGATAGTGTAAGAAGTGACTAACCTAAGCTAACCAGGCCTGTCTTTATTGTGCACCTGAATCTCATTAAGAAAGCGCAACTAGTTTGTGTCCCAAGTCTTTCGTTCTTCGGTTGTGGCATGTCATGTTTCTCGCCCAAGTCTTTTATATTTGTGCGTAATATTTCAATTAGAGTCGAACAAACTGTATATATATATATATATATATATATATATATATATATATATATATATATGTATGTATATAACACGCCTGTGCCCTTCTGATTTCCAGCAGTAGACAAGCAAAATTTAAACACTCGTTGAAAAAGGCTAAGAGATTTGATTGATTTAGTCATTTGGCTCACAAAGCGACCGTTTGGCTTTTAATTAATTTTTTTAATGAGTACTTTCACTGAGAGCGTTGTCGACAGCTACCGCCAAACTCAATTAAATGATAACAAATTAAATATACAGTGTGTTTGCACATAAAGAAGCTGCTCAGCGGCTGGTATTCAGAATGGGTCCGGGATTTAGTACGAAACGGAGACTGGAGCTGAGGATGGGGCTGGCCGATGGTCACGATATTGAGGCGCCGCTGGCCAGCAAGCGGCAGAATTCGCACACAGTTGTGGCCAGGCCACTGTGTCGCTGCCGTTGCCGTTGCTGTGGACGCGGACACGTCTGCCGGACCAAAAAACAATTTATGACTACATTCAATTGTCAAGTTTATGTGACTGTGGCAACAGCAATGGCAGCGACCTCGGTTGAATTTGCATAAGAGTTTGCCGCCAAGTTGACGTTGGTTGGTCAGCAGGCGAACCTCTCCAGAATTCTCCCGTTGAGGCTTATGAAATTTTTGTCTCATTGTCCAATACCAATGTGAGACTTATATACATACATTAATGAAGTTTTTGTCCCTCAATTCGTATAAACATTCTCTTATCTTCGCTCTCTCTCTCTTTCTTTTTCTTTCTCTCTTTCCCTTTCTCTATCTCTCTCTAATCTGCAGATTTGTTCTTATTTGTTTACTTACAGACCGGCATGCTGAAAGAGCTTTGATGGTTTTTGCATACAAATGACGAATTATGAGAATCTTATAAATTTGCCATTAAATTTTAATGCAAATAATCATGCAAATAATAATGAGAACAATGGCAAAATTGCTATTGGCGACCATATATTGAGTAAGATGTCGCAGCGGGATTTCTCCGAGGTAAGTCTGAGAATCGAAGTGGGACTGGGATATGGAAGTAAAATTGGGAAATGAAAAAATGATTGATTTTAAGGTGGTTTTTTTTTTAGATTTCATATATATATATATATATATATATATATAAAAAATATATATATATATAATTGAATGTCTGATTACGGTATTTGATTTAAAACATATAATTCTTTATTCATCAAAACACGTCTGTTCAGTTTGGTGTACAAAATATAACTCTGCTTATGCTACTGGTTTAATCAATAATGAAACCTCGCATTTGCGTCTTATTTCATTATTTACAGTTATGTTAAATTTCTTAGAATATACAGTTAGGTTTGATTGCTTATGCTGAGACGCTGGCGCCGTCGCAGTGAGTGTGGACATGAGAGATCTGCATGATGTTACAGTTAGGTAAAATTGTTTATGCTAGAGATCTGCATGATGTTACAGTTAATATACAGTTAGGTCTAATTGCTTATGCTGATAATGAATAAGGGATCTGCGCGTGGCGCCGGCGTTGTCGCCGTGAGTGTGGACATGAGAAATCTGAATGATGTCATGGTCTGGATATGTCACTATATATATCAGTCAGTCAGTTATAATTAATTTGATCAATTGCCGAATATATAGCGATAAGTTTGCATTTGGAATATTTAATTTTTTCTCAATGCTGGCATCACCGGAAGCCTATGGGCCATGTGTATACGTATCTTAACGTTCTCAACTTATGCATTATGACAATTATATGTATGTGGTATACACAAAAAAAAAAAAAAAACTTGAATCATGCAGTGCGCTTAAAAATAAGAACTACAACAATAAAAACGAAACACAAAAATACGAAAAGGGTAGAGAAAAAACAATCAAGGAAGCCAGCGCTAATAATCAAAAATATGGCAAAATGATTTCAATGTTGATTAACTGAGCGGCGATACTACAAAAGGGTTAAACAACAACATAAACAACAAAAATAAGAGAAAAAAAACAACAACAACAACGACTATGAAACACACGCCAAATTAAACAAAGCGCAGAGATAAAAACGCCAAACACACACAAAACCATTTCGAGCTCTGACTACACCCTAGGCCCTTTCATCATATTCCGCGCTGTCATGTCATGGGCAACAACGACGACAACAACAACAACAACAACAACAACAACAACAACAACTACAACGACGACGACGACAAGGCTGATGCTGAAGCTAAGGCTAAGGCTGAGACTGAGACTGAGGCTTAAACTGAGGACGACAACGTCAACGATGTTGGATAAGTTTCTGGCGCATGTTTAGAAGCTCCCTGCAGCTGTCTCACTAACTGACTCTCTGTCTGTCTCACTGGACTGACTGATCCGTCTGGTGTTTTGTGTTTTGCGTTTCTCGATTTCTTGATTTCAGTCTTGGCAACTAGATGACGGTAAATTGGTTCACTGCATTTTGGGCAGCTCGGTTAAGCTTTCAGCCGGGAACAAGAAAAGGGTTGGGGGCAATTTTTTTTTTTTGCTCATTTCTCTCTTTTTGTTGTTGTTGTTGTTGTTAAGAGGGGTTAATGGGGAATGGGCAAGCAACAGCTAATTATTTTATTACGCGTTAAATTGCAACAAAATTCTTGACTTAAGCGCAAAACATGCCAATGTGCGCCACAAGCAATCGTGAAATTGTTGGCATTCCGATGCGGAGACCTTATCGATGGGCCGTCGGGACGAATGCGGTGCCTCTGGCCTATGCCTCTCACATATGGCTGTGTCTGTGGCTGTGGCACTGGTTGTGGCTCAGGCCACTAAGCAGTTAAGCCCTCCTCCCCTCCACTGCCACACATAAGCTTCAACATGGTGCAACAACTTGCAGCCAACTGCTGTTGCTGTTGCTGTAGCTGTTGCCTGGTTGCATCTTTGAGTGCCACTTTTTTTTTCTCTCTATTTTTTGCTTTGTGCTGTTGTCCGCCATCCGCCATCCGCCCAGGCGCAAGCAGCCAGTTTTCAAATCGCTGATTTTTTACTTGAACATTCCTGGCCGCCCCGATTGCGCTCCCTCTCCCCTATCTATCTCACTCAATTTCTCTCTTTTTCTCTCTTTTCTGCGCTGTCTCTGATTGCAGGCTCTGCCTGAAAACAGTTCTTGGCCTCCTTTAACTATTTTTAAAAATAGGCCGTTGTTGTTGTTGTTAGAGCGAGATAGCAGATAGCAGCGTATCAATTTACATAAATTCTGTACGCGGACTTTTGGGCGCCAATCCCCAAAATTGATACTGCTGCATGACGCATGCAACTCATTTGCGAAAGGGTCGCAGCTAACTCCAACTCTTCCTCAATGCACCTCTCCCTCCCCCCCCCCCCCTTACACAATCTGAGTCAGTAGCGATATCAATTTATAAACCAGATACAATTTCAGGTGAATGGAAATATTTGCCAGCTCAACGACAAAAACTGATTTCAATTTCAGTACCAGTTTTGGCTTATGCAGATAGTCGAATTAAAGTTGTCATGTTTAAATATTCAACCTGATGTTTAACTTACTTTGATGGCACGGAGAAAACAAAATTCTTTAATATATTTATATATATATACATCAGCTCCGATGTTTGTCAAAGACTTTAAAATAAATTCACAGTAAAGTAAGCTTATCCGCAGTTTAGCCTCTTGGATAAATGCCTAGTTCAATCTGTCCGTAATTCTCCACATCTCTCTCTCTCTCTCTCTCTTTCTCTCTCTTTGTCTGTGGCAGTCTCTCTATTTTGAGTCAGAACGATTAAATCTGCTAATATGAAACGGGACTCACCCTTCTCACACGGCTTGCCCTTCGAGAGCTGGAGAATCTGTTCGGTTTGTGTCGATTTTAGCCTGGCCATGTTCTGTGCGTGTTTATTTGACTTTGACCATGTGCTGGCTGACTGGCTGACTGCCTGACTGCCTGACTATCTGTCTGTCTGCTTGTCTGCCTGTCTTGGGCCAATCTGCATGCTGAGATCTGCGCTAGCAACGCCAACGCTGTGCAAAAATTTCATTTCCTAAGTTATGCGAGTGGTTTTTAAAGTTGTTCGACGTTTCTGCAGTTTCGTGTTTTTGTTGTTTTCACTCCTGATTGTTTTTGTTAAATTCCATTTCGTCCTCGTCCTCGTTCTCGTCTTCGTCTTCGTCTTCGTCTTCGCCTTCGTCTTCGTCATTGTATTGTAACGCCCACTTCATTTGGCTTATCGGGCGAGTGGACTCCTGGGCAGACGGGGGGCACGGGTGCGCTTTAATGGTTGCATAAAACATAAATTTCGTTCTGCATCTGTCAGATACACTTTGTGGCTGCCACTTGTACGAGTACGAGTCTCTATGTGCATATGTTGTACCCACGAGCTGATTTATTCCCATTGCCAGCATCCAAAAATTCAAAATAAAAAATAAATATAAAAATAAATAAAAAAAATAATAGCGACAACAACAACAACAACAGTAACATCGAAGCCAGAAGGCTAATCTAAGCACGTTATCCATTACCCACGCCCCAAACTGCACCACCCGCATCTCCTACTGCGTCCACGCCAAAACCCCTTGCCGACGACCCAACCACTTGGAGGAGAACGGCACTTGGCACTTGGCACTTGGCATTTGGCACTTGCCGTGCACATTTTCTAGGAAACTACTCATCGTGATGTGGTCTTGGGCTTTGGATTCGGTTTTTGGTTTTGGTTTCGGTTTTGGGTTATGTGCCTTTTTGAGTGTCTTGAAGCTGTGCTAATGCATTTGCATACTCATTCCATTTAATTACTGCAAAAATATGTAAAAATTCTTCGCTCTTGTCATGGCCGAGACTTCTACTTCGACTTCGACTTCGACTTCTACTTTGACTTAGTCTCTTCGCATCTTTGCCATCGCCATCGTCCTCCTTCTCAAGCGCGTTCTCTTTCTCTTTCTCGTCTCGTCTCGTCTCGTCTTGTCTCGTTTATAGCGTGGCTTATGCCAAAAAAAAAAATATAAAAAAAAAATTAAAGAAAAGGCTCAGACTTCAACACCTCTCTTGGCCAGTGGCAGCGGCTGTTAACTTGGCTTTTTGCTGATTGTTGCTCGTCGTGGCTTAGTTCTTGGGCCACGAATTCGTGGAATTGCTTCCGCATTTGACGAGCAGAGCTGCTGCTGCTGCTGCTGGAACTGCAATTGGAGACTGGCCCGCTCAGGCGGCAGTTGCTGCTTAGCCAGTTGCCAGTTGAATGTTGGCCGGGAAACGTGACTCAGTGGCTCAGTGGTCGCATACCTGTAGCCTGGACTTGCAACTGCAACTGCAACTGCAACTGCGGCGGCAATTTAACATAATTACAGCGCAGCATTGGGGTCTGCACAGTGGGACAAATGTGCATAGCCCCATTCGAAAACTTAATTTTATGAAATGAAGTTCTCGCAGTGAGCTTTGCGCTTTGAGAATTTCAACTATTTAAGATTAATTGGAAGCATTATGATTTGAACAACTTTTTAATTATGTCTCTTTGCTATTTAATCGCATTTTACTTTCAATTTTGTTTGTTTGTCGACTGCATTTCACATTTCGTGAATCACATAAATTGGCCAATTTAAATTAATTTGTGAAAGCAACAACAATGAAATTATTATTTTCGTTCGTTCTTAAGTTGAATCCAACAACAAAGAAGATTAATCTTTGGATTGCATCTTGGTTTAATTGCGGATTAAGCTAAGCACTTTGAAATTATTTTAAACAAACATTTAATAAGGGCCGAACAGTGTTTTAAGCAATACTAATATATATATATATTTTTTTTTTACCAAAATGCAATTATTA
Organism: Drosophila longiperda; assembly: GCA_035042125.1. Taxonomy (NCBI): domain Eukaryota; kingdom Metazoa; phylum Arthropoda; class Insecta; order Diptera; family Drosophilidae; genus Drosophila; species Drosophila longiperda. The sequence goes on from JAWNLV010000117.1 coordinate 1,975,558, forward strand.
TGATAAAAATAATTTACTTATCTTTTGAGCAATTGTTTTTTTCGCATTGGTTAAACAAGCAATTAAAAAAAAAAAAATTGATATAGCCACAAAAAGTGGATTCCTTGTTATTGTTATTGATATAAACAAATTGTAGATTATTATTAAAAAATATGTTTTTAATAATAAATATATTTTTGATTTAATAATATATATTTATTTGGCTATTATTTTGGTTGCAGAACGAACCGGAATGCACGCCGGAGCTGCCCGCCGCGAATCGCGCACTCTTCTTGGAGAAGGTGCGACAGTCAAATGGTGCGTGCCAGAGCGGTGACTTTGCCACAGCTGTGCTGCTCTACACGGACGCACTGCAGCTGGACCCCGGCAATCATATACTGTATAGCAATCGATCGGCGGCACGTCTCAAGCAGGGTCAGTTTGCGGCAGCGCTGCAGGATGCAACCCAGGCACGCGAACTGTGTCCGCAGTGGCCGAAGGCATATTTTCGACAGGGTGTCGCACTACAGTGCCTGGGCCGGTATGGCGAGGCGTTGGCCTCATTTGCCGCCGGTCTCGCCCAGGAGCCGAGTCACAAACAGCTGCTCGCCGGCCTTGTTGAGGCGTCTCTCAAGAGTCCGCTGCGCGCCGCATTGGAGCCGACGCTGCAACAATTGCGGGCAATGCAGCTGCACGAATCACCCTTTGTCGTTAGCTCGGTGGTTGGCCAAGAGCTGCTCCAGGCGACACAATACCAGGCAGCTGTCGCCGTTCTCGAGGCCGCACTGCGCATTGGCAGCTGTTCGTTGAAGCTGCGGGGTTCGGTATTCAGTGCGTTGAGCTCGGCGCATTGGGCGCTCAACCAGCTGGACCAGGCCATTGGCTATATGCAACAGGATCTGGCGGTGGCCAAGTCACTGGGCGACACGGCTGGCGAGTGTCGGGCGCATGGCAATCTTGGCTCCGCCTACTTCAGTCAGGGTGCATACAAGGAGGCATTGACGGCGCATCGCTACCAACTGGTGCTCGCCATGAAGTGCAAGGATACCCAGGCGGCTGCCTCCGCCCTGACATCGCTGGGACACGTGTACACGGCCAGCGGAGACTATCCGAATGCTCTTGCCTCGCACAAACAGTGCGTGCAGCTCTTCAAGCAGCTTGGGGATCGTCTGCAGGAGGCACGCGAAATTGGCAACGTGGGCGCCGTCTACTTGGCTTTGGGCGAATGCGAGGCGGCCCTCGATTGCCACACGCAGCATCTGCGGCTCGCACGCAAGCTGCACGATCAGGTGGAGGAGGCGCGTGCCTATTCGAATCTTGGCTCGGCGCATCATCAGCGCAGGCAGTTCGGACAGGCGGCGGCCTGCCACGAGCAGGTCCTGCGCATTGCCCAGACGCTGGGCGATCGGAGCATTGAGGCGCGTGCCTATGCCGGATTGGGGCATGCGGCACGGTGTGCAGGCGATGCGGCTGCCTCTAAACGATGGCATGAGCGCCAACTGGCCATGGCGTTGGCCGCCCGCGATAAACTGGGCGAGGGCAGAGCCTGCTCAAATTTGGGCATTGTCTATCAGCTGCTGGGCGCACACGATGCAGCGCTCAAGCTGCATCAGGCGCATTTGGGCATTGCCCGCGCTCTTGGCGATCGGGCGGGCATGGGGCGTGCCTATGGCAATATGGGTAATGCCCATGCCGCTGCCGGTGCCTATGAAGCAGCCGTCAAATATCACAAACAGGAGCTGGCCATCAGTCAGGCGGTGAATGATCGCAGCGCCGAGGCAGCCACACACGGCAATCTGGCTGTGGCATATCAGGCGCTGGGCGCCCACGATGCGGCACTGGCGCACTATCGAGCCCATCTGGCCACCGCCCGTTCGCTGAAGGATGCGGCGGGCGAGGCGTGCGCATTGCTCAATCTGGGCAACTGTTTGAGTGCCCGCCAGCTGTATGGGGAGGCAGTGCCTCACTACGAGAGCTATCTAATGCTTGCCCAGGAGCTGGGCGATGTTGCTGCCGAGGGTAAGGCGTGTCATCTGCTTGGCTATGCACACTATTGCCTCGGCAATTATCGGGCGGCTGTGCGGTACTATGATCAGGATCTGGCATTGGCCAAGGATGCGCAGCATCGACCGCATATGGGACGAGCCTATTGCAATCTGGGCTTGGCCCACCTGGCGCTGGGACACTCGGCAGCGGCGCTCGAATGCCAGCAACTATTCCTAGCGGTTGCCCATGCGACCGGACAGTTGCCGGCCAAATTTCGGGCACTGGGCAACATTGGTGACATTCTCATCCGCACCGGAGCGCACGAGGAGGCCATTAAGCTGTATCAGCGTCAACTGGGACTGGCCCGCGCTGCCGGCGAGCGTGCCATGGAGGCGGCTGCGTGCGGTGCTCTGGGATTGGCGCACCGCCTGCTCCGGCGTTGGGACAAAGCGCTGGGGCATCACACCCAGGAGCTGACGCTGCGCCAGGAGCTTGGCGATCTGTCTGGCGAGTGTCGCGCACATGGGCATCTGGGTGCCGTTCACATGGCGCTCTGCAGCTGGACGCATGCGGTCAAATGCTATCAGGAGCAACTGGAGCGAGCCCAGGAGCAGCGGGATGAGGCTGTCGAGGCGCAGGCGCATGGTAATCTGGGCATTGCCCGACTCAATATGGCTCACTACGAGGCGGCCATTGGGTGCCTGGAGGCGCAGCTGGGCACACTTGAGCGTGTGTCGCTTCCATCGACTCCAGCGGATCGGGCACGTGCTCTGGGTCATCTGGGTGATTGCTATGCGGCCTTGGGTGACTTTGAGGAGGCGCTCAAGTGTCATGAGCGGCAACTGCAGCTGGCGTTGGGCCTAGCCAGCCATCGGGATCAGGAGCGTGCCTATCGCGGATTGGGACAAGCGCGTCGTGCTCTCGGCCAGCTCGCAACGGCTCTGGTCTGCCTGGAGAAGCGTCTGGTTGTCGCCCACGAGTTGCACAGCGCCGAGGTGAAGGCACTGGCCTACGGTGATTTGGGACATGTCCATGCGGCGTTGGGTAATCATGCCCAGGCACTTAATTGCCTCGAACACCAGCGGGAGCTGGCACGTGGCCTTCAGGATCGGGCCCTCGAATCGGATGCGATGTGTGCGCTCGGCCAGGTGCAGCAGCGGATGGGCCACTTCGCGGACGCACTGCAGCTGCACGAACAGGATCTACAGCTGTGCACAGAGTTGGCGGCGCCGGCTTTACAGGCCCGAGCAGTTGGCAATCTGGGTGCCGTGCATGAGGCACTGCACCAGCAGCAGGAGGCTCTCAAGTGCTACGAACGCCAGCTCGCACTCAGCACGGATCGGCTCGGCAAGGCGCTGGCCTGTGGCGCACTAGGCCGTGTCCATCATCAACTCGAGCAGCACGTCCAGGCCGTCGAGTATCTGAGGCAGGGTCTGACCAGTGCTCAGTCCATTGGCAAGTCGGAGGAGGAGGCAAAGATAAGACATCAATTGGGTTAGTGCACAGCAAACCCATTTCACTCCTTGGGTTTTCAGCTTTCACCTCTTAAAAAATCACTTTTTTTTTTTGTATTTATTTACAAATATTTTACTATACCAAATTTAATTAGAAAAATATGAATGATTTCTGGGTGTAAAATTTAGTTTTGACTTAGAGATTGGGAGCAAACCACATAAAAGATAAACTATAAAAAAAAAAAAAAACTGTTGGTAAGAATTATATAAGATTCACAAGATATAAAATAATAGTTTACAAAATGGGTTCTTTATGGTAAACAAAAAATAGTTGACTCTGAATTGATTATATAATAAAATCTACTCTAATTTTTCCAATGGGGAATGGGATTAGTAAGTGGTTAGTTTGCCTGAACAATGCAGGGGAATCGATTTATCCATTTATTAATTTTGGAGCAACAAATGAAGCAACTGGGTTAGCCAGACGACTAGTTATGGTATGGGGGGGGGGGGGGAAAGGAATCAATAGGGATAAGGCAATTCAAGATAATAATCCAAATAATTAAAAAAAAAAAATAATAATAATAATTGAAATTTGTGTTTTTTTTTTGCGCCACTGTGCAGGTCTTGCTCTGCGCTCCTCTGGCGACGCTGAGGGCGCTCGCATTCAATTGGAAACAGCTGCCCAGCTGCTGGAGTCGGTGCGTCAGGAACAGCGCAGTCCAGAGGCACGACAGGCTCTCTATGAGTTGCAGACGAGCTGCTATCATATGCTGCAACAGCTGCTCGTCGCCCTGCAGCGCAATGAGGATGCTCTTGTCGCTGCCGAACGTTGCAAGGCGCGCTGTGGCGCGGATGCCTTCAGCAACGATGCGAAGGGGGCGGCAACTGCAACAACAATAAGCGCCACAATAACAACAACAAGCACAGCGGCTGCAGCAACAGCAAGAAACGCAACGTTAACAGACATTGAGGCCATACAGGATGCAGTGAATCGGGGCAGAATGCCAGTGCTCTACTACAGCCTGGCCGGGGAGCAACTCTACGCTTGGCTGCTGCAGCCGCAGGCTGGCATTGTGCGTTTCCATGCGGCACGCATTGATCCACAAACGCTTCAGATGCCACTCTCGCTCAGCGAGTGCCATGAGGAGGATGAGCTGGAGGAGGAGGAGGAGGAACAGAAACAGCAGCAGCAGCAGGGGGCGGACAGCGAACAAAATGAAGACCAACTGCAGCAGCAGCAGCAGCAGCAGCCACATCAGCCTAAACGACCATTAGCTGGACAACTGCTCCTTGAGCGCTACGTGAATATGGTGCGCGACAATCTGGGTGTAAATTCGCACAATCTACTCCATGAGGGTGATGGCAGTGGGTGGCGTGCCAGTAGTGAGCAATTACTGGAGGACCTGCCTGGCGCTGGCGCCGGCGGCGGTGCATTTTTGCGCATGGTCAGCCGGAATCAGTTGCTCAACTCGTCGAACTACTCGCTTAGCTCGCTGTTCTCGCTGGGCTCTGTTGCCTCACTGCAAGGATCTACCCGATCCGTTGGCAGCCGCAGCTCTCGCCGGGCACCGGCACCGCCCGCATGGCGCGGACCCGCCTGCCTCCATACGCTCTACAATCTGCTGTTGGCGCCGTTCGATGATTTGCTACCGAGCGTCGCCAGCGTCTCCCGGCAGGGCCGGCGAGAGCTGATCCTGGTGCTCGACAGTGCCCTTTATCTAGTGCCGTTTGCCATATTGCGTGCAGCTGGCGACGATGGCGAATATCTGTCGGAGCGTTGTGCCCTGTTGACGGCACCATCATTGCAGGCGTTGCGTGGACGCTGCCGAAGCCGGCGGGATCGTGGACGGCCGCCAACGGCCTTGGTTGTGGGTGGACCACGTGTGCCTGCTGCTCTAGCAGAGCGCTGGGGCTGGGCAGGCGCTGAGTCGCCGGCAGCGCTGCAGGAGGCCGCCATGGTGGCGGATATGCTGCAAGCGAGTGCTTTGGCCGGCTGCAACGCCACCAAGGAGTCTGTGCTGGCCGAGCTGCCGGGCGCTGAATGCGTCCACTTTGCCGCCAATCTCAGCTGGAAACTGGGCGCTGTGGTGCTCAGCCCCGGCGATGTCGTCACCGCCGAGCAGCAGCAACAAAAGGAGCCCCACGAGCCACAATTGGCCGACTTTACGCTCGCAGCAGCGGAGCTGCGTCAGTTGCGTCTGAGCGCCCGCCTGGTCGTCCTCAGCTCCTATCAATCTGTGGAACCGATAACAGGCTCGGGCGTTGCCCAACTGGCCGGCGGCTGGCTATTAGCCGGCGCCGGTGCTGTCCTCATCTCACTTTGGCCCGTGCCCGAAACCGCCGCCAAAATCCTGTTGCGCGCCTTCTACTCGGCCCTGCTACAAGGTGCACGAGCAGCACGGTAAGTGTATCAACTGGATCAGCTGGAAGTGAACCTATTATGTATACAATATATAGTAATGACACCATTGGCCTAATTGATTATGGCCAAGATATAAGCCAACTTTGGTCAGAAATTACTTGAAAATGATTTAAACTCATATTTTGCCCGACGCATAAAACGAAATATGAACAAAATCTGGATGTATCCGAATCCTTCTCTAATCTTGACCTTTCTCTCTCTTTCTAATTGGTGTAGCGCCTTGGCGGAGGCCATGCAAACCGTGCAACATACGAAGCACTTTGCACATCCGGCCAACTGGGCCGGATTCCTGTTGGTTGGTGCCAATGTACGCCTTTCCAACAAGGTGGCACTGCTGGGCCATGCGCTGTGCGAGCTGCTGCGTACGCCGGAGCGTTGCCGGGATGCGCTACGCGTGTGTCTGCACCTGGTTGAGAAGAGCCTGCAGCGGATACACCGCGGGCAGAAGAATGCCATGTACACAACGCAGCAGAGTATTGAGAACAAGGCCGGACCAGTGGCTGGTTGGAAGGATCTGCTGATGGCGGTGGGCTTTCGGTTTGAGCCCGCTGCCAATGGCATACCGTCGAGTGTGTTCTTTCCCCAAACGGATCCCGAGGAGCGACTGTCCCAGTGTTCGGCCAGCCTGCAAGCACTGCTTGCCTTGACGCCCGCCACCCTGCAGGCGCTGGCCAAGCTGGTAAATAGCGCCGAGCATGCAGATGATATAATTGCCGTGGTGCGTAACATATTGGCGCAGTTCCCAGCCAAACCGGAAGCCGAGGCATGCATCGAGATGCCGTTGAGTGTGCGCTTGTGGCGCGTTCCTGGCTGCCACGAGCTGCTCGCCTCCGTTGGCTTCGATCTGACCGAGGTGGGTGCGGATCAGGTCGTTCTACGCACCGGCAAGCAGGCCAATCGTCGTCACTGCCAGTTTGTCCTGCAGGCTCTACTCGCTCTCTTTGGTAAGCTCACCAAATTTTCAATTTAATTATTTTTATATTATTTAGACAACGGTCCAAAATCCAAATCTTATGCGAATTTTGATAATTCATTTGAAGAAAAAACCAAATTAAAATTCATTTAAAATTTAATTATTTCCAGCTTCCTTCAATTAATTGCATTTTTTGCCAAATCTTTTAACAAGATAAAAACAAATTCAAAACCCTTTTCAAAATCATTTTAAATTACAATTATTTTTTTTGCTCAAATTAAAAAATAAAATTGTATTGATGAAACGGCTTAAAAGTTTATTTTTATAATTTTATAGCTACAATAAAAAAAACCAAAATTGGCTAAAGTTGAAATTACAATTTAAATAATTTTAGTTGCAAATATTTCACAAGGAAGTTTGCATTGAAAAATTGCACTTGTAATTTTTTTCAACAATGCAATTTGTAATATTTTTTATATTTTAAGAAATTAAGTTAAATCACAATCAAATTTTCCATTTCAAACTGAAAAATTTTAATGCTAAACTGAATTAATTTTTTACAGATACACATGAGGCACCCAAGAGTTTAAGCCTGGACTCGGCGGCACACAGCAGCAGCAGCTGCGAGTCCCTCAACGATTCCGACCTGGATGCGACAACCGCACAGCCAGCTGGGAACAGCAACAGCAGCAGCTGCGGCGCAGCAGTTGCCGCTGCTGGGGGCAATTCCACACAGTCGCCGCTGCCATTGCATCCCCGCAGCGCTTTCATCTCGTATGTTCGTCGCCGCGGCGAACCTGATGGGGGCGGCGGCCTGGACTCCAGTCTGGCCAACACCACCGATAGCGAGCACTCGCTGTCCGATGGCTATGCAACGCAGGCGGGCAGCAGCCAGCCCGCTCCACGTCTTGGATATGCCAGCCTGCGTGGACCCGTGCGTGTGTCGCGACCCGGTGGTGGCGGGGAGAGTGATGCGGCATTTACGCCCAGTCCACCGGTGACAGATCCCAGCTTGTCGTTGGCACTGGCGCATCAGACGCGCATCCGATGCCTCTACGCTCAGCCAAATGGGGCAGCATCTTCTTCTACACCAGCGACACAGCCGGCACAGGTGAACGCCAGCCGCCGACCGGATAGCTCCAGTTCGGCCAGCAGCACCACAACCGACTGGGAGGGATCCGGTCATGCGACGGTGCTGCGACGTGGCGCTGCAGCTGGCGCTCAACAGCAGCAACATCTACAGCAGAAACTGCAACAGCAGTTGCAACATCAGCAACATCTACAGCAACAGCAGCAGCAACAACAGCAGCAGCAGCAGCCGCCGCTGCCGCCACCTCGTCCCGGCGTCTATAATAATTTGGGACGCAGCAAGCCGAAGATTAAGCTTGGCAGTGCGCAGAGCTCGCTGGCGGCGCGTGTGAACAAGGAGCATGCTCTGTTTATGGATCGATTGAGTGTGCGCACTGAACTGAATGCGCCAGCAGTAAGCGGTGCACCGGCTGGAGGAACGCCTGGAGCCAATTTGGTGGGCAGCAGCGGGGCGGGGCGTGGCAAGGCAGCGCTCGCACTGACCGACGAGGAGGTGGCCTACAATCCGGCCGGCCTCTATTTCTCGCCGGCGGACAATGAGGGGCTGCTTGGCTGTGATTCCAAGCAGGAGCCAGAGGCGCCCGTGAAGCCAAGTGCCAAGTGCATCCAGGATAGCATAATGCGGCACATGAACCGCGAGCTAACGCCCAGCATATCGGAGCTGTATCATGAGCGCAGCTTGGGTTTGGGCTTGGCGCCACCGCTCTCCAAGCTGCTGCTTAGCCCCAACTACGAAGAGCAGGAGGTGGCCGCCACTCTCAACGAAAGCAGCGCCCAATCGGCCAGCAATTCGGCCGCAATTAAGACGCTTGTGGATGCCGTCAACGAGCTGGAACTAAGCGGCAGTTCCTCCGGTGCCACAATACCAACTGTTGTCGGTGGTGAGCAGTCGGAGTCGAGTGTCGTCTCCGGCGCCGTTGACAGCGTGCTGCCGAGCTGCTCGATTTGCGGCGAACCAGGAGACGTCGTCTGCCGCTGCAAGGCGGCCACCATGCAAAAGAAGGCGACATTGAAGCCATGGCTGAGCAATGTGCCAGCCAGCAGCCTGGTGCAGGCCAGCGAGCTGACCACCGCCGACATACTGGAGCGAAGATTGGAGACGGCTGTGCCCGGTAGTGCACCCTTTGCCGCCGAGCTCTGTCGTCGCGACGAGGGTGACGGTCGCTCTGTGGCCGATTCGCAATGCAGCAGCAACTATAAGCGGGTGCTTGCCACAGCTGGTGCGGTTAGTCTGGTCGTAGGCATCGCGGCCGGCGAGGCAGATGCGCAGGGAGTTGCCACATCGGCAGCCACCTGCTCGTCTGCTCGCCTCGTCTAATGATATTATGGGATTAACAATAGAAATTGATATTAATTATTTGTAGATTTTACGCTTTAGGCTTTAAATCGAAGACACCCTGTACTGATCATCCTAGCATTAGATTTATTTGCATTTTATTTATTTATTTATACAATTATTACTCCTACATTGGACTTTTAATTAAGCACACACACACACACACATACATATGCATATACATATACATATTCATATACATATACATAGATACATACATAAACTTGCCTTTGTCTATTTATAATGTTTAAATGAAGCCACTGATTAAATTTTATGCATTCATGTTTTGTTTTAATTATTATTTGAGAGTTCAGCACCAATAAAAAGTGCTATACAAATTTCAAATATTTGGCAAATATGCTGCTATACAACGTGAATATATATGTATATATATATATATAGATCAACGAACATTCAACTAATTCACTCGTGTCAGAAATATCAATATAAAAAAGCAAACGATTTTTTTCTTTTCATTTTGTACTTTACTTAGCTCTGTTAAACAAATAGTATTCATTACGAATACATTTGATATATTTCTGGAAAAAACGACTTAAATGTGAAACAACATTATGAAAAATTCAAATATAATCTAACATTAAGTCGCATTCCTCTATCTGCGAACAGTCAGCGACCCGATCTGTCAGATCCGATCATATAATGAATTATTGCAAACATGTGCAAAAATCTATCAATTATATACGCAAATAAGAAAAAATTCGAAGAAAAAAAAAACAACAAAATTTTGGCAGACGAGTATGATTTGTTAATAATTATTTACTTAAGCCTTGGTTTACAGAGTGAAGCTACCCTACGAAATATCATTGCCATTTGCAGATCTGGCGTCAAAATCAATGTTGGAAATCGGTGCTTAGAAGTCAGTTAAATTCTGTCTTAAAACAATAATATATAGCCAACTAATGTGTTGGTTCGTTTTTTTTTTATGGTAAACAAACAAAAAGTCATTATACTTAGGTCGTACTGTGCTTTTCTACTAAAATTCGGGGATACGCTGGCGAAAAAATGTGTTAGAATGAATAATAAACTTAACCAAAAATATAATCACAACGACAACCAGAAATAAAAGTAAATTTTTGTTTAAAACAAAACTCCGCGACGGGAATCCAAATATATTGGAGAAATTAGTGTCTTTAACCGACAATCGAAAATAATTTGTTATATTCAAACTCTTTATAAATACCGTATTTTTATATCATTTTAGCCAGATAGTATTGACGATTTATATATTAAACCCTTACCAGTAATTTGATTTATTTTTTCAAGTGTAGACTTTCAATATAGAGCTAGATTGAAACTGCATTAACATCATGATTGTGGTTTAATTACTGATAGTTTGTTTGGCGCTTCCGAGGCCACTCAATATGCGAGTGGCTTGTCAGGCACAGGCACAGACACAGGCCAGGCCAGGAAGGTGATCCCCCATTTATATTCGCAAATTAAATATAATGACCATTTAATTAGCATGCCTTGATCATTAAAATGATTGATATGTCTGTGGCATCAAAGGGCAAAAGCGAACGCTTTCAAAATGAATGAAACTAATTTAAATTTTAACTACATGTGACCATAAATAGCATATAAAAATGATTATGCAAATTTTATTAACAATCAAATATATTCCGATTTTCACTCATTTTTTATAGATTTGGTTTTCAGCATCATATATAGAAATATTATGCACCATTTTTATTAAACTCATTAATACAAAGCTGAAACAATATGACATAATACTATATATAGTATATAGTATAAGACTCAACAAATAATTTATAATTTTCATTCATTTGCTAATTGTGATGAAGCCTTGTTGTACAGATTTAATTTGTTTATTTTGATACACAGCGCTAGGTGCGTTGCTATTAATTGATAAGATTTATTTACGTTTACAAATTGACCTCCTTTGATGAATGTGGCATTGGGAACTGCGTCGTAATTTTACGAGCCCCTAACAAGCCACAACCAAGATCGATCTTTGCGCCCCATCGTGGGCAATGGCAAAACAAGACCGCATATTATATTATTCTCAATGTGCGCTATTTTAGCGGTATTTGCTGTTTTAGATGCTGTACGTCGCAACGACTGATAACTTTTCTCTAGGCAATCCCCCCCTTGATGGCACATTATTTTGCGCTTGATGACGATGTGACCAGATTAGACGGCATTAGTGCCAGCTTGGAGGCTGGAAGCCGGGGCATTTGCCCTTGCCGGAAATTCGTTCAAGGTGAAGCCAAACGCTATCGAAGACCATCGAAATAAGTATTTATTTTGCAATGACAAAAACAAGTTCTTCCACAATTGCAAGTGCCTGTGCTATATAATCTATAATAATGTTATACTTATAAAACGCTTAAGAATATAAAAATATATACCTATGAAATTTTGTTTAATGCAATTTATGTTATGTTATGTTAAAAATATTTGTTTCTTTTGTTAACCTATTAAAATTAAATATTTGTCTTCCAACAGCTAACCACAATAAAAAAATGTATTATATTTATATTGTTTTAATATAAATATAATAATGGCTGATAATAATTAATTAGTATTTGTTCTGTATTTAATTTCAGGCTATGAAATTACCTATTTTAAAAAGTCTGTTTATTCAAATTACATTATAATTGAAAATAATATCCAGAAATATCTATACTTAAGTGTTGGACACAGGACTCGTATAACTTCGTCTAACGTTCAGTTTTACAATATCTTGAACTTGACAAGAAATAAACAAAAAAAATATAAGTTTGAAAATATAAGATTTAGGAAAATGTAAAAATAAATTGATTTATGTCACATTGAAAACGCTAACGATTTTTAGAATAAATAAAGTCAATTTTTCAATGCCCAGGAAATTCGATCAATTTCTCATTCTCACAAAACACATTAAAACACGAGGCTTGTTCTATTTTTTAATTTTAACACTTAAAAAACGGAAAAATTAAATGAATCATTGTATTAAAAGAGTAAAATGAACTACGTAAGCATTACAAAATGCATTTTATGTTTAATAAAAAAATAAAAATAAATATAAATGAACAAGGAATCTCTTGTACTAAATTAAATGGTTATTAATTAATTCCTCAACAAGTTTTAACAATCCCATTTATATGAAAAGCTGAGTAAGCATTTTTTTTATTACAATAGATTATAGAGTTAAATGATATTATCTCATAGATAGATACATATATGGTTCATAAAGATTATCTACATGACTGCATTCGGTCCGTTGCGCAGTCATGTCATGCAATCATTGGAATTGGACTTGTACTTGCTCCATTAAACATGGTAAACGGACTTATCGGTCAAGTGCAGCTCACATGTGTTCCATATGTAATCGCATACATATAAATGATGATGAATATATTTTACAAACACACATATATATTATTTAAAGATAGATAAGCCTGGACTTTAGTTGAGATGCGGATGTTGCTCAGACCCTTCGATAAAACTCTGGCAAACACTTGGCCTAGCTTACATATATATATAAATTGAGACGAACCGTGTCGTGTGGGCCCGAATAGGACGCGCATTCTACATTTGACTTGTGACTTGACTGGGGTCTCGCATTGATAACTGATTAGGTCGCTGGGCAGGGGCGATGAGTGTGTGTGTGTTTTGAAAAACAACAAAACTGCTATAAATCATATACATGTATAATATGCAATATAAAAAATAAATACTGTATGTACCCCAGATTTGAGAATTATATAGCAAGAATTTGATTGTGTTTCTGCCGTTATGCTCGTCGATCTATAAAAATGTGAGGTCTGTCAAGCCAACGATTTAATAGCATCTTGTTCCGCCATCTGTGCGTTACTTAAACCCAGGCGTTTTAATTCATTTCTTTTCCAATATTTCAATTCACATACAATGAGAATCCTGCAGGAGGTAAAAAAAAATAAAAATAAATAAGTTAAAAAAATATATATATAATATATACATATATATATATATATATAATATATTATTATTATTTCAATATGTGAATTAATTTAAAATATTTTGGGTATGCAGCACCAAATTCACTTGTTGGATCCTTCGGAGCTGTTCCGACCAGAGCCCTCATTTGCCGACAAGAATGCTTCCAAGTTTCGTGACTATAGCGTCGATACAGATAATCCTCTGAAGGAACGCGTTCGTCGCACCTATCGTCAAATGCACTTAAATCAAACTGTCGACTTTGTGCAGGGTAAGGATATATCTGATTGTTCCATTGGATCATTGTTTGATGCTTATGCCTGCCATCACAGCACGTCGGGCTCGCTGGCTGCAATTCAACACCATCAAGATGACAGTGCGCGAGGCTCTGGAGAAGCTCAACGATTTGGTGGACGAGTCTGATCCTGATCTGGATCTGCCAAACATAATACATGCATTTCAGGCAGCTGAACGTGCCCGGGACGAATTTCCGCAACACGATTGGCTCCACTTGACAGCACTTATCCACGATCTCGGCAAGATCATGGCATTCTACGATGAGCCGCAGTGGGCTGTGGTCGGAGACACCTTTGCCGTGGGCTGCCGCTGGGGCGATAGCATTGTGTATCGCGATGAGAGCTTTGTTGGCAATCCCGATGGGGTCAATCCCAAATACAATACCAAATACGGTATTTACGAGCCAAACTGTGGCGTGGACAACCTACTCATGTCGTGGGGCCACGATGAGTACATGTACTCTGTGCTCAAGCACAACAAAACCAAATTACCCCATGTGGCATGCAATATAATACGCTTCCATTCGTTCTACCCGTGGCACAATGGCGGCGACTACAAACACCTGGAGGCGCCCCAGGACGAAGATACAAAGAAATGGGTGCTAATCTTCAAGTAAATTGATTATTGTGAGTTTACATTTTAAATATGATCTATAGCAAATAATCCTCTTACAGCCGCTACGATCTGTACACGAAGAGCGCGGTGGTGCCCGACATCGAGGCTCTGTGGCCCTATTATCAAACGCTCATCGATAAATATTTGCCTGGAGTTATAGAATTCTAGACTGCATACATATATATATATATATATATATTGTATCTATTCTTAGGCTTATTCTAACGAGAAACTACTGCGCCTCTAAGAAAGTAAAAGCGAAACTACATAAAACTATTAAATCTAAATTTAAAACAACATTTTGCTTATTTATAAATTTAAATTTTTAGAAAAACCAACACAAATTAACATCTGCTAATAATGAACATTAATTTGTTGAGCTTGGGCTGAGAATTGACATTCATTATTGTAATTGATCAAAAATATTTAATTCCATACATACAATATCTTTGCACGGGAAAATATAACAAACAATAAAACTATTAATTTTCAGTAACCCAAAAAAAACCCAAAGTTATTGGTCTGATGAACCAACTGTACATATTTCTTAAGTCATACATTTATTATTTTTGAAGAAAATCGATGGACGCTTTTAAAACAATTGCGCAACATTAAAAAAATTAAAAGGAAATGTACAATTTTTATGCAGTTAACTAAACTGATTAAGACAATGTAGGTTTCATTTTGAGACGGATCCACCTCCACTGCTTTGTCGGCGTCGCTTGTGGCGCTTGTGTCTCTTTTTGCTTGCGTGCCGCTGGTGATTGTGCCGCTGCGAGGATGACTCTTCGTTTTCCCGTTCCCGATGGCGATGCGAGCTTGTATGGCTGCTGCTAAGACTCCTACTTCGACTTCGTTGCTTCTGTCGCGAGCTGCGCGTTAAGCTGCGACTGCGTTGGCGTCGTCGATGCTTCGATTCCTTGCTAGACTTGTGTCGCTTTTGTCGCTGCTGATGTGCGCTGCGACTGCGACGGCCACTGGGACTGCTGCATGACGACATCCCGGGCGCATCTTGTGCAACAGTGCAGCAGCTGCTGCCACTACTTCGACTGCGAGTCCGACTACCATGTCGACCTTTACGTTGGCGTCTTGCTGACGATGGCGGTGGCGTTGCGCCGGTCACCAGCTGCACATCGTCATCATCGGAAAGCAAAACGGGCCCGACTGCTGTCGGCAATACCGCCTTGCTGGTGTACATATTAGTGCTATCATCGTTCAGTAAATTATATTTCTCCAGATCACCATTATCTTGCTCCTCATCACCTTCATCGCGAGCACCAATTGTCGGCGGCGGTGCTGCTGGCCCCAGCTGCACACCCACCTCATTAGTTTCAACGTCGTCAGCATCGTCATCATCATCCGGCCCAAAATAAGTGATCGGTATGGAACGTACCGAATCGTTGGAGTCACCATCGCTATTTGCTGCCATCGCCTCTGATTCCGCTTTGGTTGCAACAGTTGATGTCACCGACTCCGCCTCTGAACCGGCAGCTGCACCAATAGCTGTGCCTTCACCTGGTGTTCAAATTGAGATTTAGTTAATTTCTATAAGTAGCTTTAACATTTGATACCGAAGATTTTGTAAATTGTCTGTCATGCTGTATTGTGTCTGTCAGACAAAGTGTAAAAATTAGGGTGCTACGTCCTCTAGGATGCTGGGAAATCAATAAAATCAATATTCGCAAATCGATAAAACCACTTCACTCCCACAATTTCAAGGCTGCAGTCATCAAATTTGGTTGGACGGTTGTTGGCGATATCTTTCAAAGATCGGCATATGCCATATTATCGATGTTCAAATTAATAGTGCTTTGTGTTGTATGTGCCCAACGGCTGATTCATTTAAATATTTGTACGATAGATTTCATGGATGGCTGGGAGACTACCTTTGATTTGATTAAGAAACGCCAAGGCTTTCCGCTTGCGTTCCAGCTGCAACTGCTTCTCACGCGATATCATTCCGTTGAGCTTCTCCCGTGCTATTTGCGCCAGCTTGTCCTTCACACGCTCCTCAGCTATGTAGGGGATGGTTTGAACAGAATGTTTGCAAGTTAGTACAGATTTCTCTCTCTCTCTCTCTCTTTCTCTCACTTCCTCTGTCTTGCTGTTTCTCTTTCTAAATGATACACACCTTGTCGCTGATCCTTTTGGGGGGACGCTGCACCATCGCAAGAAGCAGTTGTTGCTTTGGATCCACTAGTTCTTGCCAGCAGTTGCGTCTCCACCTGTTTAATGGCACGTTGCACACTGTCCGGCATGCCCGGACGCACTGGATCTGCATTGGTTTTGGCCTTGGACACGTCTTCGTGAACACTGGACGCTTCCTGAACCATTGACGACTGCAACGATGCGGCGTTCTCATCGCGCGGCCGAATGGAGAAGCAAATGGGCACTGCAAGTCATACGATACTGAGATTAGTCGATTTTTTTTTAGCAATATGTCTTAGATGAACTCACCTTTCTCGCTCGAACTGGCAACCGCCGCAGTCGAGTTAGACGAAGCACCACCAGAGCCACCGAGACCCTTCTTGCTTATGAGGGCAGCAGCGACAGCAGCCGCTTTGCGCGACTTCTCCTCCTTGGATGCGGCGTCCACGTCGCCTGTAATCTTATACATATAATATGCATAGAACTTGTTCTCCGGCAGCAGAAAATTAAAACGCTCCACGCTTTTGGTGCGCAGCGTCTCCTCAAACTGGCGACCATTCTTGATCACATAGGTGGCCGTCTTGTCAATGATGTGACGCAGACTTTGTTCGGGCAAGGGAAACGTAAGCAGTAGCGGTGGTGCGAGCGCCACTGGAGGCTTTGCAGTGACGATCGTTGTGGCGACAGTTGCACTTGTCGTCGGTTGTTTTTGCTGTCCCATTCCGCTGCCATCATCATCATCATCATCGTTGTCATCATCATCCTGCTCTTCGTCACTATCAGAGCTATAGTTCTGGGCAAGAGTAAGGGCGCTGGTGTTTTTCAACAGCTCCACCTTGGGCGACGCATCATTGGTGTTTTCCTCCGTCTCGTGGGCAAATGTGCTTCCATTGTATTGCAGCAGAACGGGCGTAAATTCCACACTGGATGCGGATGCAGTGGCAGCAGACGCCGAGGTGGAAGTGCTGCTTTGATTTTCGGACTTGCAACTAAGAGTGGGAGAATCGGTGCCGCAAGAATGCTGCGAAGCCACGTCGTCGTCCAGTACCGACTGCAGCGGAACACCCTTAATCTTGCTTATGAGCTGCGTGTAGGCGCAATTAGCCGACGGTTTGTATTTGATGGTGGGCACCGTTATGACTTGTTGGCTACGCTTCGGACTGGCCTGTAATGAGCTGCCGCCGTCGTTTAATGCATTGGCATTGTCCATTTGTGCCGTCTCTTCCGTTGATGTTGGCGCATACTTTCCCTGCTTGATGGCACCCAGTAGGTGGCGATAGTACGGCTGTAACTGTCCACCTTGCGACAGAAAGTCAAACTGAGCATTGTTCGCCTGCTTCGCCTTGATCAATATCTCCATTTGAGCGCCCTGGGTGGCAATGAAACGTGCTGTCTTCTCAATTATCGCATGCTGCTTCATTGTATCCGGCTGTCAATATAATACCGGCGTTATTAATAAGTTATCTTCATACTCATAAAAGCAAAGCTTTCACAAATCATTTTTATACGAATTAATACTAACATATCAATCATAATTGGAGCGAGTTGCTTACCAGCTGTATGTCCAGAGGGGGTGCCACTAGGAGATTGTTTGGCAGCTTGTAGGGAAGCTCGCATTGCTCGAAAGGCGTCGATAGATTTGATAATGTTGTCGTTGCGGTATCTGCTGACAATGCACTGGACGTCGACTGGCCATCGTATTGAAAGTCCATTTGGCTATAGTCGCCGCCCGATGTTTCCTGCTGCAGACGCTTCAGATCCTCCTCTGTACATGTGTGTGTTTGTGTGTGTGTGTGTGTGCATGTGTGCGAATGTGAGAATGCGAGAATGAAGTGTTGGCAAAAATAAGAAAACACAACACGAACACGGGACTTTAGTGTATTGCAAAAAACATCATCATTTAGCTAGGCATGAGAAATGAATTACAAAAATATTCATAGAATAAGCTTTTTGACTTTTGGATTGGAATTAATTTAAGGATTTCTTTGTTTCTTTCTTTTTTTTAATTTAATGGTCGAGCTGAGAGACTGAGCTGGACTCGCTACACCCAAGTTGGACAGCGGCATCTGTAAGAAAGTGTTTAGCTTGTTAAATTTGAAGTGGTTTCTATTTACCTGAACCACGGCGCCAAAAACAGGTTGAAACTTACGTTGACTCTTCTGCTCATGTTGCTTTTGCTTTTGTTGTTGTTCTTGTTTGTCGATGTTTGTTGCTGGGTTGCTTTAGATTGGTTTGGTGCTACATGGGGTGGTTCGACTTGATTTCTATATTTCTGAGCTTGCTCATGTTAACTTTGGACTTGATTTAAGTTCGGCTTTTGCAGTCTTACTTGATATTTGAATTGAATTGATTCTTTTGGCATATTCGATTTGAGCTTGATTACGTTAAACGCTCTTGATTTCATTCATTGACACTTTAAATTTAAATAGTAGTTGTACAAACAGTTCGCATTGAGGAGACAGTGCTTACGGCATGCTAGAAGCGTCACTTACCTTGCTGCAACCGAAGCCCTTCTTCGTTGTTATAGAGGAACAGATAGCGCTCCTCCTCGCATAGTTGTTCCGCACGCTGCTCCTCGGCGCTCAGGTATTCTAAGCGATTGCCATAGCCGCCCGGTGGCGCCTCGTAGGCCGAAAGTTCGCACAACGCTCCACGCACATCATATCTATGCACATGTGTTTTTGTGTGTTTATAAAGAAAAGAATCAGAGAAATATAAACGGGAAAGAACACGTTGTTAATGACATTGAATTAATATTAAGGTGGTAGTGGTGGTGGTGGTGGTCGCATACTCTCATACTCATATTCACACACACTTACACCCACACACCCACGCACACACTCACACTCCAACACACACACACACACACGCACACATTAAATAAATGAAATAAAAATAATCGTTGATTCTAAACCAAAAAAAAAAAAATTACTTCACACAATAGTTGAATAATCTGTTTGTTGTTGTTTATATTGAATATATGCTTGGTTAAATTAAATGTCTATGGATATTTATATATAAATGGATTTATATATAAATTATTATATCTTAAACATTTATACATACCGCTCCGGATGCTAAAAAAAAAGTTTATTGTTTTACAATTACAGTTTTCAAATATCAAAAATATTTTTGCCTTTATAATTATAGATTTTGCGAAGCACTGAAAAGAGCTGTTATTACAATGAGTAAACGTGACCAGTAACAGTTGTAGAGTCTCCAAGTGCAGTCAGCAATGATCAGAATGGTCAGTTTATCAGTCACGTTATTGGTTTTTTTATTTATTTTTATTGCTGTTTGACATTGAATCATATTTGGCACTTCGGCCACTTAATGCAATAGTTGCCAAACTGTAATTGCATGTTTCTGCAGTTCATCAAACGGCAACTTCTTTTCGAACCAAAACAAATTATGTCATACGTCGCTGTGTTCAGTCCGCGTAAATTTGATGTAAATGTAGATGTTTGATGACAACGGCTTGGCTTTCGATTCGGTTCATTCCTGTAGATCTATGTCTGCAATTCTATACATACATACATAAATACATACATATGTACGTATGATGTACACAGCTTACAAACATAAATCTTTACGTATTTTGTTGTGCTCTAGCAAAAGTATTTGGGTGAGGAAGTGTTGTCCATCATGTATATAAACAAATGGGATTCAAGGAATTACGTACATATGCATATACATACATATATAGGTTTATAGATATGTACTATATAGGCGTATAGTTATTATTATAGTTAAATTAAGTTTAGGGGCTTGTGGCAGCCAGGCAGCAATTATTAACCTGTCTATTTTGAGATTTATATCGCCCATCCAGGGTATCAGCTGTTTCCCCTGATCCAGTTCTCGCGCCTTGTCATCGTCTCGGAATATCTTGCACGCATAGCCAAAGACTAACAGATCCACGGCCGGATGGCGTGCGTCCAACCCCGATGACCCCGCTGCCGCTCCTGTTGCGTGTGTTGCACCATATGTCATATGGCCGTTGGCGCCAATGTGACAAGATGAGGCTGCAGCGGTTCCAGTTTTCCGCAAAATGCCATTGATGCTGCCGCCAGCGTATTCACGTACCATGGCATTGCTGCCGCAGGCACGCACATTATACGGCATCATTTACACATACACACACACTCAGTTTCACTTTTTTTTTAAATCGACTTCACTTTTATCTATGTTGCAAGAGCAGTTAGCATTTGCAGATGCTTATTTCTTGTTGATGTTGATATAAATGTGCCAAAGAGGACAAACTAGAGGTGGTGCTATCCGCTAAAACATATCGTTATATCGATGTTTGCCAAAGCATAACTTATCGATTGTATACAAGCATTTATAAATTGATAGCGATAACAGAATTTATTATTATATTGAGCGCAACTTTTGGCGCCCTACTTTGTAAATGCAAAAAATTAAAGTTGAATAAGTTTCATTCTATATATACAAATATTTATATTTATATTAGCGTTACGCATAAACAAAAATTGTGTATCACATGAGTATGAGTATACAATATACATGAGTAAACTAAATGATTGATAATTAGTCGTATGCATCTGGAAACTTGAGGGTCCGTAGCTTGGAAAAGATTATATCCCAGTCGACGTAGGCGCCAACAAGATGTCTTTTGTTTTGCGGCGAATCCTCGTAAGCAGTACGGCCGTGCAAAATACGTAGATTATTGAACACGAAAACGTCACCCGGACGCGTCTTGAACTCAACGGCCTCGGCCTGGGCTGCCTGGCGAAACTTATCGTAGGCTTCATACCAAGCCAACGCCTGTTCAAGCGGCACTGTGAGTCGACTGTCGCGCTTCATCTCATTTAGATTGATACGGGCAAACTGACCATCTATATCCAGGCAGACGACAGGACCGCGCCACAAATTGTGAAACGGTTTGCCAGCATCGCCATCGTGTCCAATATCAAACCAGTTAACGGGCACGCTCCTCAACAACTCGTAATAATCCGGATAATCGCGGCGCATTGTGTTAGCCACATAGAAGCCATCGGTTATCATATTGGCCCCGCCCGATGACTCCGACTGGACCAACGTGTGCAATATGTTAATTCCAGCCTTGTACTCATAATACGGCATGTCCGTATGCAGCGGTAGCGGTGTCATCAGATACGCATAGTTACCGGCATTCGGCTTTGACTTGACCTCAAACACATCCCTTAAAACGAAGACGCAGACGAAGAGATAAGGTTATCATCTGGCCGACATTACATTGTCAATTACAAATAAAATGGAAAATAATATGATATTTACCCGTAGGTGGTGGGCTTAATGTAGCCAATGCGTTCGGCCAAATGGCGCGAAACTTGGAAATCGTGTGGTGCGCCACGAAGCAGGGCAAATCCGTACACGGCAAGCGTCTGGAGCCAATCGCGCAATACTGCATCCTGCTTGAGCACATCATGGTACGCAAACTGATGAGAAACGTTGCCAAATTGAGCCTTGCCCCAAAGCTGAGAGGGCGGCTTGTAAACCTCGTCCAGATACCGTTGTCGGGCCTCGATACCAAAGTCACGCTGCTGCAGCCAATTCAAATCGTAGCTAGAGTTGTGCGCATCTTCCCAGTTAACGATCAGCAGTTGCCGCTTCTCATCAAACCGAACGCTCTTCGCGCGAACGTGCAACGGGCCTCGCTCACGGTGACTCAAGCGTGCCTGCGTAGCCGCATGAAAGCACTCCGAACACTGGCAGTTGTCGCGCAGCCAAATGTTTGGATATCTGTGCTGTTGACCGTTGGACCGTGTCACCTGAATATATCGCTGGTCCAGCATTCTAGCCTGAATGCTCCCGCTACTGCTGCTTCTGCTGCTGCTGGCGTGCCGCTGGATTTGCCGGACGAGCAGCTGGCCAATCATATGTCTACAACTCAGCATTTGGACAAATACTGCACATGTGAGCAAAGAGTAAGATGAAGGCTGAATACTAGTGAATAATAGCGGCAACAGCCGATGCCTAATAATAAACACGACGATAGTCCGGCAATGCACTCAGCTTATCAGCGAAAGTGTAATTACATGTACCCTGTGATAAGCCAGCGTCGTTTACAAGTGCTCTTATCACAGTTCTCCTCTTCCTTTCTCTCCTTGTTCTCCTTCTACTCTTTTTGCACGTTTGTCGTCTTCTGCGTCTGCGATTGTCTGTCCAGTGCTACCACTTGAACAATTGCCGCCGATCGTTCGGGCCAACATTCGTTTTGTGCGTCGATAGCAAAGCGACGATGCGTCCCACACAAGACACACTCCAGCTGCATTTGGGCATGCTCGTCGAGTGTACCACTCGTTGCCGATTCGCTCGGAGCAGGAGCGGCTACAGATGCGTCCGCCTTAGATTTAGCATTGCAGCGTTTGCGACGACGATGTCGATGGCGTCGTTTTCTCAAGCTCGACGTATACACGTTATGTTTTTGCTTTGCCGACTGCTGCTGATGTTGTTTCTCTTCCAGCTTCAGCGTTGTATTGATGCCCGGTAGCAGGGGCATTGCACAGCATTTGCATAGCGTGCGTTTTACTGCTGGCGACCTAAGAAGAAAAAAAATAATAACATTTTCCCCATACATATTCGATTTAGTGGAGCTTACATGTGGATCAGGGATTTGGTGCCCACGTTGCGGCAAAGTTTGCCATAATATGCGGCCAGACTATTTTGATTACTGTGAGCCATCAGATTAGCTGCCTGGTAGAGGAAATTCATCCTGAACATGACATGACGCTGCGTCAGCAGCTTTCGCTTGCACTTGTCGTTATTGTTGGCCATAGCTAAAGCAGTTTTTATCTCACACTTAATGCTTGCTCAGGTATTCAAATTATCGAAATTAAAACATGATATAGCGACTATTTGTCGCTGATGTGATAGTTTCGCTGTAATCGATTAATGCAATTTGACCCGCCCAGCTAGCACCGGTATGCGGAATCGTATTAAAGAAATCTATAATTGAATATTGATACCATAAGCTATATTAATTTGTATTAGTTCAGTTTACATTTGGCCCATTCATTTTGTAAAGTTCATAGCAGCAAGAACTAAAAGCATTGATGACTTTGCCATTCACTGCGAATCACAGCCTCGCCGAACAGCTGTCGGGTTTCCCGCTTAAATTCGATCCCGCAGCTGTGGAGCATGCAGAGACTGCAGGCTCAAAGCTGGAAAGTGCAAACAATAGCGAATCTAACAACAAACACCTAAAACAACGCACTAAAGGATGGCCTACTGAGTGCGACAATAACAGAAATATCCATTACAAGACGGCGCACAAGTGCCGTCCGTCAATTGCAATTCGAATTAGCAATTTTTTTTTTTTTTTATTTGTTTTCGAAATTTTGTGTTAAGTGTTTTGTCGATTTTTTTTTGTATTGATTTGTGGAATTTGGCGCGTTGAAAATGTTCATAGAGGATCTGAAGAATGATTTTTATGGGCAGCTGATTGGCAAGCGCATTCTGATCGTTGTCAACTATGACGTCGACGCGATCTGCGCCAGCAAAATACTGCAGTCGCTCTTCAAGTACGATCACATGCTGTATACCGTGGTGCCCATAATGGGTGTAACGGGTCTGTGCCGCGCCTATTCGGAGCATCAGGGCGATGTGAAGTACGTGCTGCTGATCAACTGCGGCGCCTGTGTCGATATTGTGGAGCTGCTAAAGCCAGAGGAGGATGTAACATTCTTTATATGCGATTCCCATCGTCCTCTTGACGTGTGCAACGTTTACAGCGACCGGCAGGTGTGCATTTTGGGTGATCCAGCACTAGAGGAGAATATACCCGCATTTGAGACAATATTCTATGATTCCGATGGAGACGATGACAATGACAACGATGACGACGATGGAGATGGGGATGAAATAGATGCTGACAGTGGAGCCGGGGAATCTGATAATGATGGCGCCAATGCGGAAAGGCATCACGCACCAAAACTGAGCCGTATAGAGCAGCATGAGCAACGCGTGATGCGTCAGCGGGCAAGACGACAATGGGAATCGGAGCGGGATCGTATCATGTTCGACTATACCCAATTTAGCTATTATGGTCGGTCGACGGCGTTGCTCTTCTTTGAGCTGGCATGGAAGCTGTCCAAGGACAACATGGATCTGCTGTGGTGGGCCATTGTCGGCATTAGTGAGCAGCTGCTGCTCGGCAAGATTGAGAGCTGTGCCTACACCCTCGAATTGGAACACATACAGTCGCACGTATCGCGTCTGACCAACAAGACGAACGATCAACACACGATGAGTGCTTCGAAAATATGCTTTGAGAACGATCTGCACTTGGTCCTCTACAGACACTGGACCGTCACAGAGTCCATGCGGTAAGTGTTGTAATCATTTTGAATGACTGATCTTATCTGATCTGATTGCGTTCTTTTTTTTTATAGATACTCCCGCTATGCCGCCTGTAAGATGAAGCTATGGACGTTGCGAGGCGAGAAGCGTCTCCACGAGTTGCTCGTTGAGATGGGTCTGCCGTTGGTGCACGCCCGACAATCTTACGGCGCAATGGATCTAATCTTGCGCAAGGAATTCTACTCCATGGTGGAGAAGCTTGCCGAGAAATACAGTATACCGGATATTGTCTATGGCACCTTTACGCTTAGCTATGGCTATCGCAGTCGTTACGCTGCCGCCGACTATGTATATGCACTGCTGGCAATACTACAGTCTGTAAAGAAGCGAAACACACCAGAGGATTGCTACATGGAGGCATCGGATGCGCTGTCGCGCCAACACAAGCAGCTGCTCAATGGGGGCATCGATAATGCCAAGCTACTGCATGCGGCCATATTTCGGCAGGTGCAGAGCTGCCTGGAGGCGCATCAAGTGCATTCCACCGGCTCCTTTTTCTATTATATACTGCAGGAGGAGCATGCGTTCTTCTCGTATCCATATGCGTTAGCCCTACTAGCCAAGTTCGTTCTGCATGGGCATGTGGCAACAACGAGGGCGCGTCATGCAATTGATTTACCCCTGATCGCAACATGCCCGCTAGATGCGTCGCAGGGCATGTGTCTACTGGTTGGCATTGCTCCAGTGCGCGAGGACTCGCCGAAGAACTTCTTTGGCAAGGCGTTCGATCAAGCAGCACAGAAGAGCAAGGCCAGTCTGCTGCAGGATTTCTTTGAGCCGTCCATCGTTCAGCTGCGCCAGAGCGACTTGACTCGATTTTTAGATGCGTTGACCGTGCTCTTGACCTAAGTTCAATACTCGCTGTACTTCCTAATAGTTTAGAATTTAAGTGAATTATCTACTAATAATCCAAACATACTTTTGCTTATCGATTCGATCTTATTTAACATAATCTTATTTATAAACGATAATGGTTTTTATTATAATAGCCTTAATGTTTTGGACTACTAATAAGAAAAAAAAGTTACAGACATAAGACGAAATAAATTAAGCCATGCGATTGTTTAACGCTTAAGGAAATATAGAAACTAAGATAGTTTGAAGCATTCGATTTGAAATTGTATAAAACAGACTCTAAATATATATTTTAATTCATGTGTTTGTCATAAGATTTGAATAATTTGTTTTCATTTTGAAACTGATGATAACATCAAAAATGATTATGCTTAGAATTTGGAACGTACTGCGAATCTACACAAAAGAAGATAAACCATAATATTTGTGACATTAAAATATATAAAGTATTCGAGGGAAACAATCTAATAATTATTGATTATTTTATTTTGTCTCTCAATTATTTAATAATAGTAATACTCCATTCACAAATATTTTAAAACTGCTAACTTAGATTAGTTAGTGCCTTATCAAAAACATCTATAGTTTTTTTTTAGACCGACATCTGTCCAAAATCATTACAAAAAGGTAAGAATATTAATTGTTTCAACTAATGTAGATCAAGTGTAGATATAAGCTTATATATACTAATTTAGCTTTGTGTCGTAAAAACTACATTTTGGTTGTCTGTTTGTGGACCACGTGCAATCACCGACACTGTCATATGTGCATGTATGAGTGTTCTCGAAATAAGTGTTGATCAAGACGAAATGCAGCTTTGTGCTAGAAAAAAACGTATTGGTCGACCATTTCGTACATATTTCTGCATTCAGGTAGATTTCTATTTGTACTTGTTTTTGTGTACATCATACGATTTTATTCAAAGAGAACTGCAAAAAGGCCCAAGTTGAAAGCAACCAAACCAAAGCAAATATTAATATTAATATTAATCAACTAGCTGTGCTTACAAATGTTTAAGGACCCATAAATTCGCAACACTCGAAACTATAAATAATTTATAAAGTAACACATTATAATTTAATACACATACAAAATTATTTAATATATATATGTACAATTATTTATGTACAGATTCACAGCTTATATGTTATCGCTTATTGGGTTGGCCAATCTTACAATAGATTTGCAAAAAAAAAAAAAACAACAATTAATGCTCTTAGGAGCTAAGTTTTCAAGACAGCTTGCTTTTCCATTTGTCGTAGCGGCTCTTCACACAAAATGCGCGCAGAGCCCAGGCAGGCCACATCGTCATAGAATACCGCATATTGTCCCGGTGTGATGGCTCGTAGTGGTGCATCCAGGACCACTTCGAAGGGACGCACACAACACTCGACGACTGGCTTTGTGTGCTGGAAACGGAAGCGACAGCGCAGGCTGCCATTTGTGGCCAACTGCTGACGTGCCCGATTGCACAGCCAGTTGAATTCGCCGATGCGGATGCGAGTGCTGTGCAGTGCGGGATGCTCGTGCCCAGCTGCCACAAATATAGTGTTGCTGTCGGCATCTTTGCGTGCCACAAAGTACGGTTGCAAATACGAGCTAAGCCGGCAGCGTTGTCCCACCGTCCATTGATGAATGCCCTCGTGGTTGCCCACCACCTTGCCACTATCGACGTCCACAAAATGTCCCGGCTTGCAACTAATATACTAACAATTATACTGAAAGTTATCAGCGATTTATTTTAGCTTTTCCGCTTACCTCCCGTATGAAGGCTTTGAAATTACGCTTGCCCACAAAACAGATGCCAGTGCTTTCGCGCTTATCGGCCAGCCGCTGCATTCCAATGCTGCGAGCCAGTTGCTTTACCTCCGTCTTCAGCATTCCACCCAGCGGGAACATTGTGCACAGTAGCGCTGCCTGCGGTATGCCCGCCAGGAAGAAGGTTTGATCTTTAAACGTGTCGGCTGGTATAAGCAGGCGCACATCTGCCGTCCCCTGGTCATTCGCTCGATGCTCCAGGTAGTCGCCCAGACTATTGCGGGCATAGTGGCCAGTGGCGATGGCATCATATTGCAGCGTATCCAGCGCATACCGATGGAACAAATCGAACTTGATATGTTTGTTGCACAATATGTCCGGATTCGGTGTCAGGCCCTGCTGATAGTCATCCAAGAAATGACTGAATACCGCCGTCCAGTATTGCTTTACATAGTTGACCTGACGCAGCTCAATTTGAAGCTGCCGGCATGCCCATTCTGCATCCTTAAGGTCCTGTTCACCGGTGCAGCGGCCGATCTCGTCATGCTCATCCCAGTTTCGCATGAATACGCCGAGCACATCCAAACCGCGCTCCTTCAGCAGATGGGCGCTGACAGCGCTATCTACGCCTCCGGATATGCCCACTATAACTCGTCGTATCATGATAAAGTATCCAACATTTGCTTGAAACACAACTTAAAAACGATTTTTAACATTCGACTTTTCTAGTGTATCAAGTGTGACCACTCTTTGTATTATTAGTATTTTTCGGAGTACAATTTCATGAGTGGTATTTTTCGGAGGTATTCTTATTTTGCTTGACTTTGGTTAAATCGGGGAGATTTATTAAAAATTCAAATAAGTGATCATTAAACAGTATAAAGAAAAAAAAAATTATCTGCTGACTTACATTATTGTGTGTATTTTGCCCTTTATTAAAATCCAATCATCTATTGCTACAATATAAATGTTCCTATATTCTTACATATGTTGTTGCTTATTTATTACAGCGACACCATAAGAGAACACCAAATTACATAAACGCAAATTTGTTTGGTTTATTTACTATCAACAGAAAACTACATATGAGTTACAAAGCTTTTGTGGAATGAACTTAGTATATCGGCAGTTTTTGTAATATATTTGGCATTTCCAAGTTGTGGCTCAAATGGTCACACTGACATTAACCTCGACACACGCTCCGAATTTACAGTTAGTTTGCTCGTCATCCTCGTCGCATTCAATTTGGCATTCCCTGCAAAGAAAAAGTTTGATTGGTTCTAAGCGAAGTTTTTAACGAATTTCTAACTAATAGCAAGACCTTTTCGCCTTTTTTTTTAAAGTGCTTTTGTATGTGTTTTTTCTTTGAATAACGTATACAAATCGAAACAAATTGAAATATCTGCACCATATTGTATCGTATTTTGCTTGCTGACTTATAATTATAGAGATAATCATTACAAAAAGGTAAGAATATTAATTGTTTCAACTAATGTAGATCAAGTGTAGATATAAGCTTATATATACTAATTTAGCTTTGTGAAGTAAAAACTACATTTTGGTTGTCTGTTTGTGGACCACGTGCACTCACCGACACTGTCATATGTGCATGTATGAGTGTTTTAGAAATAAGTGTTGATCAAGACGAAATGCAGCTTTGTGCTAGAAAAAAACGTATTGGTCGACCATTTCGTACATATTTCTGCATTCAGGTAGATTTCTATTTGTACTTGTTTTTGTGTACATCATACGATTTTATTCAAAGAGAACTGCAAAACGGCCCAAGTTGAAAGCAACCAAACCAAAGCAAATATTAAAAATGGCGATTGTTGCTACGCTAGAATAATAAATCAACTAGCTGTGCTTACAAATCTTTTAGGACCCACAAATTCGTAAATGACGAACAAAATTTTAAAAAAATATATTATGAAATATAATAAAAATAAATTAATAAACCGAAATTATGTTCTTTGGGTTATTTTGAAATATCAAAGGGTTTCCTTTTGACTTCAGGCCAAAAGTCAATTATTTTGCACCGTTATTAAATTGAAAAATTTTGCTGTCAAAACCACGAATCGTTCGCTGCCAGAAAGGCGAAAGCAAAAAATAAATATGGCCAAAAATAGAAAAAAGGTAATTACGTAGCTTGTGCCACCAAAAAAAGACCCTAATTACAAATTAAACCAAAAAACATATAAACGATTCCCCAAAAGTGTCAGTTATGAGGATTAGAAGTTGCTACAGCCATTTAAAATGAGAGTTCGGGTCGCGTTAATGGTTGGGAAACTTTTGATTGGTTAACAAAGCTTCCCAGCTGGAGAACTCGAGAGCCACTGCCTTTATATTTCATAAAAGAATATTTTTTTTTTCATCTTCTGCCAGCGAACTTTTGCCTGGTGAGCTTTTGGGTGTTGTTGTGTGTTTAAATTTTTTAATGCTGCTGCAATTGAAGTAGTGCTTGAACTTTTGGGGTAGCCTTTAAGAAGCCCACAGACATGTGCCAAGGTTGTTTACCGATTTTATTTGGCTGTGGGCATGCAACATGTATTACATAAATGTTCTTAATAAAAATGATGTTCTTTACACAGTTCGAAATAGCGCAGTAAAACTTTCTTGTTGGTCAAAATTACTCAAGATAGTTGATATACTTTAGATATAATTATAAGTTTTTTAAACTTTTTAAACAGAACAAATGGTTGCAATTTTAAACGAAGCAAGAAAAAGCAATTTGGAAACTGTAAGAATACTGCAAAATCGACAAGAGAAGGCGAAGTCTTCAAAAAATGGAAGTGCAATTTTTAACTAGAAATTCTAACACTAATTTCATGTTTCTTAGAAAAAATGAGACTTCATGAAGTTTATGTGTGTTTAAAAGTTGTTTTCTGAAAAGCATTAAACGACACTCAAATGGACGCCACATTAATCAAAAGCAACACAACAGCACAAGAGAGGACAAAGGAGAGGCAGGAAGGAAAATGGAAAAGATGGAAAAATAGTAAGAGAGGTGCCACAAGTGACAATATATATATATATAAATACATGTAACATTAACATTCGTATTTGTTGATCGCCAATTTGTCGGCTTAATAAGCGAAAATCGAAGAACGGGAAACATGAAACACCCAAAAAGTGGGACTGTCAATCTGTTTGGAGCAATCCGCTTTGGGTCACGCTTGGCTTGGTACATTTTGTATCCCTGCAGCTCCTTAATAGTCGGCAACCTTTTTGACGGCTGGCTTCGTTGCCTTCAATTCTCGCCAGCTTTTGTATCCCTGACGTTTTGCGTTGACTTTGTGTGAAATCCAAAAAAAAAAAAATCAACAATTTCCGCAAAATTTACGAATGTTTTTTAAATATGAAATGACGCACGTGGCGGTCTTCTAAGTTTGTGGGCTTCCGAAGGTGCGTGTTACATCGGACGAGAGTGGAGCCGTGGCAGTGGCAGTGGCAGTTGTAGCACTCAGAAACTGGGCGTGGTCGTACTTGATACTTTGTCAGCTGTTGTTGTTCATATTGTTGTTGTTGTTGTTGTTGATATTGCTCTCAGCTGTTTGTTGTCGCTTGTAGCTGTTACGCTTATAATATTTGTTTGCTTTGTTTCCGTGAGCATCTCGTTTGACGCGAGGATGTCCTCTACTCATCCCTTCTTGCTCAGAAGTTTCAGATTATACATTTTGGATATGCTTTCAGCGCTCTCCAGCCCAATGCGAATGTTGCCTGATTCTCATTTCTCATACATATGTATTATGTTTGCATACTTGTTACTTCATAGACGCCTCAATAGTCACTTTGTACAGTTTTCGGCTTTTCAGATTTGATTTTAGCTAATTCCCATTCGGACATTGGGGGTTGGGCTTAGAATCGATATTTATAATTGTTTGCTACTGTTTAATTAATTGCTCAAAGTGATTGTCTCAATGCTGTTCAATTATACTGTTTTTAAAACAGCTTCTGTCACATTCACATCCAATAAAAAGCAAATTAGCGAAAATCTAAACACAGATTTTCTTATGGATGATTTTGCAACGGCCGCGGACAGCTTTGCCATAATACAATGAGTAATACAACTCTATTTTTAACATAATGGCTTCCTTGGATCCGTGCATCTGCTTTAATTGAATTTTGAACGTGTGTTTTTTTTAAACTATGACAGTGAAATTATGAATGGTTTTGTGAACTGTTTGCCCGCCCATCTGTTTAATTTAACATCTTTTCTGAAGTTAGAAATATGAAACCTAGAATACATCCGAGAGAAAGTGTACACCGGAGGATAGAAAAACGATACCATTGATTAACACAAAGCGATTTAAATACCTATACCTTTCAATTTGAAAGCAAAACGTATCAAATAGATTACTAGTCACCCTCATCTAAGATTGTTTAGAAAAATTCACGCTGCCCAAAAACATCGCAAAATTCGATATGTCTCGCAATTTATTGCTCGCAAGACATTGCTTTTTGCATTAAAAATTGATTGGGGTCTTACAAAATGTATAGTGAAGAACAAACTGGAGTTTAATTGAGTACTGCATAGTGAAGCGGTAACATTGTTCTGACTGCTGAACGTTGGCTGCCTGCTATGCAATGGTGCAATGGACACACATACACATCGTATACGTAAAATTCAGTTAAGTGCAATATTTTACATACAACTAACAATAAGCTTCATTTGGGCAATCTAACAAATTTCCTGTCTACAAGAATATTCTAGCACATTTATAAAAAAAAGAAAACAATTAACAACAAATCAAAAAGCTGCTTGCATTGTTGTACACACACACACACATACGCAGACAAACTGCACATGCATAAACAAGTTGACAAACTCACAGAATGCAATTTCAATCATTAATATAATTTTAAACTAATGAATTGGGTTATGCAGCCAACTTCTGCAGAAGTTTGAGTATCCATGCATTTTGAAATATACGCCAGAGATGCCAACAGACAGAGCTGTTATTTTATTCCTGGTAGTCAAGCACATATAAATAACATGAATCTCTCAAAGACAGCAAAGTAGAGCAATTTGTTGAAAAGCAACAAAAATTACTACAAAACTTTTCACATGAGAAAACTTTGCACAGTTGCACCCCACACTCATTAACATACGTGCCACAATCCCCGGCATCTCTTATTTAAAATACCCTCGCGTGGTTTTTTTTTGGCATCATCAACTTGATTAAGTGCATAACTTTGGATTGGCTTTTATTTGCTATGAATATGAATTGTTCGATTTTTTGCTTTCGTTGTGCTTTTGATTCCACGTACAACATTCCGACATTGTACATGCATATAAATATATTTAAATTATACATATATATATATATATATATATATATATATGCGGATTTTTACTCATTATCAAGAAGCGCTCTGGCTAATCCCGTGTCCACATACCAAACGTCCCCAGCCGCCTGTCCAGGTGAGTAGCTGCTCGCCTCTCGCCGCTCACTTCCACCCACTGTCCCCATAAATGTGACAGACAGTTACGTATACAAAAGAGCAAAAACTGCAACACAATGGAGACCTGCGAGCATGGCCTTGCAACCCAGCCCAAACCTATCTCAATCTCAAAAACATTCACAAACCCAACACCTCATACCCCATGCCCGGTGCATCACAATGTCGCCTGACAATTTTTGCCAGTCTTTTGGGAAAGAAGAGCAACAGCAGCAATAACCGAAAAAATGAAAAAATAAAAAAAATAAAAACTATAACAAATGAAAAAATTGTATTTGTCCTGGACCGACAGCGGAATACTCTGACTTTTAAATATGGTGCCTCTAGCTATAAAATTTCGGCAGATATGAACTTGGATAATTTCAATCAATTTTAGGTGGAGATTGCCAATAATTTCACTTCAATGTTTGATAACTTTACAATTAGCTTTACAAATTAGAAAACTCAAATTGCATTTTTTTTTTTTAAATTTCGACAGACAGTAAAATTTGGTAAATTTTTGAGATAAGTGTGGAAATGGTTGTGATCATTCTTAATTATAATTAAATATAATATAAAGATTTGGGAGATTTGTGATTATCGTTTTTTTATTTGCATCGATTTGTGGCAGAGCGTTTTATTGATTTTAAATTTCTAGTTTCAAGGGTATCGAAAAGTTACGGACATTTCACACAGAACCAATAAGCTCTTCTTCTAAATCCTGTCAATCAGAGTATAAAATTAACAAAAGAAGCAGCATAACGCATTCAACTAAAATGCATAAATATGTTTGGCCAAGTGTAATCCAAGTGGGTACAAACGCTTGGCTCTGTACTCAGCTCAACCAGCAGGTCGCAAGGACATGACATGATTAGCGGAAGCGGAAGCGGAAGCGGCTTGTGAATGACAACAAGATGGTGACCTTAATTGTCAGAAATGCTTGAGGATTGCGCAAATACAGCCAAATCAAAATCACAGAACTTGAAGTTTAATATTACTTAAAATCGAGCTGCTTAGTGAATTATCTAAATATAAGTTGCATAATAATACAAATTAAATTAAGAATTTTCCTTTCATTAACAAAAAAATAACCGATTAACATATTTAAATATTTTTCATGTTATAGGCCTTGACAGTGGTGCCTAAATTCATAGATCGAGTATCAGTTTAACGGTCTCAATATGACCAAACTGCTAGTTCATGAAATATCACTTTTCAACGTAATCAGCTTTAGACACTATATTTTTATTTTTTGGTGCTAAACATTAATCCACATAATAATATTCGTACCCCATAAGACTCTCCTTAGAGTCTTCATGAATCGCAACACTTAACCACTTAATCGTTGGGTTCGCTGATGTCATTAAATTTGACTGGAAACTGCAACAGAAGCAGCACTCAGTCAACGAGGTCATAACTGTCAATGTGACAGGATTTAATATGGCACATCCAGCTCCATCCACTCTCCACCATTAATGACATGCTATTGAACAAGTCATCAAGTTGGGATGCTAAAGAGAAAATGTTAAATAAGTTGTACGTTGTCAGCCGGCGTCACTTAAAGTTAGCCAAATTACAATTTCCGTCTATAAATATAATTTTCTGTGATATTTTTTACAATATTTAACACAGATTGTAAATTAAATACATTAAATTAGGGTTAAGCTATTTTTCGATATTTTATATTTATGAAATGAATGCAAAGATATCATTGCCGTTTGCCATTTGTAAAGAGAGATGGCAATAATTAAATGCCAACTGCATTCTAAGTGCTATCCAAATGTATTGGCTATACAACAAACTAGCTTCCTCTTGACAATAATACAAACTACTTTCTCACCAGAAAATATCGTATAAACTTTAAAAAAAAAAAATAGTAGAGAAGGTTTTAAGTAATCTTTCTTCCATGTTTGGTATCTGTAGCTTTTAATTTACGGGATCTACTATTATTAAGAATTCGGAGTATTTTGAATAATCACTAATATTTTTAACATGGTCAATATAACTTCGACTGACATTAGTTGGATGTCTGGCTTAAGAACGGCAAAAAAATGGCTAAAAAAAATGTGGCTTTGAGTGAAATCCGCTGTATTAAAATACACTTTTTGCCAGCAGACACACGTCAGCTGGCGATAAGACTTAACTTGTTATATTTGTTGACACCCAAAGCCAACATGTTGCAGCCCCTTTTTGATCGCTACACTTTTTTTTTAACCAATATGCGTTTGTTCACTTTCGGTGTTGCGTTGCCACAGTTCCATTTGCAAACAAAAAGCTGTCCGTTTTGTAAGCGTAATAAAAGGAGCGGGAGCCAGTGAACGAGTCTTGCAGTGTGTGTGTGTGTGTGTGTGCACAACAAATAACGACTCGAAAATAAAACGCATGCAAATAAGGCGAAGAATACGTAAAATAGATAGGCGTGGAAAATGCAAATACACATATGTCTTCTCTAAGTGTATGTGTGTGTGTTTTAAGGAGGTTGTGGCCGGAGAGGGTGGTGGGGGGGGGTGGTTATGTGAATGTGGGTGTGTGAGAAAGGTTGGGTGTCGGGCAGAGGATGACGTCAACAAATAAAAGGTTTAAGAGCAACGCAAAGCAACTGTAAAAGGGACATCAAGCACAACAAACATACGCAAACAGACAGACAGACACTCAACAAACACACACACACACACACACACACAAATAGACACAAAGAATAAATGAACATGTAAATATCAAGAACGGGCAAATATACGGCATTAAAATTGACATACAAATCTGTTATCCATATGCTAAAACATATGTAAAGTCATCTTGGGTTGCCTTTCTTTGATACCTCACAGCGTATATGAATATAAAGGGAATGCATATTTTCTAAAATTATATGTCTTAATTTATTATTATTCTTTTTTTTTTATACATATAAAGATATATACAAAATAAGACTGTTTCCGTATCTGCTTTCATTTTTTTGTTTAGTTAATTTTTTATTTTTTACAACATTTTTATTAGTTTATTTGTTACGACTTTATATAAACCTTTAACTATAAGTTTTTATTTTGGATTTGAATGAATTTTGATGATAATTTAATTTAAGAAAAAAAACATTCATGATTTTGATTTGTAAAAATTCATTATTTCTTTATATAATTTATTAATATTATTTACATTATCTGGTCTCCTTTTTTTTTTTTTTTTTTTGTGTACATAGTTTCTTCAAAAACAGCGCATTTGGAAAGAGGAGATGGATTTGAATAGCATTTACTTTGATTTTTCTCAAGTACCCCTAAGCCCTGGTCGAATCCCACGACCATTATTATTTCCAGAGCTTGAAGTAAGTCGCTTACCAGAGTTATGTATGCTCGATGAAAATGGCGAAAGAAAACTGTCCGAAAATGAGCTGAAACAAAAAAACAAGCTCAAAAAAAAAAAGAAGAAAATTTGAAAAGAATCCGTAGTATTGAAAAAGTTTTAAAACGTCTGCATGAACCTCCGCGCGACAAGGACAACTCGCAATCACAGAATATTAAACCACTGGGTTCGGCTAACCGTGGCTAAGCGCCTTCGTTCAAATGTACATATGGACATGGTCAGGTACTAGCGGCTGTGGATGTTTAATACTATTATTTAATAACAATTTGATTGGTATTGGAAAATATGTTTCACATTAACTTCACGCTAATTTTTGATTTTTGCCAAAAGAAACGTTTAAATCACACCTTCCGCAACTAATGCTATCTCATCATTTTAGTATTGTAACTAACTAAAACACTCACTACAATGACAATTTTGGATCTCATTATAATTTTAATTGATTCAAATACTAAATACCGAATTCACTATCCATTGATAAATAACAAAATCTGATGCTCTTGTAATATTTAGTTGTTTAATTTAAATTGAGTTTCAACCGATATTAATTAATTGCAATAGCCACGAACTGTCCCTTAATTTCATTATAAATGTACCTAAGAAAAGTTTTCAAAAAAATTGTGTAAGCATTTTTTTTTTTTAGTCACATGTAAGTCTAAACATTTATTTTATTTATGTTGTCATGTTTTTTATTTTTAATAACAACTAATCAAGTAAGTATTTATGTATCTGCATACATAAATATGTATGGTGTATCAAACCTAGTCAAAAGTAATACGTAATGGGTAACATTTAGAGAAACATTTAGTAGCTGAATCATTTTAAATAATTAATATAATATAATATAATTGTGTAGAAGCAACATTTAAAAGAAGCTAGTCGTTTCACTCTTATGGTTTCAATTAGTATAAGTTAAATAATTGCAATAAATTTTAGAATTTTAGCCATTGGTAATTCTAGCTATTATAATTTAGAAAGTATATTTTAAAACGGAAAGTCACTGAAAAATCATGGTTTTTAATTTTCTAAAATATCGAAAAAAATATATATGTCAAATTTGTAGCTTAAGCTTGAGCTTTTTCGCTTTTTATATTATTATTATTGAATATTTTGAATTTTAAGATTTTATAACAAGAATTTTTGCAATTGCAAATACTTCATACAATATGGAGAAATACAATTGTGTAAAATTTCTATTAAGCAGAACGACTTTCTACTTTTTAGGTCAAACCATATTTGCTTAGCTTGGTGACAAAAGAAATATTTTTATTCTTGAACAATATTAGAATGCAACAACGCAAATTGTTGTTAAACAAGTTAGGATCTCAGATAAACAGTCAGAAATTTCGCACACTGTTTTACAGAGTTTTTGTTTTTCCTTTGTTTATCGATCTCCGTACTAAGCTGAGGGAATCTTTGAGGCATTGACCAAAAATAGGTATTCCCTTGGCTTACTTATGCAGCCTTTGATGTGGTGCGAAGACTCAATATGAATACATTGTCCAGAAGAAAAACTACTTTATAGTTTTCAGTTCGGTCACTTAGCACTTGGCACTTTCGAAGTTTGTCATCCATTTCCTGCGAATGGTCACCAATGGTCATCAACTTTTCTTTTTGGCCAATTACTTGTGCATTCCGGTCAAAAAGAATTGCTTTTCTATGCACTGACTGACCAATTGGACTTGGGCTCAATTCTGCAGATTTGGAGTTGCATTTTCAGATGCAGTTGCTAAAACAAATGCAAGTCAGAATTGAATGCATTTCATCACATTTATCATTATTATCACACATTATTTATTTATTACCTTTTGCAATTCAAATTATACTCAATTGACATAACGGCTGCTTTCAATAGGTCGCTGTCAGAAACAGGTAAATACAATACACGTGACTTTTTTTAGTTGCAGTTGCTGCATTTACCACACATTAGCTAACTGAAACACCATGCAACAAATTGATATATACACACACACACACACACACACACACACACACACACACACACACACACACACACACACACACACACACACACACACACACACACACACACACACACACACACACACACACACACACACACACACACACACACACACACACACACACACACACACACACACACACACACACACACACACACACACACACACACACACAAACGCATAAACACACCAATACACGCAATTAAATTAGATAACCTAACTCGTTTTCATTCCTCATTCCCATTTTTGTAATTATTTATATTTTGATATAAGGCGTATAAAATGAGTTCTTCATTTATAGCAATTTAAATCTCTCAAGTGAGGCAATCTTATTTGCTTTAAAAATGTGACTTAGTTGAGATATTTATATTTCTGTGCAATTTTAATAAACGTTTATAGCAATTTCTGAGAAGTTCTCATTTGTCTTGTTAGTCAAGCTTTCTTTAAGTTCAATTTTTCAGCTTCTTGCAACTTATCGAGCTGTGATTATTCTTAAAAAAAAAAAAAACAAAACACAGAAAACTAACAATTCCACACGCACAACATGCTGAGCACGCACATCATACACACACACACACACACAACTACACACAACTGCATGACAATGTTTTATTTGCTTGGCTTTTTTTTGTTTGCGTTTTGCTTCGGTTGTTAAAGATTTATGTCAAAAAATTTAAGTGTTGCTCACAAAATGGGCATGTGGGCGTATGCGTGCCTCTTGTGCGGACACAGCTAAAGCTGTATATGTATGTATGCATTTATTTGTTTATTTGTTGGCTCAATCATTTATTTGTTTGCTCGCTTTTGGCCATGCGATTTATGCCGTTGGCAATGTGCAAAACTTTTCTGCGTTCATATATCCATTTATTCATATATTCTTTTTGTTCTTTGAATATTATGTATACGCCTCGCTTGACTGCCATAAGCTGACAAAGTTGACTCGCGTTATGTTGCAGCTGCAAGGGTTGCAAAAATGATTTGTTACTTTTACGGTCACGCCCACAACCAGAGCCACAGCAGAGCAACACCAAAATTCCCGCGATAATATATTTAAATTAAACACTAAAATTGTCGCCAAAACCAGATGCGGTTGTTACCATTGTCGCCTTCCGTTGTCATATTTCCAGCTCAAGCGATATTCATGTGACTTATTTGTTTTGCGGTCAACCGCAGGCCAAAAAAGTGGGTTGCTTGCTGCGCCATTAGAGACGTGATGTGGTTCTGTATCCAGTTTACGCCATAAAACATTTTGTGGTTCAAAAAGGGGGTAAAATTATTTAATTTTTATTTTAAGCACGTTGTAGTCATTTGTACATTTCACACTGTGGTTTTAAAACAATTTTTAGCTTTAATGTGTTAAATGTTATGCTTCTGAATACAATCGAAATGATTAC
Organism: Drosophila longiperda; assembly: GCA_035042125.1. NCBI lineage: Eukaryota > Metazoa > Arthropoda > Insecta > Diptera > Drosophilidae > Drosophila > Drosophila longiperda. The sequence continues at coordinate 2,014,885 of JAWNLV010000117.1, forward strand.
TTTTATAATAGATTAATTAACATGATGAAATATATAAATGATAAGCATTTAATATATATTTGACACCTTTGCAGGTGGATCAATTATTCGAATTGTATTTCTTCTAATAGAAATAATTATGGTTTTACAAACAAATCGATTTTATGGTAATATTTTTGTAGAAGATTATTATGGTTTATATATTTATGGTTTTTATTACAAATGCTTGGCCTAATTATGAATTATGTTTAAATGCGCATAGTGCGCTCAACAATCGAGATAAATGTGAGAAATATATAATTTATTGATACAAAAAATCAAAACATTTTGAAATCTCTTTCAGTACTTAGGTGCTGGCTAAATGCTAATGGGGGTCCTTGAAGAAGGACATCAACAATAGATTTAAAAGACCACTTTAATTTTTTTTATCAAACGCTCATTACTTTAAGTTATTTTTACCAAGCCCCTCTTGTTGCTGCCTGTCAGTGACTCTTGGAGCAGCTGGCGCCAACTTTCAACTTGCAACTTGCAACTTGCAACTTTGCGCTGCGATGCTTCGCTTTTAGAGTGGCTGCTAATAAACAAATCAACTGCTGCCTGACAAAGTTATGCAAAGCGCATTGTTCTCAAACGATGGGTGAGGTGATGAAGCAAGTCCTGGGGTGGGGATGGCGGGGTAGGTATTAGGTATGTCACTGAGTTGTGTCTTGTCAGCTGTGCGACAATTTTAATGATGCAATTTTTGTACCTTTCTAGTTAATGTGATAAAACTTTCAAAAGTTTATGGCTATATATATATATATATGTATATTTATATGTATATATGTTTAAAAGAGTGTGTGAAATGCAAATTGGAATTACACTAGGTGTAAAAAGTTATTTCACATGATGTCCATATTATGATGGCGAGTTGAAGGCTGCTTAAATGCAAATGCCAAAGTTAACAGAAATGGAGTTAATGGCAAGTTTTACCGGTTTAATTGACAAGTTAACGGTAATTGCATGTGACAGTGTGTAATTTAAATCCCACAGTATGCAACATTCTGTATACCACAACATATATGCATATACATTTTGCTGATAGAGGGGAAAACCAAAAGAGAGAGACACCGCACAGAAGGAGAGAAGAAGAAGATAAGGAGAGAGTGAGAGAGCGAGAGAATGAGAGAGCGAGAGAAGTGAATTTTCGTATGAGGTTGCTTGTCATAGGAATTCGAGCACTGGAAGTGCTGCTACTGTTGTCCAATGACCTCGTCCTTGTTCTCGCCTTCCTTGGCACTTCCCCTTTGGCCATTTAATTTGTGGCTTGCCAGCAAACCAACCAGCAGCCAGCTGCCATGTGAGCCATGTTCGTTGACATCCTTCCGATACGGACGCACGTTCAGATTTCATTGTGCGGGTTGCACTTCATAATGGCCATCATGTTGATGTTGAAATAATGATGATGATGATGCCGCTGTGCTACGATATTTTTTTCAATTCAGTTTAAATTCTCCTAAAATGCGATGAACGCTTAACTAAACATCAAAATTCTGGATTGTTAAAAAAAACTTTACCTAATTTTCTATTGTCTCCCTTTACTCCATAGCACTTCCCACTTTTTCCCCTAAAAATTTCATAGACCTCAAAAACTAAAAGTTTTTTTCCACTTGCCATTTGCTATTTTCATTTCGTCGAAATGCTTATTCATTATGCTCTTATTTACAGCATTCTACTGTCCCTGTTCTCAATTTCCTAAATCTTTTTTCTTTTGGCATTTTATTTTTTTCAACCTAAATCCTTGACTCAGAACTTAGCTTATTCCTTTCATATTAATTCCCTCTTCAAATCTAAAATCTTTTTATTTTACATTTCTCTTTATTTCCTCGCTAACTGCGCCCAATTGGCTAATTACTTCTATTAGCAATTTTATCTTTGCCTTAAGAATTTCTTTTAACTATTTTTAATCAAATTGGATAAAAAGTGGCAAAGGCAGACTCAAAAAGATAGAGAGATGTGCCAGCGGGGAGTCCTTCGCTGGATTTCTTTTCATTTCTTTTATCTTTCCGTCTACTAACAATGCAAATGGTGACGGAGTAAGCCAGATGCTTCTCAACATTTTCTCCTTCCCACGAAATGAAAAACACAGCACATTTACCGTTACTAAAATTTTATTACGAAGACTTGAAATTTGTAATGGTATCACGAGACAATTTAGAAGATTGGAGCAGTCGATCCAAACTGTGAACTGCTGCGTTATGAAGGCATCAACATAAATTGTGAGCGAGGTCCACTTAACGGCTGGACTGGACATCTTTTACTACATGTAGTTAATACTTGGGCACACAGATAGACGCATTGCCTTAGCTAATCGGAGTACAAGACACAAAATCATCATATGACAGAATATATATATATATATATATATACCAGTTAGATCAATTACTTCGATACTTACGAAAGTGCAAATAATTCGATATATGAAAATCCGATAATTCCTGTTCAGAGGCATAACGGACAACATGTAGTTTCGGCTTCTGCTTCTTCTGCCGGAAGTTGGATAGAAATGGTCGTTTTGATAGATTTCCGTATTTTAGATTGAATGCTACTCTTCTGCGGACACGTCCAGTCACGATTTGATTCAGCTGCACTGCATCATTCTGCCCCTCGGGCCACCAAGATATACCCTCGAACTTCTCAATGGGAATGCGCAAGTTTGGGCGTTTATCCATATTTGCAAATAATAAAAATATAACTCAAAATTAGAGAAAAATAAGCGCACAATGAAATGTGGGAAAATAATGAAAACTAACTAAGTTAAATGTGAAAACTGTAGTTGTGGCAACTAAATGAGAAACTTCGTAAATATAAATATAAACACAGCCTGCTAAGATTTTGGTCTTGATTCATATCGTTAACTACTTGTTGGCTTTTTGGTAATATTTAATATATCCTTAAAGCATAAAAGCAGATTAAACACAGATTAACAGGACGTCCCAAGTTATTGACTCTGATTGGTAAACCCGTAAGGCAAAGATTATCGAACATCAATTTAATTTTGGTTATTGTATTATAAAATTCACATTTTAAGGCAAACTCTCCATTGTTTTGCTATTGGTAGACAATAAGTAACTGACAACTTTTTACAAATTATGAATATGTTTATCAACTATTTGACCTAATTAAATATAAAAATGAATGTTGCCTATTTTTTTTTTTTTGTATATCATTTCTGATATGCCAATAGCACTTTTATGTGTGAAAGCTTTCCTTTCAAACATGTGAAAGTTTCAGCATAACCTTTAATTTGGTTTGGTAATAAATTAAGTGTTCCTGAAGATTATTGATTCCAAAATATTATTTATGTGCAAAGAGATGAACTTCTAAAGAGAAAGTTGCTTGTAAATCAGATCGATTTAAATCAATAGATAAACATTGATAAAACTAAATTTTACTCACAAATTTAAAAGCAATAAATAACTAGAAACCTCCTTATAGGATTGATGGGAATTATTTCGTAATTTATTATTATTTATTTACTGTCACTTCAGAAATTGAGTCACCAAAGTTAAAAGATGCACAAATAATACTGGTATCAGATCCCGAATGCAAAGTTCTCACTTCATTTGTTTTGTTCAACTTGCCCGTTTTGCAGTCCATTTTTTTTTTGGTTTTAGCTAATTAAATATTTTTATGTAAAAGTTTTTGCTTTAAATGAGTTCGTTTTTAAGTTCCCAAATGGGCACAAATCGTCTCACGTCACTGAAATTCATTTCTACTGTGAATTCCATAGTGTTTTCACATTTCTTTTCATCTTTCTACTAATCAGACCCAATTGACTAAAAATTTGATTCAATTGATTTCATGGCTAAATGTAGATTTATGTATTGTTGTATGTTAAATAATGTCATGTAGGACAACATTAAATTAGTTGAACGTGTGCAGTTATCTGACCGTGTCAACTAAATAACATCAAATATCGAATATCCCATTTTACACCTTGTAACATATTCAAATACAGCTGTAACTGCCAATTGTAATTAACGCCCAAAAGGCAAATTTAAACTAAATTACTAATCCCAATGAAAGCCATACAACTTTCATGATTGGAGCATTTTACCAATTAGCAGGGACACAATTAAAGGCCAACGCTGGCTTTAATATAGTATAGGAGGTATAACGGGAATATCACGAGTTGAACACCGTTAATCTGCTGCACTTCAGCATTCTGCTCCTCGGGCTTTTGGGCTTTTATTCATCTTTGCAAATAATAAAAATATAAAGTTCAAATTTAAAAATTATAAGCGCTCAATGAAATGTGATAAAAATAATAAAATAAAATAAAAAAACTAAGTAAAATGTGAAAACTGTAGCTGTGATTGCAGAAGTTCTTTCATTTTAATATTTAATATATCATTAAAAATTAACGAAAAAATATTAGTAATAAAAGGTAAAAATAATTCAACATAAATTATATTTTAAATTACATTTTTCTTAAATTTATTCAAATTAGTTTTCAACGTTATTTTGTTTTACATTTTTACATTTTATTTATATTTCAATTGATATTTATTAAGATTATTATTTATTTTATGTTTGATGATAATATTGGGATTAAGCTTCGAAATATGTTTTAAAATATTTATTTAGTCGATTTAGTGAATTCATATTTATTTAATTAATATTATGGAAGATGCAGACCATAACTGTAAAATAATTCCATATTTAAAAAAAAAAAACTTTATTGCGCTCTTCTACACTTGTTATTATTATTTTAGTTATTATTTATTATTTATTTTTAAACTAACTTGTTATACTGATTCGGAGTTGGTAAAATTATACATTATATTTACTAAGTTGTAATTCGACATTTGCATTTGAGGTATGATTGTAATATGAAATAATAATGTAGATAACTAATTAAATTAATAGTTCTACTACATAATGAAATAATGGAGATAGCTAATTTAAATATTTCTTCTACTATATAGTGTAAACTTGAGCATATCAGGGGAGTGTTAGCATTTGGTAATTAGTTTTATATTTAATCGATTTTGAAAGCAAAAGATTATATATTAATATGTACAAATCTGTCGGCTTTGGGCTTTCAAAATTAATAGCTAATACTACGGTTCCATAAAACTGGGATTGGCATTACTTATTCTGTACAAAAGTTTCTAAATTAGTTATGTTATTGATGTGTGGGCGGATGTGGGCGGGTCCCATCGATAACTGAACTCGGACACGGAATTTGAATGTGAATGGCATATGGAATCGAATGGAATTAGTGCTTGTCGTATCATTTTCGATACCAATTGAATTGCATTTAATTTCGAAACATTTCATTTTCTCTCTCTCTCTCTCTCTCTCTCTCTCTCTTATTACAGAACCCACACGGGAAGAGGACACCAATGCGACTAATGAGAAATTTGAATGCAACTGGCCAAGCTTGATGAAATCCGAAAGCGAGTGGAGTAATTAAAATCCATAGTAGTTTCAACTAAGGCCGCCACATTGGAAGGAAAACGCCTCTTCACAGCAGTTAATAAATTTTTAACTGGTTCAACCATTGCCCGCGAGCTGAGGCAACTATTGGTAAGAGTAGATATCCATGCGGAGTGTTCAACTATGAACAAGTGAAGCCTCAAGAATCTCACGCGGCATTCTCAGTGCTAGATAATTAAGGCAGGCCTCCACTGGGGCACTTAATGCTTAAAGATATATAAAAAAAAACATACCTAATTAGCTCTGGAGTGTATACATATTTTTACTCTATATATTTAAGTTATTGATATATTATAAGTTGTGAATATTACGAAGACTTGAAATTGGAGCAGTCGATCCAAACTGTGAACTGCTGCGTTATGAAGGCATCAACATAAATTGTGAGCGAGGTCCACTTAACGGCTGGACTGGACATCTTTTACTACATGTAGTTAATACTTGGGCACACAGATAGACGCATTGCCTTAGCTAATCGGAGTACAAGACACAAAATCATCATATGACAGAATATATATATATATATATAGTTAGATCAATTACTTCGATACTTACGAAAGTGCAAATAATTCGATATATGAAAATCCGATAATTCCTGTTCAGAGGCATAACGGACAACATGTAGTTTCGGCTTCTGCTTCTTCTGCCGGAAGTTTGATAGAAATGGTCGTTTTGATAGATTTTCGTATTCTAGATTGAATGCTTCTCTTCTGACCTCTCGTCCAGTCACGATATCATTCAGCTGCACTGCATCATTCTGCCCCTCGGGCCACCAAGATATACCCTCGAACTTCTGGGAATGCGCACATTTGGGCTTTTATCCATATTTGCAAATAATAAAAATATAACTCAAAATTAGAGAAAAATAAGCGCACAATGAAATGTGGGAAAACTGTAGCTGTGGCAACTAAATGAGAAACTTCGTAAATATAAATATAAACACAGCCTGCTAAGATTTTGGTCTTGATTCATTTTGTTAACTACTTTTTTTTTGGCATATTGCACAGAGTTTTTTTTTTTAGTTACGACTTTCGGAGTGCATTCAACATTTGGTAATAGGACCCATAAGAATATATTTGTAAGCCTAAACTAAATAATTATCAAATATTAAATAAAATGCCTGAAACGTAATAATCCTTCTGGGCAAGAGGATTAAATTGATGTTATATATATATATATATGAAAGAGATATCACAGGGCAATGAGCAGTAAAGAGTCAAGTTGAGTGAATGATAGGATCAGGAATTTATAATGTTTAAAGATATTTGCCAGCAAGGGCATTAAAAACTGCAAACTGCAGCAAACTAATCGTTCTGAAAACGAATCTTTCCTGGACAGACGAGAAACGCGTCGCTTAGTGGTGATGAACCCGACGAGGAGCAGATGGCGACGGGTACAGACGACAACGAGGAGCAGCAGACGCAGCCGGTTGATAATGGCCAGAGTCAGAGTCAGAGTCAGCAGCAGCAGGAGCAGGAGCAGCACACAATTGAGTCACAGTCGACAGCAAATCTGCCACAGCAGCGACGCCAAAGGCAACGCAAGAAGGTGATAACGCAGCAGCAGCAGCAGGAGAAGCAGCAACAATATTGTGGCGCCAACCAATCAGATGCCGACACAGATTCCAGCTCATGTGAGGCAGGTGGCGGGGTCAGGGCGGCTGGTGTAACAATGACAAGTGCAACTCGAAACAGCACTCGAGTCAGCTATGCACAGCGCAACCTCAGCGATCAGGTTGTCTATGAGCAATACAACGATGATGAGGCAGATGACTATGACGAGGATGAGGAAGAGGAAGATGAAGATGATGACATAGAGGAGGAAGAGGAAGACTACGATGACTATGAGCAGCTGGCCAGCTTACAGCGTGCGCCTATCAAATCATCATCGTCAACCATGCGCGGCTCAGTGACAGTTGGAACAGCTATTGCCACGGAGAGGGAGCTGGGCAAGGCGTCACTAAGAAACAAGCGCAAAACGAAAACACGTCAGTTCTCGCAGCGTGCCAGCTCATATGCCGTGGATGCCGGTCATGGTGATGCGGATGAGGATGCGCTGGACAAGCGTCGCTGCATCTCCAAGGGTCAAATGCGTGGTAAGTGTAAAACAATATGTTTCATTTCCAAATTAAACTACAAAAAAAAAAAAAAAAAAAAAAAATCAAATTCAATTTTTCCTTTTTTTAAAAAAGGATTTTCTATTTATATTTGTGAACTGCAATTTACAGTTCAATGATAATAATTTTAATGTGCTCACCGAATTCTGTCTGTTTTTATTATTTTAAAATTGTTTTCTATTTCTCTGCTATTAAGAATTAAAAGGCATAAATATTTTACGATTTTAAATACTTTTAAATTTTATATTAGATATGTCTATGATTAATTTTGATAAATCCTACATGTTTGTCAGACGTTAATTACAAATGTATTTAGGAAATTTTTGCAAATTTTTAGTTTAGCATTTTTTTTTTTTTTTTGAAATGCAGTATACATTTTACATTTCAGAATTCCGCGAGGCTTTTCGATTGTTCGACAAGGATGGCGACGGCTGCATAACCAAGGAGGAGCTGGGCACCGTTATGCGCTCGCTGGGACAGTTTGCGCGTGTCGAGGAGCTGCAAGAAATGCTGCAGGAGATCGATGTGGATGGTGAGTATATTATAGATAATGGACTGACTCACTCTGTGTATCTTTCCCACACACATACACACACACACACACACACACATACACTAACATACTCGCTTCTTGGCTTTTTTCCAATCTGTCGGCAGGCGATGGGAATGTGAGCTTTGAGGAGTTCGTTGACATACTCTCCAATATGACCTATGAAGACAAATCGGGCCTGTCCTCGGCCGACCAGGAAGAGCGCGAATTACGCGACGCCTTTCGAGTCTTTGATAAGCACAATCGTGGCTATATCACCGCCTCCGATTTGCGTGCAGTGCTGCAATGCCTGGGCGAGGATCTCGACGAAGAGGAAAGTAAGTTGTAGCTTTCGCTGGCACTCCTCTAATCTTCATTAAGGCTGAATTTCCCACTCTAAGCAAACTGTTCTCTTTATCTTTCTCTCTCTCTCTCTCTCCCTATCTCTCTCTTCTGGTATAGTTGAGGATATGATCAAGGAGGTGGATGTGGATGGCGATGGACGCATTGATTTCTATGAGTTTGTGCATGCGCTGGGCGAGCCGGAGGATTCGCAGGAAATCGACGATGAGGAGGAGAATACCACATCGCCGCTGCCAACGCCCAAGTCTATAGTCTCCCTGGGCTACGATTGAGAGATTTACTAAAAGTTCAACAATTTGCTTAACATTCGATATATAATAATACCAATAATTATCACAATAACGATAGACATTAAATTTACCAAACTTTCAATCAACTTGTCTCACGCCATTTGCTCCGAACGCACAGCTCAACGAATTGAGATAAATAATTAAAAATAATAAATTAATTAAATAAATAAAATATTAAAAAAAAAACTGCTACAATTATTTGATGTGCAGTGTGAAACAACAACATAAGCAATACCAAAAATATGATACCATTAATAGCCAAATATATATATATATATATATATATATATATATATATATATAATATACGTATTTATCTCTTACTCTCACTTTAAATTAAATCGAAAATCGAATCCAATTAAAAATGTAATTACATATTTGATATCAATCTTTATTCTATATATACATTAATATTGTATTGAAATTTTATTAAGATCATACAAAATCGATTTTTCAAAACAAACATAAACATATCAAAGTCGTCTCGGATTAAGTATTTTTGCCATTCAGTCCACCAATCACCCAACCACCCACCTATTCTCCCCCTACTCAAAAACATATAAAGTGAAATAAGGAAATTTTAAATAAAACAAAAAAAAAAAAAGAACAAACAAAATTGTTGCCCACATTTGCGGCACTTTCACAGATACTCAAAATAGCAACAACTTAGCAATATTTATTTTCATTTGGGCTTATATAAGACTTATAAAATGTACTTAAGCAATTCCCTTTTTCAAATTAAATATTTAATTATATATATATATATATATATATATAAAAATACAAATACTACTAAATACGAATATATGATAATATTTATTTAGCTAATACGAATACTTGCTCAATTATTGTAGCAGCATCGTCTACAAATTGCAAAACTTTCATTAAAATTTAATGTACAATTTTTATTCAATCAAAAACGAAATTTAAAAAAAAAATGAAATTAAACAAAGAGAATAAATACAATATATATATATAAAAAAAAAAAAATGCGTTCAATTCAATTTCTTAATGCGGACAAAAGTTGACTTAAGCTAATTGACATGACAATATTAATCCTTAATCCTTAATCCTTAATCCTAAAGTAAATTCGTTCTGATCTCTGGTAAATAGTAGAAAATACAAAGCTCTTCTTACATGTGTAAGCGGCACACTCTTCATCACACACACTCCCCCCTCCCCACCCCAACCCAACCACTCTTTTATTCACCCTCTGTTCGTCTCTCTGGGTTGCACAACAGACAACCCCATTCAGACCTTCACAATTTGTCGTAATTTAAAAATAAATTACCATATATACATGTGCGTGTGTGTATGTTTGTGCTCTTCTCAAACACAAAATTGCACACACACACACACACACACACACATACACATACACTTGTATAAATATTAGCATGTCAAGTGGACGTATGCCTAAAAGTAGGCAACAATTTTGCTGCTACAATCAATGATTTTTACTTCTATTGACTGGCCCCTGCTGCGGTCAGCAGTGCTGCATGGGAGTCTAATCGAAGGGGGGAGGGGGGGGTGCGGCTTAGGCTGGGGTTGTTCCCTAGGCACACATTCAGGCGTTAACTTGGCAAGTGAAAGCAGCGTTTGCAAAAGTCACATTAATGGCCATGTAAACGACGCAAGTCAAGTGCTCAGCCAGCAAATTATTGGGGTTCTCACAAACACACACACACAGATGCACACACAAACACACACACATACGCAAAGGGGAGAGAGAGGTCGTGATGTGGTGGGTTGCCGGTATAACACAAACCAAACCAAGAGTTATGCCCCATCCTAACGAGCGCTGTGCGCTGAGTTCCCTTGTGGTTCGCTGGCTTCCTTTGGGTGCGGCACTGAGGCGTATGCACAATGTGGATAGCCAGCTTTGTCCTGGCCAACCAGTTGTCATCTAATCTGCAAAACTGCCCGATTGAAACAATTGAAACACATTGTGTAAGTTGACAACAATAAACGCTTTGCCCCAAATGCGATTCCAGTTCGCATTGTCTTGTGGCCAGGTTGACAATTTATTGCCAAGTGGCGTACCTCTTTTGGGGCACTTGATGTCTTCAAAATGTTTGTTGTTATTTTATTTTTTGAAAACCCCAACTTACTGTTGGCTGTTGCCTGATTAACAAACTTGGTCTTTGGGGACCAAAGTTGTGCATGGCAACATTGTGGCCAATTTGCGGGGCTATTTAGCCGGAAAAGTCTCTCTTTTATTATAATTATGCTTTACATAATATTTGTATTTTTGATGTGCCATTATTTCTAATTAATTTTAATGAGCTGCCTCTTTTGCTGTCTTTTGCCCGTCTGATTGATATATTTCTAATAATTCTATATACAAAAATATATTCAATCTGCAAATGCAAGTCTGCCAATCTGCCAATCTGCCAATCTGCCAATCTGCCAATCTGCCAATCTGCCATATCCGAGTTTCATATCACATTAATCACAGCCATCACAGTGCCATCATTTTAATACCCTATCTTTCCCTGGCTATGCCAAAAACTATGTAATGTTATTCGGCATTTGTGCGTACATAAATCAACTTTTCATTATTTATATTACATAGTCTTGAGCAAACTTTATTATTTAAGAATTTTGTATATAAACCATGAATATCTTAATAATAAACTAGTACGAAAATATTTCTTGACTTCATTCAGCACAATTTGTACCAAATCATATTTCAGCATACCCAAAGAATTCTTGACTTCATTCAGCACAATTTGTACCAAATCATATTTCAGCATACCCAAAGAATTTTACATTAAAAAAGTAATTATCTTAAAATTCCAATTTCCGATTTGGCAGCATAAAAAAGTATTTCAAAATAGTACAAAAATATGTGATATAATTTAATGTTAGCGTTAAGTGAATTTATATTTCGTTACATTTTTTTTAATGTTTTGTTTTCTTTTCTGATTGCTTTGCAGGCATTTTTATCAACATAAAAATAACGATAGAAAAATAATAAATGAGCAAAATGGGAGCGCTTTCAATCAGGCCAAGACATAGTGTGAAAACTCGTTCAGAGTTTTTGTGGTGCAGCCAAAAGTTGGCTTAAACCCATTGTTACCACTCTACTTGGGATTGTTTAAGTTATTTCACACATTCGCTTCGTTCACAGAGAAAATTCTTGAAATTTATTAACTGAAATTTATGGGTTATGCATTAACATGGATTATGTGTGTTGTGTGTTGTGTATTGTGTATTGTTTGTTGTTTGTTGTTTCTGTCTGTCGGTCTGTTTTTTTTTTTTTTTTTTTTTTGTATACTTGGCATCTTTTTTGACCCTATTTTATTTATTAGCAGCTTAAGCAAATCATTTATCCTTATCAGTTAGCTTGGCTTGCAGCAGCTTGTCCAGCTTCATGCAGAACTCCGACTTGGCAATGCCCGCATCCATGAGCACTTCTCCATTCCTATACCGTTGGCCAATCGGTGGTAGATCAACGTTTGCCGGTCCCTGTCCCTGTCCCTGTCCCTGTCCCTGTCCCTGTCGCTGTCTCTGGCACCCAACACGTTGCTCTCCCATCGCCCTGCCCGCTCCGTCGTTGGCATTGCCAACACATCCACGCAAATAGTTGTAGCCTGGTAGCCAACGGCGCAGTAGACGGTCCAGTTTAGGCAGAGGACGTAGCTTGGATCTGAACTGTTGCTCCATGCTGCCACCACCCCTGTTGCTCTTTGGGATGCTGCTGCCGCCGCTGGCACTGTTGTTGATCTGTTTAAGATTATCGCGTTCCTTGGCCATTTTGCCAGCTTTTTTTTTGGCAAGGAAATATTTCGATTTTTATTTGATTTATTGTAACAAATCGTAGTGTTACAAATGCGGCAAGTTTTAGCATTTGATATAGTTTCGCCTGGGCAACGTGATTTTGTGCTCAATGCCTACATTTTTCACTTGAAATCAATATTAAAAGAGAAAAAATAAATAAAATGAAATAATTCATTAATTCGATCACGATTTAAGCCAAAGTTTAAACTTGGTTGTGGCTGGTCTAAACTCTGGTTTTGTCTGGAGTTATTTAGCTAGTTGGAGCAAATCCCATCTGCATCTGCATCTGGTTAAAGGTAAAAAGTAAATTATTTTGTTATTTGTTCTGCAAATTGGCTTTAACAGGTGAAAGTTATTTAGAAAATCGCTCGAAAAGTAAAATCGCATTAAATACTAAAAAGTTTTCCTTGTCCTTAAAAATAATCCATTTAAAATAATTAAAAAGGTTTTCACAAATTCGAAAATTCCAAATGCAAGTTTTTTCAATTGTATTTAGCAATGTTTCAAATTCTTAAGAAATGCTCATCTTAAAAGCGAAAATACAAATGCTGATTTAAAAAAAAAAAAAAAATTAAAAATAATTTTTTTAAATTCAAAAACTGTTATATTGTTATACTGGATACTGGAATTCACTCAACTTCCCTAAATAAAATATATAAACTTTGTATAATATAAGTAATTAAAAAAAACGAATTTTTACAGTTTGTTTGCGAATTTCTTTTTAATAATGTTTGAATCCTTGAAAAGAATTTTGACTAGAAGCTCAAGTTAAAACTAGGTCATTAAAAGTTGCTTGTAGTGAAGAATCATTACATTCATTTTCTTTTTTCATCTTTGAAGCATATTGAAAATTATAATTTTCTCTAAATAAATAAAAAATAAATAAATACACTAAAATGAAAAAAAAAAAAAATATTTTTTGAATAATTAGGTAAGTTACTCCTTAGGAAAGTGTAGCAAAGTTGGGTAATTCATGGGAATCCCTGTTTTTTTTTTTTCTTTGAAGCGTGAGGCACTTGCAGAAAATTAAACTTGTAACTTGTAACTTGCAACAAGCGCTTTTTAAGAGCGAAATTTGCTCAGTCAATTTGCACCTTTTCCTATTTATCGCCCTCGTTTTCGAATTTGTCATAGCATTTGTTCATATACATATATATATATATATGTATGTGTGTGTGTGTGTGGATGTGTGTGTGGATGTGTACGTGCTGATGGTGCTGTTGCTTGCATCTTGCAAAATGCAACTTGATTTGTCACAGCACATTATGTATGTGTGTGTGTGTGTGTGTGTGACCTCTGAATGACAAGGCACTTTCCAAATTTGCAATCCACTCCACACACACACATCCCCCTCCAATGCACCGCAAGTAGTCGCCACAGATAAATGACGGGATTTGGACATAAAATCTGAGTTGAAAAATATCAGCTGAAAAATATTTGCATTAAATAAATTCAACTGTGATTGCAATATAAATTGTGTTTCATATTGCAAATATTTTGTATACCTAATATTTATATATTTCACCTTCAATTCAAATTAAAATTATAAAACACATAAAAAAATTCCAATTATAAATAAAATCATATTTCATATTTTGTATTTTAAATGAAAAGTAAATAAAAAAAAAGATAACAAACAATTTTCTATTCATTGAGTGGACATGCTTAAACCCAAAAAAAAAAAAATGTATATTTTCAAATTTATTTGAAGCCGTTAAACTTGTGAAACACCAATTGAGGCGCAACGTTTGGTAAAATAAATGTTGCAAGGATACGCGTGGCAATCAAACAAAGCAGCTCAACTCATTTGCCACTGTGTGTGGCTTGTGTATGTGTATGTGTGTGTGTGTGTGTGTGTGTATGTGTGTGTGGCATAAAAGTAAATAACAATATTGAATTATACAGCACGCTTGCATATAATAAAACATAATAAACTGCGGCAAGTTGTGGTCCTCGTTTGCGTTTCGTGTCTTTCTGATGTGGCATGCAGGATGAGAAAAATACTTACAGTACTTACTTACTGTTGTTGTTGTTGTTGTTGTTGTTGCTTATCTCAAGGCGTTTATAATTGAAAAAGTTTTTGGCTTGTGTGTCGCCATAGCCAACGCTGTCGTCTGTGGCCTGTGGACTGTGGCCTGTGGACTGTGGACTGGCTTCCACTTGACTTGCCGTTCGCACTTAATATTTTTGAGGGGAGCAGCTGCATCCGCTTTCCCTGGCAACGACAGTAGAAATGCGTTAAGACTGCTGCCTGCCGTTGAATGGCAGTGGCATAAAGATGGCAGATAGGCCATGCCATGTTGCAAGGCTATTATGCGAATCCTTTGCTTGCTGCAAATGGCCAGTCAGAGGAGCTGAGCAGCTGCCGTTGACAGAGTGTTGCACAGTTGAATCCGATTTGATCTCCGCTTATATAAAATGTTCTTTGTGGCACAGCAAAAATCGTTACTTATATATATTTACTCCATATATATTATATATTTATCGTGTTACGATCCACTGAAGAAATAATTTTTTTTTTTGCGTTGTCAATTTGCATAATTTGCACAATGCTTTCGAAATTGAGCGCCGAACAGTAAACAAAATATAAAAATTGTTAAAGTGATTTTTTGACAGCGGCAATTTTATTAAATTAGCATTGCAATTTTATATTTAAAGCATATTTTGTTAACTTTATTTGCGATGCAACCGTAAACAGTGCAGCACAAGCAAGCAGTGCTAGAGAGCAGTGCAAGCAAGCAGCGCACCGCAAGCAGTTGATTGAGTTTTGAATTTTGCCACAAATCAAATCGAATTTAATTTAATTTAATTTACTAATGCCACAAAAACTATTTGTTACGCTTGTTGGTGGCACAGTAGCAGTAGCAGCAGCAGTAGCAGCAGCAGCAGTAGCAGCAGCAGCAGTAGCAGCAGCAGCAGTAGCAGCAGCAGCAGTAGCAGCAGCAGCAGCAGCAGTAGCAGCAGCAGCATTTTTGCTGTAACAAATTCAATGCCAATATAAATGATTAAGCCACACTCACACACACACACACACGCACACACAAACAGGCGAGTGGACGACATATGTGTGTCAGGGTATTAGCGTGTGTAGGTGTGTGTGTGTGTGTAGGTGTGTGTCGATTCCGCTTCCGGGCAACAAAAAAAGTGCAGAGAATAAAAGAAATGAAACAAAAATGAAATGAAAACAAAAGCAACGGTAAACGAAGAGCGGCTGCCAGTGCAGTTGTCAGTTGGCAAACGGAAAATATTATGTTGCATAGCCGCTTAGGTAGCAGGCCTGGGCAAGGACATGCTCGCCAGGACAACCCAATGCTGGCAACGGAAGTTCAGCTCACACACACACACACACACACACAGGTATTTGAAGGTTAGCCGTGTGTGCGTGAGTGTGTGTGTGTGTGTGTTGGTGGTGGGGGGGGGGGGGGGTTGGGTGGTGTCTGGCCGCTTAGCTGACACACATGCAGCATAAATGATGAGGGAAAGTGTTGCCTGCTTGGAGGCAACAAGCAAAGTTGCAAAAGCCACAAAAGCAAATTGAAGCAAAAACTTGTCCAACAAACAAAATCAACTTTTGGGCAAAAAAAAAAAAAAAAAAAAAAATTATTTGTACGCACTTTGTGAATTATTATTTGCATAACTCACAACTTGCGCTAATAAGGCAAATTTTTTGTATTTTTATTTATTTTTGTTTTGTTTGTGTTTTTTTTTTTTATTTATTTTTATTGATATTACGAATTCAATATCAGACAAATTTTGTATTTTTGTTAAAGGCTCACACAAAATAAGCAAACTTTGCCTACGAAAATTGATCAGAATGTACAGCAGCGGTCAGACGAATAGCACTAATTAAACATGCACAGATTAAATAGTTATCTCTATTTTATTTATGCATATTCAAGTTTTATATATATATATATATATATATATACCTAAATTGGCCATCGACTCAAGCAAATAATTAACATTTTGTTAGTAAATTTAAGTAAATTTGTGGAGAATATAATCAAATGAATGTATCAATTCAGTTGCACATATCTCTCGTTTGTGGTAATTAATTAGTCGAATGCATTTACCGCAAGCAAATGTGCGTTGTGCTAATGAAGCACTCATAATTGCTGTGGCACATTGCAATTTGGCAGGCTGAGCACGCACTCGCAACATGCCGCAGACAACGTTTTGCATGCCTAAATGCCAATTATCATCTTGCAGAATCTGCAGACGACCAACAACAACAACACAAACAACAAGAGTTTTACTGCACAACATTTGTGAGTTTAATTTGTGTTGATTTGCTACATTTTTTGTGCCACATTTGAATAAAAAAAATATTCTTTTGCAGTTGGTCAAGCTAAGTCAGGAAACCAACCCGGCAGTGGGCAACAGAAAGCAATGCTATGCAAATAATGGTTTAAAAAGTGGGTATTATTTTGGTTGGTTTCCCTGCTGTTAATGAACACAAAGTAAGGAATTTAGCCAAGTTTCCGTTCATATCCGAAGTAATCAGCTTAAATTCTCCAAGGGTATTTTGAATATCGGATGGCTTTAATTTATTCGCAAGGAAATATGCAGCTATTGCCATAAACAGAACGAAGGCTTTATGGCGTTGGGAATTTGTTCACTTTGGCAATGTGGCGTGACAAACTCAACACACGTGCCAAATTAAGGAGAAGCGAAAAACAAAGGGGAATTGGCAATGTGGTGTGCAGACGTGACAAACTCAACACACGTGCCAAATTAAGGAGAAGCGAAAAGCAAAGGGGAAATGAGCAAAAGCTCTCTCAGCACACAGCCCGCAAATCACTCAAAGTGACTGACTCAACTACGGAGCGTAAGCCAAACAGCTGCAGCTGAGAGGCAATCAAAACGCGCTCAGCGGCATTACAAAAACGAATCTTAAAAGCTTTGTGTAAATAAATGAGCACTTTTAGTGACACGAGCCGAAATGCAGATGATGTTGATCATGATGATGATGATGATGTTGATGATGATGGTGAGTTTGATGATGGTGTGTTTGATGATGCTGATCACAATGATGATGCGCAATGAAAAGAAACACAATTAGAGAGATAAAGAGATAGAGAGAGAGAGAGAGAGAGAGTGTGATTATGGAAAGGGAAATGCAAAGGAGTTAAAAAAAATAAAAGCGAAAAACGAAAACATCTTTTGCAATTGTACAAAAGCAGCAGAAAATAGTTTAATTATTTTCAATTAGAAATCAATAAATTGTAATGACGATAACAATGATGATGATGATGATGATGATGATGATGATGATGATGATGATCGAAAGAAACGGAACTTGGCTTGGTCAAATCTATCAACAATGCTTGATTGTGCACAAAATGAAATTTGTCGAAAAGTGTGATAAATAGAAAGAAAGTCGGAGAGAGAGAGAGAGAGAGTGGCGAATGTAAGAATGAGATGGGTAGAGTAATAGAGGGGCAGAGAAAAACAAATGAAATTTTGACAAAACGAGGAAATGAGTTGTGAAACGGACGGAGACGCAGGCCCCACAACCGGAAAGCCAATTAATTTGAGAGCGGCCAAAGCGAGCAGAAATCGCAGCAGCTGCAACCCAAAAAGCAGCCATGCGAAGAATAAAAAGGAGGAACAACGCCACAGATTGGGAAGAGAGAAACAAGTGAAACAGGAACAGAAACAATAGACCCCTACACCACCCGCTCCATGCTCCACGCTCCCAGCCAGAGGCTAGAAATGGGAAGCGGGATGCGGGAACTGGTTGCAGCTACAACAATCTGCACGTCTCGGAGTTAGAATGCTGGCGATGCGAAAGGACTACAGCAAGTGATGCTCCAATGGCAGTACATTCAACTTAAGGCTCAGGGTCGGCTCTGGTGAGGACTAGAGCCTACACACACACACATACACGCACACACAGAGAGAGAGAGACACACACACACACACGCAATAAAGTATAGAGACGCCTCTGGGGGCGTAATGTAAAAATGAAAAGGTTGAGCTGCTCCAAAAGGGAGCAGGCGATGTAGATTCTCTTTGCTAGCTGCCAGGCAACACACACACACACACACACACACACACACACACACACACACACACGCACACGCACACGCACACACACTCATACAAAATCGACAGCGTTTACTTTGCGGCTGTGCCTCATTTGATTTTGAGTGGTGGCTCAGACAGGCAAAGATGGCTAAATAACTAAAATCTGAAATCTGAAATGTGAAATGTGAAATGTGAAATGCATATTCTGTCGAGACGATATCGATGCTGTCAACGCTGCTGGCGGATATACGGATACGTGGTGACAGCGCGTTATGTGCGGCTCCGTTTAGGCTGAAGATTTGCTTGATTCGCAGCTGGAATATTTGTTTGGGATTGTTTGTGTGTGTGTGTGTGTCTGTGTACATATTTGATGAGCTCCTCAAACATTGCTTAAAGACGTAATTTGATATTTTCCCACCTCTTCTCAATTGATGCACAGCGCAAATATCAATTTGAAAATAGTTCAAGTTTTAATTGAGTCAAGTTTTATGCAAAAGTTGAAATTAAGTTGAATTCGAAATGCGTACAATTAATTAAAAAGTTGCATAATTTTGTTTGCTCTTTATCTAATCGATATTGAAATATTCTACGCTGAAATTATAGAGAATAATAAATTTATTTTGACTTTAAGCAACATTAAATAATGGAAAACTACTTCAACTTTGAAACAAATAAAACTCAAAAGTTGATGAAAAATCAATAAAAAAAAAAAAAAATAATTGTTTTTATTTAGTTTCTGCTGGGATATTTGAGCACAAGTGAAATATAAAAATATATTTGCATTTTAATATAACAAATAAATTGTGATTTTAATATTAAATTGAAAATTATGAAACTTTTATCTGCTTCTGTTAAGGAGCTCAAATACTGAAAATCAATTTAATGCTTAACTATTTTCTCTCTCTCTCTCTCTCTCTCTCTCTCTCTGTCTCGCACTCACTCTCCCTCTCCCTCTCCCTCACTCTCTCACACTTTGTGTGCGCTCAATCTTTACATCGATTCGTTTTCCCAGGTATCCAAGACAAAATAAGTGGCAAAGAATAACAAGCTCTTTGAAGCAAGCTCCTTCCTCCTTGGATATTTCCTTGAATTTGTTGACTTGTTTAGTATCCCTAATTGATATTTGTAAGCTGCGTTGGCAGTGGGAATCGTCTCGCCTGGCATTGCCTGGCATCGCCTGGCATCGCATCGCATCGCCAGTGGAAATTGGATAACTTGCACAAGTCTAGTTTTAGCTATCAGCGCTCCTCCCTCCTCCCCTCCTCCCCACCTTCCTCCTCCTCGTCCACAAGCTGAAGCTGTTTCACTCGCCTGCCATTCCATAAGACGAAACACAATCGCATTTTAGCATTAGCGATTCTGTAGAAGCAACTTGGAGACAGCAGTTTGCAGTTCCTCCTTTGTCCTTAGTCCGGCGCTAAACTGCAAGTTGGTTGGTTGGTTGAAAACTTTTACGGATGCCATCATAAATCAACGACAACTGCTTCTGCTGCTTCTGGTGATGATATTTCTGTGCTGTGGATTTTACTGTGGGTCTTTCATTGCTCTTTGGCATTCCGCTTTCGCTGATTCCACATCCGATTTATCAGTGCAATTGCAAGTTATGCACTAAAAACTCTGTCGCCCCATTTAAACACATTTTGGGGTCAAAAATGCATATTGACGTAAAAGCAACCCCAACCCCAACCCCCACCACTCCCCTCACCTATATTTGAGCAGCGACGATGCAGCTCTTTTCATCGATTTACTATCGAGCAAAAAAACATTGTGCATTATGTATCACACATTTCCTGTCAAATGTTCATTTTAAATACACTTTAAATGTTAAATTTAAGCAATTGGCCAATAATAATACAAATTATTCATCAGACAGACAAAATGCCGGCCAAACAACTGTCAAATGAGGCAAAAAAAAAGTTGTCTTTTGAGTCTTTTTTTTATCTTAAGATTCAACTATCAAATTATTGGTTGTAAACTTTGTCAGTGCACACAAATTATTTTGAAAGATATATTGTAAGGGATATAAAATATTAACTTTTCAAATTTAACATTAGTTGAAATTATTTTCCCTTTCATAGGGAAAAGCCCATTCCATTCCATTTTCGCCATCATTCATCGCCATATTTCATTTCATATTATTATTCATGAATTTATTTCCACTTTTAATTTGAATATTTGCATTTTATGCTTATAAATTGCTTTCTATTTTTTATAGACTGCATTTTACAGTTTCCTGTTTACAGTTTACAGTTTCCAGTTTCCAGATTAAAGTTTACGGTTAGCGGTTTACCGTTTGAGTCAAGTGTCAAGTGTCAAGTGCGGGGGCAGTTCTCGACAGGCAGATAAGTCACAGTTTGTAGCTGTCAGCTGCAGGTGCTTGCCACTGCCACAAAGTAGGCAACGAGTTTCTGCAAAATTTTACTATACCCCACCCCACCCCGCCCCTCCCTGAACCAACCCACCCACCCAGCGACCTTGCGCTGCTTGTTAATGTTGTTGCAGCTGCCGTTGTTGACCATTGTTGGATTGCGATGTATTTTCTCTTTTTTTTTCTCGTTTTTCGCTTTTCGCTTTTCGTTTGGCGTAATTAACAAAACATGAACGCATTTACCGTTAGCAGTTGGCAACTATGCGCCTTAATAATGGGCGGAGGATGGAGGACGGTGCGGACGGTGTGGGTGGGCCAACGACTGACATTTTCCAAAACGTTGGTTGTTGTTGGTTTTAATGGAGCAGCTACAAAAAAAAAAGACTAACAATAAAATTAAATTTTGACTGCCACATTGTAATTTTCATAATTTTCATTATATTTCTGCGGTTGAATTCTGACAAAAATGAGCAGTCAGCAAATTTAAATCCAGATTGGAAAGGGAATTTGAACTTTTTGCCCACCGTAATTCACATGCCAAAAGCGTCGGATTTGAAAACGGACGCTTTGCTAGACAAAAATATATCTTCAAAATACAAAATACAAAATACAAAATAAAATAAAATAATAAAATTGTAGCCGCCAAAACGTGCCAAACCAACAGAAGAGAAATTGAAATAAAAAAAAAAAAAAAAAAAAATAATAATAAAACAAGCAACGATTTCAATTATTTATTGGAATTTTTACCTTCTGACAGCTAACAGCGCAAACAGAAGCTAGCAAATAACAAGATGAAACCTGAAAGCTGGCAGGCAGTAGTCGAACTCAAAACACTCTTCAAAATGCTCTGCAAATAATACAAAAAAAAATAGATTTTGGTTTACAAATTGATTAATGATTGCAAATTGTGTAAATATTTGTGTCTAACCAACAAAGTCAATTGTAAATGAAGCAACTTTGATTGACCAATAAAATTTGTTTCTTACATTTTACAAGGAAATTAATTAGAAAAGTAAGCCGAAACTAAGAAAAATCGATCAGCTTTAGAGTTATCTATAATTTCATCTATTAAATCATAAATAAATGCAATATCACTTTATTTATTAACATGCTAAACTATGTCTCTGTATTCATATAAACATTAAAATAAATATTATATTTATATATTGAAAACCTAAAAATAAGCAAGAAGAAAAATGCACAGCGAAGTCAATGTGATTTGTTAACAAGCCGGCTCAAGCTCATAATGAAGACTCCATTTATGTGGCGCACTTATCATGATTTATGGGACCAATAATGCCCCATTCAATATGCTGCCCAGTTCGTGACAGAAGTTTAATACACTTGGCAAGGGTATAAGGACGACCGACGACCGACGACCGATGACCAACGATGAACGATGAACGTTGAACGATGAACGTTGAACGTTAAACGATGAACGATGAACGATGAACGCTGTACGAAAAATGGCAAACCAAAAACCAAAAAACGAGAAGAGTGCAGAGTGAAAAGAGATAGTAAAATGTGCCCAAACACAAAGATTGCTTAATGCATGTAAGCGAGCAACAACAATGAAAATAGCACAACAACAACAACAACAATAAGCGTATCAGCAGCAATAACTGAAGCAGCCCACAACAACAACAACAAAAACAATTGCAATAACATGCTCTAAAAATACACGAAGAACTGGACAAAGGAAAAGGGAAGGAGAAAGTAGGGAAAAGACACGTCGAGCTTTGGCTATTGTGGGGGCCGTTCAGACTTCGATGTGCATGCGCATGTGAAGGTGAATGTGAATGTGAATGTGAATGTGAATGTGAATGTGCATGTGAATGTATATGTGTATGTGAATGATGTCGACGTGAAGCGACAGGCAAAGCCAGTGTACAAAATATTCAGATAACAGTTGGAGCATATGCAGTTGGAGCATATGCAGCAAAAATCACAAAATCCCTATTCACAATTACAACTCACAATTTCAATTCACAATGGGGAATGGGCATTCACTGAGCAATTAGGCGGGGATTTTAAGCATCGATATGCTTGTTGGGGATACTTTTGAATTATCATTGAGCTTTCTAGCCTGCAAAACTGAAAAACATCGAAATAATTTTCAATTTTCTTATTAGGCTTCAAATTTTATGCACTCTTAACAAATGTAAATGGCAAAAAAAAAAAATTGAATTAAACAATTTATGTTATTTAATTGAAATTGGTGTTAAGCAAATTAAAAAAAAAAAAAAAAAAAAAACTTTCAATTTAACATTTGTGACTTTCTTCTTCTTTTTTTGCGTCAGTGCTCTATTCTGACCATCTGACAGTCTGTAAAAATCATAATAAAATGCAATTTCTGTTTTATATATATATTTTTTTTTTAAATCCCAACACTGTTAACTAATGCTAATCACCTCTCAGTCAGTCTCTTCCACCCATATCTCCATATATTTTTTAAGCTGCTGCAATTTTGAACACTTTGGAATGCGATTATTTATTTATGCCAGATGTTAATTGAAATTCCGAATCAATTTCAATCGATTGTTGATCTCTTATCGTCTTATTTTGTGTATTAAATTCGAAATACTTTTCTGCATCAACATACATATATATATATATATATATATATATATATATATATATCTTTGTACATTTATTCACAATACGCATTGCGCACAAATTCTTATCCACTTGTTATAATCTTTTATCAATGCAAAAAAGCGTTTGATATGATGACAATTTCGAGTGTGTGTGTGTGTGTGTGTGTGTGGGTGGGTGTGTGTGTGTGCGGCTGTGTGCTTGTGTGATTTTGTCGCATTCAGCATGTGGCCTATTGAGCGAAAACTACATATCATGATTTTTGTGGGTTTTTTTTTTTGTTGCCGAATCCATGGGATATTTGTAAATATTATGCAAACGTGGCTCGCACTTTTCTCTATTGTAGCTGGCTGCCACATAAGTCGGTCTGCTGCTGCTGCTTTTTGTTGCTTTTGTTGCTGCCACATTTGGGGCTCCATTGTGACTCGATGATGCTCGGTGGCGCCAGCATCAGTTCACATTGTCTTTTTTTACATTGGCAACAGCCACAAAATTGGGTTCTCGTTGTTTCACTCGTTTGCTGGCTGCAACTCCCTTTTATTATTATTATTACTATTTTTGTTTTTGTTATTTATTTATCTCATTTTATTCTGGCTATTTGCGCTCCTTTCACTGTTATGGGGCTTTATACTTTTTCGCATATTTTATATGCACACACGCACACACGCCCACTTGCCCACACACACACACACACACACACAAAACAGATAGAAAGATACGACGACTGTGTTGGAAAGTTGCGGTCTATATGCATGTGTATGAGCTTGTGTGTGTGTGTGTGTGTGTGTGTGTGCATTGTGTATATTTGTATATTTGTATATTTACAGGTACAAATATTCACGGGAGAATTGGCCCCGTTAAATTGGGCTTTTAATTGTCTTCAATTGAGCCATGGAAATGTAATAAATCTGTTTTCATTCACATCTTTGGCTCCTTTTCAGCTTACACCACAAATATCCTTGTGCAGCATCCTTTTTTATGGGACTGTGGCTCTGGGCTCTGGGCTTATAATTCTTATTTTGCTGGACAAAAAATGTGCAAAAGTATGCAAATTTTTTCTTTGATTATAAATATTTCTGTCATTTGCTTTTGGGTTGCTTTATTTTTAAAAGACTCTTCAAAAGTTTGGGTTCAGTTTCATTCGCAGTCTTCATCTCAATGTGCTTTAAGTTGAAATTTTGCTACTAGTTGTCGCGATAAGGCCTGCCAGCCAAATCAATTACACACTCTCACACACACACACACACACACACACACACACACATACAACCACACACGACCGCAAACACAGACGCATACAAACGCATTGCTCAACACCACACAAATAATCAAAATTTATTGTTCAAATTAGTGCAAATATTTCACAGTCGGGTTAAAACGCTTTAGTCAAATGGTGTGTGTGTGTGTGTGTGGGGGGGGTGGGGGGGCAACATGAGGCAAGGGGAGTGAGCGATGTGTTGTGGATTGCACGTTGTCGTGTGACTGGAAGGGTAGGGAGAGGGAGAATAGGTCAGAGTAGGAGTCCAACTTTGGCTTTGAGATGGGGCAAACAATTTGCATGCAGCGTTGCAATTAGAAATTTCTGACATTAATAAGCAGCAATTTGTGCACATGACATCGAAAGAGCAGGAACAACAGGCCACAGACACTGGAAGCCAGAAACTCGCAGGAGCAGCAGCAGCAGGAGCAGCAGCAGGAGAAGTAGCATCAGCAGCAGCTGCATCACGGAAGCGAAGAAGTTGAGATAAAAATGTGGCAATTATTTATTTTCTTAGCTGTGATTATACAGCGGGTACCCAGTGCTCATCCAAAATGCATCGAGAGGCTTCCTCATCCAGCTAAGCAGTTCGATGCACCAGGCTGAAAGAGACCTCCTTTTTGCCATCATTATTCATTTACAGCCGGTCTTAAGCCAATCAGTCAATCCACTTCATAATTTAAAGCTAACAGGAAGAGGAAGCTTCGAATGAAATCCAACAATAATATTTTAGATCAAGAAATGAGCCATCTTAGTGGTGATTTTGAATACAAAAAAAAATGGAGACTTAACAATATATATATATATATCGCATTGTTCAAAGCTAATTTTAATTTTTATTAATTAATTTTTGATTAAACTGCGAATGTGGTTTATGGCTCTGCAGAGGGTAACTCGCAGTTTGTTTATCTTTTACAACTCAGACTGAGAGTTAGCTATGAATAAAGTTCAGTTTTCAACTCGTATTTAGTTTAAAATCTGAACCTTTATTGTAAGCCATAATCATAATCGTTGCCACGGCACCAGCACCAGTCAGCTCCCGGCTAGCCCCCAATTTGCCAACTTGCCAATCTATCAATTTACACACCAAGATTCACCCTATTAGCGAAACCTGGCAGTATTCGAAAGCCGCTTTGTCATTTCTGCAAGTTTTCTCCAAGTTTTCTTTTAATACTTGAATACTTTAATAAAAAAAACTTACGGCAATTGCGACAACAACAACAACAACAACAAAACCAGCTACGGCGACAATTGAAGCCGGAGGAGTGCAAATCGGAGCTGTCAGCAACCGTGGCACGAATAAAACGTTTCAATTTCAAAGGCCAAAAATCATGAATAACTGTATTATTATAATGATATATATGATATATATATATATATATATATATATATATATTTAAATAACAATAATTCGCATCCAGATTGATAGATAATACATAACGTTATCAATTTGCTGGCAAATTTAACATCAAAGCGAGAAGTTCAAATTTCGTTTTAACATTTGAATTTAAAAGTTACATTTGTAAAATACAAATAATAAAACCTAAATTAAAACAAATTTAATTTGTGGCTTGCTTGGCTTATATTGATTCTTTGACTTTCACTTTTTTGAATTGCTTAATTATAAAGCAGACAATTTAATTTGCCACTTCTTAAAATATGCTCAATAAAATTGAACATCTTTTGAAAAACACATCTTAAGCATAATTTATTAAATGGCTTATAAAAAATGTACCACACTTTAAATAATAATATGTTTGGAGAAAATGTTGCTTAAATTCAGATTAATTAATAATCAATCGAGGCAGCTTTTTGGACACTGTCTGCATTTTTATATAGTTGGTCCTTAATTAAATTTGGATAGAATTAATATTTTTGTTTTTAAATACAAAAATCAGCTTAAAAAATGTATATGTAAAACGGCGCTTTAATCTAATTTCATTTGTCGAGGCAGTCATTTGCAAAATAGCGAACTATATAATTCATTTTTATGCAATTACCATAAATGCCTGCTTCTGAAATAAATTCACGTTTTGTTTACAAATTAGCAACTATATTAAATATTTTTTAATTTTTTAAATTTTTTGAAATACAAAAACTATTTTAATAACATTTGTTGCTAGCTTTTGGCAAGTCGGTCGCTCAAAAATGAGTCAAAAAGAGACTATCAATTTTGAATGCATTGTGACAGGAATCGTTTGTTAGATTATGGAAAAGTATATATATATATATATATCGATTCGCATACATGATTGGCTAGCTCAAGAGATGGGCTTTTAAGGGTGCCTCTCATCTTGGCGCACAGGCTCAACAATTTACGCAACTTCGAATCGTACATTATGTGAACACTTGGCATATATTTTTATACAAATGTAAATATGTATGTATCCATGTATGTATGTATGTATGTTGAGTGTATGTTGGGTGAACGCTTTAGGGGCAAGTCAAATGAAACGCGTCGCGGCTCCTAATCACGCGGTGGCGACGCCAATTTTATGACCCCCCGGCTCGATAGGCGCCGCCCTGGCCAGACGTGCCAGAAACAGAATATAAGGAGACGACACGCTGAGGCAGAGGCAGAGGCAGAGGCAGGTCGAAGCTTTCGCATTTGTTTATATGCCGCAACAGCTGCTCCCTAAAACAAAATAAACAACAACAACAATAAAATGCAAAACGCCGAAGATTGAATACAGTTGTGAAGTGCGCCACAAATTCAAATAATTAAATTATACATATATAGAAATATATATAGATATATACATATAATATTCGAAACATTTCACAACAAAATTAAAATTGGTTTAATTTACAAATGATGAAAAATTTCAACATACACGAAAGACTCAATAAAAATAAAAATAGAATTTGCGATAGGAACATATATTTTTGAATAAAAGAAAATAAAAAAAATGCAAAACCATAGAAATGGGACAAATTAAAAAAAAATTAAAAATCCAGATATTATGATTTATAGCTACAATTTAAAGTTCAGACTAGATGTTAGATATTACATATTATGTGTTCTGAGATGCCTTCTGCAAATGCGTTACACAATTCATGGCTAAAGTAGAACGCTCTCGGCCAAAGTGTATATTATAAAATCCAAGAAAAATCCAATGCCAAATTTTGCAGTCGAAGCTGCCTCAACTTAGACGGTCCCTAAAATAAAAAGCAAAGTTAACAAGTTGTTGCCTTTTGTGTTTCACATAAAGTATGAATACTTAAATGTGTGTGTGTGTGTGTGTGTGCACGTTTACGTTTTTGCACTTACTATATACATTTCAATGTGGTTTTCGAGTTATGGGGCTGGTGTGCTGATTTCTGTTATCTCTTTGTTGCCGCGCCGGGTAAATGGCCAACAAGCAAGTTTGAAGCTGCTCATTTTTTCATTCCTTTTCTTTGCCATTTTGCCCCAACATAGGCCGTCACCTAATTCGCATTTTGTCTCCTCGTTTGATTTTTTTTTTTATTTGGGTATTTGGTTGGCGGTCTTAATATAAATTCGTTAACGTTAACCTTTTGGCAGCTGGCTGGCGTTATCCTAAATCAACAGTGCCTCCAACAAGGACTCGGCACCAAGAAGTTGCCTTCAATTGTGCCAATTGCCTGCCGCTTGTCAGTTGATCAAAATAAAAGCCCGCCCCAACCAAACAATATAAAAAAATCAAACAAACAAAATAAAGAAAGCAAAAAAAAAAAACAGCAATGAAAGAAATTTAAAAAAACGTGAAGAAAAAATTTAAAAAAATATATATAACTGAGTGTAAGCGCTGCCAGTTGAAATTCACAGAGCGAAGGCTCAAGCGCATGCTATTGTTGTAGTGTCTTTGTTGTTGTTGTTGTTCTGCTTGTTGCTGTTTTTTTTTATTATAGTCTGGCACGCCGCCAAAAACCTTTTGGCAACGAATTCGCAACGCGTTCGTCTCTCCACAGCGTTCGTCTTCTTCTTCTACTCCATGTTTTGCAGCTTCTTCCATTTGCTGCAGCGCTGCGTTAGTTTGCCGTTAGTTTTGTTGTGCTTGGTGTTTTGCATTTTGCCAGCGATTTGTGTGTTTTATTTTTTTTTGGTGTGCGTTCACCTTGTTTGCAGACTCCGGACTTTGGACCATATTTAAGTGCATCGATGGCGAAATATTTTTCAATTTTTCAACACATTTGGCTGGCAGCAGCAAAATGCTGCTCATATTTTCACAAGCTGTCAACATTTATCTTTTTGTTGTTGTTGCTGTTGCTGCTGCCGCTGCTGCTGCGTGTGCATTTCTGGCAATAATGTTGCAGTAGAAGGCAGAAACAAACAGCAAACGGCAAACAAACTTGTGTAAGAGTGCCACGCCCATACACGCCCACACACACACACACACACACACACACAAACACACACTGATATGCACAAACACAGAGAGGGTGTAGAAGAGCCAAGGGAGTGCAGCAGTCATTTCCTCGACTCAGTCAACATCAAACAGAAACAGAACGGCATAAAAATCAGGGCGTCGACGCTTGCCGAGTTCGCTCAGCTTGCAAATGGGCAAAACACTTTGACAAAGTGCAGCAGACACATCACACCAACACACATACACACACGCTTACACAAGAAAACACAGCAGCGAAAAGACCCCATTACGAATTCAATTCGTAATTCGTATACTTTGTAGGCGATGTAGCTTCAAATCCATGCCACAATCCACATTACATTACCACAAGCCGTTGCCAAAATATTTGTATGCGCTTTACGAGCTGGCTAACCTTGTGTGAGGGTTCGTAAAAAATCGAATCCTGTACTACTCTATATACCAAGTTAGACTATTTCGTACCTAAAAATTTATTATATAAATTGCATTGCTCGATAAAAAAAATTAAATAATTACTTGGTAATTATTTGCAAAGTATGCATGCGGAATGCATTCAGTAAAGATGAAGGCTCATTCACTAGTTCGCTGCTGGGGTACATTTGTTAACGCAGTAGCGCTGCACTTAACACTGAACTTTGTAGTCCATTCCCCAGGCACACACACACACACACACACACACACACACACACACATACACACACACACACACACACACTCATTCGTGCCACGATTCTTCGTTGAAAGTGTTGATGATTTTGAAGAGTGCGCGTTTCCGCGCGATTTGTTGGCGCTTTTGGCAGCGCATTTTGTGATTGGTGCACAGAACTTAGCAATTAAAAGTTGCCGTTTTAAAAAGCACAGTGTGCACGTATTCATGTGTGTGTGCTTGTATGTGTGTGTGTATAAATATGCATTATGTGCGTGCGGGTATGTGTGTGTGTGACAGGGTTTGATTTCAATTTAGTTCGGTTATTGCTTTGGTCGGCCGGCCACAAAAAATAATAAGCCAAATAGACATAAAGCAGAACGATCTCTCACAGTCACTCACACTCACTCACACACACACACACACACACACCCGATGTCGCCAATCACATACCAAATGGGCAAAAAAAAAGAGAATAAAGAAAAAAAAAGAAACCAGCAATCCAAACCCCAAGCTCTAAAAATGTATTTTGGTTGCCTACACTCATAAAAGTTCGTAAATCGGCTTACTTTTGATACAAATGGTATTTAGAAAGGAAATTTTCAAAATCCAAACAATTCGAGTTTTTAGTCGTCACATACATTTTCTATATAAGGTTCACGTAAATAGTTAAAGTTTAGTTTTATGAAGGATTATTCGCTTATATGTGAGGTTCGCATTTGTAATATTATAAATATTTTTCTAATTAAAGAACATACTTAAAAATAAAATAAATAAATTGCTATATTCTTGGCAAAATTGTAGAAAAGTGTCTCTGAATATTTAGAAATTATTAATTATTAATAATTAAAATATAGAAAACTTTTTATTAGAGCGTTTAACAAAAATTAAAGCCGATTTTTTTTGTGTGTAGTCTCGTTGTCGGTCACACATTGCAAGCCAATTGATGACGTTAAGCGAGGTGCGGGAAAGAAACCGGGACAGTGGCAGGGACGTAGACATGGTGTGGGGTCGTTGCTAGAAGGGCTGGGGGTTTTCCGATAGGTGCACTGGCATGTGACGGGGTTACAGCTTAGGGTTATATGTAGTTATAGGTATTTATATGCCTAATGGCGCAGATTGGGTGTTTTCGATTTTGTGTATGCGTTTCTCATTTTTCTTCCTTTTTTTCGGTTGATTATTTGAGCACGCCACATTGGTAATGGCAATGGCCAAAAAGCAGCTCAGATATCATCGAGGTCAACTGATTGAAAATACATACATATGTGTACAAGTATATGTGCGTGTGTGTTTATGTAGATGGTTATACTGATGATGATTTAAAGCAGGCAGGACCAAGTCTATTGGCTTTGCTGCGATCAATTGATTTGCCTGACAGGAATTGTCGGCGATACACCAAATACACAAATATACACATGCACTTACGTATATACACCTTGGACTTGTTTGTGTCCGGCGGCATTTTGATTGATTATTGATAATATCTAATTGATCTTGAACTTAATTTATTGATTCGTGGCATAATTGTATGCATAATTGTTTAAGTTCAGACAATTTTACAATGCGAACTTAAACCATTAAGTAAAATGGTTTGGACATAACCAATACGAATTCGATTCGATTCCAATACCAAAATTTAATCGGTAATCGGTTTGACATAGTTTCACGACCTAAAATGTATATATTTACGTACATCGTTTGTTGATATTAAATTGTTTGCAAAGTTTCAAATAATTTATATATATATATATATATATATATATAGAAAAAAACATATGTATACAATCTTTTTCCAATTATAATTCCCAAAGACCTTGCCAGATCCTTGCATAGAAGACAAATCTGGCCACCTGCACAAAATTTTGTTCAACTTGTTAATTGAGTTGGCAGCCACAAAAATGCTAAAGAATCGGTCGAGGTGTACAGTTGCATTAATCGTTGCATTTTATTAACTGCCGCGCTTTTTCATACCAATTGTGAAAGCAAACAAATCGGAATATATAAATAATAAAATATTTTAATATAATAATACATTACTGCTCAAGCTCTACGCTAATCACTGGGCTTTGCAATCATGCCGAAAACCAAGCACAATTCCAACGCGGACAGCTCGCAATTATTCTTGAAACCATACGCAATTGCTGGAGACGCCAGCAAGAAGAAGAATCGGAGTAAAATCCAAAATGACAATGAGACGCCGACAAATGCAACAACTGATCCGATCAATTTTGAAAATGTGCTCAAATGTTATATGGTGAACCAGAAGGCATCCGATGACACTCTGACGAAGCAGTTCAAAGAATATGATCAGAATGTACAAAATAACAATCGGATCATTGAAGAGAGAAACAAGGAAAATTCCCAATTAAAAAAACTGTAAATAAAATCAAATAAAATTTGCCGATTTTTGCTCAATATTGGGAATGGAAGGGTGGGGGGGGGGGGGTGTCACTCGCTTTAATCATTGCTACTTTTTTCTTTTTAATTTTAATGTATTTATTTTAATATTTCAGCGTTGAGGAGAAGGATAACCAATTGATTGATGAACAAAAGAAGTGTGCGCAGCTGCAGGCGGAGCTTATCGAAAAGGAAAAGGCCATGGAACAGGAGAGACTTCAACTTAAAGGCCAAATAGAGGTGTGTAACGCTTAAATGTATTAATAGCTTAATAATTTAAGCTACCACTAAATAGACTGATATTAGAGACATATGACTCAATATATACATAATTTATTTTTGCCTCAGGGTCTTCAAGCAAAATAGAGAGCAGCTCTAAATGAGCTGAGGAATTCTGCTAGTCAACAGGACCAACGATTGCAGCAAATCAATGAGGAGGAGGAGGAGCAGGCTCAGTCGGAGGAGGAGCCGGAGTCAGCATGTGACTAGGTAACTGGTTCCAATTGCTTTTGCTTCACTCTCATAAATTGCTGGGGGGCATCGTTAACGTTTGCCGCAGTCGAAGTCGCAATCTCACCTTGGCAGCGGCACGCACTCATACGCACACGCACACGCACACACACACACATAAGCTGAAACATAAATTTCGTTAATCATTGAACTGGAAATTTAATAGCCAAGCCATATTTCTATATATATATATATATATATATATATATATATATATATAATTTTATATACAGGCTACTACGCACCCATTTAGCCATTTCCACATTTCCAGCACTCGGCCGCATTGCAGTTAAAGTAAAGTTTCGTTCGCATCCACAAAGCAAGCAGAGCGCAAAAAATTCCATTGCACAGAGCACGTAGCACGTGGCCAGTTTATGGTTGCTGCTGGGCTGGGGGCTCTCTCTCAAAAACTACGGCAACCACAATAAGCATTTTGTTCAACAAAATAAAAAAAACAAAAATAATTATAATTATAATAATAAAATAAAAAATAAATACATTTTATTTTTTGGGCCTTTGGCTGACGAGTTTTTGCCAGGCTGGTTTTGTCAATGCATTACGCTGCTGGCAAGGCTAAAATACATAATTATACGGTTGTTAAAATAATGCGAGTTGCCGCAAAGTTCAGGCAACAAAACAAAATGCCAAAAGGCGACCCAAGGGTCACGAAATGCGCCATTAAAAGATATACACATAGATCTGAGATAGCCACCGAAATGGCCGCACTTTTGCTCCTTTTGCATTCGTTTTCAATACAACCCAAATCCGCAGCCATCTCAATTCGGAAATAGATTAAGCTTTAAATGCCACAATGTGTAACCGTAATAGGGTCAATAGATGGCAGGTGCAGAGCCTTAGCACCTGCCGCATTAGCATTCCGCCTCTTTGTTGTTAGCGCTCGTCTCACAATGTGGTAATATATTTAAATGGCTGAGCAGCAAACAAGTTGAAAGCAATTGCCGTTAGGAATTTTACACTGCTATGCTTTTGCCACAATCAAACATTGAATAAAAGCACACACACACACACACACAAAGTGATTACACAATTTGATATAAGTAAACAGCCAAGTTAATTTTCTCTCTTTGTAACAAAAATATAAATTTTAATTGATAACTTTAACATGTTTAATAATGAAATGTAATTTTATAACAGCTACTTGGGCAATTACAATAATCGAACTCAAATATTAGACAAGTTTAGTTGAATAAATGGTTCTTATCCAATTGGATTTATCCATTAAAATTTATTTCTCTCTCAGCATAATCGCAAAAGTGTTGCACGCTCCGATTGCGTCTGTTTTTTTGCGGTATTTACTACTGTTCAAATAAAATCGGTGCCTTTTTTTTTTTATTATTTCAATAAATCATAATTTCATTTATTTATTGTCTGTCGAATACTTTTGGCAAGCAACTTCGATATTAAAACCTCAGCAAACTTTCAGACCTAACTCTTAATTTCTACTGTGGGTTTCCTTCTTTTTTTTTTAATGAGTGAATTAATTGAATTACTCACTTGAGTCGTCTGTGGCCGATCAAATCTATAAAAGTCTTTATTATCGAAGGTGTCCGCACTCTGTTAACCTTGTCAGCTTCTAGTAATTTGGTCACAGATTTTCTTGAACACGGTGCTGGCGACGGATAAGGCAAGTATCACTTGCCATTGGAATCGATTGGCGGTTTTTTTTTTTGTTTTTCTCCAATACATCTTTGAATTAATTTGGAATTTATTCACTTTAACGGCCGCTTTCAATGAGTGCCATGAGGAAAAAAATAAAATAAACAAGTCCAAAGGGATGGGGCAAAACCAATACTTTTGGCAGACAGAATAAAAGAAAAAGACGATTAGCTTAATTTTGGGAAATGTTATAAACAAAAAATGCTCCAACAGCTACTACTTAATTCATAGAGGACGTGGGAAAAGCTCGTCTTAGTCTAAGAATTATAAAAACATTGCCTCCGGGATAGGTGATTAGTTAGTTAGTTAGTCAGACAAACGCATATATATATATATATATATATATATAACAGTCAAGTCAATCTTATCTATCATATATCATTATCGATATACAAATATTTAATATTTATTATTTAGCCCTACAGAGAGGGTAATTTCTTGCTCAGCATCTAAATACTTTGTCTAATAAGTAGGATAATCGGCTTAGAAGTCTTTGTGTAACAATTTCAGGAGAATTGTGCAGGTGACATGAATCCTTTGCAACCTATTTATAATCGTAACAGAAATGGCAATCTGACTAGATAAATTAAAATGCATGCTATTAAAAGCAAGTATTAATTTAATATTACATTATTTTGTAATCTTGAGGAAAATATAAGCTTAAACGGTAATTTTTGGTAATAATTTTTATTATATTGTCAACTAGAGAAATATTTCCTGTGTTTATTTGTGCGCCTTTATTATTTATATAAATTACCACTACATTTATAACTTTTTAACTTAAAATTTTAGCAATGTAAAAACACTTTCATTTTAATTAGTAAATATAAATATTTCTTCAACGCTTAAAGTGTTGCTCGAAATAAAAAATTCCAAACAAATTGTGAATTATAAATATTCCTATTATTTGTATTTTAAGATACTCGAAACGAAATACATATGAATGTATTTTCGTTTGGTATTGTTAATAATTTGTTAAATATTTAGGCTCTTTGTGCAACCGTTTCTATTTGGACTACAGCTGAATGTATGTTTATATATTAAATTTAAGGAAATATAAATATAATGATAATAAACAAATATATGGAATTTGTAACGTTTGCAACGTTAAGCTCGAAATCGTTAAAGGACGGAATGGGGGCAAATGCAACGTAAAGGAAAATCCGTTTCAACTTAAATGCATCCCTTACGATTATTTTTATCGCATCTGTGTCATTGTCGTCTGTTGTTGTTGTTGTTGTTGTTGTGGTTGTTGTTGTCGTTCGCTGCTTATATGACCGGATCCGGACTGCAACCTGTGCTGGGACAGATGGTGGGCCATAAAGCGAACAGTGCTAAATCCGGCCAACAATTGCAACGCCAGCTTGCCCCACAGTGAAAATGACGAGAGTGCCACGGATGGTGTAGAGAGTAAAGCAAAGCAGAACAACGGTCCTTTGAGCTGAGCTGCATTGGCTCAGTTCAGCAAATTTCTGCACAAACTTTTGCAGCTGGCAAAACCCATAAATGCCAAGCACCCATCGAGGAGCAGCTCCACCAACTGGATGCCCTCAAAGTGGATGTGGAAGCGACAGTTGAGTGGCAACTGTAGCTGCTATTGATGTGATATGATTGCAGTTGCTATTATTGCTAGCTGTATTTATGTCTTACTAACCTAACTCAAAGGGATCCAGTGTGGGACATTTGCCCATTTGCTACAGCTGGAGTTGAATTTGCAGCATTGAGTGGGTTTGGGGATAAATTAAGCGTTTTCAATGACTCCAATCAATTTGCGCAATGGACATCAAATGCCAGACAAATAGAAAAATGCAAGCATTGTCAATGTGCAGATACACACGCGCACACACACACACACACACACGCACACACTCGGGACAGTGAGTAAATAGTTTAAGTAAACAAGCAACAACAACAATGACTGTCAAAACAAGAAACAAAGCCAACAACACTCAAAGTTTCCCCCTTTGTTTGCAGAGCACTCTATATCTCCACACACATTCACACACACACACACACACACACATTCACACACCCATTCACTCACACACTCCACACATATGTGGCCAGCTAGTTAGTTAGTTATATACAAATATATATATATATATATATATATATATATAGAAGTGGCTATCCAAAAGTACAGCCAGCTTGAGCCTGAGCGGAAAGTCAAAGCAGAGCCAGGCAAAGCCAGGCAGAGTCCAGTTGGGTCGAGCGAAGTCTGTCGATTGAAATGGAAATTGGCAGATTGTGGAAGATACTAATTGGAAAGCCCCTTCCTCCACAGATAATATGCTGTCGATAACTGGCAAGCGTGTCATTAGTTTTCATACCTATTAAATAAGTTATAACAGTAAAATCGATATCACAGATTGCAACATAAAATAAAAAATAATTAAATATTAAATATATTTAAGCATTTTATTATTGCTTAAAAAATGTTTATTACAAGAATAATTAAATATGTAATCTTAATAATTAACTTTGTCTGACTTTAAAGAAGAGACTTTAAGAAACTAGTATTCTGCATCGGAAGTCAATATATTGACCAATATAGGAAAAGCATTTCAGATTTTGTAGTTTATACAATAAACAGATAAATTTAATTAACTCTTCTGAATAGATATGCACTTTAACAGAAATCAATGTTTCATCGAGTTAATTTTTTATATAGTTCCTTTTTTGTTCATCTTGCTATTCATTTGCCTTTGAAATGGTAGATTCATTGTGGGTCAAGTAAGCTTCTGACTGGTTCTCCTTGATTCCTATGGAATTTTGACTTTATTTAAAATATTTTTTTTTTCTTCTGTTTTGTACTGTTTCGCTCTGTTTTCATTATTTCTTTTTTTACCGGTTTTTTGTTTTTCTTTATATTTTTCTGTTGTATTAGTGTTGCTGCACTTAATGGTTGCTATGCGAATTTCATTTGAAATGCTTGTTTTACGGCTTCGCTCTACTTTATAGGCCAATTTCATGGAATAATTTATTTCAATAAAAAGCTTGAAATAAAAACCACATCCCAAAACTGAAAAATGAAATCACAAAACAAGATCTTGAACAAAGCACAGCCCCGCGCAGTGATAGGCAAAATTCCCAACTCTGCGAGTATTTAAAATAACAAGTTAGAAAAGTTAAATCATCGCATTCACAACTCTTGAATACCCTTACAAATTGCATTGAAAAAATATTATAATAGTAATAAATTCTTATTGGTCAATAGTTTGAAAGAATACTTAATGCAATTCTTATATATATTATAAAATGAGAAAATAAATAGCTTTGAAATGCATTTACTTCTTTGCAAACACTGCAATAACTGCTTTAAAACATTTAAAATATTAAGTTTAAAAAATATATTCGATCTTTACATGTCAATTAATACAGCTTGTACATTTATTAATGATTGAAATTTTTCTTAAATTTAAGGGTCTAAATACAGCCACCTCATGCATTTATAATGAATATAAAATTTTTATTTACAATTTTTGGCTTCCTAAAAGCTGACGTTGGCTTCGAAGTGAAAGTGCTCTCATGAAAATATTTCAACTTATATCAAAATTTGAGAAATTGGGTTAATATAATGAAAGTTGTCAGTTTGAATGGCCTGTGCGTCAATGCGTTGCACATGTGGTGACAAAAATATAAAACTTTCGCCAAGGGTATAAAAACAAGTGCAACACATTTACAACAAATACTAACAAAAATATATCGCATTTATATTTGCATACTTGTTTGTGCACTCACAGAATAATTTAATATGATAATTTCGATGGATAAAAAATTGAATCAAAAAAATTATACTAATAATAATAATAAAAAAAAAGAAGAACGACAAAACTGCAACAGTGTGAGAAATCCGAATGCCAGAACCAACACCCAATCACAGACTCCCAGCTTGGATGATATTTAGCTGTTTTGTTTTAACTTCAATTAAAATTATTCTACTACTTTTATATGCGCATGCCTTGTAAGTATTATGTCTACGCTTAGAGTGGTAGGCGTGGCCGGAGGAGGCACAGCATTTCAAAATGTTGTTGCAAGAAAAATATAACAAAAAAGAGAAGGGAAAAATATTATCTGTGTAAGCCAACAATCAAGTGGTAAGTTTACAGTTAAGTAATACGCACTCGTCGCTTAATGGCTTGGCACTGCTTGGACCGTAATCAGGAGCAAGCTGGTGGCAACGCAACCCTAACGCGAAACTCCAAGGCCAATGCGCAAGCAAACTTAAGGATGACTCTAGGATAGGACAGTCCATCAGCGCCCGACAGTCGTCGCTCTGTCCCAAAGCGCCATTACTGTAAAACTTTAACGCTGAGTTGTTAGCACCAGTAGTAGCAGCAGCAGCAAACGAACTTAGGAAGACAAACACGCGCGCCTCACACACACACGCACACACACACACACACGTTACAGACATCAGTCCAAATGGAGAGGCAGGCAGCCAATCCCTCCTCTACCTACAGCTTACCTATCGTTAGTCCCTTGCCCAAGCCCAATCCCAATCCCAATCCCAATCCCAATCCCCATCCCCATCCCCTTCCCCTTCCCAATCGCATTCAAGCCATGTCAAAGCAGTCGCAGCGAGACGAAGGCGACATTAGCTTAGCGCGCCAAAGTAAAAGTTAAGGCATCATAAGTACTCCAACCACCAAGCAGTTTGACTCCTACGCACACAGATTGAGTTATATGCCTTGGGACAGTCCGTCCACTCGCGACTCACTCAGAGCGTAGCAGATTGCCCGCTCGAGCGGGAGAGCGAGAGAGTGGGAGAAAGAGCGATAGCGAGAGCGAGCTTAACTTGTCTGTATGAGCAGAGGCAAGCTTTGGCTGCAAAAAGTGTTGCCTACTTTTGAGCGCTTTTCAGATTTCTCTTCTTTTTGAGTGCAGTTTGCCGCTTGAGTTACGACTTGAAGCGCTTTGAGAAACTAGTCGTCTTTTGCAACTCCGCTCAGACCTTACTGTATGTGTGTGTGTGCGTGTGTGTGTGTGTGTGTGTGTGTGTGTGTGTGTGTGCGTGTGTGTGTGTGCATGTGCTTTTTAGCCGCTCCTCAGCGACAACTCTTCCATTTGATTTCTTTGATTCTTTTTTTAGTAGCAACTGCAGCGTTGGGCACTGGTGGCTCATTACAAAGACCAAAAGTGGGTCAATTTACGTGCCGTCGTTGCCAATGGACCGCTGAGAGGTACTATGGGTGTCTGAGTGTGTGTGCATGACTGTCTGTTGTTCTTGTTAAATAAACCATGCTTTATTGGACGCTTATATAAATACATATATTTATATATGTATTACCATATACCTGTAGGACATATATATATATATACAGCTGTGGTCAGAATAATAATAGTGCTGCTTGATAAAATATATAAAATATATATTTTTTTGTAAATAATATAAATATATGTATCATTATTTAATATAGATGGCTTGCTCCCAACACCAACCATATTTTGAGTTTTGAATTTATAATGATTAAAGCTTGGCAGGAAATAACCATTTTGGCCGTGGGATTACTGCTTTCTTTTAAAAAAACGAAGTAACAAAAATTCATTGACTATTTGGTCAAGTAAAAAGACGAGACTTTAACTGCAACTATATAAAGTATATATTATGTTTGCATGTGTATGTCTGCTGAGAGCGTTGATGGGAGTCAGCTTTGATACACATGGGAATTTAATTTGCAGTCAAAGTAAATGCAAGTAATGATGGCATACTTTAAAATTTTGATAATGCCACTAGCAGCAGTATAACAAATATATATATATATATATATATATATGGCTTGTATATATTCATGCTATCTATCTATGCCATCTTTCTCAGCAACTGCAACTGCAACTGGCAGCAGCAGCAACACTTTGCTTTCTTCAATTCTGCTTAGATATTTTCGCAAGTGCAAACGAGCAATTTGAAGTGATTAAATATTTGATATTGGTTTTTGGTTTTTTGTCGTCGACAAAGATGAATTTTTTGTTCATGCAACAGCAGCTGGCGCAACTTAAGCAATGTTCATCATATTAATGAATTTTTCTATGAGCATTCGCATCGTCACTGGCATCAGCTGACGCAGTACATCAGAAAAAGTAATGGTAGCCTTAATAATTCTATTAATAGGAGAGTAATACAACAATGATCTATTGAATTTTTAATGTAAATTGAGTTTGTTAGCAGGAGCTGGAGGTAATTCCATATCAATTAGGTAATTGTGTGCGGACATTTATTGAATTGACAGGCATTTGAGAACACTTTGGTAAGTTCTTACGGTTTTTGTGGAGCATAAGTTGTTCAGTTCAGGCTCGGATGGCTGCGCACGGATTAAAGGGGCAATAAATAGGCATTAAGTGGGCAAACAACAAACCAAAGGAGGCATTTAGCTTAAGGAGAAACAGGAGCACAAGTAAAACTGGAGCATTTGCTACTGCTACGGATTTGGGAGCGACCAGGCACCAGATAGTCGACAGCTTGAAGAGCACCGCAAAGAAACGTAAGTAAGTCGCATGAAAATGTTTTTGCAATTTGTTGTGGTTGGGCTGATGTTGATGGTGTGCCTTCACTGGGAATTGGGCTGGCACTGGCTGGGACTGGAACTGATCTGGGACTAACGCTGTCGGGATGCTAAGAATGCTTAGGTTGATGTTGAGGCTGTTGCGGTGGCTGCGGTGACTGCGGCTGAGGTTGCTGCAAAGGATAAAAGCGAACAAAAATTGCGGCTGTCTTCAAGTGGATTGCTGCTAGACAGGCTAAAATGATGGCGCATAAAAGGCCATGAAGTGCAGAGGCAAAATCACCAACACAACCAGATGAATAAGAAGAAAAACCAGCAACAGCAAATGCCACAGACATGGCAATAGCTCAAACACAATGCGCAAAGATGTTGGTTGGATGGTGCAGACAGTGCTGTCAGATGTTAAGGAGTAAAAAAAAGCTAGTTTGAAGCCATAATGAAGCAAAATTCGTTTAAACTTGCAAAAAGAAAAGAAAATTAAAAAATATCAAGAAACTACAACTAACTTAAGATAGCCGGCGATTATATACCCTTGAATACCAAGTTCCATCAAGAAAGACAGAAAGAAAGAAAAAAAGTTGATTTATTTTTTTGAAAACGTCAAAACAATATGTTATATAAAAATTAGAATGGATCTTGTAGTGGAGGGAGGAGAAGCAAACAAAGACTGTCAACGTTATTTTTTTTACATTTGGCACGCAAAGAAAAAAGGCCAAAAATGATGGAAAAAATGGAATTGGTCGCACTGACCGTCAGCTAAATATACCTGAACTAGATAGATAGAAATTACGACAATTTTACCAATTTCACATAGCTATAAAAATGAGCAAAAATCAAAAGACCAGAAAGAAAATCCAATTTTATTTGAAAAGAGTCGGGTCCTTGTTCTAACGACTTGGGTATTAAAATGCCAGTCAAGTGGAATGAAAACAGGTAAATGCGAATATCTTTTGATTTGACAGTAAAGAGCCAGTTTTAGAAAACAGTTCAAAGAGGCCATTCATTCGCAGCAGAGAAGTGCTGCAAAAGAAAAATGCTCGTTAAATGGAAATAACTTGCGAGTTGTATATCTGAGATCATACTTGTAGGATATTGAATAAGATTCGCCTTAAGTAAAAGTATTTAATACTGACAGACCAACAGATATCCTGCAATAAGCTGAGAAAAAATCAATCTGGAGAGAGAGAAAGAGCGAACAAGTAATATTTACGTGTGAGTAAGGAAAAAAAAAAGGTTGTAAAAAAAAAATAAAATTACAAATAGTTTATAAACACAGCTAAGAAGTTGCATAAAAATTATATTTATTTTATTATCATTTATTCTTTTCTCTGCATGTTAAAGGCAAAGAATAAAAACTTGAGATGCATCGCAACAATCTCAAATAGATAAGTACTAAACAGTGATCGGGGCACGAATACACTTAAATTGGAACTGAGAAAATACTTTGACTAAATTGCATTGCAGAAAGAATTTTCTTATTAAAAAGTACAAAACTTTCGGAAAAGTCTTGTGAATGCCAGCGTTGTAGGATGCGCGACTTAAAAATGCGCATGAAACCTGGAGCGGGCTATCTTGCTAGTGCCATGAGACATGCAGAGAAAATACTGAGAAAAGATGGAGGGCGGGAGCGAGAGAGATAGAGAGAGAAAGGATGTAGGAGATAATGAAGGGCTCTTTTGTATGCAATTCGCACAATTGCATGGTGAATGATATAAAACTCGCTGCTAAGCATGCATGCACCGCACACATCATATTCACTCTGTCTTACACTTTACCTCTCTATCACACACACACACACACACACACACATACACACACACACACACACACACCCCCCTACACAACCCCTTTTGGGTTTGCCCTCTTTTCTGTCTGGCTCTGGCTGTTTCCAACTATGTGGCTAGAAGTGTGAGCCAAGCATGTGGAACAAAAAGTAAAAGTTTGTACAACTTTGGCTGTGAGTGCTGCGGAATGTTGGTCTACGTTGGTATATGTCCGGAGGAGTGGGATAATGCCGGGGCAAATGAAGCGTAAGCAGCACTGCAAAGACTAACAAAAACACACACATTCACACTGACACACACACACACACATACACAGACAAGCTAAATAAACATGCATGTGGGGTAAAAACAATACATTT
The DNA here is from genome assembly GCA_035042125.1 of Drosophila longiperda. Lineage (NCBI taxonomy): Eukaryota > Metazoa > Arthropoda > Insecta > Diptera > Drosophilidae > Drosophila > Drosophila longiperda. The sequence goes on from JAWNLV010000117.1 coordinate 2,057,902, forward strand.
AATTAAACTTTAAGATGAGTTAGCACAACAAAAGAACTAGGCAACAATCAAAACAACAACAAAAACAACAACAAAAACAACAACAAAAGCAACAAACGCCAACAGCGGTGTAATAAAATTCACACTTTCAACATTTTCTACAGTTTATACAAGCCTTGGTTCAAGGAGCATGTAAAAAATTGTTAACGCTCTGCAATAGACGGCATTTATTTTGAAATTATGGCCCAAACAATATATCTGCAGCAAAACTTTAAAGCGTAAATTCCATCAAGCTGATTGTCTACCCTTCTCTCCTCTCTCTCTCTCTCTCTCTCTCTCTCTCTCTCTCTCGCTCTCTCTGTTTTTCTCAATGTGTTTGCCTGCCTTTTGCACTGCCTGGTTTTGGCAGTGGACCATTTGGATAGACGCTTGTTTGTTGGCTTGCAATTAATATTAACGTGGCTTGCAGTAATGTCAACTTTGTTTTAGGTTCGTTCGCTCTGCACTGAAAGAATTGCTTAGAATGAAACTGGTCTTTAGTCAAATAATTTATTTAGTCTAATATTAGCTTAATGTTAGTGCCACAGACCACTTAAAGCTGTGCGATAAAATGCTCTTTGCCAATTGCGTTCTCATTAAGTATTTAAAGGCTTCCATTTAAAAAAAAATAAAAATGCTTAATAAATAAAGCATCGCCTGCATTTGAGTTTAGTGCAGCTTAAGACATCAAATTCAGATTCCAAGTATATCAATATAGATAAAGCCATATTTTCACTACACTAATGCAATTTATGCAAATGTGGCAAGTCAAGTCAAATATTTATATACGATTTATTTTTTTGTTTACATTTTTCATGTTTTCTAAATGTGCAATGGATTTATTTCACGCAAGATTAAGTTAAGTATATACGGCCTATAAAATAAAGGTTTACGTTATGAGATTAACATTCTCAAATATGCACAATGCAATCTAAATTTACATAAATCCTATCGATCTGTAAATAAAGATATGTAACTGACTTTAAATTATTGCAACACAGTTTACATTACATTATCATGCCCCACACTCTGTCTCTCTCTCACTATCTCTCTCTCTTTGTCTCAATGTCTCTGTGTGTTTTGTTTCTTTTGTCTCTCTTTTGTATTCGCATTTCTTTTGTATTTTTCTCGCTGTGTGCTGCTGTTAAACAACGTTCAACGCTATCTAGTTGATGACTACCTAACTTTGGCATAGTAGTCACGTCGGGTGCAACACCCTACACCCCTACATCCGTACACCCGTACACCCGTACACCCGTTACACTTTCCGAACGTTGTCCCAATCTGTATCAGAGCCACGCAAAGGCAACCGGTGCGTGATTGTCAAGGCTTGTTTTAAATGTTGCTCAACCAAATTGGACAAACATTTTCAAAGCGCATTCGCGTTCGCATTCCAAATTAGCACATTTAGCACGACCCTCACAATTCACCGCACCGCAATGTTTTACAAATGATGGGCGTGGCAGTAGTCATGCACACAACATATTGAGTCCGTAGATTGCCAGTCACTAGTTTGCCAGTTGCCAGTTGCCAGTTGCCAGTTGCCAGTTGCCATAGTAAGCCAGAGTTTGGCAGAGTTGCCAGTTGCAAGTGGATTACCAGCCACATTTGTAATTCAAAGTGCGCCTTGCTGCTGACGTCTTTATCATTTCAATTCTCTATGCACTTTTCGGGTTGCGGATGTAGGTGTTTGTGTGTGTGTGTGTATCTGTATGTGTGTGTGTGTGTGTGGGTGGTCATGCGGCAGTTTTAAAAGCAAAATGCCATTTCCGCAAGCTGCCGGCGCGCGGCTGCTAACAATTTCAAGATGCCGTCAACGCCATCGGAAGAAGCAGTCGAGCATTTACTGACTGAAAAAATAATCGAGTTCTCATGTAACTATTCGCTTGTGTTTATGTGTGTGTGTGTGTGTGTGTGTGTGTGTCTGTGTGTCTGTGTGTTTGTGTTTGCTTTTGGCACAACAATAAATGCTAATTTCCTTTTTGGTTGGCAACATAAAACATTCTTAATTGAAAAATGCTGAGAGAAATGTCCGCAACTAGAACGATAGTCGCTCATTCGGGCTGATGATTGACACACCTGGGTAGCCTTTTGCATATGTGCGAGTGTGTGTGTGTGTGTGTGCGTGTGTAAGTTTGTGTGTGTGCCAGCTACTTTGAGTTGAGGTGAGATGCTTTTGTTTCAGTTACTTTGGCGGGTGGCTCTAACCGTCAAACACAAGACAAACACACAAAACCAGAAAACCAACAGACGGACAGACGAGCCGACAGACGGAGAGACATGCAAACAAACGACACACAAGCTGACAAACAAGCAAACAAACAAACAAACAAAGTGAAGGGAAAAACAAATGGCCAAAGTTCGCACATGGCAGCGGAAGATGTTGACGAAGTCGCGTACCAAAAAAAAAATAAGAATATAAACAACAACAACAATAACAACAACAACAACAACAATAAAAACAACACAAACAAAACAAAACCCTATGCCAGACTGGCGGGATAAACACAGTAGCGGAACGAAACGGAACTGAGCGGAGCGAAGCGGATTGGGTCGGAGTGGAGTGGAGTGAAGTGGATTGCATTTGATGGCACAATATGAATAAAATGAATAAATTGGCATATGTAATGCGTTTACACTGGGGTTCCTGGGTGGTGTTATATATATTTTGGGAAGGGGCTACCCGATGCTTGCTGCGTGCTGCTCCTAGATGATGATGCTTCGACACATTTAGCAAGTGAGAGAGAGAGAGAGAGAGAGAGAGAGAGAGAGCCCAGAGGGGCCCGGGGCCACCTGGAGATTTGCTTGAATGCGGCACTGATTATATGCCATGAGATTTTCATGGCGCGTTATCATTGGAATCTGCGCCACGTGTGCTCGGCGCGGGCGGGGACATCAAATTGGGTGTTGAACTGTGCGAGGAAATTTCGATGAAAGTTCCACAGGGGAATTGCCAAATGGCGGGCTGCCAAATGCGAATGCGAATGCGAATGCGGCTGTGGCCACAAATTGATGGCCAGACGTTGTCTGAATGGCAGTCTAAATGATTGCACATAAATCGATAAGAACAACAATCGATGACAAAACCATCTATTCATCAAATTCATTCCTAAAGGCCAACAGTTTTATTGAGTGCATTACATTATGTATTTATATATATATATATAAATATATATATACATAAAACATACAGCATACAATAATCGGATAATTATGTTTCTTATGATAAAGAGCTTAATTCAAATCTGGTATGCTTACAATATGCCCACATCAATATTATTTCCAAATTGAGAATTGTGGTATCAAAAATTCATCAGTGTTTTTTTTTTTGATTTTCAAACCAATCAAGAGAATTTGTGTACCTACAGGCCACAATATTTTGATTATATTACAATGGAAACACAACAACTTTTTAACTATTAAGGGAATTACCTTCACCTGCTCTAAAGTAAAACAATTTTAATTTATTTATTTACATTTATTCGAAACAAACTTTTCTTGGATTTTGCACGCAAACTGTCCGTGCCAATAATAGGCAAGAGATGAATTGGGAAAGCATTTTGTGTGCTCAGGGCTTGGCCTAAAACAGGTGTCCCTCGCCATTTGGACGTGTGCAATTATTTTCAGTTTATATCCAATTTATTTATGCATATTTTAGATTGTTATAGACGATGAGACTTAAATAGGAAAAATCAAAATCAAAATCAAAATGAATCTATTCATTTCCAAAAGCAAACAAATGAATTTATTTAGCAATTTACATTGTAAGTCTCACTTGGGAAACTGCTGCAAACAGCTGGCACCATCAATGTGCTTTACTTTTATTAGAATGGTGCTGGTGGTGGGGTTGGTGGGGTTTGATGTCTCTGCACCACTTGCTCTACTCTACTTTGATCCAATAAATTTGAAGCTTGCAGCTCTCTCGACTGCTTTATGTGTATAATTACAAGCTGCCTTTTTGCCAGGGGATGCTGCACTTTAGCTGTGCGAAACTGAGGCAACGATGTGAAAACAAACTCACACACACACACACACACATATATATATATATATATATATTTATATCTATATAGATATATATGTATATGTGCACGTCCTTGCTCGCACGCACTCACAAAATGCCATGGTATTAGCATAATGTGATTCTCTAAGCATCTGATTTGCAGGCAGTCAGGCAACCAGTCAGGATATAGCCAAGGACGGTCAACTTGTTGACTTTGAGGACTACGTGGTTGGGGTGAGGGTATTGCATCCTGCAGCAGCAGCAGCAGCGTCAGCCAACGCATCCTGCCACTTTAACCGTAAACGCTGCAAATGAGGAAGAGTCGCCTTTCGTGTCAGCCCCGTCCCCATCCACGACTGACATAACCAATGCAGGCATGCTGCCGGTTGCCACGCGCATTGATTTCAGCTCATACACACACACACACACACACACACACACACACACCCAAACATACACACACACACACTGACACACACGCTCACAACTGGCAGCTGCTATTAGATTGACATCCTTTGGCTGACATTGATGATGCAGTGATTCATTTTTATCAGCGCAATATCCCAAATGCTATAAAAACTGAAATCAACTTGCAATGCAATTTTGCATCGCGAAAGGGATTGCAGGATCTCTTCCCAGCTGGAAGAGGAGCTATTGTGATTGTGAGCTGCACCATGAGGATGGCACTTGTGTTTTGGGTAGCCTTACCGGCCCCAGTAACTACACTCAGAAAATAAATTATTCTTTTATTTTTGAAGGAATATTTTGTAAAAAATATTTCCAGTCTAAACAGATTAAAATTAATAGCTCAGCTTCAAGTATTTTGTTTTTCAAATTAAATTGGGAGAATTTATAAACTACTAAAAATATTTAATTATTCGAGTTCGTAAAACACTAATAGTATATCAACTTTAATTATATAGTATAATATTGATAAGCAAAAATGTGCACTACTAAAGACTTCACGTGTGACGACTGGAAATATTATCACAGGTACTGATAATTATACAAGGTACTAAGATCTTTATCCTAAACATCGGAATTTGTCTGCCCTATAGTCCTGATCTTAGTAAGAGGGTAAATCGTTCCTCGAGGTAGGGTCGGACGAAGGTGGAACGGGTTAGTCAGCCTCCTCCTATATTATGCCTTTCCTGCATAGTGCAGGAGAACCGCTTTTCTCCGTAAGTTGTGGAATTCAAATGGATCAAATCTGATCGATTTTGTGAGTGTACTTTTCGCGCCAAGCACTGTTAAAATTTGTCTTTTTTTTTATCAGAAACTTACACTTAAGAAATATATTTTATTTTTTTTTTAGTGTATATATTGGAAAAAAGAACTTTGCAATATGTTCTTTGCTGGCATTTATTGTGGTTGCACTGAAACAATGTTGTTATTGGTATTGTTTTTTTTTTTTTTTTGTTGTTTCTGTCATTTAGCATTTGAATACGAGCCTTATTCAGTGGCTGGCAAAATGCAATGTTACTGAACAAAACTCATATACAATGCAAGCTGGCAACTGGCAACTGGCAATTGGCAATTGGCAATTGGCAACTGGCAGCCTACAGATGAAATAGACGAAATTTTAGTGCTTTGCTACGATGTGTTACCAGGAATGGATTCGCCTTTGTTTTGTCTTGCTGTGTTATTTGATTCCTTGGGTTGTTGGCGGGGCAAACAGTTGTTGGCCTTCGATTGCACTCGCTGTGTGGCAGCAATCCATCTCAGCTTTTGTCTATTGCGATTGTCTATTCGATGCCACCTTCACCTGAGTTTGCCCTTGCAAATGCATTGCTATCTATCCTTGTACTGGTGGCATGCAATCCAGCTCGAATTGTCTGCGTGTGGCATGCTGCATAATTTACCGTTCGAGTCAAGATGGTTCTTCCAACTTTAATTAAATTTGCGCTTGTGAGCGTTTGCCAATACATGCTGTGACAAAGCCATGAGATTGATTGTGTTATGGGATAGGTGGTTTTGGTTAGTGCGGCATATGACTCCTGGGAATGTGGCCACCCATCGCGTGCGCCATGGAAATGATAAGCATTTTCCTTAAAATTTTGTTGCAGCAACAGCAGCTGGAAATTGCCAGCGAAAAGTGCCAACGCCTCAAGACATTTATCGGTTAATTAACCTTAACACAAACTAATGGGGCGAGAGGCAGGAGCAGCAGCAGGAGCAGCAGCAGAAGCAGCAGCAGCAGCAGCATCTGCCCCATTTTAGTGAACTCCTTGGGGCATAGTCTCTTGTTTATCACTTGTCCAATTAAATTGTTATCTTACCTGTGCTTACAGACGGGTTTCACTAATTTCTGCAGCTATTAAAAAATAATTACTTATACTAAATAAACCCTTGATGTTTACCACACCCCCCCCCCCCCCGTACCCTTTCCAATGCCACACTTTACCATCTAAAAGGCAACCGACCATTTTGCTCAAATTACATGTCAATACATGTGTGTGTGTGTGTGTGTGTGTGTGTCTGTGCCTTAATTCCATCAATCGTACCACATTCTATGCGCTCAAATTGCTTTTGAGTCTATTGTTTTGCAGTTGTTTCCATATACCCTGTACCCCCCATGCACCAGATATTATCACCAGCTCCATAGTAGAGATACAGATCTAGAGAATTGGAAATTTGTCTCCCACAATTTGTGATAAATATAGCTTATTTTTTTCAGCAACGCATGTTTTTGAATATTTGGGCTTTGTCACATGGTATCCAAATGTCGAGCTGCATCGACCAGTACACGCCTATTTGTTGTTTTTGTGCGGTTGTCGCTGTTGTCATTACTATTGCTATTTCCTTTGCCCGGTTGTTTTTCCCATAAAGCTTACGGCACGTTCCGATGCACCCGCAGCACGCATTTGGGAATCTGTGGCCACATGCGGGCAAATGGCAGCACCACCATAGCCAGGCATTGCATAGCCAACCGAAGTGAACGTATGCAACTCAAATACCGCTACCTCATTATCATCATCATCATCATTGTCATCATTATCATTGTCATCACCATTAACCATTAGTTGGTGCTAAAAGAGCTCTTGTTGTCTAATGTCTACTGTGGATGTTGCCGTGTTGATTTTACTGATTTGCTTAAACGACATTTAATCAATGCTGTCAGCGATTGTATTAACTGCACGCACAAGCTTTAAGCTATTTACACACACACGCACACACACACACACACACACACACATACACAGATACAGATGATACAGAGCCAACTGTTGCACAGCCTCCTCGAAAGCAGCGACTCTTAATGTACTGTGCATTTTTGTGATTTAATTAAATAACACTTTGATCAACATAACCTTGCTTATGCCTGCATCAGCATGCCTCAATGTGTGTGACTGATGTGTGTGACTGATGTGTGTGTTGTGTGGGTGTGTGAGGTTTGCGCGAGAGTGGGGGGCTTAGTATTTCATCCAATAATCGCATCACGAAATGGATGCTACACCCGCAACGTGACGACAACGTAACCCGCAGCTGAGACGCACGCAGGCGTAAGCAATGCAATTAATTATAAACGAAATGAAAACAAAAGCATTGCGCCAAATTGAATAATATGCACAGAAATACACACACACACACACACACACACACACACACAAACACACAAATATTCTCGACACCATGGAGACACTTTTAGTGGCATCCATTAAAAATTCTTGAATATAAAAGCAAAAGAATTTAATTCCGTATTTCTGCACTTTATTTTCAAAATTCCTCAGAAATTATAAAAAGAATGACCAGAGACAATAAATATTTTTGGTGTTTGCATGTGTTAATAAGAATCTTATCTATCCGGAATATGTTTTTATCATTGGCATGTGCAACATACCAATAAACTTCAGCCTTGCATCACAATTTTTTGAGCTGTAAGCAATAAAATAAGTTGCATTTTTTTAGCATTTCTTTTGCTTTTTTAATTTTATAAATATATTTCCCTGGTTTGTTTTTTATTTTTAAGATTTATAAGCGCCATGGGTCATAAAATAATTAAATGTTTGTGCTTATTGTATATGTGTGAATTTTTAGCGAAAATCGTTAAAAAGTTATTATTTATTATATGCAAAAATATAAATAAAACTGATTCAGGAAATAATTTTGTGAGCTACGCAAATTTTTATTAAAGTAGTGGAAATAATTTTATTATTGTTACCAAAATTAAACACAGATCAAATTTTATTAATTTATTTTTTTTTTTGCACACATGAAATGTATGTTATTTTTTAATTACACTTAATTACTTTATTGTGCAAAATAAACACCCAGAAATCTGATCCCTCTCACATCTGACGCCCCTATTTCTTACGCCCCCAGCATTTTGTCTAAAAATTTTATAGATAGAGTCACAGAATAGTGATTATTAATTACAACCAGACTGTTGCAGATTGACCCTCTTACCAAATTCCATTGATTTACAGAATTGGTTGAGTCAGCTGCATAAAAATGTTTAATAACTTAAATTGAGGTAAAGCCTTCAAGCCAAGCTTCAATAAAAGCCGAGCATTTTGCCACATAAAGCATCAATTTGTCCCAAGGTGGCAAGCGCAGGCGACCTCAGCAAATGTAAAGAAGTGTTGCATGCCTCTGGGCTCTGCCTGTTCATAGATTTACGCCCGTGTGACAGTCAGACAGACAGACTAAATGTCGACTGTTGGATGGCTCTTGTGTTTACGGTCTGGGACTTCTGTCCTGTACTTACCCGTACACACGTTAATGTAGACGCAGAGACCCCGTCATAATTACAGGCAGGCTATGTTTTTTTAATGAGATACCGGCAACTTGATGGGCGAGGCATAAGTGCGTATACGGGTGTGGTGTTGGCAAGTGGCTGGTGTTGTGGGGGGGGGGGGGTCGAGGGGTGGGCAACCCTTAACTTTTGCTAACTGACTGACTGCTGTTGCCACTGGCAAGGTCAAATAAACTCGACGAAAGGCACTTCAATAATTTTCGTATAAAATTGAAAATAATATAAAAAAAAACTAAATTAACATAAGTTAATGGCATAATAATTACTTATTTATAATGTGTCCAGCCCACAGATTTGCTTATAAACTCAATAAATCGATTTTATATTGATTCAACACATTGTTTACAGTTTTGACTTGGAAATAATCTGTCAGACTTCTTTATATTGTGCTAACAACTTGGAACATCGAAATTTAAATTTATCTCATCAGAAAATACGATTTGTGTTATTTCGCAAAAGTTAATGTTGCATTTGGTGCATCTTGTTAAAGCTGACATGGACTGAATTTGCTTCCAAACTAATTAATTACTATTCTTCAAAAACGATATTTTGATACTTGTTATTGTAATGTATGTTATATGGCCGGATCACGCTCCAGCATCGTGAGTAACTCCAATTTGTCCAGCAAAATAGGACAAACTTTATGCACTGACGAAGGCGATTCAATTGATTTTTATTAAGTAAATTCTAAAAATTAAGTGAGTATTAATTTAATCAATCAGTCAATTAAAAATGGCAAAAAAAAAAATTGAAAAACACCTACTCCAAACTATTCAAGGAACAATCAGAAAATGTTTTAGAAAATATAATTTTGCGCAGTAAGTCAATGAAAAAGTTTATGATTTTCCTGCGAATAACTGACGAGCAACATTGAAAGCTTGGCAGGAGCAGGAGTCCATCGTTTTGTCCAGGTCGACGACAGGCAGGTCATTAAAGTTAGTTAACTGCGTTAACCCGTTGTCAGTGTTAGGGCTCTTATCCAGTCAAGTCAAGTGGATCATTCTGGTGTCATAAAAGTTTTATTGCCCACTTTTTGGGAGCGCGCTTTCAATAAGCCGCCTTAGTCGGCCTACCAGCATCAATTATTAAGCGTCATTAAATTATAAGTGGTGCTCGGCAAGTCTAAGCAGCGCACCACAACATTTCCACGTCAACGCTCCGCTCCGGTAGTTTAATTAAATTTCAACAAAAATTCGCACGATAACCGCCAAACCGGATCTCAGTCTAGGAATTCATTAACAATGCATTGCCGGGTCACGACGGACACCAAGCCAGATGCTCAACGGCACTCGCTAAAAGCACAAAAAACCCTGTGAAAATGAAAAAAGAGAGAGGAAAAAAGCAAGAAAGAGAGAGAGAGAGAGAGAGAGAGAGAGAAAGAAAGGACAAAAGTGTACTACAGTCTCAGCTAATTCGATTGACTCTGTAAATGCAACCAAGTGCCTCGACTCAAAAGAACTTTTATTTATTTTTTATTTTTTTTTTTACATATATTTTTTTACTGACACATTTCAACAACGTTTTTTTTTATGACTAAATTGTTTGGAATGTCTTCTTTTATTTTATTATTTAAACATGATTGGCTAGCCTAATTGAATAAAGTATCTTGTTACACAGAATATAATTTGGATCGTACCTTCGGTTCGTAATTTACTGGTTTGTTTGTTACCCAAACAACAAGTTTCTAAGAGTTTGTTAAGTTTGTAACTTGCTGGCCCAAGTAGAAAGTCGAAAAATAAATGAAAAAACGCTTGACCGAAAGATAGACAATATACGTTTATTTTATATAGCAATCGTATTGCAACTGAATCCTATCGTTTAAATTATGAAGTAAAGGCGTTATTTAAAGAATGATGCCATGCTTTTTCCATTATTTAATTTCGAACCACGAAGAACCTAAAATATATTTGAAGCAAATTTTTACTTGGTCGACAATTGTCTGCTTAGAACGTCCCATGAAAGAAAAGAGCTCAATTTAATAAATGTATTTCATAAATTTCGGCACGTACCCAAAAATATTTCATCTTGTTAAGTTCAAGTCAAAACTGGATTTCAGCAAATACAGCACAGAATAAAAATGACTTTAGCAAAAAAAAAAAATATATATATATATATATATATTTATATATATATACATATATTTTTTTTTTTTCGTATAGACTCTCTTATTAACACACAAGCTGACAGCTAAGGACACTGCAAATGTAATACCATTTATAATTGAAATCTTTCATTATATTAAGAACATTGCTTGTGGCCGAGAGGCGTTACACAAACACACAAGCACGTATTCGTATATAAATATATATGAAAAACACACACGAATACAAAAAGACATACATTAACATACATAATTACAATTTAATTAGCGGACATGAATTGCAGCGTCGCAACAGGCAAACTGGCCAACTGACCGACCGCATCCATATCGGGTTGGGCGCTGGACCCTTTTTTTTTTTTTTGCCAAAATGTCTCCTCTTTCTCTCTCTCTCTCTCTCTCTCTCTCTATGTCTCTTACTATCTCTCCATCCCTGTCTCTCGTTGTGTGTTGAGACTGCTGACTGTGCTGGCTGCGAGCGTTGCCGCTGCTGTTGCTTCCTGCCGCCCAAAAACTTTTTGTTCATCCGCTTTTTACAAGCAAAAAACGCGTGCACAGCTGTAGTGAAAGCAGATCGGATAATGTATGCCAGCGAAAAGCGAAAAGGAAAAACAACAACAAAAAAAAGTATAGTAATATATGAAAAACACAGAAAAAGACACGTTGATATTCAAGTGAAATATGACATTCATATATATTCGCAATTATTCGCGCTATTCATTAAATGCCTCATTCAGCCAACGTGAAACTTTACACATGCCACACAACGGTAGCTGTCTCCGGGAGTATTTGCAGTAAGTTTTCTGTGCCTGCCACGCAATTGGTGGATAAGAAAATACGCAACATAAATAAAAGAAAGAACAAAAAGTGAAAAATAAAGCAAACAGAAAATTGAATTAAATGAAATGTAAAGTTTTGCGCTCTGATGCAATTGTGACATTCAAACTTTAGCGAAGCCATTAAGACAATTGCAAGTATTCGGATAGGTAGGTTTCCGCCTCCCTACACCCTCTACACCCTCTACACCCTCAAGATGCTTAAATAAAATTCCCATAGACATTGATACCAGACTAAACATGCAATCAAGCTGTCCGCCCCGCCACTCATCACGTACCGGCTTAATAAACCCAAAAAAAAAAAAAAATGGCACAAAACGGGAAAAAGTGAAATGTAAACGGCATAGCAATATTTTGCGGTTATCTTATTTCTCTTTCTCTTTCTTTATCTTTTAATTGTGTTTGTTCTATTTTATGCTTTATTAATATTTATTATTCTGTGATATTTGAACAGCAGTAAAACAAAGAGCCCCTGGAACAAAACAAAAAATTTTCCACAGCATTAAAAATAAATGCAGACAAAAAAAAAAACCCCATTGTGCTAAAATAAAAATATAACTTACCTATATTTGCTAAGCGTAAAAAGAGCTCTGTGTGTAAGTGTTTGTCAGCATCGTGTTGTGTAACTGTAAATCAGAGTGTTCTTAAATAATATCAATCATAATCAGAATAAAAATAATCCCCACTTTCCCTGTCTCATCACTTTCAATTGGCGAAAGTTGCTACTTTCCCAGCTGTAAACGCAATGACTTTAAGATTCAACACGTTGGGCGTATCTAAATATCTATAATAATAAATATCAAGAGCTCAGTTAGGATTAAGAGTTCATTAAGTGTGCCTCTGGCTCGTTTCAGCTGTCAACCCGCATTATCCACGTGGCTGCTCTGCGTTTGTCAATCGATACGTAACTTAATTAAATATGATTATTGTTTGGATTAATGCAAATTCAAGTGCTTTCCATTTTGACGATAAGAATTCGGGCATTAAATTTAATGAGCCGATTTTTCCACTGAACGCGTAAAATTATTAATTTTCTCATATTCTTATCGTTATTATTATTTGCATTTCTCATCGTTCAATTCTGTTTGTTCGATTTTATTTGACTCGCATTCGATTGCGCTTCAGTTTATCTGCACTGCTTACTGCTTTTTTTTATTAAAGTACACAAACACACATGCACAAACGCTTTAAAAAAAAGAAAACAAAATAAATAAAAAAAAACTGAAAGAGACCAAAAGACGAGCATGCAGACAGACAGATATGATGGGTGCTGGAAGGCATTGGTGGCTAACAAAAAATTCGCTTTAGCAGCAAATTTCGTATTTGTTCTTCTGTTTATATGTGTGTGAGTGTGTGTGTGTGTGTGTGTGTTTGTGGTTGTGTGCGTGTGCGTGTGTGAGCTGAGTGTGTTTGTATATATGGTTTGATGGGTATGTTGGAATGTTCGTTTGACACAGTGTCGAAAAAAATACCGTAATATTTGTCATAAAACTTTATGATGCACAAAATTAGTTTTACAGCACTAAAAAAAAGCCACTCGAACGACATTTTGTCAAAGGGCGCACGCCTCGTCAATGGCCACCAAACGATTTGGCAGCCAACACTTCTGGCCAGGCTTTAGCTTGGTAGCCTGCAACCACCACTCCCACCCCCACACCCAGTGAGTATCCAGTAGTAGTTGTCGTTATTTATTTACGCAATGCTTGCAACACTGTAAGTAATTTATTTATTTAGAAATTTCTGCCATTTCAACGCGTAATGGCTTTAGCATAGCTCGCTAAATTAAATTGTTCATTAACATAATATTAAAATATATATATACATTATATACATATGTATTTATATATATATATATTTATATCTTTTTTATATATTTATTTTAAAAACTAAAATGCTGGCAATGTGCAATGAGCAACGATTTATGCCGGATGGGTGCCGTCCAACCAGCATTTAAATTATGGAAAATATATATACGAGTATATATTCACATAAATCGGCATTACTGAAATATATTTTTGTATACCCTTGCCAATTGTAATTTAATTTTGTGGGCACACTTGTAGTACATTGCTAAGCTAAGCAAAACACTGGCAATTAAATATATTAGTGTATGCAATAAAATTGAATTATTAATTATGGTTTATTAAACTATGGCATATCACTCAACATACATAATTATTTTATGGAGGTATGTCAGTTAAAATTACGGCAATATTTAAAAGTCACGTATCTAAGGTAGCCCTTCCTTATTGTTTTTAATGAAATTAATTTATTTTTAATTCTTTTTTTATATAAACCTAACTAATTCAGACTAAAGCTGAAAGCACAAAAAATTGTTTCAAAACAGATCGTAGATTGAAATAAATAGATATAAAAATAAAAAAAAAATATATATATATATATATATATATATATATATATTATTTAATTTGTTGATGTGCCACTGTACAACAAACTTAAACTTGTCTTTCGATTTTGAATGAAGAAAATATTTTTAATTTTTAGGTTTGTATTTTTTCTCTGCATTATTCTATAAAAAAATAAAATATAAATTTAAATTACTTTAGGGTAAATCATGGTCGTAACCAAATCGTTTTGCCAATGTTTTTCCTCACCCTCGTGTTAATTCTGTTATTGAAGGATTTCACGTCCTGAACAATATAGAAAATGATTTCATTGAATTCAACTCGTTTAATGTTCTTAATTTATTATGTGTTTTCAACAATAATTTAATGATATATATAATGATATAATGATATAACTACTTATATTTTTCAATAGTGTATATTGATTAATAAAGGTTAAATAAATTATATATGAATATATATATACACATATTAATATGTAAATATATATATATATATATATATTTATACAAAATAAGGTTTCACGCTTACATTAATTAAATGTGCTGGCGCTTCAAATTGTAGATAAAGGCCCTAAATAAAATCACAATATTTGTAAGGCTTGTTTGCATTTTCCACTTGCCTTTCAGCTGGGCTTACAATATCGATGCGGTTTGATATGGTAATCTACTCCATTTGCATTTAAGAACTATTCCGCAAAAAAAAAAAAACCAATGGCTTTGCATTTGACATGCATAATTTTTTGCGGTCAGATATATTGAATACAATTCTGAATAAAAGTTAATTTTATTCGCAAATATCAAAAGATAAAAAAAAAAACAGCAACTAACATAATATCTTTTATATTGGCAAGGCTTCAACAAAATGTAAATATTTTCATAATCTTATTAACCCATTAAATATTAAATTTTGCATTTCACATACATTTTGTGTTAATATTCCAAATCTCCTTCAACTTTGAGGTGTGTACTCTTAATAAAGTTTCACAACGAATTTTCACATCAATGATTTTCAAAGTCATTTTATAAATATTTAAGCGCAATTGAGTTCAGTAAGCAATATGGTTATAATTTCTTCGAATGTTTATCATTTCTTCAAATGGCCTCGTCGGCTTGAAGTTGCGATAAGAGAGCAGCACAAGATATATTTTTGGCTTAAATGCAAAGGGAAAATCATCCAAGCGACTACATTTGCTGTTCAGCTGTATGAATTGGCTAAGATAACGTGAAAGAGAGAATTGTTCAATTGGATGCTTCAGCACCTTTCAGGTTAGCAGCAACTTTAGCATATGTGGTAGACCTGTGCATGTTTAACTGTTGTCTTACTCAGCCCCTTCTCGACACCCCCTTTTCACATGGCAAATAACGACAAATCATTGCCCGCAATCGACAGAAATACTGTGACTGGGATTTGGATTGGTTTTGGTTTTGGGCGTTGAAATTTTGCCACCTACTCACGGTTGCCCAGCGAAATTGAAGGCACAGCTATTCACACATTTGACAAACCCACAAGGCGAGCGGAATGACGAATGCCAATCGGAATGTGAATGTGAATGTGAATGTGAATGGAATAAGGGAATAGGAATGGTAAAGTGTATGGAACTTAGCAGTTATTCCATTCCATAGTCTGTCAATACACAAATTTATGCAAGCTGTTGTCGCTGTTGCTGTCGCTGTTGCTGCCACAACATGCCAATTCTGCCACACCCTCGCAGCAAAGATATGCGGGATTCACAGAGCACCCAGTTGGTTTTTCTTTTCACTTGATTCACTTGTCTTTTTTACACTATACCAAAAAGTTGTATTATTTGTTTACCACACATGGATCTGTGCTCAAGCAATGCTCACATAATTTAATATTAAAAAATGTATATAAAAACAAAATAAGCGAATAAAATTATATCAATGATGGTAGCTAATAATAGCTTAGTTTTGGCATGAAAAACCCTTTTTAAAAATTATGTAATATAATAAAAAAAAAAAATCTAGTAATCGAATAATCAAATTTTATACAACTAACAATTTAAAGCCACTTTTTACACTAATAAGTTTTTATACAAGTTTTTTGCCATCAGTTTTTATGTTAATTGAGTTCAGAATATTCATAGCATAATTAATATAGTATATTAAAATAATAAATATAAAAAACTGAATTGTAAGGGAGTTTTAACTTCAACAACACAGAATATAAAAATAAAGAATAGTTTCTTGTTTAATTTTGTTTTTTTTGCTTTGGCTTTGTTTAAGCAACAACAGCGTGTCTATGTAATAAAATATGCATGCATAATACACACACACACACATACACACACACACACACATAAAAACTAGTTGTATTCATTGTTGACGATAATACAGCGCTACACATATATTTCTGTATTTCTGTATTACTGTATGAGTTTGGGTATATTTATATCTGGACCTTGTGTTGTTGTTGTTATTGTTGTTGTTGTTGTTGTGTTCAAATGTAGTTACATAATTTGCTGCTCAATTGCTGTTGCTGTTGCTGTTGCTGTTGCTGACGCACAAATTACGTCCATGGCCATTATAGTCATGTGCCATGTGGCTCCTAGAAATATGCAATAAAATAAAAACTACACTTAAACGCCAGCTGCCGAAAACGAGTGTCATTGAAAACTGCGAATGTTGGCGAGGGGAGTGAATTGTGTCGGTCGAAGACATGAATAATCAGCGCATTCCAAATAACATAATACGCCAAGAAAGTGAAGTGAAGAAAATAACGGACAAAAAAAAACCAATGGAAAAGAATACAACGCAAACCAATCAACAAGCATGTTCAATACAAGTCAAGGGACGGCAAGCTGCCGACCTTAGACCCAAGAAAAAAAAAAATAAAAATATATATATATATATATATATATATATATCAAGTGTGTATATGAAGCACGCCCTGTCTCTCGACACGATAGCACTAGCTACGCGCCCACGGCCATCACCCCCCCCCGCGCAGCAACCATATAAAGAATTCAAATCCTATTGCCACTTAAATTCAAAATGGCTGGCTTCACATGTCGCTTTGCATGTGTGTGTGTGTGTGTGTGTGTGTAAACGTAATTGTGTGTGTCCATGTTTGTTTGAAATTCCCAAGTCCTGCTGAGCGCGCTATGCTTTCAATTATGGCTGCCATCAAGCCCAAAACTGAAATGTTTGAATACACAGCCATTTAGTCCACGCCACTGCAGTTGCACGTACAAAAAAAAAAAAAAAGACCAGATGCATATTTATCTTTACATATATTTAAAAAATTTAAAAAATTATTTTCAATTTACAATTGACTATTTCAAAAATTGTAAATGCGTTACTTTATTTCAAAATAAAATCTATGTGCATTTTCGTACATTTAATTTCTCTGAGTGTGAATAGGAATGATGAACATGGCTCAAGAGGGGGCCATGGCCGAAGGTCGAGCGTTGAGGGTGATTGCGGGAAAATGATTGGGAAGAGGAGGGAGGGCGCGTGCCAACGCATATATCACCAGTGGGACACAAAAACGTAAATCAAATGATATGCGAGTGCAAGTATGACAAGTATGTATTATGTTAGTTATGGCGAGTTTGTATTATCAGCATCGCCATATGGTGTCACCAATAACCCACACCAACACTCCGCCCATCTCCTCCCCTACGGAGGCAGTGCGTGCTGTGGTTCTGTGACTTCTGTTACCGGGTCTTGCGTCTGGTCTTGTCTGTTAAGTTCCGATACCATTCCCAGATTCCCATTCGCAGACCCAGTTCTTTGACTAGTCGACTGATTCTGTTCCTGTTCCCGTGAATGAGCAGCAACAACAACAACAAAAGTAACAAATCTAAAGCAGAAGTAGCTGTAAAAGCCAACGAGTGACATGCTTATCGCCGTCTTCTCCGAGCCATGACTAAAGAGGCAAACGCATAAATGCTGTGAAAAGCAGTTGACAACAATTCAAGAGGAATGATGTACGGAAGAGGGCATCTGGAATGGGGAAACATATGAGTATGTGTCTGAATATACGGTTTGGGCAGAGAGAGGGCTCACATCTACAATGGACCTCAAAGTTATAGCAGTCATCAGCTAAGCACAATGGTTTATAATAAAAATAAATCATAAATTTGAACGCAAAACTGGCACTCGTGAAACTCATTAGTTCCACACTTTAACTTTATATATATATATATATATATATATGTATGTATTTGAAGACATTCCCTGTCGATAACTGTCGCTTGAAAAACTATCGATTAGTTAGTTATCAAGGCCCATTACTTAGCCGTATCCACCGTAGGTATATTTAAGCTGGCTATTTGCAAATGGACATAACAAATTTGCCTTATCGATAGCTTAACTTGATAAGCCAATCAATAATCGTAATAGTTGAATTGATTTTTCACTATTTGGACATATTTATCGATAACTTGATTTGAACTGATTGGCATTAAAGATTTTCGACGTGCGTCAAACGAATGACAAACTGCATTACACAATGTGACAGCTGCTGTGCCCCACATACATGCACATATATGTAGGCTAGCATGTATGTATGGGAAAATGATAAATGCGTTACACACATATACATACAGATACGTCTACCCGCTGCGCTGGCAGTGGATGCCCGTACATCCGCTGGTTTTGTTGTCCATCAATCTGCATGCATGGCATCCATCATCCGAAAAACAGAGTCAGATACAAATATGGCGACACAGAAGCCATTTGCAAATACCTACTCCTATTTACATACATATATGGAAACATCCATGTTGACATATATACGAAAATGTTGCGTCAAAAAATATTTCCAAAAAAAAAATAAAAAAAACGAAAATAAAAAAAATCGGTTGCTTTTGTCAATTGGCATTCCCATGTTTGGGGTTCTGTGGACCGAGGCATGGAATTGGAACTGGTCGTCGGAATTGGGGCGATGCAACGGGTCTGCTTGGCAAGCGTAAAAAAGCGTCATTGAGATGTCAACTGTGAAAAGTGCGACCGGGTTCCGGGTATGCCATCAACATCCATGTGGTGAGCCAATAAATATCGTGTTTAAGCCAACACCCAAACAAAGTGATGTGAAAATAACATTGCGACTCTGTCGAGCCCCAAATCGCTTGTGCAGCGGGGCATGCAGATGATGTGCGGTGTGGCGGGGCCCCGGGATACGTGGGCGGTGGGGAATGGTCGGCCCTTGGCCATTGTATACGCACATGGCAAACAGAGTGAAGGCGTTGGAGCATAAACAGTTTTTGTCATTGTCAGGCCCAAGACACATGCTAATGCCTCTGCTTCGGTCACCCAACTCCACCTCGTCCAGCACACAACCAAACACACACACACACACACACACATACACACTCAATATGGCGAGTGTGTATCTGTGTCTGCTTTGTTGACAGCACACGGCTTGGCCAACCAGCCATAAACGTTATCTCCTCATTGCGACAAATGCATGAATAGTTGCCTTCCATGCACCCTTTACGTATCTGAATACCCTCAACCCAGCCGTGTGAGCTTGGCCAAAAGCGAATGAGTTGTGCAAGCAAGGTATTCTATAAATATATAGAAATATATATATATATATATATATATAAATATTTATTTGGCAAAGGGTGACAGACTTCAGAATTCAGAATTCAGTCTGGAGCCACGGCTCATTTAACCCTAGAGTAGAGTCGATCGGAAAGTTGAAAGTTAAGTTCAGTTTGTTTATAGAGTAATGAATTTTTACAAGAGGGCTCCAAATGCTCTTTTGGCTTTCTATTGCAAATATTGCTTAGTCATGAAAGCCATTACTGCTAACGAGTTTTGCAGCTACTTGCGAATAGGCGGCAAATGGTTTATGAGATTTTCTTGAGAACTATCAAATCAGCACATTTGTTGCTGCTCATCTTATTTCCATAGCATGACAATCATATTTATTTATTTATTAATTAGCTTTAAAATGTGTGTTTAGCTGTTTGTAAAATTATTTTAATATTCAACCTGCAGATGTGTTTTATTTATTTATGAAAATAGCAAAATGTACGAGTTTTTTTTTTCTTTTCTTTTCTTGTTCAACTCCAAAATCAATAACAGTATTTACTAAGCTGCTTTTTGTTTATTTATACATGTTTTTCAGATTTATCAGAATTCATTATTCTTATATGCATAAGCAAAAATATCACAGTTTGTAAATTATTTATGTTTGACAATTAGCTGGCCCTTAAGCGCAATAAAATGTCAGCCCTTTGTGCTTGTGTATTTGTATGTAATGTACACACACACACACACACACACACACACACACACACACACACAACACACACACACACACACACTATGTGTGTACATAGTGTACATTAGTTTGCTGAACAATTTTAGTCAGGGTATTCACAATTTGTGCTATTTTTATCAGCACATCGTCTTTTCATGGCTGGACATATCGAAGGGCGAAACCTTTGCCACTTTTCACTTGAATAAATGTTTTTCACAAAGCAATTTCTAAACATACGATATCTAACTATTCTCTCATTCCCCATCTGTGGAATAAATGTGATGCATATATGGGAGACTCCAATTTATACATGCCACATCTGTTGGTTTTATGGTCTGGCCGAGATTCACGTTTGTGGCTCGGCCTTTGACTTTATGCAGTCCATTTTTAGACTGAACGTGACATGAAAGCTGCCTACAACGACAACAAAAACAACAACAACAATAACAAACAACGTAGTAGCCCACGGACATGCACATGCTTTTGGGAAGCTGTGAACCGATTTGTCATTATTATTGGAGACACACGGTAAAGCGACCATAAAAGCAACGCATGCAACACATGCTTAGCCACAAATGATAAGCCACGCGCGAGCTGATGGGGCACACAAGTCGAAACATTTACAAACAGCTTAAAACTGAGCGTCTCGTTATACATATATAACGGTACGTTAAGTTTTATATATATATATTTATATATATATATATATATATACTATATACACATTCTAAGCGTTTTTAGTGGTGTTTACGAGTTTTGTGCTCCCAGACAGATCAGGTTTTAATACCCGCTTACCATAACAAATGTTGAAAACTAAAAAAAAAAACGTAAAATATGGCAAAATAACAAGTGCAAATAACCATAAAAAGGACATGTCACACAACTATATATATAATCGTATATATATGCAATATTTATTTTTTTATTTAATGTCAACTAATGTCAGACGACACGGAAAAATACAAAATATACACACTAAGTAATAAATAAACGCTTTTTATTTACAATAAAAAATTGTTTATATAATAATGACAACAATATTTATTCCTTTTATTTTCATCGCAGCCGTGCAAAGAATGGCATATGTTTCAGGCATCAAGGCTATAGCTTTTAAGGGTGTCGTTGCCTTCAGAGTGTCGGTCCATGATTCGTGTTTGGATCGGAGCATGGCGGAGCGTATCACATATGTAGTGCAGCACGCCTCAGGTTTAAGGGATACACTGGCTGGACTGGGGGTGGGGCAAGTAGCAGGGTGTATCCCAAAATACCCAACCCCTTCTTCAAGTGTTTTGAGAGCATTCAGATTTCTAAAAATATAGTCGAAGTTAGGCTCAATTCGCTGGAATATATCAATCCAATGCAGAAAAGATGCCAGTTTACACAAAAATGTCAGCAAAGTAATTTGTAAAACAAAATATCTGATTTTTTATGTAAATATAGATATTATTTTGAACTTGCTACAGATCAGATGCTAAATAGAATTGAAATCGGTTTATTGGAAGTAAATCTACTAAAAGAATTATTGATTGAAATGACCATTTTGTCAAAGCCAGCTTTGATTTATTGTTTGTTCAGAATAATAAGAATTCCAAGTCAACTTTAGTGTGTTTTGGCATTAATCTATGTCCAGGTTTATTGATTTGTTAAGATGCCTGTAAGAGATGTCTTTGAATTACATTTGATCCTGTCGCTGTTGCATTTTTGGTCAGATTGGGCCGTCGGCACAGTACTAACGCATATATATGCATGGATTGGAAGGGCGACATGAATATGGATGGCTGGTGTGCTGGATGGCAGCTCGTTGAATCGTCGGTCAGTCAACAGTCAGTATACACAAAGCATTAATTGCAGGCAGCGGCAAGACAAACCAGGATATCCAAGTATGCAACGTTATGCACGTAGTTGGTATGCGCGCCACAGGACCCTTGGGACGGGGCAACGATTGCAGCGGCATGCAGCTGTTGCTTGGTTGCCAACCATTTCCAAATCAAATAAGCCCGGTTGGGGTGAGTTTGGGCGAGTTGGGGCGAGTTGGGGCTGTGTTGTCTGAGGACCAACTATTTAATTAGTTGTAAACGAATTTGTATTCAATTTCGTTAGCTTTGGTTGCCAGTGTGTTTATTTTCATAACATGCCCATAAATTATGTTCCCTACAACTTGGCAATTAAACGCAGGCACGAGCAACATACTCTTGACTGGCGGCTAGCATGGTGTGGCATCTGAGCAGGCGCATGTTGCAAGCAAAAAATAAATAAATAAGGGCAACTACTGATACTGATATGAAGGCGAAGCAGACGCTTGCCCCATCAAATTTACACCTAACAAACTACATAACAAAGTCATAAAAACCGGGCAGACGCTTCACTCCACAGAATCCATTGGCCATAAAAATGTACATGCGCTCCAGCAAGCGGCAAGCAGAAAGCAGAAAGCAGCATGCAGAAGGCAGCAAACGAGAAGCGACAACCCGAAACCGGATATGGGGCACGGTCATAAAAAGGACACAGAGGGAGAGAGAGAGAGGGATGGGAAGAGAGAGAGAGAGAGAGAGAGAGAACACAAACAAAGTGCTGGCTAAAAGCAAATGGAAAGTCAAGTCACTGTGAGGAGGTGGCACATGGAAAGCTCTTTAAACAACTGTATCCTGTGCTGTATTGCTTTAACCCGACCGCTTCGTCCCTGTGGTGCCATTGCTGGCAAAAATTCAACATCCGGCGATTGCTCACTCGTTCACTATGAAAATTAACGAATTCTCAACTTTTGATGCAGAATAAATATATATAGAGAGAACTTTAAATTGTTGAAAGAAATTCGGACATAGCTAAATTATCCTTTCCACCATTGGCCGCAACGGTTCCCAGTTCCAGCTCCTCCTTTGGCATGCGTTTCATTTTTCGTAGAAAGGAGTTCTTGAGTACAGTGCCCATTTTGCCAATATCGTCGGAGGCTTTATTCTAGAGAAAACAGTTGGAGAACATTAGGTTAATATCGTTGACAGCTTCATTGGCCTACCAATAGTAATTGTTCTCCAATCGTTGGTTAATCGTGCCCAAGTCCATCGGCTCTTTAATGACTTCGACATCGACTGGCCGTTTAAATATTTATTATATATATGCTCATATATAATATACGGATTGATATATATGTATATGTGTATGTTTGTGAGTTGTTGTTTTTCAATTGTTAATTTTTTTTTATTTAAACCGGTTTGTTTCATATTTAGATATATATATATATATATATATATATATAAATATATGTAAACATATATAGATTTTAAGGTAAGGGGATTATTGATTGAATTGATATTGATTAAAATATAAACCAGATTCACTGTCACTCGAGTCACTCAAACTGCTATCACTCGAGCTCGACGACGATGAATCGCTGGAACTTGAACTGGACGAAACAGGATTCGCTGGCTGCATAGCCGCCTCCACTTTGCTCGATGTGTTCTCATCTGCAACAGAAGCAAGTGAATAATTTTATTACATTATTATTATTTTCATTATATATAAAAAAGATTCATAACAAAAAACCGGTTTGTTTCATATTTAGGTATATATATATATATATATATATATATATATATATAAATATATGTAAACATATATAGATTTTAAGGTAAGGGGATTATTGATTGAATTGATATTGATTGAAATATAAACCAGATTCACTATCACTCGAGTCACTCAAACTGCTATCACTCGAGCTCGACGACGATGAATCGCTGGAACTTGAACTGGACGAAACATGATTCGCTGGCTGCATAGCCGCCTCCACTTTGCTCGATGTGTTCTCATCTGCAACAGAAGCAAGTGAATAATTTTATTACATTATTATTATTTTCATTATATATAAAAAAGATTCATAACAAAAAACCGGTTTGTTTCATATTTAGGTATATATATATATATATATATATATATATATATATAAATATATGTAAACATATATAGATTTTAAGGTAAGGGGATTATTGATTGAATTGATATTGATTGAATATAAACCAGATTCACTATCACTCGAGTCACTCAAACTGCTATCACTCGAGCTCGACGACGATGAATCGCTGGAACTTGAACTGGACGAAACATGATTCGCTGGCTGCATAGCCGCCTCCACTTTGCTCGATGTGTTCTCATCTGCAACAGAAGCAAGTGAATAATTTTATTACATTATTAATATTTTCATTATATATAAAAAAGATTCATAACAAAAAACCTATTTCTATCACAACCCTCACCCAAACCAAATCGATTACTTGTATATCTACTATACCCGAAAATTTGAACTGCCAACAATCGGATTTTTAGAAAATTCTTCCAAAACCAGGGTGTCAAACTGAAATGAATTTAGTTTCCGCTCCCGCTAAAGATACCGGAACTTCTCTTAACTTTACTTTTACAATATTCAAACTAAACTGACTGTGGCATACCATTTACGGATCCGTCCTAGTCGAACCAAGTTGGTTTGACAACCGGGTTCTCAGCCGGCATCACATAACTTAACAGACACGCCCACTTGGTGGATAAAGACATGGGTCGTCCCATAATCCAGAAGATTAAAATAGGACTAAACAAATTACATCTATCGATATAAGACTCTCAACCCTTGTGGCTCTCGCGACTTATAGTCCCCGTGTCTAGGACATTCCCAATTTAGCAAAAAAAAAAAACTAGCAATTTATATAAAGCATACCTTTCTTGACGGTTTTCTTGCTCGCGCCCAATTGGTCGTTGAGGTATTGTGAACGCGTTTCCAGCTTCTGTTTCATTTCCGCCATTTGCTCATCCTTTGATCTCCCAGAAGGCTTATCTTTATCTGTAACAAGAGAAATACATAATTATTTCAGAAAATATATGCAAAAGAAATTAAATATATTAGTAACTGATTAGTTAACTGACGAAGCAATAAACAGACAAAAAGACAGAAATAGAGAGAGAGAGAGAGAGAGAGAGAAGAGAGAGTGGGAGTGGGAGAGAAGGAAAACATAGTTGGAGCAATAGTCTTTTGATTTGTTCTTCTTGTTTTTAAATAAAAAGTTAGTCGTTGGATGCTGACTGAAGAGCTTATTGAAAAATGGACTGATGTGCATCAGATGCATCAATCAGTCAATCTGTCAATCAATCAATCACACACATGCAATGTTATCAATATGAATATAATTTATGAGCTACATTATTTGAAAAACAAACTTTCATATCAACAGAATACCCTTGCAGAACATTTTACTTCGACTTGTGTATTTGAACTGATCTCGAAAATGGGATATATCATAATTGCATACAACTGAAACTGTTTTAACATATTAAAAAAAAAAATTAAACTTCTGAGGTTTCTCTATTCTATGCTTGCAAGGGTATTTCAACTTTGACTGCCCAAAGATAACTCTGCTTCATTTTCTTGTTGTTGTTAATTACATATTTTTCAAACTTATTTTCGGGTAAGTAGTATATATATAAAAAAAAATCATTGAAGCAGCAAACTTAGGATATATATTATTTTTCTTTTGATTTTTTCTTTTTGTTTCGTTGCTGTTATGTTGCTTGTTGTTTCAATCGATTAACGTTTTATAAAAATTGTGACAAACAAACACAAATTGAGTCACAAGCAACAAAAATGAATTTGTTGTTTGCGTACCAGCATTAAATATAGATTGTAGCATAATTAAAAATGTTTATGTTCAAAAATTTGTATAACATTGCTTCTAGTTGTTGTTGTACTGGTTGCTATTGTTGTTGTTGTTGTTGTTTTGGTCTCGTGGTTTAGTTACAAACTTACAAAATGGAATACGTGTTTTTTTGCGCAAATACGACGCCACATAGCTTTCTAGATCGCGCAGCGTCGACGGCTTCAGCGTCCCGAAGTCAACCTCAAGCCCATCCGGATTCGAGTCGCGCAGCGATGGCTCCCGATATTGTATCATGTGCACCACACGTCCCAGCTCGTCACCTGTGTGCCAAACATGTCGTGGAGGGCGGTACATAAATGGGGGGGGGAGAATAGATAATATTTAATTAGCTGATTTGTTCATAATTATTATCACATTCAGTTTAGGTTAGGTTAGGTTTGACGGCCGACCAATGTCGACTCACAGTGAACAGTACATTTTTGGCCGCTTGTGGCAATTAGGTTAGCAATAATCAGGGGAAAACCAGCCAGTTGCATTTATAAATTTCAATTTTTGTTGGTCCTATATTCTTGATAGATAGTGATTTTCTAATTTTACGTGTAACCCGCATTTAATTGCCCAAGATGACTCTACTTATTACCTTTTATTGTCCTGAAATCACATAGAACTTGGGATTACTTTCCTCTGGCGATAACTGCAACACCATCCGATATCGTTCTATATAGTATATATTTATGTATTCAAATCAGCAGACTAACCAGACTACAGAGGAGCGTTCTAGAGTGCGAAATTTTAAACAGAACTTCTCGTCTATCGTTTTGAGTGCTTAAGCGTGTCAGTTAGTGTTCCATTAACTCTTGGTTGGAGTTGTTCCTCAAATGTAAGGCAAAATGCTGTATGCCAAACTGCAGTAATTATTTTCTCTTTAAAAGTGATACGACTAAATAATGAATTGGGAACTCAATTATGCCCTTGTTGTTATCCTGTAGTTCAAGGGTTCTCTCACTTCGCAGCCAAGATCAAGTTGACATCACTCAGAACTAGTGGAATGTTAAACTGAAACTGGAATCATCTTCGATATTTACTAGAGACAAGTTCTTCCGGTTGGAAGAGGGTGCCTCTAAAAGGGGATATATATAATTTAACCTTAACGATTTACAATCCGTGTCAAATATACGTCAAGGATCACTGCGAAAGCTTCCTGCATGTGTAGGTGTATGGGTTTATGGGTTTATGGGTGTGAGTGTGTAGATTAGAAGATGCGTACGCGTCTCACCTGGCAACTTGCTGATATCGAGAGAAAGCTGTCGCTTCTCATCGTAAGACATGGGCTTGGCTGTGTCCTCCTCCTCGGAGTCGAAGTTGATCACCTGGTTGGGCCTCTTTTTGCTGCTGCCTCGCGCACCGACTGCGCTGCCGCTGCCGCCGCTGGCACCAGCTGCATTGCCGATCGCATTGCCCTTGCCTCCACGCTGTCCCTTGAACTTAGCACCTTTGCTGGTGCCACCTGAGCCGCTAGGTCCGGCCGAAGCACCCGCTGCGAGGGCGCCGGCCAGGGCATTAGCGGGCGCCTTGCCACCACCAGCTGAAATACCCACGCCCGGATTAACGCTCTTTCTCTTCTCGTTGAGCTTTTTTCGAGCTTTCTTTTTGGCTGATGCCTCCTCGACCGATTTACGTATTTCCTCTTGCACGCCAAGCAGCTTGGACTCAAGCGTTTTCAGCTTGGCATTGCGCTCCTCATCCGAATTGGATTCATTTTCTGTTGAATAGCCATGATGATGATGGCCAGCATTCGCAACTGTCTCATCGGGTATATTTGCGTAGCGCATCTCGAATACACCCTGTAACTTACGTCCCATTGCAACAATATCATGATCTGGGGCATAATATTTATAGCAATTTGAGAATATTAAACGCACATCAGCGGCAAATTCCGTCGCGCTCTTGTATTCACTATTGTCCATCTTCCGCTTTACAGTGGTCAAGTCCATTGGCTTCTTAATTATGTAATGATAGTCGTGCAGGCCCAACCATTCCGTTTTTAACGGCTGATAGAAGGGCCAGGCGCAGTCCGAGTGTTTCTTGGAGAAGAGCTCTTTGAGTATCTCGTAGCATGACTTGGGTGAATCGGATATCTTCTCCTTTGATATGGGTATGGAGCCGCCAACACTGCTACTGCCGGCACCGAGACTAGGCATACCGGCGCCACTCAATGGTGACATCGGATACCCACCCGAGCCCTGAAATGCAAGATCCAGTGTTCGTTTTCATTCAATTCATCGATGCGTCGGATATCGGTTATCGATAACGATTAGTTTTTTTGTTGTTAGCAGTGCGTTGTGTGTCGTGCATTGATTATTAGATAATGACAATAACGACAATGATGACGAAAACGATTACAAAGAAAATAAAAAGAAAAGAAAATAAATATTTAAGGAAGAATTAGAAAACAAAGCGACAATGGATTAAAGAGCATTCCAATTAATTTCAATGTACAATAATATCCGGCGTTCACAACGATGTCTGTTTTTTTTTTTCTATCTATATACGCAGATTATAATTAAATTTGTATTACTTTAACATCGATCGATAACTATTCTGATAGCTATTAAGTGCATTTTACTATAACAAGCCAATGCATTTAATCGATAACTATTCTGATATCAAATAAGTTTGTCTCCGACTATCGATTGTTCTCAGCTTTAATATTGTATGCATAGTGGGTTGATAATATAATCTAAGTGTAAAAGGCAAAGGCAGCGTTTAAATACATAAGTGTTGCTCTTTTTTTGTGTTCTTTTGGTTGTGTTGTGTGAATGTGTGTATGTTTAGGGGTGTGTAGCTGTGTATGTGTGATTGTGTGATAAATAATTAATTTTTGATATAAAAGAAAATTTGAATTATATTAATTTTCTCACATTTAATATTTGCTATAAACGAAACCTATTCGACAAAATTAGGACCTAAAAACTGTTAGCTTAATTTGAAACGGCAAGAGCAAGGAGAGCGATTATCTCAAAGATATGTATAAAATAATTGGAATATCTCAAAAAATCCGAGAAGTTAATCAAAAAAGGGGCTCCTTCGCTGAGAACAAGTCTACCCGAATCCGAGAAGACGATATAATATTATCCATATTGGCCTAGAGTTCAGATCTAAGGAGGTATATACAGTATATACAGAAATGCGTACAAACACACACACATATATTTTTTTTATATATGTAAAAAGGAAGGATCATGGAAGATAAAATAAAAACACGAACCACTCGAAACTGAGTTTTTGAGGTGTCTGCGCTAAATTTGCCTCTTACCTTCTTGCCAATTACCTGACGATTCGATTTCCGCCTCGTCGCTATTTTAGCCACCTTGGACTCCATGGCGCAGTAGGGCGATTCAAATGCATTCGCCGTTGGCGTCTTCGTGTCCGCCTTCCGTTTGACGCCTTTCTTCATTTTGGCCGGCTGCTGGGGCGGCAGTACAGCTTCAACGCCACCCGTACTATTCACATACGCCTGCACAGCTGCTGCAGCTGCAGCATTTGATGTTGCCATCGTGGCACCACCACCACTGCCACCTAATGCTACTGCTGCTGCTGCCGCTGCCGCTACCGCCGTGCCGCCTATCACCGAAACGGGACGTGAGGCATTTCTTCCCGACGACGACGACTGCTGCCCCAGACCGCCCAATGATCCCGATGATGACGCCGCCGCCGCTAACTGCTGTGCGGACGAAGAGGATTGCGATGCTTTACCAGTTGTTGTTGCTGTCACCGATTGGGCGCCTGTCGCGGATGTTGCTTTATTATTCGTGCTTTGCTTGGCTTCCGCAGTTGCTGCCCCCATTGCTGCAGATGCTACACTTTTTGTGGTGGCCGGTGCGCGTTGTTTCCTTTTGGCACCCTTGGCCGTGAAATTAAAATATTAAATAAAAACAAATATAAAATTAATAATAATATATATATATATTCACTTGTGCGTTGAACACGTGCTTTACTTGTGCGTTGAACACGTGCTTTCTGTGTGAGTGTGTGTGTGTGCTAAAAATCCACCTACAGCAGCGATCGACGCGGAATTCGTTCGTATGCGAAACATAAGTTTTAACAATATTTTCTCATGTTGTAAACTCACCATTCCAAGAGCAATAATGCAGCAAACAAGCGTAGAACTTTTTTCACACTGCAAGAGAAATCAGTAATAATAAAAAAAAGAAAAGCTGTTCACATGCAAATTATGTGTATCAACTGACGCCTGTTAGATTAACAGAAATGTCTATGTTAACATACAGTAACAGCAATAAAATAAATGTAAAAAAAATGCTACCTATATCCAATATAAGCAGAAATGTAAGCAATGAATTTTCATTAATTGTAGGCTTAGTAAAATTTGTAAAATTGATTTCTTCAATTTCTGAATTTTATAATCGTAAGTACTACTACTACGGGCCTATCATCGGGGCTAAATAAACAACAGCTTCATTCTCGCTCATCGATTTTAAAGCTCCACGTGCGTCTGTTAAATTTTAGGTTAGTAATTTAACATTTTAGTATTTTGTGGTTATGTTTGGAAGGAGACCAAGTTAATGTCAAATTTGTGACATTTGCGAAACAGTTGTCGCAGACAGCCATGTTTGCTAATTTGGCCTTTGTGTGTAGTCTGTTTGTTTGTTTGTTTGTTGCTTTTCACACATCATCACTTATTTCATACATCGCAGAATCTCCCCATTTAAAATAAATTTTCCGTGTATCCCTAAAAGTATGCCGCAATTTTTTGCTTGACCATATTGCCGATAGCGTTCTTAAGCCAAGTCTCTGCTAAATATCGATTAAAGGCACTTGATTTTGTCCGTATAAAAGTGAAAATAAAAATTTTTAATTATTTTTTATTAATCTATTGTTATATTTTTATTATAATTATTTCTTATTATATTGTATTTTACTATTACTATTATAATAAATATGATTTTTATTATTATCATTATTATTATTATATAGGGGTACACTAGGTCGCAGTGCAGAAAACCTCCAATTTATAATACTATATTTACATACATATATACATTTATATACCACTCGAAGTGCTAACACTCGAACTGCTAAGACTCGATGGACTTGCTGGCTGCACAGCCTCCACTTTGTTCGATGTGTTCTCATATGCAACAGAAGCATGAGAATACAATTATTATTATTATTATAGTTATTATAATTATTATTATTAATATAATTATTACATGCCGCAGCACTTTCTGCTTCTTTAGCGGCAGCTATTGCGCGTGGATTTTTGACCTCCTTGCCACCATTGGCCGCAACGGTTCCCAGTTCCAGCTCCTCCTTGGGCATGCGTTTCATTTTTAGTAGAAAGGGGTTCTTGAGTACAGTGCCCATTTTGCCAATATCGTCGGAGGCTATATTGTAGAGGAAACATTTGGAGAACATTAGGTTAATATCGTTGACAGCTTCATTGGCCGACCAATAGTAATTGTTCTCCAATCGTTGGTTAATCGTGCCCAAGTCCATCGGCTCTTTAACGACTTCGACACCGACTGGCCGTTGGAAGGGCCACGAATTCTCATGGTCCAATAAGAATTTCATAATGATTTTTTGGAAATACTGTAATTGATTTGTACGCCGTCCAGGTCGATCATGGGGCGGCACAGTCGGTGGATTATTATTATATATTGGGGTTCTGCGCACTGCGACCTAATAGATCTATTGTGCCCCTTCTGAGCTTATAGCTCCTCCATCAACCCCAGTTCCTGAACGAATATCAGGATCATTGATGGGTCGAGGGTTACTATGTCCTTGACATTCATAGTATGCTTCCCTAGGATGCTGCATCTTCTCCTGGCAAGGGCGATGCATTTTGTTAGAATGTGAGTTGAAGACTTCTCCTCGACTTCACAAAACCTACATTGACTGTTGCTACAGATACCCATATTGGACAGGTGGCTTTTTAGTCTACAATGTCCTGTCAATAGACCAACAAGTATCCTTAGCCTATTCCTGCCCATGGATATTACTTGCTTAAATCGTTTATGGCTTGTCGGAGTCCTGGTGCTTCCTCCAAGCTCCGCAGTCTCCCTTGTAGTTTTTCGTTTCTGAGTTGCAGCCGTATTGTGTGTTTACATATCCTACAAAACGGTTCGAGCCTCGGTAAGGGGCCTCTTTGTCACCCATTCGCGCCTGCTCATCCATCCTTGCTTATCTCTAATAGGCTCCCTAACAGCCGTATTTGCTTCAACCTCTGTAGCTTATATCGTCTAGTAAAGGGGACAATGACTGTTTTAGAAGGGCTTCGGTTGAGTCCAACTATCCTACACCAGTCACTCGTTATCTTCAACCCTAACTGAACTAAGTCACAGAGTGCCTCTTCATATTTCCCTCTTGCTATTATTACAATGTCGTCGGCGTAGCCTTGATATTGGATGCCTCTGGTAGAAAGTCTGTGAAGTAGTTTGTCTACTGACAGACTCCAGAGTAGCGGAGATAATACTTCCCAATACAGCCTTTAGTGGTTAAGACTGTTATAGTGCTGTCATGCGTCGATGTGGTGGCCTGTCTGGACCACAACAATGCAAGTATCCACCTGCTGGCAGTTGGGTATAGGCCTCTCCTCGAGAGAGTGGCCTTAATTGCATCGTGCGATGTGTTATCAAACGCTCCTTCAATGTCTAGAAAAGCGCATATTGTTCCTTTTTGTTGGCAACTGCCACACCTAAAGCACGTCGCAGTTGATAAAGTGCTGTGTCAGTTGACCTGCCTACTTTGTATGCATGCTGCGTTGAATGCAGCGGACTTTGCTTCAGCAGAGTACTTCTGATATTATAGTCCACCAGCTTATCCAACGTTTTCAGTAAAAACGATGATAAGCTGATGGGTCTGAAGGACATCGGGTTGCCATTTTCTTCATCCCTACCGGGCAGTTTTCTTCAAAAGCATCCATTATGCTTTTGTTCAAATTCCCTATAGCTCTCTCTAGGTCCAGTAAATTTTGTTGTATACCATATGTTTCCCTGGATAAGTAAAGCTCTAGGGACCTCTTGAATCGTGCCCAGTTCGTTTTCCTGGGGTTACGACTTGGCACACTACTATTCGTATTTAGTTGTAACCTAAATAGGATAGTTTTATGGTCCGACATGGATTCCTCTGATGAGACGTGCCAGTCTCTTATGTGAGGTTTTAGGGACCGACTAATAAGGGTGATGTCTAAGACTTCTTTTCTGATTCTATTTATAAATGTCGGTATGGATCCGAAATTACCAAGCTCTAAATTATATATAATTATAAATTCTGTGAGGTCCTCACCTCTTAGAATGATGTCGCTGATGCCCCATATCGTGTGGTGCTCATTGGCATCGCAACCGATTAACACCGGCATCTTCTCCTTTGTTCAATACTTCACCAGTCTCTCCACCTCTGGCGGCGTGCAGGCTTCGTCTCCTGCGAAGTATTTAGACACCGCTACCATAGAGACCACACCACCACTAGTTTGTAGTAGTATTGGGACACAGTCTCTGGTGAGGAACTCTGAAAGAATAGTATCGTTAATACTCCTCCTCACCATTATAAATTCTCTGTGTGCTGGGTTTCTTTGATCCCAGATTAATTTTGAATCGGCCGTGTACAGGCCTTTCACTCCATCGTACACCCATGGCTCCTGTATCAGGGCTAGCCCAAGGTGCTGTTTGGTGAATGTCCTAGCTAAGACTGCTGAAGCCGCCTTAACGTGATAAATGTTCACCTGGGCTAGCCCTGTGTAGATGACCTCAGTCATCTATTGGGTGGTATATCCTAGTGTGTCCGGCGATTGGGGCCTGAGGTTGTCACCGTCACTCGTTATAGTAATTTCGGCCTCAGCCGTGTCTATTTGCAGTCCCTCTGCCAGTTCCTTCGAGGACATTATGATGTCCCCCCTCTCCACGTCTGATTCTGTCTGCCAACTCCTTGTTTTCCGCAAGGTTTTCGGTCAAGTCGTTGGCTTGAATCGAGTGTTGGCTCGGCTCTGCGAGAGTAGTTTCGATGGAGCACCTTTCTTCTTTAGTCCGATTACTGGGATACTCCCAAATCGGAAGCTGAATTGGTGACCGCGTTCAATTACCGCGTCTGTGGGTAGCTATCCCGATAACTAGGAGAGCTCCTCTTCCCCCGTTCCTCCTGGATATCATCTCTACCTCTATCTCATTCTGGCTCCTTAGAAAAGCCAGTAGGGATTCCTCACTTTTGGACAGTATATCGTGATACAGTAAGGTGATGGCATTTAATCACCCACTTTGCAATCAAGGGGTACGCCCATCCATTTATATCGACGCAAAGGCTCTCAGCCAATTCTCTGGAATCTTATCTGAGCATTCTACGACCAGAAATCCGGCTCGAAAGTGAATGCCCGCAAATGAGATCAGTTTGTTCCATCTATACGCAATGAGCTCGTCTATGATTGCCTCTTCCAACTTATAGAGCTCTCCGTGATTGAGCAATACCTGTGGGTATTCCAAAGGTAGCACGGTCTACTTCACCTTCTTTGTCATATCTGTATATGACATTCGTGGTACGCGCAATGAAGTTGTGGCATGCTGTGCCTGCGGCACTCTCCTGTAAGGTGCTGAAGTAAGGTGCTGTCATGTGAAAATTCTGGTCAAACGAATGCTTAAGGCAATTTAAATGTATTTCAAGTTTCAAAACTGGCTAAATGGAGTGCCTGTCCTAGACATAGGGGATCCAGTAAACAAAACCACATTCACAATCCGAAACACGTATGTAAATTACGCAAATTACACGCATATATTTATATTTAAAACTATTATATAATTTTATGTTTGTTTTTTATATCATTTTGTTAATATTTTTAAAGTAATAACAATAAGTATATATATATTTATATGCATAAATATTAACACATATTTATACTTAAATATAATGTACATATATAAACATATTGTATAACTATAGAATTCAACGTAAGCGTCAAATCAACATTAACGTTAATGCAACTGATTTTCCACACACAAATAAATAGCTGAAATAATAAGTAAAACAATATTTACCCACAACTGGAATTTTGATTTCTACTTGTAATTGTTTGGAAAATCCATTGAGAACACAAGAAATAAAATAAATTAATAACAAAATACGACAACAAAACAGAATTATAAGAGAAACTCAAAAAAAAAATAAGTAAACAGACGTTAAATGTAATTTGCAACAAATGCCTAAAAAAAAATATACTCGTACATATATAAAAATGCATTACCTGGTAATAAGTATGGCTTGATCCTATTAAGAACATTTCAAACTTTTTACACCCTAACCTAGAGTGAAAACAAAATAAAATTAATTGATAAACGAAAAATTACCAAGTAAATGACAAAAAATAAAACTGACAAAGAGAGAAAATGGAGTAAATTGAAACAAAAAAATGAAATTAGAAAATAAATGAGTGATTATATATAAATACATCAATTCATAAGATTTTCATTTTTATTTTGCTTATTGCTTAATCCTAGAGTACGGAGGAGGTCCTGGCGATTTCAACTCACCATGTTATTCAGAAATCTAAAAAAACTTAAGGATCTGTAAAGAACACACAAGTTTGAGCATACACAAAAGAGGACTATCTATTTGCATTCCCCAACTTGCCAAAAAAAATATTAAATGAAATATGATAAAAATTGGAAAATCTGGCGCAACTTGATAGTTTTTAGTAAGTGTCCTGATGTCTTTTAAACAGCAGATTGTTTTGGCCCACAGATTCAAATAAAGCCATTGCCGAATCATTCCTCCTCACCAACCAACTAACCAATCAACCAATTCCCCTACACCCCATCTAGCCTGATCCACAACACCATCAACTTTGTTTGCTTTTGTTGTCTGCTGCTGCTGTCATTTGTTTTATTTCTTATATGTGAAATTGTTTCCTTTAATGTAAACGCTTCCAGACACAAACATATAAAAAAAAGTATCAAGGAGCAAACAAAGAACAATTCAAGAAAGTGCAAGAAAGAGCGAGTGGGAGAGAGAGAGAGAGAGAGAGAGGGTAGAAATTGACTCCTTTGGAGTGTGTGACAAAGAGAACGAAATAGGGCCAGCCTAAATATATAGTGAACGATCAGCCGGAGTGGGACAGGAGCATCGGCCGGGCCGGGCGTTAAGCGTTAGAAAACTCTATGGATCAACAGGCAAGCACAACAGCGACCAGCGGCCAGCAGAGTCCACGCTCCCGAAGATTGTCCAGTAGCTCAACGGGCGCAACGGCAACATCGGATACCTCGCCCCCCAACTTGGGTGGGCGTGGCAACGATGCGTCCGGGCAGGGCTTCAATTTGCAGCGCCAATTGCCGGGATTGCAGGCCTATCAGCAACAGCCGAACAATTCAACCTCCATCGATCGACGGCGTGCACGCAGTGTAAGATACGTGCCGTACATACAACAACCCGGTGTCGCTGTCTCTGTGTCAGCGAATTCCCCAAATAGCAATAATAGTTATCAAGCGGCATCCGCAACTTCTACGAATGGCATTGGCCGTGTCTATACAGCGACATCGCAGCCATCGCACATTTGGTCCTTCAATGGTAGGCAACATACAACATGACTATAACAAGGCGATTGCCTGCAAATTGGAACACTCAAAGTCGTCTATAATTTCAACCCACCAACCAATCGAGACGGCAATTGTGTTTAGTTAACAAATTCCTTTCTATTTGGTTTGCGTAACTCGACTTTAGTCTCTATAGTCATCAAAAAAATATATCTAATTCAAATTAATCTCCTACTACAGGCAGTAAGTGTCCCGACTGCAATAAGTTCGTTTTGCCCGACGAAATTGAATGCCATTTAGATATGTGCCCAAAAAAACCTGGGCTCTTATATAACGGTAAGAAAGAACTGAAGAATAATATAATTTATAGTTTACATTAACGACAATTGTTTACATTGTGTTGTGTATTCACAGAGGATACATTATCCGATGCCAAGGGCGAGTGCGTCATATGTCTGGAAGACCTGAGTCCAGGTGATACAATTGCTCGATTGCCATGTCTATGTATCTACCACAAGGGGTATGTATATAATACTTATTCTATCATATATATATATAGCTTTACTAAATTTACTAAATCTTTAACCATTGCAGCTGCATTGATCGTTGGTTTGAGGTGAATCGTTCATGTCCCGAGCATCCAGGAGATTAGTAACAAACTAGGTAAGAACAAAACAATTATATTTATATATATATCTATACAGTAGATGTTTTTACAAACATGTATACATATGTGTATGTATATATATATATCCATCAAGAAACTGAGGTTCTCTTGTTATTCTTAACCATATAGTATCTCTCACTGAAGTATCTTTTTGTGTATACGTTGGCATTTGAC
This sequence comes from Drosophila longiperda, assembly GCA_035042125.1. Taxonomy (NCBI): domain Eukaryota; kingdom Metazoa; phylum Arthropoda; class Insecta; order Diptera; family Drosophilidae; genus Drosophila; species Drosophila longiperda. Next base: position 2,095,225 of record JAWNLV010000117.1, read on the forward strand.
ATACATAAGCCTATTTACCTGCATGTATACGCCTTTAATGTATTGTATTTGTATTGCAGAGCTCGTTAAGTCGTTTATCGTCTGAGTGGGCTTTACGTAAGACGATTGTCATAATTCTGGTTGATAGAAGACTGAGCATCTGGCATTTGTACATATGTACATATGAGCAGTAGTAATTGTCAAATTTTTGACATTTAATTGCTATAATTAGGGCTTCAATTCAAAATAGAAAACAACAAATATGTTGATACAGTTTTAGAAGTCAGTTTTAACAGGTCAACGAATTTTGGGCAGTGCTGAATCTTTTAGAACCAATTTATTTTTTTTCTTAATGTTTCAGCAAAATTTCAAAATTAAATCAAATTTCGGCCCTACCCATTCAAAGCGTAGTATTAAAAATAAAATAAAAAAAACTTTCCATATATTTGTAATTAAACTGTTCTATTTAATTCCCAGACTGGAAACCAAAGGCCAAACATAATACACACTGAGAGAGAGGGAATGAGCTGGGCAGTTGATGAGGAACAAAGAAAAAAGAGATACGCAATGAAATGAATTTCAGAAGCAACGAGTGACGAGGAGAGGCTACTATAGAGAAGCAGAGTTTCGATCGACCGATCGATTTTTTTGACCTAACTACTGGTTATGCATAAAAACTCAACAAAAAAATGTATAAAAAAAAACAACACAAATCAAATGCAAGCAAATCAATTTAAAATGCTAAAATGTTATTAAAAAACATACAAAGGACAAAAGTAAACGAAACCAACCAACCCACAAATATATAACAAAGCAAAAAAAAAAAGATTATTGATGATTAAAGTATGATGAATGGTGATCATAATAATGGTACTATGATGAGAATGATGATTATGTGAAATGCATGTATATACTTACTTGATTGCACGACTCAATTTCTCCTTTATAAATAAAACATGTTATAAAGGTTACATAAAAAACTGTAGTTTGCAATTTTAGCTAAACTCATTTTTATCATATTGTCAAGGTAATGCGTGGATAAACGAAACTTATTTTTTTAAAACAATTTAGACTCAGATCAGAAATTGTCGATCTATTTGTTGAATTTTTTGCTTTTCCAATTAATAAGTTGTACTTTCTCTATAAATCTTGCTTATATAAACCACTTGAATATGCTGCGATTTGGTACTGCAACGTCCAAATTTGTAAAACAGAAAATTTCTCATAGCTCGCCTATAAGCAGCACGTTTTGCTTGCAAGCACATTTTTCGCCATATGAATGGAAATAATAGCGTTTTTGGTATACAAAGTGATTGTTTATTTGTAGCTTAAATTGTTAGTCCTTGTACAAATTGTGTTATTGTTTAATTAGTTGACAATCTCATTCGAAATGCAAGTGACAAACGTATACGTATTAACCAATATATCAAATATAAAGATAAAGACTGTAAATTAAATAAATTAATTATCTAACAAAATCCAATTTGTAGCCTGTAAATATTTGTGTGTGCGTGTGTGGACATTTTTTAATTAGATGGGTAAGTTGGGTTAAAATTATTAAATTCTAAATTTAAAAACAATAAAAATTTAGTAAACATATAAGTTTATGTGATTCTTCTTTATCTCTTTCATCGGATCTGAATTTTTAAAACTTTTTCTTCATAAACTAAAAGAGTCGTTGTTTTGCTAAACATTAATTAAAATTCTGAAACATTTCCAAGGGGTGGCGATTTGCTGTTAACTGTTGTCGTCCAGAGATAGTTTTTGTCTCCTACTCTACCTTCAACCCTACCCCGCTTTGCGTAGGTTGGGGACGGAAGGGGGCCGTAAAATGAACGAAGGCAACCGAAACTATATTGTCGTTGTCTCTTTCGATTTTCAAATCATTTGTTTTGATCGGCTTTTCACTTTTCGCACATTGGTGGTTTTTTGTTGTTTTGGTTGTTGTTGTTTTTGTTTTGGTTTTGTGGAAGAGGAAGTTGATGTAAAGGGGCATTGCGCTAGTTAAGTGACAGATAACCCCGAACCTGAACGTCTATTTATAGACAGCTACAGGCAGACCACTTCGCAGTGTCCAGTCAAGTCGAATTCCTCTATAGTCAACCGCAAAACATACGAAATGCCTTTCTTTTCACTTTATGCAATTTGATATCGCATTATCGGGTTCGATGACCGTTAGACCCACGGCGTCCAGCCCTCGTATAATATGGCCAGATTATCCAGATTGCTTGCTTCGCGTATCACATAGTCGACCTGCTCGGCAATGGTGCTCCGTTGATTGCTATCCGGATCGCGTCCCTCCAGTTTCATGCGTATCTTCTTCCACACTGATACCCCGTACGCATTCCGCTTCTGCTCGTGCAAATTTGGAGCGCCTGCAATTTGATAAAGTGGATGAGCATCGAGTGAACAGATGGGAACAGAAGTAATGTTTTACCCTTGTTATGCGTAAATGTTTCATATGGCAGCGAATCCTCGGCAGCATGCTGCAGGAACTCATTGATACTCTTGAAGAAGTCATCGACATCGTTGTTGGCCTTCTGCTGGATAAGTAGCAGCTGCTTTTGGCAACTGGCGAGGGTGCCCGGTTGCATAGTATGACGATCGCTGCTTAGATCCTTGCGCAGCTCTACCAACCGCTGGAAGAGGTTCAACAATGTGCGCTGGGAGTCGCGCAAATGACCGCAGAGCAGCTGCACATCTATCGGAATCAATTTGCTCGAATCGCTCGACTGATCCTCAAGCTCGGCGCATATGTTCCTCATATAAATGCGTGGCATTTGCTCCTGCTGACGCTGCAACAAGGATGTAAGAAAAACGACATAATTAAATACAAATCGTAATAAATACATAATTGAATTGAATAAAAATAAAAAACCACCCTTTTTCATTGACTAAGTTTTTTTGTCAGATAAGCGACTGATCTCTAAAAGAGAGCCTGTTTCCGGAATGTAGAAATCATCTAGGAAATGGGTTTTCTTTTCTGCGTACCAGAATATCCTTGAGTGGGCTGGAAATGAATGCATGGCGCGTCTGCTGCTCAGTCTCCAGCGTCGACATTTCACGCTGTACCTTGCACGTGTAATCCTCGAGCAGTCCGTGGACATTCGTTAACCAGCACTGATCAATAGAACCTTCGGGATCGAGCAGCTGCACAACTGCCTGCTCGACAGCACTAATCCGTGCATTGCTCTCCAGCCAGTGTGCATAGCATCGCAGCCAGGATTCCATGTGCTCAGGCAACTGTTGTTGTTGCTGTTGCAACTCCTGGCCAATAAAACCCATTTGCTCGATGCTGCACAGGGCGCTGGCGCTAGTGCTCAGCTCACCAATCACATCCAATTGATCGAGGCTCAACTGATGCTGGCGCTGATCAATGCGCAGCAGACTATCGATGTGATTGCGATTCCAATTGCAACGATGAGCCTGCAGCTGCTCTAGCTGTGAGTCCAGCTGATGACGCAGCTGCTCCATGACCGCTGAGCTCTCGTCGAGTATCTGCCAATTCTCGTAGATAGCCTGGCACAACTTCTGCCGACTAATGATGTGTCCGCAGGGCACCTCGCCATCGAGCAGATCACCATAGGCCCAATAATGTGCAGATGCAATCAGCGTCTGTGCGTCGATCTGTTGATTGAGCAGCGATATTTCGCACTGTTGCTGCTGCAAAGTTGCCTTCGCTTGGAGTGCTGCAAAGAAGCTTTTACACAGCTGCAGCACACCCGCCGGACAATCGGTGATTGCGGCCAGCTCCTGACCGCAATTCGTATAGAATGCATAGGACAACAGCGGCACCAGCCCAACAATATAATCCTTTTGCAATCGATGCACAAAGCTGTTTACCGGGCCACCCATCTGCCGGATATCGTAGCTCTGACTGGTGCGCAGCGTCTGCAGCACCATATCAAAGAAAACGCAGCCACTTAGATGCTCTCTGTGCGCGTTCTTCAGTATGTTCAGTTCCTGCAACAGATCAGAGATTAAAATGCGGAATGTCTAATAAGGAAAAGGGAACTTCCTGACAAATAACAAAAAATGATTATGTTTTTAATTAGATCCGTCACTGCAAGTCACCAAAACCCAATTTTAAATGATTATTTGTTATCTTAGCGTTTGTAACATGTTTTCTACTTTCTTTTTCTTTCTCGCCGTCTCTTTCTTTTTTGTAGACAGCAAAAAAAAAAAACAAAAAACAAGTAAAAAATATTAATTTCTTATTTCTAACCCAACTCCGTTAATTGGGTAGAAACTCAACTCATTCTCCCTTTTAACTGATCGTATTTTTGAATAACCCATTATTTGTTTTTTAGGACAGCTTTCGGTGTCTGGATCTGGATACTTGGAAGACGACTTTGATTCGTGTGGCCTCCCATTTAGATTACATTTACAGATGTAAACTCTCTCCCCCCCATGGTAACATGCGTCTTACTGGTTACATATTGAAATCTCTTCAAGCTCTGGTTAACTCCTACTATTTTGAAAGTACGCAAGTAGCTCACCATATACTGTTGTGCCTGATCAACCTGCATATCATCGACTATTAATTTAATGGTGCGTCCAATTTTTTCCAGTGCCTTGGCGAACAGCTCGAATTGTTCGTGTGCCGGCTGTAGACAGAGCATAAACTGCTCGCCGACAGTGGGCAGAGGAACTGATGATTGCTTCTCCGGCTGGTGGTGCTGCTCCTCCTGCTCTTTCTGCTGTGACAGTGCCTGCGAGTAGCGCTCGCTCATCGACTTACTGCTCAGCTGTAGCAGCGCATTCAGATCATCCAAATTGAGTCTAAGCAACAACAGGCGAAAGATGCTATTGGGTAATTCCAGCTCGAAGATGTGCTGCAACTGAATCAGTGCGGTGAGTGCCGTATTAAGTTCGCTCAGCTGCTCGTTGGCCTGCTCCACGGACTCCCCGACAAGTCTGTGGCACATGGTGCGTACAAGTTGAATGAACTGCAATTGTTGTTGCGTCAATTTGGAGTCGTGTGCAGCCAAAGCAGATTGCTCGTAGTTGGTAAAGGCAGCGGTTGCCTCATCCATTGTTTGAAGGAGTGCCGCATTGTGCTGCTTCTGGTTGAAGTTGCTCTGATGGATGATTGCGAGTAAGGATTGCGGTTGCGGTTCTTCCATTCCACTGTCAAATTTCTGCTTTAAATGATGCATTTGACAGTTGAGTTCCATCCAAACCTTTTCCAGTGTTTGAGCAGCGCTCAATTTTTCGCCGGCATTGATGTTGCTCAGCTGACTGGAGGCAGTGCTATTGCCACAACTGCTGTCTGCCACATGCCGCAAATACCGCGCGTATGTGTCGTGGAATCGCACATACTTATTCTTTGAATTCGCCTGCACCGGATAGTAAAACATAATCGAAGCATATTGGTGCATGTGTTCCACACACTGCAGCCCAAGATCGCTCAGACGGCCGCAGAGCTCGTCCAGCTGGCTGCGTGGGCTGTTGAGTTTCTCCAAAATGTCGGCGGGCAGATGGCCATGCACCATCTCCAGTTGATCTTCGTATTCGGTTTGCAAGCTGCTGCCCTCCACTTTAAATTTAATTAGACTCACGTTGAACTTGCAGAGATGCGACAGTTGCAGGCAACGATTATAGCTGGCCAGGAGGCACTGCACCCGCTCGTAGTCCGCACGACATAGGGTCGTCTGTTCGGCCAGCAATTCCTCGCGGCTACGATTGATGGCAAAGCGTGCCGAGGCCGTATTGAAACTGTGACTCTCGATTGCCGTGCCCAGCGACTTAATTTCGGCTATCAGAGCCGAACGCTTATTCAGATTTGCCAGCTCCTGGTCGGCGCTAAGCCGCTGCGCCTGCATCTGCTGCAGCTTCCCCATCTCGTGCACCATTTCCGACAGCAGTGGCAAGATTTTCAGCCTGTAAAACAAATTTCAGCAAGTTATATAAGCCAAGTCATTATTTAAAAACTTTTTATCTGTTTATCAAATGTTTGCAACTAAGCTAATTGTTCTATTTTTGGTGACCTCCACAGCTGACTAATTTGAAATTTATTGCAGAATATGTTATAATGAGAAAACTCTTAAAATTAAGATACTACATTTTCTATTAAATACAATTATATACATATATCTGCAATAAGACTGAATGGAAATATAAGCATGCAATAATGGGTTAACGAAATATTTATCCTACCCGATATTACTCACTTGCTAGAGTTCCAAAACTTTTGGCACTGGTTCAGCTTGCCGACATAGTGCCGCCGCTTGGCATCCCAATCATGCAATTTATTTTTGGCCTTTTCCTTCTTTAGACATTTCATCTCATTGGAAGCGGTCGACGAGGGCCTGGCATTGATGGCACGTCGCAGAGCCGCTGCATCATCGTTGATCGTCCAATCGACCAGAGGATCGTAGACGAACGCCTCCAACAGGGTGAGCAATGTTTCCCGCTCTTTGCGCATTACCTTAAGAACATACTCGCAGCCCAGGCGAAACGAGCCCTGCAAAATACCAAAAAAGAAAAAAGATAGATAACCAGATGCACACAAATACATGTGTTGTATTATATGTTAAAGGAAGATCATAAATTGATGCGATTAGTATGCGTACTCGTAAATAATGGCACAGATCGCGATTATCGTCACGCCTATCAAATAGATACAAATCATATATATACACATATGGAAGAAGATACTTTTGACAGCCGTTGCAGTCGTAAAGCGACACAAGCCAAACATTTTTATATGGACTGTTCGAACTGCTGATTTTATAATATGCTAGGCATATACATATATATAATATATATAAAGGTTTCTACCTGTATTACAGATACGCACAATCACTGTGGACAATTGTTGATTGCTGCATTTATTTTATTGTGAAACAACTTTGCACTTGTAGTTTGTGGTTGCTTCGATAGTTGATATTTGGGGTTAATTAATGTGACACATATATATTAATTTATGCATGCATTACTCATATATCCGCCAGGGTTAGAACAAATGAAGTACCCATTTTAAAATCTGTGCCCACATTGGGACTCTAGTTGGGTACTTCAAAACGTCTTCTTTCGACAAATTGCATACTGCTTATAGAATTATTCTTCTATAAGATAAGTGCCACTTATATCAAAGCTAACATCAAGAATTATATAATTATGTGAAATATACAGAAGATTTCACAATGTCAAAAACATCATTTTGTTACTTAATGATAGAAAGGTATTTAGTATAAATGTTGTTTGCTTTTTACTATTGTTAATATATAATAGTTGAGCTAGCATTAAAATTCGATATTCCCCATTGGCCCAATTGTAAATATAGAAATTATATCACTTGTAAGTCTGACAGCTCAGCTAGGGTTAACACCGAAGTGCTTAAAACATGTACACGAAATACCTGTAGATAGAGAAATGTGCCAGTTGGGACGAATCCATTAGATAGCTGCTAATCATTTACCCCACCCGTTAAAATACATCAAATGCCAGCCAGGTGGTAACTACAAAATGCGCTACACAAATCCATCGGGCACCGCTGAAAGTTTCTGTCTTTTTTTTTTTTGCAGAGAACCGCATTTAATTATGGGTTACACTCAGAAAAAAAAAAAAATTGGACTGATTTTTCTAATCTATAATCTACAAAGATCATACATTTTAAAAATATATTAAATTATTTGTATATAATAAAAAAAAAAGGAAAAAGCAACGTATTTTGGAGAGCTTTTCTAACTTTAAGAAAAATATTTTTCTTTTTATGGGAATAATTAAAAAAAAAAAATACATATTTCATTTGAAAAGTTGTTTTTTTCTGAGTTGCACTCAGCCGGCCCAATATGGTTTGGGGGTTCTCAGAGCTTATCAACGGATTGTGTTTCTCACGCTGGATCTGTCTCTGGGTGCTGTCAGTTATCAGTTGGCGCAAAACCGAAACGTAAACAAACGACACCCACGACAACAGCAGCAGCAGCAGCAGTCGAGTGGGGCAGCAGCAGCCTAAGCAAGTCCTTTGCCCCATGTGAAGCAGACTATCGACCAGATTGCTAAACACTGCCACACAGTGCGTATCATAGTTGCGCTTTGTCACCGTGTGTGTGTTTGTGTGTGTGCGCGTGTGTGTGGGTGATTCCCATAAAACGTAGTGTGGGTCGTCGGTTTGAGTCATGGCTACCAGCAAGGAAATGCAATTGGAATCGGTAACATCGGAGAGCAATATCCAGCTGCTAAGCAGTTGGATGGGCGACAACTGGGTGATCAGCCACGATGATAGCGATGCCACACTACTAGTCAATATTCCCACACCGCTTGAAGCGCTACTTCCGAGTGAGCAGCTGCAACAGACACAGTCTCAGTCGTTTAATTCGCTCCTGATACTCTGGTTCATCACCAATGCGATCATTTTTGTTGCCATCCTGGTCGGCAATTCTCTCACAATTGTTGCGGTGCGCACTTGCCGCAATCTACGCTCGGTCATATCGAATCTGTTCATCCTTTCGCTGGCCGTCTCTGATTTTATTGTGGGTATCGCTTTGCCGTATCACGTGGTATTCTATATGGGCATCGGTCACAATTTGGGTCGATTGCGTGGCCTCTGTTTATTCCGTTTCTTCCTCTTCATCTGCGCCTGCTGCGTGTCCATATTGACTCTGATATCCATTGCCATAGATCGATATATTGCAGTTATGTACGCCCTGCACTACAGACGGTAAGTCCTTATCCAATCTGGCCAAGCCCATTATCATTTTCATCCATATTGAGTTATATTCATATTACGAAAATCTATTTGGTTTGCCAAGATATCCAGCCTGAACTCACTAATTATGTACACAAAAACTATGTACACATATCAAAAAGCTATCGAGTGAAGAGTAATAAGTTGGCCATTAATATATATAAAACCCACTTTAGACTACAATTTTTGATAATTTGATTGTTGATTGTTGATGAACGGGCATCAAAACAGTACACAATAACTAAAGAGTATCTTTTATAATTTTTACGATTAAAGTCAATTCTTGTAGTAATATGCTAAATATACATAGTGTATGCCCAAAGGTGCCCCAGTTCTCACACTCCAATTGTAATCAGAATATCTTTTGGTTTTTAGCTACATGACGCGTCGGGTGGCCTACTTGATCATCACGAGCAACTGGTGTGTGGGCGCCTTAGTGGCACTGATACCCATCTTTTGGAACAAGTGGTCCGAGGTGCAGGGCTGCGAATTCGATGAAGTGCTGATGCCCTGGTATGTGGCTGGCATCATAACGCCCGGATTTGTAATCATCTGGATATGTATGCTGGTCTTCTACTGGCGCATCATGCGGGAAGCCTCCAAGCAGGCGAAGCGACTCCGTCAGTGTGTCGTCTACAATACGCATAGTAGCCATAGCATACTGCATCCGGATTGGAAGAGTGTGCAGATCGTCGTCTTCATCATGGGCTGCTTTACACTCTGTTGGCTGCCATATTTCTGTGTCGCGATTGCCCAACTCCTTAGCGTTTGTCGGAGCAGTTCGATGATCTATAAGACGGCCTTCTTGCTGGCGATGGCCAACTCGGCCCTCAATCCGATCATCTACTCATGGAAGAACGCCGGCTTCCGACGAGCCTTTGCCCAAACACTTTGCTGCAAGTCCGCCAGCTGTTGTCGCATCGATGACAACGATCTGGAGCTGCACTTACCCTCCGACAGCGTCAATAAGCACATCGCGCACAGCAACAGCAACAGCAACAGCAACAGCAATAGCAATAGCAACAGTTATAACAACAGTAAGAGCAATACCAGCCACACATTCAACAGTAAATCTACCAAGCCAAAAATACAACCACCCACTCAGTGCCCGGGAGCGCAATAATAAGCATAAATAAATCAATCAGACACTAAAACAAAGGTTGTTTTAAATTCAAGTCGAGCAGATTTAGAGACAATCTTTTGTAGATAATAAAACTTAAGACAAACCAAAAATTTACCATAATTCCTGCAACGATCTTTGGTACATCAACTTTTTCTCTCCGTTTAACAATCTTAAGAAAAGCTTTCGAGGATCATTGTCGCACTTACTCTATATAGAAATCATATATATCTATCCATAAGAGATATAAACATGCACAAAGTAGGAAACAGTGCTACCATTACTAAACTTAAGCATAATATTGAAAATATGAATGGGAAAGCATAATTTAATAATCGAAGGGTTCCCCAAGAATACCTAACAAAATATGATTGAGTGGCAATTCTAAACCAACGCAGAGGATAAGTAACCAGTTGTGATGAACTGTTTATCAAGTACTACAAAATATCCAAAGGTAAATTATCTGATGGATAGATGAAAATGTGTGGGGAACTCACCTCAATGCCCGTTATGCCCAAGGCATGCACCATGTTCTGGGTAAGGCGGAAGGGCACACGTTCCGGGATGCGCAAGGTGCGACCCTTTTCAAAGCAGACATTATAGTCGATGTGTACGATATCGCCGCTTCTCAAATTGATAAGCACATTGTCCAGATGGCGATCTCCCAGCCCGATGACATAGCCAATGACAGACATGACCGCCATGCAGCTGGTGTAGCGACGAACCGATTGACGGCATTCGCCTGCACAGCTGGCTTGACACCATAGCTCCCGGGCTAGCAGATTGTTAGGCGTCTCCTGTATCAGTTCGTTGAGCACCTGTCGCAACACGGGTAGGGGCCACTGGCGTCGAGGATCTGTAACGAGCATATTGTGCTTGGCCAGCAGCGGCGATAGTTTGCCGTAAAAGAGATCGGTGAGGCGGCGCGACGAGGCAGATGTCTCCGCATCCGGCTGGCGTTGTTGCCACTTCTTGTAGAGTGCAAACAGGGGCGTCACCCCATCAACCCAACTGATTAGACCCGATTGGGGACCCAGTGGTATGACAGAGTAGTGATGTGCACGATAGCAACTGTTTGGTGTATCATTCTTGCTGGCCATAATTGCATTCGAGATGGACAAAAATTGCATGATGCGCTCATCCAAATGCAGATCCTCCATTCCCTTGAAAAGGAACGTATACTTTTGTCCATTGCTGCCGTAAAAGGCGACTTTTTGGGTTTCGTTTTGGTGGGCAGAACGCATACCGTACTCTCCACATGATCAATAAAGATCGGCTGCAGTTCATTTTGCGCATCCAGGCCTGGCATGGAGATGGACATGCGTCCAATCTCACACAGCACCGGACTAATGCAACGCATTTTGAGGGTGCTGCTTGTGCCGCGCAGCATATTCGATTGGAGGATGTGATAGAGCTGTTTAAGTTTGTCCCAAGCCACCGGATACGGTTGGTCACGCAGTGCGTCCAGTGTACGCTGAATGGACGGATCGAAGCGTCGCTTGAAACTGCGCTCATAGCTCGTCTCCGGCTCGCGTGCCGTTAAGGCTATTAACGCCTCCAGATCTTGCAGCAATTGCGGACGCCAGCTGTCGAAACGATTCTGTTTGCCCTCTACATCATCCGGCTTAAACTCACTGGCCATGCTATGGACGCGACCCACGTAGCTGTTGTAGATGTGCGCCAATGAGTGGATCCAATATTCATCCCACAGTAGGCAGACGCGACGCAGCTCCTTCACCAGCAGCTGGACATGCTGCACAACCTCGAGTGATTGTTTGGTCAGGGCATTCAGCAGGCAGGCATAGCTGCCCTCTGTTGGTGGTGTGCTGCTGCCGCTGCTGGTGGTGTTGGTGCTGGTTAGGGGCGTCGCCTGCAGCTCACAGCTCAGCTTGGCACCGACCACAGCGGGAAAGGTGACCAGCTGGGGACGACTCTCCGCCAGGCGGCAGAGCAGGGCACAAACACTCTGCCTCACATACGGTTCATGATGATTGAGGCGACTGAAGAGCTGTGGTATGATCACATTCCAGGGTCCAATCGGTGTCGTCTTCAATCCCTGCTCGAGCACATCCTGCAAACCGCTCGCATGCTTCACAATCAGCCGTAGCAATCGCAATGTGGCTGTCACCATATTGCTATCGTCGACATGGAATCGCGAATGTTGAGCGCCCGATCCCTTTAAACTGAGATGGTGAAAATATGAGTGTGCCGCCGCCTTGTAGTAATCAAATGTTTGGGCCATCGCACGCCGCCAGATGCGCACGATCATGTACAGTGTGCAGGGCGTCCGATGTGCAAGCAATTCAAGGTGACGAAGTCGCTGCTCACATTGTGCATCCGTTTGAAGGTCCGTCTCCTCGCAGCTCCCCGGCGGCGAGCCACAGCCACAGCCATTTCCAGTTTCGTACACAATTCCAAGGCAGCAGCTATGTTCAATGTGTTGTGAAGTCGCCGCATGATCTGCGACATGCGCAGATCATCGTTGGCTAGCTGCTGTTTGGCATTGCGATCACTGGCCCTGAATGGCACTATGAAAATGCAGATAGTTTATTTTTTGTTTGCTAAAATTAAAAGCATGTGTTTTGGGGCGCACTTACTCTTGCCCTGATGGGACTTCCGTTGTATCCCTTTAGTCAATTCAATGTTTATATTTTGCACCCCTGGTTTCGACGTCTGCATATCGTGTGATCTCGACAACAAAGCTGGCATTTGGATATTATTGTCATTGCAATTGTGATTGTGGTGATTCCCATTGTAGTATTTACTATTCCTGTTCCCACTGTAACTGTGGCCAGTTACATCGCTTAGTGGTGTTTCCACGCTACCATCGACATCGTTGCTTTTATCCAGTTGTAAAACTCCGCAGATCACTGCGACTGGCGATCGTATATGTATTAAGTTTGCGCCACCGAAAAACTGTTTTCGTTGTTTGTGGCTTTCACGTTAATTTTATAGAGATGTCACATTGTTGATAAGAAGTGTGACCACATATTTTTAACAATGTCGATAAGCAGCTGGTACAGCGCACTAGCCCAGCATTTGAGAAATATCGATCATTTAAAAATCGGAAAGATCGACCGGCACAAGAATTTCAAGTTAAAGAAAGGCGGAGGAAATTTTAAAATTAGGTTATGCTTGATTGTGATGCCAATAATTTTTATTAACATGCAGTTGGTCATCATCTGCCACATTAAGATCATCTGTAGTTTTATCTACGATGTGCAAATAATATACAGGAGTAGACTGTCTTGTAGACTGCTACCACATCCAACTTACCGCTTCGCTTATAATTTCATACATTTCTATATATTCCTTTTGTAATGCTCCAATATTTTTGCAGCCGTAGAGAACGTATATGGCTCATTTGTGTTCTGATTTTGGGTCTCATTACAGTATACATTAATGGGACCCATGACATTTTTTAATAACGTATAGTTTTTCAAACAATGGCACTTTGCAAATCTTAGATTTATTTTCAGATCAAAAAAAATTAATTTCGCTCACGAAATCGCAATCTATTCGTTTGTGCGACTTAAAAAGAATAATATATTTTTTTTGACAGCCTCAAGTGAAACTCAAAAACCGACCGCCACAATTCCGCATTGAAAAATTTGGCAGCTGTTTTTCAATATCGATATACTTTTTTGGTAAAAAAAAATACTATTAAATTAAAAATACCGAAAGTAGCTTAAAATAACGCAGTACTTTGGCTATTTTTGCTGTATAGATCTGCTCTCTTCACACAAAAGAAGAGCTAACAACTAATAACAAGACTCCGCTCGAGATAACGTCTGATTTTTGACTGCAAGCATGTGTTGGTCTCTTTCTTTTGATCCCAGAAAAGTAGTATAAGTGTTCTTTGTACTATGACAGGGCAAGAGTTGTTTGTTGTTACATGAAGTATATCGTCATATTAACAACATATTAGGTGTATAATTTCTTCAAAAGCAGAAAATATTACATGCAAAGCCCAGCTAATTGTTAATGGCAGGCTTCTTTCACCATTAGATTAAATGATGGTTGAATCTGCATTCAACGGTGTGATTCCCGACGTGATTCAAATTAGGAAATCCCTAACCACATTCAAGTAGGCATATATATATATATAAATAAACAAACAGTATTATTTTATAATAAATATAACACAACACTATTTACAGTTGAAAGTTGAAAAGTTACAAGTCACGAAGCTACAATCAAAATGCCAATCGATACCCGCGAGCTAATGGAAGCTATTGCAATTATAGCCGACGAACAGAATATTCGAGTTGCCGTGAAACAGTCGGGCAAATGAACAGCGATCTGTGCAGCCTGCTGCTTTGCAGGTGGCATGCTGATGGGCCCCGTTGGCTTGGCCGTTGGTGGCGCTGCCGGCGGCATTGCCGCCTACAAAATGACCAGTGGTATGTAGTGTTTTATGTCCGTTTGGAGCTCTGATGAATGGCTCAATTATCACTTTTCTTCCCTTTGGTTAACAGGAACGTTTAAGCCACTTGGCGAGGTCATATTGAACGATTTGACTGACGGACAACGCGAACAGTTGGTGCAGCATGTGACAAAGGCCGTCGCTGAAATACACCCCACAGATTTGGTAATGCTCCTCCCACTGATAGCACAAAATGCATCCATAAAACAGGCTGTACTCAACACAATTATGTCCTTCATAAGCAACGAGCTGCGTATGCAAATTGTTGACTGATTGTCCAGTTTGGGAGATATGGCGTGTGAGTGTGTGTTATAAGTGAACGTTACATATTTTTATTAATAAATGCCTTAGATCTACATATACATAAGTAATTACTAGCAATGCGTCCTCTGCTATTCCCAGCCAAGGTTCACCTGATCCCAATTCTCGACAAGGGGCTGATCAATTGTCTCGATCAGCAGGCCACAGTAGAGGCAATCGGCGGCAAGTATTTCTTCGATTTCCGTTTTCAGATCGATGCGTTTCTTGTGCTGATCCGGAGTGTGATTGGCGGTGCCAACGGTTTGTGCCATTAATGTTTCCATTTGTTGCTTAAGCAGGCTAAGTCGACGACTGCGCTCCTTGCTAAGCATTGGTGCCACTTGTTTATCGAGACAGTCGCTGTGGAACTTATGTCCACATATAAAAACAAAGAACGGTTTCACGAGCAGAATGAGATCGCATATATCGCACACACCCTGCGCCTCCATCCGAATGCTGTGTGCCTTCAGTTGGCGCAGCTCCTTGCAGACGCGTTCAGACTGCTCTTTGGATTCACACATTTCTCGTTGCAGCTCGTGTATCCGCTGGTTGTAGTCCTATGTTAAGTTGCAAATAGTTGCAATTAAATAATTATGTTCTTAATCAGGCAAAACTTACTTTCAGAGCATCACAAATAGCTTCTTTGAAATGATCGATTTTCTCGAAATCTGAAAAGAATGGCAGCAGATCCTCAATTTGCAATAGATAGTCGCAATCCTTAAGCAGACTGAGTGCCTTTTTCACATCGTTCGTTCCCTTAACTTCATGGTAGGCTAAAATATATTAGTAGAAAAATTAACAAATAAATCACAAGGTACAACGATCTCTTGCAAATCGGTACACTGAATTAACCGGCAACATTTTGCAATCAATATTCACCAATGCGAAGCCACAATTTACGTCGCGTATCATTATCCTTGGGTATTAGTGCAGTCTTTTTGGCCAAATTCATATCGAACTCAAGGGCCAAATCGACGGCAGTGGTCCACATGCACAACATGCACTGTAGAAAGACGCAGGCCTCCTTAATGCCCAGCTCCGTGCATATCTTTAGTGCAAAATAAATGTCGTAATGCACCAAGGTCTCTTCCTGTCCCTGCAGATTCAGATACTTCATCAATTTTTTCGGCTCGTGCTGAGCGTACAGTTGTAGCAGAAAGTTATGTATGGCATTGTTTGAAGTATTCAGTTTCAGAATGGCAAATTCGAGATAGCGAATAACATTCTCACGCTGCTCCTGTGTATCAATTGTAACCAGAGCAGGCATAATTTTCGCAGTATCTAGCTTTGCATTCATCGCAATTAATGCGTCGATCGTTTGCTCTGGCAGCCGCACCATCAGTTGCGGTGCATACTTGTAGTAGAGCTGCAGATCACGTTGCCTGCACAGCGTTTGCAGTGCCTCCTCAAAGCAGTCGGATTTCAACTGCTGTCCGATCACCTCGTCATAGTCGTTAATCGAAATGGCGAATTGGGCCAGACTATGTGGATCCGCATGCTCGGCTATCAGCTGTCGCACCTCCGTCCGATGCTTACTAGTGCATAGCAATACGGGCTCTTGCCGCATAAAATCATCGTATTCAGATTGCCATTCGTAGCGCCACGTTTCGTCTTTTCCAGGTGTGTTAGTCTGTCAGATAGAGATCAATTAGCCAAATGCCTCGGCACGTTTGGCCAACACCAATTGCAGATTCTCGGGCACTTCGGACGCATGAGCCATGGCCAAATGTTGCGCTCCTCGCGCGTAAGTTGTAGGGTGAACACCGATTTGTCCGTGTAAACGTAAATGATTCCAGTTACCGCATCGCGCTCCATATTCAAGAGTTTACCGACTCGGACCTCATCGAATACTTCTTGGTAGACTATCTCCTGATTGAGCAGACAGATCGCTCTTATGTGATCCATATAGAGCAGCAAAGCATGATATTCAGTCAGCACGAATGTCTTGGGCACACTTATGCGTCGCTCTTCGTACGACAAATGCATCGCTTTCTCAAAATCCAGATTGATCAGCGTGTCCCCCAGCAGAGTAACATTGCTGCTCGAATCAATTGATAGCTAAAATCACAAAACAAATCAACAATCAATTCATACGCCACTTCTCGCCGCACACACCTCCCCAATTCTGATGCCTGCACCGCAGAGCCAAGCCCATTGTTTGGGATATTTACTGTTGGGCGGAGCAAAGAACCGTATCAGAGAGTATATATATATATATCTGTCTTCTGTTTCTCACAGTACGGCTGCCGTTCGCCATTCACATAGCTCGCAAATATGGGCTGCAGTGATCGTTCCTCTTGCCTAAGTGTATCCTCAAAGGAGTAAACACAATTGGGTGTAGTCGCAACAACTATCCATCGATTGCTGTTCGGCACTCGCAGCACATGCAGCCCAATTATCGGATATTTGGCGAGACCCTGACCAAGATCGTACAGCTTTCTGCGATAAGTGTCAGTTGTGGGTCCCAGCTCCGTTTCAAAGATAATACCACGACTTGTGCCCAGCAGTATGGAGCCTGTTGTTGTATCCGTGCCGTTATAAGTGTTGAAGGCTACCGATGTAATCTCATGATCCTTTAGCTTTTCGATGCGACGTACTTTCAATTGCACTCTATGCGTCTCATTGCTATGTATATACAGAAAGTCCGGTGAGACTCCAGGTGATTTGGGCACTAGAGATATTATCAGATGATGACCCGTTGTGTCCAGAAAAATATTTGTAATCTTATAGCCAGTCATATATTTCTCTAGTGAAATTTCTGTAAGGAGATTACAATTAATAACTTAACTTAACTCGTAATCTGGCAAATAAGAAAACTGTTTAGCTCACGGGCTGGTTGTGAATTTGGGCGAGGAAGATAATACCGCAAAAGAATTAATCGGCCTTGTTTAGTCGCCAGCAGGTAAAATAACCAATTTCTTGATACGGTCAAGTGCACAAGATCCCCACTGCAGTCGCTCGGCAGGATTAGTGTCATCTTGTGTTTGCTGAATAACTCATCATCATCTGTCTGGAAGGGATTACTGCCGACGGAGGCGACGTGAGTGTTTGTGCTGGCTGCGGAGCTGTTCTCGATACGAGGCAGAAAATTTGGCTGCGACATCTTCGCGTTTGCCATATTGATGTAATGCAGCTGTATGAAAAAGAATGTTTCACAAAGGGTCTATATTTAATCTTTGTTTTTCGATTACTTGTAAATTTCAATAAACGCCCAATGTAGTGTGACCAGTGCTAGATAACTCAAAATACCAAAATTGAAATGATTATTTATATAATATTTTTACCAAAAGCCTTGTGGTATTTTTGCGTACAGATTCCTATCAACATGCGAAGTGTTTGAATAATAGACTCCTTTGTGATGTGAACAAACATATTGTTAACATCTATTAATATTGTTGATTTTTTTTTGTTTGCATATTTCTGATAGTTACGAGCTTTTTTTATTATAATATCCAAGCCCGTTTCTACTCGGACAATTTGCACATCAATATTTTTTCTTTCTGCCTTTTTCCCACAAAACATTCGTTTTCAGTAAACCAAATGCGTTTGTGGATAAAATGCGCATGCTTCTGACCCAGAACGGCCTCCAATTTGAAACGACGTCTGTGCCGTCGATATCCCAGATCATTGGTCAAGACGAACTGTCATGTAATGTAATGTAAAATACTGAACAAAAATTGAATTTATAACAGCGCTCACCGCCACATCATGTTTTACTTGAAGATTACGCATGTAATCGTGCAGTTCCATCAGCAGCTCCGTCCGCTCGGAGACATTGTCCATCATTCTTATTGTAAACGAAATGGAGTCGACGACGATTAGTTTTATCTGCAAGGCGAAACAAGATTTGATTTAGCCAGCCGCAGTGTGAGCAGTTTCAGTTCTGCTTGCATTTGGATCCTCTTCAAGAAACTTGTTGCAATTCAATATGCCCGCCACAAGCTGAGCAGCATTCTGGCACTCCAAGTAGTACACGTTCCTCAACAAATCCGATTCACTGGGAGTTGATTCCTTCTGCCATCGCCGACCGAGACGCATCGCAAGGTCTTCAGCCAGATCTGCATGCATGTAAATAAAATTTACAATATTTGTATGTATATATTTATTGTATGTAACTTAAATATGACAAACTTCTTAGAGCATCTGGACTGAAGACCATTCGAGTGTCCAAATATAAAGCCTTGCCTCCAAAGCCACGAGCGTATTTGGGTATTTGAACATTTAGACAGAGCTTCATACTACAACATGGGTTCACTTCAGTTAGTTAATTTTTGTTTGTGAAATTAAGAACGGCGGCTTGCTACTTGCCATAGCTGAGTGACGCCGGTGCCTGGTTTGCCCACAATTTCGTAAACTTTTCCGGTTCGGATGCCACCTCGTAAACATTTATCTAGGGCTCCTATGTCAGTTTTGATCTGGTGAGAGCTGCAGTGTTTTCCCAAATACTGCTTCGCTGTTAAAAATTCCATTCAGACTTTTCTTTTGTTAATGCAGATTCAAAGATTGCCAATATATGAATATCGATAGCATTGTTTCAGATCTGTTGCGATAACAACGCAATAACATTCATTATTAGCACTATTATTTTGAAGTATGGCAGCTAAAGTATTCTGCACTCCACTACTTTAGTTGTGTATTTTGTCGGTAGAGAGCGCTGTGATGTCGATGGGGTGACCTTTATGGCCTGCATGCAACTTTATCTATATGTTATTAAGAGTATTTACCTAATCTTCTTCAACTTTGTTTTTGTGATTTAATTTGAAATAATTGAGCTTGCTTCAGTTGAACAATCGCGAATGCGGATTTTATGAATTTATAATTTCTATTCGTAGGGCTTTGAAGCCAACATAAGTGTTGCACTCTACCGGTAGGGGTCACTTTAATAAAAAGATTTTGATTACGTGCTTATTGCTGATTTTTTCTCAACCCTTTTTTTTTGCGATTTTCTAGCATTGCCAGTGTTTCTGGAGCTGTGATTGTTGTTGTAACTTAAAAATATCATATATTGAATAAAAAAATCTGATGTGTTTGTTGGTTGTCTCCAAGTTTGTCCTCTAGGTTACTACTATTTTCAAAATGTATGCACTTACCTTTTATTAAATATTTTAAACAATTTTGATTGAACAATTGTGTGTCCCTAGAAATACCGTCAAAATTGATACAAAGCTTAATTCAAGTAATTTCTACATCATGTGAGATTTTGTTCTCTTTTTCTTTGTGTTCGTAATTAATGTACTTAGCACTAGAAATTATGTCTAACAACTTGGATTCGTACTCCTTCGGATATTGTTTAAAGATAGTAAAATACACAAAAGACGTATGAGATTTTTTGAACTTTTATTTATAATTTGTGTTTTCTCTGTATACATGTAATTGTAGTATGTTATATTATTACATATATATGTAAATATATGTAAATAACATATACATATATATATATACACATATATAAATATATATATACATATATATACATATGTTAAGGTATATGTATATTCATTTTTGCGCATTTGCTGCTCATTATGGTTTTTCAATAATTCAAATGTGGTTAGTATGCTTCAACATACATAATTCTTCGTGTTTTTTCTCTGCTATATTTAATAAATATAGACACAAGTACATATATACATATAT